>OZ014532.1:144217511-146647990 GCA_963966105.1 Volucella zonaria | reverse complement strand
GTCATACCCCACCCTTCCGACAGCAGTGGCAACCTTGTTAGACTAACGTTTGTATAGATATGCCTAACCTCACTTAGTCGAGATCGCGTGGATGAAATTATTGCCAGTCATCGTCTAGGTAAAATGATTGGTTGTGCCTGTAGAAATGACCTTTCCATATCCTCACAACTGGCTGAGAATCTACCACTGGATTAGCATGTTTGTCTTCACAGGCTTCCGTTCGTGCTTTGTTGATCCGGCATGTTCTTCTTTTTTCTGACAGTCGTTTGTGCTATAATACATACGAGCATCTCTATTTTCCTCCCTCTGAGAAGCTAGTGCTCGTCCTTACTATTTTGTTCATGGACCTAGTCCTCCACTCCAGCCGCTCTATATGTTTTCTGTGTATCTGTTTGCATCTGTCGGCATCTATCCAGTAGTGGATGGGCGAAAATTAGCTCATCTTGTTGGTTTCCTGCAATGGCAGCCCTCTGACATCAAGCCTCCCACGATATTATATATAATTTTTTTATCAACCTTAGGAATATACTCATTCGTACCTTAGCCATAATCAGGCAGTGGTCTAAGTCAATGTTGGACCCGTGAAATATTCGGACAAGCAGAATACTGGAGGCGAACGCAGTGTGATCACTCTGGTCGGTCAGGGGATCGCCAAATCACCATTTAAATGTTGACATATGGCAACCACATGCAAGCTACGATGACATTTCGCCCTGAAGCGAAGACAGTAAATCTGAAGCGGCTGTTTGAAATGGTGTCTTATACTCTGTCTCTAACGACAGAAGATGCCCTCTTTTTCCTATTTTGACATTTCAACCGCCTTGAACGGCTTAAACATCATCTTTTCAAGGAGCTTAAAAACCCCGACCTTAGTGCCATTGCCTTTCTCCTCTATTGTGGCGTGCTTGCATATTAGTCATTAGATGTTGGTGAATTCGGCCGCTCAGCCGCATGCCTGAAACTCAAGAATTCTTGAGTAAGTCTGCATGTAAAGACAAATTCTCATCCAGGTAGCCACTTGCTATTATCTTAGTAGCAATCACTATAGTAAAATATATGATAAGTCGAAGTTTTTCCACTTATTCTATCACACTACTTGGATAGCGTTTAGACCTCCTTTTAGTTGTCTAGAGTCTCCGCGAGCTGTTCGACTGGTCATGGTCTGTTAAGTGACAGAACATTCCACGAGCGATACCGAACATCGTTATCGCCCATATCTGAGTCTTTCTGCTGTTTCCAAACCATTTATATATTCTTTACACTGCATGTCGGGGAGTTGATCGACGAACCGCGCTCAGCCTGGATGGTGCGACCCTTTTCGGCAGCCCTTGGATGTAAAGGGTCGAGTACACCGGTATCGGTAGCCCCGTACAAGGTTATAAGTTCTGCCGTTGACCCTGGTTGAGTTCTCCCACAACCGCCTCTATTGCGTCTGGTTCTGAAGCCCATTTCAGACCTGGGCTTTGAATATGTCAACGAGATCACCAGTCCAAGGGAGTCCTTCCTTTGTTCCATCATTATAAGGGTGGTAAAACAAGCACTTGATCGGAGCTTCAAACGTTTTGCTTTTGACTTAATCCATCTTTTAGGCAGTCAGTATCTACAATATTTGTTCAATAGTCGTGCAGGCCCCCGACAAAATTGTATCGTAAACTATCATGGACTATCTTGTCCATGATCCATGTCATCTATTGATCATTTAAAGTCGCCGCTGACTTCACATTTTCGTGCAAGCGATTCATGTTACTGCGAGAACTTCAGAAATGAAATAGCAGACAGATCGCAGCTTCCAAGGTTCCAAGAGTGTACATATTCATATCTCTTACTTGAGTCTTAGACTTTTTATTTGTAATTGGACCGTAAAGATGGTAAATTTGTTTCAGAAAAACATAATAACAGTAAGATTCCATGGAGATTAAAGCTATTAAAACTCCATGATAAGCCCACTTGTTGGGCTCGCAACTTACAATTGACTTAAAAATGTTCCCGGCGTGTGAAAATATCGCTGTTGGATATGCATCTAGAATAATGTGATTTACTGACATATTTCCGTCAACAATAAAGAGCGGCAGACAATAAAAGCAAATCGTTTGTTTACATTCATAATTTAAATTTCTATTTAAGCAGATGATGCTACGTTCCAGACATTCGGGACATCGACCTCAAATTGAGTTTGTGCAATCACAAAAAGTTGATCTTTTATGAATCTGTCAGTATGATCGCATGAAAATTATCAAAAATTCTGTTTTCGAAGTACGAGCGATGGTGTTATTTTACTCGTAATTGGTGTAAAGGATCTGTCTGCTGTAAAAGCAATTCGCGATAACATGTCAAGCGTAGTTAGCATCAGCGTATGCGATTATGTAATTAATATGTTATGTCGCTTACATAGAACGTGCCGCACAGACGTGTGTACTGTCAATTTATAAAATGCTTTGACATTGGCTGTCCTCTGAAGTGGAATACATTAAACGGTGGCACTCGACGGCTAGTCAAAACGCATTCAAATAGGTAATACCAGTTAGGCAGTAAGAAGGCGACAGCACAACGTTAGTCTGCTGACAGTTGTTTGACAGAGTGAACCTTTTGGCGGTGCTTAAAGTAAGTTATGACTTATTGGAAAACCGACCACATAATGACAACTACGAGTATTTTGCACGGTAGTTGACGCGGACTTATGTTACTTGTCTATAGTCTACCCGTCGATCGTCTGCCGAAACACATTTTTAAGTAACGCCATCTATTTGTCTGCTGCACGAATCTTGTTAGAGTTCCTCACTATCTATGACTAGGAACCTATGTACATATATGTCTACGGGTCACTACAGTGGAAAAGTGATAAAGAGTTCTACGAGCACTACCCACTAGTCCTGTCAAGTTCTGCTAAAAGGAGAACGAGGAGACACTGATTAAAATACAATTGCTGGAATGGAGTTAACAATTCAGTGTTTGCTTCTGATGGCTGGATGCTCTAGAAATTGGGCACACACTGACTGACGTCAACCTCATGATACAAATTGTTATAACTGCTACTGCACATCAATTCTGCTTGTCTTAAACCCAAGTGTTAGCCACCGGGTAGTGGTTGGTATCAATATTACTTACTTACTTATGTGGGGCTGCAGTTCGGGTATGAATCTCTTCCAAGTTCTCCTCCAAAGCCCGTCAACGCAAACGGGACTGAATATTTTTCCAAACGACTAGGGGTATCTTTATCTTCATCCTCATAAAGTAGGACTGGCATGACCAAGGTCCTATACAGCGTCTCCCTAGTTTTTCGGGATAAGGCCTCACTACTCAATTGCCTTATTGGCACAAAGAAACAGCGTTTGGCAAGAGTTATTCTTCATTTGATGTCAGCGCTGGCGTCGTTGTCTGAATTGATAGCGGAGCGTAGGTAGATAAAGTCCTTAGCTACCTTAAAGTTTTCATATATCTGTCGAGAATGATGTTCTGTCAGAGACGTCTGTGTTCTTTCGAAACCCATTTTGACAGCTTCCGTTTCAATACTTGCGAACGCACCGGTGAGTTGTCCCAATTATATCGATATCATCGGAGCACGCTAGTACTCGTAGTTGCGCAGACTTCTAAATGATTGTGCATCTAGTGTTCACTTGTGAGTTCTTCACAATTCTTTCAAGTCTGATATGAAAGAAGTCACATGACAGCTCATCACCTTGCCTAAATTGTTATGAATGCAAACAAAAGATTTGCTTTTATTGTCTGCCGCTCTTTATTGTTGACGGAAATATGTCAATAAATCACATTATTCTAGATGCATATCCAACAGCGGTACTCTCACCACGCCGGAAACATTTTTAAGTCAATTGTAAATTGCGAGCCCAACAAGGGGTTGTAATTTAATAAAACCTTTTTTGACATCAACGGTATCGGTTAAGTCGTTACCGACCTTGACGGAGCATCGAGCAGTCTCAATCGTCACTCTGCACTAACTGACAAGTTTGGCAGGGATCCCAAAACTAGAGATGGCTCTATAAATGCTGTCCTATGCGGCTTTAAAATTGATGCAAAGCTGATGGGTATCGATTTAGACTTTAAGGTCGATTGTGGATTTTCCAGGTCTGAAACCGCAATGTTTGAGGCCAATCAGGTAGTTGACGAAGGGTTTCAGACGTTCACACAATATGACAGATGTTGAGGAGACTTTTAAAGGGTGACCACATAGCAATGATAGTTTTCCAATTGTTGTGTCGCAGCAGCTGTCGAAGTTATCAATGACATCCAGCTGTCAAAATATTCAGTGAGGTTTGGCATTTTTTAAAACTATTATTGAAATTGCGACTCAGTTGTAAATACGCAACGTGAATTTTGTCTTGAGGTCGGTCGTGATTATGGCTTCAGTTTGCAGGCAATTCGTCGCACCATGGAAAAGTTTGAGCGTAAGTATACTCTTTTGGATCTTAAACCACCAACCAGACAGATATTAGTGCGAAAAACATAGCAGCATAGCGGCCTGTATCGAAGAAGACCCAGAAATGTCGATTCGGTGCCGATTTGCTGAATTGGGTATCGCCAGAGACCGCTTATTTTGCGGTTTGATTTGAGCCTACATCCGTATAAATTGTGCTGATGCAAGAATTGAAGTCGGATGACCATAGACAACGCCGCTAATTGGGCGCTGGAAATGTTGGCCGGAGATCCGGATTCTGGCCAAAAATTCATCTTCTCGGACGAGGCCCATTTTTGGCTCAGCGGCTATGTCAACAAGCAAAATTGCCATTATTAAAGCAAACGCAATCCACAAGTATTCAGCCAAACATCAATGCATCCACAAAGATTGACTGTTTGATGTGGTTTATGGCATGACGGCATCATCAGACCTTATTTTTTCGGAATGAGGAAGGAACCACCGTTACCGTCAATGGTCTCAGGTATAGAGCGATGTTAACCGACTTGGTTAACCGACTGGGGCTGTGGTTCCAACAAGACATGGCATACAAGCGACGCAAACGCTCGAAGTTGTGAAGGAGTGGGTCATCTCATGGCGAGCGTTCATATATTGGCCGCCGCGATCATGCGATTTGACACCACTCAATTGTTTTCTCCGCCGCTACGTCAAGTCCTTAGTCTGCGCTAATAAGCAAACCAGTTTGGACCAGTTCGAAGCCAACTTTCGACATGTTATTTCCAGAATAATGCCGCACATATTGGACCGATTCATCGAAAATTGAACCAATCGCTTGAAGCACAAAATTGGACACAAGCCGAGTCGGCCATTTGATTGATTTGCTATTCCACACATAATGGCTTAAATGTAGCTTCAAAATGAAGCCAGAATCAATTTTATGTCTCACACCGTTGTTGTTTTATTTAAATTTTTTTTTTTATCGTTCTTATCCGGTCACCCTATATCGCTATAGTTGACGCAGTTGCAGGGGTCTCCTTTTTTTGTGGTTCGAGCTGGGATTCAATTCATCAGGCATACACCCTTCTAACCAGATCTGAGAAATGAGTTGATGCATGCTCTCCACAAAGTTATTTACAGCAGATTTGAATACCTCGCCGGTAAGCCAACAGGTCCAGCTGCTTTTTTGGATCTCACCTTATACTCGTAGATATATTGCTATCCTTACTTCATTTTGTTCAGGTGGATGGAAGTTTGGCTTACATCGTCTAAGTTGAATGGTCTATTCTGCCTCACACCGGAATGTTGGGCATCATCGCCGTTATGCAGCTAGAGGAAAAGTTGTTTCCATATTCTTAGCACCGACTGTGACTTCACTACAAGGTTTGCTTCTTCATTTCTACGGGCTTCTGTACGGGTCTTCTTGCTTTGACACGTTCTTTTTACCTATTGGTACAACTTTCGTACGTTATTCCTGGAGTACAACCTTGCAATATCTTCGTTCGAGTGCTTCTCATGCTCTTTTTTCTGGAGAAGCCGATGTTCTTCCCGTCTCTTCTGATTGTAGAGCTCATGAGCAGCTTTCGTCCTTCGTTACAGGGCCGCTTTGTAGGCTTATTGTTTAGCTGCATGTGTTTGCCGGTATTCTTCGTCAAACCAGGAATTTCTTGTCGGTGGTTTGGTGAAATTCAGCACATCAGTTGCAGCGTCTCTGATGGCAAGTTGTCAGCGTTGCCACTGGTCCTTTGGTACTTGAGGCTGCCGGCATTGGAACTATTGGGAGGTTTCGGGATACGCGTACGGCGAAGTTTCTGGCGGTCTCTTGTGATCTCAGCTTTTTTAGGTTACACTTGTATCTTCTCACAATAGTTCTCAACACAGCTTTTCGCAGTATGAACTACCGTCCTTACCATTCTCTTTGCTGACTGGCATATTCAAGAACTCTGTTAAATGTGGCTCGAATTCCGTGAGTATCGTCCGAGTCCACAGAAATAATCCACCCACCAAGTTAAGTATCTTGTAGTAAGAGTCCACCCTTTTTTTTCTAGGCACGATCATAACACTGTCGTGTATACAGGTCCACCTAATAATAAGGGTATGTGTGCAGGTTTATTATAATGTGGATCTGCAACTGTCTTGTCGTATGAAGACTTCTATGCACTGTGACTGTGTCCGCTGGGAAGGGATCCGGTAACACGTTTGACTACAAGGGCTTTTATATTTACGAATGGCAGTTCGGGATGACCAAGCTTGTGTTTGATGCTAGCAATAAAAACTTTGGCCAGTGTAGGTCTTTTTGGCAATAGCAATTTTTTTACTAGATCCTCGGATATGTAATTCGCTTGGCTGCTCTGATCTAGTAAGCAGCGAATAGGGACGTCTACATTGTTGACCAAGAGCCTTGCAATAGCTGCAGATAGAAGCACATTAGACGGCGTTTCAGAGTCATTGTGACACAGGTAAGTGCTGATGGTTGATATCGCATCAGTCCGGATCGAAATTGGTTGAAGATGCATTGTCGTTGTGTTAGGTCCTTGACAAAACTATTTTGATCAGCAATTTGAACGATAGTCAAAACTATGTCCCGCGCAGAATATGCAGATTTCATAATCCCGTAATAAGTTCTCTCAATTTGTAGGGCTCGGAAATTGTAGACAATCTGTCACTTAATGTTGCACGATGAAGATGAAACGCTCTCTCGTTTGCTGCGATTAGACGGTGGCATGGACCATTCTAAGAGGAACTCTCTGGTGTGATTGCATAATTTTACTGCTATCATTTTGAACTAAATGGTGCTAGTATTCGTTGAACATGAAATCTTCCATTTCTTCCGAGGTGGGAAATCTGGTTTTAGAATTAACAACATCTTCTAGCCTTCCGCGTGTGATAGGGTCTATCCCTTGAGAAAGTCAAGGTCTGTCCTCCACTTATCTTATTTTTTTCCAAGTCGGAGACCTACCCTTCAGTACAGTGGAGTAGGTTATAATTGTTTCGTCATCCCCCGGAGATCGTTGGCTGTGGGGATAGAGTCACCAAAGCCTCTAACTCTACTTTTACTAGGTGCCTTGGGATATTAAACGTTCTATCTAAAAGTAACTAGGCTATATGAACATTGTCTTCAGTAAGGTGCAGTTAACATATTGCCTCTAATACTTTTCCAGTCAGAAATATGACTTCTTAAACCAGTGAATCGAACCGCTCGCTCCTTGAATTTGAGATACTTCGTAATGTCTCCACAATTCTCATATAAACCAACTTCCGGGATTTTGATATCATATTCAGTACGCGATACTGTGGCCTGTGGGGTGGACTCGCTCAAGTGTCAACCTCGCTATAGGGTGCAAGAGAACCCAACTCCTTCCGCATATGTATACGAGTATGTCGGTTGATCTGGGAACTTGAAATTCTGGGTAGTTAATAGCTGTGCTTCACTCTCCAATTGACTCTGCGCCATCCCAAACTCGGGACCATTATTGGTGTTCTACCTCTATACTTGCTGTGTGGTTTGACTGGAATTTGTTGCTAAGTTGATCAGAGCATCCGTCTTCGGGTTCGGACCAGTAGGCGACGGGGCATCCGGAGGCTGGCTGATTCCAGCTGTCTCCTTGATGTTATCTTCAACCTTTATTAGTTCTATTTTAGTTCCTAGTTTATAAGAAGATGGCTTTTGCTACTTCGAAATTCGGCAGAAAGTCGGCAGCCGTTGCTCCTCTTAAGCCCAACAAGGTAATGTGGTTAGCCTCGAGAGAAATCGAGGAATTTCGGTTTTTTATTTTTTTTTTCTCTACTTTGTTACTTTTTTTTTTTGTTTGTTCGGTTTTTTTTCTTATTCGGGGAAGTTTTTTTTTCTCACAAAGGTTTCGTGATTCCGGAAAAATCACGTGGCGCTCAACTCAGGTTGTACCCAGGTTTAGCTGCCATCAAAGCGCTATCTGGAGAAAACCACAGCTGGGATAGCGGGATCCCAGAAAGTGTTACCGGTTGGTTCGGGGCATCGCCGTATCGGTGCCGGGAACGAAACGTAGTAAATTGGCGCCCAACGTGGGGCTCGACGATTTTTTTCTGTTGCTTTAGCGGTACACTCGTCGATAGAGTGACCCGTTTTTTTCGCAGTCCCGGAGCAAAGAAAAAAAACATTAGACAACGGGCACGCGCCGCCCACCGGAGTCTCAAGTTACAAAATGAGAAAACAACGTTTTTATATTTAACACTACACTATACTGCACTATCACTATACTTAGCTTTTTTTTTTCTCGCGATGCTGCGCCCCTATCTGGCACAGCTCTCCAGTCCTTTCATCCCGATATTCCCGCTATCCAATCCCTCGTCCCCGTCTCCTTTTTCTTCCTCCCCACTTTTTTTTTTTTCGAACTCGCGATGTTATTTAAAAAAAGAATCTACTCTATTTTATGAAAGAAAAAAACCAGACAGAACTGCTTTTCGCCATTCGTAACTCTCCCAGAAGAAAAAAATTTCGCTTTCGCAAAATAAAAAACTTGGCTTACCCTCTCGCTATGCTGGTCGTCACCAAAGTGACTTCCAGATCTCACAGCTCCCGCAGACTCACACACCCATTCCCACACACATTCGCACACCCGCTCTCTCATACATTCATTTAACTCTAGTGGATCCAACAACGGGGTTTTAGATACAACGCTAGCTAGTCCAACTAGGCCTCTCATTCAAACCAATTTTCCAGATTCACACTAAACTCCTCAGTATCGGAGTTCGCTCCCACTTCCAGTAATGACTGTGAACTCCACTGAGAGAGTTTATGGAAACTGTGGATCCTAACTATGCCCAGCAATTTCCCTACTCTTAGGTTCTACAAATAAATTTGCGAAAGGCAATGTTTCTTTTCTTTCTGCTACCCGGGCATCCCCCCCCCCCCCCCCTATTACACTAATAGAAATTGTTTTGTCAAAATTAAGACGATCGTGAAGGAGAAAGGAAATGCGATGTGATGATAGCTGGAGTGTTGGGACAAAAGGAAAAATTTGTAGATACAATCCAGAAGGGATTGTATCTCGATCCGAACGTCCGTTGGATCGCCGTCCCTCACAAAACCTACGTTTAGTACCTGTGCAAATTTCAATTTTATATTTTTCTCCGCGGGTCCCTAACTACTCCGGCGGATCGGCGTTCAGATTTGGGTGGGGACTGACCAATAGCGTGTCGCTCCTTACAATTATTTATTTCTTTTTTTTGTAGTTGGGCCCTTCTGCCCTCTGGCTACTCTGCCCACGGACCACGACCGTTTTTGTGATTTATACTTTTGGGTGGTTTGTTCTTGTCGTTGGAGTTTATTGTTGTTGTTGTTCCTGTTTGGTGTTGTTGCTGTTTGGTGTTGTTTGTATGTTTGTGTGTTTGTATATTTCCTCGTTGGAGGCTGTATTAATACTTGGCCGTCCGCCTGCACGCCTCTGCTGCTCCTTCGATGTTCCATTGATGTTGTGCTGGTTTAAAAGGGGTTGTCATCCCTTCACTCATTGAACCTAACCTTTACAGCTGGTGCGTCGTTGGGGTGTGCTCGATTGTCTTGGACGTCCGCATGCACACCACTGTTGCTCCTGTGTTGCTCCCTCATTGGAGTGTTGCTATAAAAGAGATCGTCGTCTTTTCACCCATCGATCAATTGTCTCTGTGCATCCACATCCATTATATGTTAGATATGTGATGCTGGTGCTCGTACCCCCATCGGAAGCGGGATGGGGTGTTCCTTTAGCCTCCTGTTGTTTGGCTATTGTTGGGGTGTAGGTTCCAGGGATCGCCTTCCCCCACCCGTCATCATCGTGTTGGGGTATCTGGATTGCAAGGATCGTCTGTCCCCACCCGTCGGCGACTTTCAGACGTCCTGTCTGATGCTGCCCGTTGCGAGTATCCCGTCAGTATATGAGCTCCGACAACGGTGTTCCTGGTGGACCTATTGTCGCACCCTGCGGTTTCTGGTTCCTGGTTCGTCGTGAGTCTCCCTACTGTCCTTAGGGCTTCACCGACCGAACCTCCTCGTTCTCCTCTGCGGGGAAACCCACCCGTGAACCTCTGTGGGTTGTTTTCCGAGGTCTGGGGTTGGTGGGCGACTGGCTGATGGGACCATGGCTGCCCATCACCTCCGGCGGAGCTCGGTGTTCCCACACAATGAAAAGAGGAATCGAAGGGACTTGTACGGAAAAAGAGGGCCAAACTTGTTCCGGGAAAATTTTCCGCAACAAAAGGCTCTTTGCCTCTTTGTACTGCTTTGCAAGCGTTTCCGGAATATGCTCGTCTAATCCTGGCGTTATAGGGCTAACTCCAACCTCTAGCAGTCGGGCGATGACATCCTGAAAGTTATCTATAACCCTTTCAAGATTATCCATTTTAATTTTTGCTAGAACAACCACGTGTTAAATGAAATAACACATTGTTAGGGAGTTTTAATACATAACCACCTTATCTTTGGTAGCGGGGCAATTATTTAAGGAAGTGAGACATCAAATGTGAAATTGATTCTGGCTTCATTTATTTAAAGTGCAATTTATTAATCTGGGTCATAAATTTTAACCGATGCGGCTGTTTATCTTGGTTGACTTGGACCTCGTGCTGACCGCAGCTCAACTGCTGAGTCGTCATTATGGCGAATGCAGCATTACTCCAATGAAAAGCGCCTTCGAATCATGGCCCCAAGATTCGAGACGATATGGAAGACCGAACTTCCGTTCCAAGGATCAAGCTATCGCGGGTGTCAGTGCGTTCGCGTCTCAGGTAGAGAATCTTCATGGGCTTGAAGCCTGTTAAGTAAGTAGGTTTGTTTGTTGTTATTGTTTAGGTGGCGCTACAATCCGAGATAAACTTGGGCCTCGGTAAGCCCATCTCTCCATTTATATCAATCTTGCGCTAATCTTCTCCAATTGCGCACATCAAGATGGCAGAGCTCTAAGGCGCAATTTCATTTACTGGAATGGATTCCAAGACATACTGTGTATATATCACGTATATCACAAAGAGTTCGTTGTTATATTTTATTTTCTTTACCTACGCGCTTACATCTCCCGCTTAATGGAGTCTTGGAGCCATTTTTGTAAATGTAGCTCCTTGAGGTAGCTCCTTTCTCTGTTTAAGTTGTGCCAGTTTATTTTCTCAAATGATGTACAATAGGTTCCCCTTGCTTTTTCTCTGTCTAAAAAATTCGTGACTGGTGCGCCCAAGATCACTTCAGAATCTTTTACTCGCCGTTTTGCGTTTATCCAGCACTGATGGTCTAAGTTTTGTATCCACCACCACAGTACGTACTCGTAATCAATTGCCACTTTTGCCAAGCGAAGTCTATTACTTTGACATTGTGAACATGGAAGGCAATTCTGCTGAAACGATTTCTGTTGTCGAATAGCTCCACGTTTCCTTATATGTCACACAAACCATAAACTTATTGCATTTTCCAACCACACAATGGTATTACGTGAAAGTCCAGAAGGTAACCTTCCTTTCGAATCTATGCGACAATCGAAAATCTGGCGCATTCTTTTCAAGGCCGCATTAGTGACACAATAACCCTTTGTCACAATTATCACGATGTCCCAATTAACTAATCGGTCTGTTCTGATTGCGGATGGCCAAAGCGACGAGTAGAAGGATTACGAATACGTTTTGTTTTCTCTCTCTCCGCTTTTTATCTGTGTTGTGATTCCGCATTTATCTTTTGGTTTTCTCTTTGCTTTTCTTTATTGTTATTATCGTTTTATTATCTGAAGAAATTACTTCATTGTGCGATAATATTTTATTGAAAGCTTATTCGGAAAATAAATCTGGCGCAAGTTCCATTTATTGCTCATTTTACGAGCACACGATATAAACGATATAATTAGCGGAAATAGCAGTCGCTCCAACGCAATTCGTTACAGCCAACGCGATCATCATTATTAAGTTGAATCTACAAACAGTCTAAAAGTATGCAATGTACTTTAGTTTCTTTTTTTTATAAATTTTTATCTATGCATCTAGATTCATATGCACGAGTATGTCTCTATGTACATTCTATAGGGTGTCCCATTACGGCCGACAATTTTGAAATTTCAAAACTTCTGATGTTTTTATTTTGATAATGAGTGTAGACATGGAGGTTATGTATGGAACACAATGTCTGATAAATGTCCGCCTGACTGGCATTTGATCCTTTGACGAAATTTCGATGACATTTTGGCATGGTGTTGGCTCAATTTCATCTCTGTTTATTTTCACAATTTCTATGCGTTGTGCGTCCGAGTAATTCTCCATGACTAAGCCTTAACGTTCACACATGACAGCTGTCAAACAAGGACGCTGTATGACCGACACAAAACAAAACACGCTAAATTCAAAATAGGCGGTCTTTATGGGACACCCAAATGTGCTCGAAAATATCGTCAAGCGGCCAACGTGTGCCACATAGAGTAGGTAACGCTCGCTTTTAAAGTCAAAAAAAAGTTTTCCAGGTCCTATTGCTCAAAAAAAAGGCGGATCTCTTATAAAATAATATAAAAATGCAAAATTATTTGCACAACCAGTTTGTGCTTTTCAATAAGGGCCAACGGGTTGGGGGTTGTGCGCGGGGTTAACTGCCCCAACCACTTAAAAAAGTAATTGTCACGAAGTGACCAATACCCTCTGATAAGGACGGATTCACTGTTGATGGTCCTTCAAAACGAACAAATGACAACGACTTTCGGATCTGCTCGTGCAATGTTGGGACCTTGAACAGGCCGCGTACAGCCAAACAATTAGCGGAGGCTTTAGACTGCTATAAAGTAGATATCACCGCCATCGAGGAAGTGCGATGGGATGGGCCGGGCAAAAGAAAGACGAAAATCTGTGATAATTACTAGAGTGATTGCTGTAGGGAACGTAAGCAGCATCTTGTTGGAAACGGCAGACTTAGGCAAGAAGTGTTGAGCTTTCGAAAGGTGAGTGAACGCCCTATAACAATCCGTATCAAAGGTAAATCCACTAATCAAATAGAGTTTCTACAAGCTCCTCTACAAAACCTACGAGCAATTTTCGATGTATGACGTTGAGATCGTCTTAAGCGACTTTAATGCTAAAATTGGAAAGGAGGACATCTTTGGTAGCACAATCAGAAGACATAGCCAACATGACACCACGTCTGGAAACAGACTTTGGCTAATCGTTTTCGCTGCGGGACACGGGTTGCACATCTCAATATCCACAAGGGAACATGGCAGACACCAGATCAGCAAACTGTCAACCAGATTGATCATGTTGCGATCGACGTTAAGCGCCCCTGAAGGATTTTAGATGACTGAAAACAAGCAAAACCATATGCCCACAAGACGGCGGTGCACAAAAGGGCGAGGGCGGCTCCTGAGCTCTACGAGTAAAAGAGGTGCGAAGAACATCGCTTTCTGCGGAGAAAAAAGAAAGAACACGAGAAGCGCGCAATCGAGGAAATAGAGAGACGTTACTCAAGGAATAATGTTCGGAAGTTTTACCAAAAGGTAAAAAGAACATATCAAGGCAATAAGACCGGAAACTTATAGAGATGAACAAGAAAACCTTGTAGTGGAGTCACAGTCGGTGGTGAGGATATGGAAAAGCCATTTCTGCAGACAGCTAAACGGTGAAGACGACATAAATTCCGCTGTCAGGCAGAGTGAACCATTCAACGTTGACGATGCAAATTTAGAATTCCGTCCACCCGACCTAAATAGACTAAGGATAACAATATCTAAACTGAAGTCGAAAAAGGCTGCCGGCCGGGCGGCCTACCCACTGAACTATTTAATGTAGCAGGAGATGACTTGGTAGAGAACGTACACCAACTTATTTCCAAGATTTGGTCGGATGAATGTATGCCCGATGAATAAAACCTCAACATCGTTTGCCCGGTTCACAAGAAAGGAGAATAGAGGTATTAGTCTTCTATATAAGATTTTGTCTGCCGTATTGTGCGAGCGCCTCAAACCTTTTGTCAGCGATCTGATTGGGCCCTATCAGGCAGTTTTAGGCCCGGTAAGTCCACAATTGACCAAATATTCACAAAAAGTCCAGATCGATACTCACCAACTTTTTATCGATTCTAATGCCGCATATGACAGCATCTACAGAGACGAGCTATACAGAGCCATGTCTAAATTTGGTATCCCTACCAAAGTCTTTCGCTTGTGTAGGATGACGATGGAAAAAGCTCCCTACCTCATCAAGGTCGGTAACGACCTAACCGAGACCTTTGATGTCAAAAATGTATTTAGGCAAGGCGACGCGCTGTCATGTGGCTTCTTCAACCTCATACTTGAAAGAATTGTGCAAAACTCACAAGCCAACACACGAGGTACGATCTTTCAAAAGTCTGTTCAATTGCTTGCATACGCCGACGATATTGATGTTATTGATAGAACACAGCGAGCTGTCACTGGTACGTTGGCGAGTCTGCGTTGACGGGTTCTGGAGGAGACGATTCAACGATGAACTCCACGAGCTGTACAGCGATGTCGACCTGGTCAAAAAACTACTCATTGGCCGTTTGAGATGGCTGGGACATGTAGAGTGAATGAATACTAACGCTCCAGCCCGCAGAATCTTCGACTCTAATCCGGAGGAACAACGCAGTAGAGGAAGGCTTCGCCCTAGGTACCGCGCGCAAGTGGAATGCAACCTCAACCAACTTGAAGTGCGTAACTGGAGGCAGTTAGCCAAAGACTGCGCTAATTGGAGAGGCTTACGGGCCGGACTATGGCGGCGCCTAAGTAAGTGAGAAAACAGTGAGAGCAGAGCCAATTACGTAGGCGAGTTGGTGGACGCAGGTTTATGTGGTACAATGCAAAATACGCCGTTCGGTGGATCAAGGTATTTTCTTGTTTTTAAGGATGTTTTCCCTCGTTATAGTATTGTGTATTCTATTAAAGAAAAAACAAATGTTTTGGACTGAGTTAAAGATCTTCTGCAAAAGGTGGAAATGGAAACGGGACTTGAATTCGTAAATTCAAAGGTTAAAGAGGTTTTAAAAGCAAACCTTGTCGTTTATCAAACGTCCGTACTGTATTCACCTCAACGAAATAGTAGGCCAGAGAGGGAAATACGTACACTTATTGAAGCCGGATGAACAATGATATACGCGAGAAATCTTTCTTTAAAATTGTGGGCAGAAGTAGTTAGTTACGCTGTATTTTTATTAAACTGGACTACTCCAACGGGCTGTCCAGGAAAGTGTGATTGGAATCCATAGTCCGGAAGAAAGCAAAGATTAATTTTATCAGAACTGCAAATTTTTGGCGAAGAGTATTATGTCCACATACCTCAACAAAAGCGACGGAAGTGGGATGAGAAATCACAGCACGGGGTTTATGTGATACTTGCAGAAAATACTAAATTATATCGCTTCTATGTACATTCCAGCAACTCAGAAGATAGAGGTAAAGCATGCTGTAATTTTTAAACCTTTTGTCTCTTCCAGTCAAGTTACAAGCGCAATTGTCAATTACGTTGGTTAGTAAAGGGTTTTCCAATAGGGACTTGACAACTTTGAATTTAATTTGTGAACGCACTCTTTCACTAATCATCAAACTGTCACTGTCAATTTATTCAGTAAGCTCAACATTTTCATCATGGTAAAGTACACTAACGAGCAACGTCTGAAAATTATAAAAATTTTCTACAGATATTCGGAGTCGGTGACTGCAACTTTAGGAGCGTTAACTCCAATTTAACAGGCAATAACAAGTTTAGTGCAAACATTTGAGTCTACATATTCGTTGTGTGATGTTGCCGTGTCAGTGAGACAACGGGTTGGTCGAAGTGTCGAAAATATCGCTGCCGTTCAGACGTCCGTAGTAAACGATCCAAATCAGTCAATTCCACGGCGTTCACAAGAATTGAGCATCGCTCAGACCACATACAAGATCAAGCTGACTCAAGAATTGAAGCCGATGGACCATTTGAAGCGACGTTCGTTCTCCGATTGGGTTCTGGAGAAGATGCGCCAAGATGATGAATTTCATCGCAAAATTATCTTCAGTGACGAAGCTCATTTTTGGCTCAATGGGTTCGTCAATAAGCAAAATATGCGTTATTGGTCGGATGAAAACCCACATGTGCTTCATGAATCACCACTTCATCCACAAAAAATAACTCTTTGGTGCGGTTTGCATGCCGGCGGCGTTATTGGGCCATATTTTTTCGTCGACGATAACGATCGTCACGTTACTATGAATGGTCAGCGTTATCGCGCCATGATCACCGATTAGTTTTGGACCAAATTGGAATATATAGACTTGGACGACATGTGGTTTTAACAGGATGGTGCCACAAGCTACACAGCACACGCTACAATCGATTTATTGGAGAGTAAGTATGGTGAGCGTGTTATCTCAAGACATGGGCCAGTCGATTGGCCGCCTCGTTCGTGCGATTTAACGCCGCTTGACTATTTTCTGTGGGGCTACGTTAAGTCATTGGTTTATGCCAACACGCCGACGATGTTGGAAGGGCTCAGAGCCAACATTGAACGCGAAATAGCGGCCATCGTGCCTGCGATGGCCGTATGAACGAAGTCGAGTTCCATTCATAAATGTTTTGATTGTACTTCAAGCCAATAATAAAGTTTTTGAAATATCTCAAATGGTTTGCCTTTTATTTTAAAAAAAATTGTCAAGTCGTTATTGGAAAACCCGATAGTTAATCAGGTTAATGAGACCCTCTTCCAGCCAAGGAAGTCATCAAAGGCGAAGACCCGGAAATGTCGGTTTCGGACTCAATTCTTGATCCGAAAGATCAACAATTAGACGATGAATTTCAAGAAAAAGACACCAAAAATAAATCTATTTTATTAAAAGTCGACTGAGAAGCGCTAAGAATGTCACTCAGAAATCGATGATGGTACTTCTAGGTCTACATGCATTTTTAGCTGAGAAACAGGAATCTGCTACTTTCAACGAACCACTCCAAGCAGCAAGATACTCAAATGAGAAGTTCTCAGAAATTCTTCATTCATTTAATTTAACATCAACAAATACGGACCCCTGTGTGTTTTTCCGAGAGAATATCATTGTGGCAATCTATGTTGATGATGGATTAATGGCTGGTGTCAGCATGATGTAAGACACATTATCTAGCATTTACAGAATTCGTCGCGTTATTACTTGGGCTTGGTAACCAACCGAAGGATAAGTGAATCAATTCCAGTCTCACAGTCTAGCTACTCTGAAAGGATTGTAGAAAAGTTCAACATGAGTGATGTTCATTCAGTCTCAACTTCAATAGATGCTTCGACGCTAAAAGACGAAATTCAAGAAAATTCGTCGGAAGATGTGAAATTACCATACCGTGAGTCCGTTAGAAGCCTCATGTATTAGGCGAGCAAAAAGCACAAGAAAAGTGCCTGGGGCTCATATAACGAATCTCTCAAAATATACAAAAAGAGCTGAGGAAGGCAAAGCGACTATTCTGGAGATCATTCTGTGACAAAATCACAGAAACCCCGCATCGCGGTTAAAAAAAAAGCTCTCTACAAATTCTATGATGACTAGCTGTTTGAAAAAAGCCGATGGGTCTTGGACAACCTCAAGTGATAAATCACTCAACCTGCTAGTGGATATCCACTTTCCAGGTAGCTCCCTATTCGCGGCCAGTAGCAATCTCAACAGGACTACAGCAATCGTGATCAAAACTCATGGTCTGATTACAAGAGATACGAGTAAGTTGCTCTGGGCGTTGCAAAGCTTCAAACCATATAAGTTTGTTGGTCCGAGCGGTATAATACCTGCCGACCTACAAAGGTCCTCAGATATTATCCTGCCTACGCTAGAGAATATCATGAAGAGCTGTGTAGAACTAATCCACATTCCACTGTCGTGAAGAAAAGTCAATGTTCGGCAATTTCCAAAGCTGGAAAATGATCTCCTGTTGTCCCAAAGGACCTCAGGCCTATAAGTCTATCATCTTTCTTCTGGAAACTCTAGAACGACTGATTGATATCCATATACGAGCAAAAATTTATCCACGACTTTTGCCAATGGCACAACATGCCTACCGTAAAGGAAAGTCGGTGGAAACGGCTCTGAATTCACTGACTAGCCACACCGAATGGTCCCTATAATATAGAGAGTACACAATGGCTGCTTTTCTGGACATAGAGTGTGCCTTCAACAACGCCAACACATCCGCAATCACGACAGCGCTATCAACCCTACAGGTAGACGACTCATTTGGGAAGTTGGTCAGTCTTATGCTAAATAGCAGAATAATCAACTCCAAACTGGGTGGGGCTTTTGCTAAAAGATATGCCAGCAGAGGTACGCCAAGGCAGTGTCTCCTTCTCTGGAACTGGTTAATGAACTGCTGATATACCTAGAAGTGAGTGGTAGTAGGAGAGAATACCATCTCAGTTAAGCATTTTAATGCCATTAAAGAACTCCTACAGCTACTCGTAAATGTTAACAGTATAATCCGTTGGGCGGATCGCTGTGGATCGGGAATAAAACCCCATAAAACTCATTTTGTCCTCTGTTCCAAGAAATATAAAATTCCAATCATAGACCCACCCTCAGTCAATGTTGCTCGTAAAAGTAAAAACTTTCAACAAGAAATTAAACCGAAAACATGACATTCAAGAAAGAACCAAGAAGCTACAGTTGCCTTATTCTCTTGCAAAAAAGCCATTGGGAAGAAATGGAGCCTTCGACCTCGCAAAACCCACTGGCTATACATAAGACCGATACTCACTAACGCAATACAACTGTATAGCAATACGAGAAAGCGAATTGGAGTGGACTTAACACACTCTTTAGAAAATTTAACTGGTCGTTATGTTTCCTCGATAGCAATGTTGATACCGTTACTGATATGATCACAGACACAGATCCTTTATCCCTCATCGGATGAAGAGTATCAAACCAAAAGAAAAGGCATGGTACGACTCCAGTTGTAAAGAGGCTGTCAGGGTTAGACAAGGGTTTTTTCGGGTCCTTCAAGACCAATACCACAGAGAAAAACCGAAAAACGTTTAAAAGAGCCAAGAATGACTGCAACGTCTTTTCCAAGCGTGTGAAATTCCAATACAACCAAAAACTGAGACAAAAAATACTGCAATGTCCCAAAGGCAGTAAAAGCTTTTGGTCATTTGTCAAAAACATTAGAAATTTTGAGTCATCCTCCATCCCAACGGTCATTTACAATGACATTCCAGCTTTTTGGACAAGGCCAATCTGCTTGCAGCACACTTAGCGGCCAGCTCAATACCCCCAGATTGTGCTTTGTTTCCACCTACACTTGAGTGCGTCGAATCTTCAATGGAACAAATATACTTTCGCACTCGAGTAGTAGCAAGAGTACTTAAAGATCTCACCATTCATAAATCCGCTGGTCCAGATGGTATATCTTTTCTTCTTCTGAAGAGGTGTTCTTCCACGCCGGCAAAACCACTGCGTAAGCTTTTTCATCAATCCAACTCCTTAGAACCCTTTAAGAGTAGATGGAAAACAGCATTTGTCCAGCCCATCCCTAAAAAAGGCGAATCTTCTTCTCTCTCCTCCTACAGACCCATTGCGCTTACGTCCCTTCTTTCCAAGGTCACGGAAACGCTAATAAATCGTCAGCTCCTGAAACATCTTGAACCACGAGAACTCCTCAATGACAGGCAATACTGTTTCCGTAGCAACAGGTCCACTGGTAATTTGATGGCATGTATCACGGAAAAGCGGAACCAAAGCGTACAGCAATCTGGCGAAAGCATGATGGTTGCACTTGATATTTCTAAGGCCTTTGACAGAGTTTCACAGTATTTGACCTTTCGGAGCATTCCATTCAAGTTGTCTTGAACGGCTTCAAGTCTAAATATTCACAAAATAAATGCCGGTGTGCCCCAGGGTTCTGTCTCCGACACTTCTAATTCGATATACTTTCGCTAACGACAGCGGCTTTTCATATTCGTTTCCGGACTAACGTCCCTGCTCTTCGGGTGTAGAACGGGAACGGCAGCGTATGTTAAGCTCATTAAATTCCGATATCAACAGCATAACTAATTGGGGAACTATCAACCGAGTGGAACTAATGCTTCCAAAGCACAATGCTGCCTTCTGTCATAAAAGAGAAATTTAAACACCCTGCCATTATCCATGAATGGCACTTGCATCGTCGAAACCGATAAACTTTCCATTCTCGGAATGTGTGTCAATGACAATTTACGATGGAATCACCACATATTCAGTGTCGTCAAAAATGCTGTGAAATGTCTAGGCTTTCTCAAACGATGTAGGAAATACTTTTCCCCTTCTGATCTGGCCTCAATATATAAGGCATTCATCCGCCCAAAATTGGAATACAATGCTCACATCTAGTCAGGTGTGCCCAAAACATCTCTGCATCTGCTAGAAAAGATTCAAAACCGTGCGATAAAACTCATAGCTGGTACCAATATCACTCAGTCAATGGACACCCTCGAACACCGACGAAATGTCTCCTGTCTCACTTTGTTTTATAGATATTTCGACCACCAGTGCTCCATAGAAATCGCCAGTAGCACTCCGCCCCTTCAAACTTTTAACCGTAACACACGTCTCGCTATGAATGCTCATCAGTTTACCCTCAAGCCCACTTTCGGACGTACTCTGAAATATCGCGATAACTCGCTTGGGGAATGCCCTGTCGAGCTCTCTATTTCCTAGTCATTCTAACGTTCAGACATATAATACCAACGTACACCGGTACCTATCCTTCTTTCCTCCCTAAATTTCCTTCGCCCGCGCTGTCTGTAAACATTTTAGCGGTACCTTAACCTCTTGAGCGCACGCTACTTTAAAAAAAAAAAAAAACTGCAGCAAACTAAGCCGAGTCTAAAGAATAACATGTCTATGCATAACCGGAGCCCTATGTTCTACACCCTCCGCGGCGTTAGATATTCTGTTTCACTTGACACTCCCGATATCTGCGATAGCTGCGGCTGCAGCTCTCCGTCTGAAAGCGATTACACAGTGGACAAATAATTTATTTGGCCACATTGGTTTGACAAAGACTTTCATGTAGCCATCCCCTCTAGATCCTTCTGCGAGGAATATGCCAAGTCAATCCACTTCTATACAGACGTATCTAAGAGTGATAGTGGGGTTGGTGGAAGTTTTCTGTCACATAAGCTTAATCTAAGCCTCTCCTCCCGTCGTTCAAATCACTGTAGTGTGTTCCAGGTGGAAAATTTAGCGATTAAAGAGAATTAAAGAAGTCATGTCGTGACTGAAGAACAACTTCAGATCTGCGAAGGATATCCGCATCTATTCGGATAGTCAGGCCGATATCAAGTCCCTGAACTCAGTCTCATTAAATTCTAAAACCGCCCTTGAATGCCGATCATCCCTTCGGAGACGTCAGAGCAGTTCAGCCTTCACCTTTGTAGGGTGCCGGGCCACAGAGACATTCACCAAAATTGGAACCACTGTACCTATTCTACCGGAAAAGGGTAAAAAGAGTATACCTATCGCTATGTGCAAATCAATATTAAAGCTGGATGCTAATAAAAGAACTCACCTTAGATGGATTGTTGGACCAACATGTCTAGCGACTAAACAGATCTGGCCAAAACTTAATCTGAATCACTCTACGAGTCTGATCCTTCTAAATAGGAAATATCTCAGCGCCAATTTAGGTGTCATCACTGGACACTGCTTTATAGGCAAGCATGCAAGAAAGCTTGGCGCTTTCACAAATGATTTCTGTGGAAGCTGCATGGACCAAGAGGAAGAGGAGATAATCCTCCACCTACTCTATACATGTCCAGCTCTCTCCCAGAGAAGAAATCTGCACTTAGGAGCTTTCTTCTACAATGACCTAAAGGATCTAAAAAATAAAGACGTAAACAGTCTCCTACGCTTCGTCAGAAGCTCAAAGTGTAAGAAAAATGGCTCGTGAGCTCAACATATCGTTGGAACGGATGCAACACATACTGAATAATGAGCTTGGGCTTAAGCCATTGAAGTTCCAAAAAGCACACGATCTTACACCGCAACACAAAAAAATTAGAGTCGAAAGGAGTTGCTACGCTTGCACGAAAGTGTTGTGTTGCCGAATAAATTTTTTTCCGATGAGTCGCCATTTGTTATCAACAAACAAAATGACCGAGTTTACTTGCCAGAGAGGTCCTTCGAAAATTTACACCTTCGGACGGCCACCAGAAAGCAGGCAGCACCGATGGTGATGGTTTGGGCCGCCATAACCGCCGATGGTCGCTCTCCGCTCGTATTTTTGGACCGTGGCGTCAAAATGAATGCGATCGTATACCGTGAACGTGAAACTGTCTTAGAGGCAGTATTGAAGCCTTGGGCAAACAATCATTTCGGTCGGAGACCGTGGACATTTCAACAAGACTCGGCACCGTCTCACCAAGCACGCGTCAACCAAGATTGGTTAAAAAACAATGTTCCACACTTCATTTCTTCGACACAATGGATTGCAAATTCTCCGGATGCAAATCCGTTGGATTTCTCTGTCTGGGGTATTTTGAAGGCGAAGGTTGGCACTAAAAAATACCAAAGTTTGGACCACCTCAAGCAAGCACTTCGCCGGGAATGGGCCAAAATACCGTAGAGCCACTTGCGTGCAGCTTGCAATGCTTTCTTCGGCCGTCTCAGGGTCATTATTCGCGCCAAAGGTGGACATCTTGAAAACTACTGATACAATTTGAAAATTGATGCATTTTCCAACATTTTTTGCTTTGGCACAATAAAATTTATCAAAAAATAAAAAAATTATAGGAGTTCGAGTCATTCACCCTGTAGATCCACGTGGCATCACAATGGGCCATTTGGCCTAAGTGGGTTGGTATTTCCAACAACCACTCTTACCTACCTACCTACCTTGGCTATCGGTAGCAAGCCAGATGTATCACTTGCTCCTGAAATTGCAAGCCGCCATCCAGAGAATCCACCCGGGGATCATGTGAAAATCGTCATAAGATACCTCAAATGGATAATTAATTATCGTGTGTCGCGCTCTCTATTAAGGAGGCGGAGCACATGGCAGGTGTGTTGGCGGTCAAGGAATTCTTGTGGCTGAAACTTCTTTTAAAGGATTTTCTTCCTGCTGACTGTCCTCATCCTCTTCTTTACATCGCTAACAAGAGTGCCAAAAAACTAATTCGAAACCCTGACTATCATAAACGCTGAAAAAAGTTTTTAGAAAACGCATTTCAATTAAGAGATGTACCAACAGACACCCAGTTAGCAGATATTTTAACACAACCTTTGCCAAAGACTAAATTTAGATTTGATCGTAAGAATGATGGCATTGTATCTTTAAAGTAATAATCTGCAATGTATTTGAAAGTTTTAAATATTTCTTTTGATTTTTGTTTCAAACAAGACTTGGAGTGTTAAAATATGTGTCTCAGTACTAAAAAAACAGTTTGCACGCTTTTGATGAAGGAGTCGTTCGGTTTAATATTCTATAATCTACCTACGATTATAATCATCAGAAGTCTTGGTTTCTTTGGCCTTAGTGGGTTTTTGAGTCACTAGAGAGTCTCTATATTAGATCCCATCAACACACTCCTGATCTATAGCAGCCGCAGAAGCTTAAACATTCATATAGAACGAAAGATTCTTCACGTGATTTGAAGTCGTCGACGTATTACAAAGTCCGATAGATCACATGGTATACTTCCCAATTCAATCAGTGCTTCAGATACGTACGTTCTTTGGCCTTCGAAAAATCACAAGTTTTTGTTAATTCTTTGTTAAATATTTCCTTATTTATTCAGTACGATGTTTTGTTTAAAGTAACAGCTGCCTCCAAACGACGTGACACTCTTTCACTCAAATAAAAAAAAAAATTGTATTCAACATACACATAACAAAACAACAACAAACTACTTCATTGCGATTTGAAACTTAATCCTAAAAACAGTTAAAAAAAGGAAGAGGGCAATTAACTAATTTGTTGTTCCTGTTGTTCCATTTGTGGGAGCTTCCGCTTCACTGTCCGCTGGCTTCTGTCTTTTACTCCGAACTTTTCTGTAAAGGTCTTCCCCAACCCACGATATGACAACCATGTAGCACATCGCATTCATCCAGTGGATTGTGAACGTATAATCGGTGGCATCCCGAATCAGACCTGCACATTAAGAAGATAATTAATTGAGAGAGAATCTTACTCCCTAGATAAATTCCTTACCAATGACTGGTCCACAAGCTAAAGTGAATATTCCGCTAATAAGCAATTGTAAGCCAGCTGCCGCTGGAAGCCTCTTCAGCGGCACGTAGCTTGGAATGATAAGTTGATAGAAGACAATCCTCATGGCCTTGTTCAGGCCCATCCATCCGAAGCACAGTAGCGTCACAGTGAAGTCTGTACTATGCGCCACAATAGCTCTGCCGAGAGCCATCCCAACTACACCGCCCAAAAAGAATACTTTATTGCCGCAATTCACTTTGGCAGTAATGAATGGAATCAGGAATCTTACTCCCAAGTCAGTTACTGCCAACATTGACATCGCAGCCGCAATCTGACTACTATCGAATCCAAAGTCACTCAAAATAAACGGCGTCAGGATGGCAAAGTTGATCTCTGTAAAGCTGATGAAGGTAAGACCAATGGCCAGATTGAGGTATGTAAAGTCTTTCAGTAAATCCAAGTCGAAGAAGACGGCGATCTTCTGGAAGATTGTCAACTTTTTCTTTTCTTCAATTTCTAGCTGCTCAATGGATTTTTGCAAGAACTCTGCCTCTTCATGGGCGGGTAACTCCTTCACTGGCTCCATTAAGGGTCTACTAAGTGAAAATGATAATTTTGGAGTTTTTGGTGAGATCGCTGGGGTATGTACTGGTGTGGTTCCTTCCTTGGTGGATATTATAGTCCCAGTTGAACTCAGACGACGACGATAATGACTGGATTCCAATGAAATCTTCGATCCATACCAACCGTCATTTGCTCGAGACAGCATCGGGGTATCTGGATCTGGAATATTGTCCAAAATTTGATGATGATCTAACTCAGTTACTGAGGGTTTTCTCAAGGCTTCAGCATCTTCTTTGGGTTTTTTTACATGCCAACTTACGGGTTGATAGATGAAACCAGCGGCGATGTTGTGAAGTGACATTGCACCATAGAATAGAACAGCTCCACCGACACCATATTTGACCATAAGGTAGGTGGAGAGGTAGGGTAGAACGATAGGTCCTAGGCCGGCTACTGTAAACTGATAGGCAGTGGCTGCACGTCTTTTAACTTTGAAATATGTGTTGACAGCTAGCGAGGACGCAGACACCATGAATCCTCTCCCGATACCTAAAATCAAAAATGCACATAAGTTGGTGTATCTTAAAAACGATCTGCTTTCGACTTACCATACGTAAAGGAGATGGTAATGAGGTAGAAAATAAATGAATTAGCAAATACTGTAGCTAGTAGACCGATGAAAATTAGAACTGCTCCAGTTATGGCAACTCGCCGATATGTAAACCTTCGAAACAGTGGACCGTTGAAGAGACCTGGAAATAAAAAAAAAAAAAAACATTTACAAATATATTCTCCTTCAAAAAGTTTTTAACAGCAGAAGCCGAAGATGAATTTGACTTGATTACCAGGGAGACTCGTCACTAACTCGAATCTGAGAAACCAGCTAGAAACACGTAGGATTTTGTGTTGATGACTATCCCGGAAGTGGGACAAAGTTAGTTTGTTTCGGATCGATTTGTCGCCTACCGGTGAATGAATGCCACTTAAGACTCCGATAGTCTTGGTGAGCATGAATACCGCCAGCTTAGTTATATGTGGTATCAGTCATGGCAAAGGAAACTTTCCCAACTCACTTGGCAACCAATCGAATTTCGGTATTTTTCTACACTTGGACAAGGACCTAGATTCTCCTTCATTGAACATATCAACACAGTGAAGGTTAACATTATGTGGAGTACAAATCTATTCTCTATTTGTTACCGACTTTAGAAATGCCTTCGATAGTGAGAGTCTCGAGCTATGGGTTACGAGTACATCTTTCATAAGATACATTGTTATTCATATTATTGGGCTCCCTTAAGAAGAAATGATCCATGGTACCGGAGTCTAGTGCAATGCCATCAAAACCCCGGTTGAAACCAGTAGACGAATTTGGCCTTCCCTATACTCAGAATTGGCTGCGGACAGAATCTCAGCAAAGAAAGAAGTGCACCTAGTTCTGCCATAAGTTCTGTTACAAATCCATATAAAACGCTATAAAAAAAAAACCAGTAAACATATTGCATTCGAAATTGTTTCATTTATTAGACCACAATTTTGATTATTAAAAAAAATTAGATTCATTCGAAATGACTGCCTTTTGCTTTAACACAAGCTTCGATACGGTGGGCTATAGCAGCACGTATGGTTTCCATCGAGATCGTGGACGTTGCTCTGGTCAATGCTGTTTTAAGACTTTCCAAATTTCTGGGGGGAGTCCTGCAGGCCATGCTCTCTAACTCTGACAACAAACTATGTATAATCCAATGGTTTCAGATCTGGGCTCCCCGATGGCCAATCTTCTGCTGCTATAAAGCCAGGAATATTGACTCTGAGCCACTTCTACGTGGTTTTGGCTTTCTGTGCTGCAGCAGAGTCCTGTTGGAAGATCCATCTCTGTCCATTGAAAAGGGTATTGGTCAAACCATTCACAACACCCTCTAGCACATGTTCTTGGTAGACCTTTGCACAGAAATGGAGGGATGTGACACCATATGTGACACCATGGTGAAAGATCCCCCAACAAATCACTACAGAAGCGGGATGATGTCCACACTGAACCCTTGGAACAACTTTTTTCGCTTCCTTAAATGAAGTGGCATAAATTCTGTCATTTTGTTTGTTGAAAACTTTTTCACAGTAAATATTCTCTCATCCGTAAACAGAATGTTGTCATGGTTATTGTCCGCGTGCCACTGCAAAAGTCGCTTGCATCTTTACAGCCTAATTTTTTTCAGTTAAGGAGTTAGAAGATGACTCGTGGCTTTGATATGCAGATCATCCCAAACTGAGCATAGATATGGATTTGGTTGATATATCCAATTCTTACACATGATCTCCTGCTTCCTAAGGGAATTTCCCCGCATTTGTTCACGCACTGCCTTTACTACCGCAATCGTACGGACGACGAGCGGGCGACAACTTGTTGGCCTGTCCTCTACTCCAGACAATTTGCCGGAGCGAGCAATTGCCCATTAAACGAATATTCTCGATATTCCGAGTGGCTTTAGCAACTCTAAGATTTTGCCAGCACTCTTTCTACACTTATAGTATGCAACGCTATTACCGGGACTCGATTCTCTTTAACGCCACACTCCATGTTAATAGTTTGCAAACTGAAACCAAACTGACTAGTATTCTTCACTGATCAGTACATGTGTTCTGAAAAAAAAAGTTAACGGTTCTATTACCGCCAGAAGTTTCGAACGATAAGCGCTGGAAATTGTGTGACAGGACTTATGGGGGGACTATGTCTATGTACATGACAAATTGAGTCTTTACGGATGGCTCCAAAACCTGGCGTCTTTATAGGACACGACAACCTTTGAGGAGTATAAGCCTTCCAATCAGTGACATATGCAATCGTAATGGTATTGAACAGATAAAGAGGACCAATAACTAAGTCTTTAGCTATAGTCAAGGTACTCTTAAGCCACCTGCACCAGAATGACAGGTTTCTTTGAATGCCGTCAGAACGCTAAATTCTTGCCTGAATCCGAGGTATGAACTATAGTGACTCAAATAAGGACTTCTTGACCTCCGTGGATAGTTCCTAGGTACTTTGTTAATCCTGCTAATCCAGTTGGTTACCCTCTTGTATGTGACATGACTATCTGAGAAACAGGTAGATAAAACTCCTGCTTGCCGACTTGTCTAAGAAGTCAGGATCATTCTTTCTGTCCTTCCAGAAAACGGAATGAACCGTACTTACCGGCGTCGTAACGCGCTACCACGCTTTTGGCTAACATCTAAATGTTTTATGTAAAATTCCCAATCTGGATTGGAATTCGATGTATTCCGCCGACAACGGGCACCCTGCATCTTCCAAGAAATGCAATGTAAACACACGTCCGTCGTCACAACTAGTTAAAGGCGCATTGCTGGATGTGATATCACTTTAGGAATTGGTTTTGGGCAGGTTTAGTCGTTCTACCTGAATTATTACATAGCTTAGTTCGCAAGCTTGTTCCGACATTTTTTCATCGTCAGAGAGTTCGTCATAATTTCTTCGACTTTTGGGCTAGAAGAGATACCATAAAAGTCTTCCTATTCTATTAGAACCAGGTCTGGAGAAAAACACATGAGTCCTGGTTACAAATCTGAAACGCAAATTCAATAAAAATTAGTTAGGGGGCGCCACATGAAGTAAATGAATGAGCTAGAAAGGAACACAAACACTTTTCCACCGGATTTATAAAATGCTTGTCCAGTTCATGAACTGCGTTCACAACTTCAGCTATCTGGCACTTAGTATAGTCTCGGGAAGGAAAAATTCAAAAAAGACTCTTAAATGCAAACTTACAGTCCGCAACTATAAGACTTAAAGCAGCTTATGCGAATGAATTTTGATAAAATGATGACCGACTTGGAAACTCCAGGAAAACTCTTCTAACTCTTCCACGCAGCTCTGATCTGAATATACCATTCAAAGCCGTCTGCGGCTTGGAAATACTGGGCTAGTTCAAAGCCGCAACTGATTTATACAAGGACAAGCATTTTCTTCTGATTCATTCAATCTGGTGCTGGAAAAAAATTAGCCCAGATCGGTATCAACATGGAAGGCCAATCTTCAACTGGTCCTTTCGGATGTTTAACTACCCAAACGATGAAGACATTATAGTCCGCTCTCAGTGTTGTTACTAAAGTATTTCCTTCACTTGCAGAAAAAAAACAAAACTAATGAGGACAAACTAAAACACATGTCTGAAAATAAAATAGTATCCATCCATCCATCCAAGGCGCACATCCACCCAAGACGTTCATCCATTCAAGACGTCCATCCATCCAAGACATATCCCTCAACATCAAGTGGTGCAAACTGACTCAGTTAGGTCGCATTATAGTTCGGGGTAAAGATGGGCCTCAATTAACAAGCCTCTCAAGTAAGCCCGGTCTTTAGCTAACTGCCTCCGGTGCGCACTCCAAGTCGGTTGAGTTCCCCTTCTACTTGTGCGCGCCACTTAAGATAAAGTCTAGCTGAGTTGTTCCTCCGGACTGGATTCAATGCTGCGGACGGAGCATTGGCATCTCAGGCTACTAATGCGTAGTTTCCTGACTAAGTCGATGTCGCTGTACAGCTCGTATAATTCGTCGTTGAATCTTCTGCTCCAAAGCCCGTCAACGCAAAGGGGGCGAAATATTTTTCGAACGATTTTCCTCTTGAAACAACTGCGTACTTATTTATTCGCTTTCGATAGAGCCCATATTTCAGCGCTTTAAAGTAGGACTGAGGTGATCAAGGTCTTATTTAGAATTTCCTTAGTTTTTCGAAAGAGGGCCATACTACTCAATTGCCTCCTTAGTCCAAAGAAACAGCGATTGGCAAGAGCGATTTTTCGTTTAATTTCTGCTAAGGTGTTGTTGGCAGAATTCATAGCAGAGCGTCTCTATAAATGCTGTCATATGCGGCCTTAAAATCGATGAAAAGATGGATTTTGAGATTTTTCCAGGATTTGCCGTAGTGTAAGGATTTGGTCGATTGTGGACTTTCCTGGCCTGAAGTCGCACTGATAGGGACCGATCAGGTTGTTGGCGAAGGATTTCAGACGTTCATCCTTATACTTCTATAGTTGTCGCAGAAGCGGGGTTTCCTTTTTTGTGGATCGGGCATACGGTGCTGAGATTCCATTCATCAGGCATACCCTCTTCTGACCAGATCTGAGAAATGAGTTGAAGAATGCATTCCACAATGTCATTTCCAACAGATTTGAATACATCGGCGGGTAAGCCGTCAGGCGTAGCTGGTTTGTTGGATTTTAACTTAGATATTTCTAGCTTTACTTAATTTTGGTCAAGTAGTCGGAAATTTTGGCTATCATCGTCTGGTTTATTATGCCTGACGACGGGAAATTGGGCTTCTTCGTCGTTGTACAGTCTGCAGAAAAAGTTCTCCATATTCTCAGCACCGACTGTGACTCCAGCACAAGGTTTCCTTTTTCGTCTCTACCTGTCTTCTTGCCTTAACACATTCTTTTTACCTGTTGATAAATTTCCATGCCTTGGTCCCGGAGAATCCGATGTTCATCCATTCGGATGCTCGTAAAGATCATGAGTAGCGCTCATCCTTGCCTGCATTCTTCATCAAACTGGGGATTTCTTCGTTGTTATCGGGTGAAACCCATCAGATCAATTGCGGCGTTTCTGATGGCATGCTGGCAGCGTCGCCACTGGTCTTCGGTACTTGATGCTGGCGCATTGGAGTTGTTGAGAGATTTTGGGACACGCGCTCGGCGAAAATTCTGGCGGTCTTTTGCGGTTATAGCTTTTCTACGTTATATCTTCTCACGAATCCGCACGAATTCCACAGAGTGGTGATCCGTGTCAATGTTGGTCGCCGGGAAGTGCGGACGTTCAGAATACTGGAGGCATGCCTTACGTGTATCGCAAAATGATCAATTTGATTTAGCGCTTGATGATCCGGAGACCGTCATGTCCCTTGTGTATATTGAGATGAGGAAACCGTGTGGTTGCTATTGTGATATTTCGTCTCCTCGCAAAGTCAATAAGCCAATGTCCATTGCCAGACATGGTGTCGTATAGGATTTGCTTATCAACGGTCCTACCAAAAATGTCTTCCTTTCCTATGGCCTTGTACGATTTTAACATCATACTTCGGCCATTGCTCATATGTCTTGTCGAGGAGTCCGTTGAGACATTTTTTGGTGACGTCGTTATTGTCTTCCATAATGGCAATGGCGCATACGAGTATAAGACTTATGTTAGCAAATTTTACCTTGATGTGGATTGTCATAAGTTCAAGTCTTCTTGCTTAAGTTTGCCGCATATGGCGAATCTGCATCCGAATAAGCGCAGTTTCTTTTTGCTATAGCAATAATCATAGCACATACCACTGTTTTTCATCTTCCTTACGTCCAGCCCACCCCATCGCACTTTTGGATGGCAGTGATATCAGGGTGATATCAGTTATGGCATCTGCTAATTGTTCGGCTGCACGTGGTCTGTTAAGGGTCCGTTTATCCCACCTGCAGATCCGAAGGTTGTTGTCTTTTAAATGTTTACCAGGGTCGTCAACAGTGAATCCATTCCCATACGATGCCATTAGTTGGTTCTGCACATATTTTAATCTCTTCCGTATAGGGTTATGAGCTCTATAACGATGTAGGCTAGTATAATGCTGCCGACTGGGCATGCCCTTGCCATATTAGCCTGCATGAGTAAGGGTTTACAGCGTTATGCCCTAACGAATCCCTTGACTGAGGATGAAAAGGACAACTTTTACTATCAGCTAAGCGCCGTATCCAACGCAACGTCGAACGGAGATATCGTCATCATGATGGGAGACATCGATGCAAAGGCAGGCAACGACAATGAAGGGCTCAGACATGTGATCGAGAAGCACGGGTTTGGCAACCGAAATGACAGCGGTGAAAAATATGTTGATTTCTGCAACATCAATCGCCTTTTTATAGGCGGCGCCATGTTTGAGCATGAGAAATGCCACAAAGTCAGTCCGACGTTTCAGAAGTTGTCTTTAAAATGTCCAAAACAGACGAGGAGCTCACATATTCAAAGACTCCGTAATGGCTAAGTATAACATCAACCGACTAAAGATCCTCTCTATATGCCATCAATAAAGGGATCACTTTTAGCCAGGAGTGGAAGCAATCAGCAGCTCACTGCCGATAACCAACTAAGAATATTGGAACGCTGTGAAAAATGTTTCCACATCTGGAGCTGAATGTATTGTGACTTACCGAGGATATCAGTAGGCAGGTAGGTGAACGTGAACTACTTAAAGCCCCTATTGTAGATACCCCAGCAGTAGGGAGAAATGAGCTAGAGTCCCTGTATCGAAGGAAAATGAGAGAAGTGCAGCGTAGGGTACGACGGGACAAACGTAACTATATCAGCGTCCTGACCACAGAAGCAGGGGAAGCTGCGGACAGGTATGATAGTAGAACCGTTTATAGAATCACCAAAGAGCTGACAGGTGGTTATTCTTCTAGCCAACATTCGTTGCTTGAGGATGCGGTCCTTAACCGTGTATTCGTCAACGATGTGGATCCAAATTAGACTGAGTCGCCCGAGGCAACAATCCCCATTAAAGGTGAGATTGCTTTCGCGATCAACACTCTAAATGACAATACGGTAGTAGGACTAGATGTTATTCCCGCAGTACTTCTACGAGCCGCTCCAACAACATCAGCGGACCTTTTACATTGTCTTGTTGAGAGAAATTGGGAGGCAGAAAGTTTCCCCAACAAGTGGAAGAAGGGAATGTTTGTCGATCTACCTAAAGAAGGTAGTTTTATGGCGTTTGAAAACTGGAGAGGCATTTGCGTTCTTCCCGTAGTTGCTAAGGTAATAGCCAAAGTTGTTCTTGAGCGGATAAACGAACATTTGGAAGATACACTCGATGGCGAACAAGCAGGTTTCCGCTCTAGGTCCTCCTATATCGATAATATCAACACTGCGAGTAATTATTTAACCAGTCACCACTTTTTCAGCTGTTCATTGATTTTAAGAAGCCGTCCGACAGTGTCTATAGGCAGTTTATCTGGCTTGCCTTGTGCAGGATTGGTATACTCGACAAACTAGCGGTTATTATTAAGGCAACCTACCTATATGATGGGGCTAGATGTTACGTTCTGCAGAGGAATTCGAGATCCAAAGTGGGTTCCGACAAGGTTGCATTCTATCACCGATACTTTTTTTTATTGGTGATTAGCCATGTACTTCGCGCAGCCTTGCCTACTGGAAACGGAGGAGTTTGTTGGGCTCTTTCATCTCAACTCAAACATCAGGACTACGCTGACAACGTTTGTTTACTCTCTCACACGACTCTGGATCTGCATCAAATGACAGCAAGAGTGAAGAGGGAGGGAAATGTCATGCGTTTGAAAATTAACACTGGCAAAATCAAAATCATCAACCTGGGTACTAACTCATCAACTCAAGTTAGTATTGCTGTACAACCGGCAGAGCGGATAGAGAGTTTTCAATGTCTTGGGAGTATTGTCTCTACCGAGCAGTTTATTGTTAACCGAATCGGCAAAGGAAAGTTTGGGTTTGGAATGATGTGGGGAAGCAATGCAATCCACTTAAACACCAAGCTACGCCTGTTCTGTTCAAATGTTGAATCCGTGCTGTTGCATGAGTGCAGCACTTGGAAGGTGACCGGTACTAACATCAAGTGTTAAGATTTAACAATTCCAAGCCCTTTAAGGAGGTCGTTTGATGTGCTTTGGTTTAAGAAAAAAAAGGGGAAAGAACGAATTTACAAGTCATAGCAATATACAAGAAGCTTGGTCCAATTATTTGGTTCTACAACCTTCCAATTGTAATCTAGGACCTTTGTGTTTAATCGCAGACTGATCTTTCTTAGAAATGTGTGTTATTTTCGGACTATACATTTTTGAAATAACAATCACAACATCTGTCATATGTGTAATGAGAAATGAACTGCAAAATACCCTTCTTTCAGATTCTCACACTTCCGTGTGGGTTACCCTCTTCATATTTTTTTAAAATTTCACTGAAAGAAGAACCAAATCTATTGACTTACTTCTATTTCAGTCGAATACATACCTGTACACGCCGACACAGCTTGTTGTGTATTAATGATTGTAGTCATTTGCGAACTGCTTATCCCTATATCCGCATACCTAGCACGAAATAATATGCCAAATTGTTGCATTATGGGAAATGTGACTAGCTGCAAGAGAGAAAGCATTCACATAATTGAATCAATGCCAACAGAAAGAAGACTGAAAAAATGCAATTAATTTTGTCAATATTACTTACAATACTTATTCCAGATGCAATGGCAACTAGCCAACCCCATCCGCCATCTGGTGCAATGAAATTCTCACCCAAATCGCTTTTGTCTTTGCGCTTCTTTTTGGCGGGTGTCGTCTGATTTGGTATTGAGTTTGCTTTTTGAATGTCAAGTTTGAGGGGAATTTCGCTGCCGTTGCCATTTTTTATATAGTCCTTGTTCATTTTGAAGAGCAAATAATTTCAATTTCACGAGGGATATTCTTTGTGCATTCATAAAACCTGAAAAACGAAAAGATTTCTGTTAAAAGTTTGTGAGAAACAAAGCAAAATTGGTAAAAGACAAGTGAATTTACACCGAATCCGCGATGAATAGGACTGACAATAGCGATTTGTAGTTGCTTTGGACTTGCACTTAAAAGTTTAGATATCTAAATACTGCGGTTGTCGATGTGGTCTGTAGTGGCGGAATAAGTAAATCACCTATTTTTAGTGTTTCCGTCTAGAAATTCACTAATATTCTTCATCTGGGGATAACTTTCATACTATGTGCCCATGTTTTTATAATGGGACAACGTCTTTCTCAAAGGCAGCTAGTGACTCAATTACTTAGATGGCGCTACTGTCTGCGTATACCTGGGCCCCCACTAATAGCACATACACTCAAGTAAGTGCCTTCATTTGCGCACTTTAAAATGGTTGAGGTTCCGTCTATTTGTGCGCGTCACCTGACTGAGGTCTTCTTAGAGTGAGTTGTCTCTGGGTAGAAATCGAAGACCGTTGAGGTCAATGTCGTGAATACCTCAAGCGACTAAGGTACGCTGGCCATGCTCCTGGGCCATGGGCACGACTGCGATATCTACGGCCTTATATAGGGTCCAAGAGGTTATTCGAATATTTAATGAATTATGGACATATCGGCCCCAAGGCTGCACTGATATTGGGCAAATGTTTTCAGAAGTTCGAACTCAATTTTAAGGATACTGATCACTGTATAATTGACGCAGTTTACTGGTTCTTTTTTCTTTTGGATCGGGTAAACCATGCTGAGATGTTTTCAATCTTGTGTAGTTGGACAAATTGGCCTCTTGACCTTGCAGTAACAATCCTTTTCGGCTTTTCCAAAAGCTCCTTGGCATCCCGCTATTAATCCTAAATAGAAGATGTAGGATAAAAAGAACTGTTAAGAAACTGAGAGGTACCGAATCAGTTAGTGTACTGGTAGCTTGTTGTAGTTGCAGTATGGTAGCATTCTGATGGAAAATTCAAGGCATCTTGCCATAGTGTGCAGCTTTAAAATTCCTCTGGCTTTTGAAGAAAGATGATCATGTGCCAGCAGTACCAACCATATCAACAGCGAGTACGCGCAGACTAATACTAGCGTGACACAAACATTCACAGAAGCAGTGTCCCAATGCGTCGGCATAAGCGTAGTGAGTAGTATTGCGCCCTTTTAAGAACACAGCTTTTTTTCAGAAGGACAGCAAAAAGGGAGCCTATTTTGAGACATCTGGACGCATTTATTTGTGCTCACAAGAAACCCAACTGCCAACAGAAACCGTAACTGAGCATGCAGCTAGTACCAATGCAGTCCTATGTCCTGAAAATTTCTCCTCTGAGCGTTACCTAGCAATTTCATCGGTGATCCTATTGTCAGCCGGAGCCAACTGAGACTGAGTAAATTCACTGAACCCGACTATATTCGAAGGAACTTTTCATTCTCGGTTTCGCACTCCTGTTTCCCTTTATTCACAATGTAACGGGTGACCAGATAGCAATGCTAGTTTTTCTAATTGTTATATTTCAACAGCTGTCAAAGTTACCAATGACATCCAAGCATCAATGCATCCACAAAGATTGACTGTTTGGTGCGGTTTATGGGATGGCGGCATCATCGGACCTTATTTCTTTCGAAATGAGGAAGGAACCACCGTTACCGTCAATGGTCTCAGGTATAGAGCGATGTTAACCGACTTGGTTAACCGACTGGGGCTGTGGTTCCAACAAGACATGGCATACAAGCGACGCAAACGCTCGAAGTTGTGAAGGAGTGGGTCATCACACGGCGGGCGTTCATCAATTGGCCACCGCGATCATACGATTTGACACCACTCGATTATTTTCTCTGGGGCTACGTCAAGTGCTTAGTTTACGCAAACAAGCCAACCACTTTGGACGAGCTCAAGGCCAACATTCGACATGCTATTGCCGGAATAATGACGCACATATTGGACCGGGTCATCAAAAATTGGACCGGCCGCTTGAAGCGCTGCCAGTGAAGCCGAATCAACTATTAGAATGGTGTGCTATTTTGTACATAATGGCATGAATGTAGCCTCAAAATATAGCCAGAATCAATTTTATATCTCATACCGTTATTGTTTTATTTCAATTTATTTTCCTATCGTTCTTATATGGTCACCCTTCAGTTTATTACCATCAGAATATCGTATACCTCCGCTTCGGAGAGAGTTGAAAAGCTAAACGTGGTGTAAAGCCTGAGGCTAACTTTCTCCACAACGACGACAGCTCTATATTTTACGTTGGTACTGGAGCCATCTGTAAAGATCGTCCTACATTCATTGCTTTACTTTAATTTTGGCTGAAGCTATACCAGAGTACATCGGTAGTCGGCTTCCTATTCCTGCAGCAGTCAAAAGTCTGGTGTTGCACCGATTGCGTTTGGGCCTGAATTTGGAACAAGTAATTCATAAGCATGATTCGACAAAGAGTTTAGCTTCATCATCTGCATATGACTGGGCGTAGATCTTAAAATTGCTAAGAGTGTTTAAGCCAACCAACATGCTGCATAACACTAGAAACAGGACTCATGGAACATCTCTAGAGTCTTACGGGATGCCCATACAGTCATAGGAGCAAATATATGCCTTGCTATAGCTTGCCTGTATTATGAATATCAATGCCTTGAACACAGCTACACCCTGGTATAGTATGAGTCGATGCTGACCTAAAACGTCTTGCTGTTCTTAGGGTCACGACCTCAGCACTGGGGATAACCTCTTCAAGTCAGGCCCTAACCGAAGTCTAGACTGGACCGAAGTTATAGTCCTCCTACCTGTTGTCCTGCAGGACCTATGACTGGCAGCCTGTAACCGACAAATCGCGGCAACATTCAGCGGCGTTAAATTCTGAAAATCGTTACGATAAGACCAGTATTTGCTCTGAACCCGCTTTTTAATAGACAACGTCATTGATGGAAGAAGCCCACAGGACTTAAAATTAGATCGCAGTCAGCATCCACAGCCAATCCCAGAAATTAGTGATTTGTCTACGCTGCCTTCAGTGTTGATGAAATTTCCCAACGATGTCCCCTTAAGCACAATCTCACAATACATTCAGCGTCAGAAGGATGTTGCAGGGGATACAACTGCAAAATAGTCTTGTGTGCATGAAGTCGAACCATTCTCATCATGCCATTCAGACAGACCGCGAGTGAGTAGCCATCTTCGTCGATTTTCGGATAAGAGCTACTTTCACTGATCGCCTGGGGCTCGGTATATAAGCGAGTGGCTCACTCATTGTATGGAAATATGCGATCAGGGCATTTCGACTTAAAGCCATCACGGGACGCAGCTGAGTATTTAGTGAATCTTCGATCGATGTTAAAAACCGGATACGGTGAGTTGTGCTAATCTTGGTTACTTGCAGGTTCAATAATAGTAGCTGTTTGTCTGCCGGTCCTGATCAGGTTACCTTGAAAGCGAGGAATCCAGAATAGGTGCCATCAGATCGTGTGATTCTTTTTCAATCTGACTATAGTTTTTGATCTTTTTGCAAAATACTCGTACCTTTAGGAAGCACTCTTCGAAATCCGAATTCGCCTTTAAAAGCTTTCGGATTTCCTTAAAAAGTCCTTGCAGATATGCGATCCATCTTTCATTTAGACTTAAATTTTTGTGGACAAACCCTCGCAGGATAGATCCAGCGGGTTGAGACTGGAATAGTCTCCAATGCCCCTACGAGTATTGTGTTGATTTATCTCAGAATTCCGGTAGAGAATCTCTTCTGGATAAGTTTGACAGCAGCGAGCTATATGCCAAAATCAAATTCGCATCATCAATCTGTTTCTTTTTTTAGTAGCACTCAGTATAGTGTCAGAACATGCCTTTCTTTTATCCAGCCCTTGTCATCAATCTTCCTGCTGTATAGGGTCTCTGGAAGATGTTCCGCTGCACGTGGTCTGTTCCAGATTTGAACGTTGTTGTCGGCTTTTCGTTTTACTGGATTGTTGTCTGTCTTATCTCTGGCTCTTAAATATTTCTCAATTGCAGGGTTCTCCTGGTGATTGCCTGGCGGGACAGTATCCGTTTGCTCTCACTGGTATATATCATCCTTTCATCAGCTCGTAAAGTCCAAAATTTGTCACATTCATTGAATTTAGCTGACTCTAATCTCTTATTCACAATTGCCTGCAGAGGTCTCCGACCTCTGATCTCTGCTGTCTGATTCCTGACCTTTGGTTTACATACCATCAGCGGTATGTAACGTACCTCGTGCTGCCCAACTTTTCCGAAAAATATGTTACAACCACACCCTTGAATTTGAACAAATGGCTGACCAAATTTGATAAATTTTTAACTCAAATCATACCTCACACCATTTTGGTTAATCGTTGAAGATATGTGTCCTTTCGCCTAAAAATAAATGCTAATCGAAACTTTGTCCGATAAGATACTATGCTATCAAGACATTCTTTTGATTATTGCTCTGACCAAGTCTTTGCTTTACCTTCGCCCCTTTAACGACCTCCAACGTTTCAGTTTATTTTTTCGCAGGTGATGGAATAGATTACTACCCGTCAAGACCAAGTTCTAAACGTGTTAGGTAACCAATGCATGTTGGATCACAGCTTTTTCATAAGATTGATGAAAATGGCTGCTTTACTTCTATTAAAGGCAATCATTTTCGCTGTAATTGAACAATTAAACGTCACCAAATCAAATGGCAGTACTCCATCGTGAAACGTTCGTTCCTTTTCAACTTATTATTAAATTACAACTACAAACGAAGCTATTTGGTCAATATTTACAAAAAATATTTAGTAAAATCAGTTGATTAATTAGATGTATGTTTGTAAGTTGATGATAACCGAAGACAGAGGGCAAATTACAATACTATTGTAGTTATGACTAGTTATAATGTTTATATAATGCACGAGTGAAAGCTTCATTTAATTGCCATTGCATTTTAATGGTACGACAAACCGACAACCATTAGATACTGTGTTTTGCATATCATATAATTGTCGTAATAACACAGTTCAATGAATTAAAATGTCCAGTTATTACGAATATGTTCTTCCTCGTTGCATCTCATCGTAACATATAATGTGGCCTCGGATCAGTGTCATTTCCCTAATCACTGTGTCTACGGGAAGTTAAAATTGTTAACCCGTCTCGGAGAATCAACATCTACAAACATTCCCACAGAAGTAAATAACACTGAACACCTTTTTACTGAGTACCTAATGCCACAGAATAACATAAAACATAAAAATCACTCCAATTCAGAACATGACAAAAGTTCCTTCTTCGTGATTCTCACGTTTTTGTGTCCGTCAGAATTATAGCTTTTGCTCCTGATTTAACTATTTGTATTGATGCTGTCGAATTTAGATAGTTATTAGGGATATTAGGGATAGATATTAGGGATTGTTTTAAATTCGCTTTATACCCGTAATGAGGTTCTTTCAATGATCACATAAGCTACTTAAACCTGATATCAATAAAGTGCTACCTCATATCTTACGCAAGAGCAAGTGGTATAGAACGCGAGTTAGGACCGATAAGAAGGAATTGTATAACCCGATACAATAAGTATTGGTAGAGAGAGAACTAAACGACAAAAAAAGCAAGCGTTTCCGTTTGCGTTCCTCAAGGTGGGAATTTTCCAGATTGTAATCTTTTTCCGCTCTACTATATACATATATTGCTTGCTACTGGTTTCCAAGCAAAATAAAAAAGAATTTGATGATCATGTAAAATTACTTAAATAATTTTTTTTGTATTGTATTGTACAATATATATTTATTTATTTATTATTCCAATAGTAAATTTAAAAAAAAAGCCATAAATTCAAAAGAATACCCAGAAATATAAATAAGAGGAACAGCCAAGTTTAGAACTACAGCTAGTAGCGAGTGTCCCATCAAAAATTCAAAATCAAATATATAATTCTAAAATGAGCGTGGGGAAAAAGAAAAAAGGATTATTTCTATTTTAAATAAAGATGTTTAAGAGTCGTTCCATCTGTTGGTGGTTAAATTCAAAGAGCCATGTTTTTACTTTAGTTAGGAAAGGTAACAAATTACGGGCAGCTTGTTAAAGATTGTCGGAGCTACTATCAAGAAAAACTTTTTAAAATGCATTTTATTGTACGATGGTACAACAACAGAGTTATTTGAATGAATTCGCAAGTTATACATAGAATTTCTTCTAACTGAGAAATAGCCACTTCTAATAAAAAAAAGTTTTAGTACTTTATAGTAGTACAGTTCTTGAAATAAAATAAAGTTGTTATGAAATCGATTTTACATATAATACGTATAACAAGCCAAGAGCAGAGGGTTAATTTTGTTAGCATGTCTTTCCACCCCAAGAGTACCATAATAGATCATAGCCAGTAATTTTTTTGAACAATATGAACTGAGATTGTAAAATTGTCTGGAGCAACGTCGCATATATTTTTTCAGAGCGTTAGTATGATCGACCCAATTTAATTTGCTATTCAAGATCACTCCAAGATACTTAAAGGATTGAACAAAATCTATTTTAAAACAATGATTGGAGCAAGTTTCACTAGAATTAAACGTACTGGTGCTCGATGCAGAGTTAGTTTCGAGTTTAAACTTAAGACTGTCAGAAGCGTGATAAAAAAGGTTACAGTCAAGCAGAGTAGAAGACCCTGATAAATTGAAATACATCACTTTAGTCTTATTACTCAAAATCATACGATGCTGATCAAAACCAGCGTCTTAAAAGATCCAGTCAAAGTTAATGTCAACTATTTAGTTAAGTGGAGATTTACTTGCGTAGGAAAAGCTGTCGAATAACCTTTAAATTTATGTAAAAAGATGGAGTTAACAAAAATTGAAAAAAGTAATGGTCCAAGAACTGACCCTTATGGTACACCTACCTTTAAGTTACGTAGCACACTGTATTTTCTTTTAATTTTTACATGCTGTTTTCTATCCGACAAATAAGAAGCAAACCAATAGCATAAATAAAATAAAAAACCACGAAATCCTGCTCTATAAAGCTTACTCAAAAGAATGTGAGGATCTAGTAGATCAAGCGCTTTAGTTAGATCAATAAAAAGGGCAGCATTGAAGAAACTTTGGTTGATACCATCATAGACCTCACTATAGTAAATAACTTTAAGAGTGCGTCTTCAGTAGATCTGCCAGCTCGAAATCCAAACTGACAATCACTAAAAAATCGTTGTTTGTTTAAAAAATATAGAATTCTTCTTTTCATGGCTTTTTCAAATATTTTGGAGCAAACGGGCAAAAGAGATATCGGTCTGTAGTTATTAAGACAACAAGGGTTTTTATGGAGCGGAATAACTTCAGCAATTTTAAGTGCATCAGAAAAAACTCCTCCGAAAACGCTTTTGTTAAAAATGTGTGCTAGAACAACCACAATATTAAATGCTATTCTTTTAAGAATAACATTAGAGCAACCATCCGCTATAACAGTGTTGGAGTCTTTTAATGAATTCATAATTTTATATGAATCACTTGAAGAAATGGGATTAAAACAACAGCTTTCACTAACAAAGGTATCACTTACTAGTCCCTCATCAGTAATAGTAGGATTGTTTTTATCAAATACTTTAGTAACTAAATTATTAGCTGTGGAGACAAAAAACTCATTGAAGTGATTAGCAACTTCAATCGGATCCGAAACTGTCAAATTATCCACTGTCACAATTAATGGTTTGTCTTCACGATTTAAAATTTTGTTGTCTACGCTCCATTCCTTTTTTAAATATCCTTGGTGTCTTCATCTCAACTGAGATCTCTTTACATAAGCTTTGAAAGAAGTTTTGAGTGCACTATTGAAAGGGTATTTCTTACATTTAAGTCCCAATTTATTGTTCTTAGCAAAGGTCCAGACATCCACTCTTTTAAACGTCTAGATTTGTGATGAGAAGTATTTAAATTAAGTATACAACAGTTAAGCAAAATCCTTAATTTGTGTAAAAAGTTATCAAAAGCTATAGAAGGACAATATTCGTTATAGACATCAGGCCAAAATTCAAAGCGAAGAAGGAAGTTAAGCCTATCAAAATCAATTTTTTTAAAAGGTTTGCTAGTAATAATAATGTCTAAATAGTGAAGACTTATCATGCAATTATCGGTGATACCGAAATCAGCTAAAGAGCTCACAAGACCACAACTACGAGATCTACCATGGTCAGATATGGTCAATGCATGTACTAGAGGTACCACATATGTGCGTTGGCTTATCAATACAACAATCCAAACCATTAGCAGCCATGGTAACATTAGGTAACTATTCACAAAATTAGTCTTAGAGAGTAGATCAATGTTAATATCACCCAGGAAAATTAACTTTTTTGGATTTTTCATTCACGAGTAATTCGTTAAGTTTATCAAAGAAAACATCTCTATTACTATCATGCAGCCTATAGGCACCAACAAAGACAGTTTCTTTTTCATATTTTAAATAAAAATTTATTTTTATAATATCCGCAGATTGCAGATTAAAGTTCGAAACTTCTGAACTATTGCATATATTTTTGATAAAAACACCGACACCACTAGACGAATAAGAATTCTTGCATGTAGCAAAAAAGGCATAACCCGGGATTTTATAGTCATCTTTTTCACTATCGAAAATCCAAATTTCGGAAACAAAAATAAAGTCAGGCTTATTTGAACACGACTCAATATGCAGTACCAATAAATCGAAATTAGCGCGGAGACTGCGAATATTTTGGTGAACTATAAAAAAGCTATCTGAGAATTCATGGTTATTTTGAAAAATACTTTGCAAAATATCTGTATCAAAGCTACAAGACGAAACAATATTAATTTCGGGATCAAGATTGTTTAAGTTAGCAAAATGCATTTGATTAAAGATTTCTTAAGTCATCTATACAATTAATTTTAATAACTTCTGATTTTCTCATTAACAGTCCTGAATTATTGAACCATAAATACTTGTAGTGTTTAATTTTTTTTATTTCCTGCGCAGCTTTCCGAAGTTCGCTGGTGTGAAAAGATAAACTATGGTTTGTATATTGTAGATACAATTGCTGTTGTAATCGTTTCCAAACAATTTAGCTGTCAAGCGCCTTTTATTTGTGACGTTCTTTTTTATAAGCTTCAGCTTTGTATTATATGAACAGAACTTAATACAGAAAATATCAGCTGATTCAGTGCCAGTAGTTTTTGTTTTTATTTATTTTTATGTAAATGTTGTCAATTTGATCTTCATTAATATTTACATCCAGTCCATCCGAGAACAGCTTGAGAGCTCTGTCTAAAGCATTAGACTTAGTTAGATCAGGTACTCCAACTATTTCTACAGCGTTCCGTCTCTGATTTTGCTCAAGCGAATTTAATCTATGCTGCAGTGAATTAATTTGTTTGAGCATGTCACTTTTCTCTTTACGAAGTACCTCAAGCGCATTCAATAGGCCATTGTTGACTTTCTTGATCTCCAAAATTTCTCCATATATGTCTACCAGAGAGATTGGCAGACTAAGAACATTCATTGGTGTAACAAGATCAGCAGCGGCGTTGGTTTTTGTTGTAACAGCCGATGAGTTGGCTACAGCGATGCAGGTGACATGCGTAAGAGCAGCTGCAGAGGTGGTGGTGATAGGAACAGTAGCAGCGTCCGTGGAATGAAAAGCAGCGGACAGTGGAGAGATGATTCCTGATCTACGACGAAGAGATGTACAGGAAGGGCAGCGGAATGGAAGACCGTTTCTACGTCACTATCAAGAATATTAACACAAGCGCTGAAATAATTTTGCACAATCGTCACAAGTTAATTTGGAAACAGATCTATCCACTTTGCTATGACAAATTACGCAAATGCAAGGCAATTATGTCTTTTTCTTTTTATATTTATTCTTTGAATAATTTAACTCAACAACTCGTTAAACTCCGATGTGCACCCCACGACTCTCTATTTCTAAATTCGAAGAGTAATATTGAAAAATACTTTAGCAAACATAGTATGAGATTGTGTATTAACTGGTTGTGGTCAAAAGGGCGGTGAATACGAGGAGGACACAAGCGTTCTAACTTTTGCCTCACATCATCAACTCCTACTTCCCACCTCCACGTGGTGACTGCTGGGTGCCTAGTTTCACGACTGGAGATGGGGTAACCAACCCACGTGGAAGGTCGTTGGTGGCAGCTGTGTCGTGGGGGGCGGGAATGGGGACTAGGTCAAACTAGTGATATCTCTGTATGAGCTGCTTCAACGTGTTTGAATACCAGGTCTATAGGGATCTCCAAAGGTGTTGGAACAGAGTTGGTGGAGGATGAGCCCTTAATAAGGGCCAACGGCAGTGCTCACATCCACGAAGCGGGTTACTGGCTCCGGAATTTAATGTGCCTCCTTTTGCCCTAGGGGTCCCAAAAAGGGCCTGGTCCTCCGGGTTGGGGGTTAACTGCCAAGCTACAAACTTTTCTACACGCATGCAATCTAGATGGGATGCTAGCGAAAATGGCAGGGTTACTTATGGCTTCCTAAGGGATGTGCTAACCAGGAGAGTATTTCCTGAACAGAATTTTACCCTCAGCCTGGGCTTTTTGTTGAATGGCTCTCTTAATGCATTCTTGCATAAGAGAGGGCTTAGTGGGGTTACGAGCTGCTCATGTGGGGCCACCTATGAGGACTGGCTTCAAGTCCTATGTGAGTGTCCCAATTACGCTGACATTAGGGACTTGCAGGTTATGGGCATCATCTTTAATGGTGAGGCCTACGATGTCAGTGGAATTATCACTGATACTGTACGGTTCGAAAGAGCCCGTAGTTTTGCAAAAGAAGTATTTCATAGAAGACGCAGTAGGCAGCTAGCGGGTGGCACATAGAAATTTTTAAATGTGTTGAAAGGCCGCCAGTCCTGGGCAGTGAGGTGCCCAACTGGAAGTGACCGCAAGGTTGCGAAGCTCGACCGGAAGCTATATTCTGGTATCACGGGAGGTTAGCACAACTACGAAATGTACTTGGAGACAAAGAGCACATAAAGCTTGCAGAAATATCGTTGCTCGAAGCTACAAAAGAGTGGAGGTTCGCAATAAAATCCAATAGAAAAGAAATGGAAGAATAGGACACTAATCTAGAAGGCCATCCGCGGCATCGCGGATTAAAGGTATTGCAAAATTTTTCATGACTTTCTATAATTTAAAATTGTAAGCGCCTTTGTCTCCAAGCAGCATTTTTCAAGTTGGCCACATCCATAACTTGAATAATTTTCAACCAATTCACTTCAAATTTAAACCTCATCTTTAGCAATATACCTAAATACTAGATGGAGTGAAAAGTGACCTCCTTGACCGCCAGAATGCGCTGCTACTACAAAAAAATTATGGTGCCTTGAAGTCCGTTCATATCTAGGCAGACATGCGAAATTTCAGTGCGATACTGTCTTTAGTTTTGTTTTGACAGCTGATTGTTGTTTGTGTTTGGCATCATGTTGAGTATGGACAAGAACGATTTTCGTTCTCTCATAAATATTGGTTTCGAGAGTTTCGTGGTGGCCGCAACTCCACTACCGATCAAGTCCGCGGTGGCAGGCCCTCGGATGCGGTTACAGAGGACAATGTCAAAAAAATACATGAAATGGTGTTGGCTGACCGGAAAGTGAAGGTGTGCCAGCTAGCAGATACCACAAAGATTAGTACTGAGCACACACGCCATATTTTGGGCAATATTCTGCATATGAAAAGGTTATTCTCCGCTGGGTGCCGCGAATGACCAAAAACGCGCACGCGACAGCACTTCGAAAGTGTGTTTTCACTTGCTGATGCGGAATCGGGCGGACTTTTGGCGTCGATTGGTAACTGGATTTGGATCCCTTGGAATATTATCTCTTCCAAAACCTCAAAAGACGGCTCATCAATAAAAAATTCAGCTCACGCGAGGAAATTATCGACGCCACGGAGGAGTATTTTGCAGGCCTTCCGGAAAATTACTTTTCGGACGGGATCACGAAGTTGGAAAATCGCTGGAATAAGTGTATCAAACTAAAAGAGGACTATATTGAATAATATAAAAAAACATTAAAAAAAAAATTTTTTAATTCCCAAGGAGGTCACTTTTCACTCCATCTAACATAGTATGTACGTAGAGTGGCCTAGCCTCTTATGGTTAGGGAGTTTATCAGGTTAGGGGAGTTGGCAGTTTATCAATTTTTCCATGAAGGGACGCAAGTCCCTATTTTAAAGGAGGGGCAGAAAATGGCTCCTCGGAAAGAATCCTAAGAGTAGAATTGATTGAAAAGCTTACGAAGTGGTTTCACCAACATGCAGGAACCCATCTTCAGAATATAACCGAGATCTAACGAGTTCAAAACGCAAGAAGTTAAATACACAAAAATTATTGTTCTCGTGAATTTCAAATATTTCTAAAAAAAAAATAAAAATGTTTTCAACTGAAAACTACGGCCACAAAAGAATGTAAGCAGAATTACCCTCAATAAGGTCCCCTAAAGCGCGGCACATACGAGTATCCTCCATGTTTTCCATAAATCGTCTGACTGTACAAGATATACAAAAAGTATCTCTTACATTTGTTATTGTATCATTCATATTTTTACCCGCTCTTTTGCACACGTTTTACCTTTTAATCTTGTTTTTGTTTGAACGCCGTTTACACTCCATACCCCACCCAAAATCACGTGCTGTTTCTTATTTCTGTATTCGGTCTCACGTCACTGAAATTGTTTATAGCGAATGCTTAAAAATAGTCTGGAGGCTCACTCGAAATTACTTGGCTTTTTTTTCGGAGAGAACCGATCTAAAATTGGCTTAAATTTTGGAAAATTAGAATAAATTCAAAAACAGTCCTAAGAACAAGAATCACGTGTTAGCTTTTCAATTTTTTTTTAACACTTAACGCAAGAATAATTGCATTAGATACTTATTCTTATCTTCAAAAAAAAAGAATAAAAATCAAACATTTTGTGATTTATCATCATAAGAAACGTCATATTCTATTTTTATCATATCACAATTAGAATTAGCTCAGAATTTACCGACGTCACGAGAGACCCCATTGCTTAATCAGAATTATTTAAACAGATTTGCATCGACGACATGGTGAAATTATCTATACAAATCCTAGTACAGATTTTCGAAAGAGAATGAATGATGTTTACCTTAGAAAACTTCCCAGGTTAATTGCAGATTAAACCAGTATTTGTATGATGAAATTGCTAGCAATTTAGTAGTAGATAGTCGGAGTAAAGTCCCAGTGGACTTTCGAATCAAGTTTAAATATTTTTATTATTCTGTCGGAAGAAAGATATTGTTGGGGAAATATTTTATCGTTATGGCTCTATAGTCGGAGTCATAATGTTTTTTTTTTTCAACAAATTATTGCTTTATAGTATGTGATGTGTGGATGATTACGAGTGTTGTTAAGATTAAATGCACGTGAATTTAGAGGCCACCTTGCTTCGGCAAATCGTTTTTAAATGAACCTTCTTATTTTTAACGAATTAACTGAAACTGGTGGTAATTAAATATCATTATGCAGTAGACATGCCTTCTGAAGTACAATAGAATTGGTAGCAATAAAGTTTATTATGCAGATCAAGTAGATTAATACGAATAATCGCAATAGAGCATTGGTCATAAGCGGATGGTCATAGTCACGAAGAGCAAAAGGATGATAGTTGTACAAGTCAACAATGGACATGGTCTTTTACTTTTTACATTTGTTTACCCGCAAAGCAAAGTGCTTATCAGCAGGTTGGTATAAAGAATTTTAGTTTCGAAGTAATTTCAGGTCAGGTTATAACATTTCATAACACATACCATATTCAAAAGGATAAGTTAGTAATAGCACAGCAGGCTTAGGACAGTTTGAGACTCTTCCTGTTTTCCTCGGTTTCATCGTCGTGAGGGAAAAACCCGGATCAAAAACCTCCAATCACAAGCGACGCTGGCTAACGTCAAGCTTATCGCATGTACCAATCAAACATCTTTTGATCTTTTTACCAAGGCCATAGATGAATTAGGAGAGGTCGGGCCAGGTGCAAAACTCGAAGGCGTATCCCTAGCAGACCTAAAGCCCGCACCTGGATCGCAGCCGAACTCTCCTCCCCAGAAAGCATTCTGGAGTTCATCAGGCTCAGCAACCCGACCCTACCGTCACTGCAAAGTCGCGAAACTGGAAGAACTAAGGGGCACTTATAGATGCGCGTTGATTGTGGTCAATAAGAAATCCCTTAACCCTTTATAGCAGACTAAAGGCATGATTCGGTTCAGTTTCAAGTCAATTCATCTAAGCATCTATAATACGGATAAGCTGGATGATGATAAGCAACCTCTTCCTCCTTTAACTGAAACTTCAAACTCAACCTTAGATCTTGGAGCGCCGATATCCTTTCCAAAAATGAATAGCGACGTCTACAATTTATCCGTGGTGACAATTAAGCCGTCGGTCTCCTCTCTGACACTCTGTCGGAAATGGAAACCGATGAGGAACTAAAAAGAGATCATATATGATCAGAGGATCGTAGAGCTCTTAGGCACACCTTGAGTAGCCCGACTTAACCGTTGCCAAACTACTGGCTGGCATCGGCATATCTTGGCCACGATTATGTGGGCCCTCTCCCTGGTGATAACCTAGAAAGGCTGTTACTGGAAGCTGTAAGGCAAAAAATTGGACTTATCATCGGATGCGATGCTAACGCTCATCACACGGTATGGGTATCACTCCTGTCTCCGACAACATTACTCAAATACTAACGAAATGGATGCTATTGTCTGAATACTCATTTTCAGACCACAGATACGTCCAATTCAGCCTGAGTGATGCTCCTCCCAGCCAACCTGCATTCCGGAGTTATCGGAAAACCAACTGGCTACAACACAGAGGAATACTGTCAGAAACATTAACCTCCGAACTCTGAAGTCCCACGTGTGACACCAACGAGCTTGACATGAAAGTCAAAGAATTCACCCTGGCTCTCAATCAGGCGATGGCCGCTTTCTATCATCTTATTCAACATAGAGGCAAGAAAAAGCAGCACTGGAACCCCTTAGAAAAGCTTGCAGAAAGCTTTTCAACGTAGCAAAAAGCACAAGAAAAGTGAGTGACTGGAACTCATACAAACAATCGCTCAAAGTATACAAAAAAGAACTGAGGAAGGCAAAGCGACAATTCTGGAGATTATTCTGTGACAAAATTACAGAAACCTCTGGAGCTAAGAAAAATCTTCACTACAAGTCCTATGATGCCTAGCTATTTGAAAAAAACCGATGCCTCTTGGACAACCTCAAGTGATGAATCACCCATCCTGCCTTTTTACACCCACTTTCCAGGTAGCTCCCAATTCGCGGCCAGTAGCAACCCATGCAGGACTACTGCAACAGTGACCAAAATTCATGGTCTGATTACAAGAGACAAACTGCTCTGGGCGCTGTATAGCTTCAAACCATACAAACTTTTGCCAACGGCACAACATGCCTACCGTAAAGGAAAGTCGGTGAAAAAAGTCGGTGAAAACGGATCTGAATTCACTGACTAGCCACATCGAATGGTCCCTATAATATATAGAGTACACAATGGCTGTTTTTCTGGACATAGAGTGTGCCTTTAACAACGCCAACACATCCGCAATCACGACTGGGCTGTCAGCCCTGCAGGTAGACGACTTACTTTTGGAGTTTATCTGTCTTGTACTAAATAGCAGGATAATCAACTCCAAACTGGGTGCGGCTTCCGCTAAAAGATTTGACAGCAGAGGTACGCCGCAAGATGGTGTCCATTCACCCCTTCTCTGGAACTTAGTGGTTAATGAACTGCTGATATACCTGGAAACGGGTGGTAGGAGGGTGATTGACGTCTCAGGTAAGCATCTTAATACAAATAACTCATTCAGCTAAATCTTAACAGATTAAAACGTTGCGCAGACCGCTGTGGATTGGGAGTAAACTCCCGGATATTGTCCTCTTTTCCACGAAATATAGTCCCTTCCTCAGTCAATGGTACTCGTACCAGTTTAGTCTTCTCCGATACAGAAAAATATCTAGGTGTCATTTTTGACGGGAAACTAAGCTGGAAACATAACATTCAAAAAAGGTCAATAAAGCTACAGTTGCCTTATTCTCTTGCAAAAAAGCCACTGGGAAGAAATGGGGTCTTCAACCTCGCATAACCCACTGGCTATACATATCGATCATAAAGCCAATACTCACCTACGGGGTTGCTGTCTTGTGGACGGCCTTAGACAATGCAGTCAACTGCAGCAAACTAAGCCGAGTCCAAAGAATAGCATATCTATGCATAAGTGGAGCCCTACGCTCTACTCCCTCCGCGGCACCGGATGTTCTGTTTCACTTGACGCCATTCGAAATCTTCAGCATATACATATAGCGTATTGCGTATACAGTGGACGCATAATTTATTAGACCACGCTAATATTCTTAATATATTAGGAAACCTCACAAAAAACATCGATTACCCTATACCTGAACTTTGGTTTGACAAAGACTTCCATGTTACCTTCCCCTCAAGATCCTTTTGGAAGGAAGACGCTTTCGTAGAGGATAAGTCAAGCCACTTCTACACAGATGGATCTAAAACCGATAGTGGGGTTGGTGGCGGTGTTTTCTCAGATAAGCTAAATCCAAGCCTCTCCTTCCGTCTTCCAAATCACTGTAGTATATTCCAGGCGGAAATTTTGGCGATTAAAGAAGCTCTCTCCTGGCTGAAGAAAAACGTGATATCCGCAAAGGATATTCACATCTTTTCGGATAGTTAGGCCGCTATCAAGTCCCTGGACTCAGTTTCATTGAATTCTAAAACCGCCCTTGAATGCCGTTCATTTCTTACGGAGATGGCAGAACAGTTCAAACTTCGCCTTTGTAGAGTGTCGGGCCAGAGACATTCCAGACAATTGTAGGGCCGACGAACTCGCCAAAATAGGAACCACTAAACCTATTGTACCGGAAAAAGGTAGCATGAGATACGTGCAAGTCAATATTAAAGCCGGATGCTAATAAAAGAACACTTAGATGGACTATTGGACCAACATGTCTAGCGACCTAACAGATCTGGCCAAAGCTGGATCTGAATCTTTCTACGAGTCTGATCCTTCTAAATAGGAAACATCTCAGCGCCAACATAGGTGTCATCACTGGATACTGCTTTATAGACCAGCATGCAAGAAGACTTGGAGTCTTTACAAACGATTTCTGCAGAAGCTGCATGGACGAGGAGGAAGAGGAGGCAATCCTCCACCTACTCTGTACATGTCCAGCTCTCTCCCAGAGAAGAAAACTTCACTTAAGAGCTTTCTTCTACAATGACTTAAACGATCTAAAGAATATAGACGTTAACAGTCTCCTACGCTTCATCATAAGCTCAAATTGGTTCCATGATTAAGAGTATCACAGATCCACAGTAGGTCCTTTTGAAAGACGGCAAAAACGCTTGACGATGGCATCAAAGTTGAAATACCCATTTTAGCCGAATACTTCGAAAAGATGCTAAATCCACTGCAAAATCGAAACCATATGCATTGTACGCTTCCTCGGGCCCCCGCCCAATTATCAAGGCTTCGCCCATCAAAGAAGTTGTCTAATAAAAAGCAGGGGCAGAGCATATTACTGGTCTCATCGTAAACATCTTCAGATGACGCCTCTGAAGGTTGCTACGTTTTGACCAGTTACAAGTTGCCGGTCATAGGTCTTGTTGGCGGCAGGATCACCGGTAATCCCTACCAGGACTTAAATTACGATACCATGAGAGTTAGGAGCCCCCGGATTTCGGGCCGGGTCTGACTTGATGAGGTAGGCCCCCTTGTGGGAGCGTCATGGTGGCTGTGGTTTAAACCCAAATCGCGGGAAACGGTCTTCCTGTTGGTTTGACTCATTGTAGAGTTGCAAATAAGTACTGGGTGCTGTGACCCTAAGAGCAGCAAAAGGTTTTAGGTCGACGTCGACTCATACCAAGGGTGGAACTTGTGAATCCAACTCAGTTCCGAATTGGTATCAAAGGATTGACGGAGAGCGATGGCAAGGTGTAGGTATCCTTGCTTCAATGGATGTATGGGCATCCCGTAAACATAAGTCTACATGACAGGTGGTTTACGTTAAAAAACCAGAGACTAATGTACGCTACCTCACATCGAAGTAAACTCTTTAGATCGGTCTATAACTTGCCAGGATGACATCAGACCTATACACGATCCAGAAGAAGATCATATTCCTTACGAATTCTTTAAAAAAGCAACTGTTGCCTTCCTACAGAAGCTCACGGAAACGTATGATTTTATTTACAGTACTGGCGAGGTGCCATCATCTTTCAAGAAAAATATATTATTTCCGATATTCCTGAAAGGAGACCGAAATGAACCAAGCAACTACACAGGCATATCTTTCTTAAAGGCGATTATCAGAATTTTCAGGAATTATCTTGGAACGCCCAACAAATTGGATACGCGAAAATGATCTACAAGCATCGCCGGATGTTTTTGGATAAGAGTAAACGAAAAACGGTATGCCTTCCTCGTTGATTGTATCGATAGAAGATCTCTGTTCCTTAAACTGAGTAAACTGGGAGTTTCGACAAAAGTACTAAGAGTGCCAGGATAACACCACAGGAATCTGGGATGGATACAGTTTGTCTAACTAGTTTTATTCTAAATTTGGAGTAAAGCAAGAATGTCAGCTGAGTCCAATTCTGTTCTCAATCTTCTTGGACGACCTCGTAGCTCATCTCCCAGCAGGAATACTTCTCGATAGATTACGTACAAATCTCGTGCTCTATGCTGACGATATCGTAACACTCGCGGAAACACCAAATATGGAACTTGCAACTTAACATCTAAAAATCAAATCAAATTATTTTTCGAAACGGATGGGGGCAAAATAAAGAACTGGAGAAAGTCAAGGAATATAGATACCTTGGAGTACTGATCACCCTATAGTTATTTTTTAGAAAGCGCCTTCAAGCCTTCAAAAGAAGTTAAGGGAATCAAAAAGGGCAATCGATTGTAACTGGAAATGTATCTTGGCAAAATAGAAAATCGCGCCGAGTGTAAAGTATGACGTACATATTTGAAGCAGTCATAACGTCAATCAAGTGTGGGCGATCTGGCAGTTGTAAGGTTTACAAGGTTGTAAAACTCGTGAGATACTTCCTTAATAAAATATTCCGGCTGACAGAAAATACGTCAAACTACATGTTGTATCTGGAAACTGGCTTGCCAATGCTCCATGTGTTTACGCTTAGACTATATTTCTTAAATGTCTTGAAATTTTTATCACAACCAAGTCATCGTCTTCCCCATGGACTTAGCCGAATGGAATACCACCTTGATCAAAAAGTTCCCGGGGGACACCACCGTGTGGCGCTCCCATTGTTCCGATTTGAGTTCAGTTTTTTTGTTAAGTTGGTAAATTTGTTGTTGACATTCCCTCTAAATCTTAGCATCATAGCTTGACTTAGAAATGGATTTAAATTTGCAACAACGAACTTGCATTAAATTTTGCGTAAAAATCGGATTTAATGGTGCGCGAACTTTGGAAATGTTGGAAAAGAGTTTCGGCAACGATTGGTCGTTTATACCAATGGCATGAGCGGTTCAAAAGTGGTCGTGGGTCAATCGAAGATGATGTGGCAGACCATCGACATCGAAAACCGACGGAAACATTGATGAAGCAAACGAAATGTTGGTCAATAACCACAAATTAACCATCAGAGAGATAGCGGAGGACTTGAACATTGCCTATGGATCCGTCCAAGACATTTTGGTTAATGATTTGGGTTTCCGTCGTGTAGCAGCACAGTTGGTACCAAAAGACCTCAATGTTGACGTCACAAAAGAAATGATTTGCGAGGCTGAATCCGATCCCGCATTCATCAAAAGGATCATTACTGGTTACGAGCCGTGGGTTTATGAGTACTGCCCGCAGTCCAGACATCAGGCAAGTGAATGGCGTTCACCAAATGAGCCGAGACCAAAAAAACACGTCGTTTTCTGGCAAAAAAGAAGGCAATGCTCACGGTTTTCATGCACAACGGTGTAGTGCATCGTGAATTTTTGCCAGAAGGCCAGACAGTAAACAAAGAGTACTACGAGTATTTGGACGTTATGAGACGTTTGCGTGAAGCAATTCGCCGAAATAGACCAGAATTGTGGGCAGAAAACTCGTGGATTTTGCACCTTGATAACGCACCGTCGCACAGTGCCATCATTATTCGTAATTTTTTAACGAAAAATGCAACAAATACCATCCAACAGCCACCGAATTCACCTGATTTGGCTCCCTGTGACTTCTTTCTGTTCAATCGAGTTAAAAAAAACCACTACGGGGAACGCGTTTCTGCAGCCGAGAGGAAGTAATGGAAAAATCGCAGGAAGCACTGATAGAGAACCGAAAACCGAATATAAAAAATGATCGATTGGATCAAGCGCTGACATAAGTGTGTTGCACTATAGATTTAGTTGAATAAACTTGTATTTTTGATAAATTCTGGAAAATTTTTGATCAAGGTGGTAGGCCGTGAACATAATGAAACCGTACATGAAGTACACGTAAACAAAACCAGCTTAGGAAATGCACTGCAGGAACTTTTAATCAGGATCGATTGATCATCGCGGGAGTTATTTCAAATGCAAAGCGAACAAGGGTAAGTAAGAAACATTTATAAAGTTTTAAACTATTATCCTGGCTTTCAGAACTATTTCCATGATCGGAATAGCTTAGAGCTAACCGCTGCAGTATTCAAGGCCAGGGGCGAACTACTGCAGTTAAATTACATGCCAAATAGAACTGATCGAAGTGAGGAATGTACACTGTGCAACCATAGAACAAGAGAGACGACATTCCTTTCCTTAGAGCCTGCTCATTGCTGAGCTCAATTAGAATATTCATTTATTGAAAAAAAACAGTCTCTCTTCGACTGAACTGGACTATGCTGTTTAAATTTATAAAATCTGCTCTAAAATACCAGCTGCAATTTATAAACGAAACTTTTTATAAATAAATTGACTAAAATGAATTAATTCTATAAGTTCAAAACTCTCTTTTCTCGGCTGATGGCAAAAGCCAAAGCTTATCATTGTAAATCTTGTAGCAACATTAATAAAGTTACAATACTACTACTACTACTACTACTACTACTACTAGTTAAAATTGCGATGCCAGAGTCTTACACTAGATGAAATTAAATAATTTTCAGAAATTGTCGCCTAAATTGCGCAATTTCCCACAAATCATCGCAATTTCAAATTGTCCCAAAATTGCGTTCGGAATTACGTTTTCAGACAGATTATGTCAGTTTTCCAATAACCAAAATAAACAGTTGACAGTAAAACCTGCTGTCAAGTTTGTTTACATTGATTTATGTGGGTTACCAGTTGATTTAAGAAATATTTACCTATATAGTCCTATTTCTGGACTATTTTTGCACGTTCTACATTTGGCAGATATGTAGATACATATGTGTTTTGATAAGCTGTCAAACAAAATAATTTCTAAAATAACGTGAACACTTATCGCAATTTGCTCCAAATTGAGGAACGTACTAAAGGGTGACCAGATAAGAACGAAAGAAAAAAAAATTAAATAAAACCATAACGGTGTGAGATATAAAATTGATTTGGGCTTTATTTTGAAGCTACGTTCATGTCAGTGCTTTAAACGGTCGGTCCAATTTTTGATAACTCGGTCCAACCCGTGCGGCATTATTCCTGCAATAGCGTGGTATAATGTTGGCCTTGAACTGGTCGAAATTGGTTGGCTTGTTAGCGTAGACTAAGGACTTGAGGTAGCCCCAGAGAAAATAATAGAGTGGTGTCAAATCGCATGATCGCGGTGGGCAATCTTGATCTTTTTTTGAGCATTCCAAACGTCGTTATTGTGTCTGAGATATGGATTTATGGATTTGAAAAAAACGATTACCATTTCCCTGGTTATAATTTTAATGCGAACACGAATGAAAATTATGCGGCCACCTGCCGCCGATTGATTTATTAAAAACGAGTCCAAAGTTCATGACGTGAAAAGTGTCGATTTCCTTAGAGCTGATGTTCTCATAATTTCTATTGACGTTAACTGTCTGGACTATGTTTTTTTATGTTTTTACAGACTACGCAGGCATAATATCATGACGTTTCTGGAAGAATTCTCATGTTTACTAGAAAATTTAAAATCGTGCAATCTAATTATGATAGGTGATTTCAACTTTAATTTACTTGAAAGCAATGATATGACTTCGAACTACTAGGCTCTTCTGGCACCGCATGCTCTAGCTGCTAGCATGTTTTATTAATGAGACTACTAGGATGGTTTCGGGAAAGTGCTTAGAGGGAGATTGTCCAATTGTTCCATGAGCTCCTGCGAGAAACGCGTTTTTGATTTCAATATCACTGACCAATCCATGATAGGTCAGTTAGTAACCATTGGTGTTAATAAAAGAAATAATGATTTTGTGAAGGTTACTGACCAGATGACAAAAATTGATTATGTAAAACTTAAAATCAACCTTTTTTATGAGTCTCGGGATGATGATCACGGAGAAAATGATGCATCTCTTTCTTATTCTCTATTTATTGATTCTTTATGTAAACATATTTCTGTGTGCACCTCTAATGTGCCATTTAAAAAAATACTTCGAAAAGGCTTAAGCCTTGGATTACAAGGATTACAAGTTCTCTTCTTAAAAAGGTTAAGCTAAAAAACAAGTTGAGATTACAATTACAAAAAAAATCCTAACAACCAAAGGTTGAAAATTAAGGTTAAAAAATATGTTCTCAACTTAAAAAAGAAAGACCTAATTGCCGTGATAATTATTATAAAAGTCGATTTATTCATGCTAAAACCAATTTAAACAATGAATGGCTAGTGATTAATAATATTTTGAACCAGTTTTCTCCTAGGAAGAAATTAGCAGTTATTCGTGTAAACCATTGTTTAGCCAGCGATAAACTTGAAATTGCCAATGCTTTTAATAGTTACTTTTCATCTGTAAGTTGCAATTTACTTCCAGCATTAACTCCATTGGATTGACGTTGTCCCTTTTTTGATAATATTGGTGGATCGGTACTAAGCAATAGTTTTGCCTTTGAATCTATTACTGCTTCAAAAGTACTTAAGACTATTGATTCCCTAAAAATTTCAAATTCTAGCGGCTACGATTGTATCTCAAAAAACATTTTGAAAAATATCGGATGTTTCAGGAACTTCTCCTGAAGCTCTGAAATGCGCTGAAGTGGTTCCACTATACAAAAAAAGGCTTAGAAGAGCATCTGTGTAACTATAGACCTGTTTCACTTCTTCCTAGTTTTAGCAAGGTATTTGAAAAAGTTATAAAGAAGAGATTATTGGCTTTTCTGAAAGTTACCAAGTTTTTCAGTTCGCTACAGTTTGGTTTTCAACAAGGTCAATCTACTGAGGATGCCCTTCTACGCTTTAGCACCAACGTTTTTTTCATGTATTGATGGTAAAAAGTTCACTGCTGAGTTATTTGTGGATAAAATGAAGGTTGATCACAAAATTTTATGAAGGAAACTTGAACAGGCTGGATTTCGTGGCTTTATTTTAAATTGGTTTAAATCCTATCTTACAAATGGAACTCAACGAGAAAAATTTGAGGAAACCAGAAGTGGTATTCAGTTTTTGAATTTAGGAGTACCCCAAGGTACTGTTTTGTGACCTATTTTGTTTCTCGTCTATATTAATTCACTTTTCGAACAGAATTGTAAAGGATCACTAATAATTTTTTTAAAGCTTGTTTTTTTCTGTGAAATTCACATAGGATATGCTCGTAGTTGTATTCCTCTTCTAAGCAATGACAAAAAAAATTGACTGCGATATATTCACACAAGTATTTAATTTTAATTTTTCTTTAGAACAAGCAGTGTGTATTTCGAAAGTGGGTTTTTTTTAAGAATGGCTAAAACGCAAAAAAGACGTAAGAAATACAAATTTGTAACAATTTATTTGTTTAAGACAAGATTTAACCTCTGCAACTGAAGACTCTTTGAGAGACACCAAGGTCACAATTTCACAATTTTCGTGTAAAATATTACATTGATCCAAAAGTTCCCGGAATGCGTTCAGAAAATTCGAAATACAAGTTTGTTCATCTAAATCTATATTGTCCCCTTCAAAGTAATCTCCATCGACCGCAACAAACTTATGCCAGCGCTTGATCCGATCCTCGAAGCATTTTTTAAATTCGGTTTTCGGTATGTCCATCAGTGCTTCCTGCGATTTTTCCATTACTTCCTCTCGGCTGCTGAAACGCGTTCCCCGTAGTGGTTTTTTAACTCGATTGAACAGAAAGAAGTCACAGGGAGCCAAATCAGGTGAATTCGGTGGCTGTTGGATGGTATTTGTTGCATTTTTCGTCAAAAAATTACGAATAATGATGGCACTGTGCGATGGTGCGTTATCATGGTGCAAAATCCACGAGTTTTCCGCCCACAATTCTGGTCCCTTTCGGCGAATTGCTTCACGCAAACGTCTCTTAACGCCCAAATAATACTATTTGTTTACTGTCTGGCCTTCTGGCAAAAATTCACGATGCACTACACCGTTGTAATCCATGAAAACCGTGAGCATTGCCTTCTTTTTTGCCGGAAAACGACGTGTTTTTTTGGTCTCGGCTCATTTGGTGAACGCCATTCCCTTGCCTGATGCCTGGATTGCGTGTCGTACTCATAAACCCACGTCTCGTCTCCAGTAATAATCCTTTTGATGAATGTGAGATCGGATTCAGCCTCGCGAATCATCTCTTTTGCGACGTCGTTTTTTTGCGTTCTTTTGGCACCAACTTTGCTGCTACACGACGGAAACCCAAATCATTAACCAAAATGTCTTGGATGGATCCATAGGTAATGTTCAAGTCCTCCGCTATCTCTCTGATGGTTAATTTGCGGTTATTGACCAAGATTTCATGTACTTCATCAATGTTTCCGTCGGTTTTCGATGTCGATGGTCTGCCACTGCGTTCATCATCTTCGATTGACTCACGACCAGTTTTGAACCGCTCGTGCCACTGGTGAACGAGCGTTTTCTTTAAAGAATCGTTGCTGAAACACTTTTCCAACGTTCGCGCACCATTAAATCCGTTTTCTACGCAAAATTTAATGCAAGTACAAGTTCGTTGTTGCAAATTGAAATCCATTTCTAAAATTGTAAAAAATCGCCAACACACACAGAGATAGATGTACTCTTGGCTACGTAACTTTTGCAAAGGTCAAGCTATGACTCTAAGATTTAGAGGGAATGTCAGCAACAGATTTACCAACTTAACAAAATAAACAGAACTCAAATCGAAACAATGGGAGCGCCACACGGTGGTTGTGATCGGGAACTTTTTGATCAAGTGGTATATGAAAAGTGGATTAAGTGTGGAAGAAGCAAGGAACGGTTTCTGCAGAAGCACTCAGAGTGACTAGCGGGTCCAGATATATGCTTTGAGGTTTCTATGATGGAGCCATTATCAACTTCTTCTTCTGAACATCTACCAAGCCCTGACAGACCAATGAAGGAATTTTCGGAATCGAGTTTCAAGACAAAGCGAAGACGAATTGCTGAACTTATCAAGACTAGGAATGCCAGTGAATTAATTTACGCTGCTGAGGTATCAACACAGTTGTCAGGGAAATAGAGAGCTAGCACAAGCTATAAAAAATATTACGAATAGACCTAGATATTACATTCGCCGAAAAAAATCAGATCAGATCTCAACAATCAAAGAGTATTGAGTAATGATGAAGCTTTGGCCTATTATGTTGATAGCAAATCAACTAATCACACTTACAAACTGACTAGTAAGTGAAGCATTAAAGCTGGACACAAGGTATTTTCGTCATTATATGTATAGTGTAAGGAGATCTGAGATTGCCTGTTTCCCTGCAGAGGAGCACATATCTGTAACTGAAACACGTGTTGAAATCAAAGTGCAAATGATTTTAAACAAAACTGCAAATCGCTTAACCTCTGCCCAGCCCGAGGTTATGGACAATCTGCTACCTTGCTCATCATTAACATTTATAAGTAAGTGGGGTTGTGATGGAAGTTCCGGTCATTGTACTTATAAGCAAAAATTAGCAAATAGTGATGACATTTATGAATTTTTGTTTACGTTCTGATTTGTTCCTCTTCAATTACGTGATGAACATGACGATGTTATCTGGCAAAACCTTCGACCGTCTTCTACAATATATTGTCGTCCAATAAAATTTATTTTTTCCAAAGAAACCAGGGACTTAACTGTTGAGGAAACAAATAAAGTTTTGGAAGAAATAAAGAATTTGTAGCCGACAATATATGTGCATATAAGTTATAAGATTTCGAGGTTTCTGTCAAACATGTAATGCTCATGACTATGATTGATGGGAAAGTCTGTAACGCGATGACCGAAACTTCATCATCACAAAAATATTTTATTTGTCGAGCAACCCCTAAGTCAATGAATGATGAATTCACGGGTCTTAAGACCAACAAAGACAATCTTGGTTTTGCTTTGTCTACATTACACACATGGATAAGGTGCGTTGAATGTTTGCTTCATATAAGCTATCGTTTGTGAATAAAAAAATGGCCGTTCAGAGCAGAATCGGACAAAGTTAATACTGGTATGATGAAATGTTGTGATGAAATTAAAAGCCAATTTAAGAGCGAAATGGGGCTAATTGTAGATAACCAGAAACCAGGGTATGGCAACACAAATGAGGGAAATACTGCTCGGAAATTTTTTGAAAACCCAGAGAAAAGTGCAGAAATTACAGGGTTGGATGTTGCTATAATAAGAAAGTTTGGGATTATTCTTCGTGCCTTATCTTCAGGGTATGACATTGATGTTGATAAATTTTATTCTTTGCTTTAGAAACAAAAAAGCTATACATAAATCTCTATCCGTGGTACTACATGCCTGCTACTGTTCACAAAATACTTGTACATAGTCACGAAACTATAAAATTGGACCTTTTGCCTATTGGACAGCTCTCTGAGGAAGCTCAGAACTACTACTACTATGAACTACTATTTAAGTTAATTTGTCAAAAAAAAATTAGTTTTTTTGTATTTTCCATAAGTTACATAAATAAGACTAATTTAAAAAAAAACTGTTTCTTTTTCTTTATTTACTTACTAATATTATTTACGATATTCGATTTATATAACATTTGCCAATGTTGTTGTCATTGGTAACTTTGACCGCTGCTGAAACATAATAATTTGAAAAACTATAACTGCTATCTGGTCACTCCTTATTACACGTTTTTCCAAGAATACATATTTCTTTGATCACGGGCTGAAGTTTGTTAAATAAGCGATACGATAATACGATAGACAGCGCAGCGAAAAAATGATACAGATCACATGTTTGAGAAGTTTCCACGTAGATTCTGCAATTGTTCATAATTCAACGAAAATTTCGATTACCAGACCTCGTAAAATAGTCTTCAATACTTTAAAACTTCATATAAATGACGAATTGGGAAATTTTTCAGGTCACTGAACCATGGAAAACTAAGATGTCTGGCGGGCTTCTGGCAGATTTTCCTTAAAATATATTTTGCAAAACTAATGGAGGGATGATTTTGTTTAAGTACATGCCTCCTCAACAACAATTACAGCTTCGACTGAATAATTCCATACTAAATTTATCTGAGAGTGCATGTATACAAGAAATAGTATGGCTCCCATTACAGAACCTCGGGGCACTCCCAAGTTGATGGACTGAGTTTCTCTTCTGAAATCATCCAACTTCACTTTTTGTGACCTATTCTCAGGGTAAGACTTAAACCAATTTAGTTTAAAACCACGAAATCCAGTTCTTTCCAATTCTCTTAACAAGACTCTGTAGTTTGGTAATACAAGGTGGGGCAAAAGTAATATCATTTTTATCATTTAGATCATTTAGATACAAAAAAGGTTTCCCAAATTTGAATTTGCTCAATGTGCTATGTCAAAGATACTCGTATCTGTGTCTCGAATAATAAAAGTCAAAAATATGGATTGTGTTTTATTTCTACAACAGCTTCGAGAAAGTATGACAGGAAAATCTAAAAATAGTTAGGAATTTCAAGTGCAAAAATTGCACTCTTGGTGTCTAGTCTCTGGTTCTTTTTTATAAGCTGATATGCAAGCTTAACCCAATATATTTACATATCTACCTATCCAATAGATATAGCAGCACCATTGCTTTGCAGGGCTAATTTGATGACTTGAGGTTCGATTTCCTATTCTGCTATTCGCTAATTTCTGGACCTCATTCTTGTACGCTTGAAGGATAATTCCTAGGGACCAAATACTGATATAGATATTATTGTGCGATTCGAAAAATTGATAGATGTCTCGAAATTAGCTGTTTATAAAGTATTTACCACGTCACTATTTGCTTTAACACGAGAGTGAAGGTGAATCGAGAGACTGCGCTTCACCGAAGTCCAATAAACACATGTTTGGTGAGTATTTGTAATTTTATTCCGGAATTTGTCAATACAACAGATGCATTCTACCATTGTCCGCTCAATTTTTGAATGATATCATCTAGCGGTATGTCTTAAGTGACCAATTTGTCCTCTCAAAAGACTTAATCGTGTATTTGTTAAACCATAATTTCCCCAAACTTCTAAGATATTATTACATGATTGGTAAGAATTCAAAATGTAACACAATTAGAATAACTGAAACAAGCTTCCATAATGAGTCAGAGATTTTTGGAGCTGGTCGGGCTGATTTTATATGGTGAGACAATAATATCGTCTATCCCGCCAATTATCACATCCGAATGTCTGACAGAAATTGATTACATTTGAAAGGTGCTAACAATATAAGCACCTCAGTTATGTGAATTTCTCAAATAATTTGCTAACAATTTAGTGTCCGAGATATAAAGAAGAGGAAAAAGTGTTACTAACTGCCATATTCTCGTATGTGCCTTTCATTTCTATATTTATATCTAGGGTTGGTTCAGATTCACACATTTCTTGTGATGTCATTTATTCATAAGAAATTACAAATTTCTCCTACAAGTCATTGATCCCTTTTAGTTGAAACCAGTACAGTCCTGTTAAAGTAGTGAACCCACCAAATTACTATACGGTGACAAAGCAGCACTGGATTTCGTTAAAAACAAACCCTTAACAGAAATTTGAATGGTCTACACTATGCGTTTAGAAGAATCGCCACAGGTACTCGTTTATGAAGGCCAACAAATAAGCTGCCAATCTTGCGTACATCTCCTCGATTTCATACTATTGTATGACCTTCTTGTCTGTGTTACGTAAATAAGGCACCAAGTAATCAACTAAGCACCATCCAACAGGTACACCGAGGTGACTACAAATTGTGAGACCATAAGTACATCGAATCAAAAATTAGACTCGTAGTTTTTTTGGTTAAAAAGAACGTATTTGCGGAGTATCAAATGGACACACTTGAAAGAAGAGATCGACAAGTCAACTCTCCGCCTAAACTCAGAACGGTACCCTCATCAAGTGTTTTTTAACTCATGTGTCCAACCAGGAAAAACCTCCTACTGAGCAACCGAAAACTCCTAAGCAAGTTACCTTAGAAATGTTAATTAACTTCACGGTTAAGTCTATTTATTGAGTCTGGAAGGAGAAAGGAAGTTCTATAAATGGGCAAAATTGTTTTCTCTGTCAAGCTGTGCTTTCCGGCTAACCGTGTCATTAAAGATCATGCGTGTCAAAATTTATGTTTGCACTTCTGTCTCAATTTAACCACATACGCTGGTGGAAGTCGACTTGTCAACCAGGACACAGTTAGATGTATCGCACACTATGCCAGACGTCTTCCACTCTATCCAAACGTAAGTTTCGAAAACACAACGTCTTCTTACTAAATAACCGACCATTTAGTTTGCTACAAATCGTAGCAAACTGGTGGAAATGAACACAGAATCTCCGAATCAAAGAGAAAGCTGACAATAGTATCTGCTCTAGTTGTACAAGCCCACTCAGATACAAAACAGTTGCTCAGATGAAACCCAATACATGCGGGATCTTTTATATCTTCTGCATCAGCACAAAACTTCTCGCGAAATTTTGAGAGATCGAATCCGATGAAGATCTGATGGTCATTTGGCACCGAACTTTCCTACAGTCATTAGACATGGCCAATTTGTCGGTGACGAAGAGAAGTATCAACAAGCCCATGCATCGAAACAAGAGCTATACAAGACGGTACTGTGAAGGAAAATTAGTGCTGCTCATACTATACATATAACCTACTCATCTGTTCGGAAGTTATATTAAAAAGTGAAAAGAATACGCCATAGACACAACTTCCGAAGTATGGATAGATAAGGAAGGAAAAGAAATAGTAGATTCAAGTTGGTGCTTAAATTCGCAGCTATTCGCCCTAAAACGACTACACAGTGGACGAAGAAATTATCTGGCTTCGTTAATATTCTTAATACGATGGGAATACTCTCAGAGAACATCGACTACATTATGCCCCAACTTTGTTTTGACAAAGACCTGCAGATAAGCATCCCCTCTAGGTCATTCTCGGAAGAAGATGCTTTTATGGACGACAAATCAATCCATTTCTATACAGGAGGATCCAAGACTGATAGTGGTGGTGATATTTTCTCAGATAAGCTCTCCCTCTCCCCACCAAAATCATTGTATCGTTGGATCTGCAAAGAATACCCGCATGATACTCAGTCTCCCAAAATTCAAAAACCTCCGTTGACTTTCGATCATCTCTCAGGGAGATGTCAGAGCATTTCAACATCCACCTATGTTAGATGCCGGGCCACAGAAATATTCCAGGAAATTCTAGGATCGACGAACTCGCCAAAATTGGAACCACTCTACCCATCCTACCTGAAAAAGGTATCATCGGCATACCAATCGCTACATAGAAACTGAGCTGAAACTAAAGCTGGATCCTGCGAGAAGAACAAACCTTAAGTGGCCTTTTGGGTCAACATGTCTTGCGACCAAACAGTTTTGGCCGAAACTGGATATAAATCGCTCTACGAGTTTAATCTTTTAAAATAGGTGTCACCACCAAACTTGGTGCTTGTCTTATAGACAAGCATGCAAAAAGGCTTGGCGTTTTTACAAACGACTTCTGCAGAAGATGCATGGATGAGAAGGAGGAGGAGAGAGTCCTCCACCTACTCTGTGCATGCGCAGCTCTCTCCCAATAACTTAAGCGATCTAAACAACATAGACGTTAACAGTCTCCTACGCTTCGTCAGAAGCCCAAATTGATTCCAAAAGTAGCAGGATCACAGATTCACGAGTCATCACAATAGGCCAATACTTAGGCCTAAGGTGATTGGTTTTTCCAACAGCCACTGTAACATAACCTTGCCTACTTCTGCTGACAGCGAAGACGACCAAGATTTCGCTGTCAGGCAGAATGTGAGTATAACTGGAGAAAACCGACTCAAAATCAAATTGTTTTAAGTTTGAATTGATATCCTTCGAAGAACTGCAAATGGTATTAATAAATTGTCCATGGCGTAGTTAGTTCATCACACATGTGATATTCACCCTGTCTTATGAATTCTTCAATACGACTGCTAGGACTGACATTACGGAAACAAATCACGGGGATGTCGCTGGCACACTGACCATTTAAATAGTACTCCACGAAACCAAATGTATAGAAGGACTTTGTCTAACTTGGCTCTACTATAAATTCCAACAACGACACAACACTTGTCAAAGGCCGTTTCTTAGGATTAAGGAAGGCAACTATTAAATGAGTCCTCTCAAGGACGATGAAAAAGGCACTTTATAAAGGGTCTGCCCCAGTCATACTGTATGTCGCGGAGATATGGACTTGATAGAAAAGTGCTCTGGATGCCTCTAAAAATATGTTCTTCATGTAAATTCTGCATACACGGAATTTGAAGAAGAAGATGCAACGACACACAACAGTGATGTTGACCTTGGGAGGAGAACCAGGATTGAATAGCTTAAATGGATTAGATATGTTGAGCGAATGAGCACTTCAGAATCCACCCTGAAGGACATCGAAAAGGCACTCAACTAATCGAATGTAATCACAACTGGAGATGATTAACGCTAAATGAAGAGAACCATCGGTCGAAATCCAACCTATGGAATGAAGCGCCATCTAGGGGTGTGATGGATATGACATCACACAAACACTAGGCAAAAATGCGGCCCATCGCGATCCCTGTGGAACCAGTTAAATTTGTCTTCAAATGGCAAACACCTAAACAATCGCGCTAGTGAAACATCCAATTTCCCTGCAAATGCCAAGAAGGCTTTTGAAGATCGTGCCGTCTATTTCCTCTAGGTTTACGAAGAAGTATTTCCTTAAAAATTTTCTTCGACTATGCGATATTGCCTCGCTTTCACACAGTATGTATGTTATGTCCTCACAGTATGTGTGTGGTCTGCAAGCTCACCGCAGAATCTGCAAATATCCGTATCTGACAATTTAAGTCTCCTTGCGTGTTGCAGCAGGATTCCTATTACTGTGCTAAGCTTATCCCTGTTTTATTGTATTAACTTTCTAGATCTTTTGCCGTCAAAAAGCAGCCCAAGAGCCTTGGATACCCTGTGTCCTTGAAGATTTGACCAACTTAGGTTGGCAATCTTAATGATTTTTGCCTCGATCGTGCCTATTACTAAGCGAAGGGGTGGTCTATTGTTAGCAACCACACTATTATTGAGTAACCCTCCTCCTCTTGCAAGCTCATCCGCTTGTACATTTTCCTCTATACCGCAGTGTCCTAGTGCCCGGCACAGTCTCACCCGGTTCTGACTGCATAATGCTTTGAGCACTGTGCGACAGCCCCTGACTATATCAGAATTGATGTTGGTCGATTCCATTGCCTTAAGTACGGCTTGGCTACCAATGTAGACAGCGATATCTCTTCCGAATACCGATCCCATTTGCATTAGTTCATCCGCCCTAAGGACATCCAAAACCTCTAATTGGAAGACACTGCTTGCGTTTAGTAGTCTTATAGGCACTCTTAGTTCTGGGTCTTCTGAGAAGATACCAGAATCTGTTCCCTCCTCTGTTTTCGAACTCTCTGTGGAAATTGCAATTTCATTTGAACTGATTACATTTTTTGCCCGTCCTCCCTCTCCGGATATATTATATCATACGGAATTTCGAATTTGACCAGGGAAGGAATTCTGAAGCCTGACAGTGGTGGAAATTGCCATAAAACAGAGTGAGACACGAGACATTACGTCGGTGTTCGAGGGTGTCCATTGACTGAGTGATATTGGTATTAGCTATGAGTTTTATCGCAAGGTTTTGAATCCTATCTAGCAGGTGCAGAGATGTTTTAGGAGCACCTGATAAGGTGTGGGCATTGTACTCCAATTTCAAGCGGATGAATGCCTTATAACATATATTGAAGCCAGATCAGAGGGGGTACAATATTTCTTACATCGCTTGAGGAAACCTAGACATTTCGCAGCATTTTTGTAACTGAATATGGTATGCGGTCATTCCAACGTAAGTTTTCATTGAAACACATACCGAGTATGGAAAGTTTATCGGTTTCGACGATGCTGGCTGGGTGGTTAAATTTCCCTTTAACGACAGCAAACAGCATAGTGTTTTGGAAGAATTAAATTCTACTCTGCTAGTGGTTCCCGAATTAGTTATGCTGTTAATATCGGAATTGAATGAGCTTGACATACGCTGGCTTTCCCGTTCTACAGCCGAAGTGCAGGGACGTGAGTCCGGGAACGAAAATGAAAAGCAGAGAGTACTGTCATCAGCAAAGGAATATATTGGATTAGAAGTAGCAGATAAGAGACAGATGATGAAAATTAAAAAGAGTATCGGAGACAGAACGCAGCCCTGGGGCACACCAGCATTTATTTTGGGAATATCAGACTTGAAACAGTCCAAGACAACTTGAATTGAATGTTCCGAAAGGTAATTTCTAATCCATTGAAGAAAAGAGCGATCGAACCCAGAAGCACGCATTTTCGACAAAAGAACTTGATGCCAAACTCTGTCGAAGGCCTTAGAAATATCAAGATCGATTGATGTACGCTTTGGTTCCACTTTTCGGTGAGACATGCCATCAGACCGCCAGTGAACCTATTGCTACGGAAACCGTACAGCCGGTCATTTCGAGATATTTCATGAGCTGGCGGTTTATCAGCGTCCATGACCTTGGAAAGGAGGGACGTAAGAGCAATGGATCTGTAGGAGGAGAGAGACGAAGATTCGCCTTTTTTAGGAACGGGCTGGACAAATGCTGTTTCCCATCTGCTCGGAAAGAGTCCTAAAGAGTAGGATTGATGAAAAAGCTTACGCAGTGGTTTTGCCAGCGTGGAACAACACCTCTTCAGAAGAAGGGGAGATATACCATCTGGACCATTGGATTTGAGAATGTTAAGATCTCTTGCTACTACACGAGTGCGAAAGTGGATTTGTCCCATTGAAGATTCGATGCTGTCAAATGTAGGCGGAGACAAAGCACAGCTGGTCGCAAAGTGTGTAGCAAGCAGATTAGCCTTGTCCAAAGAGCTTACAGCTAGAATGTCATTGTAAATATCATGCAGGGGATCAAACCATGACTTTAGTAGTGCAATCATTTGATGAGCGAATCATCTCAAAACATGGACCTGTCAATTGGCCGCGTAGGTCATGTAATTTGACTCCTGTGGACTATTTTTGTGGGGGTCTGTCAACTCATTCGTTTATGCTAATAAAGCAGCTACAGTTGACGACTTAGAACCCAACATTAGTCGCGTTATTGCCGAATGGATGGCCTTCAGAAGACGGAGTCGTGGTGGCCATACACCCAAAGTTGTCTTCAAACACAAAATGCTATAGATAGAATTTGCGAGCCAATAAAGTCAACATATTGGTCACCTCGTTCGCCTTTCTGTGTTTTATTTTTAATAGAAGTTATATGCCCATAAAAAAGACATCCGATATACATATATGTTCAGAATAGTTAAATTTGCATCATTTAAATCTATTTAAAGATTCAGTCGATCAAAGCGCTCTTGAAAACATGGCAAATTATTATTTCATTGAACTAACTCATTTAAATTGATTTCATTTCCGTTGAATACCGATGTCCTTAATTTGTTGGCATCAATATGGTTGGCATTGGAATTTATTACGCCAAGCATGACTGCTCTGTAAGTACGTTTGACAATACTCGTACTCATGGCTAAAAACTTCGTATATTAACATTCACTTGCCTGTTTGGCATTGTAACTAAAATTAACTTTTGAACTTTTAAGTAACCTGTAGCTCTGATATAATTTATTGTTTATTGAATCTTATGCTCTCTGCCAATGCTAACGAAATCAGCAATGTTGACCAAGCAATTTGTTGTAATTATATCTTTTGAAATTGTCATTTGCGATAAAAAGATACAAACTTGTTCAAAGTATGGAAAAATCCATTTCTTGTTTACATACTCTTGAACTTACACAGATACAATTTTATCTCTGAAGAAAACAAACAAAACGAATGTATGCTCAAGTGCTTACATTTGTTGTGATTGTCCAGATACATTTACATTTCATACATAATAAATAAACAGATATATTTGCTTTATTTTGTCGTTAAATAATGTCATTCTCTAATTAGATAAATGAATCCAATTGACCTTGCACTGTCGAAAAGTAGGTCTAATGCAAAAATACACGTCCACGTATCGACTGAAAGAATTGCAAGAATTACTACAAAAGATGTGATGCTGCCTGGTCGCATGAACAGATTAATTATCGGATGTAACTCTTTCCTATGTCGTTACTAATTACCCCCGGAATCATGTCGGTAAGGGGTCGGACCTATCGGCAAAGCAATGAATGTTTAAAAGTCGACACAGAAGCTTAAGGCACTATCGATATGAACAGAGAAGATAATGTTCTCTTGGACTGCTTTTCTGCTATTTTGGTTGAAACATTGGTTGGAGCAATGACTCACCTTATGTCACAAAATAAACTAGACTAGTGAAAAGTATGGAATTAAGGATCCAATTCTTCAAATTTTCTAACGCATCCATAACCATGTTGCCCTCAACAAGCGGTTGACATACCCGAGTAAGGATATATTAGCGGCAGCTCCAAACATATATTGACCCTTGAAAAACCTCTAAGGAGCTGGTTTTAGTAGTCATTGGCACGACCCACGACCTGGCAAATTGAGTCCTTGTGCACAATTTCTACCTTCAAAATGGAATAGTGGACTGGCGATTCAAGAGATCGCGTTTCACCCAGTTCAGTGACGAGAATGTAGCAAATATTGTCATCACCGACGATAGGGTACTACCCCCGTTCATTTCGAAGGAAGAGCTCCAAACGATCTTCGAATCAGTGGAAACCGATGAAATACCGACATCTCCCACTAGAAGCGGTGAACATTTATACCACCCTGTTTAATAATGCAATGAATAATGCCCATTATCCAGCGACACATCCAATCCGGCAACTCTCCGGTAGATCAGTCTTCTTCCAAACATCAGTAAGGTTTTCGAAAAAGTCATCAGTAGAATTCTGACGAAGTGACTTCGATGACTGTAAGTTGAAAATCAACTTTCACAAGTCGGAAACCATTCTGTTTAGGACGCCTTTGTCTGTGGCCTCTAGGGACACCAGAAAGAATTGGCTTGCTAGTCGAAATGTAGTCAGATACCTTGGGATCTGGCTAGATCAGTATCTATATTTTAGTAAACTTATAGATGTTGCTCTGGCCAGAGCCAAAGGTGCTTTTGCCCTTACATAGAGACTGTTTTATAGCAACCAACTCAATGCGAGGATGAAGGTTATCTGCTACATGGCCCGTATCTGGCCAATGCTTGTATTTGGATGTCCCGTGTGGTTCAACGTGAGAGCAAGTTTATTGGAAAAGATTCGGATGTTCGAGAGAGCTTGTCTTCGCTTACACAGAACACCAGAGCCTGAGTACATAAAATTCTATCATAACGAGGTCTTGTGCAATAGGGCGAACATACTAAGAGTGGACAAATTTGTTATTAAGTTGACTCGAAGGCACATTGCAAGAGGAATGACTTCGTCGAGCAGCCTGATCTCCGGGGCTTACTACCCTAATTATACGTATCATGAGAGAGTACGCTTTGACGGCTTTGTTCCTCCAGAAGCGTTCCTCGATTTTTTTTTTTTATAATGAGGGCGCGCTTAAGGGGTTTTTGTACCCTTAAAATGTTCGTACACAGCGCGTGCGAAGGAAATTTAGGGAAGAAGAACCGACAGGTACCGATGTGCATTGTTTTTAAATGTTTGTAAGTTATAACGACCAGGAAATATAGAGATAGGCAGAGCATTCCATACTCGAGTTGTACGGCTTAGGAAAGAATCACGATATTTTAGAGTACGTCCGAAAATGGACTTGAGGGAATACTGAGCATTTATAGCGAGACGGGTGTTGCGGTTGAAAGTTTGAATGGAAGGTCTCATCCAGCACAGACTAGCGGTGCCGATAATCTTTCACGTCGCTCGAACTACTGCAGATAGGCGATTCAACAACGACAGAGACGTCGCACATGGCAGTTCGGAGCGTCTTCGTATCAGTAGGGCGGTAGGGAGACGCGACATGAAGGATGTTGCTCGGCAGCACCAACAATTTTGGTAGCTTATTGAATGAGAAGAAGCTTCTTCGTCGAATTCCTCTAGTACACGACAGCTTCACTAGGAAGCAAAGTTGGTTAGCCTAGTTTTTTAGCCGTGGCCGGCTTACATTGACTAAAGTAGGATTAGGGTAGATATAAGAAAAAAAATAATAAATAAAAAAATACGAAAAAATTATAAAAGAACAAAGAGGAGGGAAACAACTTCTCTAAAAGAAGGGGTAATTCATCCAAAAAATAAAAAATAATTACTAACCCTATCGGAAGGTTATCGGAAGATGGTATAATTTTTGCAATTACGTCAATCATATTTAAAATTTGTGAACTAGACTGGTGCAGTATACAAACAGACAAGAAATAGAGCGCTATACTCCGCAAGAGCGTGGAATAAGTCGACTTTTTTGACTAATAATCCGCCGGTGGTGTTAGCGCAGCTTGCATTTCGACGTCGATTTCCTAATCGTGTTGCGCCAACTAGGCAAACATTCCGACTCTTACCTACTCGACTCGAATAGAGTGGAACCACAGCAGACCATGCAGGGCGTAGTCGCCACTGGACTGGTCGTTCGGCCGAGAATATCGCGGCTGTGGCTGTCGATGTCACTGAGTATGGAGAAACATAAACCAGACGACGGGGCAAGAAATTGGGCATCACCAGCGAATTTTAGTGAAAGACTTACACATTTTCTCGTACAAAGTGCAAAGAGTGCATCAGTTAATGCCTCCTGACCGTCAGCTGCGTGTGGATTAGGACGATTTTGTGTCGAAAATCATCATGAGCGACGAGGCTCATTTTCACTTAAGCGGTTAGTCAATAAGCAAAATCTTCATTTCTGTGGCACTGTAAATCTGCATGTGATGCACGAAGAGCCATTACATCCACTCAAAGCCACTGTGTTGTGCGGCGTCCACGCGGGGGAGTGATTGGGCCGTATTTTTTTGAGGACGCCATCGGCAATACGTTCACTGTTACTGGCGAACGCTACAGGGCCATGATAAACGACTTCTTACTGCCGGAATTGGATGAGCGGGGCTTGGTGAACATGTGGTTTCAACAAGACGGTGCAACCGCACACACAGCTCGAGCCATAATGGATATTGTGATGGAAGCGTTTGGCGATTTGGCATGACCAGCAAGATCGCCGGATTTAACCGTTCCCGACTTCTTTCTTTGGGGCCACTTGAAGTCGTGTTTTTATGCCAATAAGCCTCAGACAACCGCAGCCCTTAAGGAGAATATTCGACAGGAATGCGAACAGTTATCATCGTAAATCTTGCGGAATGTCATAGAAAACGCGATAAAACGGGCACAAATGTGTATCAACACTGGATATCACTGGGTAGCGGATATCATCTTTTCCACTTAACAGAAACAATTGTAAAGGTCCAAATAAAGATTACCATCACTCAAAATAATTTTTTTTTATTTAGTTAAAAAATAATTCAAAAACAAACTTAGATGATTAATTTTGCGCCGCCTTGTATGTAGATAGTTTGTAAATTTTAGTTTTCAGTTTTTATAAAAAAGTTAATACACTAAGTGTTTTCACTTAACAAAAATTGTTTTCTTAGTTTTAGTTAAAATAAATGAAGAAAACAAAAATAAATAAATAGGTTTAAATTAGAGGGCCCCCATGGGACCAGTAAGTTAGCATAAGATATACTCTAAGGTAGTTAAGCTAATTTTTAGCATGTAAGAATGAAAGTAAAAATGCACTGAAAATAAAGTAGCCTTAAGGTCTTGAACGGAATGCTGCGGTGTTGTCCAACTAAGGATTTCGAGCCTCCTATTCACACAGCATGACACGGCCTTAGGTACTTCGACGAAATGACGTCTGGACTTTTCCCAAAGGGATTTCTAAGACACTCTTTGATAAGTTGCATCCGAACAATGAGCCTAGATGATCACCAATTTGTAATCGATTGTCCCGTGGAAGTTAAGCTGATTTAGGTCTACACGACCGAAGCCTTACGAATTCCAGCCGACGTTAAAAACTATGCCATTCGGTTTCATATCCGGTTGAATATAAAACATCAGTCTGGAGTGAATTTGTCATATCATGTAAGTTCAAATTGAATCAAATTGGTCCTTTAAAGTTAGCGAGGCATGGCAGTAATTTGTGCGCTACATAAAATTTGCATCAGTGGTTTAAATATAATCACGATCCAGGAATGCATAAGTGACAACACTTCTGGACTGGCTGATATTTAATATCTTAAATGTTGGCTTCTAAATTAAGTCCTCGACTATCCGGAAGACAGGGAATTAAGTGTAATGCAAATGTAAGAATAAATTGAGAAGCCATAACCTCTTCGGTGTGAATTCACCACCCGCAAATGCCAACAATATTCGGGATCAGTGTATCAACATCATTAAAGAGGCTATCCCGGCAGCCGTAGGACTTCGACCCACATCTTAGGGGTCGCAAAATAACTTTACAAAGGAACAGTGCCACGTCAGAAGAAGAGTGCAGCAAAACATCGTATGCAGTAAAGTGTTACGCAGAGTCCCTTCCTGAATTAATCGAAAAGCAATATTATTAGAACAATCTTAGGATGATTCCATAGCTTACATCTAATTTTCGGCCCAAACGTCCCAAACAACTGGAAAGAAGTAAAAGTAGTTTCGTTCCCTCTGCTAAGAGCTGCAGACCCATAAGTCTCTCTTCGTTTCTGTTAAAAATCCTAAATCAACATATAAGACAAAAACTCATCAAACACAACCTATGCGTTTCTCAACACGCTTACCTTAAATGAAAATCATTAGAGACGTCACTGCACGAGGTTGTGGCTAATAGAAAAGAATATGCCCTATAAAGAGTACACCATAGCCGTCTTTCTAGATATCGTAGGAGCATTCAATAATATAAACACCGGATCTATAAGGGTGGCTTTGGCCAATCTCCCTGTAGAAAGCATAATTGTCAATTCAGAATTTGGGAGGAAAACGGCTGCAAGAGGAACTCCGCAAGGAGGAGTGATCTCTCCCCTCTTTTGGCTTCTTGTCTTAAGCGATATCCTTACGTTTCAAACAAAAGAGTGTAAACGCAGTAGCCTACGCCGATAACATAGTCATTATGGTGGAAGGAAAACAACGTTCAGCGAACTAATGTAGTGGGCCTTGAACATCCTGGTAAAATAGAGAATATAAAACGGTTTAAGGATAAAACCATCAAAAACCGAACTATTATTGTACAGAAGAAAACGAAAGTAAGAAAAGTCTTTCAAAAATCAACGGTGTTAGCATACAACTTTCATCCGAAGCTAAATGTCTAAGAATCATCCTACGAAGTAAGGTCAGTTGGAAGCATAACATCGAAGAAAGAACCAAACAAGCCTTAGGAGCATTCATGCCAGAGAACCTTTGGTAAACGTTGGGGACTAAGAACGTGTATAATACGCTGAATGTACTGGTGCATGACCATAGTTAGACCCATTTTACATATGGTGTGATGGAAAGCCGCGGAAAAGACTAGTTATCTCCAAACACTCGTACAGGAGCTTTAAGGTTTACTCTTCAAGGTGTACTAGAGATAATCCATAGCCTCCTTCCTTGAGACGATTTCCTTAAATGCACGGCTCCCAAAAGCTCGGTCAGACTAAATGAATCAGGCCTATGAACACACCGATATTTAGGGCACGTGTCTATAATACAGGAGTACGAACCATCAAAACTGACGCAGTGTAGTGACTACAATCGTGTCAAGCGGGCTATGATAAGAGTTTCTCCATGACTGGTAAACTGACACTGTCATCAATAATAGATAACTTCACCTCTACACGGACGGCACCAAAATGGAGAAAGATACTGGAACTGGAGTCTACTGTGAAATGCTATAGATCCAAGACTTCTTCAATATTCCGGACAAATGCAGTATTTTTCAAGCAGATTTATGTCTGCCATTTGTAATAGCTGCACAGGCTGTACTTCTCATGGAAGTTGATCCCTCAGGAATCTCCATCACAGCCATAAAAGCTTTTGCAAATGAAACCATCAAATGCGAGTACATAGAGATACACAAATGTCGTCAAACTCTAAGTAGAGTCAGCGAAGCCCACCAAGTCGATATCTGGAACCTGGAGACACAAAAGTTAAAGGGAATGAAAAAGCTAGCAATGGAGGGTGCCTCTCTACACAGGAGTAACACACATAATGACATAAATATACCAGTCGAAACCCTGAAACGCAACGTGGAACTTAAAGTTATAGAACGATCCAAAAAAGCATCAATCTCTAGGAGTGACTGTGTCACCTCACGCTTCCTTTGGCTACACGTATATATACAGCGGGAGAGCACATACACTCCTCGGATTCAATAAAGAAGGCAGCCATATCGCAACAGGTATCTAAACAAGCAACTGCCTCATTGGCAGGATGGCCAGCAGAATAGGAGCCTCTTCTGAAGACCATTGTAGAAGCTGTAGAAACGAAGAGAAAATAGAGATTTTGGCAAATTTTCTGTGCGACTGTCCTAACCTACAAATACGCCGTGCCAAACACCTGGGGTACAGACTTTTTGGAGAACTTGAGAACCTCGGCAAAGTAAAACTGATAGATAGCGTGTTCAACTCAAGCTACGTAGGGCCCACCAAAATAATAGTCATAATAATTTAATATACTAACAATATCAACAATTAATCACAATAGGCCAGTAGGCCTTATTGCCTAACCTAATCTACCATAAAGCCCGAAAAGGAGTTTGAATAAGTTAGCATGCACAGATAGAGCCTAGGGTAATAGCAAGAGAAGAATTCACTAACAATCAATGAAGAAGCAATCTTCCCTCACTGTATTGCAAAAGTCGTCTCATCTATCCGAAAGGTGATGAAGATCATATAGACGAGAAGATTTTCGAGTCAAGCAATGGGTCATATTGTTAAGAACATTTGGAAAAGATTAGGTCTAGGTTCCTGACAAACTCACTGGTTAACATATTATGTACGTGAATAATCGGATCACATTTTTGTGTTCGCTTTAAAGGACTCTCAGTGACTGGAGATATTACCGCAAAACTTGAAACCGCAAGGTGCCATAAGCGATAGCTTCGACATGTCTTGGCCACGATCACGTAAGCCCTATCACTGTCGATAACCTACAGAAACTGGTCTCATTATTGGATTGACAGTGGCCAGGGTGGTGAAATAGTGAAAGACGGGAGAACATGAAATCTTGCCCTTGTAAGGGTCCGGTCTTATGGCCAAGAAAAGGGCCTAATCCACTAGGTTGAGATTTATGCTCAGGCAGTCTACGTGCAAAAGATCGAGGAAGCAGAGAGATCATAATCTTGGAACAATGTTGAGAAATTTTACAAAAATATTGAAAGAACAATAGAACAGAACCTATAGAGATGAACAAGGAAATCAAGTGACACAGTGGTCGCTGAAGATATCGTTCGGTAGAACGATAAAAGGAAAGATTTCCGTTAAAAGAAAAAAGATATCTAAAACTTGTATAGTATAGCACTGCTGCCGAACCAAGCGGTATGTTTGCCAAGTTAGAAAACGAGATCATACACCAACTTTTCCACAGATCTGACCATAGAAAGGCATGCAGTATGAGGTCTACACTGCACAACTTATCCGATTCACCAACGAAAACACCTTCCTATTTGAACCAGCTATATAATCACCGGTCTCTTCAACATGACGTATGAAATCTTGCGAGCACGACACTTACAATTTTCTAAAAGTCCGGATAACTACTTGCTTACGTCAATGTCATTGGCTCTAACTAAATAGTAAGCGGCAACCAAGTGTATGCTGTCAGCAACGACAACAATGAGATCGAATTTTTCCAACATCGGCATCGCTTTAGAAATCAAAGGAAGAATTAACCTTCCAAATTGCGCCTTCCTTGGCCTAAGAAGGCAACTATGTAACAAGACCAAACCCGAGACGGGTTTGGAAGAGCTGTCGTGATCTATGATCAGTATGGCGACATCGACCTTATCCAAAAAGTACACATCAGTCATGCTCCAAGCTTCAATTTCTTTTCGACTATGCCGTGGACGAAGACCTGCAATGTATTCGCGCGTACAAGTGAAAGGGTAGCTCAACGATCTTGAAGTCCGAATTTTAAGGTAAAATCGACCAAAGACCGGACTTACTGGAGAGGTTATTGGTTGGGATATTATCCCGCCAGTGCAAGAGATAATCCTGAGGAATTATCTTAACCCCGTTCACTATCCACTAATATGGAGAGAAGTTGGAATGTATTCACACGTAGGTAGACTAAGATTGTTACCCATATGTGTGGTTGCTCACAGTGGACGAGAAAGGCAACATACGACGCTGCCATTCTGAATACTAACTGGATTATTTTAGAAAACATGGACTACATGAACCCCAAGTGATCATTCCCTCCAGGTCAATGTGATCATATCAGCTGGATAATATAATGACTATAAAATATTTCCCATCTTGGCTACAGCAAAACGTGATGTCCGCATCCCTTCCGACCCCCAAGCTATAATCAAGTCCTTGAAATCTGTACCTGAACTGGCGAGCTCGAAAACAGCTCATAACTGCCATTTAGCTAATATGTACTCCTAGATGACGGAACAGTTCACCATCTACCTGTAGAATATTCCAGGGAATTGCAAGGCCGATGAACTCGCCAAACGTGAAACTCCTTAAGTGCTTACATTCTAACTCATGTCATTGAAAGCGTAAGACTTGGGTAAACAACGAACCTTTTAATATGGCTTCCGCATTTGTTCAGGACTTAATTGATGTACTCAAAATAACTACAAGTGTTTGCTAGCCCAATCAATGCCAGAAGCAGAACCATAATTGGACTCTTAAATTGATCGCACTGTAGAACAATCTATCAGAAATATGTGCTTCTTTTGACTCATCAATTGAGGACGGACCATGTAGAGATACTCTAATAAAATCGCATTGCAAAAAGTCTAGATGGTCAATTAGGAGTATAAGAAATTGATCGAGCAATAAGAAGAATAAAACAGCCTACTCTGATTGATACTATCTTGAACTAGTCCGATGCGGATCCATTTCCATGACGCCAATTCACCCACACACTCTTCCCTCTGAATACAGATTTGCTCTGGTCTGGCATAATTTCGCAATTTTCTTATCTAGCATTTTCTGGACCTTTGGATTACAGAAATTGTAGTAAATTTCAATTGTTAAATCAAAGAACAGTTCTCGAAACCTTACGAGCGTATCTGACACTCAGAGACTAGATAAGATACATTCTTTCTGGCTTCTACTGCCAGATATGACTAGATACGATTTATTGTGTCAGACCTCTCAATAAGTCTGCTTGATTAAAATCGGTCTAGTTGTCGGTAGATGTTGCCTTGCAGTGATTTATGTGCGTCAGCAAATCCTGTCTTCCTTGTTGACTAAGTCTACATGTCATCACATTTTTCTAATCATTCCGGATTTTTGGTTTAATGACAATCATTGATAGCACTGATTAATCAGATTTTTATTTATTGCAATAGGAGCGTTTGTGACTTTCGTCATCGCCGCAATCAGAAATCAGTCCCAAAGTCAAGCCACCTAGATTATTTGTGGTTCAAATGTTAAAAAAGATTTCGAGTGACAGACTGATTAGCTCTGGAGGAGCATGTGCTTAAAATAGGCGCAGTGTCTAGTTCAGAAAATAACTATCTTATCTGTATACAGTCTTGAGTATGAAATTTTGATTTTGGCAAATAAAACACTGGACAATTTTTTTAATTGCCAGTATTATGGGCTTTGGGGCTTTACACATTTAATAGTGCGGCGTCAATATTTTGCAACATCCATGCAGTACTTGTGATAATATGGCTTTGCTAGACACGCCTTAATTTTTTTGTGTTTTCAGAGCTTGTTTATTAGGGCTTGACTGATACTGTTCTTGCCAAAACAATTTCAATCTCAATTATACGTGTTCGACGTTTCATTTAGTGGCAACCATAAATCTTTCTTAGAGAGATGAGGAAGTGTCTAACATATCGGAACTCAACACTAACTCTAAATACCTGTCGATGTTGGCGTCATACATAAAAGAAGATTCACAGATTAAACCAACATCTAATGATGTTTCGTGAAAGTATAATATCCGACTAGAAAATCGATGAATGTACAAACTAAATAAAGAAGCGTTGTACTGAACAACAAGACTGCTTCCGCAAAGTAATTTTTTCTAACCCTCAGGTTACTGATCCACACATATCTTATTATCTCTGAACGCACACGACACCGCCAAAAAAGCATATAAGAAGCCAACCGAGGAGAAGTTTACTAACGACTCCATCATATGGGTTATTTCGATGCAGAACCTACTGCTCCTAGCGGCGATGAATATGGCTGCTGGCTGCTAGCTAAGATCACAGAGATTACTCTCTTTGGAATAATGACGGATGAAGTGTATCAAGGCAAAAGAAAAGGCGTCGTACGACTCGAGCTGTAAAGAGGCTGTCAGGGTTAGAGAAATGTTTTTCCGGTCCTTCAAAAGACCAACCCGAAGGTTCATACGAGCCATGAACGATTGCAACGTCTTCCGTAAGCTTTTTCATCAATCCTTTTCCTTAGATTCTTTCCGAGAAGAAAGAAAGCAGCATTTATCCAGCCCGTACCTAAAAAAGGCGAATCTTCGTCTCTCTCCTCCTACAGACCCATTGCACTTACGTCCCTTCTTTCCAAAGTCATGGAAACGCTGATAAACCGTCAGCTCATGAAATATCTCGAAACACGAGAACTTCTTAATGACCGGCAGCATATTGGCCACATCTGGTTAGGTGCCCCTAAAACCGCTAGATAAGATTCAAAACCATGCGATAAGACTCAACATTACGCAATCAATTGACACCATGGAACACCGACATAATGCCACGGTGTTCCATAGAAGTTGGCAGCAGCATTCTGCCCCTTCAAGATGTTAACCGTAACTCTGTTTTGAAGACATCGAGGCATATCCTGTGCTTTGCCGCTATCTGGTTCTGAAGTATGTGATCACAATTAAGCCAACAAGCTTCATAGCACTCTACCCTGCGTGTCTAATTAAAAAATAAATTTCCGCCGCAATGTAAATAGCAACAACTTATCCCCACCCCAAAGGGTGACCATCCACCTAATCAAGTCTTCGTACAGGTCATTGTACACACTATGGCAATACAGTTCGCGAAACAATTGTAACAGAAAGGTGGACGATCAAAATGGTATTTTACGGTACCTATCACTCGCAGTCAATGTCGCTTTCAACCAATTGAAATTGCATAGTAAGAACGCTGAGAAACTAGTACTCTCTACAATCTTATGGATAAGAGACCAAATATGTACATACGTCGTTACAAGCGGAGTTCCACAAGAGCCTACCTTGAGTCCTGTCTTATTGAACATAATGTATGATGGCATACTGAGGCAGCAGAGACTGATTAGAGTGGTTGCAGTATCCCACTAGAGGTGGTACCACAGAACTGCAACCGAAAGACCAGACCCATGGATATGTGACTACAAGCATCAGGCGTGGAACTGGTGAATAACTAAATAACTAAATTGAAAGACGAAGGAAATATATTTCGGCATTAGTTCAGACATTTGAGTCAGTATTGGGAGAATTTCGGTGCCTACATTATGTAGGATCCTACGGTAAATATTAGTAAATAGTGAAGTTGCGAGAGGCAGTTAACATGCATCAAAAGAAGCGAAAGCAATCAAGAACAATCACCCATCGGCTACGAAGTATAGTCTGTTCTAGTTACAAATGTCATCAAAAGTCGCATTGTCAAAAGGAGCCCCAAAATCAACAAATACAAGACCTAAGGATAGGTCAAAACGGTGTAAAAGAAGCAAATCATGGCACTAGGCATCTATCGTCCGTTGAATATACTCGTATTCCCTTTCTATTGAGAAATTCCCAAGTTCACTGCGAAATCCAAGTATTTCGTCATCAAACGAACATTTTTCACGATACTACCACATATTTGCATACCTGCTCAGTTTGTAGGGTATCGCATAATTTGCAAGTGTCAATTTCTGTCGGCCTTAGCTTTCTGACAAAACTCCTGGATCATCCAGCAGCACATATCTGAGGTCTTTTAGCGAAGGCCTAAAGGACACAATAATACTCGTGGTAATCGACAGGAACGACACCGACGGATCAATAACACCTGGACGGTTGCAGTTGGTCAAGTTAAAGCCTTCGAGCAACTTCTTGGCCATCATGCGGGAAAACCCCGGACCACCTAGCATCACAAGCAATGCTGGCTGGCACCAAGTCAAGCTTATCGCATGTGCCAATCAAAGATCTCTTGATCTTTTCACTAAAGCCATTGGTGGATTAGGAATGATTTGGCCAGGTGCAAAACTCGATAAGCACCCTCCTCCTCTTTTAACTGAAACTTCAAATACAACGCTCGATTTTTGAGCGTCGATATCCTTTCCAGATATCCTTTCTAGCTGCTAATGCAGCTGTTCGCCTTAAAGCGACTACATAGTGGACAAATAATTCCTAATATATTAGGAATCCTCACAGAGACCATCGATTATCAAGTCAGGCCGCTATCAAGTCCCGGGACTCAGCCTCATTAAATTCTAAAACCGCCCTTGAATGCCGATCAGCTCTTACGAAGATCAGTTCAACCTTTACCTTTGTTAGATGCCGGGCCACAGAGACATTCCATTAAATTGTAGGGCCTACGAACTCGCCAAAATTGGAAACACTCTGCCTATTGTACCGCAAAAGGTTAGCATAGGTATACCAATTGCTACGTGAAAATTAATATTAAAGTTGGATGCTAATAAAAGAACAGACCTTAGGTGGACTGTGCAACGATCATATTTAGCGACCAAACAGATCTGGCCAAAGCTGGATCTGAATCGCTCTAAGAATCTGATCCTTCTAAGTAGGAAACATTTCAGCGCCATCATAGGTGTCACAACTGGACACTGCCGTATAGGCAAGCATGCAAGAGGGCTTGGCCCTTTTACAAATGATTTCTGTAGAAACTGAATGGACGAGGAGAAAGACCCTGTACATGCCCAGCTCTCTCCCAGCTCTCTCCCAGAGAAGAAACCTTCACTTAGCAGCTTTTTTCTACAATGACCTAAACGATCTAAAGAATATAGACGTAAACAATCCCCTACGCTTCATCATAAGCTCAAACTGATTCCATGAGTAAGAGGATCATGGATCACAATGCGCCATTCGGCCTACGTGAGTTGGTCTTTCCAACAGCCACTTTTAACTACCTACATATCTACCTAGCTTTCTGGCATGTAGGTAGGTAGGTAGGCTACTAAAGTCCTGCTTAGATTAAGAAGTCCTTTCATAGGTTTTTTTCATGCAAATAGTGGTCATAACACCTTTGAAATGCTATTTTATCTTATATCTCAGTGCCCTATTACTCAACCCTGCGAATTAGCTTAGGATTTTACGATTCCAAATTTGGTCCCTTCAGTGCCAGAGTATCGATGTATATTAGCTCTGCTGCCCTAAGGTCAAAGAAAACGATTAATCAGCAGACACGCTTATGTCTGGGACCCATATAGACGTTGTGGCCTCTAAATGTTAGAACCTGTTCACCTTGCTATTGGCATAAATTAGAATTTCATTTGGCCTTCTTATTAAACCTCTTTACCGCTCCTTTCTTTTCCTGCCAAAGGATAGACTTATGTATATCGGAGGTGACCAAGGGAAAAATATTGCATCTAAGACTGAACCATTCTTTGCATGGATGGAAGGCTAAGCAGTATAGGGACAAGATTAATAGCTCTTAGCAATCAGTTAGTCATCATTCGCTATTTTTGGTACGTCGCTGCTATCTTCAGGTTGTTGCAATGAAGTTCCGTCATCGGCACGTAAAATGAAAACAGCAAACGTCACAGCATCAGCGTTTTTGATAACCCCATGCGTCGTCACAACCGATTACAAATGAAGAGCTGTTTTACTCAGCTCATTTGTGGGTTCAAAAATCGGGTAATGAACTTGAAACTGAGAGTTTCCTCGTTCGATTTGGAAGGCGATCTTAATCTGTAGTCTGACTGAACTCTTATTGAATGCTTCAGTGACTGAAATTATTTTCGACAAATGTTGGGTGCACTATTGACGTTTTGAACAATTTCCAACTTCCTATACTATCTCCCTTTTTTTGAATGCAAAGTTACGAGACAATGGACTTTTTATCGCAAAAACAAGTATCTACCTATCTATCTTACTGGCTTCATAGTATTTGTTAATACTGCATTTGTACTCTTGATTGTGGTACAACCTTAGAGTATCTACCGACCAACAATTTTCTGGGCAATGGCAAGGCCATCGAAAGTGGAATCTTCTACCTGTGGAAAAGTCTCGCAAGATCTCACCGTTCGGGACCGGAAAAATTTATAGGTGGCATCTCACTGTGAACGAAATAGCAAGGCGATTGATAGAAACTAGACCTTGATAACAACCCAACCACTCGGGCCAACTATTAACGTTATTTACCTACTTCTGCTTGTGGCGATAATGCCACGGCTGGCTGATTTATGTCGAACTCACCTTGTGATTATAGACTGAAGCAACCAAACAAATTTGATTACAAAATTATCGAAGCCTAAGTACTAAAAGTGTCTTCGGCTCGGTAATATAAGCCCTTTAAACTGTCATATCCTACATACTCACAAATTGCATGGTAATTGCTTCTAATGAACATGTGTCAGCCATGGTTTTGCCATGGCTTTTCGACTCTGAATCATTTTCGAATCATTTTCCACCTTCCAGAAAAGAGTTGATAAAAAAATCCCACTTCCTGTTTTTCTTTTTTCAATTAATTTTGCTGAAGAAAAAAACCCATAATTATTAGAAGTCTGGAAAGCAAATCTTATTTTGTAGTGGGAAATCCAAAATCCAATTTAATCTTTTCATCAGTTCTATTTAGTTCATCTGAGCCAAGTACTTTCGGTTTGATAAAAATTTGTTTTAGTCAAAGTTTCATGTGAATACTTCTTTTGTTTTGATGACCACTAAAATGTTCAAAATTCTCCAGTTCTCCAGGAGCTTCAGTTCCGTTTTCTAAGCAGAAGTACGTAGTGAAGGTAGTAAAACAAAAATACTAGTACTACGTATTACACTATCAATTGGCGTAACTCTTGACATGGTAAACTACCCAGTATAAAACGATCGTATAGGAATCTAACCTCGGTACGGACCTACATACATTGAAGGATCCGTAAACCTTCTACCAAAACGTTACAGAATCAGATGTTGCAAATTTACAAGAAAAAGGATATTAGATAGAACGAGCAATACGAGCAACACTCCTACGTACTTGCGACACAAAATTACAGAAGAGCAATTACATAATCGTGTACCTAAGTCCCCAAGAAGAGCTAGAATAAATTTGAAGCACTTTTCCTTCGATGCTGAGACAATCGCTAATCTCGCCTGGAGGCGGCTTAAACTTTTGATGAAGAAGACGGTTTTCGCCTTTAGCACGTATATTGTTACCAAACGCAGGCTGCTTTGCTGCATTTAATGTTTCAGTAGGTTTAAGGAAGAAGGAATTCTATGAGCTCCAGAGTATGATATCAAATCGGTAAGCAGAGCTTCCAATACACAACAACATATAATGGCTTCTGCCTGATCAATTTTCCAGCAGTTCGTAATATGGCGATAAGTAGAACTTTCCAGGACTGCGAATCCACAGCTTGGAGGTACTCTCCAGATGGACGAACCGCCAACAATATCGACCACATGCTGATAGATGCCAGACCCTCATCCAGCACTTTGAATGTACAGACATTAAGAGTGGCAAACTTCAACGCTGACCTCATTGCAGGCAAATTCTGGGGTTGATTATCAAACCAGGAAAAGCCGCAAATCACTAAGAAAAATAAATGCAACATTGTAAGTCTTAACACTACTGCATAAGACAGGTCTGTGCAAGACACTCACCACTATCACGATAACATCAACGAGATGGTCAAGAGCACGGTAGACTCCCAGCCACCGACGAAAAACGGTGACAGAAGATGGGCACCTAAAAGTGCTGCGAGGAAAAAAATCGAAACAGAAAAGGTCCTACGAAACCTTCAAGTTCATTGATATCGAAGAGTTCCGAGATGGAAACTATGTCCGGATGCCTTTCAGGACAGCTAAGCAACTAGTAATTGAAATCAAACTCGGAACTCATTCGAAACAGTGAATTAAACCTAGTCACCGAAGAGCAGGTAATAGGTAGAGAGAGGGCGAGGGCAAAAAGAAAACCCTTTTCCAGCGCGTGAAAAAGTCATCCCCCCTTCCAGCACGAAAGAGTTTGGCGCAGCAATCAAAAAGCTGAAGCAGAACAAGGCCGCAAGGTCCAATGGTCTATTAGCGGAACTTTACAAGCATGGAGATGATATTTTGGTAGGGTGCATGCGCCAAACCATCAACCAAGTATGGGTGGATGAAAGCATGCCAAAGGCATATGCCTGCTTAATGTGGTATTTATGTGAAGAATCCTCCTTTCCAATGTAATGGATAATGTGCCAGAATGGCCTACACATCGACAGCTCGACCAAATGTTCACACTTAGGTAACTCTCTTCGCCATCTCTTCATGCACTTTAAAGCTGATGGCCAAATTCGTGATCCCAGTAAAACTAATCTAGGTATGCCATGCGACCCTGAAAAATACGCGGTGAAATGTGCCATTTGGAAACATTTCTCCAAACTATTCTAAGATTTCGGCAAGGAGATCCACTGTCATGTATTTTCAATCTAGTGTTGAAATAGAAGTGCACAGAGTAGAAGGACTATTTTCGACAAATCTGTCCAGACGACATCGATATCATCGGTCGATCCCAACGCACCCAATTGAAAATTAAACGAAACGAGTTGGTCTTGAAGAAAGTGAGATCAAAACCAAGTATATGTCATTAAAAAAGATGCATCTGTCGCCTAACGCCTTGGCCAGAACGTGGCTTTTAACGGTAGTAACTATCGATATCGGGGCTCTGCGTGACGATTGATCGGGAAACTGCTGAGTGTCCTATAACTAGCCTTGGACCAGCAACGCAACATTAAGTTCGCAGCGAACTGCTTGCTTAACCTCCCAGTGGTAGTCCCAGGTAATTGCATGAGTAAACCCTACTAAAACCAAGGCATGCTCAGTCAGTAGCATTATACTGGCCTACGGCATCAACTCTATAGAGAGGAGATTAAAATATGTGGCTAACCAACTAATTACCTCGGATGAAAATAGACTCACTACTGACGACCCAAGCAAATGTTTAAAGAACAACGACATTCGGATCTGCACTTGGAATGTTCGGAACCTTAACAGGCTACGTACAGCCGAACAATTAGCAGACATCTTTGACTCCTATCATGCAGATATCACCACTATCCAGGAAGTGCGTCTGGATGGACCGGACATAAGGAGGATGAAAAACTATGATATACTCGTATGTGTAGTATAGCGATTGCTATAGGGAAAATAAACAGCGTGTGCGCATTTGCCATATGCAGAAGAGATCTTGAGCTTCCCACACGTGAACAAATGTCTTGTGATAATCCACATCATGGCTAAATTCACTAACAAAAGCTCATGCGCCTATGAAAGACAAGTACAACGCCACCAAAGAATATTTCTATGAGCTCCTCGATAAGACATATGAGCAATGTCCGAAGTATGACGTCAAGATCGAACTCGGTGATTTTAACACCAGGATAGGAAAGGAGGACATCTTTGGCGGGACAGTTGATAAGCATAGCTTACACGTCACCACTTCTGGCAATGGACTTAGGCTTATTGACATTGCGGCGGGACGAAATATTTCTATAGCAAACACATGGTTTCCTCATCTAAGTATTCACAAGAGGACATGGAATTATCCGGATCATGAGACGACATTTCTCAGATCTGGTCAGAACAGTGTATGCCTGATGAATGGAATCTGAGTACCGTATGCCTAGTCCACAAAAAAGTAGAGTTCTCAATTGCGCCAACTATAGAGGCATATGTCTCCTAAACATCGGATACAAGATTTTATATGCCATAATGTGTGATCATCTGAAACCCTTCGCCAACAACCTGATTGGTCCCTATCAGTGTGGCTTCAGATGAGGAAGACCCACAATCGATCACCAAATCTCCCCATTACGGCAGATCCTGGAAAAATCTCAAAACGAGCAAATCGATACCCACTAACTTTTCATCGATTTTAAGGCCCCGCATTACAGCATTTATGGAGACGAGCTGTATAGAGCGGTGCCTAGCTTTGGCATCTCTGTGAAACTCGTTCGTCTCGTAGTTGTCAAAAAGGGTTTCAAACAAGATGACGGTCTGTCATGTGACTTCTTTAACATCATCATACTTGAAAGAATTGTGCGGAACTCACAAACGAACACTAGAGGCAGAATCTTTCAAAAGTCTGTGCGATTACAATCGTACGCCGATGATATCGACATAATTGGAGGCACTCAGCGGGCTGTCACCGGTACGTTCACTGCTCTTGAAACGGAAGCTGCCAAACTGAGTAACTGAGGGCAACAAGAAGGGACATACAACATCGGCCGATTGGATATAACGTCGGAATCGACAGCCATAATTTGGAGGTCGTAAAGAACTTTGTCTACCTTGGATCTGCCAACAACCCCTCAGCAGAAATAAAACGAAGAATCATTCTTGCCAATCGCTGTGTCTTTGTGCGTAGAAGGCAATTGATCAGTAAAGCTCTATCGCGAAAAACTAAGGAGAATCTATATAAGACATTTGTTATCCCATTATCCCACGATGGAGATATTCTAAGTCATTTAGAGAGAAAAATCCTTCGAAAAATATTCGGTGGCATTTGCGTTGACGGGCTTTGGAGGAGAAGGTTCAACGACAAACTATACGAGTTGTACAGCGACATCGACCTGGTTAGAAAATTGCACATCAGTCGCCAGTCGGCTAAGACATGTAAAGCGAATGGATGTCAATGCTTCGGCCCGTAGAGTCTTTCAATCTAAGACAGAGGGTTCGTAGAGGAAGACCTCAACCGACTTTTTCTTTTTTTCTAAAGAACACTCAAGAGGGTGTGATTACTCATAAAACGCCAAAGCACGTGTTAAGTTTTTCGGACGATTGGATAGAGAGAGAGGGAAAGATGTTTGGGCTCAGTGGTTATTTCGTTCCAAGAGTGACATCCAACATTTAATGGGGAGACTAAAATTTTAGTGTAAATTGACTTGAAGTGGTACGAGTATATAGGCAACCATTCTTCTCAAGAGATTTTAGTTGCCTGGAAAAAAGTCTTTCGCGCACGGCTGGTATTGAACCCCGAACCATCCGTTTGGGAAGCCAATACACTACCACTTGAGCCACGGCCACCCACCGACTTGGAGGCCGGCAACTGGAGGCAGTTAGCTAAGGACCAGCCTAACTACAGTGACTTCTGCGTTAAAACCCAGGCTTATCCCGAACTGTAGTATCACCTAAGTGGATTAATGGATTCTCCCCAAAACTTTGATCCTGCTAATATAGTTGCACTCTATGGAAACAAATGCTGGACAATAAGAAGGGAAGGTAATGAAATATCTTTGTCGAATATTTGGTCCCGTATAATACGAACCTGAACTCTATTTGCTGTAACCAGATATGGAAGTAGCCCGGAAAGCCATAACACACTGACTACACTGGCTCAGCCAGATCGAGCGAATGGACAATAACGCTCCTGCAATGGAAATCTTCGAATCACAGCCCCTGTTTCGAGACGACAAGGAAGACAGAACCTCCGTTTTAAGAAAATCTGACTCAGTCGGAATTTTATAAGACCACCATGTGAAATGTGACCTGTGATAAATTCTCGATGAATCTTAGTCGATACTAGTTCTAAATATTGCTTTGATACAACGGTAACAATTCCCATGGCTCATTCAGTTATTAAATTTCTGTCAAAGAACGGACTCTCTGTTATCACTTTGGAAGCCATAGTCCAAAAAGTCAATGACAACCACACAAATGGAATATATCACCAAAGAGATCATTCATGAAGCAAAGATTGTCGAAAGTATCTAAAGTTCGTTCACTTCAACAGCGTAATAACATATTTTTAAATATAACGTTCAGTAAATTTTAAGATGGCATCTGGGTGAAGACATACTCATTTACATGTCAGTCCTCCTTTTCAAAATTAAAAACTAAATTGGCCGTGACTCCATCAAAACGACCGCCAAACATCTCCATCTTTTCAACATTGACTGCTATAGCACAATAAACTTAAAATTTGTGTTAACATTTCAAATATTAATTGCTTGAACGTCAAAAAAATCTTTAGAAAGAAGAGAGAAATTTAAAAATAAAGTCCACGAGCGAATTATCCAAATTCTGTCATGTTGTCCGACACAGTTTTTTTTTTTTCTTGTTTTTGTTTTCACTTCTCAGAAACCTAACGAAAAAGCTATCTAAAAAATTTTGAAGATTATATATATGAAATTTCGTATTTTTCCCCGTTTCTATAATGATAAGAAAAATGATTAAAAATTTATAATGCAAAGAATCAATCACTCGTAGATTTTTTTTTTTTCATTTAAAAAAAAAAAAAAACGCTGGAAAAAACAATTTAAGAAATTTTAAAGATTATACTCGCAACATATATTTGAAGTTTCGTATTTTCCCCGCTTTCTGTATGATAAGAAAGATAATTAAAACTTTACAATCTAAGGAATTAATCACTCGTAGAATTGATACACCATCAAATCCCTCACCAAATAAGAACGGAAAATCACAATTAAACTCGATGTGTCAACGTGTTTTCACAGTGTGAGGCAAACTAGGTATGTCATCATGAGTGTCAACATGAAAACAGGAAAATCTGGCAAACAATTTAACTGCTTGCAGTTATCCATATTGTCTGATGTTAGTATATTCAAATAATTGCTACCGATATATTGTACCCGCCTTACGTGACTTTAACGGCTCATACATGTCTTTAATGCTCAACCCACTCACCGAAAGCCCACGCACACTTAAATAAACTTAATTACAATTGTATCTTTTGCTAAATTAAACTCAAAACCTAATGCCAGGAAAGCAATTTCGACTGTAAATACCTCAAATCCCAGCACGATTTGGAACTATCCAACTAAGGCCATTACACGTGTGTGAGAAGTGGGTAGCGGGTAGTGAGACATGTGACATGAGCCGCCCTTCACCAAATATAAACAGAAAAAAAAATCAAAATACCGTCAATCACCCAAGTTTTATCGCAAATTTGACTCATTCATTACGACAATATTGCAAAGTCACAGTTCCCATAGATCAAACGAATTTTTTTTTTTTTTTTTTGACAGAGTGCAAAGTAAGCATGTTTTCCGGATAGGAGTAATCGGTTCGCAACACCAACTTAACCAGGCGGCCAACAGTCCCATTCCCACCTGCCCTTGTCCGTAGTTGTTTTGTGGATTCTCCATTCAACAGTATTTGTTCCACTAGATACTCGAAATCATATGTTCCTAATTTTTGTTACTTTTTTTTTTTCGAAAGACTTTGCCGCGTGGTTTGTCTAATTTTGTTTTTTAAAAATAAAATTTTATTTGTTGCTGCCGGAACAGAGATCAGACATAAAATCGTTAATTACCGTAAAATAGGGCCAACGAGGTTTTTCTCAAGCTGATTACGAATGAAATAAGATGAACTTTATAGATTCACTTGACATGTTTCAAAAATAAAAATAATCACAAACAATACGATTCACAGATACGATAATTTTAGTCACTTTATGAGCACCACTGAGACCCACATAAATTTTTTTTTGATTCTAACCTTCTCTGACACTCTGTCGGGACAGAATTAATTTTTTCTTTTTTTTTTTTTTGCAAATGATTAAAATCAACTTTTCCAGCGATCGTGAAAGATACAAAATCTTCGATCAACCGATGCGTAAAGTATTCGTATCACGCTGCCGATATCGGCCGACAGCAGCTACACCGATTAACCAACTAACTCAAGTCCGCGCGTCAAACTAGGCGTAGAACTGTACTGAATCGCACAGAATAGCAGAATATACGAAGGCTATTGGCGGGCTGCTTGCTTAGAAGCTATCAAACTGATAATCAGTTTTTATTTTTTCATTGTATCTTTAGCTGTTGTTTTTTTATTTTATTTTTTTTTTTTTTTACAAAAACAATTTTGTTTTTGAAAAATTAAAAAATTGAAAAATTGAAAAATTGGAAAAACAATATATTGTATCTGTTGTGAGTAAGCGTCAGATGGGGGAAAAGATATAGGAAACCTAGCGTAAGTATCTTTAAGTACCGTGTAAAGCGTTGACACTCTTTTTGTTAATTATTTTCTCTCTTTATCTGCTGCTCTCTTTGAAGTCGATATTTATGGGTGTGTTACTTATAGATAGCCTCAAAGTATTGTACAAAGTTACTTATCGATAGTAGCTACAATATATCGCCGAGATAGTATAGCGATAAACTAAAAAGAGGAAAAAACAGCTAACGTTATTGGAATACTACAGCAGTAATTATGTTAAGCGTAACTTTCTGTATCGCAGGTGCGAAAATGTTATTTCAATGATAATGGCACATGTACGAGTACATAGATCTACATATACAAATATATTGTCATAAGAAATTGGTTATCTATTAATTAGAAACGAGATATTTCAATAAGGAATAGGACCAAAGTCTAAAGATATCGGCGGCTATCTCTAGAGGCTTGTTTCAGTTTTTTTTTCCTTTTTTCTAAGGGGCAAATAAATTGGTTGGACAGTATTTTACAACTCTACGAGCTAAAGGTCTATTTCTTTATTGAACTCTGTCCAATAAAGGTAATAGAGTGGTGCAAAATATCTGTTGTCATGGATATAATCTTTATTTACTTTGAATTGAGCCGATTGTGGGGTGTATTTTTCAGATTGTTCGGAAAAGCCTTAGTGTAGCACAATTTAAACTTCTAATGGACCAAAAGTTTGAATGACAAAATTGTGCCAATCTTTGGTATGACAAAATGAGAGGATAATTAAAAATCGGTTCATAAACAGAGATTTTATTCATCTGTTTTTAACTCCGAAAAATTCGGAGTGAATTGTTTTTGCAAGTTATTTCAGCATTTTCACTTCTCTTTCCAGAAATATCGGTAAGATGAGAGACTAATTAGAAGACGAACAGAAGTCTTATTCAAAAAGCGCCTTTTATAAATTAATTTTACTGCAAATATATTGGTTGCTGCCGTCATAAGTTACGAAAAAACTATAAGCTCGTCGTAGCGTTAGTTTATTTTCGCTATGATTTGACAGTATTCCCACCACCAACAAAAGTAGCGGAACTTAGTGAAATACTATTAGTCGTATCTATTGTATAAGTTAGGAGTGTATTACTTCGTGGACTTTAAAATATCATCTGACTTAGTTACTGATAATTTTGGTTACTTCAACAGCAGTCGTTTCGGACATGGCACGGTTCTAATGGAGCTACTGTGAGGCAATCCAATTCTAAAGGATGAAATTTCTTCCCTGGCCGACTTCGACCTTCCGTATGATATAATATATGCTGAAATAAAATGTAATAATCAGGTCAAATGAAATTGCAATTTTCACAGATGGATCAAAAACAGAGGAAGGTACAGGTTCTGGTATCTTCTCAGAAGGCCCAGAGCTAAGAGTGTCTATAAAACTACCGGACGCAAGCAGTGTCTTCCAATCAGAAGTTCTGGATGTCCCCAGATCGGTATCCGAAAAATATATCGCTATCTAGATCGATAGCCGGGCCGCACTTAAAGTAATGGAATCGACCAACATCAGTTCTGCTATAGTCAGGGGCTGTCGCACAGTGCTCAAAGCATAACCCAGTAGAACCAGATAAGACTATACTGGGTGCCAGGACACTGCGGTATTAAAGGAAATGAACAAGCGGACGAAAGAAAAGGAGGGCTCATCGACAATAATTAGGTTGGTAACATCAAACCACCCCTTTGCATAGTGAGGGGCACTCTCGAGGAAAAAAATCAAAAAGACTGCCAACCTAAGGTGGTCAAGTCTTGAAGGGCACTGGATATCCAATGCTCTCTGGATCTAGGGAGTTAATAAAATAAAACAGGGATAAGCTTAAGACAGTAATAGGAATCCTGACAGGGCACTGTATTCTGCGGCAACACGCAAAGAGACTTAAATTGTCAGATACGGATATTTGCAGATTCTGCGGTGATCTGCAAGCTATTGAGTACATAATACACATACTGTGAGAATGCGAGGAATTATCACGTAGTCGAAGAAAATTTTTAGGGAAATACTTTTTCGAAAACCTATAGGAAATAGATGGCATGAACGTCAAAGGCCTTCTTGGCTTTTGCAAGAAAATTGGGTGTTTCATCAGGGCGATTGTTTAGGTTTTTGCAATTATTGCCATTCAACTGGTTCTACAGGGATCGCGATGGGCCCATTTTGATGCTGGGTGTCTGTGTGATGGCATATCCATCATACCCCTGTTTAACCTAACCTAGTTGTTGATACTATTGGCCACAAGCTAACATTTGTTACGAATGGAAACGAAGAAAGCGAGAATAAGACCTATAGCATCTCCAACAGGATTAGGATATTATCAGGTGGAATATATTGGGTCTATAACTTAATTCGTACGGTTTGCTATGTGTATTATTATGTATTATTCTTTTGTTATTATTCCATTGGAACATGCATTGGAAAGCTACTGTCATTGTACGTCATTTCTGTATATGTCATTCATTTGAAGCGTAAACAACAATAATTTTTTTTCAGTCAAATATGTCGAACTCTGTGCCTGAAAAAGTGCTTTTGCGGGGAGTTCTTCTTCATTACTTTAATATGAAGAAAACTGCTGCCGAAAGTCATCATATTTTGGTGGAAGTTTATGGTGAACATGCGCTAGCTGAGCGAACGTGCCAAAAGTGGTTTGTACGATTGAAAAGTGGTGATTTTGGCTTGGAAGACGATGAACGTCCTGGGCAGCCAAAAAAGTTTGAAGATGAAGAACTGGAAGCATTACTCTATGAAGATTGTTGCCAAACACAAGAAGAGCTCGCAGAATCTTTGGGTGCAACTCAAGCAGCCATTTCAAAACGTTTAAAAGCAGCTGGATATATTCAAAAGCAAGGAAATTGGGTTCCACATGAACTCAAGCCGAGAGACGTCGAAAGGCGGTTTTGCATGTCCGAAATGCTGCTGGAATGCCACAAAAGGAAGTCATTTTTGCATCGGATTGTTACTGGTAATGAAAAATGGATCCATTACGACAACCCCAACCGCAAAAAATCATATGTGAAACCCGGCCAACCAGCCAAATCAACGTCAAAGCTGAATATCCATGGCGCGAAGATAATGCTCTGTATTTGGTGGGATCAGATGGGTGTGCTGTATTATGAGCTGCTAAAACCGGGTTAAGCCATCAATGGACAATGCCACCGAACACAATTAATCCGCTTGAAGAGAGCAGTGGCCGAAAAACGCCCGGAATATGCGACCAGACACGGGGCAATAATTTTCCATCATGACAACGCTCGGCCCCACGTTGCTATTCCGGTTAAGAACTATTTGGAAAACAGTGGATGGGAAGTCTTACCCCACCCGGCTTATAGCCTAGACCTTGCCCCTTCTGACTACCATTTGTTCCGGTCGATGCAGAACGCCCTCACTGAAATACGGTTCATATCAGAGCAGAATATCAAAAATTGGCTTGATTCATTTTTGGGATGGGATCCACAAACTGCCAGAAAGATGGGAAAAAGTCATAGCTTCAGATGGGCAATACTTTGAATAATACTATTGCACATGTTGTTCTTAAATAAACCTTCAAATTTTGAAAAAAAAAAACCGAATTAAGTTATATAATTGAGAGGATGGCATAGAAACAATGCCAGACTATATGGAGGAAGACAAGTGAAACGATCTGGACACGTTTTAATGAGGAGTTTAGCAAAACGACCAAAACTCTGTACGAGTTCGGAACAAGACAAGGGGAGATGACGCTATTCTGAACCTGGGCGGTGTTCTCAGCGAATGCTTTTGACTGAAAAATCCTGCAGGGAAAAACTCCTTCAGAGATATACCGATATACATTAATTTGGAACGTTTGCAGGTTACAATGACTAGGAAACAACTAGCCCGGTAGTGCATTCCATAAGCGAGTTGTACAACTTAGGAAAAAATCACGATAATTCAGAGTATTTGGTCCATTCCCATATCCTCAATCCTTCCAACGTCTTCGTTGGTTGACAACCTCAACACGTCCATTACCTATAAAAATTCTGCCAATCTTAGTCTCTATGCAACTAGTCGATATTGGTGACGACGCCGCCATCTCCTTTTACGCTTAAGAAACCGCAGAATTTAATGTTCGCCTGTACCTCGCTGTCTGCACCGACAGAGATGTAGTTGAACCACATCTGTAGTTGAACTAATATTATGGACTACCCATAGACCATAAAGAGCTTCGACAAATTTTCTTGGATTTTCATGATAACATGAACATCTCTCCCACAGATGTTACTAACGACCTCTCTTCATATGCTTCCCATGTCTCTTCTAAATGTATCTTTCACCCATTCTAGCTTTGAAAACTACCATCGTTCCTAACCCACTCATCAATAACGCACACCAACGCTTATCACTTTATCGCCACAATGTAAACAACTTCTATCTATCTTAACTCAAAATGCCTCCATATGATATTTTTGCTTTCACCGGAACGAGTCTGATATCTGGTATCAAAGATCCAGAACTTTTTGCACCACAATTCAGAATGTTTCGTGATGGCGGCCCTGAGAATGAAGATCACGATCGTTTTGATCGTTAAAAGTGTTAAAGTTACAGTCTTCAAGAGCAGGTTACATGGATATACTCTGTTGTTACATTCGCCCCTACCAACCAACACGTGGGTACCAGCTTGCGACTAATGTGGTTGACTTCCCTTTTTGATATCGTTGACCCCTGTGACGATATCATATGTTAATTCTTGGCGATTAAAATCACGTTTATGTCCTATGAGTCCAAATGCTGTTTCAGATAAGCAAATCCTCTTTGCAGCTCAGGGTTGGTTCAAATAAATGGTACTTCTAACAATATAGGAATACATCTAGACCGGGTCTTTACATCTGATGCCATAAATTATGTTGTCCGTGATAGTGGACTTCTTTTCTCCAAATTAAACCGTCTATATCTTCCCCGGCTTGATATTTTCTCATATGAGATCAACAATTCTATTACACGCTCAGAAAAAAGGGAAGCGAAATGTTTTTCCATTCCTTCAAGACCAACCTGATACGTCTTTCTTAAGCGTGTGAAATTTCAATACGATCAAAAACTGAGGCAAAAAATATTACAATGACAAAAAGATAGTAACAATTTTTGATCATTCGTAAGAAATATTAAATACTCTGCCTCATCCTCCATCCCAACGCTTATTTATAATGACATTCCAGCTGTCAGCTCTTTGGACAAAGCCAATCTGATAGCTACACACCTACACAAGAGTACTTAAAGATCTTAAAATTCACATATCCGCTGGTCCAGATGGTATATCTTCCCTCCTTCTGAACAAGTGTTCTTCCACGCCGGAAAATCCACTGCATAAGTGTTTACATCAATCCTACTCTTTAGGACTCTTTCCGAGCAGATGGAAAACAGCATTTGTCCAGCCCGTCCCTAAAAAAGGCGAATCTTCTTCTCTTTCCTCCTACAGACCCATTGCACTTACGTCCCTTCTCCCCAAGCGCATGGAAACGCTGATAAACCGTCAGCTCATGAAATATCTCAAAACACGAAAACTTCTCAATGACCGGCAATATGGTCGCAACAGGTCCACTGGTGATTTGATGGCATGTCTCACCGAAAAGTGGGACCAAAGCGTACATCAATCTGGCGAAAGCAAGATAGTTGCACTTGATATTTCTAAGGCATTTCACAGAGTTTAGCATCAGGCTCTTTTGTCGAAAATGCGTGCTTTTGGGATCGATGACCGTCTCCTTCAATGGATTAGAAATTGCCTTTCGGAACGTTCAATTCAAGTTGTCTTGGACGGTTTCAAGTCTGATGTTCACAAAATAAATGCTGGTGTGCCCCAGGGCTCCGTTCTGTCTCCAACGTTCTTTTTAATTTTCATCAATGATTTTTTGTCTGCTACTTCTAATCCAATATATTCCTTTGCTGACGACAGTACTCTCTGCTACTACAGCTCTTTGGCTGTAGAACGGGAATGGCAGCTTATTTTAGGCTCATTAAAATTCGATATAAACAGCATTACTAAATGGGGGAACTATCAACAGAGTAGAACTTAATGCTTCTGAAGCACAATGCTGTCTGCTGTCGTTAAAGCGTAATTTAAATACCCAGACTATATCCATGAATGGTAATTGCATCGTCGAAACCGAAAAACTTACCATTCTATGGCCACATATGTAGTCGATGTCGCCAATAATGCTGCGAAATTTCTTGGTTTCCTCAAGTGATGTAAGAAATACTTCATCCCCTCTAATCAGGCCCCGACATATATGACATTTGTCTGGCCAAACTTGAAGAAAAATCCGTTCAGGTGCTTTTAGAACATATCCCCTCCCTAGTATAACAGAAGACTTCGCTCTTGGTGAAACAAAAGAAATAAATTATGGGCAGTTTTTCTTGGAACCCATTCTTATTATGACTACTCTAACTATCTTGGAACCTACCTCCAATTCACCCAGCTCTATTAGTGCCTCTATCAGCTCTTTCTCGACACAACACAGACCAACCTTATCAACGATCCTAACACATTTTATCAATTCGTCAGCTACAAAAGAAAATCAGACGGTTATACCCCCTCTCTCTCGTTCGATAATATATCATCGACCGACCCACATACTAAGTATTGCCAACTATTTTGCAAACTTCTTCAAACATTTGCTGACAACTTCTTCGTACCCGACCCCATACATTTCAAGTACCTTCCCAATTTCTCCATTGGCCTCTCTCTCTCTCTCTTAATCTTTTGCTCCCACCCTTATCGAAGAAAAGTTACAAAATCTCTATGATGGATTTTTACCCGGGCCAGACGGGCTCCCAGCAATATTTCTCAAAAAATGTTCCTCCAATCTTTCCCACCCACTTTCCTCCCTATTTCATCTGCCCTCGCACAAGGGAAATTCTCCCAAATTTGGAAGACCTCTTTCGTAACCCCGGTTCGCAAAAAGGGATCAAAGTATTGCTACAGATTTCGCTAAGGCCTTCGATAATATATCACATCAATCGATCCTTTTCAAATTGTCTTCCCGTGGTTTTGATTTTAACTATAAACGATCTTGACAGGATTATTAAACACTGCTCTCTATGCATTTATGCCGACTACACTAAGTACCCCAAGACTCTATTCTCCTTCAAGAAGACCTCGATAGGTTTTCCACTTGGTGTCTAAAAAATTGCTTTGAGCTTAATGTCTCCATATGCCAATCTATGGCTTTGTCTCGTAAGTCCAATCAATCTCCCCCTCGACTTTATTTTCTGCATGACGAACCTGTACCCCAGGTTGAATCCCTTCGCGACCTTGGAATATTATCCGATAGAGAGTTAAACTTCCGGTCGCATATTGATGATATAATCCTTAAAGCAAATTCATCGCTCGATTTTATCAAAAAATGGTCCAAAGAATTGTGCAACCCTTCTGTGACAAGATCACTTTACATTACTTTTGTCCGGCCTCTTCTCGAATATGCCAGACAAGTGAGGTCCCCCTCTCAGCGAGTTCAAATAACCCGAATCGAGAACATTCAATGTCGTTTTCTTCGATTTTTTCGATTTGACCTTCGTGAATTACCCTGGGATAATCCCTTTATCTTACCTCCCTATTGTGATCGCCTCAAACTTCTTAACCTGAATAGCTGACATACTCTTCATTCATCGACTGCTCTCTGGTTCTGTGGATTGCCCTGCCCTTCACAATTCTATTTCCTTCGTAATTTATGCAGGCCTCGTCTCTTCTATATTCCAACCCATCGCAACTCTTATGGTTCTGACGAACCAATTTCCCGTATGCTCCGTAAGGTCAACTCGAACCTCCCCCTTTTTGATTTCAACTTGGGCACTTCTCGCCTTAAACTTGATCCCATCCATCATTCCCTTACTTTCTAACCTTTAACTGTTGTTAGTTTTTAAGTCCTAGTTTTTTAAGTTAGGCTAAGCGTGTATTATGCGAAACTTAATAAATTTATCTGCACCTGCTAGATCGGATTCAAAATCGTGCGATAAGACTCTTAGGTGATGCTAATATCATTCAATGAGTTGACACCCTCGAACACCGGCGTTATGCCTCTTGCTCACCTTGTTCTATCGCTATTTCCACCACTAGTGTTCCAGTTGTTTGTCTCGCTATGAATGCTCAACAGTATACCCTCAAGCCCATTTTCGAACGCACAAGTACATTGAAATATCGTGATTCTTTCCTAAGTCGTACATCTCGGTTGTGAAATGCACTGCCCGATTGTCAATTAAGGCATGACGGAAACTAAATATCTGGTTTGCACTCGTAACAAATTTTTTCCCACAAAAAAATTGTCCTCGACGGCTATCACGAGCTACAACTCTTATGCACTCCCCAATACTATTCAATTGAGCAACAAAAAGTCAGTAATCATGGATCTATGGAGCTCTGCATTGACTCTAAAGTTCTCGACTAAGGCCACAAAGGTTTGTGGATTTTCTTCACACCAAGTGCGGCAATTCTGTTTGTTAACGCAGCTATTCGACCAAAACCTAAACGAACTGCTAAACAAAATTTGGGGTGAAAAAGAGGACAGAGAGCAATCTCGTGTTCGGCCACACGATGGTCGAGTTGCTTCCATTCTTCCACCAGCTGAAAGGTCGTAAGTCAATATCCTTCTGCAAAATATTCAATATAGTGGATATTGTAGATACAGCTCTAATTGCTGTGCCCGATGGTGAATCGACTCGTTTGGATACTCCTCACTGCTAGATGGAGTGAAAAGTGACATTCTTAACCGCAAGAATGCGCTGCTACTGCAAAAAAGGTTATGGTGCCTTGAAGTCCGTTCATATTTAGGCAGACATGCCAAATTTCAGTGCGATACTGTCTTTAGTTTTGTTTTGACAGCTGATTGTTGTTGACGTGTTTGGCATCATGTTGAGTATGGACAAAAACGATTTTCGTTCTCTCATAAAACATTATTTTTTGAGAGGCAAAACGGTGAAGGAAACAACAGAAAAGTTGGATAAATATTATGGGGCTAATGCTCCGTCAGATTACACCGTCAAATATTGGTTTCGAGAGTTTCGTGGTGGCCGAAACTTCACTACGGATCAAGTCCGCAGCGGCAGGCCCTCCGATGCGGTTACAGAGGACAATGTCAAAAAAATACATGAAATGGTGTTGGCTGACCGGAAAGTGAAGGTGCGCCAGCTAGCAGATACCACGAAGATTAGTACTGAGCGCACACTCCATATTTTAGGCAATATTCTGCATATGAAAAAGTTATTTTGCCGCTGGGTGCCGCGCATGATCACTCCTGACCAAAAACACGAAGGCGAGAGCACTTCATGGACCCCCTCCGAATGGAAAAGCCGACTCGAAAAGTTGAAAGAGGGAAACCATACAGCATTCTACGTTGAAGGAGCTCCTCAACACGCTGATGTTAGTTGGGTGCGGAATTTCTTTCACCGAAATTATGCCATCACCATTAGTGAGTGCGAGAGGATTTCCCCTGCTGACTCCAATAGTTCCTGCAGCTTCAAAATCAGCATCTCAACCAAATATTCATGGTTATTCCCCACTTCCCCTGGTAAGGCCACTAAACCTGGGAAGATAAGTATCACCAAATGCTCTGAGGAACGAGAAAACCCACGTGTCGACGACAACCAAAATTTTAAAAATAAACGTAACGATAAGCTTAAAAAAAGACCGCTCCCAAACCCCCTTCCAACTAAAAAGCACGCTAATAAAAAACGAAGCTCTAATCCCGATCCCAACTGGAGCTTCAAAACGAATTTGTTCCCCGATTTTAGTCCCCCCTCTTCACTTATCCGACACAAAGCCCTTACACACCAATCCTCTTATCCGCTAATTTCCAATGTCCCACCCAAGCCCCCGCGCCAACGCGTCTCTTTCAACTTAACCCCAACCACCCATATTATCCCTTCTCAATCTTCTACGCCACCGATCCCAGCAAACAACTCATTTCCTAACTTCGACCTACAAACTGGAGCTAAGTACCCTAATTTTATTAACTCCCATACCCTAAACCCAACATCTCATCCGGCGCCCAACTCTATATCCAACCACGAATCTCCATCTCCTTCCTCCACTGCCCCTATTCTTGATCCTCTTTTTCCCCCCACAGTTAAACTAACCCAGCAAACCTACGGAACTACAGAAAGTCGCTATGCACTGTCTAAGCTTAGAGAGAGAAATATATATGAAAACATTGGTCTCTTTCTCGCCTATTTAGATGACAAATCGGACTCGGTCTGCTATGAAGGGAAGACCAAAACCAGCGTCATGGTATCCATCCAGCAGGAAGGCCTCTCTACCGACCCTATCAGTCTCAGAAACCCTTATGTCAGGTACCACGAGATTTTTAGCATGTCCCCTCAGAAAGTAGCAGACGACCTTGCTGCATTCGGCCATTCTAAACGAGTCTCACACCTACAGCGAAGCCGAGCCGACCATAATAAATTTGTTCGTCCATAACGTGCCTCCCTTGTCAGCACTTAAACCATCCCTCCTTACATCTCCACCCCACAGCATCCCTTTTACATTTTACTACCAGAATGTAAGAGGTCTTCGCTCTAAAACCAATGCTGTCCTACGTCAATTGCATTCTCTTCCCTTTGATATTTACGCCATGACTGTAACCAATTTGATTCCCAACATAAATAACCAGGAATTGTTCCCCCCTACTTTTAATATTTTTCGCCAAGACGATCCTACCCGCCCACATGATGATTCCCCCTGTCGAGGCGTCCTACTGGCGATCCACAACAGCCTTAACTCTTCTCCCATTACCATCTCTTCATCCTCTAAAGTCGACTTTGTCGCTATAAAAATATCACTCCCCTTCAAGTCCCTTTACGTTTTATGTTGCTACATCCTGCCAGCTCAACCTACCGAATCTAACCAACTTCTTGTCGATGCGATCGACTATTTAATTGACCTGTCTGACTCTACTGACGATATCTTTGTTTTCGGCGACTTTAATCTTCCTCAGCTACAGTGGATTCCGTCAGACGATCAATCGTTCTTCATCGCTTCAAATGCCAACTCACCTAAGGAATGTCTCTTCTTAGATCGCTTAACAGACTCAAGTCTATGCAAAGTCAGTGGTGTATCCAACTATATGGGCATGCAATTGGACCTTATTTTCACAACAGATTCAATTAACTCCTCAGTCTCACTTTGTCCCCTATCTCTCTCTACAATCGACAACTACCACCCCCCCCTTCTACTTTCATTTTTTCATAACTCTTCTCTCCAGTCCACTCCTCCCACAACTCTCTCATCCTACGACTTTCACAAAGCAAACTTTCACAAAATCAGTGACTATCTTAGCAGATCCCCATTTAACTTTCACAACCTAAGCGTAAATGATGCCTTATCCATTTTTTATAAAGAAATATTTAATTCTTTCAGCCTTTACGTTCCGTTTTCCCGCCTTAAAACATCATCTACTAGTCCACCCTGGTATAATCGCAAGCTTCGTTCCTTACGAAACAAGAGAAACAAGTTATGGGCTGTTTTCCTGCGTACCAGATCCTTGTCCGACTATTCCAACTATCTTGGTGCTTATCATCATTTCACCGAACTTTACGATTCCCTTTACCAGCGTTACCTTAACAATGCGCAAGTCAACCTTATAAATGACCCTAAGTCCTTTTACCAATTTGTTAACTACAAAAGAAAGTCCGATGGTTACCCTCCTTCCCTCTCTTTCAACAACAAGTCATCAACCGATCCACTCACGATTGCCAACCTATTTGCCAGCTTCTTTAAGCAATCCTTTACCAACGACTCCTTTGTACCAGATCCATCCTATTTTCGTTACCTACTGAACTTCTCCAACGGCCCACTTCTCTCTCACATCTTGGACCCCTCCTATATCGAATATAAATTACACCAACTCAATGACGAATTTACACCCGGTCCAGATGGCATCCCTGCCATATTTCTTAAAAAATGTTCTTCGTCTCTTTCCCTTGTCCTTTCTGATCTCTTTCGTCTATCCCTTTCACAAGGAGAATTTCCTCAGATTTGGAAAACCTCCTTTATAACCCCAATCCACAAAAAGGGATCAAAGAACGAAATAACAAACTATCGTCCAATCGCTAAACTCTCCCATATACCCAAACTCCTCGAAAGTATTTTGTATGAAGCTCTAAGTTTCCAATGCAAATCACTTATTTCCCCTAGACAACACGGCTTCCTAAAGGGTAGGTCAACCACCACAAATCTCGTTGAATTCGTATCCTTTGCCATCTCTGCCCTAGAGAACGGCAACGAAGTCGATGTAGTTGCAACCGATTTTAGCAAAGCCTTCGATAAAATCTCTCATCGATTAATACTTTTCAAATTGTCTGCCCTCGGCTTTGAACCCATACTGTTAAAATGGATATCCTCTTACCTCGAAAACCGTTTTTACAGTGTTCGTTTTAGGTCAGCCCACTCCGTTCCATTTTTGGCCACCTCTGGAGTACCACAAAGCAGCCATCTCGGTCCCCTTCTTTTTCTATTAACCATAAATGATCTCGATAGGATCATTAAATACTCGTCTGTCTCCCTTTATTTCGACTATACCAAATTTTTCAAAACCATTTCAACTCCATCTCAACTCCCCTTGACTCCTTCCTCCTTCAGTTGATAGTTTTTCGATCAGGTGTCTCAAAAATTGCTTGGAACTTAATATCACCAAATGCCAATCCATGACTTTTTCACAAAGCGGCACCAACCTCCTCCCCGGCTCTACCTTCTCCACAACCAACCTATCTCCTAGGTTGAATCTCTTCGCGACCTCGGCATTTTGTGTGATAGGGAGCTCAACTTCCGTTTGCATATGGATGGGATAATCCTTAAAGCCAACTCTGCACTAGGTTTTGTAAAACGATGTTCCAAAAAATTCACCAACCCATACGTGACCAGGTCCCTCTATATTACCTTTGTTCGTCCCCTCCTAGAGTACGCCAGTCAAGTATGGTCCCCATATCATCGCGTTCATATCTCGAGAATCGAAAGCATCCAGCGCCGTTTTCTACGATTCGCTCTTCGATGTTTGCTCTGGGATGATTCTTTTACTCTGCCCCCCTATCAAAACCGTCTCAACCTTATTAACCTAAACACCCTTGAGGAACGCAGAGATGCAGCCGACTTTCTCTTCATTCATCGACTTCTTTCAGGTCAGGTTGAATGCACGTCCCTTCACAATTCTATTTTCCTCAACACTAACCCTCGTAATCTACGTACCCCTCGTCTCTTCTATCTCCCAACCCACCACACCACCTATGGCGCGAACGAACCAATCTCCCGCATGCTACGAAAAATTAATTCAAACCCAAGCGTCTTTGACTTCTACCGCACCACTTCCTACCTCAAATCGGTTCTCCTTCACCACAATAACCAACCTTAGTTTTAAGTTTTAGTTTAAGTTTAATTTTTAAGTTATAGCTTGTATTAAGCCGAATAAATGGGGGCTTTCGCCCCCACCAAAATTAAATTCGAAAGAGTGTTTGAACTTGCTGATGCGGAATCGAGCTTTTGGCGTCGATTGGTAGCTGGATTTGGATCCCTCGGACTATTATCTCTTCCCAAACCTCAAAAGATGGCTCATCAATAAAAAATTCAGCTCACGCCACGGAGGAGTATTTTGCAGACCTTCCGGAAAATTACTTTTCGGACGGGATCAAGAAGTTGGAAAATCGCTGGAATAAGTGTATCAAACTAAAAGAGGACTACTATATATTGAATAATATAAAAAAACATTAAAAAAAAAATTTTTTTTAATTCCCAAGGAGGTCACTTTTCACTCCATCTAGAACTATGCTCCACAGCAGCGGCTTTTTTGGTGCGCTCTGTATACATATAGTATAGACAACTAGACTGTACGTGGTGCAAACTTAACTAGATTACTCGTACGTTAGGCAAGAATGGCTGTTGGAAACACCAACCCACTTAGGTTTATTGCCACGTGGATCTGCGATGCTCCTTTTCCTGGAACCAATTTGAGCCTATGATGAAGCGTAGGAGACTGTTAACGTCTATATTGTCTAGATAAATTCTAGAAAAAGCTCCTAAGTGGAGTTCCATGTACAGACTAGGTGGAGGATTGTCTCCTCCTGCTACTCGCCTATGCAGCAACTGCAGAAATCATTTGTAAAGACGCCAAGCCTTCTTGCATGCTTACTGCAAAGCATTGTCCAGTGATGATACCTGTAAAGAGCGATTCAGATCCAGGTTTGGCCAGATCTGTTTGGTCGCTAGACATGTTGACACAACAGTCCCCATAAAGTTTGTTCTTTTGTTAGCATCCGGCTTTAAATATTAGTTTGCATGTAACGATGGGTATGCGAATGCTATACCTTTTCTGGTAAAATAGGTAGAGTTGTCCCAATTTTGGCGATGATCGGCATTCAAGGGCTGCTTTAGAATTTAATGGGACTGAGTCCAGGGATTTGATAGCTGGCCTGACTATCCGAAAATATGCGGATATCTTTCGCAGATCTTACGTTTTTCTTCAGTCACGACCTGAATTCTTTAATTTTCTGTAAGCGCTAAAATTTCCGGTAGATTAAGCTTATCTGAGAACACCAACACCCCGCCATCAGTCATCCATCTGTATAGAAGTGGATTGACTTACCATTTTCCTCCCAGAAGGATCTAGAGGGGATGACTACATGAAAGACTTTGTCAAACCAATGTTGGGGTATAATGTAATCGATGTTATATGGGAGGATTCCTAGTGTGTTAAGAATATTAGCCAAATAAATTATTTGTCCACTGTGCAGGCGCTCTAAGGTGAATAGCTGCTGAAAATGCCGGGGGCTTTCAAGTGAAACAGAATATCCAGTGCCGCGGATGAAGTAGTACTTAGGGCTCCGACTACTGTTCTCTGGACTCTGTTTAGTTTGCTGCAGTTGGCTGCATTGTCTAAGGCCGTCCACCAGATAACCAACCCGTAGGTGAGTATCGGTCTTATAACCGAGACGTATAGCCAGTGGGTTATGCGAGGTTAAAGGCCCCATTTTCTCCCAATGGCTTTTCTGCAAGAGAACAAAGCTACTGTAGCCTTCTTAACTCTTTCTTGAATATTATGTTTCCGGTTTAATTTCCTGCCGAACAGAGGACGAGATGAGTTTCATGGGGGCTTATTCCCGATCCACAGCCATACGTCCAGCGGATTAATCCAGTTAAAATTCCTGAAGAAGCTGTTAAGACCGCTCCAGCTGGCTTCCTCGGTTCTTTTAGGAATCTTTTCTTCAACTGTGTGGTCGGTGTAGGAGAAATTAGCTTATATAACACAATGGTCCGACTAGCCTAGAGGGGAGAGCCCATCAAAGATGTACTTATCAGGGTGAGAAGTTAAAAACAAGTTCAGGGTATTGGCGGTATGACAATCAACGTCTGGTATGCGCGTGGGCTCATGTTCAATCTGCGTTAAGTTGTTTTCTGCGGCGAAGATCTCAACACACCGTCCTTTATCTATCCAGAATGTCAAAACCACCCAGAGTTGTGTATATTGAAATTGACCGTAATAATGATTTCAGTATGAGGATACAGGGATACAATTCTTTGAATGGAGTCGGATTATTCTGTTAACATTTACGAGTAGCTGTAGGAGTTCTTTAATGGCATTAAGATCCTTACCTGAGATGGCTTTCTATCCAACTACCACCCACTTCTAGGTATATCTGCATCTTTTAGCTGAAGCCCCACTCAGTTTGGAGTTGATTATCCCCAACTCCCCAAGTGAGTCGCCTACCTGCAGAGTTGACAGCGCAGTCGCTATTGCGGATGTGTTGACTTTATTAAAGGCGCCTTCTATGTCAAGCGATGCGGCCATTGTGTATTCTGTATAATGTAGGGATCGTTCATTGTAGCTAGTCAGTGGATGTAGAACCATTTCCACAGACTTTCCTTTACAGTAAACATTTTGAGCCGTAGACATAGGTCGTAGATCAATTTTAGATTGTACTCGTATATGGATATTAATCAGTCTTTCTAGAGTTTTCAGAAGGAAAGATGATATACTTTTAGGTCCGAGGTCCTTTGGGACATCGTGAGAGCATTTTCCGGCTGTGGGAATGAAAACTGCATTGACTACTCTCCATGACAGTGGAATTTGAATCAGTTCTACACAGCTCCTCATGATATTTGAGAACGTTTGTAGTTGGGGAGGTATTGTAATTTCCAATCCAGCAGACTCGTATGGCTTGAAAAAGCAGCAGCTTGTCTCTTGTTATCAGACCGTGAATTTTAATCACGGTTGCACTCTCTACCGCGAATAGGGAGCTACCTGGAAAGTGAGTGTCCAGTAGCAAGTTGGGTGATGCATCACTTGAGGTTGTCCAAGAGCCATCGGTTTTTTTTAAACGAATAGACCTCATACGATTTGTAGAGACGATTTTTCTTAGCTGCGATGTGACAGAGGTTTCTGTTATTTTGTCACTGAATGACTTCCAGGACTCTCCCTTTGCCTTCCTCAGTGCTTTTTTCTACATTTTGAGGGATTCCTTGTATGAGTTCTAGTCAACCACTTTTCTGAGTAGCGTTTTGCTAGGTTGAAAAGTTTTCTGCAATCTTTTCTAACTTAAGAGTTCAGAGGATAGTGTTTTTAACAGTATTCCTCTGTATTTTGGCTAATCAGGAGGAGCATGCAGACTGAAGTGGATGTATCTGTGGTCTGAAAATGAATGTCCAGACGATGCCATCCAGTTCGTTAACATTTGGGTGATATCTAACACTTATTGTCGGTTTTTTGTTATTTGCAAGCGTTGTTCCGGCGGAAGGTTATAATAAAGCTAGCTGAGCACAAATCTGCTGTGAACTGTCACATCGACTTCCACTGGATATGTTGCCAATTCAAGAAACAAACTATTGAAAAACCACCCGTTAGTATTCAGGATAACTGTGGACGGTTACATGTGTTTCGAGATTGTACCTCTTTTGATACGAGTACATGTTATCTGTTTGTTACTTACGACAACACATTTTCAAGGTCCAGATACAAATAGTCAAGGTCAACGTACACGCGTGCTTAACGTACAATAAATTTGATGTATGAGTCCTAGGACTAAGGCCCAAGAAACCAATTGTTTAAAAAAATTAAATTTATGTATGCAAACATGATGTGGTCAATCGGTTTCATGAGAATCACGAAGAGGGAACTTTTTTACTTTATACGAGTAGTTTAGAATGAGGAAAAATATTATTAAATCGCTTATGTCTATAAAGATATGAAGAGGGGAAAATTGCAGGACAATAAGAAAGTAAAGGAATTGCTGGTAAATTAACAAACTCAGGAACAAAGAAAATTCTTAATTTTAATTTTAAGTGATTACACATTTCTTCGCCCATATTGAATGTACTCAAATTGAATTTTTCAGATTTTTTTTTTTATTACTGAGAACGAGGAAGTAATAATTTATTTTGGTCTTACACTCGAGCTACCGTAGAAATCAATAAGAACAATCTTTTGAGAGGGTGGAGAAGTTTAAGACTGATGATGGCAAATCCGTTTCACAACCAACAAATTGATGAGGAAAATATTTTACTTTTGCTGAAATCTTTTTATGTCTTCCGCTTGCCTACTCTTCAATTTTTTCTTGTAATGCTCTACTTATGATTTTTACTACGCAATTTGGTAATTACGCTTGAATTCCATTGCAAATTACTCATTTTGTCAGATTTTCTTTTTTATCAATGGGAAGCCACAGCAGAACACCCACTGATAAGGAAAGAAAGAGAATTCATATACAAAACGTATCTTTGTTTTTGAACAAATAATTCCAGCATGTTTTAGACAGAGTCAACATCATAAATAAATCTGTGTGACAGCTGTTGGTGAGATCTTAACTTTATTGTGGGGCTAAGACTTCCAAATAAATGAATTAAAATTTTCAAAAAAAAATCGCACAAGTTTCGCATGTGGGTACAAAGATACATTTGCAAATACAGGCAGTGGAAATCCGGAGTTTTATCATGAGTGTCTTGGAACTGGGGCATTTTGAAATTTCCATATCGCCAAAGGAAAAAAAATGTTTTTGCAGGTCATGGATTTGTATTCGCTTCATTTGTGATAATATAAGCTGTCGGACTTCCAGATTGCGCTTTGTTTGAGCCGGCCGTGGCAGAAATCATATTGAAACACAAATTGCGTAAATTTATCTTTCCAACAGAGCTACTATCATAAGCATCTCCGCGACCTAGGCCTTTCCTTCACCAGAGAAGCGAATGGATTCCGTTTGGGTTTTTTTTGTTTCGATTATTCCGATATCGAATCCAACTAGTCAGTTCTCTTCATCTCTTGTAGGGAACAATATCTGTTGTCCGATAATCAACTGAAATTCGGGTACCAATCGTCGTTTATGTCCAGAATGCAACATTCTCAAGGCATTCTCTGACAGATAGTAGAGCTAAATTATCTGCAAATGCTTGCCGCACTCTTTTTCGTCGCATTATTTCAATCTAAGGGTAGTCACTCGTGCAAAGCCCTTGGTAAAATCAGCATTCCGGCAAAACTCCTTAAAGTACCAAATCAGTCAGACTGAACTCAGAAGATCGTCTATACTGAGCTGAGTCGAAGGTAGAAACTCTCAGAACTCACGCTTGAGACTATCAAAACAGGTTCCCAACCAGTTCCTATCACCGAAGCTGGAAGTGTTCTGAATAACACATCACGTTGTAACAGATACTTAGCATTTCATCGGTTGTGTTGACGGACAAGGCCATCAGTTACGCTCTTGATTCCTTTGAATGCCTAAGGTTGCCTGACATCGATGGCATATTTCCCGTTATGATATGAAAAGGTGTAGGCCATTTGCTGGCAACTCTGAAGGGAATCTTTACTGCTAGCCTTCCGAACTTCTGGTTCATGTCCGCAAAACTCATTTGCGAATCCATCATCTGCCTAAATTTGGGAAGGTAAGGAGTACGCGTTGGGCGATTTCATCGACATTGAGGGACCTTTCTTATAGGCAACTTATACATTCACTAGCTTTGTGGATAAAAGTTACACGACCCTAGTTGATGTGATCGCGGGGCGTACAGGAGTGGCCTACACGACGGTGCCGTGTCTCCATTACCGCTTTCAATAGCTCTGGCGTGTATGCCCAGGTTAACGACACATATTTTTAATTGTAAACGTATTTCAAAAATTTTTATTAATGAATCCTTAAATGGTACAACAAGGCGACTTTTACGTGCTGCCCAAAAGGTGCAAAAAGAGAAATTGTTTAAGTATGCATGGGTGAAGGCAGGACGAATATTTGTGCGCAAAGGGGATCATGATAAATATATAATTGTTGAGTCGGAGTCTGATCTCCAAGCTTTAAATTCAATTTTTATGTTTGAATCACAAGATTATAATCTAAATTTCCCCTCTGTAAACTGCATAAATACTGATTCCTTCGATCTTGTTTTTAACCAGAACTACTTTAACAACTTTTGTATCGTTCACCAAAATATAAGGAGTATGCGTAAAAATCTTGATAATCTTCTTGTTCATTTGGACTCGTTTGATAATAAGTCAAGTTTTATCTTCTTAACTGAAACATGGATATATGATGAGGAAGTATCCCTTTTTAATATTGATGGCTATGAATTTTTCCCATGTTGCAATAATGAATATGCTTCTGGAGGTGTTGCCGTTTTTATTAAAACTGAGTTTAATTTCGATGTTGTTTCTTTTAATTTGCAGAATTGTGATGTTATTAAAGTATCTATCAGTGATAAAAAACTAAGTATATTCTGTGTTTATAGATTTAATGAGTCTTTGGTTAAAATGTTTCTGGAGGAATTGGAAGGTCTATTAACAAGTGCGCCAGGACGTAACATTATCTCATTAGGCGATATTAATATTGACATCATGCAGGATTCTGCAGAGATTGACAGTTACTTATTCCTATTAGCATCTTTTGGTTTTCAATCGTGTATTAACAAACCTATTCGTATTAATAAATCCTCAAATACCTGTATAGACCATATTATGGTGCGTTTTTGCAGACCTGAAGACCTCTTCTTTTATAGCTCTGTTTTCGATTGACAGATTTCTGATCACTGTATGACATGTCTGAGTATTAAATACAATTGTGTTGTTAGTCCAAATATACTTCCTTCGTGCTCTCCTTACTCTATCACTGATTACCGTGCGCTAAATGGATTTCTTCGCTATGAAAGTTGGTTTAATGTCTATAATGAAAATGATCCTTCGAAAGCTTACAGTTACTTTGTTGATATACTCAGTAATTACATAATGCTTAGTTCGAAAAAAAAACAAAAAGACTAAAACCCTGGATAACGACGGAATTGCTTAAAAAGGTTAAAGAAAAAAATAAATTGTACAGAATGAAAACCAAATTTCAAAACAATTCTAGTACTATTGAAGCTTATAAAAAAATTTGCAAAGATATTGCCAAAGATGTTAAACATTGTAAACATAACTACTACCTAAACAAGCTTCGGGAAGTCAAAGGTGACTCGAAAAAAGAATGGAAATTGGTTAGAGAAATTCAAAATATATCTACTGTCACTAGTTTCGTTGAAAATATAAAAGATTCTGATACTATCATCAGTGACCCTAACGAAATTGCTGAAAAATTCAATCGCTTTTTTGTTTGTATTGGTAACAAAGTAATATCAAATAGCTGTGCTTCTGTTTCTAAATGTGAATGTACTCGTACTTTTGATGATGTATCTTCTTGTGTCAGTTTTTATTTTGAACCAATAACATCTTTCGAGATATACAAAATTATTTCTGCTCTTAATAGCTAACGCTCTAAGGCAAATGACGGCCTTTCGAATAGTTTTGTTAAGAGAATAGCCTTGAATATTTGTGACATTCTATGTTATATCTTCAACAGAAGTGTCTCCATAGGTGTATTTCCAGATGATCTAAAACAGGCCGAAGTGATAACTTTATTTAAAAAAGGTGATAAGACAACAGTTAATAGTTATAGACCTATCTCACTTCTTCCTGTCTTTTCTTAAGTTTTTGAGCAAGCTGTAAAAAACAGAATGATAAATTTTTTAGAAAAAAATAATTTTTTTAGTAAATCCCAATTCGGTTTTCACCCGGGTTTTTCTACTGAAGGAGCACTGTTGTTTATAGTTTTAACGATAGAAAATTAACTGCAGCTCTCTTCATCGATATAACAAAAGCTTTTGACACGGTAGATTACAATATACTTTTAGATAAATTGTGCAAATGTGGTTTCAGAGGCATGACACATAAATGGTTTTCTTCTTATCTTTCCAATAGAAAACAAAAAGTGAAAATTAATGGGCAAACTAGTTCCAGCAGAAACATTACTATTGGAGTCCCGCAAGGTTCGGTACTTGGTCCGATACTTTTCTTGATTTTCATTAGCAAAATTATCGAAGTAAGGTTAATGCGTTTGCTGATGATATGGCATGCACTTTTCAAAGTAATTCAGCTCTAAACTTAGCTGACCAAGTTGTTGTTCGCTTTTCTTGTCATTACAAATCAGATGAAATGTTTGATCTAATTTGCTGTGCAAGCTATATTCCCCCTCAAAGCTGCTTTGAATTATATAAAATGCATACTTTCTCTATCGGCTGCATCTAAATCAAATGTATTTATTTGTGTCTTTGGTGATTTTAATTTAACAAATATTAAATGGAAGTTCGTTGATGAAGATAAGACGTGGTTCCGTTTAATATCTCTAGTGAAAAAGAAATCTATGTAGTAGATAATTTGTTCGGTATAAACTTGGCTCAAATAAACAAAATATTTAATGATAATTACAAATTGTTGGACCTAATATTCTTAGTTACTGAATTACTAGCGGAAGTATCGGAAAGTGATTACACTATAAGTGGATGTGATGTACTCTATCGCTCAAATTTATCCTAATATTAAGTTATATAACTTTAGTAAAGCAAATATTCCTGCCCTGAAAACGCATTTGGCTCATTTTGACTGGCCAAGTATGTTTCAGAATAAAAACACTGAGGAGATGTACGCAATTCTCCTAAATGGTATACATGAATGTATGAATCTGTATGTCCCACTGAAAAAAGCGATAAGAAAACATCTTCCAGGGTACAATAAAACTCTCTTTAATTTAAAAAATGCAAGAAATAAAGCTCATAAAGCATATATTAAATCGAAAAATCCTGAAAGTAGGATCAAATTTGAAAAGCTAAGGAATGATTTCGAAACTCTGCACAAATTTTTATATAATAAATATACATTTGACACCGAATGCCAGATAAAGTCGAATAGTAAACTCTTTTGGGTTTACTTAAATAATAAAAGAAAGACTACAGGTATCCCAAATTGTATGAAGTATAAAGGTTTAGTGTCTACAACTTTGGAAGGTAATCTGGAGCTGTTTGCAAGCTTTTTTGAGTCTGTTTACAACTCAAACAGAATCGATACAAGCAGTTTCTACAATATTAATTCGAATGGAATTACCATTGACTCTTTGCAGTTAACTGAATCGGATGTCTGATTGCATATCAAATTCATTTTAAAAACACTATTCTTATGTGCTATTTGCACCTCTCACAATTGTGTTTAATGCCTCATTAAAGGAAGATATTTTTCTTGATAGATGGAAGGTATCATATATTTCACCAATTCATAAAAATGGTTTCAAAGTCGATGTTGATAATTACAGAGGTATTTCAAAGATCCTCAAAATCCCAAAATTATTTGAGTCCACCGTCAAAGACAGATTATTTTTCCTTGTGAAAGAATTAATATCACCTGAACAGCATGGTTTTTTAAGAGGTAAATCAACTTCCACCAATCTGATTCAATTCTCAAATTTTTTACATTGCGATATAGAAGCCGGGTATCAAGTAGAAACGGTATACACTGACTTCTCAAAAACCTTTGATAAAGTCAACATTTGTTTATTGATCCACAAATTAAATACTTTTGGGTTTCACTCGCGGATGCTGCATTGGCTTGAATCATATCTTTCTAATAGAAAGCAATGTGTTGCGATAAATGGAATTTGTTCTAGATATCTTGATGTTAAGTCTGGAGTTCCTCAAGGAAGCCATCTTGGACCACTTTTGTTCCTTCTTTTTATAAATGATATCGCGGCCTCTTTATCTTTCTGTAAGTGTCTACTTTTTGCGGGTGACGTAAAGTTGTTTGCCCTAATCAAATCACCCCTCGATGCAGTTCTATTTCAAAATGATCTAAACGCATTTTTTATATGGTGCCGTAAAAATCAACTGCAGCTAAACCTTAAAAAGTGTAAGCAAATTTATTTTTACAAAAATTGCTCTCCCATACAAACTCAATATTACTTTAATAATGATGCTCTTATTATACGAGTATGTAAATTTGTCAATGACTTAGGCGTTACGTTTGATGAAAAATTCAACTTCAATATTCACATTGATCAAATTATAAGAAAAGCTTGTTCTATGATGGGATTCATTAAGAGAACTAGCAAAGAATTCTCGGATCCTTATACTCTTAAATCTGTTTTCATTTCTCTAGTGCGACCGATCTTGGAATACTGTGCCGTCGTTTTTAATCCACGTTACAACATTCATATATTAAGAGTCCAGAAATCATTCACTCGATACATGTTACGCAAATTTAATTGGAAAGGATTTTTACCATCCTATAAGGAAAGATGTCTTCTCATTGACTTAAAAATGTTGTCTATTAGACGAAAAAACCTGGAAATTCTCTTCGTAAGAGATATACTTAGTTCTAAAATTATATGTCCAGAGCTTCTACTGAAATTTGGTCTATACGCTCCACAGAGATCATTACGCGATAGACCCTTACTGTATATAGAAGCACATAGAACAGTTTACGGTCAAAATGAGCCAATAAATCGCTGTTGTAAATCGTTGAATAGTGTATGTAATGAAATCGATTTATTTGATACTAGAGATATTGTAAAAAAAAAACTAAATACTCTATCATAGCTAAATTAAATATAAATATAAGTTATAAATGTAAATTAAATGTAAGTTATAATTGTATTGTATTATAAGCGTAATCTGTAAGAATCTTGTATTCGATAGATGAAATAAATAAATAAATTAATTAATTTCAAATCATGACCTGGAGATATTAAGCCATTGATTTCAATAACATAATTTGGTGATAAGTGATAAAACTAAAATCATGTTTTTTCAATGTGTGCGGTTGGAAGTTTGACTTTGGTACTTACTCCGTTCATTGTAGCGTAATTGTAATAAATTCAAACACAATAATCATATTTGTAAATCGAGCAAATGTTCGCAAACTTATTTTGTAACGGAATCTTGTTCTGATAAATGTTTCACCATAGAGAGAGTCCATTCATTTAAGTACCTTGGTGTTATACATGATTGGAGGATGAATTGGTCTGCACATACAAGTGCACTTAAGAAGTACCTTGTAGCTGCCACAAGGCAATTTTTCTTTTTAAAACCCTATTACTCTCTAGATCTTCTTAAATGTATCTACTATGGATAAGTTCATTCTAAACTTGAATACGGTATAGCTTCCTGGGGCGGCACTCATGACAATAAATTGAATCCTCTTTTCATTTCTCAGAAGCACGTTGTTCGTCTTATATGCAATAAACATCGTGACGTTAATAGTTTACCACTTTTTAGATATCTTAAAATTCTTCCTCTTAAACATTTATACTTTTTTAGGGTATTAAAGATTTTTTCCACTAGATCAGGATATGACTTAAATCGCGGCTCCGCAAACTATAATCTTAGAATCAACAATCTTAATTATGCGGTAGTACCACAACACAATCTACAAATATTTTTTTAATTTCTATACGGCAATTGCTCCTAGAGTCTTCAATAAGTTACCTATTAGCATTAGAACCTTAAGATCTAAATATGTTTTTCTAAAGAAGGTAAAACTTTGTCTTTTAGATAAAAGTTATGAAGATATAGCAAACCTTACATTTGTTACCATCTGAATCATCTAATTATTTTTTTTCCTTTGTTATTATTATTATTTTTTGTTTCTCCTTTCTTGCTACACTTTGTAACTAAAAATTAATAGTAAACTGCGACCCCACCTCTTTTGAGTTTACTCGTATAATTGTAAATTGAAATAATTGTTAATGCTATCGTCTCTAGTTCCCTCTGAACTGTAGATAGCTTGTTTTTTTTTTCTTTACTAATTCTTTGTATGTTAAAGATAATAGATATGTAATTGTTATTCTCTGAAACGAATTAATAAAGAATATAAAAAAAAAAAAATATGCTGATAATGTTACAGTTCTGCCTATTGGATCATGCCTATTGACTGTGTGCTCTAAAGCACAGACAGACTTAGGCGTGATGGACGCTCAGTGCATTTGGCTTTCAGTCAATTTTTTTCCAACAAGGCTTAACATTTTCGTGTTATCCTGGATAACAAACTTCCTGAAATAATCATGTCAGTTCGGAATACTCCAAGGCACTGTCGGCAATATAAAGGAGTTTTCGGCAAGACATTGGACTTTTCACCGAGGAAGGTCCCTCGGAGCCCCATGGCTAGGTTAAGACCAATTTTGTCGTATTTGTTGGTTACCTGGTGCAACAAGCTTTCACATAAATATATCACTGATATGCTACTTTCACCCACAAAACACTCTGATGAATCTGAATCTACCTCCCATTGATACTAGTATTTATATTATGCGCTGCACTGTAAAAGCCACGTTACGTTTGCCCTTGGTACTTTGATGACTTTGGGCGCCGACTGTCTTCCGGCCCTGTCACTAAAACTCCTACGAAACTACAAAGTCGATTTTCTCTGTGCTCACGAATTGTTTCGGCCAGAATCTGAGCCAGGAAAGGAATGCATTTTGAGGTTCACCGACAGAGAATGACAACGTTACACTTAACTCCTCCTTAGAAAGACCTGTTTGTCTTATAAGCAGGGATACAAGTATATCCGATCTGTATGGCAATGAACTACAATATATTGTATTGAATTGGTGAATGATGCGAATTACCTAAGCCTGTAGCGCAAGCAAGATCTGCTTAATGCCCTGTTGAACCTTTTAACCACCTGTAGCGCAAGCAAGATCTGCTGAATGCCCTGTTGAACCTTTTAACCACCTTTAAATTACTTTTAAACACAGTCGGATTCTCTAAACACAGTCGGAAGGTTGGTTTCACTGAATATCGTTTGGGTTTCAGGTCATAATGGGATCACAAGAAGCTCAGAGTAGAGTTTCTTAAAAGCCCATTCTGTATTAGGCCGCTGGGGTCGTCGGTTAGGGCTTCACTCAAAAGTCATGTTTCTCGTGAATATACCTGCAATTGATATAATCCTCCATGATGGGCCCAGATCAACAAATGGTTGTCTATGTCTCTAGAAGGTCAGCAACTTTTTTGCTATTCCTCAGTAGAAAGACCATTTTTGCAAAGCACTTAAACGTGCAAGGCATAAGTGACACAAGATTCTGTGATGCTTGCCGAAAGATCGATGAAGACACTGCAGAGCATACACTTTTCGAGTGTCTAGCCTACGCTTACGCCAAATGGTACTCAGTATTTATGTGTTTGGTACTACCGCGTTTACGCATCCTTCTACAAAATACTGAAAAAATTCCACTAAAAGGAATATACAAGGAGTACAATGGACTTTTTGCGTTTTTTTTGTTTAAATTAAAGCGCGCTCAAGGGGTTATTAGTACTCTTAAAATGTTTAGACACATCGGCCCCCACCGGAAAAAAAAAAGAGCGGTACCGATGTCGGTTGGTCTTAAATGTTCACAAGTTACAATGACTAGGAAATAGAGAGCTCAGGAGAGCGTTCCTTGAGCGAGTTGTCCGGCTTAGGAAGGAAACACGATATTTCAGAGTACGTCCGAAAGTGGACTTGAGCGTATACTGATGAGCATTCATAATGAGATGGGTGTCACGCTTAAAAGTTTGAAAAGGCAGAATGGTACTGGAAATTTTAGTGGAGCACTGATGGTGGAAATAGCGAAAGAACAAGGTAAGGCTGGAGACATTACGCCGGTGTTCGAGGGTGTCAATTGATTGAGTAATACTACCATCACCTATGAGTTTTATCGCATAGTTTTCAATTTTCAGATCCTATCAAGCAGGTGCAGAGATATTATAGGAGCGCCTGACTAGATGTGGGCATTGCACTCCGATTTTGGTCAGATAGGGAAAGTATTTCTTAGATCGTTTGAGGAAACCTACATATTTAGCAGCATTTTTGACCACATCGAATATGTGGTCTTTCCAACCAAGGTTGTCATTGACACCCATACCGGGAATGGAAAGTCTTTCGGTTTCGACGATGGAACTACCATTCATGGACAATGGGTGGGTGTTTAAATTTCCTTTTAACGACTGCAGACAGAATTGTATTTCAGAAGCATTCCACTCTGTTAGTGGTTCTCCATTTAGTAATACTGTTTATATCGGAATTCAATGAGCCTAACATACGTTGCCGTTCCCGTTCTGCAGCCGAAGAGCAGGGACAATAGTCCGGGAAGGAATGTGAAAAGCAGAGACTACTATCGTCAGCAAAGGAATATATTGAATTAGAAGCAGCAGATAAGAAATCATTGATGAAAATTGAAAAGATTGTCGGAGACAGAACGGAGCCCTGGGGCACACCAGCATTTATTTTGTGAATATCAGGTTTGAAACCGCCTAAGAATTGAAAGTTCCAACACGTAATTTCTAATCCATTGAAGAAGAGAGTCATCGATCCCAATTGCACCCACTTGCGACAAAAGAGCCTGATGCCAAACTCTGTCAAATGCCTTAGAAATTTCAAGTGCAACTATCTTGCTTTCGCCAGATTGATGTACTCTTTGGTTCCATTTTTCGGTGAGACATGCCAACAAATCGTGGATTTGTTGCTACGAAAACCGTACTGCCGGTCATTAAGAAGTTCTCGTGTTTCCAGATATTTCATGAACTGACGGTTTATCATCCCTTCCATGTTTTTCGGAAACATTGGAAAGAAGAGACGTAAGTGCAATAGGTCTGTAGGAAGTGAGAGAAGAATATTCGCCCTTTTTACGGATGGGCTGGACATTAATGCTGGTTTCCATCTGCTCGGATGTCCTTAAAAGTAGGAGTGATGATAAAGCTCACGCAGTGAAAATTTCAACATACCGTCCTTATTCAGGTGTTATTCAGAATGTTGAAGCCACCTAGAATTGTGTATATTGAAATCGGCCGTAATAATGATTTCAGTATGAGGGATACAATTCTTTTTATGCAGTCAGATGTCGCATGCAACTCATTAAAGTGCGAATTACTGTCAAGTTTGGGGATTGGAACAGTATATTACATTGTGCTAATATATTACGCACGTAAATGGTGGAGAGAGAGGAATAATGGCACTACTTTGCAGCCTGGTGGCTTCAGATCAGTGCAATCTGAGACATGTGGGCGGGGATCTACCTGTGTTTCACTATGTCCCAAAACAGCTAGCCTGTACCAAGAGACGTTGAGATACGCAGACAAGCGATATTTGCTACATCCACTCTGAATTCCACATTCATTACTACCAACAAACTTATCGTGCGCGACGTCTATTTTACGGTCGATATAATCGTCCATCTGAGCAAGTTATTCGGAATACGATGAATCGTTTTCGCACCACATACACTCTAGTGGATAATACCTATCCCCAAAAACGACAAACAGTTCGAACAGAAGAAGTTATTGCCGTTGTGGAGCGCAGTGTTAAGGAGAATCCGAATGATCGATTTGCCATCGGGCACAGCGTTTGGAGCTATGCCCATCCACTTTGTGGAAAGTTCTTGGCTTAAAAGCTTATAAGATCCAGCATAGGCAAGAGTTGAAATCGCGTGACCATTATAGGTTCGGTGAATGGGCCGAAAACATGACTCAGCTTGATCCTCATTTTCAACGCAAAATTTTGTTCTCTGATGAGGCCCGTTTTTGATTAAATGGATATGTGAGCAAGCAAAATTCCGAATTTTGAGTGGAGAAAACCCAGAAGCCTTTGTCAAGACGCCCTTACAACTATTAAAATTCACTGTTTGGTGTGCTTTATGGGCTGGTGGAATCATCGTCCCATATTTCTTTAAGAACGGTGCCGGCCAGAATGTTAGCGTATATGGAGAGCGCTGTCAAAATACGATTTCTGACTTCTTTGTTCCTCAGTTGAATGGCATTAATGTGACGGAGCTTTGGTTTGAACAAGATGGTGCAACATGCCACACGGCGCGCGACACCATCAATTTATTGTGGGAAACACTTTCTGGGCGCATAATTCAGCCTAATGGACCTGTGAACTGGTCTCCTTGGGGTATGTGAAGTCACTAGTCTATGCCGATAAACCAGAGACGTTGGACGATTTGGAAGTTAACATTCGTCGTGTTGCTGCTGATATACGGCCCCAATTGCTCGATAAAGCAATCGAAAATTGGACTTCAGGATTGCGCTGCATTCGAGCTAGCTGTAGTAAGCATATGCCCGATATCATATTTAAGCACTAATGGCATAAAATTGTCTATTAAATAAACCTAATATCAAAGGCATTAACGTTAGCTTCAAGTATTTTATTTCATATTAAATTTTTATACTTCTAAAAAAAACACCTTTTACAAAGAACACAAACACCGACGATGTTAAGCAAAGCCGTTAAGCGAAAATTCTGACGGATCACATTGTTGTGAGTGTTATGTCCTTACCTGCTATCCAACGGTTGTTGCATTCACTCAGTCATTGCCTTTGCCCTAAGATAGTGATACAGCAACAGTAGTGGCCGGGTGCAAGCAACAGCACTATGACCAGCGGCAGGACATGGAGGATCTTCCGTTTTGCGCTAAACGGCACTGATTTTTTTTTTCGTTTGGTCACTGAATAGTTTTTTTTGTTTTACGAGTGCACTCACGCGCTGGTTAGTTAGAACTGCACTGATATTGTGTGTGCGCTCGTCTGAGGTCAACTCGACACATTAGAACTACCTTGGGGCAGAATCTTAGCCAAATGAAGTCGGATTTTCCCGTACGGCCCTCGAACCGGTCTAAGATTTGGCGCTGCCATCTTTATGAGAGACCACAAATTCAGAATTTACTACTCGCTAAGCAAATTTGTTTCTGCCCTCCAAGCGGATACATACGTGATCCTAATAACGAATTGTCTATATCTGTAGTAACATTTTCGGCATCCTAGGTCACAATGGAAGCACAGGAAATGAGATCGCCAATGAACTTGAGATAGGCAACACCGGAACTTGCCAGTACGTGTGATCACAGCTCTAGATAGCACGAGAAACGAGAAATGTGAAATCTATATTGACTACCGGGATTCGTAGACCTATTATCAAATATAACGAGTGTCACCAGACTATCACCCGTTTGTCAATGAACTTTCATGACTGTCACCAGCTTTAATTAAATTTCTACCAACTGATCAGTCTTAGTTGGCAATAATTCATAAATAATATCAATCTCAAAGTCAACTGGAATTCGGAATTCGCATAAAACCCCCAAAAGTAAAACAACGATAAACATGTCAATTACGATACATCCGTACAAAGAGCACTGTTCAACTTACCCACTGCCCGCATCATGCGAGCATTCAAATCGTGACCAACATGGCAATGTTTTTTCCCTTTAATTTTACTCATGCCAAGCATTTGACTCTTGGTACATAGTCCACGTTATGAGTTCGCAATATTGCGTTCCGTTCCGACTCGTACCGATAAAGACAACAGCGGACTCATTGATCAAACAAAAACAATTTCAATGGCCAAATGGAAAAGAATGAAGATAAGAGCGAGCGGCCTAAGTGTGATTTTGCGTGTTTGCAGTTGGATTAAACACTCTGTGTGGGTATGAAATACGAGGTGGAATCGCAATTTCGTGTCTTGTTTAGACAGGGATTAGTTGGCGGCAGGATTGAATTTGGCGGAGAGTTCAAAATGTGTTGGAAATAACGATAATTTCAAACAGCGATGATATGCCAGCCCAGAAGTATGCATGAAATATGATGACAGGAGAAAAAGGTCGTGTAGTAATCTTTGCAGCATACTTCTAAACGCAACGGGTTTATGACACCCGCCATTTGCGAACAATGCACACCATTAAGGACTACTGGCAGGATCCATCGTTACACACAGCTATTTTCCTTCTTGTCATTGCAAATACGTAGTCCGAAATAACTTTAGCTTTTAGGCTAAGTACTAGCTCGTGCACAGCAAACCACATTCTTAAAAGATGTAGATCGTAAGTTATGTCAGCAGAGAGATTACGGAGACTAGGTGTGCTATAAGCGTATTGCGGTAAAATTTACCACAAGAAGCTGGACTCTTTTTCCTTGAAACCTTCGCTTCACTCCTTCGAACCTTTCCCTTTGTAACAGTTGTTCGTCCAAAATTCTGAGAGAGTGATGGGCAGCCATCGGTGCACTTTCTCAGCATCTTGGAAGGACAACATAAATAGGTACGGCGGACGGTCAAGAAAATAAAACTCGATGAAGAACCCCGCAGAGCAGGCGGACGGTTTGCTAAAAAAGCGCAGGGAAAGCGCTATAGGTTTTGGTTGTTGTGCAAGGGTCCAACACGAAATAGCCGACCCTTGCCCCAAATGTTGTTTTGTCTCCCCCAATGGGTAGTGTCTCCAGCGTTAAGTAGAGCTAAAGCATCCGCTCCATCCTTCCAGCTCCTAACCCCTTCACCTTTTGACCCGCCTTGTCTGTTATGTCCATTGTCGCTTTGGAGGAACGTTTTTTCCGAAAGGTACCTGGGGATTCTACCAATCCCGGACTTTTGTCTTTACGCTCCTCGGAAGTGACAACCAGTAGGTCCACCCGGGAAAGACAGAGCCAGGCGGACGGCCTGGAACACTCTGAACATATGGCGGACGGACATATTATTTGGACTAGAGCCAGATGAGCGGTCTGGAACCCTCTGTGGAAATGAAACATCTACAACCCGCACAAGTTGCCTAGAGCCAGGCGGACTGTCTGCAACACAAACACAACACACACAAAAAAAAAAACAAACAGCAAACGAAACAAACAACAAATTGTACAATGAAAAATAAAACATAATTAATGTAAAGAGTGGGACGCTATCTGATATTCCCTTTTCTCAACCCACCCCAAAACCTGCACGGTAGCCTACCGGGTCCACCTTTCATAAGGGGATTTAATTTGAGAAAAGTTTCCTTCTTCCTCCGTCACTTTTCTAGGCTTAATCTACAATAAGTTTAATCTATTGGGTCTACAAGTAAGTTTCCAGCGTTTGTCAGAGATGGCGTCACCAGTGGATTCCGGGCAGAAATGTCAGACCCTATGTGTTTTATTTGTAGGTTTTGTATCTGTCAACAACTTTGCAGCGTTATATTTGAGCAGTTCTATCGGTGTCGTACATTTTATCGAGCAAAATCATGGCAAGTTTCCAGCCAAATAAACGTCATTTGCGGGAAGCGCTGCTTTTATTCTTTAATATGAAGAAAAGTGCGGCTGAGGCCTATCGTTTGCTTTCGGGAACTTATGGGGCGGAATGTATTGGTGAACCGACGTGCTGCGAGTGGTTCAAACGGTTCAAAAGTGGCGATTTTGGAGTTGAAGACAAAGATCGCCCCGGAAAGGCGAAAAGTTTTGAAGACGAGGAATTGGACGCTTTACTGGATGAGGATCCGTGTCAGATTCAAGAAGAACTTGCTGCATCATTGGGCGTCACGCAACAAGCCGTTTCCCTGCGCCTAAAAGCACTGGGATTCATTCAAAAGGTTGGAAACTGGGTGCCGTACGAATTGAAGCCAAGAGACGTCGAACGGCGATTTTGCATGTCCGAAATGTTACTGCAGCGGTATAAAAATAAATCATTTTTGCATCGTATTGTCACTGGTGATGAGAAATGGATTTATTATGATAATCCTAAACGCAGAAAATCGTATACAAAGCCCGGCGAGCCCGCCCAATCGACACCGAAACGAAATATTCACGTGAATAAGGTCATGCTCTGCATATGGTGGGATCAAAAGGGTGTCGGTTACTACGAACTGCTTCCGAGTGGTGAAACCATCAAAGGACCATTATATCGAACCCGAACCCTAATTCGTTTGAAGCGGACATTAAAAGAAAAACGGCCAGAATATGAGACCAGGCATGAGTCCGTCATTTTTCTTCACGGCAACGCTCGGCCACATGTTGCGGTTTCGGTGAAAAACTATTTGGAAAATAGTGGAAGGGAAATTCTGCCTCACCCGCCTTACAGTCCAGACTTGGCACCATCTGACTACCACTTGTTTCGTTCGATGCAGAACGCTCTTACGGGAATATGCTTCAGCTCAGTAGAGGAAATCAAAAATTGGCTCGATACGTTCTTGGGCTCGAAAGACGAGAAATTTTTTTGGCCCGGAATTCATAAATTGCCAGAAAGATTTGGGAAAGTTGTAGCTTCCGATGGACGATACTTTGAATCATTGTAACTATGTTTTCATAATAAAACTTCAAATTTTGGAAAAAAAACGCTGGAAACTTACTTGTAGACCCAATAAGATCCCTAGATCCTGACTTAGTTCCCCTTTCGTAATCGCAAATGAATAGAAAAGGAACTTTCTTTGTCACTTCGACTTACTTCAGGGATCAAATTCGGTGAAAGAAGTGGTTATTTGAACCCAATACAACTCAGGGGAAATGTTCACTCAGGCCAAAGGAAATTCCCAAAATTTGGAAATTTTCCCGAGGATTTGGGTAGTCAAAGTGGCACACTTAAGTGTATGAAAGAGCGGTCTAGCGATGCTACAAGCCAACATTACACGCTCCAGCTAAGTAGAGGAGCACCGTACACATATACCAGACATTGAGCCCGCTAACCGAGTAGTTGTGACCAATGGTCTGGGACATAAGTCGGATCAGGGCAGCCACTTCTTGGTTGACCGCAACGCAGTATAGAGGTTTTAAGAAGAAAAACAAAAATAAAGAGATCTAGGTCCAAGTGACAAAGAAGGGAAGTAGAGAAAGGGAAATTTTAACAGACAGGGAGAACTGGGAAGACGAGGAAAGAAGGATACCACGCAAAGCTAAGTATTGTGTAGTGAGAGTGTATAGTGAGATCCCGGTAGGCTTTCGCCAACGTGAAAAAAATTTATTACTCCATACAAAAAAAAGGCCCGTTTGCCTTTCACGCGACCCTCTAGAAAAAAAATTTATTTTCAATCGTTCGGGAAGGCGGACGATAGCGGCCCACTCTTAAGCGGCTTCTACTACGGTAGTTTTAGCTGCCGCTTGTCTTGTTCCGTAAACCGTTTATACCGCTCAATTCCTTTTTCGAAAAAAAAGTCCGATCAATAAAATACCCGTTATAACGTGACTTTCGACTTTTGTTGTGTTTTTTCCATCGTTTTAAGGTTTCGCAATTCCTTACCAAAAAGATTGCGTGGCGCCTACGGACACATTTGTGTATTTCTATTTTTTCCATATACTTTTATTTCCGTTTCTTTAACCATAAACCCACTCCCAGCTGAGCAGCCGAAAGTGGCAGCACTCAACCTGCTGCCTGTTGCAAATTTCCCCTTTTTGGTTTTTGTTCGTTGTTGGCGTTGCAGTCCACCATTACCGAAATAACCACCACCTGTGTGGTTCGCGATCGCTTTTTTGTTTTTTTTATTTTTGAAGTTTGATTCCTGCCGGCAGACCGGCTACTGACTAATTAGAATAAAAAATTGCAACAAGCCATGCCAAGATCATCCGCAAAAGCTGTGAGATTTCCTCTAAAAGGTTGACTGAATAAGGAATTTATGTAAATGAGGATTAATATTGGGCCCAAAACTGAACCTTGAGGCACACCAAGATTAATGCTTCATGGGCTGCTATATTATATGTATTATCTATCTTGACCTGCTGGGATCTATCCTTTAGATAAGACACAAACCCTCGAAAACCAATGCAGTGGAGTTTCTGAAGCAGGATACGATGGTTGACCATGTCAAAAGCTTTGGTTATATCCACGAAGAGTCCAGCACAACATTTCTTGTCATCCAAAGCTTTTATTTTTTAGATACGCCAGCACTCTCTTTTTCAAAGCTTTTTCAAAGACTTTTGAAATTGAAAGTAGTAGCGAAATGGGCCTATAATTATTTTTGTCACTTTTATTAACTTTTTCTAATAGAGGTAGCACATTGGCACGCTTAAGTTTTTCAGGAAAAACTGAAAATATAAGCTAACACCTCAGCAATATTAAGTGCAATGTTTCTGAGTGCACAATTTGAAATACCGTCATGGCCACATGCTTTGGAGTTATTTAAGGAGTTGATAACTTTGTGAACTTCTAAGCCAGTAAATTCTTCAAGGAAAAGCTTGTTCTATGAACACTGTCGTTGACTAGGTTAGACTTAGCACAATGACTACAGTACGAAGAGTCAATATTAGTAAAAGTCACCATACCAATTGTACCTAGTCATGCTTGAATTGTTCTTATTTATAACAGCATTTATAGTTTGCCATTCTCTCCGAGGGCTACCAAGTGTACTTTGAAATTTACTTTGAAAAAAATTAAAACGCGCCATACTTATACAACGATTTATCTGTTTGCTCAGCTGCTTAGAACGACTTTTGAGAGGCATATTAAGTGGATGTTTTAGGCATTTAACCTTTAATTTATCCTTCAGTTTTATTTTCTTTAATAATGGACCATTAATCCAGGACTTGAGAAGTTATTCACATAGTTTTGAAGAAAAGCTAAGAAAGTATCGCAAGCCTCTGAGACATTATCCTGCAGATAAAGTTCCTCCCAGGTTTCAGAGCGTAGTTCAATATTAAATAGTGATGTAGCTTACCAAATTCCACCACAATGTAGTCCCTGTTCCAACCCGGAATTCAATTTCATGAGGTAAAAATTCCATCTCCGAAAGCAAATTATCCACTACTGCTTTATTTACAGAAGCCCCAAACTGGACAGCAACTCGACATTTCACGAGTTTGATGCGCTGTCTGATTCCATTCAAAGAATTATATCCTCATACTGAAATCGTGATTATAAGCGATTTCAATGTACACAATTCTGGTTGGCTTCGAGATTCTGGACAGACAACACCCGAAGGACGGTGTGTTGAGATCTTCGCTGCGGAAAATAATTTAACCCAGCTTGTAAATGAGCCCACACGAATACCAGACGTTTATAGTCATACCGCCAATACCCTGGACTTGTTTTTAACTTCTCATATCAGCTAAATTCTCGTACACCCACCACACAGTTAGAGAAATGATTCCTAAAAGAACCGTATGGCAATACGAGAAGGCCAATTGGAGCGGACTTAACAACTTCTTTAGGAATTCTAACTGGACGTTATGGTTCCTCAATAACGATGTGGATGCCGCTGCTGACATGATCACAGAAACTATTTTCTTTGGAATGAGATGCTTTATCCCTCATCGGATGAAGAGTATCAAACCAAAAGAAAAGGTATTGTACGACTCAAGCTGTAAAGAGGCTGTCAGGGATAGAGAATTGGTTTTTCGGCCCTACTACACTAGCCCAACAGAGGAAATCTGAAGAAAGTTTAAATGAGCCAGAAATGACTGCAACGTTTTTCTCAAGTGTGTGAAATTCCAATACGACCAAAAAACTGAGGCAAAAAATATTGCAATGTCCCAAAGGCAGTAAACATTTTTGGTCATTCGTCTAAAACATTAGAAATTCTGCCTGATCCTCCATCCCAACGCTCATTTACAATGATATTCCAGCTGTCAGCTCTTTGGACAAAGGCCAATCTGCTTGCTGCACACTTTGCGGCTAGCTCAACACTCCCAGATTGTGCTTTGTCCCCGCCTACATTTGAGTGCGTCGAATCTACAATGGGACGAATCCACTTTCGCACGAGTGCGAGTAGCAAGACTACTTAAAGATCTCAACATACATAAATCCGCTGGTCCATATGGTATATCTTCCCTTCTTCTGAAGAGGTGTTGTTCCACGCTGGCAAAACACTGCGTAAGCTTTTTCATCAATCCTACTCTTTAGGACTCTTTCCGAGCAGATGGAAGACAGCATTTGTCCAGCACGTCCCTAAAAAGGCGAATCTTCTTCTCTCTCCTCCTACAGACCCATTGCACTTACCACCCTTCTCTCCAAGGTCATGGAAACGCTGATAAACCGTTAGCTCATGAAATATCTCGAAACATGAAAACTTCTCAATACAGTTCCACTGGTGATTTGATGGCATGTCTCACCGAAAAGTGGAACCAAAGCGTACATCAATCTGGCGAAAGCAAGATAGTTGCACTTGATATTTTTAAGGCATTTCACAGCATCAGGCTCTTTTGTCGAAAATGCGTGCTTTTGGGATCGATGACCGTCTCCTTCAATGGATTAGAAATTACCTTTCGGAACGTTCAATTCAAGTTGTCTTGGACGGTTTCAAGTCTGATATTCACAAAATAAATGCTGGTGTGCCCCAGGGCTCCGTTCCATCTCCGACACTCTTTTTAATTTTCATCAACTATCTCTTGTCTGCTACTTCTAATCCAATATATTCCTTTGCTGATGACAGTACTCTCTGCTTTTCATATTCGTCCCCGAACTCACGCCCCTGCTCTTCAGCTGTAGAACGGGAAAGGCAGCGTATGTCAAGCTCATTAAATTCCGATATTAACAGCATAACCAATTGAGGAACTATCAACCGAGTGGAATTTAATGCTTCCAAAACTCAATGCTGTCTGCTGTCATTAAAGCGAAATTCAAATACCCAGCCATTATCCATGAATGGCACTTGCATCGTCGAAACCGATAAACTTTCCATTCTCGATATATGTGGCAGTGATAACTTACATTGGAATGACCACGCTATGAATGCTCATCAGTATACACTCAAGCCCACCTTTCGTACGTACTCTAAAATATCGTGATTCTTTCCTAAGCCGTACAACTCGCTTATGGAATGCCCTGCCGATCTTTGTGTTTCCTGGTCGTTATAATTTACAAACATTTAAAAACAATGTACATCGGTACCTGTTTTTTCTTCCTCCCTAAATTTTTTTCACCCGCGCTGTGTACGAACATTTTAAGGATCCAAAAACTCCTTAAGCGCGCGCTGATTATAAAAAAAAAAAAAACATAGTTCAAAATTGGTTTTTGTAATTTTAGAAGAAGGAAACGTTTTTGAATTTTTTCTAATAAAAAGATTTTTAAATAAGACAACCCTCGTATACCACCTCGATCAAAAAGTTCCCGGAAAAAATTGGAAATAAAAGTTTATTCATCTAAATCTGTATTTTCCTTCAGAGTAATCCCCATCGACTGCAGCACACTTATGCCAGCGCTTGATCCAATCCTCGAAACATTTTTTATATTCGCTTTTCGGTATGTCCATCAGTGCTTCCTGCGATTTTTCCATTACTTCCTCTCGGCTGCTGAAACGCGTTCCCCGTAGTTGTTTTTTAACTCGATTGTTTCTGTTCAAGTCATAGGGACGTTGGACGGTATTTGTTGCATTTTTCGTCAAAAAATTACGAATAATGATGGCACTGTGCGACGGAGCGTTTATCATGGTGCAAAATCCACCAGTTTTCTGCCCACAATTCTGGTCTCTTTCGGCGAACTGCTTCACGCAAACGTCTCATAACGCCCAAATACTACTCTTTGTTTACTGTCTGGCCTTCTGGCAAAAATTCATGATGCACTACACCGTTGTAATCCATGAAAACCGTGAGCATTGCTTTCTTTTTTGACTGAAAACGACGTGTTTTTTTTTGGTCTCGGCTCTTTTGGTGAACGCCATTCACTTGCCTGATGTCTGGATTGCGTGTCGTACTCATAAACCCACGTCTCGTCTCCAGTAATGATCCTTTTGATGAATGTGGGATCGGATTGCAAATCATCTCTTTTGCGACGTCAACACGGTTTCTTTCTTGAACGAAATTGAGGTCTTTTGACACCAACTTTGCTGCTACACGACGGAAACCCAAATCATTAACTAAAATGTCTTGGACGGATACATAGGCAATTTCCTCCGCTATCTCTCTTATGGTTAATTTGCTATTATTGACCAACATTTATTTTACTCGTGCTTCATCAATATTTTCATCGGTTCTCGATGTCGATGGTCTGCCACTACGTTCATCATCTTCGATTGACTCACGACCACTTTTAAACCGCTCGTGCCACTAGTAAACGACAGTTTTCTTTAGAGAACCGTTGCCGAAACACTTTTCCAACATTTTCAACGTTCGCGCACCATTACATCCGCTTGTTACCCAAAATTTAAGACAAGTTCGTTGTTGCAAATTTAAATTGAAAAAATCGCCAAGACACACAGAGTTACGTACTCTTGGCTATGTAACTTTTGCAAATGTCAAGCTATGACGCTAAGATTTAGAGGGAATATCAACAACAGATTTACCAACTTAACAAAAAAACAGAACTCAAATCCGAACAATTGGAGCGTCACACGATGGTGTCCCCCGGGAACATTTTGATCAAGGTAGTATGTAAAAATAAAGTGATTAATAAAATATAAAATCACAAACCCTAGCTTTCTCAACGTTCCTCATAAGTATTCTTGAGTTTTGGAACCATATATATACGAGTATTTGTAGTTTTTATCTAAGCCCTAGTGTAGTTAGTAAAACTATCATTTATGAAAATTGCACTTTTACCGCAAATAATGATGAGTTTAAGTCCTTTTTAGCAGATTTCTTGCTTTTCATAATTTTAGATTTAATTTCTGCGTTTGACGATTGCACACAAATTACATCCCTGTATTCCTTTTTGCTTACATTTTTCTTCATGACACATTTGACGTATAGTTCGTGGATGTCAGTAGAAAAGACAGAAAGTCCCGAAACATTTGTGTAGATTGTTTGTACACATTCTTCGGCATTGTTGTTACTTACACCAGGTACACCAGAAACTTCAATAACGTTCTCAATGTTTTTCTGCTCTCGCCAATTCAGCCTGCTCTCCAACGATGCAACTCTCGATCGAAGTTTTTCATTGTCATCTTTCAGCTGAGCGAATGAGTTGAGAAAACTACTGTTAAGCGCCCTGTAAACGCTAAAACCTGGTACTAGTAAACAATTAACACAAGCCAAGTTTTAGCTGATGTTGATCGTCTGCGGGCTGGTACGCGTTCCAATTTTTTGGCCCCACCAACATCAGAATTTGGTCTCACTAAAATCAAAAGTGGTTTGATTTTTGTCGACGTTTGTGGGCGAAGTTTTGTGTTGCTGGCACTATGTTTGAGTGGCTGCGCTCTCATCTGTCAACATTTACTCGAGTAAGCTATTCTAACAGTGAATTTCGTCCTGTGAACACAAAATAATGGGCAAATAATGGTGAACATTCCAAATAGGGTAGGGCGAGGAGGTTCTAACACGTTAACGGATATTGTCAAAAGCTAAGAACATCCTTTTACAAATAAAATTCTATTTACATAAAATCTACTTTATGTAAGGTTTAAGCTTATATAAAAACAACTTTTAATAGTTAAATTATTTACCATATAAGAGTATATTATAAATTTATAAATAAAGAAAAGGTGACGAAACATCCAACCCTTTAGGAGGTTCCGACTTTCGACGTCAGTTCGAAAAATTGTAAAACAAGAACCAAATATTTTTTTTTACTTTTATTATGTATACAAAAAATAATAAAACAAAAAACAAGGATTTCAGTAATTTTTTTGGTAGAAATAAATAAACTTAACTCAAATTTAGTTATAAGAACGCGACATTTAATTTATATGTAAATACACAGCAGATATATTTTTTAAATATACAATGCAGTCTTTTTAACTTTTTGTCATTAAATTGGAAATCAATGGAACATAATGAAAAAATTAACGCACATCCAAATCATAAAAGTAAAAATCAAAACAGATTTTATTTTTGGACTTGGATGTTCCCGGCAGGTCTCTCAAACTTGTCAATTTAGCCACTAAGTCTGATCTCATTGCCATACTTGTATCGTCAATTACAGGTTCATAAAAAAGTTACTATTGTTTTGCCGACGTTAATATTTGATAAAATAACACATCACAGATTCCATATCGACATCCTCAACTCTACCGACATAAAAACAATTTTTTTTTTTTAACCGAATCTGACTAGAACAAAGGCACCAACTTCAGCATTAACATCTGGGAAATTGTGAAATTCTTAGTAGATCAAATTCAAAAGATTGATCCGAGTTCCTAGCGCTATAGGTTTCGCTTCCGGAGAAGGATGATGCAAGAACTGTTTTGACATGTTTTGGCTTTGGTCAATTTTTCATCACAATCCCTTTTAGCTTAGTTTTTTTTTTTTTTTTTTTGTCAGCTAGTTCCATAAGCCTATTTTTTTTCGGGTGTGTCTGTATAGATTCGTGATTTAGAAACACTGTTAAGTTTTTTTTTCCGATTTGAATGCATTTTGGGGCAAGGCAGATTCACTTCCGGTGTAAGGTGCTGATGTGATTCATTTGAATTCCTCTGAACATTTCGATTTGGCGATGCAATTTTCACTGGGCTCTTCTTCAATTCTTCAATTTCTTTAAAATCAATGTCCTGGAAAATAACATCATTCATCGGAAATATTCCAGTTGATGAAAACCCTTTTATAATGTTTTCCGGGGAAAATGCTTTCACGAATGGCTGGCAAGAAATGTCCGCAATATCATTTATTCCAATTATAAGACCCGGATGCTGCTTTACAATATTTCTTAAATGGTCAAAACACTGCTACATCGAGAGGTTGAAACTTGTGCGATGTGTGAGGTGGAAATGATAATAAAATAATGCCATTCTCCCTGAAAAAAATTATGGAATTGAGTCCACAATGTGACACGTGATTATCCAACGAAACCATGATTGGATCTTGAATTGAACAACGGGTGTGCTTTATCAGCATTCATCTAACCACTTTCTGCTAAGTAATAAAGCAATCGATCCGGGGACAGCACCTTTGAGAAATGCAGGATTAGTCCTTTTTCTGGGATAAACAAATATTGGAGGTACATGGTTGCCAGCTGCATTCATTATTGCAACCATAGTTACTAATGTCCCCCTTTCAGCAGATGCAACTTGGGAAACAGTCCTTTTTCCTTTTTCCTTGCAGTATACATTTCTTAAATTTTCAAAGATTCCATGTACAGCGACTTTTGTGAAACCACGAAAACGAGCTCCGCTTGTATTTTCCGGCTTCCGAAGACTTATTTCAATATTTCGTCGCATAAAGCCATGGAGCCAAACTTTTGCAGCCATTTTATCCCGATCCCAATTTGATGGAAGGTCAATCTGGTTCTGAATAACGTATTGATAAACAAATTTTTTGGCCAAATCCCAAGTTAGACCATGATGAAGACGTGAGCGTTTTTTAAAATAATTCGCAAGCTCATTTTCTTGTTGCTTAGTTAGCACTTGAGAGCCGTAGTGCTTACTGCTGAACATTTCATCCAATGGGACAGAGCTAGAATCGACTTTTTTTAATAGACGCGACAAAATTGTGGTTCTTTTTACGCCATATTTTTTTGGGCGGCACTTGAGGCAGTCTCCTTCTTTTCGAGAACAAATGTCTTTTCAGGATACTTTCTTTTATAGATGTTTGGCATTTTTACTGAAAGTGTATACCACACTTCACCAAAAACAAAACACGAGTGAACTTGTTATACACTAGTCAAAAACTGAACAGTATAAAGGCGAATATAGGAAATCATCGTTCCTATCAGATTTAAAGGAAGCGAGAAATTTGTGTTTGACGAAACCTCCTACATGTCGAAACTTCCTCGCCTGACCCTACTGATGTTTGGAAAGAATTTTTCGAGTGTTTTCACAGTCTACCATCTACGAGGGGCATTCAATATATTCTCGGTATCGATATGAAGGAAAATGCGAACTCAATTTAAATTGTTTTTATTTTTCAATATAATCTCCCCTAACATCAATGCATTTGTTACATCTTGAGATAAGCTTTTTTAAACCCTCAAAAAAATAAATTTCCTCTTTCTCTGCAAAATACCGACTTGAGTTCTTCATCATCCGAAAATCTTTTTCCACGAAGACATTTTTTCAAATCCGGAAACAGAAATAATCACTAGGGGCAAGGTCTGGACTATAGGGTGGGTGTTGGATTTCTTCGAAACCACAATCTCGCGCAGCAGCCTTGGAAACTTGCGCCGTGTGAACAGGAGCGTTGTCATGAAGAAGCAGCACACCCGCTGCGAGTTTACCCCGTCTTTTCTTTTTAATTTCCTCCCGCAAATTATGCAAAGTGGAAGCGTAGGATGTGGCGTTGATGGTTTCACCTTTTTTTTTGTACTCAATGAGCAAGATTCCCTTTGAGTCCCAAAAAACTGTGGCCATGAGCTTCCCGGCAGACGGAGTGACTTTGAACTTCTTCGGGGGGTCTGTTCCTTTTTTATGCCACTGCATGGACTCTTGTTTGCTTTCAGGGTCATAGTGGTGGACCCATGTTTCGTCCCCAGTAACAATTCGATCCATAACACCGTCCGCGTTCTCACTACACATCTCCAAAAGCTCTCTACAGCATGCGATTCTCACTTTTTATCTGAGGCGCTGTGAGCATTCGTGGCACCCACCTTGCACTGACCTTTGAAAGGTTAAGATGGTCATGAAGAATGGTGTGAATGGTACCAATTGAAAGCTTGGTGATCTCTGCCATCATTTTCACCTTTATTCGGGCATCCTCAAGAACAAGTTTTTCGACTTCTTTGATGCTTTCTCCCGTACAAGCAGTAGCCGGGGCGCCGGAGCGGGGGTCGTCTTCAATGCTCTCTCTGCCTCTCTTGAACTCACTTGACCACTTTTGCACAGTTGATAATGAAGGTGCGGAACCCTGGTAAACAGCCACCATCTCTTCATGAATAGTTTTTTGACTTTTTCCTTGCTTAGTGAGAAATTTAATTACAGCGCGATGCTCAATTTTCACCATCATCGTCTCAGTTGCCATTATGATTCTGTTTAACTAGAGATAAAACGCGTATTAATAATCACATTTATATGAAATTTTACATGAATTCACTAAAATAACAGTATTACTTGATAAATAAGTCAATTTACACCCCGATACCGAGAATATGTTGAACGCCCCTCGTATGTTGGAGTGAATTGGTCGCAGCGTCTGCGGGTTTTCGTGGTACCATGTTTACTATGTAGTACCAAGTTTTAGCGTTTACAAGGCGCTTTAATGTTCCTCACAGAGATAATCTTTTTGTACAACATTTGAAGAGTTACTGTATCGTCTTCGGATGGTTGTGGAGGGTCATTAACTTTTAGTGACGTAACAGGCACTTGCTGAATCCGCACGAGCGGATGATTATTTGTTGAGTAAGCACTGCATATGCCTGGTCGAATAATCGAAGTATCAATTTTCCATTGCTCGTGCGGTATGCTTACCAGGCAAAATCAATTATTGTAATTAGTATTTAAGAAAAACCCAAAAATAAAGCGGGACAGTTCTTGTTGGAAACTCACCAAACACATAAGCCCTTATTTTGTTCTCGCGACACGATCAAGCTCAATCTCATGGTTGGCCAGCCCTCTCTTTTAGTAACGCACATTTGTAGTCTGGTATTCTGGTTCAAGCACCAGTATTATCAGTAGTTGTCAAGGTACATGCATCTTGTGCAACATTACAAAACGTACGGTTAGTTAACATGTATTCTAAGTCAGACGAATGTAACTTCACACACGACCCCTGGTGGGAGACATTACAATCGACGCAAGTTATTTTAGTTTCACAACCACAATCTATTTTTTTGTTGCAAACTAAGCACTGCATTTTCTTGATAATAAAGAAAGCTAACATCATTTAACAGATGTTACTAGATGGAGTGAAAAGTGACATTCTTAACCGCAAGAATGCGCTGCTACTGCAAAAAAGGTTATGGTGCCTTGAAGTCCGTTCATATTTAGGCAGACATGCCAAATTTCAGTGCGATACTGTCTTTAGTTTTGTTTTGACAGCTGATTGTTGTTGACGTGTTTGACATCATGTTGAGTATGGACAAAAACGATTTTCGTTCTCTCATAAAACATTATTTTTTGAGAGGCAAAACGGTGAAGGAAACAACAGAAAAGTTGGATAAACATTATGGGGCTAATGCTCCGTCAGATTACACCGTCAAATATTGGTTTCGAGAGTTTCGTGGTGGCCGCAACTCCACTACCGATCAAGTCCGAAGCGGCAGGCCCTCCGATGCGGTTACAGAGGACAATGTCAAAAAAATACATGAAATGGTGTTGGCTGACCGGAAAGTGAAGGTGCGCGAGCTAGCAGATACCACAAAGATTAGTAATGAGCGCACACGCCATATTTTGGGCAATATTCTGCATATGAAAAAGTAATCGTGCCGCTGGGTGCCGCGCATGCGCACTCCTGACCAAAAACACGAACGCGAGAGCACTTCGAAAGAGTGTTTGAACTTGCTGATGCGGAATCGGGCGGACTTTGTCGTCGATTGGTAACTGGATTTGGATCCCTCGGACTATTATCTCTTCCCAAACCTCAAAAGATGGCTCATCAATAAAAAATCATCGACGCCACGGAGGAGTATTTTGCAGACTTTCGGGAAAATTACTTTTCGGACGGGATCAAGAAGTTGAAAAATCGCTGGAATAAGTGTATCAAACTAAAAGAGGACTATATTGAATAATGTAAAAAAACATTTTAAAAAAAAAATGTTTAATTCCCAAGGAGGTCACTTTTCACTCCATCTAGTAAATCTCCGTGAACACCAAAAGCGATAGCCAAAACGAACATTTGCTTTGTTCTTTTTTCTTTTTTTTGCTGCTGCTATCAGATACGTCTGAACTGAATCACATCACACACACATAATACCGGACAAAACACTGGCCAACAAAAGAAGCACAATTATTTGCCTACGCGAGCCGTCAATGAAGCTTTATAGAGTTTTGAGGTAGAAAAGGTCCATGTACATCCCTATAGCGCCACTTTGGTAAGTAAGTTAGAACAAGGACATACAAAATACTCGTATTAAGACATAGTCGACAATGACAGGCAGACCAATGTCACCAACAATGATGTCTACATACATAGGCTGCGAAGAACTCAATGTGAGAAATGCAAACCTCTTTCCGACCTCTTGTAACCCAGTAACGATGGCATGATTGGGAAGATTAGGGAAAATTAAGTCCGTGACTTTTGGATTAAAACAGATTTTTTGATAAAAAAATAATTTTATTTTTCAACATAGTCTCAGTTGAGCTCTATACACTTTGTCCAACGCTTCTCCAATTTTTTTATCCCTTCCAAAAAAAATGATTTGTCGAGGTCCTCAAAATAGGCCTTTGTTTGCGAGATGACTTCATCATTGGAGTCAAATCTTTTTCCACCAAGCCATTTCTTCAGGTTTGGGAACAAGAAGTAGTCGCTCGGAGCCAAATCTGGAGAATAGGGTGGATGAGGGAGCAATTCATAGCCCAATTCATGGATTTTTGCCATGGCAACTGCACATGTGTGCACCCTTGCATTGTCTTGGTGGAAAAGAACTTTTTTCTTGGCCAAATGAGGTCGTTTTTTTTTCAAATCGTCATTGAATCGGTCCAATAAGTTGGCATAATATTCCCCATTGATTGTTCTTCCCTTTTGAAGGTAGTCAATGTGGATTATCCCGCGTGCATCTCAAAAAACAGTCGCCATAACTTTATTGGCTGACAAACCCACCTTGGCCTTCTTTGGCGCCGATTCACCCTTAGAAACCCACTGTTTTGACTGTTGTTTGTTCTCTGGTGTGTTGTGATGGATCCATGTTTCGTCCACGGTTACAAAACGGCGCAAAAACTCCTCCATATTGCGATTAAACAACGCCAAACCTTCCTGTGAAGTTGTTACACGATTGCGTTTGTGGTCGACTGTGAGCAAACGCGGCACCCATCTTGCGGAAAGCTTTCTCATGCCCAAGTGATCATTGAAAATTGAAACCACTGAGCCATGCGAGATCCCTACGGCTTCCACAATCTCTCGCACTTTCAATCTTCGGTCGGCCAACACCATATCGTGAATTTTTTCGATTGTTTCGGGTGTAGAGACCTCAACTGGGCGTCCAGGACGTTCGGCATCTTCAGTGCTTGTACGGCCACAACGAAATTCAGTAAACCACTTTTTTACCATTGAAATCGATGGTGCAGAGTCCCCATAGTATTTATCAAGCTTAGCCTTGGTCTCGGTAATGGTTTTTTTTCGCAAGAAATAATGCTTAATAAGCACACGAAATTCACTTTTTTCCATTTTCTCCTCAAATTAGTGAGTAGTCTGATAAAAATAGCTGTCAAACACAAACTAACTGACGCAGCAAGTTTAAATTTTGACAGGAATCAACTGACAAATGCCTGTTGACAGGAGCAGTGTTGCTGTTTCAGTAAAGAGGTCAGAAATTCAAAAATGCACGGAATTATTGACCCGCCCTCGTACTATCCATATACATAAATGAAACACCCAAGTTACACATTGACACTCGCTGATAGTACAGTAAAGCGCACAATGGAATACAAGGCATATCCGATTTTATTTTCATCTTAAACAAAACACAAAATAAAATAATTTACTTATACAAATACGTCATAGTCCTGCGTACGATAGCTTGCAGCACAAAGAAAGCTACCACAATCCGCAAAATGTTATAGAAAATCTGCTTCCTAGAAACGAAACTCTTTCAAAATTTAATTCGATATGCGAAATTTTCATTCAATCTTACCCTTTCAGTATCTTTTTACATTTCTGTATAGTTTCGTCATCTTCATCTAGAATAAACTTTCTACATCCATAAATAGCACAGTCAATTGTCTTAGCCAAGGCTTTTGGATTCGTTTTCATATCCACAGAATGATGTATACTGAAATCATTCCTAAAATTTTGGAAATTAACAAACAAAAAAATCCATTCACTAGTACAAGGACGAAAATGATTGTCCTTACCCTTCGCCCATTTTTAACATCTCGTCAAAGTCCGTAATGCCATCACAGTCGATTTGATTTTGAAGGAAGAACAGCAGGGCTTGTCGGGTTATGTAAGCCCTCCGCTGAATGGCCATTAAAAATGGTTTTTGCCCGAATAACTTCAGCATGGCATCTATGACGCACGATGGCAGGATTTGTAGGAAAAGCACCTTTTAAAAGATTAATCTCTTAAATTCAGTAATGACAACGCCTATGGTATACGAGTACTCACGTTTAACCAATACCGAAGCACCGAGTCTGTCACAGTGACGTTTGGTATCCAGAGTGATTTTTTCAAAGGATACTTCTGAACAGCATCGTTGAGACCATAGAAAAGTTTGGCTAATGGTGCATTGGAAATAGTTGAGGAAGAAAATTTCCCCACAGGAACCGCTTCAATGAATCTACAGAGGAAAAAATTTAAAATTGACAAGGTAATCCACGGACTACACGATGTTAGGTATCTTTTCTCACTTTTCTCTCGGTAATTGAGCTTTTAGTGCCGTAAACATAAGAAGGGTTTTTGTACCTATATCCAGAGGAGTTAAATCAATATAAAATTTCAGATCATTTAGAAAGAAGCCCTGTAAGAGGCCTAACATGAAAAAAAAATCACTAGTGACTACAAGTAGATCCATAAAATCAATCTGTTACCTGTGCCCCATATTACGAACACACCCATGACTCCACTCATTGTTTCTGTGAATCCAGGTTCTGGTTCCTCAAAGGCTGAGATAACTATAAAAAGCCCAGTCTTAGAATGATTTATGGCTCGTTTAGAGGTTTCGGAATTTTGATTACTTACCAATCGAAGGCTTGTAGATCGCTACTGGCAATTTGAAGCGATATTCATTGACAACTTGTTCTGCCAAATGTTTTGTGAAAACATATGTATTCGGCCATCCTGTTATAATTCTGTCAAGTATGAAATTCCACTACTGATACTTTCCAATGTACCACAGATACTCACTTATTTGTAATGGCGTCCATCATGGGATCAATTGTGTCATCCTCGAGCATTTTAAGCGCTGTTTTCCACCCAAACGCTGGTGGATATATCTAAATTGTTCAGAATCTTTTCGTTATAAAACACATTTAACTATTTGAAGAAAATCCACCTTGTCTTCTATGTATTTCAGATAGGGATGGCTAAAGAATGTCGAAATGTGGACGAAAATTTTCAACTCCTTCATTGCTTCGGCTAATTTTAAGGCCTCTAGAGTTGATTTAACATTAAGACGAATGGCTGACTTGAGCGGCTCATTAAAACGTGTTGTTGCCGCCGAATGGAAGAATATTTGAACATGTTTCAATTTCTGTCTGTCTTCGGGCGATATGCCAAGACCATCTTTGGCTATATCCCCTCCGATCGCAACCAATTTGTTTAGTTCATTTACTTTCTTTTCCTTCAGCACTTTGAAGATCTATTGAAAGTAAAAATAAAAGAAAATTAAATGAAAGATATTTTCAAACAGAGCAGCAACAATAAACAAAAATGGTGAGCGCGTCATCCGTGTAAGCAACTAATTCAGCTGAAACTATGGAAAGCAATTTATGAATTTTTGATTAATGTTGCTGTGCATTTGCGTATGTAACCAGTGAGAAATGCCTTGCCTACTTGGGCTAACTGGGATGGCAAACAACTTGTAATGCACTTCGTACAGCAATGAGAATTAAAATGCAAGATGATGCCGTTGTAGACAAACATCTACCTAAACAGACGCCTCATATACGGTAGGACAAGCGTTGACGCCTATTGGCTATCGATCACAGACAAATATTGTAGTCTAGAACCTCCAGATCCTCCTTGACAACGGAAAAGAGGTCTTCATAATTCTAGATTCCTGCATCTAGAGCAGGTATTCCTGTTAACTGGGAATCCAAGAAATAAGCGAAATCAGATGGCGAGAATACGGCGCCCAACTTCCAAAACAGACGAAATCTTCCTTGTCTACTCTTGAAACCAATCAACACTATTCGATAATACTGGGTAGAGCTCCTACTACAATAGTATATAACTAAAACTAGGGATATAAGTTATCCTGCTCACCTCGTGAAATTACACCGGTTTCCCCATCCGTTTGGTTATTGAGAAGACCTCATCTGTTAACAGCAATCGATCCAGCTTGCTTAGGATACCCAGGTATAATGCCGACAGCCGTCGCTTGGGATCTCGCAGTGCACTAACAGTGCGCAAGGAACCACGAAAGAAGGCGAAAAATGTCAACCATATGGTAGAAAGCAAACATCTATTGAGTTATCGATGAAGGTGTGGAAGCACACTTGACATCGAGAGTGCAATCGGCTAGGAGCGATTCTTCTGACAGCTAGATACGTCGAATTCTCCTAAAAATTAATATTACATAGCGTGTTTTATTTTCTGCATAGCGGAGTTGTAGAAATTTGAACCACAATCAAAAAATTTATTAATTAATTCATTCCCATAATTGGTGACCGCAGGCGGTCTTAATTACGCAAACAAATCGGCTGTACAATTAAGTTTTTAAGCCGAATAAGTGCTGACCAATGTCGACGACCAAAGAAGCAACCGCAGAAGGTACCACATGAAACAACAGCGCAACAAGCCAAAGGACTACGGCACCAGAAGCACAATTTCCGAGTAGAGTTTCGCCGATTTTGGAACGAGTGATCTAAAATGTGGTTCGCGCAGGTAGAAGCCCAATTTTCCATCGCTAATGTCACCTCAGATATCACAAAGTTCAACCAGTAGCAACAACAGAAGAGAAAGTTTTGAAGCAGGTCCCACCTCCCACCTCTCCCGCTCCTGGTCGTTATACTGTTGCTTGCACTCGGCCACTGCCGTTACTGTATTTATCATACGCTACGGGCAGTGATTGAGTGTATGTAACAACTGATGGAAAGCGGGTTGTGTGTGAAAATATTGTTGTAAGGGCATAACACCTACAGCAATTTGATTCGGTGAACCAACGTCAGAATTCTCACTTCGCAGCCTTGCTTAGTATCGTCGGTGTTTGTGTTTACTGAGTTTGTTTGTAATTATGACAATGGAATTCAGGGTGGACGTAGCCAATATACGCGGGCTAATAAGTAATCACCTTTCTGCGTACGTCCACGTCTGCAAATACAAACCAGCTCTTTTGGCACTTAGTGAAACACAGGTAGATCCCCGCCCACACCTCTCAGATCACTCTGATCTGAAGCTACCTGGCTACGAACTAGTGCCATTATTCTTCTCTCACCGCGGTCTCACCATTTACGTGCGTAGTGATGTAGTTTACCAAACTCCACCACAATGTAGTCCCTGTTCCAATCCGGAATTCAATTTCATGTGGTTAAAATTCCATCCCCGTAAGCAAATTATCCACTATTGCTTTATTTACAGAAGCCCCACACTGGACAGCAACTCGACCTTCCACGAGTTTGATGCGCTGTCTGACTCCATACAAAGAATTGTATCCCTATATCCTCATACTGAAATCGTGATTACGGGCGATTTCAATGTACACAATTCTGGTTGGCTTCGAGATTCTGGACAGACAACACCCGAAGGACGGTGTGTTGAGATCTTCGCTGCGGAAAATAACTTAACCCAGCTTGTAAATGAGCCCACACGAATACCAGACGTTGATAGGCTAACATCCTGGACCTCACCCTGATGGACACTCCGTTGATGTGCTCTCCTCTCTAGGCTGTGTCATATCAGCTAAATTCTCGTACACCCACCACACAGTTAGAGAAAAGATTCCAAAAAGAACCGGATCGCAATACGAGAAGGCCAATTGGAGCGGACTTAACAACTTCTTTAGGAATTCTAACTGGACGTTATGGTTCCTCAATAACGATGTGGATGCCGCTGCTGACATGATCACAGAAACTATTTTCTTTGGAATGAGATGCTTTATCCCTCATCGGATGAAGAGTATCAAACCAAAAGAAAAGGTATTGTACGACTCAAGCTGTAAAGAGGCTGTCAGGGTTAGAGAATTTGTTTTTCGGCCCTACTACACTAGCCCAACAGAGGAAATCTGAAGAAAGTTTAAATGAGCCAGAAATGACTGCAACGTTTTTCTCAAGCGTGTGAAATTCCAATACGACCAAAAACTGAGGCAAAAAATACTGCAATGTCCCAAGGGTAGTAAAAGCTTTTGGTCGTTCATTAAAAACATTAGAAATTTTGCCTCATCCTCCATCCTAACGCTCATTTACAATACATTCCAGCTGTCAGTTTTTTGGATAAGGCCAATATGCTTACTGCACACTTTGCGGCCAGCTCAACACTACCAGATTGTGCTTTGTCCCCGTCTACAGTTGAGTGCGTCAAATTTTTCAGTGGGACAAATGTATTTACACACTCGTGTAATAGCAAGAGTACTTAAAGGTCTCAACATACATAAATCCACTGGTCCAGAAGGTATATCTCCACTTCTTCTGAAGAGGTGTTCTTCCTCGCTGCCAAAACCACTGCATAAGCTTTTTCATCAATCCTACTCGTTAAGACTCTTTCCGAGCAGATGGAAAACAGCATTTCTCCAGCCCGTCCCTACAAAAGGCGAATCTTCCTCTCTCTCCTCCTACAGACCCATTGTACTTACGTCCCTTCTTTCCAAGGTCATGGAAACGCTGATAAACCGTCAGCTCATGAAATATCTCGAAACACGAAAACTTCTCAATGACCGGTAATATTGTTTTCGTAGCAACAGGTCCACTGGTGATCTGCTGGCATGTCTCACCGAAAAGTGAAATCAAGACAGTTGCACTAGATATTTCTAAGGCATTTGACAGAGTTTGGAATCAGGCTCTTTTGTCGAAAATGCGTGCATTTGGGATCGGTGACTCTCTTCTTCAATGGATTAGAAATTACCTCTCGGAACGTTCAAGTTGTCTTGGACGGTTTCAAGTCTGATATTCACAAAATAAATGCTGGTGTACCCCAGGGCTCCGTTCTGTCTCCGACACTCTTTTTAATTTTCATTAATGATCTCTTGTCTGCTACCTCTAATCCAATATACTCCTTTGCTGATGACAGTACTCTCTGCTTTTCATATTCGTTCCTGGACTCACGCCCCTGCTCTTCGGCTATAGAACCAGAATGGCAGCGTTGTGAAGCTCATTAAATTCCAATATCAACAGCATAACCAACTGGGGAATTATCTACCGAGTGAATTTTAATGCTTCCAAAACTCAATGCTGTCTGCTGTCATTAAAGCGAAATTCAAATACCCAGCCATTATCCATGAATGGCACTTGCATAGTCGAAACCGATAAACTTTCCATTCTCATATGTGGCAGTGATAACTTACATTGGAATGACCATATATTCGATGTCGCCAAAAATGCTGCGAAATGTCTAGGTTTCCTCAAGCGATGTAAGAAATATTTTACCCCCTCTGATTTGGCGACAATATATAAGGCATTCATCCGCTCTAAATTAGAGTACAATGCCCACATCTGGTCAGGTGCTCCTAAAACATGTCCGCTAGATAGGATTCAAAACCGTGCGATAAAACTCATTGGTGATACTAATATCAGTTAGTCAATTGACACCCTCTAACACCGACGAAATGTCTCCTGTCTCACTTTGTTTTACACCACCAGTGCTCCATTGAAATTGCCAGTAGCATGCCGCCCATTCAAACTTTCAACCGTAACACCCGTCTCGCTATGAATGCTCATCAGTATACACTCAAGCCCATTTTCGGACGTACTCTAAAATATCGTGATTCTTTCCTAAGCCGTACAACTCGCTTATGGAATGCCCTGCCGATCTCTGTGTTTCCTGGTCGTTATAACTTACAAACATTTAAAAACAATGTACATCGGTACCTGTCTTTTCTTCCTCCTTAAATTTCCTTCGCCCGCGCTGTGTACATACATTTTAAGGGTACAAAACCCCTTGAGCGCGCGCCGATTATAAAAAAAAAAAAAAAAAGGTCACCGATGCCGTCTTCCACACGTCTGACACTAGAAGGTCTCATATTGGAAAGAAACAATCCGTAAATTACTTTCAGAGATCGAGCTGAAGAGTCGTGAATGCGATTACATGAAAACAGATGCGTTCTCACTCTAGCCTCACATCATCAACTCCTACTACTCACCTCCGCGTGGTGTCTGCTGGGTATCTAGTACATCTTGACGAGAGAGGGAGGGGAGAAGTGCCATCTTACTAAGGCACTTTCTCCTGTTTACGGCAGCGGAAGAATTGTGAGGATGGAATCAGCGGTGGAGTCGACAGTTCCAGTTAGGTCGAAATAGTGTTGTCTATATGAGCTGCTTCAATGTATTTGAATACCAGGTATATAGGGACCGCTAACACTACGTCAGGGTGTTGGAAAAGAGTTGGCAGGATGAGAACTTAATAAGAACCAGCGGCAGCACTCACATCTTCGAAGGGGGTACATCCCCTTTTGCCCTAGGAGTCCCAAAAAGAGCCTGGCCCTCCAGGTTGTGGGTTGTGAATGGGGTTAACTGCCCAACCACGTAGAAAAAAGGAAATTTCTACTAAGCGACCAATAGCTTCGGATAAGGGCTGATTCACTGTTGACGACCCTGCAAAACGAACAAAGGACAATGACTTTAGGATCTGCACGTGGAATGTTCGGGCTTTGAACAGGCCACGTGCAGCCGAACAATTATCGGAGCCCCTACACTGCTATAAAGTAGATATCACCGCCATCCAGAAAGGCTAGGCAAAATAAAAATGAAAAGCTGTGATGATTACTACGGTGACTGCTATAAGAAACGTTAGCAGCTGATTTGTTATAAGCGGCAGACTTGGACAGGAAGTCTTGCGCTTTCCACACGTCAGTGAACGTCTTATAATAATCCACTCCAACAGAGGAAAACCGCGATGCTACCAAAGAAAGTTTATACGAGCTTCATGACAAAACCTACGAGCAATGTCCGATGTATGACGTTAAAATCGTCCTAGGCGACTTTAATGCCAAAATTGGAAAGGAAGCCATCTTTGGGAGCATAATCGGAAGACATAGCCTACACGACACCACGACGGGAAACGGACTTAGGCTAATCGATTTCGCTGCGGACGTAACGTTACTATAGCACACGGTTTCCCCACCTCAATATTCACACGTACTTGCAGTACCTTGTTAGATCTGTTTTTTGTCAATAGTACAGACAAAGTTGTTCTGTATGATCAAATTTCAGCACCTGCACTTTCTAAACATGATCTCATTTTTCTCACCTTTGATTTTGACATAAATGGTTCTACAAGGTTGTTTTAAAAATATAGACAGGTCTGTCTTAGAACACCACATATGGTATATTGCATTCCAAGTTGAGTTCATTCATAAAAATGTAAATCATCTTTTTGATACACACGTCCCAGTAACTACTCGAACGGTAAGAGAAAAGACAATGGCTTGGTTTACTAACGAGATTAGGGTGTTAATGATGCAACGTGATCAGGCTTACCGTCAATGGAAACGTTTTAGGATAAACGAGCTCCACCAAGTCTACAAACAACTAAGAAACACCATGGTTGGCGAAATAAGAATTTGCTAAATCACGGTTTTATTCAAATCGCCTAGCTACTAATTCTGATGGTCGAAAACTGTAGAGTAACCTCCGTGTGTGCAAGTAATATCTCGCTTTGGCCCTGACACCCCATCAAGTCTTCTTGATTTGGTGGTTGTCTCAGACCATACAAACGTTCTACTTCAAGACCAATTGTCACTGGAAGGAGTATCAGACCATGATCTTTTGTTTTGTTCATATGACATTGATTTCTCATCAAATCCCGTGCAGTACACTTTTCAATTCCGGGATTTCGCAGCTATAAATCATAACATCCTTCACCATGATGCCAGCCTTCTACCATGGCATTCGTGCTACTTTGTATCGGACATTAATGATAAAGTAGAAATCGTTCAGACCCTATTAAGACTGTCACAGTGCGCAATAGTAAATGCCCATGGTTTACCACTGAGGTGCATAATGCTATCAAAACTCGTCGAAAATTATATGCTAAATTCAAAAAACTTTCTACTAGTCACTACTCTTCATTTGTCACCAGAAGAGCAAAAAAAACATATTTTTTGTCGAAGCTCAGCACTGACCAACCGTCAAAGAAACTTTGGGCAAATTTACGCTCTATTGGGATAGGAAAGAGTCGTATACAAACTAAAATGCCAGATGCAGATGAGTTAATTGATGCCTTTTCCCCTAACCCTAGTTGCAATTCTTCGTTTTCACAGGAAAATCAACTTTTCTTTGGTGGATTATCGTTGTTGGAATTTGAAGTAATTACTGAATCGGATGTGATCTTACAGATTCGTGCTTTGAAATCTAACGCGATTGGTGAGGATGGAGTAGACTTGCCTTCCCGGATTGTTGGAAAAAAGCAAAAGTCATCCCTGTGCCCAAAAAGAACAACCCCTTCTTAGTAACCGATTTCCGTCCAATAAGTATCTTACCTTGTTTGTCCAAAATTTTCGAAAAAATTCTTGCGAAACAGATATCCAACTACCTCAATCGTTCCAATCTATTATCGTCAGTGCAGTCAGGTTTCCGATCTGGCCATAGCTGTTCTACAGCCATGATCAAAGTGCTTGACGATATTAAAATTCAATATGACAAGGAATATCTTTCACTGCTCTGCTTACTTGATTTCTCGAAGGCCTTTGACACGATCAGCCATGAAACTTTACTTTGGTATGAGTGATTCCTCGGTATGCTTGATAAGGAATTACCTTACAAATCGTATTCAAAGGGTTATTGCTAACTCAAAATGCTCTCAACCAAAAAATATAGTTTCAGGAGTTCCCCAAGGTTCAGTTCTTGGCCCAATTCTTTTTTGTCTTTTCATTAATGATTTACCAGAAGTGTGTCGAAATACATATGTACATATGTATGCCGATGACGTGCAGATATACTTTTCTCGACCACTTGGCCTGGTGGAAGATCTTGTGGATAGATTTAATTCGGACTTGTCTTCCATTGCAAAATGGTCTCAAGACAATGGCCTGATTCTAAATCCAAAAAAGATTCAGATAATTTTAATTTCAAAAAAAATTTACAATTTCAAAGAGTTACCGCCAATTTTTCTCAACTCCACAAGGCTAATCTTCTCTGACACCATGGTGAGCCTTGGATATAAAGTAAATCGGTCTCTTTCTGCCAGTGATCATGTAAACCTAATTATACGCGCGTGTGTATGCAGGATTGCGAAAGCTCTAGTTGTTTTCTAGTTTTCCACCTGTTAGCACCAAACTGAAGTTGATATTTGCCGATTTTTGATTATGCTATATTTATCTACTGTAAACTAGATTCTCTCTGCCAGAACAAATTACTTGCTGCTTTTAACGATATGGTTCGATATGCCTTTGGAGTAAGAAGATGCGACCATATAACCCTTTACCATAAGTATGTCCTTGGGTGTTCATTTTCTGATTTTTGAACATTAAGATGCTGTGCGTTTTTACATAAGTTAATACATAAACAATCACCACCGTATTTATTTGAAAAATTTAAATTTGTTCAGTCACCTAGAACTTTCAATCTTATCTCGCCCTCTTATAAATATCTTAACACGTCTCGCCACTTCCTTGTTCATGTTTCCAAACTGTGGAATTCACTGCCTACCACCATTAAACAAAAAATAGGAGCTAAGCAATTTAAATGTGCCCTATTTGCACACTTTTCATCTTTATAATCTATTCTTCTCTTCTTCTCTTTTTTTTCACCCTTCTTTTCAGCTTCCTGCTTTGCCCTCTTCTTTTGCCCCTATGCTTCCTCAATTTTCTCTTTCCTTTCCTCAGTATTAACAACGAATATTCTTTAAGTTAGTTTAAGATATGATACAAAGCCTGTAAATTTAGTTTATTCCTTCATTTGTGCTCATTTTTTGCATAAACCAATTTAATGTGGTAAACTAATCTAAATGAGCTTTCATGTACTATAAAAGACATCTGTTCTTATTTGTACCTTGCCAAATAAAATTAAAATTAAATTGAATTGAATTGAATATCGATGGCAGTGAACTTAGTTTCTAGATTCCTATCTATACCACATCCTGTAACCTCAACAGAGGTTGAAGATCGTGCAAACAGTGCTCGTGTTATCCCAAGCGGTACATCATTTTCTTTCCAAAGAATAGAAAGCACGGATATTGTGGAAAGTTTTTTGACTATTAAGTCAAATGCTGTTGGGGTGGATGGAGTACATCCAGTTTTTATTAAGGCCATACTACCATTACTCCTTCCATATATTACGCATGTGATCAACACCATTTTTACAACCGTAATACCAAGTAATACCAATCCCTAAAAACGCGGCATATGAGGATTTTAGACCTATATCTATTTTACCCTTCCTCTCTAAGGTTTGTAAAAGAGTTATGCATAATCAAATAAATACCTATATTAAACGCTATAATCTACTAGTTTCTGTTCAGTCTGGATTTCGTGCCAAGCATAGCTGTACAACGGCATTAATGAGCATAGTAGAGGATATAAGAGAAAATCTGGATAAGGACCATGCCACCTTCTTGGTCCTTCTTGATTTCTCGAAAGCTTTTGATATGGTTGACCACTCCACTCGTATTTATAAATTACATTACTTCTTTACATATGTCTTCTTCTGCTAGAAATTTACTCTCGTCATACGTTAGAGAAGAAAGCAGGCCGTGTCTCTGGAAGGCGTTCTATCAGAATTTCTTCCTTTGCAACGAGGCGTTCTCCAAGGGTTGATTTTGGGGCATCTCCTGTTCTCAATGTGCATATGTTAACGCCATAGGATCCGTTATTATGATTTCATCAAAGCACCTTTATGCGGACGACATTCAAATTTATAGAAGTTGTGCCCTTGGATTAACAGAAAACTGCGCTAATGATATAAATGAAGATCTTCAGCGAATTTCGAAATCGGCGTTGGAAAATAGCCTAGCACTGAACGCAAATAAATGTAGTTATTTAAAAAAAAACGTTTGGACCTATCTTATTTCCCATCCATAAGGCTGAACAATTTACCAATAGATTTCGTCGAATCGTCCAAGAACCTAGGCATGGTATTCAACAGAGTACTGACATGGAATAACCATATTTTGTAATGCTATAGTGGGTAAATAATAGTGGGTAAAGCGTATGGTGTTCTCCGAACATTGTGGATAGCCCAAAAGTTTACATCACTGAAAACAAGGCTAATGCTTGCCAAAGCTTTGGTTATTCCTGTATTAATTTATGGGTGTGAAATCTTCTGTAATTGTGATGCTGAAAGTAATAGAAAGCTTCAGTTAGCTTTTAACAGCACTATACGTTATATCTACGGCCTCAAAAGGTTTGATCACATATCACATTTGGCAAAAAACGTGTCGGATATGTCCTTTCGTACCCCCAATTCTCTTTTTAACATAATAAAAACGAGACAACCTTCATATCTCTACAATAAAATCCAGTTGTCGGCATCTACGGACTGAAACGTATAAAATTTGGAAACTTCAAAGTAAAAAAAAAAATATTCTCATAATTCATGTAAATTATTTTTATTTGCTTTAAAACTCTGTTTTTATTAAATTCATTCACAATTACAAAAATAAAAAAAATTATTTGGGTTCCCATTCTTTCCTCAACTTCTTTCGGATGTCCTTCATAAGGTTCGTGACAGTTACATCCGTGATCTTTTTGGACGCTCTTTTCCATTTAGCACTAAAATCTTGTACGTCCTTTGCACGCTCACTTTTCCTCAATTTAGCTTTGACCAAAGCCCAATACCTTTCATTGGGACGGCACTGTGGAGCATTGGGCGGATTCATGTCTTTTGGGACAAAGTCGACATTTTTAGCAACAAGAAAGCTCAACTTTGCATGAGCATAGTGAGCTGAAGCTAAATCTGGCCAAAATAATGTTGAACCCTTGTGTTAGTTTAAGAAAAGAATCAACCGTTTTTTTAGGCACTCGTTAATGTACACTTCTCCGTTAATTGTTCCCGTTGTAATAAAACGATGAGCTTCTGTGTCCACATTGGCAAATGGCCTGCCAAACGAGATATTTTGACCCGAATTTTTCCATCCCAATCGATGTTGTTGATTGCGGAAGAATCTCAGCTTCAAGCGAGTTGTAAAACCGCGCACCTGGAAGAGTAGTAAAGTCGGCTTTGGCATAATCGTAAGTTTCGTCATCCAAAACCAAGCACGCTTTCTTGTTGCCGATTAACTTGTATAGCTTTCGGGCTCGTGTTTTTATGACTTTTTTTTGCTTTTCAGTAACTTTTGGTATTTTTTGTTTTTTTCGTGTTTTTAGACCGTCACGTTTCTTAGATCTTTGTACCATTGTTTGGTTGGTATTACATTTCTGAGCAACATCTCTGGATGACATAGTCCGGTTTTTTACCACGGTACCCACTATTTTCCTATCTAAATTAGTATGATGTGCTCCACTTTTCTATTTTCGCTTAACTGTTAACGTCTCCAAATATCGTTTAATAACAGAATCCAATGTACTGCGTGCTATGTTTACATTTTTTGCAATGAAATGGTTTGGACGCAAAGTATTTTCGAGCCATTTGTCGATGGTCTTTTTACGGCGTTACTCTTAACTCATATTTTATACATATTTTAAACCGCACCAAACTAAAATCAATAACAAACTGAAACTAGAGAATATACAGACTAATTTGGGTACAAAATGGGATTGCAATTTTTACGCATTGGAAGTATAGCCCGTATTAAAATTAACAGATTTTATTCGTTTCAATCCTTAATAGATCTGTTTGCTTAATTCTTTCACAATTCTCTTACCTAACATCTGAGAGACAATTTTTCATTGCTGCCATTCGCCTTTAGAATTCACTTCCGCGCAACCTAAGAGAGCTGGATGACACACGCAGATTTTCCCCATTCCTTCCTTTTTTTGTCTCAAGCGATCTCAACTCAATTTAAATCCCTTTTCTTTGATTTACCTGAATTTTGAATTTGAATCTCACAATATTATAAGTGAATTCTTACTGTGATAGATGTTTATAATGGTAAATAAATAAATAAACATAGCAGACACTAGATCAACAAACTGTCAACCAGATTGATTATGTTGCGATCGACGTATCAAGTATTTTAGATGTACGAACACTCCGACCGACCAACATAGACTCGGACAAATAACTAGTTGCAGCCAACGTACATCTGCGGATATCTCAGACGCCACAGCAACGGGAAAATACTATGAGGAAATTAAACGTTGAACGGTTCCAATCGTGACAAACCGCCGGAACCTTTGCCGATCGCCTATCCCTCAACCTCTCAAGGAGTTATTTGTAACATCCTTTGCAGCATCAAGTGCTGAAGACCAATGGCTTAGATGCCGAGAAGCCATCAGAAATGCCGCGACTAACGTGCTAGGTTTCACCCGCCCACCACCACGAAACCCCTGGTTCGATGAAGAGTGCGGCCAAGCACATGCAGCAAAACAACATGCCTTCAAAACTGCGCTGCATAAAAGGACGAGAGTGATTCATGAGTTCTGTGAGTAGACGAGGAAGGAAGAACATTGACTCCTCCGGAGAAAAAAGTAAGAGCATGAGAAGCACGCCATCGAGGAAATTGATTGAGGCTACTCCAGGAATAATGTTTGGAAGTTTTACCAAGAGGTAAAAAGAACGTGTCAGGATTATAAGACTAGAACGGACCCTGTACAGATGAACAAAGAAACCTTGTAGTTCGAGTAGAGTAACACCCTGTGCTGAGGATATGGAAAAACCATTACTGCAGACTGCCGAACGGCGAAGACGACACAAATTCCGCTGTCAGGCGGAGCAAACCATTCAATATCGACGATGCAAGTCAGGAATTCCGTACACCCGACCAAAATGAATTGAGGATAACAATATCTAAACTGAAGTCAAACAAGGCTGTCGGGCCGGTCGGCCTACCCGCCGAACTATATAAAGCAGGAGCAGATGACTTCGTAGAGAACATACACCAACTTATTTCCAAGATTTGGTTGGATGAATGTATGCCTGATGAGGTATCAGTCTCCTAAACATCGCATATAAGATCTTGTCTGCCGTATTTTGCGAGCGCCTGAAACCATTTGTCTACGATCTGATTGGACCCTAACAGTGCGGTTTTAGGCTCGGTAAGTCCACAATTGATACGACAGATTCTGGAGAAAACCCAACACGTTCAGATCGCATCTACACAGACAAGCTATACAGAGCCATGTCTAGTTTTGACATCGCTGCCAAACTCGTCCGCTTGTGCAGGATGACAATGAGAAAGCTCGCTCCTACATCAAGGTCGGTGACCTTTGATGTCAAAAGAGGATTTATGCAAGGTGACGCGCTGTCATGTGACTTCTTTAACATCATACCTGAAAGAATTGAGCAAAACTTACAAGCCACATGAGGTACGTCTGTTCAATTGCTTGCATACGCCGACGATATTGATATTATTGGTAGAACACAGCGAGCTAACATACGTTTGCGAATATAGGAACAGAAGAGGCCAAAAATGGGTCTCGCGGTAAACGAGTGCAAAACAAAGTACATATATGGTATGCTGTCAACAAGAAGGGGCACCTACCATCAACAAATCGGCCAGAATGTCACAATCGACAGCTGTAACTTTGAGGTAGTAAGGGACTTTGTCTACCTCGGCTCTGCTACCACATCTGAAAACGACATCTCTTCAAAAATCAAACGAAGAATAACGCTTGCCAATCGCTGTTTCTTTGGGCAGGGAAGGCAACTGTATAGTGAGGCCCTCTCCCGAACAACCAATCCTGCTCTATGGTTCCGAAGTATGGACCCTTTCTAAAGCGGATGAAGATATCCTTGGTCGTTTTGAGAGAAAAATTCTTCGTAAGATATTTGGTCCCGTATGCGTTGACGGATTCTGGAGAAGACGATTCAACGATGAGCTCTACGAGCTGTACAGCGATGTCGACCTGGTCAAAAAACTACGCATTCGGCGTTTGAGATGGCTGGGACATGTAGAGCGAATTAACACTCCAACCCGCAGAATCTTCGACTCTAATCCGGAGGGACAACGCAGTAGAGGAAGGCCTCGCCTTATGTGGCGCGCGCAAGTGGAAGGGGACTTTAACCAACCTGGTGTGCGCAACTGGAGGCAGGTAGCCAAACACCGCGCTAATTGGAGACGCTTAATGGTTAAGGCCCAGATCCACCGGGCACAGCTTCTGGACGAGATGAGCCATTTGGGGGAACAGACTTCCGATCCTGGTGCGAGAAAGTCTTCAAGCCTCCAATGAGGATTTAAAGCGGAGGCCTGTTCTGGCGGGCAGAATTATGGAGGTGAGTGGTCATTCACATGCGGACTGTGCATCTACTTTCTACTATCTGTGGACCAGCAAACATCGCTTGAACTTCGCATTCCGCACATATATCAACAACTGAGGCATCTCCAAAGTCGACTAAGAGGCCTCGATACACCGAAAGCATCGGTTCTCACTAGATCACCGAAATCAGGGAGTGTTGGGCGCAGTAAGTACCTCGATGGAGGACTGCATGCTACCTCGGTACTAATCCCGAGTGTTGTTGGCAGTCGTAACACATGGAGTACAGTGGACCAGTTTTGTGCCGGAGTGCGACCCTTCTGAAAAAGATGTTGCGAATTATATGCGATTGAAAATTGTCATCCGCAACATAATAAAAAAAATCAAAAATAGGTAGATCTCCCACTCGAAGTACGAGAAGTGAATATACACCTGCAGCTAACAACGGCGAATATGGTTGGTTTCATGAAACAGTGGGGAAATAACTCCGGGTCAAACAACTAAGAACCAAGCTGTCAGGAATAGCAAGGATTACCGACAGCAATGGCGTAGAAATTACGCGCCTGCATGTAATAGACAAAAAATCTCACGAACATTTTTTGATTGACTTGGACGCAGATGAATCCATTATTCCACCACGACGAAATGAGGTACTCGTATAAGACCGGCTAGTTCTTTGAAACTGTATGCGGCAAACGGTAGCGAAATAGTAACATACGGTGATAAGAAACTCGCCATCGACCCTAGTTTGCGCAGGCGTTTTATTTGGAAGTTCATTGTGGCCCAAATAAAAACTCCAATAATCGTCGTTGACTCCCTCAAATATTTCGGTCTTCCGATTGACATCAGACAATTCAAGCTCATCGACAGCAAATTTTTCGAAACATTGGGGGATCCATCCCAACCAGGTATATCTAAAATTCATACTTTTGAAGTTGGTGATGGGTTATCGATGATTTTGATGATGAGACATAGCAATGTCTTTCATTACTATGTTTGGCGCAACAAAAAAAACCAACCGCAATTGACAAAGAGCATCACATTGTCATGACAGGCTCTCCAACTTTTGATCATTCAGACAGGCTGAAACTCAACATCTCTTGGAGCTCGGTGTTTGCAGCCCGTCGAAGAGTGCATGACCCAGTCCAATGCACAGGATCAAGAAATCGCACCGTAAATGGCATTGTTGTGATGACTACCGCGTGCTGAATGCAGAAACCACACCTGAATGGTATCCGATGTGATTTCTGCAAGAAATGTGGCTCAAGGAAAGTAAATATTTTCAACCATCGATTTAAAGCAGGCATGCCACTCCCCGTTGCTGAGTGCGACATTCCTAAGACTATCATAACCACACTCCTTGTGACATTTGGGCTACGGAACTTGTCGTAAACATTTTGCAGCATCATATCGAGACAGATTTCAGTTTCACCTACTCGTATGTTGTTGAATTCTACGGCGTAGAATTTTCAGAAAACTGAACGAAAACAATCTCACCATCAACATTGCAAAAAGTGCATTCGGTACAAGTGCAGCTACTCGTATTTTCACATCAAACCAGCAGAAGAAAGAGTGAAATCGAAGGATTGAAAGCGTTCCTTAGGAAACATCAAGTTTTATAGGAGGCATTCACCCTGAACGCCTTTAAGAACCAGATGGTGCTACAGAAGCTGATTGTGGGTAACAAAAGATATGACGTTAGCTCCCCCAATTGGTACGACGACTCCATAAAGGCATTCGAGCGCTCCAAACAAGCCCTAGCCAACTTGCTTCTTCTAACTGATGCTTCACGCCATATAGTGCGTGCCATGCTTCATCTAATCATCAGCAATGAATTGCAACCTTTAAAATTATATTCCAAAAAATCTAACTATTCCAAATCCGCTACAGCACCTACAACCGCGAGCTGACAGCAGTGTACCAAGCAATGAAATTTTTCAAAAACCTAATCGAAGGAATACAATTTTTAATCTTAACCGATAACATTCGGGTTCCAGCGAAATCTCGACAGGGCTTCTCCCCGTGAACAACGTCAATTAGATTTTGCCGACATTCGCCACATTGAAGGAGGGCAAAACAACGTTGCTGACTGGTTGTAGCGAATAAACCAAATTTCGTTGACAGATATCGATCTCAAGCAATGCATTGATGGAGGTAATAACATTTCTTCTAGTCTCAATATGAAATTGTTTCCTCTGCAGGTCTTAAAGATATTTCTCTACTGTGGCGCTTGACAACAAAACATGCGTCCTTTCTTCCCGCGGTCTTTTCATAAGATGGTCATTGAGGAACTTCATAGCATTTCCCATTCGAAAATAAGGGCGACGATAAAGCTGATCAAAGAGAGATACGTCTGGCCAAAGATGTTGCAAACAGTCACGCAGTGCGTCAAACATTGCATTTCGTGCCAAAAATCCAGATTCAGCAGCACACCAGAACGTACCAAATTCCTAGTCAACACTGTAAACATGTCGACATCGACATCGTTGGACACCTGCCTCTATCGCGAGGAAATATGTAGGTATTGCCTGACCTTAATCGACAGGTGCTGAAGCCATGTCATTGTCGAATATAACAGCAGAGACAGTTTGCTGTTGGGTTTCTTGGTTCGGTGTTCCACAGCGGATCTCCAGCGACTTGGGACGACAATTTGAGTCCACGTTGGTTAAGAAGCTGATAAGATATGTTACCTCGGTATTACCCACTTGAAGACTATGCCTTACCATCTCCAGGCGAACGAGATGATCGAGAGGTGGCATAGGGCTCTCAAAGCCGCAACTGGATGCTGCGTAGATGACAACTGGTACGATTTCCTTCCATTAATGCTTCTCGGCCTTCACCCAACAGTCAGAAATGGATTTAATGCTACTCCGGCCGAGTTGATTTATGGAAGCACCTTGGAATTACCTGCTCAGTTGTTTTGCTCTCAAAAAGTTAACATTACCGAAGTCTTCGTTCATTAAAATCTGAAACAGACCGACCATGTTTTCGTCAGGTGTGATAGAGTCCAAAGTCCTCTCAGTACAGCATACGGTCTTGAAGAGTGAAAAGTTTTACAAGCCAGACATCAATTGCAAAGCCAAAATCATTTCGCATAAAGAATGCATACCTACAGCTCCAGTGAGGTCAGTTACAACACGTTCCGGAAGCAAGATGAAGTTTGCAGCGCGATACCTGTAAGCCAGTTTCTAGAGGGAGAGTACTTCTATCGGCTAATAGCTATTCGGCTGACAGCTAGACACGTCAGATAGAAACTCGGTTGTGGTCAAAGTTCCAAACTACATGTGATAGGGTTTGACAGATATCTCCTCACTTCGGATGAAGAATTCTTGCCAGCTGACGGAAATATTTTGTGACATAGCTTAATCACTTAGGTAACAGCAATTTGGGCCCAAACTCAGGTAAGCCTTCCGAATACCCATGCTCGAACCATACCCAGTAAGGGCCCTGAAGAAAAACAATGTCTTTGGCATAGACGACATCCAACACTTCGGTGGAAATGCTGCAGCCACTTATGGGAAACCGACGCCCTTTCCGAAGATTGGAAGAAGGGATGATTGCTAAGCTGACGGAATGTGGTAACTGGAAATGCATATGCGTTCTCCCGGCTGTTGCTAAGCTAATTGGTAGAATAACTCTTGATCGAATGAAGAACCATGCAAATTCAATACACGACATCTTACAGGCAGAGTTTCGAGTTGGATCCTCCAGCATCGACCACATCCAAACCTAGCCTATCATCTAGTATAGATCTCGGCAATATTTGAGTCGAATTGGAGAGACTTACAACGGAGAGTTGTTGCTATGTATTATAAAGGCAATGTAATATGATGGCGACCTATGATCGAGGTAAATGTCACGACAGCAAAGTGTCAGAAGAATTTATATTTCGCAGCGAAGTATTATACGACGACGTAGAAATCAGTGATGTGAAAGCCAAGCTGAGACAGTCCCGACCAAATGTGGAAACAGTGCCACTTTGTGGGTGTACGACATGGATTAATTAATTTTTAGGTGTAAAACGGTCTCAGCAAACCGCCCTCCTCAGCCGGTTTCTAGCACAATTTAAAGTTGTTGGAAGTCCTTTTTAACTGCACAAGCTACCTTAGTTATAGTTTTCCCCTTATGGTTCGTCCCACTGGGTTAGATTCAAAGACTCTTCATGGAAGTGCATTGATGAAAAGGTACTCAACGTGACCTATTACTTTTAGATATTCTAGACATAAGCACATCTGCTTTTCCATTCTCTAGCAGTACAATATATATCACCCGAAGGACTTGTCGTTCAAAGAAGCCAAGACACGTCACACACCTGTGAAAAGATCGTGAAAATGTGCCACTGGTTTTCACTGGTGGATTCACAGCACTTCTTGAATAGTTAATATGTATGCGATCGAGGAGTTCTTTTTACGTCTTCGTGCCTCGTATACGCTTATTCGCGCCCTTCGACTAGGTAGTGATCAGAGTCTGGGGACTTGTCTTGCGTGAAAAGTAATGTCTTGTTTCAGATTAATATGCAGTTAAATGACCTAAAGATCGTCATGTAACTGTGGTTAAGGTATTTAAACCGCGTGCTAACCATCGCCATATTTCGCCCCGCAGAAAAGTTAGTTAAGGTCTGCGATTCTGAAGACCCTGAATTTAGATTACGCTAGCACGTAGGCTCTCCTTTCCTATTTTTGCGTCTAAGACTTGATTCCTGTTTAGGACACTGCCAGAATATTTTCGCAAGAAATGACACAAATGTTGGTGAACTTAGTCCTGATGCACATATGGTAGTTCTTAAGCGTTTGCTCAAAAGCTGGAAGGTAAAGGCTTCTTCCTGAAATCTGCTTCTCACAACACATCGGAATCCAAATATGCGATGTACCCGTTAGCGTTGTTGCTCGGTCAAAGGGTGTTTTTTTTTGGAGTTTACGAGACCAAAGACGACTTTATTACTTTCACTTTTGTTGTTTGTCATCTTACAGACTGGGGCAGTCCTGGACTTCAATTAACATGCTCTCCAGCCAACTAAATTTATAGCTAACTGCCTCCAGTTATGCGTGCCAAGTTGGCGCATCGTCCAACTGTGAGTGCCACCTTGTGTGAGGTCTTCCTTAAATTCGTTACCCTTTTTGGGCTGGAGCATTGTCGTCGATGCGTTCAATATTACCTAGCCATCCTTACCGCTGTAAACGAAGCTTTCTAACAAGATCAACGTCGTTGTACAGCCAATGTTGTCCTCCGTCAAACTAGATGGGGCCAAATGTCGCACGGAGTATTTTTCGCTCAAAACAGGTAAAGGATGCTTCGTGCACTTTTAGAAGTATCCATGCCTGTATGTTATACAAAGGACAGGAATGATGAGGCAGGTTCTTGTATAGTGTCCTCCTCGCTGCTTGAGATAAAGCTTTGCTGCCCAACGGTCTTCTTGGCCCAACAACCAGCGCCAGACTCATTTTCCCCGCTTCTGCCTCAATGCACACAAAAGTCCCACTGACACCTCGCTGTGTGCTCCCGCTTATGTCAATATCACTTGTACGAGTATAAGCTAGAAGTTGGACAGTTGGACAGTTGGAATTGTTGTGCCACTGGTGTTGGTTTGTGTGTTCCGCACAATATTGTACTTTCAATACGATTCGATGATGCTTCTTCTGCCTTTGAGAGAATAGCAGGAGTTCTCAATTGGCATTCGGCTTCGAAGGAATTTGTCAGCGACGTCGGACTCTCTATAGCTCGTCTGTGTAGATGATAGCATATGTAAGAGGTGGTGGGTATCTCTTTGATAATCTCGGGTCTTCTCTAAGATCTGCTGCAGAGTGAAAATTTGGTTGATGGCTGATTTACGAGGTCTGAAACCACACTGATACGAACCTATCAGGATGTTGACGATTGGATGAAGATGTTCACACAATATGGCAGCAAGGATCTTGTATGCGATATTTAACATACCTATGCCCTTTAGCGGGGCGCAGTTCTGGGTGTCTCCTTACTTCAGAACGAAGCAGACGATTTTTGGATTCAATTCCTCTGACCAAATTATACATTTGAGCTGGACACAGAGCTCGCTTTGCTACTAAACTGTCGGAGGCAGAGGAAGAAGATGTTCACAGAGCAAATTGCCAGTGCTTGTTTTTCTTTCCCCACGGCACAACTTAAAGTGATCTATTGCTCTGGACGTCGGAGTGACAATTGTGACAATGCCTACGCTGAGCTGGGCTTTGAATGTCGGCGAGGATAAGTAGTCGAACAGGAGCATTACTACACTTCGGAGTTGTACATAAAAATTTAATAGCGGGCGATATGCTTCTTTGAAAGAAGCAGGAAGATTTAAGAACCTCTTGGTCGATTTGTTTTCGTATTCAAGAAGATTCGAGTTTGTACGAGTATATAAATTCTTAGGTTAACAACAGGTACTGGAATAATATCGAAAGGATTATGTATACTCGTCGTGCATGTCCCTCAAAACTATTGTATCAAGCACAGCGATTTCCCTTCATTTCGAATGCAACCCTTACGATTTGTTGACGTGACTTGCAATGCATACGAATGCGGAACACAAGCAACACCTCTAGGTTTAGCACGTGCCATACAGAAAATACTTGGCATTTACATTGACTATGCACATACATATGCAATGTCTCTTTAGATTGTAAATATGGATGCAGAATTTCAATTTGAATATAAAGTAGCTTAGTGACACTGTACACTGCGGCTAAATACGTAGATTTTGCAAAATTCAAAACGGAATGCTACATTTTGTTCGCCTTCACATTGCCCTTTCAATGCGAATATTCCGGTAGAAATGACATTAAAAGTTACATGAAACATGGGGGTTACATTTGACAATAAAATCGCCGTATTAGACAGAAACACAAAGCCATCGATTGCGTGTATCTTCACCATCATCCAATTCATTGGTGGCAATTGAGAACGCAATCGTATTATGGACGTGTCTCATAACAACAGAGCAAACAGTGACATACAAATTAAAGCCACACGAGTGACACTTGACATTTTAATAGCAGACTGCATGAAAAGCGATATTGTCACAATATAACGCGTTTTATAGACGTCTAAGGCCTTGTCATATCATTAGGATACTCTGAGAGCGCAGTCAAAGACATGGCCATTGGCAAAATGGGTTGATAGTACCAATTTTTTCTTTTTTACAGAAATCTCTACACGAATTGCTTCAACTACAAGGAAACTTCTCCCTCCTTTAAGTTCCCCTGGAACAGACTGCCTTTAGATGTTTGAACATGCTCCAGTCGAGTCGGTCCAATCAGAAATGGTTGAGGAATATCGAGTACCTCCCTTGGACCCATTTTAAGAAGTCAACTATAGAACTACATATAAAATCTGAATACTATGGCTAAATCCGATGATCACCTTCTGGCAATACTCCTAAGTCTCTTGGTAATATTGCCATCAATACCTCTGGACAATCAGACTAAGATCCGGCACTAAGAATAGACGAGATCCATGATAATTTGAAAGTGTTATGCTGAAATGAAAGTCTGTAACACATGATACTGTTGCTCTCATAGAGAATTTAAGCGGAGTTTACTTGGGGCAGGTTTGTTAGAAGTGATGGACTTTGGCGCTGGACATATGAGTGAAAGTCTCCTAAGAGCTGAAGCTGATATCAGGCTGATATACGCTTACTGACAGATTGACACCAACAAAATATAATAATAATACCATAAGTCTGACAAGGAAGACACCATTACTAGTGCAAACACTCAGCAAAGCATGTCGACTAAACTCTCAGTCAGGCCTTATTCCAGACTTTCTCTAACTTATTCTGCTTCAGGGCGGAATGCCACCACCGCTGGTATACGAGCAGACGATGGTCTACCTCAAGCTATAATTGACTGACATTGTAGATACTGGTCATTCATCAATCTGCGGATATTTCAAGCGCTTCTGCAATGGAGGAATACTAGGAGGAGACTTAACTTTTAACGGCTGTCATTCCAATCAGCCGACAAGATCTTTGCCGATAGTGAAACGTCGAACCAATTGAATAGTGTCATAGATACCAATAGGCCATCTGAAACGCCACAACTGATGTACTCGGTATCACTTGAACAACCCCATGAAATCACTGGCACAGACAGGAAAGACTGGTACTGCAGGAAAGAACCTCGCCTCGGCTTCGTGATTATTTACTTGTTAGGTAAGGTGGCGCTACAGCCCAGGAGGACCTGGGCTCAAGCAGCTACCTCCAGTTTCGCACGCTAAGTTTGTTGAGGTTCCGCATACGAATCAGCGTAAACGGTCCCTCAACTCTACAAGCAAAAGAAAAGGGAAAAATATTGTTTTTTTCGGTGGAAAAGTAAAATTAGGGAGAGACGATTGATCAAGAAAGTGGAGAGATATTACGCCTTGAGAATTTCAACCAAAGGATAGAAAGAACTTTTCAAGTCCGAACCCAGGCCTGTAGAAATGAGCAAGGAAACTTAGTAGTAGGATCAGGGTCGATGCTGAAGACATAGCACTACTACTTCATCATGCTGTTGAACGGGAGAGATGGTCTAAATTTCGTCCTGGATGATAAAAGCCAAGACTATTCTTAAACTAATCTTAGCAATTTCTAAGCTAAAATACAATAGTAAGGTTGCTGCGTAGGACAGCCTATTTGCCGATCAATTTTAAGCAGCAGAAGATGACTTGGCAAAGACCTTATACCAATTTATGTCCAAGACTTGGTCGGTAGAAGGGATCTCAGCATCCGGTACACTACAGGGCGATGTCTTGTTTCGAATTTGCTACCAAACTTGTCAGATTTTGTAGAGAGGCAATGGAATGAATGGAAAATGCTCGCTAGTTCAAAAATTTTGATGTGAAATTCGTGTGGAAATCACAAACCAATGCAAAAGGCCCCATTTTACCAAATTCCGTCCATACCCTGATGACATTGATATCATTGGCAAGACAGCAAGGAGTCACTGGTGCATTTCCATATATTGAAACAGGAAAATAGGTTAATTTCTGGATGGGGCCAAAACCAAATATTAGCTGTCAACAAGGAAAGACATACAACATTGACGAGAAGGCCATGGAGAATACTATGGAGACTACAAAAAGACCTCATCATCCTAGTCCTGTTCGTTGATGCAGAATCATAGACCGACGGGAAGGCCTGATTAAGATATCCTTAGTTGTTTTGAGCGCAAGGTCAATCTGAACCATAAAATCGGCTAGCGTCGTAGTATGCAAGCCGAGCTTCAGAGCTGCTGGAGGCGGAAGAGCAATAATTATTTCACATCATCACAAATTGGACTAAGGTAGCATCAAGGCTTGATGGGCTGAGAGATTAAAACTCCCGGAGAAGGGTGAATGCGAGCTCGTAGTAAAAATAAAAACGGCTATCGCAAGTTTCCTTCATTAAATTCACAAGCTAAGTACTATAGCTGCACTACCCGTATCCTATCATCACATTTGTCCAATTCTTTAGATATGGTTCTTTATCATCAGATCCACGTAGTAGTGTAGTTCAATCGGAGTGTAGCGTAGTGTGAGTGCAATCCTGCCCTAATCAATACCCACGAACTTGGTCATAAAAGTCTACTTTCTCTTGAAGACAACCGGGTACTTTATCAGAAAGTGAACTGCTTCCCTTCAGTCAAGAGACAACCACAGAATGCCACCTCTTGCTCACGAATTCTAAATCGATCGTCTCTAACTGCAATGCAGGACTCTTGATCTAGTGCATAAAAGCATGAAGGAAAAGCAAGAAAAGACGATAATCCCATGAAAAGTCATTAAGTTTGAGGATACTAGTAAAACTTCAACGTGACACCAAGTTGAGAAAGTCGTGTGCCTGTTACTTCTTGTGAGTTTATCAGTAGCGATAGCAACAAAGCACCACAGCCCTAGATCAATACCGCTTGTCAAAGAATATCATCTCAGTTTTCAAGGTGAGCAAAGTGGCCAAATTTTGCATTCCGAACTTTAACAGTTCTCTAGACCTAATGAACTGTAAGTGAGGTCACTACAAGTTGAATTGGTAGATTGACGTGTTGATATATCGAATCCAAGGGAATAGCTTACGTTTGGAGGGCATGGTGGGTAAATTTTTAAAGATGGTACCGGGCCATCTAGAGACAAGTAGAAGAATCCTACCAACAAAAAGTTCCTCGATGAATGCATTCACAAGATTCATGACTCTTGGGATGACTTGAGATACAAGCTAATCCTTGCTATGGATATTCGGAGGATACCCAGAATCCGCATCTATCTCTCTATCATCTCTGGACAATATCCTTCATCAAAACCCACGTTTTAAAAACACTACAACGAAAGCGCGATAGGATCTAGAAAAGCTGAGCGTCGAAGTGCATCATCATACCATCATACATCAGATTATATTATCTTCAGACTTACAACTACTCACAATCGCTAAATGGATAGTTGAACAGGATATTCGACTAAATGTTCTACACAGACGGTTCACAGAACGACTGCGAGGTTAAAATGGTTGTGTTTTCGGGCTCCGTGAACATCTCACAACCTTACATCTTTGCGTATTCCAGTTGGAAAAAATTGCCACCTGGGAACTCGTCATGCAATGCCAAAGCAGAATTACGCCAACAAACCATGTCAATCTTCGGTCAATTAGTCTACTTCCGAACATTAGCAAAGTATTTGAAAAGGTGGTTAACAGAGCTCTGTTGAATTGGGTGGGGGATAACCATATAATCCCGGACAATCAGTTTGGTTTTAGTGCGAGCCACGACATCATTCATTCGGAATCGAAACTAATCTTCGGCATACAGCTGAACAAATGTAAGAACAATGTACGGGTGCTTGTCTGGTTGACTAGGAGAAGGCCTTTGACACAATACGGTTTGAGTGGCTTTTTTATAAGCTAGCCAGAATGGGCACGCGGAAACCTTTACTATATACAAGGTGGCGCAAAATTAATCGTCTAAGTTTGTTTTTGAATTACTTTTTCGAGTGATGGAAATCTTTACTTGGACCTTTTCAAATGTTTCTGTTAAGTGGAAAAGATAATATCAGCCAAGTGGTTGCCGCCAGTATTGATACACATTTGTGCACGCTGTGCCATGACCTTCCGCAAAATTTCCGGCGATAACTGCTCGCATTCCTGTCGAATATTCTCCTTAAGGGCTGCGATTTTCTGAGGCTTGTTGGCATAAACCCGCGACTTCAAGTAGCCCCGAAGAAAGAAGTCTGCGATGGTTAAATCCGGCGATCTTGTTGGCCATGCCAAATCGACAGAACGGGAGATTACGCGACAAGGAAACGCTTCCTTTACAATATCCATTGTGGCTTGTGCTGTGCATGCGATTGCACCATCTTGTTGAAACCACATTTTCACCAAGCCCCGCTCATCCAATTCCGACAGTATAAAGTCGTTTATCATGGCCCTATAGTGTTCACCAGTAACAGTGACCATGTTGCCGATGGCGTCCTCAAAAAAATACGGCCCAATCACTCCTCCCGCGTAAACGTCGCACAACACAGTGGCTTTGAGTGGATGTAATGGCTCTTCGTGCATCCCACGCGGATTTTCAGTGCCCCAGAACCGAAGATTTTGCTTATTGACGTAACCGCCTAAGTGGGAATGCGCCTCGTCGCTCATGATGATTTTCGATACAAAATCGTCCTCTTTGTTGTTGAGATTGATGATGGCTTTACAGTAATTCACACGCAACTGACCATCAGGAGGCATTAACTCATGCACTATTTGCACTTTCGTACGGAAACCTGTGTAAGTCCTCCACTAAAACTCGCTGGTGATGCCCAGTTGCGTGGCCCGTCGTCTGGTTGATGTTTCTCCATACTCAGCGACATCGTCAGCCACAGCCGCGATATTCTCGGCCGAACGACCAGCCCGGTGGCGACTACGCTCTGCATGTTCTCCTGTGGTTCCACTCTGTTCGAGTCGAGTAGCTATGCGCCGGAATGCTTGCCCAGTTGGCGCGACACGATTAGGAAATCGAGGTCGAAATTCACGCTGCGCTAACACCACCGACCGATTATTATTGGTCAAAAACATCGGACAATTATTCTAAGCTCTTGGGGAGTATAGCGCTCCATTGCTTGTCTGTTTGTATACTGCAACTGTCTAGTTCACAAATGTCAAATATGATTGACGTACGATGCCAATTTGCGTCACCTAGCATGATTTACGATATGCATATGAGAAAGAAGCTTGTTGTCACGTTTATTTACGTGATTTCGAGTAAAGTGTTTAACATGGCTCACAACAGGGGTCGGTTATTTCTCCGATACTGTTCAATATTTACACGAGTGCTCTAATAGGTACCCTCAATCACGTTATAGCGTATGCAGATGATTTAAAGGCATACAGATCACGACCAAAAATCGGAGTCATTAACACCCTTTTGCAACGTGACTTCGATCATATTAAAGAGTATTGCGATGATTGGAAATTGAAAATTAATCCCAAAACAATCTTATTTAGAAGTCCATTGAGAAGGGCCTTGTGGGATACCAGAAATATTGGAATCACCGTAATTTGGCCATCATTGGACAGCATGGACTACCACTAGCAGTGAGAAGCGCAGTTAGATATATTGGTATCTGGCTTGATAAGTGTTTATATTTTGATAAACATATAGATGCTTGTCTGGCTGTAGCCAAGGAGGCTTTAGCTTTGACAAAAAAATTGTTTCAAAGCAGTCAACTTGATTCCAGGGTGAAAGTCATATGCTACATGGCCCTAACCAGTCCAATCATCGCTTACGGTTGTCCGGTGTGGTTTAATCTAGCGCCGTCTTACATGGAAATGATTCGTGTGCTTGCGAGACAGTGTCTTAGAACTTGTCTTCGATTGTGCAAAACACCATATATTATCCCAACAAAGTCCTTTACAAGCGAGCTGGACTAAATAGGATTGACAATATTCTAATTAAGGTGATTCGAATGCACATCGCAAGAGCAATGACGAGCGATAATAGCCTGATCTTTGGGACATATTACACCAATATAATGTACTACGAGAGCACACTTCAATCTGGCTATATCCCGCTTGAAGCATTTCTCCATATTGACGCTAAAGAGTAAGTGCAAAGTAGGGACGGTATTCCGGTATTCTGGTATTATATCACCGTCATCGCCGTACGAGAGAAAACCGACTCATCTACGACGAGTACGTCGTAGGCCTTCCGACGATTCCTCTCACTTCGTCTCTCTTAATTCGTGTTCAGAAATAGAAATATTGATGGTGGACTGCCTAAGCAACTCAAGTCTATATCAAATTAGTATAATACCTAACACAATGAACAGACAACTCGACCTTGTCTTCACATCCGTTTCAGATAACTGTGTCGTTTATAGGAGTGATCATCTTCTTTCTACCCTAGACTGCCTTCATCCCCCCTTGTCAATTATATACTCATAAGAAAATGGCAACACAAGTGTCGATTCGGAAAATTCATTCTCATTTAACTTCCGAAGAACAGACTTTAACAAACTTAAAAACCTCATCAGCAACATTAACTTTGACTTTATTGCTGAGACAACTAACATTGATCTTGCCTTATCAACGTTCTATTCGTTAATTTTCTCCTGCTTTGCCCAATCGGTTCCATATACCTTCCGAAAGCACTGCATGTCAGCTCCTCCCTGGTACAACAAGGAGTTGCGCTCTCTCCGTAATAACAGAAGCAATTTGTGTCACAAATTCTTAAGGACTCAATCTGATTCCGACTACAGTAATTATCGATTGGTATATAGTACATACCTCTACCACATGCAATTTAACTTAGTCTCGGACGCGTTGGCTTCTACCAGTTTGTTAATACCAAAAGAAAGTCAGACGGCTTCCTACTCTACTCTCAAATTTCTTAGTGAATCTTCTGCCGACCCAAAATCCATTGCAAATTTATTTGCCTGTCATTTTAATAAATCCTTTTCTAAGAAAACAGCTGAACCCGATCCTAGTTACTTTAGCTATATGAGAAACTATCCTGAGACATCATCACATTTCGCTAAATATAACAACATCTTTGGTATCTGAAAACATTACCAAACTTAAAGATGATCTTTCGTCCGGCCCTGATGGCTTTCCGGCTATTGTAAGGTCCTCCCCTTGCTGCTCTATTTAACTTGTCTGTCTCAACAGGTACTTTCCCTTTCCTATGGAGGGAATCTTTTATCGTCCCTATTCATAAAAAAGGAAGTAACAACGAAGTCGATAATTATAGGCCCATAGCAAAACTCTCTTGCATACCCAAACTTTTTGAAAGCATAGTCTATCAACAACTGCTTCCGTACGGTAGGCCATCTATCTGTACAAATCAGCACGGTTTCATGAAAGGTAAATCAACGACCACTAACCAAACAGAGTTCGTCTCTAGGACGCTTCATGCTTTAGAAGATAGTGATGAAATCGATTCAATTTCCACTGATTTCAGCAAGACAATCACCAACTTATCCTTTTTATACTAAAAAAACTTGGCTTTTCCCCTCATTTTGTGGAATGGACCAAATCGTATTTAGAAGACCGAGAATACAGGGCCATCTTCAGATCTTCAATATCCGACCCCATTAAAGCAACATCTGGTGTCCCTCAGGATAGTCACCGACATAAATCTCATTTTAATGAATTGTAATCTTTCTATGTACATATTTTCGCTGATGACATGAGAATTTCCAAAGTCATTTCATTGCCTTCTGACTCCCATTGCCTGCAAGATGACTTAAATAAGTTTTTGGTATGGTGCAAGCAAAATTTTTTAGAGCTTAATGTCAGCAAATGCCAAGCGATAACCTATTCCCGCAAACGGGAAACTACCTGTACCCAAGTACGGGATCTAGGAATAATTTGTGACAGTGAATTGAATTCCGACTCACATATTGACAGCATTATAAATAAAGCAAACTCTGCACTTGGTTTTATCAAACGCTGGTCAAAAGAATTTTCCAACTCTTACGTTACAAAGTCCCTGTGCATTACATTTGTAAGGCCTGTTCTCGAATATTGCAGCCAAGTTTGGTCACCCTATAAACTAATCCACATTCAAAGAATAGAAGCAGTCCAACGCTGTCTTATCCGTTTCGCACTTCGTGGTCTACCCTGGGCCGACCCTTATGGATTACCACCCTATGAAAATAGGCTAAAACTAATTAGCATGCATACCCTAAAAAAACGTAGTGAAGTCTCTGATGTAACATACTTTTTATCCACCAGTTACTGACTGGAAATATCGAGTGCTCGAGAATAACGCAAAATATTGCATTCACTCCCAATCCCCGTAATCTGAGATCTGTCCCACTCTTCCTGATCCGAACTCACCGCACCAACTACGGTCACTTTGAACCCATATCTAGAATGTTGCGTATAACGAACAACTACGCCGAAGTCTTTGACCTAAATAGCAGCAAACACGAAATAAAAACAGCACTGCTCAATATGCCACTCCCTTAACATCTCCCTCGTCCACCATTTCTCCTCGCCCCCTTAGGTTAAGAATATTTTTTATTAGTTTTAAGTATAGCTTTAAGTTTTTGCTTGTTAATAAGCTTAATAAAGTTGTCCGGGGTAGACCCAGAAGCTCTTTCGTTTTAACCCTGTAATTGCGGACAGGGATATGATCGATGCCGAAAAGCAGTACTCCGAATATTGGTGGCTTAAAGAAGGGGAGAGAGGCGATACGCTCTCTTAGGGCGGTGCGTTACTTGTGTAGCACCTCATAGGTATAAGTAGATTAGGTTAGCTAGGGGGTTTTCGTGTAGAGGCTCGTTATCATGTAGGGGTGAATCCGAGAACTAATCGACGCTTGACGTTTCGGAGGAGCATATGCACCATGATGACGATTGCCAGGCGCCCAAAGGCGCAATCAAGATAGTGACCACACGATGCAAAAGAAAACGAGTCCTTGCCACCTGAATTATAGTTAAGTTAAATTGAGAAGCATAGGTAGATTAAGTAGAAAGTTGGCTTAAGTTTTAAATAAAATTGGAAACAGATAGTAGGTTGCACGTCCGATTTTCACTCCGTTCGCAATAAGAAGCTCTCGAGTAAACGTCTGTAGCAAAAGGTGCAATTTGTTTTCAATAAGATAAAGTGGTACGTATGTTTGACGTGTGAGAACTTTAGGGTTCATTTGAACGGCTCAAACGTGGACTTTCTGCCTTTATGCATTTGAACTGGGACATAATGCGTCTCTGGCAGCGAAAAACATTATTGACGCATTTAAAGATGTAGCGGTAAATGAACGCAACACTCCACGTTGGTTTTCTAAGTTTCGTTCGGGAGATCTTAGCCTCGACAACGAACCACGTGGGAAACCAGAAACGGTAATTTACGAAAATCTTTTAAAAGCAACAGTAGATGCAGACCCAACAGGGCATTGTACAGAACTCGTCTCTAATAGGAAAAGTAAAATAACTCGAAAATGGGTGGCGTGGGAAATGCGGCACAAAAACTACGCCGCTTATAAATCTATGCATCGCTGTGAGCATAGTTCACCAAAATAAATCGTTTTTACCCCGTATAACCACGTATGATGAAAAGTGGATTTTCTGTGACAACCACAAAAGATCTGGGCAGTGGTTGTATGCAGAAGAAAAACTAAAACACACCCCCAAACTAGGTATTCACCAGGTGACAATCCAGTGGAAATCGAAAGGACCAATTCACCTTTTATTTCTTCAGCCAGGGGAAATGATAAATGCAGTCAAATGTTGTGAAGAAATCGACATAGTGCATGTGAAATTGGCTGAAAAGCGACCTGGCCAGTAGGCATGGTCCGATCCTATTGCATGGACCCCATACATCACGTGTAATGGTGCAGAACCTGCTATAGTCGGGATTTGGAATTCTCCGGTATCCGGACTTATCACCACCGGCTCGACGGCAATAATTTCAAGACATGGAAATTCCAAATGACTGCTATTTTGAGAGCAAAAGATTTGTAAGATGTTGTCAATGGGGCGTCAGCAAAACCGGCAGAGACTACAGACGCTGAATTGAAGAAGTGGTTGCAGAAAGACGGTATGGCAATAGCAGTGTTATTTTCATCACTCAATATCGATCAAAGCAGGCTGGTTTGAAGTTGCAAATCGTCAAAGGAAATTATGAATTTGTTGGAGAGCATTCGCAACAAAAAGAGCATGGTAAAGATGATGGGACTGTACGAAGAATACGAGGGTTGTCTGAAAAGTTTCCGACCGAAAAATGATACAAGACATTTTTTCTTAAATTTTTTTTTTATTTTTCTGCGTACATAGTCTCCTTGTAACTCCACACATTTCTCCCAGCGATGCTCCCATCTCTCTAAACCGTCCAAATAGTACTCTGCAAAATAATTGTTCACGAAGGTGATTGCCTCTTTTGACGAAAATCTCTGTCCTACGAGCGCTGTTTTTAGATGAGGGAACAAAAAGAAGTGGCTTGGGGCTAGATCTGGTGAATAAGGTGGATGGCCAAGCAGGTCAAACCGTAATTCATGGATTTTCGCCATGGCAACTGCTGAGGTGTGAGACGGCGCATTGTCTTGGTAAAACAGGATTTTCTTTTTGTGCAAATGTGGCCGTTTTTCTGCAATTTCTGCCTTCAGCTTGTCAAGTAATGATGCGTACTCGTAGTATCCTCCAGTAATGGTTTTTCCTTTTTGAAGAGAATCGATTAAGATAACTCCTTTACTATCCCAAAAAACAGTCGCCATCACTTTGCCAGCCCAAAAAACAGTTTTTGCTTTTTTTGGAGCCAGCTCGCCCTTTACAGTCCAATGTTGACTGAGTTTCATCTACAGTAATTAATCGGCGCCAAAACTCGGATTTATTGCGCCTAAACTGCGCCAACAGAGCGTTGGAAATGTTCATTCGAACACGTTTTTGGTCTAACGTAAGCAAACGCGGCACCCAACGCGCGGACAGCTTTTTCATGCCTAAATCTTGATTTAATTTGGAACAAACATGTTCTTTGGACATTCTCATAACCTCTACTATCTCTCTCAGTTTAATTCGGCGGTCGTCTAACACCATTTGGTGAACTTCAGCAAGGTTATCGTCAGTGGTTGCAGTTTTTGGACGTCCCGAACGTTCATCATCTCCCAAGCTCTTACGGCCACGTTTAAGTTCAGCTGACCAAAATTTCACTGTGGTAAATGATGGTGCAGAGTCCAACTCAGTTTTGATTTGCGTAGGCGTATTGCCTTTCAAAAACAAGAATTTAAAAACAGCTCGACACTCAATTTTTTCCATTTTCACAAAAACACTTAAAACTGCGCGTCCAAAATGACTGAAACTTCGGTAAGTAACCGTCAAAAGATGCACAACTAGCATTCACTAGCTTTTATTGACGAGTGTCGCTATTTTTACGTTGCGGTCGGAAACTTTTCAGACAACCCTCGTATTTTGGAAGATGAAAAAGTAGCGGCGTACGTGTCAAAAGTGAACAATTTGGCTCATGAACTTGAGGAACCAGGAGAAAAGTTGACAAATAAGCTCAAAGTTATGTCGAATAATCAGCGGTTTATCTTTAAAGTTTAGTAATTTTCGCACTGTTTGGGACAACATCGTCGAATGTCGTTCAATGGATACACTGTTGGCAAAATTACAGTTAGAAGAAGATCCTATGAACAAAGTTGACCGCGAATCACCAGCGTCAGTCGAAGCAGCATAAGAAGAAGAAAAAGTCCAAACCGGGCGGAAAATCAAAGTCTACTTATTTTTCTTATGGACAAAAAAAAACTGGACATTGGAAAAAGGACTGCTTGTCAAAAGGAATGGATTTTTCAGTGATCGATACAGTTTAGTCGGCGTGCTACGATGACATATGGATTGGTGATTCAGGTGCAACACAGCACATGACTATGCGCAAAGATTGGTTCATTGAATTTTCAACAACGGGAGCGCAACGTGGTGTAAAGATTGCGAATGGTGATCTACTCGACGTGTTGGAAACAGGCAAAGTCGAAATTGAGGTGCTCGTCAACAATCGATGGATAAAACGATACTTGGAAAATGTACGCTATGCACCAAAATCGACGGTAAATTTATTTTCTATTGGTCAACTCACGAACAAAGGATATACAGCTCAATTCAAAAGAAAGCACTGCATTGTGGCCAGTGTTGCAATGGGAATGAAACATGATGACGGGCTTATACGTATGATTTTTCGTATGGCAGAAAACAGGCAATTGGAGCCGTGTTTTGCAATGATACAGACGATTGGGTCACATCAACGTAGCACAAATCAAAGCGATGGTTAACAAAAATCTGGCAAGTATTGTTGATTTTACTAATGGAAGAGATTTCTTTTGTGAAGAATGCCAGGTGGGAAAGTTCAAACGAAGCTCACATCCGTTGACCGAAAAACGTGCTATCAAAAAGGGCGAATGCCTTCACATTGATCTATGTAGACCGATGGAAGAGACTGGTGTTGGTGGAGCTAAATATTTTATGGCGCTGAAAGATGAAGCATCGCACATTCAGGATGGTTTATTTCATTGCACAAAAGTCTGACGTCGATGAAAAGTTGGAAGAATTTTTCTCGTATACTGCAAATCTCTTGAATACTAAAGTCAAAGGTATTCGAAATGACAACGGAACAGAGTTCACTGGTGGCAGAACACAAAAAGTTTTGTCGAAGCGTGGCATTGTGATGGAACGTATTGTACTGTATACTCCTCAACAAAATGGTATCATCGAAAGAGGAAATTAAATTGTTCAGGAATCAGCACGCACTATGTTATTGTCGAGCAAGTTAAGTAAGCCAAAAGTAGTACGCACGGCAGTGTACGTTTTAAATCGATCGACAAATTCCCAAAGCCCGAATGTAACACCGTATGAACAGTGGTTTGGCCAGAAACCTTGTCAGTCAGTTGAAGGTGTTTGTTACGATTGGTTATGCACATATTCCAAAGATTCATCGAAAGTAGTGGGATCCGAAAGCAAAACAGGTATTTTTAGTCGGATTCGAGCCCATAAATAAGAATTTTCGATTGTTTGATCCAGAGTCAAAGAAAGTGTTCATCAGTTGCGACGTAAAATTCAACGAAAATTTTATTCAAAGTGAATATTTGACATTGCCAGAGGTTGAAACCGAGCTCAAGTGAATCGAAAAATTGGATGAAAGCAGTTCAAGACGATCTCGATTCGTTGAAAGAAAACGGCACATGGGATATTGTCTTGAAACCGAGTAAATGTCGTGCCATAGGCAACAAATGGGTGTTCAAGTTGAAAACACCGAAATACAAAGCACGATTAGTGGCGAAGGGTTACTCACAGTCAGCCGATATTGATTATAAAGAGACGTTTTCTCCGGCCGTACGGTATGAAACAATTCGTAGCATTTTGGCTATAGCAGCAATCGAAGATTTAGAAATGTCTCAATTTGACGTAAAGACTGCTTTTCTTAATGGTGATTTGGAAGAGATTATTTATATGCAAGTACCTGAGGGAATCCAACACGAGCCAAACAAAGTGCGTCGTAACAGTCGCAAGCAGATTCATGTTTGTTCCACGGTCAAATTGATGACAGTAAGGTAATTTTATCACACAGGAAGAGAGCGATCAAACCATTTTGTGTACCCTTAAGATGTTTGCACATAGCGTGGGCGAGGGGAGGTTAGGGAGGGAAAAAGAGAGAGGATACCGATGTGTGTTGGTCTTAAATGTTGCAAGTTATAGTGACTAGGAAATGAAGAGCTCGGCAAGGCATTCCATAAGCGAGTTGTACGGCTTAGGAATGAATCATGATATTTCAGAATACGTTACGAAGGTGGCTTGTGCTTATACTGATGAGCATTCATAGCGAGACAGGTGTTACGGTTGAAGGTTTGAATGGGCGGAATAGTGGAAATAGCGATGAAACAAAGTGAGACAGGAGACATTACGTCGGTGTTCGAGAGTGTCAATTGATTGACTGATACTAGTATCACCTATGAGTTTTATCGCACAGTTTTGGATCCTATCTAGCAAGTATAAGGAGGTTTTAGGAGCACCTGACCAGATGTGAGCATTGTACTCCAATTTTGGGCGGATGAATGCTTTATATATTGTGGCCAGATCAGAGGGGGTAAAATATTTCTTAGATCACTTGAGGAAACCTAGACATTTCGCAGCATTTTTGATGACATCGAATATGTGGTCATTCCAACGTAATTTGTCGCTGACACACATACCGAGAATGGAGAGTTTATCGGTTTCGACGATGCAAGTGCCATTCATGGATAATGGCTGGGCATTTGAATTTCGCTTTAATGACAGCAGAAGCATTAAATTCCACTCTGTTGACAGTTCCCCAATTGGTTATGCTCTTGATATCGGAATTTAATGAGCTTCACAACGCTGCCGGTCCTGTTCTACAGCCAAAGAGCACGGACGTGAGTCCGGAAACGAAGATGAAAAGCAGAGAGTACTGTCATCAGCAAATGAATATATTGCATTGAAAGTAGCAGACAAGAGATCATTAATGAAAATTAAAAAGAGTGTCGGAGACAGAACGGAGCCCTGGGGCACACCAGCATTTATTTTGTGGATGTCAGACTTGAAGCCATCGAAGACAACTTGAATTGAACGTTGCGAAAGGTAATTTCTAATCCATTGAAGAAGAGGGTCATCGATCCCAAAAGCACGCATTTTCGACAAAAGAGCCTGATGCCAAAATCTGTCAAATGCCTAAGAAATATCGAGTGCGATTATCTTGCTTTCGCCAGATTGATGTACGCTTTGGTTCCACTTTTCGGTGAGACATGCCATCAAATCACCAGTGGACCTGTTGCTACGAAAACCATATTGCCGGCCATTGAGAAGTTTTCATGTTTCGAGATATTTCATGAGCTGACGGTTTATCAGCATTTCCATGACCTTGGAAAGAAGGGACGTAAGTGCAATGGGTCTGTAGGAGGAGAGAGAGAAAGATTCGCCTTTTGTAGGGACGGGCTGGAGAAATGCTGTTTTCCATCTGCTCGGAAAGAGTCTTAAATAGTAGGATTGTGAAAAAGCTTACGCAGTGGTTTTGGCAGCGAGGAAGAACACCTCTTCAGAAGAAGGGGAGATATACCTTCTGGACCAGTGGATTTATGTATGTTGAGACCTTTAAGTACTCTTGCTATTACACGAGTGCGTAAATACATTTGTCCCACTGAAAAATTTGACGCACTCAAGTGTAGACGGGGATAAAGCACAATCTGGGAATATTGAGCTGGCCGCAAAGTGTGCAGTAAGCAGATTGGCCTTATCCAAAAAACTGACAGCTGGAATGTATTGTAAATGAGCGTTGGGATGGAGGATGAGGCAGAATTTTTAATGTTTTTGACGAATGACCAAAAACTTTTACTGCCTTTGGGACATTGCAGTATTTTTTGCCTCAGTTTTCGGTCGTATTGGAATTTCACAGGCTTGAGAAAGACGTTGCAGTCATTTCTGGCTCGTTTAAACTTTTTTCGATTTTCCTCTGTCGGGTTGGTCTTGAAGGACCGAAAAAACTTTTCTCTAACCCTGACAGCCTCTTTACAGCTCGAGTCATACCATACCTTTTCTTTTGGTCTGATACTCTTAATTCAATAATGGATAAAGGATCTCATTCCAAGGAGAATAGTGTCAGTGATCATGTCAGCAGCGGCATCCATATCGTTATCGAGGAAATATAACGTCCAGTTAAAGTTCCTAAAGAAGGTGTTAAGTCCGCTCCAACTGGCTTTCTCGTATTGCCATATGGTTCTTTTCGGAATTTTTCCTCTAACTGTGTGGTCAGTTTACAAGAAATTAGCTGATATGACATAATGGTCTGACGATCCTAAAGGGGAGAGCACATCGACGGTGTACTTATCAGGGTGAGAAGTTAAAAACAAGTCCAGGGTATTGGCGATATGACTATCAACGCCTGGTATCCGCGTAGGCTCATTTACAAGCTGCGTTAAGTTGTTCTCAGCAGCGAAGATCTTAACACACCGTCCTTCGGGTGTTGTCTGTCTAGAATGTCGAAGCCACCCTGAATGAATTCAAAATCACATTGGGAAATAGCGGATATTACGTTGGCATGGAAATAAAGCGTGATAGAGAAGTAAAAGCAATAACGATCACGCAAGCATCGTATATCGAACGGATTGTTAACAAGTTTTGCATGAGCGAGTCGAATGCCATTTCTACGCCACTTGATGTTGGTAACGTTTTGACCAAACCAGAAGAAGAATGAGAAGTCAGCAAATTTTTGGAGAATCCGATGGCACATTAGCGCTGTCATTGGGCATTACATACAGTGATTCAGATAATGTGTCTCTATTGGTTGCACTGATGCCGATTGCGCCACTCGACGATCAAAAACTGGGTATGCATTTCTAATTGGCAACGGTCTGACAACTTGCAGAAGCCAAAGACAAGATACGGTCGCGCAGTCTACGACAGAAGCCTGTTAGAAGTTGTATAATATGTTGTATGGGATAGATTAAAGATCGTAAGGTTGTTGTAATATCGTTAAGCTTAGAGCGCTCGATAAGAGCCAGTAAGTAGAAACGGTCGCTGTCAAATTAGATTTAGGTATTTTTGTCTAGTATGTAAGTTAACATATAGAAAGAAATAATAAAAATTAATTTAAGAGTAAAAAAATTGCAAGTAAAGAGTTATGTTACGACATAATCTGTCCAAGGTGCTATTGCTATTGCGTATAGGTATATCTTCGAAATTGGCACAAGAATGTTGAGATGAGTTAGCCAAATGAGTTCTGCTGAAAAGCCGACAAATTGCCCAGACAAAGCTCGATCTTTCACTGCTTGTTGCAAAGGAGGAGCACCTAGTGCATGGAGTAGCAAAGGCGAAAATCTCTTCAAACTTTCTCACAATAGCAAATCATAGATAAACTAGGCTGACAAATTCCATAATATCTAAAGAGATATGACCAAATTTTAAAAAGGCAGAAACGGAAGTCCATCTTTGGAGAATTGAAGGGGATATCGCCGGAATAACAACGATTAGCACGGGACACCGATCGATAGAAGGCTGTGTGTCCCAAACTGGACATCTCACATAGCACACATTGCAGCAACTATAACGTCACGTCTGAGTAAAAAAAAAAAAAAACAAACCAACTTTATCCGGAATTGTGCTCACTCATTCACTAGAAACAGAGAAACTACTCGTATCTTAAAGAAATGTACCTTCAGTATGTTTGTGAAATATTTTCGCTGATAAGTCAAAGACAGGTCGATACAAAACTGGGTGCATACTATCAGCTCTGCTGATGTCCCCCATTTAACACAACAAATTAATTAAGTCACACAACATAACAAATCACAGTAATCAAACTTACTCTGGAATTTTTCAACTCCACTAATCGATCCTCCGGACTGACACCTTTCTTTCCTCTCAACAGAACATAGATCTTCTTCACATTGCACGATCGTAGTAATTTATCAATAGCCGCTTTGCCAACAACGCCAGATCCTCCAGTAAATAGTATCTCACTATTCTCATAAAATTCGCTAGTCATTTTCACGGTTACAAACTAAAAACTATATCCCACTCGAATTTTTCGAAGCCGAAACTATTCAGTTACCGTGCACAATGACAACTCAATTGAAAATGACCCGCGTTAGCTACTTTAAAGGCTCACCATTCTATCTACCCGGACATAACAATTCGCTATGTGACATAGTGAATATTGCCAAATATGAATTGAAAATTTCCGACGTTTGAAATTTCACACTTGTCACCCTGTTGACCCTGTAATGGATTCGATTGCTGTGCACCTTTCAAAAATAAAATAAATATTTTCATTTCCCTTGAATTGAAAAGCGCTTCTGACGATAGTCAACTAGGGTCCAATGCAAACGCGAAATTTGCTGAGAAATGTTGCTGAATTTTCACCGAAAGCGATGTACGAATGCTTAACATACGGATAGATACGCCACAAAGGTTTTTCGATTTTTTTTTTTAAATATGAAAATCAAATCATTGAATTATGGATTTGTTTGCTTTATTGCGCACTTACATATTTTAAGGGCTACCTGAGAGGAATTCTGTTTGTTTATGAAATTTTGTAGCAATTGGGATTGTTTGAATATTCATTCAACTCTTTTCGGTTGGCAATTGTTCAATAGTTTTCAAAACGGCGGCGCAAAGTTCGAAATAGATTTATTGTAACAACAAAAAGGAGGAACTAAATTTGCATTTCAACACCTGAATATATGTGGTGACGAGGCAGTAATAACCAATCGGATACGTCGTCGTTGCTATATTTTTAGCATGGTAATGCACACTTTTACTATTTCTGGACTACTCTTCTACTTGTTGACATATCGTTTTAGGATCACGTCTTGAATTCAGTCTAGGTTGGTGAATATTCTTGGAACCGTCTTTATTGAACTCCAGCTGCTTTCTTGGACTAGTCTAATTATTTACGTCGTTGCCAACACTTCCAATCGTTTTATCATTTCTGGCTTCTTCCACCATTGTACTTCCATAAAAATCGCCCCATGATCGATATTATCCGCACTGGTCGACGTTACACGTGGCTCTCGTGAATACCTGCTTACTTCATAGCGATCATTTATAAACATGCTGGTATCGGTATACGGATCAAGAAATTTTTAACAAAATTTTTTTGGTTAGCACCGCATTACGTTTTCCTAATAGCAACTAAATAGTTAGTTTTGTATATTAAGGATGATTCTCTATTTGCATTTTAAGTCTTGCGATACACTCCCTGTACGGCTTTGATAGAAATTTTCGCGAACTGCGTCTCTGTTTTCTTCGAATACAACCCTAATCAGTATCTTAGGCTAGGTTCAACATGGGTATGATGGACCAAAACGGACCCATCGCGAGCCCTGTGGAACCAGTTGAATTTGTCTTCAAATGGCTAAAACCTAAACAATCGCCCTGGTGAAACACCCAATCTCCCTGCAAAAGCCAAGAAGACCTTTGAAGTTCGTGCCATCTATTTCATCTAGGTTTACGAAGAAGTATTTCCTTAAAAATTTTCTTCGACTACGCGATATTACCTCGCATTCACACAGTATGTGTGTTATGTCCTCAACAGCTTGCAGATCACCGCAGAATCTGCCAATATCCGTATCGGACAATTTGAGTCTCCTTACGTGTTACCGCAGGATTCCTATTACTGTCCTAAGCTTATCCCTGTTTAGTTTTACTAACTTCCTAGATCTTTTGTCGTCAAAGAGCGGCCAGAGAGCTTTAGATACCATGTGTCCTTCAAGACTTGACCACTGTAGGTTGGCAGTTTTTGTGATTTTTTCTTTCTTTTTTTTGCAAAGGAGTGGTTTGATGTTGGCAATCTCACTATTTTCGAGTAGCCCTCCTTTTCTTACAAGCTCATCCGCTTATTCATTTCCTTTAATACCGAAGTGTCCTGGTACCCAGAACAGTCTTACCTGGTTCTGATTACGCTATGCCTTGAGCACTGTGCGACAGCGCCTGACTATATCAGAATTGATGTTGGTCGATTCCGATAGCGATATCTCTTTCGGATACCAATCTCATCTGCATTAGCTCAGCCGCCCTGAGGACAGCCAGAAGCTCTGGTTGGAAAACACTACTTGCGTCTGGTAGTCTTATAGATACTCTTAGTTCTGGGTCTTCTGAGAAGATACCAGAGCGTGTCCCTTCCTCTGTTAAGTCAATATTTTGGTTCCGTTGCATTTTGACTCTGAACACTGTTCTACATCAAGTAGAGTTAGTATAATGTTTGCAGCTAGTCTGTATACCAATGTCACTTGCTTGGATCATTTACCCACAACTTTGCCAACGCTAAAACGATTATTCGGTTTATCCTCTCCATCTGGCCATTCTCTCTAACCACGCCTGTGGTAACCAAAGTGGGCTCAATATTCGCTCCTTCACAATATTCCTTAAATGCGTTTGAAGTGAAGGCCACTGTTGTATCAGGGATTATGCCGTAAGCACTTCAGAAACTACGGTAGACTTCACTGGGTAGATCCAAATGTATTTGGTAATTGTATCTACGACCGAAAAAATATAGGCATAGTGTTTCACTGTAGCTAAAAGGTATGTGGTATGCGTGCAGTGGTTCCTCTGCCTTGCATATTGGGTTCAGGGATAGTACTTACTTCCCGGCTTTACGTTTACTGATAATACACGGGATGCAGTTCCTCATCCACATCTCGATTTTCTGCTTCCATTTGGGAATGTATTGTAATAATTACGACAATTTACCTCTTCCGCAGACCAGAATGCCCTTCCGCATGAACAGACGTAACAACAGCCTCTTACATACCTTTTGGGGTGCAAAGCAATTTGTTTCCATTGTCAAGAAATACCCTGTTCTGTGGAGAAATCCTCATAAGGATCACTTGCTAAAGCCCTTTTGATCGCCCGCATAAACTCATCTTTATCCTGCGCGTTTTATATCCTGGGTAAAAATTCGAAATCCAAAATCATGATTTAGACTCAAAGCACCAGTATGTTTCATCTTACGCCTGATCGATGTTCAACTTTAAAGTCGAATTCTTCCACTGTTAACGCCTAACCAGCGATCCTGGAGGAGGTCTCCCTCCTTTCCATTGTGCCCTTGAATGCCAGGCAATCGATAATAATTTTAAACTTCAACCCCAAAAGATACATTCTAAATTTCCTTATAACTTTTAGTACTGCAAGGACCTCCTCTTCGATACGAAGAATTTGATTGTATTGTACTCGGCCAAATGTTCTGAACGGCATGAAGCTCCAGTCTTAATTTTTCTGATGCTAAGACCGACGATCAAGTCAGCAATGAATTTGTCCTCAGTTTCGCCGGACCTGTGCGATACTATGGTACCCCAGCCGTTACTCTTGGCAACAAATGTGCCTTGATCGATTCGGTGACGGTACCGATTTAGTTGACCTTCAACAGTAGGCAATTGCAGGCACTGTTCTCGACAGCGGTGGCAATACGCTTGGGATTGGTGACAGTCTAATCATCGTCAGGGTCCCAATGATCCTGATCAAAGGGATCCTCAATGCTGGTGATGAGGAATTCTTTGATGAATTCTTGGTACACGTTCGTTCGTATGGGTCAACCACAATGATTTGTCACTGTTGGGGTTCTTGAAGCCCAAATCATATAGACCGTCCTTGTGGAATTCAGAAGCAGCAACATCCATGCCGATGTAGACTTTGCCGGTGTATCAATCCTTAGCAGTGACATCCTGCATCAAAGCCTCCTTGTTGTTTTGAATATTGGGAGCGAAAGCACTCTCATCACCGATAGCGGTGGCATGCAAACCGGACTTATCTTCGATGACCTTCTTCAAGTGATAGTACACTTCAGAGGCGATTTTCATGGCCCCAGTGAAGGAGCTAGCACCAGTTGGCAAAATCATGAATTCCTGCATGGCTAATTTGTTGACTGCATGACTGCCACCGTTGTTGACATTGACATGAAATACACAAGATAGTATTAGCTCCGAACTTTGACTTGTTCTCGGTACCATCGATCTGGGGCCAACGATATGTTGATGTTATCCACAACCTTCTTGACATGCTAGTTGTTCTTCTCCTCATCACGGAGTTCCAAAGCCTCATGTACACCAGTGGATGCTCCAGATGGTACAGCTGCACGGGAAATTCAACTTCCACGGTGGATGGATAATACGAGCTCATTAACAAAACAATCCTTCAGGGTTTGGAAAGCAGTTTTCCCCGAAGCCCCGATTTGGAAAACAGACTGCTTTTTAAGAAGAGACGTCAGCGGCTTGGCGATCAAGGAATAAACTAACAAAAATACCCAGTAAGACCACCGAATTTTTGGACATTCTTGGTCGTTACTGGCTGCGAAAACATCCTCACTGCTAAAGTTTTGTAGCGCTAGGATTTCACAAAACCAATTACGTAGCCCAAGCACTCGATTTCCTCACATAGAAATTGACACCATTTTATCCGGAGGCCAAAAACAGAGGCTACTTACGACTTCGTTTTTCAACCAATGCATAGAAAAATCCACTTGATCTTCGTTTAGGGGTAGTGGATACCGATCGCGAACCATAACTCTATTTAAGCGAGCGTAGGTACTTTACGAACAGCCTTTTTGTTCCATCCTTTTTATTGGATAAGACTATCGGACTTGCAAGTTTTCAGCAGCTTGTTCTGATTTCGCCGCGTTTCAGCCAGTCATTTACCTGAGTGTCGACATTTGTTTCACTAGCGGTGCCAGCCTTCCAGGATTTTTGCCAGATAGGTTGTTCATTCGACTTTGAGAACCCACATTTTGCATTCAATGATTTTTCGCTTTGAGGCTTACAGTCATTCACTTTACAACCAACAGTTCGGTTCTAAATTGATTTTAAGACTTCTCCCAACATTGCATTGCGGACTGTCGTTTGGAAATGACAACTGTCGACTTTTATGAGTACTGTGGTCACAAATGAAGTTAAACTTCGACAGAATTCTCTGGAAAGGCTTGTACCTGTATCTCCATTCTCTATGATTTTAATCTTCGCACCGTATAATGGATAAATCACTCCCTGAGTCAATTAGAGCAGCGATTCTTTGATCATTGACTTTAATCGTTTTTCTGTTAACACAGTTTGCTAACCTCTGGTACAACCCGACGATTTGTACCCAAATTCGTTGCAACGAAAACATTTTACACATATAGGTACCATTATTGTAGTTAGAGCCTTTATGACCCACCTTCCCGCAATTGTAGCGTCTGTATGCGAGTGTGCCCTGCTGTCCGGTGGTTGATTCTTACTTGAAGAACTTACTTTCCTTTTCGGTGGTACCCTCATTTGCGAACTATCTAAATCTTCTTTGAATTTGGAGTATAGAGCTATCCTTTCTCTGAATTCCTTCAACGAAGGCCCTAAAGCACCAAGTTCCCTCATCTTCAAAAGATAATCCTGACAGCTTTCACTTTTAACTTGCTTTCCTTTATCCATCATTTGGTGGATCTCTGCCAGTGTGACATCATTAGCGAGCTCATCTACTAAAAATTCTTTTAAAATGGGAAATTTCAATAAATTGGTTCTGGATCGTATAACCAGCTTTGCCGATCCAACAAGTAGACGTTTAGCGAACGAAAGCTTTTCCAATTCCGACCACCCTTTCGTTGCCTGTATCCACTTTCTAACATCGTATGTCTCTAAATTGTGGAAAATGTTCAAGTCATCTTGAAATAATGAAATCCCAGGTCTCCTGACTTATTCACCTCTTCCTGTCTTCTCAATTCGTCTTGCTTTTCGTTTTCTCTCCATTCATCATCGCACCAAGTTCTCCTATTTTCCCCCTAGCGGGAGCGTCAAGGTGGCTGTGGTTTAAAACCTAAAACGCAGGAAAGTTTTTCCAGTTGGTTTCGGTCCGACGTAGAGTTGCAATAAGAACTGGGTGCTGGGACACTTAGAGCAGCAGGAGGATAATGGGCAGGCCTCGACTCACATCAAAAGTGGACCTGTGCGAACAAAGTAATTATGTTGACGGAAATAAGTTCTATCTTTCGAACTCACACAATTTTTGCAATGTCAGACGTTTTTAAAGGGATAAACCTGTCAAGTCCGCTGCAAGGGAAAATTGACGCCGCAACAATGGAGCTCTGGACGCGAATCTTATAGAACACTTCGTAAAGTTTACGGTGGACATCATCGGCCACCTGAACCTGCTATTTATCGAATTATTGGAAAACTAACACTGCACAAATCCCTCGTCCGTACCATTCTGTTGCATGGAGCCGGGTCGTAGATAATAGTGCAGTGCAATTAAAAAAATAAAAATATCCCACAGTGCGGGTGTCCCAACTCTCCCCCTCCTGATCGAGGAACTGTTGCTTGCATCCAGTCACTGCCGTTACTGTATGTTATTTATCATACGGTACGGGCAGTGACTGACTGTATGTAACAACTGATGGATAGCGAGTTGTGAGTGAGAATTTTGTTGGTGCACTGTTTCATATTGTTGTAAGGGCACAACACCTACAGCAATTTGTTTCGGTAAACCAACGTCAGAATTTTCACTTCGCAGCCTTGCTTAGTATCGCCGGTGTTTGTGTTTACTGTGTTTGTTTGTAATTATGACTAGGGAATTCAGGGTGGACGTAGCCAACACACGCGGCTTAAAAAGTAATCCCTTCTCTGCGTACGTCCACGTCTGTAAATACAGACCAGCTGTTTTGGCACTTAGTGAAACACAGGTAGATCCCCGCCCACACCTCTCAGATCAATCTGATCTGAAGCTACCAGGCTACGAAGTAGTGCGACTATTCTTTCCCCATCGCGGTCTCGCCATCTATGTGCGCAGTGATGCATCTTAACAAATTCCACCACAATGTAGTCCCTGTTCCAATCCGGAATTCAATTTCATGTGGTTAAAATTCCATCCCCGTAACCAAATTATCCACTACTGCTTTATTTACAGAAGTCCCACACTGGACAGCAACTCGACCTTTAACGAGTTTGATGCGCTGTCTGACTCCATTCAAAGAATTGTATCCCTGTATCCTCATACTGAAATCGTGATTACGGGCGATTTCAATATACACAATTCTGGTTGGCTTCGACATTCTGGACAGACAACACCCGAAGGACGGTGTGTTGAGATCTTCGCTGCGGAAAATAACTTAACCCAGCTTGTAAATGAGCCCACACGAATATCAGACGTTGATAGTCATACCGCCAACACCCTGGACCTGTTTTTAGCTTCTCACCCTGATAAGTACTGCGTTGATGTACTCACTCCTCTAGACTCGTCTGACCATTGTGTCATATCATATCATGAATAACCCTACAGAGGGAAATTGAAAAAAGTTTAAACGAGCCAGGAATGACTGCAACGTCTTTCCTAAGCTTGCGAAATTCGATGCGACCAAATGTTGAGGCAAAAAATTCTGCAATGTCCCAAAGTCAGTAAAAATGTTTGGTCGTTCGTCGCAAACATTAGAAATTCTGCCCCATCCTCCATCCCAACGCTCATTTCATGACATGACATTCCAGCTGTCAGCTCTTTTGAAAAAGCCAATCTGCTTGCTGCTCTTCCAGATTGTGCTTTATCTCCGCCTACACTTGGGTGCGTCGAATCTACAATGGGAAGAATCCACTTTCGCACTCGTGTAGTAGCAGGAGTAGACAAATCCGCAGTCCCAAATGGCATATCTCGCCTTCTTCTGAAGAGGTGTTCTTTCTCGCTGGCTAAACCACTGCTTAAGATTTTTCATCAATCCTATTCTTACGGACTCTTTCCGAACAGATGGAAAACAGCATTTTTCCAACCCTAAAAAGGCGAATCTTCTTCTCTCTCCTCCTACAGACCCATTGCACTTACGTCCCTTCTCTCCAAGGTCATGGAAACGCTGATAAACCGTCAGCTCATGAAATATTTCGAAACACGAAAACTCAATACAGGTCCACTTGTGATTTGATGCCATGTCTCACCGAAAAGTGGAACCCAAGGGTACTCGTACATCAATCTGGCGAAAGCAAGATAGTTGCACTTGATATTTCTAAGGCATTTGACAGAGTTTGGTATCAGGTTCTTTTGTCAAAAATGCGTGCTTTTGGGATCGATGACCCTCTTCTTCATTGGATTAGATATTACCTTTCGGCACGTTCAATTCAAGTTGTTTTGGATGGTTTCAAGTCTGATATTCACAAAATAAATGCTGGTGTGCCCCAGGGCTCCGTTCTGTCTCCGACACTCTTTTTAATCTTCATTAACGATCTCTTGCCTGCTACTTCTAATCCAATTTATTCCTTTGCTGTCGACAGTACTCCCTGCTTTTCATATTCGTTCCCGGACTCACGCCCCTGCTCTTCGGCTGTAGAACGGGAACGGCAGCGTATGTTAAACTCATGAAATTCCGACATTAACTGCATAACCAATTGGGGAACTATCAACCGAGTGGAATTTAATGCTTTCAAAACTCAATGCTGTCTGCTGCCATTAAAGCAAAATTCAAATACTCAGCCATTATCCCTGAATGGCACTTGCATTGTCAAAACCGATGAACTTTCCATTCCTCTGATCTGGCCTCAATATATAAGGCATTCATCCGCCCAAAATTGGAGTACAATGCCCACATCTGGTCAAGTGCTCCTAAAACATCTCTGCACCTGGTAGATAGGATTCAAAACCGTTCGATACTAATATCAGTCAATCCATTGACACCCTCGAACACCGACGTATTGTCTCCTGTCTCACTTTGTTTCATCGCTATTTCCACTATTCCGCCCATTCAAACCTTCAACCGTAACACCCGTCTCGCTATGAATGCTCATCAGTATACCCTCAAGCCCATTTTCGTACATACTGTAAAATATCTTGATTCTTTCCTAAGCCGTACAGCTCGCTTATGGAATGTCCTGCCGATCTCTGTGTTTACAGGTGGTTATAGCTTACAAACAATTAAAAACAGTGCACATCGGTAACTATCTTTTCTTCCTCCCTAAATTTCTTTCGTCCGCGCTGTGTACGAACATTTTGCGGGTACAAAACCTCTTGAGCGCGCGCTCATTATAAAAAAAAAACCTGGCAAACATCGGTGGAAAAATATTTGGGTTGGTAGTGGAAAGGAAATCTCTCTTGCAACCGTTATGAGCTATACAACACATTTTCTACGCATTTATGTCCGGCCAAGAAGAAGAAGAATAAAATACAAAATATTTCCGATTTTGTTTAAAGTTTATTTCCATCTTATTCGTATATAATATAATTTACTTATATGTCCATGCGTCGTGCAACAGCTTCCAGCACTACGAAAACTACCAAAATCCGCAAAACATTGTAGAAAATCTGCTTCCTAGAAACATAACTCTTTCAAAATTTGAGTCTACATTCAAAATCTTCATTCAGACTTACACTCTCAACTTCCTTTTACATTGCTCTATACTAGCATCGTCCTCATTTAGTATAAACTTCCTGCATCCATGAATAACACATTCAAATGCTCTAGTCATGGCTTTTGGATTCGATTTCAGGTCACATAAACTATGTATGCTGAATTCATTCCTTAAAAATTGGCATCCACCGAAATTTAAATTCCAAGAAATGCTTTCACTCCACTGGTATTCTTACCCTTAGCCCATTTTTAACATCTCATCAAAGTCCGTGACGCCATCGCAGTCGATTTGCTTTTGAAGGAAGAACTCCACGGCTTGTCGGGTTATGTAAAGCCTGCGCTGAATGGCCATTAAGAAGGCTTTTTGCCAGAATAATTTAAGCATAATATCTATGACGTACGATGGCAGGAGTTGTAGAAATAGAACCTTCGAAAAACACCATCTTTTTGAATGAGATCTGGAGATGGCAAGACTTATAATCAAAAGATACTTACGTTGTACCAATACCGAAATATGGAATCTGTCACAGTGACGTTAGGTATCCATAGTGATTTTTCCAAAGGATATTTCCGAACAGCTTTATTCAGACCGGAGAAGAGGTTAGCCAATGTTGTGTTAGAGAATGAAGTGGATGAAAATTTTCCAACAGGAGTTGCCTCTATGAATCTGGGGGGTAGGAAATGATTTGGTGATTTGGAATTCATAAGGAGATCAATGGAATGCTTGGATCGAACTCACTTTTCTTTAGGTAACTGGGCCTTTAGTGCAGTGAACATAAGAAGGGTCTTTGTACCCACATCCAGGGGAGTTAAATCTATGTAAAAATTCAAGTCATTTACAAGGAAACCTTGCATGAGACCTGGTGTAATAAAACTAATTTGAACGAACCTGATGACTAGATCCATATAAACCAAACACTTACCTGTACCCCATATAAGGAATAAACCCATGGCTCCAATCATTGTTTCTGTAAATCCAGGTTCTGGTTCCTCAAAAGCTGAGATGACTATAAAGTAAAGAGTCTTGGAATTTTTTTGTGGTGCGATTAGAGTTTTCGGGACTTACCAATCGAAGGCTTGTAGATCACTACTGGCAATTTGAAGCGATATTCATTGACAACTTGTTCTGCCAAATGTTTTGTGAAAACATATGTATTCGGCCATCCTGTTATAATTCTGTCAAGTATGAAATTCCACTACTGATACTTTCCAATGTACCATAGATACTCACTTATTTGTAATGGCGTCCATCATGGGATCAATTGTGTCATCTTCAAGCATTTTAAGCGCTGTTCTCCATCCGAAGACTGGAGGATATACCTAGATTGTTCAGAATCACTTTGTCATATAACACATCTGTGTAACAATTATCATTATGTTTAAGAGTGTCGAAATGTGGGCGAAAATTTTCAACGCCTTTAGAACCTTAAAGATCTAAATTTAAGTAAAAGAAAAGTTACTTTTAAATGGTAGAAAATGAATATATGAACTACGCATGGCCGTAGCTAAGTAGAACTTTGTTGCACACTGGCTTTAAGAACACGAGTCGAGATATATAATGTTACTTGTCTTTTTCTTTAGAACTGCTATACTCCTGTCCTCTCCGTCCTGACTTCGTCCGTATTTCCTCCTAGTTTTTATATATCTCTCAGTCCTTTTTCTTTGTCCTTTCTTTTACCTTGATTTTCTTTAGTTAAATTTTTTTTGTTCTTTACTTCTTGGTCAACCAAGAAGTGATTAACTCTGTCCCATCGATATTAGCTCGAATCGTAGGTCTCACACATACACCCTGAATGACTCGAACTGCAACCAAGTTCAAACTGCTATAATTTCCAAACCGTTCATGACAGTGAGCTCAAATTTTGACACATGACAGATAATTTTATTGTTTTATTGCGTCTCAGTTGTGTTGAAAAATTTTTTTCTGCGATGGAATTCAAACGTGATAGTGTGATTGCTTTATATTTGGCTGGCTCTAACGAGGAGCCCTCCAGCATCTCAACGTGAATAAATCATTTGTGTCTCGAAGCATAGCTCGTTACCGTGATACTGGAAGCGTTGCAAAACGCCATGGATTTAGTCATAAAAAAACAGCAACATCTGCAGAAATGGTTCGAAAAGTGAAGGCTCGAATTGAGCGAAATCCGCGTCGAAGTGGAAGAAAAATGGCTCATGAGCTCAACATATCTTTGGAACGGATGCAACGCATACTGAAAAATGAGCTTGGGCTCAAGCCATTGAAGTTCCAAAAAGCAGACGATCTTACATCGCAACAGAAAAAAGTTAGAGTCGAAAGAGCGAAGGAGTTGCTACGCTTGCACGAAAGTGGTGAGTTGCCGCATTTGGATTTTTCCGATGAGTCGCCATTTGTTATCGAGCAATATGTCAACAAACAAAATGACCGAGTTTACTTGTCAGAAAGGTCTTCCGAAAATTTACACCTTCGGACGGCCACCTGAAAGCAGGCAGCACCGATGGTGATGGTTTGGGCCGCCATAACCGCCGATGGTCGCTCTCCGCTCGTATTTTTGGACCGTGCGTGTGGCGTCAAAATTAATGCGATCGTATACCGTGAAACTGTCTTAGAGGCAGTATTGAAGCCTTGGGCAAACAATCATTTCGGTCGGAGACCGTGGGCATTTCAACAAGACTCGACACCGTCTCACAAAGCGCGCGTCAACCAAGATTGGTTAAAAAACAATGTTCCACACTTCATTTCTTCGACACAATGGATTGCAAATTCTCCGGATGCAAATCCGTTGGATTTCTCTGTCTGGGGTATTTTGAAGGCGAAGGCTGGCACTAAAAAATACCAAAGTTTGGACCACCTCAAACAAGCACTTCGCCGGGAATGGGCCAAAATACCGCAAAGCCACTTGCGTGCAGCGTGCGATGCTTTCTTCGGCCGTTTCAATGCCATTATTCGCGCCAAAGGTGGACATATTGAAAACTACTGATACAATTTGAAAATTCATTTTCCAAAATTTTTTGCTTTGGCACAATAAAATTTATCAAAAAATAAAAAAAATTATAGCGTTTTAAAAAGTTATAGTTCGAGTAAGTCACCCTGTATACTCCTTCATACATCCGTTCAGACGGATGCAATGGGCCAATTTTGGTCGTCATGTGGAGCGCTCCGCAAATTTGCTGAAGTGTGCCACCGTGCCTTGGACTTCCGTTGCTTCCACTCTGTCATACACACGCACGTTCGTGCTTCTTTCTTATTTCCCAAATCTGGGGAATTTCCTCCAAGATTGGGATTTCCCTTTGGCCCGAGCTAATATTTCCCTTTACGTTAGGGTTGCATTCAGTCTCAATGCAACCCCAGTCCTTCCCAAAAGATAAAAAAAAGGAAAACGATAATTTACCAACAATACATGGCCTACTCGCATTTATCCATATACTATGGTGTATAGTTAGGCCGAAACAAGGAACTAATCATGAGACGAGCACAGGAGAAGGAATTCGCCCTCCAATGAACCAAAAGACGACATCCCGGCAAATCCTTTTTTTAAGTATTTAAGAATGAGAGGCAGCTAGAGGTCCATTCTTTACAACAACTTTTTTTGTTACAACCTTTATTCATTATTTCTTTCTTTCCTTAAGGTGGGTGACCCTCCGTCTCGGTGGCTTTAAGTATTTACTATACGCAGAGGGTTCCAGGCCGTCTATCTGACTCTAAACGTACCGCGCTGGGACTAACGTGACCGTCTGCAACTCTACCGAGATTCCTGTCTCTGCTCTCTTGCAGACTTATTGGTTGTCCCCTCCGACAAGCATAAAAGCAGACAGTCAGAGTTCAAGAACCCACTATTTCTTCCCGCTAATATGCTTCTCCAAGGAGACAACGGACATAAAATGGAGGGTTAGGGCCAAACAAGGGATCGAGCCGGAAAGTTGTGGGTGGAGCGGAGATGCCTTCTAAGGCTAAGGGGACTACCGATAGGAGAGACGACACAACACAAGGGACAAGAGCAGAGAACTTCATCAAGGGCTCTTGTATACAGTTACGTTGGACACTGGTCTCGTGCCTTCCTCTTGGCAGATCCTCTTTCTGCTTTTTAACTGACCGTCCGTTATACCTGCGGTTGTTGGTCCTTCAAGATACCAAATGGGTGCACCAGTGGCTGCCAGCCACCCTTCCAGGATTTTGAAGAACCAACGAAAAAGAATGTGGATGGCTGAAGGCCAAAGAAAAGGGAAGTGTAGGAATTGTTGTGGTAACTTTTACCGCTTTTACCTTTTTGCTTAATCACTTATATTTTGTAAAATGTTATAAAATAGAATCTCAAAACCTTACATCTTTACGGATTCCAACAGTGTATTCCAGTTCGAAAAAATTGGCACTCGGGAACTCGTCGTTGGATCAAATCATACATTAGCACAAGAGAAATGCGTAATATCGCTATAACCGTTTTTATCGAAGGTGCTGTCGCTATTGCCTCAGTTACTTGAGGTGCATCCTCGAAATTGGCAAAAGAACGTTGAAATAAGTTAGCCAAATGAGTTCCGCTGGAAAGCCGACGAATTGCCCAAACAAAGCTCGATCTTTGCTAGTTTGCAAAGTAGGAGCACCTACTGCGTGGAGTAGTTAGGGCAAAAATCTCTCCAAACTTTCTAACAAGAGCAAATCATATACTACCTTGATCAAAAAGTTCCCGGAATGCATTCAGAAAATTCGAAATACAAGTTTATTCATCTAAATCTATATTGTTCCCTTCAGAGTAATCCCCATCGACTGCAACACACTTATGCCAGCGCTTGATCCGATCCTCAAAACATTTTTTATATTCGGTTTTCGGTATGTCCATCAGTGCTTCCTGCGATTTTTCCATTACTTCCTCTCGGCTGCTGAAACGCGTTCCCCGTAGTGGTCTTTTAACTCGATTGAACAGAAAGAAGTCACAGGGAGCCAAATCAGGTGAATTCGATGGCTGTTGGATGGTATTTGTTGCATTTTTCGTCAAAAAATTACGAATAATGATGGCACTCAGTTTTTCAGTTTAAATGCATTTTTATTTCAGTTAACTCATTAATTCTTACATGCTAGACAAAAAAATGCTTAAAAATTAGCTTAAATAACTTACAGATAATCTAATTCTAACTTACTGGCCCCATGCGGGCACTCTAGGTTAAACATAATACTTAATCTATGTCTTTCGACGTTTCTTACACTCTACTTTTATTTTTGTTTTTACATTTATTAATGATGGCACTGTGTGACGGTGCGTTATCATGGTGCAAAATCCACGAGTTTTCTGCCCACAATTCTGGTCTCTTTCGGCGAATTGCTTCACGCAAACGTCTCATAACGCCCAAATAATACTCTGTGTTTACTGTCTGGCCTTCTTCTGTCATTGCCTTCTTTTTGGACTGAAAACGACGCGTTTTTTTTGGTCTCGGCTCATTTGGTGAACGCCATTCACTTGCCTGATGTCTGGATTGCGTGTCGTACTCATAAACCCACGTCTCGTCTCCAGTAATGATCCTTTTGATGAATGTGGGATCGCATTCAGCCTCGCAAATCATTTCTTTTGTGACGTCAACATGGTCTCTTTTTTGCATGAAATTGAGGTCTTTTGGCACCAACTTTGCTGCTACACGACGGAAACCCAAATCATTAACCAAAATGTCTTGGACGCATCCATAGGCAATGTTCAAGATCTCCGCTATCTCTCTGATGGTTAATTTGCGGTTATTGACGAACATTTCTTTTACTCGTACTTCGTCAATGTTTCCGTCGGTTTTCGATGTCGATGGTCTGCCACTGCTTTCATCATCTTCGATTGACTCACGACCACTTTTGAACCGTTCGTGCAACTGGTAAACAACCGTTTTCTTTTGAGAATCGTTGCCGAAACACTTTTCCAACATTTCCGACGTTCGCGCACCATTAAATCCGTTTTTTACGCAAAATTTACGAGTAATACCAGTTCGTTGTTGCAAATTGAAATCCATTTCTAAAATTGTAAAAAATCGCCAGCACACACAGAGATAGATGTACTCTTGGCTACGTAACTTTTGCAAATGTCAAGCTATGATGCTAATATTCAGAGCGAATGTCAATAACAGATTTACCAACTTAACAAAAAAAACAGAACTCAAATCGGAACAATGGGAGCGCCACACGGTGGTGTCCCCCTGGAACTTTTTGATCAAGGTGGTATACTCGCAAACTAGGCTGACAAATTGTATAATACCTGAAAAGATATGACCACATTTTAAAAGGCAGAAATGGAAGTCCATCTTTGGAGAATTGGAAGGGATATCGCCGGAAAACATAGGAAGCTGTGAAGCCTAAACTAGACATCTCACATAGCACACATTGCAGGAACTATAACGCCACGTCTGAGAGAGAAACCCAAACAATACTCATTCACCAGCAACGGATGGATGTAAGCCCAATATCTTGAAAAAATATACTCTTAGATAATATTTTCCTTTTGCCCACAAATATGAACACCGAACTTCAACTGCTAAGTCAAAAACAGGTCGATAGGATACTGACATCTTCAGATATTTGGCACAACGAATCACTCTAATTAAATTCAAAACTTGAAGCTTAAAAATATTCTTCTCCTACACTGCCTCCATACACATAAATAACACTTACTCTGGAGTTTTTCAACTCCACTAATCGATCCTCCGGAGCGACACCTTTCTTTCCTCTCAACAGAACATAGATCTTCTAGACATTGCACGATCGTAGTAATTTATCAATAGCCGCTTTGCCAACAACGCCAGATCCTCCCGTAAATAGTATCTCACTATTCTCATAGAATTCTCTAGTCATTTTCACTGTTACAAACTAAAAACTATATCCCACTCGAATTTTTCGAAGCCGAAACTATTCAGTTACCGTGCACGATGACAACTCACTTGAAAATGATCCGCGTTAGCTACTTTAAAGGCTCACCATTGAACCTACCCGGACATAACAATTCGCTATGTAACATAGTGAATATTGCAAAATATGAATTAAAAATGTCTAACATTTGAGATTTCACACTTGTCACCCTGTTGACCCTGCAATAATTCGCAGAATTGGAAAGCGCTTCTGCCTATAATCAACTAGGGTTCAATGCAAACGCGAAATATAGTATGTTGAGAAATGTTACTAAATATTTACCAATGTACGAAGACGCAACATACGAATAGATACACAAAGCGGGCAGTATTTTATAATTAATCTATGAACGAAAAGCTGAAGGGAAAGGTGTTTTACTGTGCACTTACAAATTTTACGGGCTTCTGGAGAGGAATTCTATTTGATTATGAATTTTTGTGCCAATTTATGTAGATTGTTTGAATATTCATTTGAAGAACAACCAATGAGATACTGCATCATTGCTTTGGTCATATTGGCTAAATGGTGTTGAAAATACCACAGCTCGAGAATGGAGGAAAAATGGAGACTGAGAAATCATTTTGTACTTTGCCGAATCTGACCATGCAAATAACACCGAACACTTGGATCTGTGCAATTGCAGCTGCCTGAATAACTACAGTGTCTACGTATTGTCAAAGCACAATACGGATTCTTTGGTGAAGGAACTTACCAAGAAAACCTAATTTGAGCTTCTTCTACCTGAAGGGTGTTTTCAAAAAAAAAAAATAATAATTTAATTTCGACTCTCTGTATGTTGCCTTCTAAACCCTAAATTGTTCTTGGTTTATCCACATAACCAAAGGGGCCATACAGAAAATAATTGAGCGGCTTTAAATCGTGAGACCTCGTTGGCATCTAAGAGAAGCTCTGCTTACACGCTGTTACATGTTGTGCACCCCAGCCTTACTATGTATAACACTCACTGTGTACATGCATATACTCGTATGTAGCCTGAAACGGAACTCTTGCATCAACTACGGATATGTCGCACGCCTCCAAAGAGGAAAAGAGTGATGTTGCCATTGATTGCTTTTACGACCAGTCGTGTGAGTAATGTCCTATTCAAGATCACTTTTGGTAGCACAGTGGGAAAACGTAGCTCACGTAGCTCACACATCCCTGAAAATAGGTCTAAGCTAAGTCTTCTTATTCTTTGCTGTGCTATTATTCCCGTTTAACTTAATAAAAAAAAAACAAAAAATTGTATACAAAACATATGATACATTCCTGGGAAACAATGTTCCAGTCTTCGTTTCAAAGTTATTACTGATGTAGCAGCACACACAGGTGATTGTATTGTAACAAATGTTACAGACCCTTTGATGTCCTTGTGAATGATTGTGTGTTTTCCACATAACACAAAGGAGTATCAAAAAGAAATAGTAATAATAAACTTACAAGGTCTTCAAGTAGGTCAAGAGTGGATGTTGGACACATTTGACCCATTGTGATGCCACGTGGATCTATGATTCTCTTACTAATGAAACCAGCTTGAGCTTACCATGAAGTGTAAGAGACTGTTTACGTCTATATTCTTTAGATCGCTTAGGTCATTGTAGAGGAGAGCTCCTAAGTGAAGTTTTATTCTCTGGGAGAGAGCTGGACATGTACAGAGTAGGTGGAGGATTGTCTCCGCCGAGCCTCCTTGAATGCTTGCCTATAAGGCAGTGTCCAGTGATGACACCTATGATGGCGCTGAGATGTTTCCTATTTAAAAGGATCAGACTCTTAGAGTGATTCAGATCTAACTTTGGCCAGATCTGTTTAATCGCTAGACATGTTGATCCAACAGTCCACCTAAGGTCTGTTCTTTTATATTGATTTGCACGTAGCGATAGGTAGAATAGGTAGAGTGGTTCCAATTTTGGCGAGCACATCGGCCCTACAGTTCCCTGGAATATCTCTGTGGCCCGGCACACCCAGCAAAAGTGAAGGTTGAACTGCTCTGCCATCTCCATAAGAGATGAGCGGCATTCAAGGACGGTTTTAGAATTTAATAGACTGAGTCCAAAGACTTGATAGCGGCCTGACTATCCGAAGAGATGCGGATATGCTTTGCAGATATCACGTTTTTCTTCAGCCAAGACAGAACTTATTTAATCGGCAAAATTTTCGCCTGAAATACGCTACAGTGATTTAGAAGACGGGCAAGGAGAGGCTTCGATTTAGCTTGACTGAAAAATACCGCCACTAACTCCGCTATCGGTTTTATATCCATCTGTGTAAAAGTGGATTGGCTTGTCCTCCATGAAAGCATCTTCCGCCCAGAAGGATCTAGAGGGGAAGCTTACATGGAAGTCTTTGTTAAACCAAAGTTCAGGTGTGGTGTAATCGATGTTCTCTGTGAGGATTCGTAATATGTTATTGTCCACCGTGCAGTCGCTTTAAGGCGGATAGCTGCAGTCGCAGTCAAGTGAAACAGAATATCCAGTGCCGCGGAGGGAGTAGAGCGTAGGGCTCCGCTTATGCATAGACATGCTGTTCTTTGGACTCGGCTTAGTTTTTTGCAATTGACTGCAGTGTCTTCCGTCCACCAGACAACAACACCGTTTGTGGGTTACGTGTGGATGAAGGCCCCATTTCTTCCCAGTAGCTTTTTTGACTCTTTCTTGAATGTTAGGTGTCCAGTTTAGTTTCCTGTCAAAAATGAGACCCAGTGCTGTATTCGAAAGCAATTTACTCCCAATCCACTGTGATCTGCCCAACAGGTTAATCTGTTAAGATATAGTTGAAGGAGTTCTTTGGCAATCACCTTGCCAACACTCGCTTTCCGGTATATCAGCAGTTCACTAACCACTAAGTTCCAGAGAAGGGGAGAGAGGACACCGCCTTGAGGCGTACCTCTGCTAACACATCTTTTGGCAGAAGCCTCACCCAGTTTGGAGTTGATTATTCTGCCATTTAGCATAAGACTGATCAACTCCCCAAGTGAGTCGTCTACCTGCAGAGTTGACAGCGCAGTCGTGATTGCAGATGTGTTGACGTTTTTAAAAGCGCCCTCTGTGTCCAGGAAAACAACCATTGTGTGCTCTCTATATTTTAGGGGGATCGTTCGATGTGGCTAGTTAGTGAATGCAGAACCCTTTCCACCGACTTCTCCTTTACAGTAGGCATGTAGGTTTTGGAACTACATTGACTTCTATCCATGGCGGTGGAATGTGGATCAGTTCCACACAGCCCCTGATGATATTCTCTAGCGTAGGCAGATAATATCTGAGGACCTTTGTAGCTCAGCAGCTATTATACCGTCCGGACCAGCAGACTTGTATATTCTGAAGCTATGCAGCGCCCAGAGCAGTTTGACTCTTGTAATTTTGATCACGGTTGCAGTAGACCTGTTTGGGTTGCTACTGCCCGCGAAGTGGGTGTCCAGTAGCAGATTGAGTGATTCATCACTGAAGGTTGTCCAAGAGCCATCGTTTTTTTTTCAAACAGCTAGGCATCATAGGATTTGTAGAGAGCACTTTTCTAAGCTGCGATGCCTCAGAGGTTTCTATGATTTTGTCACAGAATCATCTTCAGGATTGTCGCTTTGGCTTCCTCAGTTATTTTTTGTATATTTTGAGGGATTCTTTGTATGAGTCACAGTCAGTCACTTTTCTTGTGTAGAGATCTTCAAGTAAAGAAGAAAAAAAACTTTCCGGATGAGCTAAGGACCATTTGTTGCCAAGAGCAATACAATGATGCAGAGCGTACAAAAAGAAAGTTTCTCCATCTAGACCCTCATCAACCTGCGAAATGAAAACAGTTTCATTGAAAACGGTTTCAATAAAATGAGCACCATTCGCATTACAGTAGAATGTCCAGCAAAAGTATCAGAAGGCAAGAAAGAGCATGAGACCGTCCCCTAATAACCTGGTTTGACTTCTCTGTTGAATGCCACACCTGAGAAATTCTGAATGTAGTAGCTGAAATCCATGGCATACAGTTTTAATGACGAAATCATCTTTTCCTCAGGGTAAATCTAGTTGGGATGCCAGGTGTGTACAAAGACTTCTTGAACAGAAGATACGTGCCTGTGTTGGGTGACTTTGTCGTTTCGCCTTCACCGTCGACTTCGACATCCTCACCAGGTACTGCTCAATCGTCGCTTTCCACATCGACCCGATCATCCTCAACATCGTCTTTAGCGAATGCAGAAAATCTGTTGGGAGTGTTGAAGTGGCAGATGATTAGCGGACTGACAAGGAGCAGGAGTAATATATACTATACAATAGTTCTTCATATATTTTTATTTATAATTTAGGAACTTCATGGAGGAGCGGTATTTCATCATAGGTGAAAACGTTTCCCACACCTCAATATCCACACAGAAGTGGAAGTCATCAACCAGACGATTAAACACATTGCGATCGTCGCAAGACACAGCTTCAGTATTCTGGATATCAAAAGTTTCGACTCCGTGCAAATGCCAATATTTCGAACGACAAAACACTCAAAAAATGCTACGAAAAATATTTAACGTCGAGGGGCTACAATTACGAGTACATGGTCCTATATTCTCAGCAGCAAGCGAAGGAGACAAGTGGACAAATTGCCACCAAATCATGAGTGACATCGCAGCTAATGAGGATACACTCAACCACAACAACGGAACCCCTGGTTTCATGAAGACTCAAACAGAAGCATGCAGAGATACGAGTCACAATCGCTGCCAAATTGAAGGGATTATTTCTGAAGACAGCGTGGCTAATATTCAACTACCAAGCAGAATGAACCCTTCAACGTGGACAACGATCGACAGCAATTTCGTTCCCCGAGTAAAGACATGTCTCAATGGCGATATCTAGACTGAGGACCAACAAGACTTCTGGAACTGAAATTCCCTGCCAAATTGTTTGAAGCATCCGTCATTGGTTTGGTAAAGAGTTGGATGGAAGTAAGCCAAATGAATGGAACCTTAGTCCCGATCCCCAATTAGCGAGACCCCCTAAATTGCTTATCTACGTTTGAACGCTTGAAACCATATATCAACAATCTGATGACTCCGTCTATGTATGATTACAGTGGAGATCGCTTGCTGCTCCATAGATATCAGTAATGAGAATTCTGGGACATTTGGTGTCATGTGGCTTATTTAACGCCACAGTTGAAATAATTATGTGAAACATACAGGCCAATGTCACAGGCACAATATCTCAAATAAATGCTTAACTGATAGCATATGTTACGCTGGTATTTCAACAGGAAAATATAGCACTGAACTTTGTCTTCATGGGCTTGGTTTTAACTTGAAGCAACCCAAAAATTCCACCGAAGAATCTATTTTGCCAACTACTGCAAATTTTAAGGACGCAACCGAAGACAGCACTCACAACAAAGACCCTTATCATCCCAGTCCAACTGTACTTCGTAGAAGTGTGTACTTTGGCTAAAGGCTGGATAGAAAAGTTGTTCGGGTGATTATTGATTCCATCTGGATAGATTGAATTTGGACAGAGGACATTTTCAGCAAACGAACAGCCCAGAATGTCTTCGATTCAATACGGAAAGTACGACGTGGTAAAGGAAGTGGAAATACACTTAAACCAGCTTGACGTGTGCTACTGGAGCAAATTAACGTACTACCAAGCTAGATGAACAAAGCTCTTGGTTGAGGCCCAGGTCTAGTAGATCCGTTCCGTAGAATTAGGCGCCCGTCTAGTCGCTAAATCAGAATTATGAATTATGAAGGTGTTTGAGAAGATACTTTGTTTGCACCACCTATTGTTCAAATAAAAGAAAATGAAGAATAAAGAAACAAACACGTTTGAAATAATATTGTCTTTATTGCTTGATGATCGCGGCAGAAGTGATCTTTTACATTACAAGCAGTTTTTTACAGAGACTCTCTTGAGTGTTTTGCTTTGAGAGTGTTTTTGCCTTGAGCATTTTATTTTGCCTTGTTCATTGCTGCTGCTAATTCTCCCCCCGTTGGAAGGCACTGGCTTTCAACTGCGTCAGTTTCCACGGGTAGCAAAGCAATTTTTCCCACAGCTCTTTTGATCAGTCCATTGGCAGTCCGCACAATTACAACGCGCGGAATACCATCTTCACCACATATCGTGCTGTCCACTCGGCCAAGTTGCCATTTTAGGGGCGGAAGATTTTCATCCTTTACGATCACCAAAGAGTCCACGCGAATTATCGGAGTTGATGTACGCCACTTTCCGCGCTCCTGTAGTAGAGATAAGTAGGACGAACTCCATTTCTTCCAAAAAGTATGCTGCATGTGGCAAACGCGCTGCCATCGTTTCAAGCGGCTTATGTTGAGATGCGTAACGTCTGGTTCCACAATAGCAGTGAATGGTGCGTCGATTATGAAGTGCGCGGGTGTTAGTACTTCCAGATCAGTAGGATTCTCTGTAATTGGATAAAGTGGTCTAGAATTAATTATTGCAGAGATTTCACATACAAGCGTGCGAAGCTCTTCGAATGTTAAGACAGAAAAACCAACAGTGCGAAAGAAATGGAACTTTGCTGACTTAACAGCTGCCTCCCAAAGCCCACCAAAGTGTGGTGCACGAGGGGGGATAAACTTCCAACTGATACCATCTGCAAGACATTATTGTGACACTGCGAGATTGTGTGCTTCATTCAAAAAAAGCTGCTTTAACTCAGCCAACTCATTCTTGGCGCCAACGAAATTGGTGGCATTGTCTGACCAAATAGTCAGTGGCTTGCCTCTTGTAGAAATGAATCGCTTTAGAGCAGCTAAAGACGAGGCTGTGGATAAATCCTTTACCAGTTCTATATGAGAGGCTTTCGTCGAGAAGCAGACAAAAATGCAAATGTAGCATTTTATCGGTGGCCGATTGCGAATCTCTGATTTGTAATAAAACGGCACACAGAAGTCAATGCCAGTAGTAAGAAAAGTCCTATTAGCCTGTACCCTGTCCGCTGGGAGGTTGCCCATTATGTGTTCGAAGATTTTCGGCTTTAAACGAAAACACCTAACGCATTTGTTAATCACACTTGCCACAGTTTTTCGACCACCAATCGGCCAATAATTTTGCCTTATCGATGCAAGCAAGCTTTGAGGTCCAGCGTGTAGATATTTTCGATGAAAGTGGTCGATGATTGCGATTGTAACGGGGTGATGTTTTGGCAGTAAAAGTGGATGTTTAGCCACAAAGTCCAAGAATGGATGGTGCAGTCGTCCTCCAACACGTAGCAATCTATACGAGTCGATGAACGGGTTTAACGAATGACGTTTACTTGACGCAGCTACATGCTTCTCGCATCTTAAAGCTTTGAGCTCTGCAGCAAAGTGGATTTGTTAAATATTTCGAATTAGCAAGTGAGTTCCCATTTTTACGTTTTGTGGCGTCAATGGTTTGTTGTTTTGTCCCATGTGTCTTCTTTTGATTGTTGTAAAGTGATAAACGTAGGCGAAGATACGTTGCAGCTTTTCAAAAGAATTGTGAAATTTGCAGTTAAGTGATATATTGTATCTTGCTGCGATGAAATAATAAGGGCTTTACGACGACGCTCTGGTTGTGCGGTCAGGAATTCCATAGTTTTAGGCCATCTCGAGGAATTTTCTAACAAGAACGGTGGCCCATGCTTCCAAAGTTCAGAGTGCAGCAGTTCATTTGGAGAGCATCCTCTTGAAAGAATGTCTGCCGGGTTTGATGAGGTCGGTACATGATGCCATGTCATACTACTGGTTAGAGTTTGTATTTGATTGACTCTATTTGAAACAAATACGTTAAAATTTGATGGCTCCTTACGTATCCATGATAACGTTACCATTGAATCTGACCAACAATGAACTTTGCATGGATACAGGTCCCCTTGCAATATTGATGTTATCAGTTCGGCGAGGAGCAATGCAGCGGACAACTCTAATTTAGGAACGGTCAAGGTTTTTAAGGACGCCACCCTTGACTTTGCGCACAATAATGTTGATGTTATCGTGTTTTTACACTCAGATCTCATGTACACACAAGCGCTAAAAGCAGACAAGCTTGCGTTACAGAATGCATGTATCTCCCAAGTAGATTGTGATGCAAGTACGAAGCGAGGAAATTCAATCCAGTGGGTCTGCAATGATTGAGGTAAGCTCTCATCCCACTGCAGCTTTTCCTTCCAAAGCGTTTGGAGAAAGATTTTATTTTTAGTTATGATAGGTGAGATTAAACCAAGTGGATCATAAAATCGAGCGACTGTAGAAAGGACTGAACACTTCGTTATGCGTTCCTTGTTTAAGATTGGCGTAAAAGCAAATAAAAGGTCGACGGTCTTTGGATTCCATACGAGACCAAGTGCCTTGGTCACATCGGTACCATCATGAAATTTGAAAAGTCCCTCACGATCTGAGTCAGCGACTCCTTCAAGAGCCATTGCCTTATTAGAGCACCATTTACGAATTTTAAAATTCCCTCGCTGAAGTAGATCTTTCACCTGACGTTTGATTTCAAGAACTTCCTCTATTGTATCCCCACCAGAGATCAAATCATCCACGTAAAAATCTGGGCGAACGATATTAGCTCCTAAAGGAAAAGCATTTTCCTCATCAAGTGCGAGCTGGTGCATTGCACGAATTGCCAAGAAAGCTGCGGGCTTAGTACCATATGTCTCGGTGTCTAATTTAAATATTCTAATGTCATCCTTTGGATGGTCACGCCATAATATGCATTGGAGATATTCGTCTGGATGAGATATACGAACGCAACGGTACATTTTACAGATATGTCCGCACAAGGCAACTTTGTATGGTTGGCCCTGCTAAAAGCAGATCGTTTTAAGAATATCCTGAGGTTGTTTTTACTGAGCCATCAAATACGACGAGTAGCTTTGTCGTCGTGCTATCAAGCTTTTGTACGCTATGATGGGGCAAGAAATACGTTGGTGTATTTGTGTGGGATTCTGCTAATGACATATCGCCAAGCGTTTCGTACAAAAGATGTGTATTGATTTTTCAACTCTTGATTATTTTGCAACTTCCTTTCCAAACTCTTAAGCCTACGAAGAGCACGATTAAATGAATTACCTAAAGCATTGCCTTTATTGGCAGTTTAACAGAATATGATCCAGAAGCAAGACGAGTGAAGTTTTGTTTGAAGTGCTGCTCACCCCAGAGATCTTCCTCAGACACAGACGAATTTAAATTAGAACAATTCTCTACTTCCCAGAACCGCTGTACAAGTTCATTTAACGAAACCACGTCTGCTGGATGAACTAAGTTTTTGCTAAAAGCTGCTAAGGTCGATGATCGCTTGCTCGAGTATGACACTCCTCCAGAAATAACCCAACCAAGACGGGTTTTTTGCAAAGTAGGTAGGTTGTTTGCTATACGAATTTGACCAACGCACATCAAATCAAAAAATAAGCCAGCGCCTATCAATATGTCAATACATTGAGGTTTGAAGAATTGAGGATCGGCTAATCTAAGATTTTGTGGGATATTTCAGTCGGAGGTGTTCACGTTAAAATTGAGTTGATAATCTGTTGTGCTTGGTGTGACAACGGCTGTGAACGAAGTGGTATATTCGCCATCCTGCGACTGTGCAAAAATGTCTACCGATTTATCAGCTGCAAAATTGGAATCCCCTATACCAGAGATTGATATTTGGGATCGTTTCGTTCGTAGTTGTAGCTGATTTGCTAATCGAGTGGTTACGAAGTTAATTTGAGAGGCTGAATCTAGAATGGCGCGGCAAGGAACCAAGGTACCTGAGCGATTTTTGACGAAAAGTATGGCTGTAGCTAGTAACACATAATTATTAGTGACCGATATTGAGGTTTCAGGTGTAGGGCTTGTTGATCCAGATGATACGAGTGCTAATTGCGAAGTATTTATACTAGCGTTTAACGATTCGTTTACAGATTCAGAAGCATTCAATAGGGATGAAGATGGAACGGCTGGAGGAGTAGGGTTCATATGAAGCAGTGAATGGTGTTTTGCAGAGCAGTGGCGACAATGACTCGACTTGCACCGCTATAAGTTGTGACCCTTGCGTAGACAATTCAAACAAAGATGCAGTCTTTTGGCTTCTTTAAACCGTAAATTTGGAGACAAATTTGTAAAAAGTGAACAGCTACTTATACAATATAATGTTCCTTTGAATCGCAAAATACACACAAAATATGTCCATTTGAGGACGCTACCAAAACATTTCTATAGTTTTTTTGTATAATTTGAATGCTTTCCCACCTGATTGCTAGGTGTTCGTGTTACCATAGCGCTTTCCAAATTCTCCAATGCCCGACATCTTTTTTCCAGAAATGCTGACATGACGGTCCTTGTTGGCAGTTTATGAACTGGTAAATCCTCCTCCTCCCATTTCTCCTGTGTTCTCGGATCAAGTTTGTGAACGATGAGGTATATGAGTAGTCCATCAGAAATTTCTTCGGGTGACGCCAATGTATGTAGAGCACGAATGTGTGAGTTGAATTTGTCACTTAGTTCACGTAAACCACTCTCGGAATCCTTTATAACACCTTTCAACTTGAAGATCGCCTTTATGTGAGACTGAAAAATAAGCAATTTATTATCAAAACGATTTTTTGATTTTCCTCGTTAATTTCAAGTGAGCACATATAGTGTACAGTGCGGGTCCATGTACATTAGCTCGCAAGTACTGGAACTTTTCAATCTTGCTTAGGTCGGAGTCATTATCGACGACGCTGTTGAACATGGCGAGGAAATTAGGCCATTCAGTATAACCTCCACAAAATTTTGGAATTTTTAACTCGGGAAGACGGAATTTTCTTTGGGATGACGCGAATGCAGACGATGTTTCCTCCAAGGTAAAACGACGAGTCGACGAATGCGGCGATTTTGCCCTGCATTGGGAATTAAGCTCGCGAGATAGATTAGCTTTCACATCAAAATAAATCGACAAGAACTCAGCCCGACCTTTACTAGCAAATTCACGAGAATCGGCCTCCTCAACAATTGCCCGAAACTTGTCAAAATCATTATAAACGCGATCGTAAAATTCTATTCGCACGGAAAGTTAAGCTTCATCGAATTTAGTTAGCCGCTCAACTGTAAGTTCTTTGTTAAGTTCTGCTAACTGCTTTTTTAATAACGCGCTTCTTTATTTAACAAAGGAACTGTTCTCGGCACAGTTATTGTCCGCGTCATTCGATGCACCGGGGAAACTTTCTTGCATCTTGTTTGCCAAAAAAAAATCACGCAACCGATAGATTTTAAGCGAAAAAGGGAAGAAAAAAAATGCGAAATCGATATATGTTATTATCCGAATTGATAATATCAGACTTCCAACCGGATCACGACGGGGTCACCAATATTTAAGGCGATACTTTGTTTGCACCACCTATTATTCAAATAAAAGAAAATGAAGAATAAAGAAACAAACACGTTTGAAATAATATTGTCTTTATTGCTTGATGATCGCGGCAGAAGTGATCTTTTACATTACAAGCAGTTTTTTACAGAGACTCTCTTGAGTGTTTTTGCTTTGAGCATTTTATTTTGCCTTGTTCATTGCTGCTGCTGACAGAAGGGATCTAAATTGCTGATAAAATGAAAGAACTTTTTTGACGAGGCGTCACAGGAATCACCTAAATAACAAATGGATAGATGCGCCCTTTAATAAGACGATTTACATACGAGTACATATCAATTCATTGGGAAATAGTCGATCTATTCTAATCGTAAGATAACTGCCATCCATCAACGATCCGAGTTCCGTCCATAGGTAAATTCGTCTTGATGGTCAAGACCGGAATTGCAATGTAACCTCGCAAAAATTAGCGGCATTTGATATAAGCCGTGATCATTCAAATTTTGCTGTATAGTTCCGTTTCATGTCAACAAACTACGAAGGTTGTCCAATAAGTTTTTAGAAAAAGTTAGAAAAAATATAAATTTGTTACTCAAAATGGAATGTTGTTTTTCAAAGTACACACTTTTTCAATCGAAGCATTTATTCCACTCTGAACCCGACACCACAGGAACATGCTCTTTGAATGCCTCTACAGGCTCTTCTGGTGTTGAAAAACGTTGACCACGCATTTTATTTTTTATTAGAAGTCATTAGGTGATAAATCAGGAGAATATGTGCAATGGTTCATTAATTCGACGTTTTGAAACTTCAAAAATTGAATTGTTCAACTGGCGTGTGTGAATTAGCATTGTCATGATGGAGGAAGACACGTCGTTTTTTTGTTTGTTTCACGCAGTTCACTGATGATTTCCGGCAAGCAAATTGTACCAGTCGCCATTCATAGTTCTTCGATCCTCTAAAGCCACAGCAGCAACATGAGCCGATTTACCGAAAAAACAAGCGAACATTTTTTTTAAGTGCTTCGAGAACGAGTCACTTTTGTCGGTTTTCGCAATCCTTGGAATAATTAAAGAGCCGATTGCCGTTTAGATTCGGATTCATACGAGTACATGAAGGCTTAATCTCCTGTAACGATGCTGTACGCGATTGAATTTCTTTGTACCATTTGGCACGACCCTTTTCTTGAGCATCGGTCAGCTTGCTGGATATCCAACTAGCACAAAGCTTCTTCACAGCTAAATGTTTATGCAACATTGATTGAATTGCGGTCTTACTAATGCCCAAGGTTTCACGGTATGAGATACATCCCGATCGGTGTCAATCATGGCGCGTATGGCATCAATATTTTCTGGAACAACAGCACAGCAAGGACGACTTTCATGAAGCTTCAATCGGAGGAAAATTATTATTTTTTGGCCGGAGATCTTAACGCTAGACATGCGGCATGGGGAAATAATCCGCCAAACACCAGGGGCAACCAGTTATACTACTGGTGGGGTCAAAATATGATTGAGTACAGACTTGAACTGTACGCGACGAATATACCATCCTTCCCGTCAGCCGGTTCTTTCCTGGACTTGGCATTAACAGACAGTAGACTAGAACTGACTAACACAGATCGAAACACAAGGAACTGCTTGCGAGCGTTCGAGTACGATAGTGATCACTACGGACTTGCCGCCACAATACGGATCCCAAACGAGCAAACGCAGCTGGAGCAGTATGATCAAGTGTACTCATACGACTACCGTAGAGTACGGTGGTCGTGCTTTTCCAGAATCTTACAGCGTAATTTACGTTTGAGTGGAATTGATCCCCTGACTAACAGAAACTTAACTAACGAAGAAATCGACCGTAATTTACTGACGATGCAAGACGTTGTCAAACGAACTATGGAGCAGACTATCCCTCGGATAGAATACTCCGACGAAAGCCAGATCGAAAAGTACAGAACTCCAACAATCAACGCATTGTACGCACACAAAAGTAGACTACTCTCGAGGCTTAAGCGGCTGTACAGACAGTTCACTGACAGAAACGACCCGGAAATAAGAGCACTAAAGTCACTGATCAAAAACCTAAAACAATTAATTAAAGAAAATTACAGTAAGTCTGTAAGTCTGTACTGGGGCAATAAGATTCGGGCTATAAAATCCAGTAGCCCGAATATGTTCCCGCAGATAAATAAATTGTTCAGGAGGAAAGATCACAATGACATTCAGTGTTTCCGAATTCCACAAACAGCAGAAAACAGACAGACACTACTGACCGTCGGCATAAGTCCAGAGAGTGCCGACTCAGGCGACGGTCATTTCGTGGTCGAAGACCCACAGGAGAAAGTGAATTTGTTGGGAGCTTTTTTCGAGGCCGTGTATACGGTGAACAATCCTGTTCGCTGTAATCACGACATTGACACCAGGGCCTACGTAAGTCACTATTATCTGCGCAACGAACTTCAAAATTGGCGATCCGAGAATCACGGTTTCACCGTATTCAATGAAGAAAACGCGGCAAACGTCATCGTCGCCGATGAACGAGCTTCCTCTCATTTGTTCGTGCGAAAAGATGAACTCCTGTGCATCTTTGAATCTTTGAAAAACAAAAAGTCGTCGGGAGTGGACGGTATTCCAAACGTCGTATTAAGACACCTGCCCTTGGAAGCAGTGGATATATTTACTACGCTGTTTAACAATGCGCTGAATAATGCATATTACCCAACGCATTGGAAAGCAGCAGTGGTACATCCAATCCCGAAAAGGGACAAAGTTAGAACTAACCCTGCTAATCTTCGGTCAATTAGTTTGCTTCCGAATATTAGCAAGGTATTTGAGAAGGTGGTTAATAGAGCGCTGTTAAGGTGGGTTGAGGAAAATAATATAATTCCGGAAAATCAGTTTGGTTTTAAGGCGAGGCATGACACTATTCATGCTGCGTCAAAGCTGGTCTCCGACATACAATGGAATAAATGCAAGAACCAGTGTACGGGGGCTTGCCTCGTTGACTTTGAGAAGGCCTTCGACACCGTATGGTTAGAGGGGCTTTTCTATAAGCTGACCAGGATGGGCATGCCGAAACCTCTGCTATATATGATTTACGACATGCTTATGGGAAAGAAGTTCGTTGTTAAATGTAACAACGTCATTTCTAGCAAGACCTTTGACATTAAAAACGGCTTACAACAGGGGGCTGTGATTTCTCCGATACTGTTTAACATTTACACAAGTGATCTAGTAGGTTCCCTCAATCATTCCATAGCGTACGCAGACGATTTAGTGACGTACAGATCAGGTCCAAAAATCGAAGTCATTAACACCCTTTTGCAACGTGACTTCGATTATATTAAGGCGTATTGCGACGATTGGAAGTTGAAAATCAATTTTCAAAAGTCGGAAACAATCTTGTTTAGAACTCCATTGCGATGGGCTTCTAGGGATACCAGATATAACTGGCGAAATTTGGCCATCATTGGACGGCACGGACTGCCATTAGCGGTGAGAAGCGTAGTGAGATACCTTGGTATCTGGCTCGATAAGTATTTGTATTTTGACAAACATATAGATGCTTGTCTTGCTGGGGCCAAGAAGGCATTAGCCCTGACAAGAAGGCTATTTCACAGCAGCCAACTTGTCTCCAGGGTGAAGCTCATATGCTATGTGGCCCTAATCAGGCCAGTCATCGCGTATGGTTGCCCTGTGTGGTTCAATGTAGCGCCGTATCAGATGGAAAGGATTCGGGTGTTTGAAAGGCAATGTCTTAGGACCTGTCTCGGCTTGTACAGAACACCAGAATCTGAGTACAAAAAATATTATCCCAACAAAGTCCTTTACGATGGGGCTAATCTGAATAGGATTGACAATTTCCTGGTTAAGGTGATCCGAAGACACGTTGCACGAGCAATGACCAACGATAATAGCCTGATCTTTGGGGCTTATTACCCCAATGAAATGTACCACGAGAGCACGCTTCTATCGGGCTTTATCCCGCCAGAGGCATTTCTCCATATTGATGCTAAAGGGTTAATGCAAAGCAGGGATGGTATCCCGGTAATATATCACCGCCACCGCAGTGCGAGGGACAAGCGGCTCATCTACGACGGGTATGTCGACAATGCTCAGGAGCTCCTCCGTTTTAGTCCCGCGATAGCGGACAGGGATCGGATCGATGCCGAGAAACAGTACACCGAATTCTGGTGGCTTCTAGAAGGGGAGAGGGTGGGCTCGCTTTCCTAGGTCGGTATGTTACTAAGGTAACACACTCCTGTTAGTTGTAAGTTAGAATAAGGATAGTTAGGGGGATTTCGTGGAGAGACCGCATTCGTCAGCATAAGGCGGCGCCGCTGAGAAGTAACCGATGCTTTATGGCATTGGTTGAATCTCGGGGATGCTTGTGCACGATGTTGACGACTGTCAGGCGCCCGAAATCGCAATTGGTATGGTGACCACTCGGTGCGAGAGGCTACGAGTGCTCACCACCCCGATTATAGTTAAGGTAGGTTAAGTAGCTTAGGTAGGTTAAGTAGAATAGGGACATAGTTTTAAGTTTTATAAAAAAATTTAAAGATACTGTATCTAAGTTTTTCGAAAACCTTTTCTTAGAAATTTCATATATTGTAATACTGATAGATACTCGTAAGATTAATTGTAAGATAGTTTTAAGGCCGAAAGGTAAACTATGATTGTAAAGTTTAGAGCGCTCGGTAAGAGCCAGTAAGCTAGAATAAGTAACTATCATTGTCAAATTAGATTTAAGCATTTTTGTCTAGAATGTAAGTAATAATGAAAGAATCAATAAAAATGAATTTAAAAGTTAAAAAAAAAGTTAAACGACTTTCATGAAATTGTTCACTGACGCTAGCGCAACGGGGTTTGAACTCTGCCAGCCAGTTATGCAATATATTGTAGCACTGGATGATATCTCACCACCAAAAGCCATACGAAGTCGATCTAAGTATTGTAGTTGAGTTAGACCACATTTAAAATCACAAAAAATTATCGAACGAAATCCTTCACGAGAAACTTACATTTTTTGACTAAATTGTCAATTAAAATCTGTAAAAACGAAACCACTCGGCGGTCTTTGACATAACACTACTTAACATAAAAATATTCAAATTTTATATGCATATGATATTTGGAAACGTCAAAGGAATCAGTGCTGCCATATTCTAAAAATTTATCGGACACCTCCTATCGTGTAATAAATAGTCAAGTGGTGCTGATTTAATAATTAATTCGGCACCCATTAGTTAAGTTATTCCATAATACCAATACATTTGTTATTAACAATTCAGTTTTTAATTTTAACAACACCAACATTCACTGTGTCTACCTGAAGGAAGCTTTTGCAAATCATTTCCTATTAAGTTCCCATTGTGCTCGGTTATTAGCTTTTGTGACATTGAATCGATTTGAGTAATTTTTGAGTGAAAATGATGGTTGAAGTTTAGAAGAGTATTGCTGCGATATATTTCCTTTGTTTGAAAGGCAAGTACGAGAAACTCACCGGTAATGTAAAAAGATATTGGTTCTGTAGGGGAAAAAAACGTTTTGATCCAGGAGATCAATTTATAAAGTACTAAAGTGTCATCAAAAAATAACTAATATACTCATATACTCGTATGTAGCAATATGCCTTATTACTTGTCTTAAACAAATTTTAAATTATTGCTATTGTGTTATCCCTTTAAAATCTCATGTTCTGGACAAAGTTTTTTTTCAATATTTACCAAGAGATACGGAATTTCGTTCCCAAGTTATCACACTTTTTATAAGATATCAAATTCAAATTTTCGAAAAATACTTTAGAAGAACGCTCTTCTTTTCCCGTGTTATCCCTGTGTATTCATTCCAAGTAGTTTTAATCTGCATTTGACAAGTTTCGTGATTTCGCACCATAAAGCAAGGCCGAAGATTTCATATACATATAGTTTTCCTAGTTCTTAAAGGAAGGGATCTTTTGGTATAAGTCACTCGTTGATGACATTATATCAGGAAAGTTAATATTATGGATCTTTCTAGATTAGTTTAAATATGATGTTATATTGCCGTGTACCACAAAATCCATCTGTGCGGACACTACTTCAAAAAATTTGAGCATAATTCAGGCCGCTCTTTCGTCAAATACTCGGTTTAGGCGAGCTACAGTCCTGGTGGGCATCTAAGACTCAACCAATAACTCTCTCCATTTAGATGTCATCATGTTGGTTGAGTTCCCTTCCCACTTGGACTGGGGCTTCCTTTATCACATTGTCCCGCCGGAATGGTTTCGAAAACTATCAGAGAAATGCCTATAGTTCATCACTGCCGAATGCAAATGTGCGAGGGTAGGCGCATGGTGCTGGTGCTAATCAAAATCGTGGCAGTCTACAATCTTCTCGTATCTTACTGACGGACAGAAGAAAGCCGCTGAACTTTAAGAAACGTCTGGGCACACGAAACCCAAGTGTCGATAGAAACCCTTATTGAGAGCGCAGGATGCACACTGGTACTGTGAATATACTCGTATCAGCCTGAAAGAAAGACGCAAGTTTTCCAAATGTGGAGAGAAATCTAACGTTAACATCCTACAAAAAAACCACGAGCGCTGCATCATAAATAGGTTTTGAGGCCATCCCTGGGTACCAGACTACATTCCTGTCCTGCTTAAGATTCTCGACGAAACCATTACTAGGCACAGGCAAAGTCAAAGTCCTGTTTATTGTACAGTGTCGTTCGAAAAATTTTGGTCAAACTTTTTCCTTCGAATTTTGTCAAATTTGTTGCAATAACTATTGTACATATTTTTTAATGAGAATTTGTTATCTCGTGCGGTTTCAATCGTTTCATGACACACTTAGAGTGTTAAAATTTTTCACACGCGGTCACGGAAGCAAAAAGTTCTTAGACCAAAAACTGGATTTTTTTGGTACCTGCCTCATTTTGAGGGAGTAAAGAAAAATCCTTTACTGATGCAGTGCTTTTGTTTTTTTATTGCTTCTCAGAACCACTCTCTATCTAATTGCTGGACCTCCTCTGGTTTTTATTACAGCTGCACATCGGCAAGACATTGACTCAGATAGGTTTTTCCATGTGGAAGTAGGTATGGTGTTCCAGGTCCGGATAAGTAAATTTTTTAGGTTTTCAATTGACTCTTGACGCTTCTTCGCAACCTTAAGCTTCATTATTGTCCATATATTCTCAACTGGATTGAGATCTTGACTGTAGGGAGGCCACCTTAATACATTGACATTAATTTCTTCGAAGTACTTTTTAATCTAAGAAATAAAAACAAAATGCAAATATTATTTTTAGTCATAAAAATTCTAGCTTATTTAAGAGTCCGATATTAGTCTTTCATATGAAAAAAAAAAACAAGTTCATATTTACAATTTTGGCTGTATGGCAAGGAGCATTGTCCTATTGAAAAAGTCATCTGCAAGTGTCATCAAAAAGCTCCAGCGCAGAGGGCTCAAATACATTTTGCAGACCCCAGTGACTTTCGATTCTAGGAAGACCATTCTACCTTTTTCATCTCCAGAGAAGCATCCCCAGACCAACACACCTTCAGTTTTGGGGGCATCCGTAAAATGTATTCAGAGCTCAGTCTTTCCTTTGGTTCTCTTCGCGTAAGAATCCTCCTATCTCCAACATGCAGCTTAAACTTCGATTCGTCGGAAAAGATAACATTATCCCACGAATCTTGAGTCCAAGTCAGATGCTGTTGATCCCAGAGCAATCGTTTTTCTCTAACTCTTTTTGTAAAATCCGGCTTGAGTACTGGTTTGAGTGCTCTAAGTCCAGCTTTCACGAGCCTTTTCCTCACTGAGCTTGACGAAATTATTTTGCCTGTAGCTCGACTCAGATGGTTTTTAAGATCCACCGAAGTCTTGAACCGATGCCGATGGCTGTACAGCGCTAAAAAACAATCTTCCACTGGGGTCGTTTTTTTTGGCCACCCTGAGCCCTTCTTTCTGCTAGTAAATCAGTTCGGAGTGCAAAGCTAATACTTTGTGTCTGTCATGTCTGTATTGCCAACTGATTTTTTCCATTTTTTTTCACTAAATTACTTCGGTTCGTATCGGACTGCTCTGACGAGCTAAATGCACGTCTTATTCATAATAACATCGACTTTTATGCACTATTTGAATGACATTTTGCTACCAAGTGCAAAAAAAAACCGTAGCTCTCATAAATTCCAAGAACTGACCCCGAAAAGGGTAATAAAATGTTTGACCAACATTTTTCAAACGCCCTGATTTTTTACTCGTTTTTTAATTGTGATATGAAAAGTGCTTGATAACAAAACTTGAAAATGGTCAAACCTTGCTTTTACGTAGGAAAGTGAATCGCTGAGAGAAATTTCACGTCGATTAGGATCCAACGAGGCGATGCACGTTTTTAAAAAAGTGCGATCGAAAAAATGCAATAGTCTAAGAATCGACCACCCTATAAAGAAGACAACTTTGTGGAACCATTTCGTTACTGCACCACAAGTAAAGAGGGATATTGTCGAAACCACCGACACAGGCATCTCTGTGACAGCAGTTGAAAGAAGGCTTAACGAAGCCGGTTTTTTTTGCCTACCCGATGGCAAAAAACTGCTTCTTACGCCAAAAATTAAGAAAATCCATCAGAAATAGGTAAGAGAATGGCAGTATTGGACCTGAGATAACTGTCAAAGGTCATCTTCTTAAATTAGTCAAAATTCAACCTGGAATTTTCAGATGGAAGGACCAGAGTTCAACGTCGACCTGGAGAACGGTTGAAGAATAAATATGTTGCACCTTGTCGGAAAAGGTCTAAAGGTGTTATGGTCTGGGGGATAACTGCCGGTGGAGTCAGAACTCGTTTGATAGTGGATGGCTCTATAAATGTTTTAAAAAACAAAGAGGTTGGTGAAAATGGACTCCACTCCACTCCCCCTATAGAGGAAGTGAGCCAGTACCACACGTGTGTCCAGTTTCAGGGCGATTCCACACCTTGCCTTGGTGTTAAGACCGTAAGTAAACAAAGAATTGTCCACTGTGATTTTGGTCATTTTATCAATCTTTATGGAGTTTTAAATCGATTTTAACTAATTCCTTTCTCAGGTTCAAAGTAACAAAGAAAAACTGGGGATTGGCGGGCAATAGTGCTGACATGAATCCTATTGATCACATTTGGCATCAAATTGTTGAAAAACTCAGAAATAAAAAGCCCAGAAATTTGCAATAATTAAGAAGTCACATCGAAAAACTGACACCAGCTATGTACTCGTATATCACCAGCCTTTACGATTCAATGCCAAACTGGGTTGAATCTTTTATAAAAGGCGGCCGATTGCCGTAGTGAAAAAGCAAAAATGTTTAGTTTTGCAATTTTGACAATTAAGGTAATATTAAATCTATTTTGTAAGCTATAAAACAATAAATCAGTCAGCCTAGAAACTCATTTTCTAAGGGATGTATTGTAATTATTAAAAATTTTCTTTCTTAGAATAACACGCCCCTCGGGTTGGTCCTTAAGGTTAAACCACTTAAGATTGACCTGCCTGCTACGAACAAAAACGAGATATCGCCTGCCTTTCAACACCACGGTAAGCAGGTCAAAGCCAACATTTTCTGTTTTACTAGCGGCTTTTTTTTGCATCTCAGTATATGTACGTACGTAACATATTGTGATATCCCTTAAATGTGAACAGCGTCATCTACATTTCAATAGCAGATGATTTCCTTACTTGCATAGCAAAAGACTCAACCATTGGTGATATGAAAATGGAATCGATTCCATTCCATCCATTTCTAGCAAAATGGAAATTTGTATGGAACGCTGGATGGCACAGATTGTTCACAAAAGATGCCATTGGAGTATAGTAAATATTAGGATCACCAAGGTAGGCGAGTCAGTTCATCAGTTGAATATGAAGTGTTAATCAAGAAAGTGATTAATACCAAAGCCCAGTGTGGAGTAGTGATATAGTATAATAGAGCGGTTGGAGTCCGACAAGGCTGTAATGCCAGCCCTTCGGGTTTCAACCCATACATATATGTATATATCGAAGATATTGATTGACTACCGGCACTCTCATCAAGGCTCTTTTATATGCCGATGACTTTGTTCTCTTGGCTCGCTCACCTGAGTCATTGCAATCTACTGGAATTTTGGAATCTACTGAAGGTAATGATTTGTAAAATGGGCTAAAGGTGCAATTGAGTCAACCTGGAAGAACTGATTTCAAAATTGCAATATTGCCCATAGCATCAAATACCGAGTTTTCAAGGCAGTGTCAAAATCCATACTTTTTTACCGAACACAAGCGTGGGGCCATAGCTGTTTTGATAACGAGAGAAGTTGCTGAGATTTTTTCTGTGCAAAACTACATGCCGACCATCGAAACAGGGCTGTTCATACAAACACTTAAACTAAGCATTGACTATACCATGGCCCATGGGTGTACTCGAAAAAGGAGACGACAGATTAACTAAATACAATATGGCTATTGTCTGGTAAAAAAGTTGGTTAAATGTGGCAGAGAGATTTCGTTACGAACTTCGATTGAAGTGAAATGATCGCACCAGTTGGAAAGATACGCTTTACGAGTTTCTCTCACATCTAGACACACGATTTAGGCAAAAACTTATCGATGAAGAGGAGGCATCAACGCATAGAGAGATTTACGAATCGCTGCGACTTGATTTGCGGCCTCGGAGATACTTCACGGATCTAATAAGTAGAAGATCGATTTTTCTAGGGGAGCGGTCTTGCTGCTTAATTTTGTACCACACAGGTATGATCTTCCGGGTATATGTTCGATCTGAAATCTATCAGAAAAGGAAGACTCCATCCATTTTCTTGGAATTTGCTCGGCATTAGGAGGCAGTGCTTTGCAAAATCCATCTTATCCACCGACGAGATTAAGGATCTATTAAATGGATCAAATTGGAAAGCCCTGGTAGCATGCTGTAGTCGAATTTAAGAGTACAGAGGAAAAATAATAGAGGAAGATTTTTAACTGTAAAACAAAATACAATAAGTAGCTATCATTATACTAACTAAATTTAAATATTCGTTTTGTATTTAAAACGTCAATAAATAAAACAATAAAGTTTTTAATCGCATTTCCTCGGCCCTAATAGCTAATTTACTGTCAAAGAAGAGAAACACCCTACACATCGAAACGCGACATTAAAAAATTGTCAAAACTCCACCAGACATTAATTTTTTCTAATTATTTTATTACTTATAATTTTTGTGTTTATCTCATTATTCTTTTATTTCCGATATAGAGAAATAAACAAAGAAATATGCGACAATATTTTAATATTTCATATAAAACTATAAACTACATATTATAGATTTTTTTTTTAAAGGGGGCGGTGATCTTGAAAAGGTTGGAAACCTCTGGTCTAAGAGTTGTTGAAGAGTGGGAAGCTTGCGTTCAATCTCGGCGGCATCGAATTTACGGTGGTGCCTTCGTCACTTACGTTGCATCCATCTAATATACCATTGCTGAATGATCAACAAAAAAATGCTTGCGAAACATTGATGCAATCGGTGGACAACAAAACCGGTGAGATCTTTTTCCTGGATGGGCCAGGTGAAACAGGTAAGATATTCGTTATTTCGCCGATTCTGGCCACGATTCGATCGCAAGGTGATGTTACACTGGCTCTCGCATCATCCGGAATAGCAGCGACGGCATTAGACGGAAGAATTACTGAACATTCCCACCTCTCCCGCTCCTGGTCATAGTACTGTTGCTTGCACTCGGTCACTGCCGTTATTGTATTTATCATACGGTACGGCAGTGACTGACTCTATGTAACAACTGATGGATAGCGGGTTGTGAGTGAGAATTTTGTTGGTGCACTGTTTCATATTGTTGTAAAGGCACAACACCTACAGCAATTTGTTTCGGTAAACCAACGTCAGAATTTTCACTTCGAAGCCTTGCTTAGTATCGCCGGTGTTTGTGTTTACTGTGTTTGTTTGTAATTACGACTAGGGAATTCTGGGTAGAAGTAGCCAATATACGCGGGCTAAAAAGTAATCACTTTTCTACGTACGTCCACGTCTGTAAGTATCGACCAGCTGTTTTGGCACTTAGTGAAACACAGGTAGATCCCCGCCCACACCTCTCAGACCACTCTGATCTGAAGCTACCTGGCTACGAACTAGCACGACTACTCTTTCCTCATCGCGGTCTCGCCATCTATGTGCGCAGTGATGTAGCTTACCAAATTCCACCACAATGTAGTCCCTGTTCCAACCCGGAATTCAATTTCATGTGGTTAAAATTCCGTTCCCGTAAGCAAATTATCCACTATTGCTTTATTTACAGAAGCCCCAAACTGGACAGCAACTCGACCTTTAACGAGTTTGATGTGCTGTCTGACTCCATACAAAGAATTGTATCCCTGTATCCCCATACTGAAATCGTTATTACGGGCGATTTCTATATACACAATTCTGGGTGGCTTCGATATTCTCAACAGGCAACACCCACGGGACGTTGATAGTCATACCGCCAACACCCTGGTCCTGTTTTTAGCTTCTCACTCTGATGGGTACTCCGTTGATGTGCTCTCCCCTCTAGCCTCGTCGGACCATTGTGTCATGTCAGCTAAATTCTCGTACACCCACCACACAGTTAGAGAAAAGATTCCTAAAAGAACCATATGGCAATACGAGAAAGCCAATTGGAGCAGACTTAACAACTTCTTTAGGAACTTTAACTGGTCGTTATGTTTGCTCAATAATGATGTGGATGCCGCTGCTGATATGTTCACTGACACTATTCTAATTGGAATGAAACCCTTTATCCCTTATCGAATTAAGAGTATCAGACCAAACGAAAAGGCATGGTACAACTCGAGCTGTAAAGAGGCTGTCAGGGTTAGAGAAGTGTTTTTTCGATCCTTCAAGACCAACCCAACAGAGGAAAACCGAAAAAAGTCTAAACGAGCCAGGAATAACTGCAACGTTTTTCTCAAGCGTGTGAAATTCCAATACGACCAAAAACTGAGGCAAAAAATACTATAATGTCCCAAAGGCAGTAAACAATTTTGGTCATTTGTAAAAAACATTAGAAATTCTGCCTCATCCTCCATTCCAACCCTCATTTGCAATGACATTCCAGCTGTCAGCTCTTCGGACAAAACCAATCTGCTTGCTACACACTTTACGGCTAGCTCAACACTCCCAGATGTGCTTTGTTCCCACCTACGCTTGAGTGCGTCGAGTCTTCAATGGAAGGAATCCATTTTCGCACTCGTGTAGTAGCAAGAGCACTTAAAGATCTTAACATTCACAAATCCGTGGGTCCAAATGGTATATCTCCCCTTCTTCTGAATAGGTGTTCTTCCTCGCAGGTTAAACCACTACGTAAGCTTTTCCATCAGTCCTACTCTTTAGGACTCTTTCCGAACAGATGGAAAACAGAATTTGTCCAGCCCGTCCCTAAACAAGGCGAATCTTCTTCTCTCTCCTCCTACAGACCCACTGCACTCACGTCCCTTCTCTCCAAGGTCATGGAAACGCTGATAAACTGTGAGCTCATGAAATATCTCGAAACACGAAAACTTCTCAATGGCCGGCGATATGGTTTTCGTAGCAACAAGTCCACTGGTGATTTGAAAGCGTGTCTCACCGAAAAGTGGAAACAAAGCGTACATCAATCTGGCGAAAGCAAGGTAGTTGCACTTGACATTTCTAAGGCATTTGACAGAGTTTGGCATCAGGCTCTTTTGTCTAAAGTGAGTGCTTTTGTGATCGATGAGTCTTTTCTTCAATAGATTAGAAATTACTTTTCGGAACGTTCAATTCAAGTTGTCTTGGATGGTTTCAAGTCTGATATTCACAAAATAAATGCTGGTGTGCCCCATGACTCCGCTTTGTCTCCGACATTCCTATCAAATTTCATCAACGATCTCTTGTCTGCTACTTCGAATTCAATATATTCCTCCGCTGATGACAGTACTCTCTGCTTTTCATATTCGTTCTCGGACTCACTCCCTGCTCTTCGGCTGTAGAACGGGAACGGCAGCGTATGCTAAGCTCATTAAATTCCGATATCAACAGCATAACCAATTGGGGAACTATCAACAGAGTGGAATTTAATGCTTCCAAAACTCAATGCTGTCTGCTGTCTGCTGTCATTAAAGCGAAATTCAAATACTCAGCCACTATCCCTGAATGGCACTTGCATTGTCGAAACCGATATACTTTCCATTCTCGGTACATGTGTCAGTGACAACTTACGTTGGAATGACCACATATTCGATGTCGTCAAAAATGCTGCGAAATGTCTAGGTTTCCTCAAGCGATGTAAGAGATATTTTATCTCCTCTGATCTGGTCACAATATATAAGGCATTCATCCGCCCAAAATTGGAGTACAATGCTCACATCTGGTCAGGTGTGTCTAAAACATCTCTGCACCTGCTAGATAGGATTCAAGACCGTGCGATAAAACTCATAGGTGATACTAATATCAGTACCCTCGAACACCGACCTAATGTCTCCTGTCTCACTTTGTTTTATGGCTATTTCTACTAGTGGTCTCCATTGAAATCGCCAGTAGCATTCCACCCATTCAAACTTTCAACCGCAATACCCGTCTCGCTATGAATGCTCATCAGTCCTCAAGCCCATATTCGGACGTACTCTAAAATATCGTAATTCTTTCCTAAGCCGTACAACTCGCTTATGGAATGCCCTGCCGATCTCTGTGTTTCTTGGTCGTTATAACTTACAAACAAATAAAAACAGTGTACATCGGTACCTACCTTTTCTTCCCCCCTAAATTTCCTTCGCCCGCGCTGTGTACGAACATTTTAAGGGTACACAAACCCCTTGAGCGCGCGCTCATTATAAAAAAAGAAAAAAAAACTGCCATTGAATTTGAACTCCAACGTGCAACTTCACCCGCAACAGAGCGAAAGGAAAACTGTTGATTGAATGCAAACAAATTGTTTGGGACGAATGTACAAAAGCGCACAAAAAAATCAATTGTAGCACTAAACATCTCACTGCAAGATGTTCGACTCAACAACAACATCTTTGGCGGTGTAATGATTCCGTTTGCAGGAGACTGCAACCAAGTGATCCCCCGTAGGACTGCTTGCTAAATGTGGAAACACGTGAAAATATTGTCGTTGACCACGAATATGAGAGTTCAGCTTCAAAAAATTCGAAGTGCTGAACCATTTTCAAAGCAATTGTTAGAAATTAGTAACGGAAAGGTCCCAGTAGATGCGACGACAGGGTTAACAACGTTTCGGCATGATTTCTGTCAATTCGTGATTCACAAGCGGCTCTCATCGACAATGTGTTTCCTGAAGTAAATCGAAATCATCGTAATCACGCTTGGCTTAGTGAACGCGCAATCCTCGCCGCAAAGAATATCAATGTCAACACATTGAATTTCACCATTCAATCGCAAATTGCCAGAGATTTAGTGTCATACAAATCAGTTGATTCCACCACTAATCAAGATGATGCAGTGAATTCGAATTCGACAGAGTTTTTGAATTCCTTGGATATACCCGGATTTCCACCGCATAATTTGCAAAATCAAAAACGATTCGATCATCGTAATGCTACGAAATTTGAATCAACCACGACTGTGCAATGGTACCAGACTTGCACTTAAAAATTTGATGCCGAATCTGATAGATGCAACAATTCTAAGGAAAATATTGGGGGGAAATGTGTTCATTCCTTGTAAACCGTTGATTACGACCGATATTCCTTTTGAATTCAAAAGATTACAATTTCCAGTCCGATTGGCATTCGCATTGACAATCAACAAATCTCAGGGGCAATCCTTTAATGTTTGTGGAGAATCTATGTTTTTCGCATGGCCAATCCATGCAGATGGTTTGCGTGCTCACGTGTCGGCAAACCATCTGCTTTGTTTGACAAAAAAACCAAGAATGTCGTTTATCATGAAGCAAGCACGTGAATCGCTACGATTTCAATGAAACACAATGAAATCGTTTCGATTAATTTTTACAAAATTTCAAAGTTTGTATCTACAGTCAAGCTCACATTGCATTAAATTCAACTACATTTGCAAAACGAAATAAAACATAATGGACCAGTTGAATAAAATTTGAATACCCTCTTGATCAAAAAGTTCCCGACCACACCACCGTGTGGCGCTCCCATTGTTCCGTTTTTTCGTTAAGTTGGTAAATCCGTTGTTGACATTCTCTCTAAATCTTAGCATCATAGCTTGACATTTTCAAAAGTTACGTAGCCAAGAGTACATCTAACTCCGCGATTTTTTACAATTTTAGAAATGGATTTCAATTTGCAACAACGAACTTGTATTAAATTTTGCGTAAAAAACGGTTTTAATGGTGCGCGAACGTTGGAAATGTTGGAAAAGTGTTTCGGTAACGATTCTCTCAAGAAAACGGTCGTTTACCAGTAGCACGAGCGGTTCAAAAGTGGTCGTGAGTCAATCGAAGGTGATGAACGCAGTGGCAGACCATCGACATCGAAAACCGACGAAAACATTGATGAAGTACGAGTAAAAGAAATGTTGGTCAATAATCGCAAATCAATCATCAGAGAGATAGCGGAGGACTTGAACATTGCCTATGGATCAGGCAAATGAAAGGCCTTCACCAAATGAGACGAGACCAAAAAAACCACGTCGTTTTCAGTCAAAAAAGAAGGCAATGCTCACGGCTTTCATGGATTACAACGGTGTAATGCATCATGAATTTTTGCCAGAAGGCCAGACAGTAAACAAAGAGTATTACGAGTATTTGGGCGTTTGCGTGAAGCAATTCTCCGAAAGAGACCAGAATTGTGGGCAGAAACTCGTGGATTTTGCACCATGATAACGCACCGTCGCACAATGCCATCATTATTCGTAATTTTTTGACGAGAAATGCAACGTATTTAAGATCTCGTAATACTTTATATAAAGTTTCCTGAGACTGGTAACGTCGGTAGGGAGGCCTTCCTGCTGGATAGAAACCATGACGCTTGTGTTTGTTTTACCCTCGTAGCACACCGAGCCGGCTTTATCGTGCAGATAAGCGAGATATAGAGGCATATTTCTTTTTATCTCAAAGCCTAGAGAGCGCATAGCGACATTCGGTGGTATCGCTAGTTTGCTGCGTTAATTTGACAGTGGGGGGTGAAGGGGGTCAATAGAAGAGGGAGTGGTTAATGAGTTTGTTGTCGCAACAGACAGGGTTTCAGAAGTACGGTTTAAAATGTGAGAGCTGATGGGAGTTTGAGTGGTGGGAGTTTGAGTTGTAGGGGTTAAGTCGAAAGAGACACGTTTACGTTGGAGCTTGATTTGGGGTGGAATAGGGGGAGTTGGAGTATGGGTGGGGGGCTTAAAATTAGGAAAAAAAATAAGTTCCAATTGGAGCTGGATTTATTGCGGGGAGAGGAGGTGGGTCTTTGCAAATTGGATTTACTTGCTAACTTATTTGTTGGTTTAGGTATGACGGACTGCTTGACTTTATCCTGCTTCTTGGTCGTATTTTCCAACCATTTGCAGACATGCAACTTTCCAAGATTGAAATTGTTGCTGGCTGGATTATGGAATAACCATTCGTATTTGGCTGAAAGATTGAGCTTAAAGCTGCGCTTGCTTCTATGGTGGGATGTTGGAAGCAAAATGCAGTGGCCAATGGTAATACTAATGGCTAATGGACGTGCTTTCAATCAATCTCTTCAAGAATTATCTTCTTGGTGCTAAAACCCGTCACCATGAATTTCAACGAAGCCACGTATCTTTTCTCCTAAATAGCAAACTTCTTTGAACTACGGATGATTCATCCAGAACTTCTAAAACTCCGTTCGCTTTCTAGCAGTATAAATGAGAATTTATTAAGACATAGGGATTGTCACCGCGAAAGGTTCTCTGGACCTATTTTCCCATGATGAGACCAATTCAATCCCATACATCACTTTTAGGTAAAGTAAGGTCTCATCTCGTTTACCACCAGATTTTAAAGAACTACTTGTTTTCGCTGTATGGAAATAGTCTAAAGCACGTGAATCTCCTTCCCCTTATAAAGGGATCCCCAAAATTGAGGATCACGTATCCATGCGGGCCAATAGGCCTAAGTAAGTACACGAGTATTTCTTACCTGGGCTGCACACCCAAAGTCATCTTTCGCTAAAAAAATGTTGATCTTTGGTACAACTCGCACTGAAGTTCCCAATTCTCGTTTGACTCTGAAGAATTCGAGAGAACGCTTGACAGAGCTTCGGTTAGCGGGAGAATGTTAAGTCGACTTTTTCTGTAGAAAAGGATTATAACCAGATCTTCACGTACGCCTTCAAAACAGTCGTGGAGAGTTACAACTTCACTCCTTATTCGGTGAATTTGCATCTCAGTTACAGATAATGCTGATTGCAATGAACTATGAGTATATCGTTAAGAACAAGCATCGATGGTGTATTATGTTATTATATTCGATGATGCTAGGCTTCTCTGAATCCAGTTTACAGGCTGACTTTACAGAATCTTGAGTTGCGGTTCACAAAAAGATCGCGGGAATGACATCAAATCAATGAACATGGCTTATCAGTGCTCAAATAAAGTCCTCTACGCTGCAGGAGAGGAAATCGATTGGTTCCAATATCTTATCTTTGCGAGACTGATTAAATACCATGGACCACTGACCCTGTGAATTTCCAGCATTAGGCTGTCAACAGCAAATCCAGTCAGAAAATTTGGTGACGAATACTCTGAAACTTAAACGTAACCGATAAAAACAACACCGCACAAATCCCTCGCTGAATCGTGGATAATGACGAAAGATAGTGGAAGAATATTTGAAAAAGTGGAAAGCAAAACTCTCATAATATAGATGTGAGACATACAAGAGAAAAACAAAATGCAAAATCAATTTCCGCTTTTATTTAAATTTTATTTCCATCTTACTCGTGTATAATATAATTTACTTATTCATATGTATATGCGTCGTGCAACAGCTTCCAGCACTACGAAAACTACCAAAATCCGCAAAACATTGTAGAAAATCTGCTTCCTAGAAACATAACTCTTTCAAAATTTGAGTCTACATTCAAAATCTTCATTCAGACTTACGCTCTCAACTTCCTTTTACATTGCTCTATACTAGCATCGTCCTCATTTAGTATAAACTTCCTGCATCCATGAATAACACATTCAAATGCTCTAGTCATGGCTTTTGGATTCGATTTCAGGTCACATAAACTATGTATGCTGAATTCATTCCTTAAAAATTGGCATCCACCGAAATTTAAATTCCAAGAAATGCTTTCACTCCACTGGTATTCTTACCCTTCGCCCATTTTTAACATCTCATCAAAGTCCGTGACGCCATCGCAGTCGATTTGCTTTTGAAGGAAGAACTCCACGGCTTGTCGGGTTATGTAAAGCCTGCGCTGAATGGCCATTAAGAAGGCTTTTTGCCGGAATAATTTAAGCATAATATCTATGACGTACGATGGCAGGAGTTGTAGAAATAGAACCTTCGAAAAACACCATATTTTTGAATGAGATCTGGAGATGGCAAGACTTATAATCAAAAGATACTTACATTGAACCAATACCGAAACATGGAATCTGTCACAGTGACGTTAGGTATCCACAGTGATTTTTCCAAAGGATATTTCCGAACAGCTTTATTCAGACCGGAGAAGAGGTTAGCCAGTGTTGTGTTAGAGAATGAAGTGGATGAGAATTTCCCAACAGGAGTTGCCTCTATGAATCTGGGGGGTAGAAATGATTTGGAATTCATAAGGGGATCACTGGAATGCTTGGATCGAACTTACTTCTCTCTAGGTAACTGGGCCTTTAGTGCAGTGAACATAAGAAGGGTCTTTGTACCCACATCCAGGGGAGTCAAATCTATGTAAAATTTCAAGTCATTTACAAGGAAACCTTGCATGAGGCCTGGTGTAATAAAACTAATTTGAACGAACCTGATGACTACATCCATATAAACCAAACACTTACCTGTACCCCATATAAGGAATAAACCCATGGCTCCAATCATTGTTTCTGTAAATCCAGGTTCTGGTTCCTCAAAAGCTGAGATGACTATAAAGTAAAGAGTCTTGGAATTTTTTTGTGGTGCGATTAGAGTTTTCGGGACTTACCAATCGAAGGCTTGTAGATCACTACTGGCAATTTGAAGCGATATTCATTGACAACTTGTTCTGCCAAATGTTTTGTGAAAACATATGTATTCGGCCATCCTGTTATAATTCTGTCAAGTATGAAATTCCACTACTGATACTTTCCAATGTACCACAGATACTCACTTATTTGTAATGGCGTCCATCATGGGATCAATTGTGTCATCTTCAAGCATTTTAAGCGCCGTTCTCCACCCGAAGACTGGTGGATATACCTAGATTGTTCAGAATCACTTTGTCATATAACACATCCGTGTAACAAAAATTATTGTATTTTTGCTCATCTACCTTGTCTTCCATGTATTTCAGATAGGGATGGCTAAAGAATGTCGAAATGTGGGCGAAAATTTTCAACTCCTTCATTGCTTCGGCTAATTTTAAGGCCTCTAGAGTTGATTTAACATTAAGACAAATGGCTGACTTGAGCGGCTCATTAAAACGTGTTGTTGCCGCCGAATGGAAGAATATTTGAACATGTTTCAATTTCTTCCTGTCTTCGGGCGATATGCCAAGACCATCTTTGGCTATATCCCCACCGATTGCAACTAGTTTATTTAATTCATTTGGTTTTTTCTCCTTTAGAACCTTAAAAATCTAAATGTAAGTAAAAGAAAAGATCGTAAAATAATAAATAATTTGAGAATGTATCTATTTAAAAATAAGAAAGGAAAACGAGCTATTTATACTCGTATACATGGCCACAGCTAAGTGGAACTAGTCTTCAAGCTGGGTTTGAATACACCTTCAAATATTACTGGACAAACCATTATCTAACTTTTCAATCTTTGTGTCCAACCAATGTGTCTCTAACCATCTCGACTTCTACTTGCCTCCAGTTACGCACACTGATTTGATCGAACCTTTGTAGGGTCTTTTCCCTTACTATCTAGTTCCACGGGGGTGGATTCGAAGATACTTCTGCCTGGGGCACCCTATCTCCATGCGCTCTAAATGTCATAGTCGATTCATCTTAGTATGCGCAGCTGTCCGAGCTAATCCATACAGGTGTGCATCCGCTTGTAGCCTCGCCCCTACACTGCGCCAATGCAAATGCATCTAAAACGACACCGAGAATCTTTCTTTCGCTCAAAGCGTTATTCGTGTATCTGCGTCATATAATAGTGCAACGATGACGGGAGATTTGCTCGAGAAAGAGCTATCGAACTTATTTTCTAACATTTTATATTACAGATAAATTACAATACCACCTCAAAGCTATAACTGTTATTGTCATTGTCCGTTTTGGTAACAGCTTATATTTTGTTTTTATCCCATTGTCCCACTGAATATCCCCTAATTTCTACCGATTATGTCAATATCCTAATCGTTCTACAGGCTTTTTGAATATGCCTGCTATGCCTCTGCTATTTGCTTATGAATTACTTTTGAGTAACGCGATTGCGCAACGCCCAATTTTAGATTTTTCTTCGCGGCATAATGGTGAGTAAGAGTTTTATATCACATCTTGCAGAGCTGAACGAGCATGGCAGCGTTGCCTATACTGTTCCACATGGGGCTTATGATGATCAGCAATTAGCCACGGTCGGTTAGTTGGTGCAGTTAAGAGATCTCATTTCTTCATGACATGATAGAATGTTGATGGACGGTATATTTTTTCCGAATTGACCGCCCTATCTGAAAACTGTATGTTCACCGTCATTGCCGTTCAACAATCTGCCGAAGTGGTTCTTCAAAACCCTTTTCCATTAGAGAATGGAAGGTATCGATAGCAGCCCTCACCCTAACCCTCTTTATCGCACGCAGTGTCGGTATTAATTATTACATCTGATGGACATCTTAAAGCTTAGTCACTGATGCTCTGCAGTTTGTGCCCGTTAAAATTGAAGGAAACGCGAACGGAAAAGGCTCCGGGGCGGTAACTTGCGATTAAAGCTGCATGCCTACTTTTTTACCTCGGTGTTTTAATTCAACCTTAAGATATGCAAACATCTACATAGATATTGTATGCGAGTCTGATTCCTATCAGCTCAATCTGCTATGCCATGTTTTGACGGAGAAAGGTCGCCATGTGACTAAGCGAATTATAAAGTATACAAAAATAACTGATAATAGTCTGACAAGTATCCAACTCGTCTCCGAGGTATCTAGAACAATGAAGACCGCAGACAATTCATATCCAAAGAATGACTTTAATGCCCCTAGATCAGCTTTAAATTTTGACTTCTGGGATGACGCGTACAATGCTTCTGATCCATCTATTGCTTTTGACCTTTTTCTTAACAAATTACAATTTCACATTACGAAATGTGCAATCGCCTCATCGCGGTCTCGCCATCTGTGTGCGTAGTGATGTAGCTTACCAAATTCCACCACAATGTAGTCCCTGTTCCAATCCGGAATTGAATTTCATGTGGTTAAAATTCCATCTCCGTAAGCAAATTATCCACTACTGCTTTATTTACAGAAACCCCAAACTGGACAGCAATTCGACTTTTAACTGACTCTATTCAAAGAATTGTATCCCTGTATCCTCATACTGAAATCGTGATTACGACACTTGGACAGACGACACCCAAAGGACGGTGTGTTGAGATCTTTGCTGCGGAAAATAACTTGACATATCTTGTAAATAAGCCCACACGAATACCAGACGTTGACAGTCATACCGCCAACATCCTGGGCTGGTTTTTAACGTCTCACCCTGACAAGTACTGCGTTGATATGCTCTCCCCTCTAGGCTCGTCGGACCGATGTGTCATATCAGCTAAATTTTCATACACCTGCCACACAGTTAGAGAAAAGGTTCCTAAAAGAACCGTATGGCAATACGAGAAAGTTAATTGGAGCGGACTTAAAAACTTCTTTAGGAATTTTAACTGGTCGTTATGTTTCCTCGATAACGATGTGGATGCAGCTGCTGACATGATCACAGAAACTATTCTCTTTGGAATGAGATGCTTTATCCCTCATCGGATGAAGATTATCAGACCAAACGAAAAGGCATGGTACAACTCGAGCTGTAAAGAGGCTGTCAGGGTTAGAGAAGTATTTTTTCGATCCTTCCAGACCAACCCAATAGAGGAAAACCGAAAAAAGTCTAAACGAGCCAGGAATGACTGCAACGTTTTTCTCAAGCGTGTGAAATTTCAATACGACCAAAAACTGAGGCAAAAAATACTATAATGTCCCAAAGGCAGTAAACAATTTTGGTCATTTGTAAAAAACATAAGAAATTCTGCCTCATCCTTCATCCCAACGCTCATTTGCAATGACATTCCAGCTGTTAGCTCTTTGGACAAGACCAATCTGGTTACTGCTCACTTTGCGGCCAGTTCAACACTTCCAGATTGTGCTTTGCCTCCGCTTACACTTGAGTGCATCGAATCTACAATGGGACGAATCTGCTTTCGCATTCGTGTAGTAGCAAGAGTACTTAAAGATCTCAACATGCATAAATCCGCTGGTCCAGATGCTATATATCCCCTTCTTCTGAAGAGGTGTTCTTCCTCGCTGCCAAAACCACTACGTAAGCTTTTCCATCAGTCCTACTCTTTAGGACTCTTTCCGAGCAGATGGAAAACAGCATTAGTCCAGCCGGTCCCTAAAAAAGGCGAATCTTCTTCTCTCTCCTCCTACAGACCCATTGCACTTACGTCCCTTCTTTCCAAGGTCATGGAAGCTGATAAACTGTGAGCTCATGAAATATCTCGAAACACGAAAACTTCTCAATGGCCGGCGATATGGTTTTCGTAGCAACAAGTCCACTGGTGATTTGATGGCATGTCTCACCAAAAAGTGGAACCAAAGCGTACATCAATCTGGCGAAAGCAAGGTAGTTGCACTTGACATTTCTAAGGCATTTGACAGAGTTTGGCATCAGGCTCTTTTGTCGAAAATGCGTGCATTTGGGATCGATGACTCTTTTCTTCAATAGATTAGAAATTACTTTTCGGAACGTTCAATTCAAGCTGTCTTGGACGCTTTCAAGTCTGATATTCACAAAATAAATGCTGGTGTGCCCCAGAGCTCTGTTCTGTCTCCGACACTCTTTTTAATTTTCATTAATGATCTCTTGTCTGCTACTTTCAATCCAATATATTCATTTGCTGATGAGAGTACTCACTGCTTTTCATCTTCGTTTCCCGACTCACGTCCGTGCTCTTCGGCTGTAGAACAGGACCGGCAGCGTTGTGAAGCTCATTAAATTCCGATATCAACAGCATAACCAATTGGGAAACTATCAACAGAGTGGAATTTAATGCTTCCAAAATGCTCTCTGCTGTCATTAAAGCGAAATTCAAATACCCAGCCATTCTCCATGAATGGCACTTGCATCGTGGAAACCGATAAACTCTCCATTCTCGGTATGTGTGTCAGCGACACACACACAGCGGAATGACCACATATTCGATGGCATCAAAAATGCTGCGAAATGTCTAGGCTTCCTCAAGTGATTTCATCTGCCCGAAATTGGAGTTCAATGCTCACATCTGGTCAGGTGCTCCTAAAACATCTCTGCACCTGCTAGATAGGGTTCAAAACCGTGCGATAAAACTCATAGGTGATACTAATATCAGTCAATCAATTGACATCCTCGAACACCGACGTAATGTCTCCTGTCTCACTTTATTTTATCGCTATTTCCACCACCAGTGCTCCATTGAAATTGCCAGTAGCATTCCGTCCATTCAAACTTTCAACCGTAACACCGGTCTCGCTATGAATGCGCATCAATATACCCTCAAGCCCATTTTCGGACGTACTCTAAAATATCGAGATTCTTTCCTAAGCCGAACTCACTTATGGAATGCCCTGCCGATCTCTATGTTTCCTAGTCGTTATAACTTACAAACATTTAAAAACAACGTACATCGGTACCTGTCCTTTCTTCTCCCTAAATTTCCTTCGCCCGCGCTGTGTACAAATATTTGATTATAAAAAAAAACAAAAACAAAATCGCAACTTGTCCTTCGGGCAACAGATTTGTAACTAACTATTTCATTTTATAAAATTAAAGCCTTGCCATATTTTAGCTAAATTTTATATAAATATTTTTATTTAATGTAATAATTAGCTTTAAGTTTATACTTTAAAACAAAATTTTTTAAAACTATTTCTTCTCCCCGTGACTCTGCTGTTCTTCAAGAAGACCTTGATCGGTTTTCAATCTGGTGCCTCAAAAACTGTCTAGAACTTAATCTAGCCAAATGTCAATCTATAACCTTCTCACGTCTCCTCCCCGACTTTATTTTCTCTATGATCAACCAATTCCCCTGGTTCAGTCTTTTATTCGACCGTGAGCTTAATTTTCAATCGCATATCGATAAGATGATCCTCAAAGCCAACTTATTCTCAATATGAATTCGTTAGAAGAACGTAGGAATATTGTTGACATTCTTTTCATTCATCGACTGCTCTCAGGTTCCATCGACTGCGCATCACTTTTCGACTCTATTTCCTTTAACACCAACCCATGTTGTTGATTTCTGTTAGCTTTTAAGTTAGACTAAGCTTGTATTAAGGGGCCACTTCCAAATTATTGTAATGCGTAACAGGTAAAAATCCAGGCAGTTAACGAGGCCTGGCTAAAGTGGAATGTGATATCTTTTGGGAGTAAAATCCTGTAAAATCCCACTACACTCTTTCGACAACATGAAATGTAAAATGGCCAGTTTCTAATTTACACTTGCTATATGCTTGGTCACTAAGACATTGGCGAAAACTCTAAAGCTCTACTCCACCAAAGATGTCACAACCCTCCAACTCCTTTCAGTTTTCTCATAGAGATGCCACTCGAAATATGTAAATTTACGAAGCAGGCGATTATAGGAAACATCCTGCAATTTAACTAGATAGTTCTGGTATAAGGTGAATCTGTACGGATGAAGAGCCTTTTATTTGAGAAACGGTAACATATCGACATCCTGGAGAGCATCATAACAGCCCAAAGCATCATTAGCATACTTGCCAATAAGCTTTTTATTTTTCCGTCAAAACAGAGTACTTAGATGAAGAATTAGTACAATTGTCCTTGTATGTTTGTTTTAATTGAACGGCTCAGTCTTCAGAAGAATGATAAGTCATCGCTTAAGGGATAAAGTTCCAACAGTACGAACATCTACAGCGTTAGCGCCTAATACCTGCAGCATTATGCGAAGGTATTCCAGGCAAAGGGAATGATCAGGGATGTCGTCATCAGTTTCACACACGCAGAGGATCAGTTAGTCCTAGCATGCCTATATCCCACAGCAAAAGGGTGCCCTGTAGAGATTACAATAAGCACTCTAGAGACATCTGAAAGAATTCGATTGGTCTGCCTTCAATTTGGCAAGTCATGTCAACTGCGGTTGTACTCATAAGCGACTGGAAGACCCAGGCATTCTCAACACGTACGTATTCAGGGCCTGAGAAGTCCTCCTCAGAGACAATGAACTGCGACACGGACAAGTCTCAATGAATTCGGCCTTCCCTTGCTATCCTGAACTAGCTTGTAGGTAATGAAGTGGAACCGATGGATAGCAGAGCTACGCAACAAGTGCTATATAGCGAGAAGACCATAACAGCCATCCAGAGAATTGCCCTCCCATCAGAATCTACAGGTGCTATACCAAAATAAACGTAAGGACCTGAAATTAGCAACAACTTTAAAGAACTCTACGAGCAAGTAGATGTAAATCCATGGCGTACCGCCTACAGAACAATCATGCCAAAACTCAAAGGCACTAGGACAAGTTCATCCTCATGTCCTTTCCTAATGCAACAAAATAATATCGGCGCTATTTCCACCGTCAGCACCAGCAGACCGTACTGAAGCTCCTCAGAAATACAGGAGGTTGCAGCCGTCACGGAAATCGAACTCCTAGACGTATGCAGACGACTTGAAGATAATAAGTCACCTGGATTGGATGACATACCAAATAAGGCCCTTAAGCTAGCCATCAAAACGAACACAGAACCGTTTGTGGAAATGTATAACAAGTGTCTAACAGAAGGGGCTTTTCCAAACCAGGCAAAAAGAACGCCTGGTCCTGCTGCCTAAAGGGAAAAAAACCACCAGATGACCCCTTGTCATAGCGCCTCAGACGCAATGGGTAAAATACGCGAATCATATGCAACCGACGCGACTGGAGGTGCCAATTAATAAAGCCAGGGGATTCTCAAACCTACAGTATAGATTTAGAAGAGCTCGTTCCATAATAAATGCTATACGGAGGGTAATTGCAATCTTGAAATAAGCTATTCTGGACAAGAGATGGAGAGGAGGCGGTGCTGTAATAGCACTGGACGTCAAAAATGCTTTGAACTTTGAAGACTGGGGATATACTCGTAAGTATAGTGCACTCCTTTAGACTAATGTTGGTGTCAGGGTTCCTAATTAAAATAATAATAAAATATTTTGGGAAACGGTTCTTGCACTTGAATACCGACGATAAAGTAAGGCAGTACCACATATCTCGCGGAGTACCACAGGGATCGGTACTAGGCCCCATCCTGTGGAACATGATGTATGATAGAGCTCTAAGGCTTGAAGTCCCAAACGAAGCAAAAATCTTAGGCTTTGCCGATGATATTGCAATCGCTGTAGCGGCAAAACAACTGGAAGAAATAGAGGATATTTGGTACGAATGTATCCGAAAAGTAAGGGTTAGAGCCGCAAAAGAAGAGAGACGGTAATCAGATAGTTAGGTGTGATGATCGACTAATTCTCTCAAGGATGGTGCAGTCCATAGTAATGTATGTGCCACCAATATGGGTCAAAGCAGTGAAAATTAAGTCTTGTGTAAAAAGGATTAACTCCGTCAACGGTCTATGTGCCTTGAGAGTGTGCTGTGGTTATCGGACGGTGTCAGACGATGATATATGTGTTGTTTTGGGGATACTACCAGCGGATATCTTAGCTAGCGAACTACAAGGGACCTACGATGTCAAAAATCTAGCATCCCTTAGCTTCAGACAAAGATATCAAGCTGGAAGAAAGACAGCGAAGCATGGAGATGGAATCAGTCTTCAAAAGGAAGATGACTTAAAGACTTATACCGGACATCCAAAAATGGACGGATCGACGTCACGGAGAAGTAGGTTTCTATTTCAGCCAGCTCCTAAGTGGAAATAGCTGCCTTCGAGCTTATCTGAACAGATTTCAGCTTGATGAAGCTCCTTTCTGTTGGAGAGGCCAGAGGGAATGCACAACACGTATTTTTTCGGTGTCCACGTTTTCATATAAAGCGTAGAGATCTAGAGGAAAGAATTGAAGAAATGCCGACTCCCGAGAACATTGTGAACCATATGTTAACACCGACAGCAATATGGGATGCTGTGAAACAGGTTGCAACGATAATCATGAAATAACTTCTACGGCTGGAAAGAGTTAAGAAGAACAGCCAAACCCAAACTGAATCACTTTTGAAACAAAGAGCGGCAGCGAAATAAGAACATAAATTGCAATTAAATACAAAACGAGCATCGTACTTCCCCCCCCCCCCCCCCCGACCAGCAAAGAAAAAACAGTAAGACCGTAGGGCCAACTTACATATCTATTGCTACAGACGCAGATACTTCTACTTATCACCTGTTCGTCAATATATGTCATTGAGTATGTACGACAGATCGAAATTTTCTTAACGAGTAATTAAGTTCAAGGTTATCTTCGTGGGAAAGACCTCAGATCTACATCCTATCCTTTGCTGGCTCAGATTCTGTCTGAGGTCCGGATCCAATATAGCCAATTCCTCCGTATTTCCGCAGCAAGATGGCATAAAATCGAAGTCAAATGACTGTCGGTTAGGTCGACGAAACTCCGGTGTAAGTTTTTTAAGCCGAAGAAAACCTTGACAGTGCAGCCCATGATATCAATAACAACACGAGGGCGACTCATCATAATTAGGATCACACCCTGATACATAGCTTCATTGGAAAACCAGGTGACGGCTAAAGCCAGCTAACTTCCTCCTTTTCGTGAAAGTACAACCTTGGTTAAGAAAGAATTGAGTGAATGCCCATTTATAGTTTACTAATCCTCGATTGGTTCCATTGATAAACCTTAGAACTAAGAAGGGCTTGAAGCAGAGGGTCCATCAATATACACGATAAGAACACAAAAACGACGCTGCCTAGCCATGGCTTTAGTTAACCGAAGCTAGCATTCGCAACTAAGCTTCTAGTTCACTAGAACCAGCAACATTTTATCTGCCCGAACTCCATATACCGTCAAAAGTGCGGTTGTTGAAGGCACCTTCAATGTTGCACCGAATCTTTCGTTTTACAGAATAAACAAAATAAACAGAATAAACGAGGGTACAGTCGTCAAGCAATTTTACGTGCATGATGAAGTCGGACCGTGCAGTTTGAGGCCCTTAGCGAGTGATCATCTTAATAGCTTTTCGGTGAGGATTTTCTTAAACATAACTCCAAAAATGCCATCGGTAGGAGGTGATCTGAAGCCATCAAAGGGCGCGGAAATTTATTTAATAGCTTCATCGGTCGCCACAGGCAGTTTGTAAGTATTACTGTTGTTGCCAATAGACCTGGCAATTTTTGCAAGAACTGAAAAGATAAAAGAAATGCAAAAACAAACCTTCATTAGCTGTGCAGAAATAATGGTCAGACGATATCTCGGTTTTGCTAAAAGCACGAATTGGCTCGACTTTTTCAAATCTGATACAAGCTGGTCGCCATAAACTTCTGCCCTCCATTTTGGGTGTCAGCATACTGGGGTATGTTAAAGGAATATATTTTTCCAATGTAGTAATATCTTGGCCAAATTGGATCTCAAAGGACCAGGTCCTTCATAGCAATAGTGAATCACCTATAGAAGGTGGAATTGGTAAAGAAAAATTCACACTCTATGACGCGAAAATGGTTTTATTTGTAAAATTCTCTACACAATGGCAAACGTAAGCCTTTCTGACGAAGAATAAATCCAGGATATTTTAATGTCAGGATCGGAGTTAAATCTCCAAAGTCAGCCATAATGTGTGTACTTAGTCCTGCCATAAGTTCTGTTACAAATATAAAAATATAAATTGTTTCATTTATAAGACCAGAATACTGATTATTAAAAAAAATTGGGTTCACACGAAATAACTGCCTTTAGCTTTAACACAAGCTTCCAAACGGGGTGGCCATTGGGCTATAGCGGCACGTACGGTTTCCATGGGAATCGTGGACGCTGCTCTGGTTAATGCTGTTTTAAGGCTTTCCAAATTTCTGTGGAGAGTCTTGCAGGCCATGTTCTCCAATTCTGACCACAAACCATAATCCAGGGGATTCAGATCTGGACTCCCCGACGTCCAATTTTCTGCTGCTATAAAGCCAGGAATATTGGACTCTGAGCCACTCCTGCGTGGTTTTGGCTTTGTGCGCTGGAGCAGAGTCCTGTTACAAGATCCATCTGTATCCATTGAAAAGGCTATTGGTCAAACCCTTCACAACACCCTCTAGCACACCTTTTTGGTAAACCTTTGCACCAGTTTTTACGCCTTTTTCATAGAAATGGAGGGATGTGACACTATGGTGAGAGACCTCCCACTAAACCATTACGGAAGCGGGATGATGTACACGTTGAACCCTTGGAATAACATTTTTCGCTTCCTTAAATGAAATAGCATACATAAATTTTATCAATTTTTTTGTTGAATACTCGTACTTCTTTGACGATAAAAATTGTCTCATCCGTAAACAGAATATTTTCATGGCCATTGTCCGCGTGCCACTACAAAAGTTACTTGCATCTCTCCAGCCTAATTCTTTTTAGTTGAGGAGTTAGAAGATGACCCATAGACTGACGATAGGCTTTCATATGTAGATCATCCCGAATCAGCCTAGTCATGGATCTGGTTGATATATCTAAATCCTTGGGCATGATCTTCTGCTTCCTAAGGGGATTTCTCCGAATCCGGACGACGCGCGGGCGACTACTTCTTGGAATGTCCTCTACTCCAGACAATTCACCGAAGCGAGCATTAGCCCAATAAACGCATATCTCGATATTCCGAGTGGTTTTAGCCACTCGTAAATTTGGCCAGCACTCTTTCAGCTCTTATGCAAGACTATTACAGCGACTTGATTCTCTTTAACGCCCCACTCCATGTTAATAGTTTGCAAGCTGAAACCAAACTGACTAGTATTCTGCACAGATCAGTGCATGTGTTCTGAAAAAAAAGTTAAAGCGCTGGAAATTGTGTAACAGAACTTACGGCAGGATTAGGTAGAAGGAGTGCCGCGTTATTTCCGATATACGAGTATGTACACCCTGAATGACTCGAACTGCAACCGACTTCAGACTGCTATAATTTCCAAACCGTTCATGACAGTGAGCTCAAATTTTGACACATGACAGATCATTTTATTATTTACCAGTCTTTTAAACGATTTGCGTCTCAGTTGTGTTAAAAAATTTTTATCCGCGATGGAATTCAAACGTGATAGTGTGATTGCTTTATATTTGGCTGGAAAACCACAAGTAGCTATCGTTAGAGCCCTCCAGCACCTCAACGTGAATAAATCATTTGTGTCTCGAACCATAGCTCATTACTGGCAGCGTTGCAAAACGCCATGGAGGTAGTCATAAACAAACAGCAACATCTGCAGAAATGGGTCGGAAAGTGAGGGCTCGAATTGAGCGAAATCCGATCCGAAGTGGAAGAAAAATGGCTCGTGAGCTCAACATATCGTTGGAACGGATGAAACACATACTGAAAAATGAGCTTGGTCTCAAGCCATTGAACTTCCAAAAAGCACACGATCTTACACCGCAACAGAAAAAAGTTAGAGTCGAAAGAGTCGATGAGTCGCCATTTGTTATCGAGCAATATGTCAACAACCAAAATGACCGGCAACCAGACTCGGCACCGTCAACCAAGATTGGTTAAAAAACAATGTTCCACCCTTCATTTCTTCGACACAATGGATTGCAAATTCTCCGGATGCAAATCCGTTGGATTTCTCTGTCTGGGGTATTTTGAATTGGAAGGTTGAAACTAAAAAATCCCAAAGTTTGGACCACCTCAAACAAGCACTTCGCCGGGAATGGGCCAAAATACCGCAGAGCCACTTGCGTGCAGCGTACGATGCTTTCTTCGGCCGTCTCAAGGCCATTATTCGCGCCAAAGGTGGACATATTGAAAACTACTGACACAATTTGAAAATTGATGTATTTTTCAGCATTTTTTGCTTTGGCACAATAAAATTTATCGAAAAATAAAAAAATTATAGCATTTTAAAAAGTTGGAGTTCGAGTCATTCACCCTGTAGTTTCGCACTGCCACACATTGCTGACGACCTATTAAGTAGGAGTGCAAGTGTTTAATAGCGCGAGGAGAAAATCCGAATCGTTTTACAGAGAAAAAAGTGATCAACCGTGTCGAATGCTTTCGAGAAGACCAGCAACGTTAAAAAAGTAGCACAGTTTGCGTCCATGGCCCTTCGAATATCATCTACTACTAGTAAAAGTGCAGTTTTGCAACTCCTATTCGCACGAAACCCCAATTGGGCAGGACTTAAAAATTTGTTGCTATTTAGGTGCTCTCGCATTTGCTTTAGAATCGCCTTTTCGAATACTTTCGAAAGAAATGGCAAGATGTCAATAGATCCTGTATTCGGAGCTGGCACAATTGTTCGACTTAGGTATTGGGAGTACTTTAGCATTTTTCCATAAGCTCGGATAGTCACAGGTGGTTATTATTGAGTTGAAGTTGTAGGTTGTGAATTTTAGAACTTGAGGGAGAAGGATTTTTAAAAATTTGGGTTTGATTTCATCTATACCTGTTGCATTCGATTTGATAGAAAATACAGCTTCAACTACGTCTTCGTCTGTAAAGTGAGTGAAATTAAAATATTCTTCAGTGGCACTTTCTTCACTAGTAAGGTGATGCACTCAGCCACTTAAACCAGTATTCGAATTTTGTGTTAATAGCACAGATACAGATACGAACTGAGAGTTTAGAAGGTTGCAATCTATGTCGGTAGGTGCCTGTAACCGTTGCTTACCATTTCCAAGCCTAGGCAATTTTTGTCAAAGATCTCTTTCAGACTGAATGTTACGACTCAACAAATTTTCGTAGTAAAGACGTTTTGCAGATTGCTAAATTACGAAGGGAACGATAAGTGTCATAGAATACATTAAATTTATATCGCTTCCAACGAATTACGTTCTTTAATTAAATCAAGGACACAACCATATATTATTTATACTTTAGTGGAACATGTCGATCAAAAAGTGCTTTTAAATTTTTTTGCAGAAACGCTACCTGCTAGTTTACGGAAGACATATAGTAAATTTGTTCCCAGTGTATACAAGCGACTTCACTTCGAAGATTTTCGTGCTGTATATTTTTAAAATCCCTGTAGCTTATGGGAGTTTCTACTGAATCAATTTGTACGTCGTAGGTCAAGTATATATATCAGGTCATGTAGGGCTTTATCAGTATCGTCGACAACGAAAACGTCGAGAAGAGAAGGGGATTCGTTTTTTGGAAAATGAGTTGCTGTCGACACATTAACAGGTGTAAGGTCCATACTCCTGAAGTTGTCAATCAGCTGGGCGGAACAAAGAGTATTTAGCAAATTGCAGTTCATATCCTCACAGACTAGAATATTAGGCACATTACAGGAAATCCTCTCTAAGGTGCTCATGACAGGTGGAATGTCTATATTTTTGTTTGGTCTATATATCACTCCAAGAAGCATGCTCACAAGACCACACGTAATCTTAAGGAACAAACACTCGGAGGAACAATTGGCATCCGGTTTGCAGACTTCTTGGTGACCGATTCCATTGCGCAAATAGACGGCCACTCCTCCACCCCCTCGGCCAATCCTATGACCACGAACAAGTCAGGAAATTTAGAGGAGAACCAAGTCCCAGTTATACAAATAACGTCCAACAGACAGTTAAGAAACAACCACCTAAATTCATCCAATTTCGGACTGAGACTTTGGGCATTGAGATGGCATATACTCGTATGTAAGCCGTTTTTCTGCGAACGTAAGACCCGAATCATTCGAAACAAATTCTCATCCATTCAACGCAGACTGAACCCACCACTTTAAACAACTGATTCCATTGAAAAAAATTAAATGAAATCGAATGTCAGAGCATCAAAAACACAAAGAAGCATAATAACATACAAAGATGCAATAGAATGTGAAAGGAGGAAAAATATTAAAAAGTAAACTTTGGCCATTGATAATAAATAAAAAAGGGAAAAATGAAAACAAAAATTATTAAAATAGTAATTACGATACAGAGCATCTATTGAATGCATTATCCATCATGCAGACGATCAGTCGCTTATATTAATTTGTTCTTCTCTCGCCTGGCATCTAACGGCGGCAGCATTTAAACTATCAAGATTATCTATGGCTACGCTTTTCCCATTCTAACTGAATTTGACGAACACCGATCCAAGGTATGTGAAAATAGAGAACAGCTGTTTAAATAGAAACTCCCTAAGACAGATGGAAAAGGCAAAATTAAGAGGACCTGGACTTTTGAGACACTTAACAGTGTGATAGCATCTTTACATGGACTCATATACCACCTTGATCAAAACGTTCCCGCACCACACCACCGTGTGGCGTTCCCATTGTTCCGGATTGAATTCTGTTTTTTTTTATTAAGTTGGTAAATCTGTTGTTGACATTCTCTCTAAATCTTAGCGTCATTGACATTTGCAAAAGTTACGTAGCCAAGAGTACATCTAACGGTGTGCGTGTTGGCGATTTTTTACAATTCTAGAAATGGATTTAAATTTGCAACAACGAACTTGTACTCGTATTAAATTTTGCGTAAAAACGAATTTAATGGTGCACGAACGTTGGAAATGTTGGAAAAGTGTTTCAGCAACGATTCTCTAAAGAAAACGGTCGTTCACCAGTGGCACGAACGGTTCAAAAGTGGTCGTGAGTCAATCGAAGATGATGAACGCAGTGGCAGACCATCGACATCGGAATCGACTAAAATATTGATGAAGCACGAGTAAAATAAATGTTGGTCAATAACCGCAAATCAACCATCAGAGAGATAGCGGAGGACTCGAACATTGCCTATGGATCCGTCCAAGACCTTTTGGTTAATGATTTGGGTTTCCCTCGGGTAGCAGCAAAGTTGGTGCCAAAAGACTTCAATTTCATACAAAAAAGAGACCGTGTTGACGTCGCAAAAGAGATGATTTTCGAGGCTGAATCCGATCCCACATTCATCAAAAGGATCATTACTGGAGACGAGACGTGGGTTTATGAGTACGACACGCAATCCAAACATCAGGCAAGTGAATGGCGTTCACCAAATGAGACGAGACCAAAAAAACCACGTCGTTTTCAGTCAAAAAAGAAGGCAATGCTCACGGCTTTCATGGATTACAACGGTGTAGTGCATCATGAATTTTTGCCAGAAGGCCAGACAGTAAACAAAGAGTATTATGAGTATTTGGGCGTTATGAGACGTTTGCGTGAAGCAATTCGCCGAAAGAGACCAGATTGTGGTCAGAAAACTCGTAGATTTTGCACCATGATAACGCAAAGTTGCCGTCGCACAGTGCCATCATTATTCCTAAATTTTTGACGAAAAATATTTCGAGGATTGAATCAAGCGCTGGCATAAGTGTATTGCAGTCCATGAGGATTACTTTGAAGGGGGCAATATAAATTTAGATGAATAAACTTGTATTTTTAATTTTCTGAATAAATTCCGGAAAACTTTTAATCAAGGTGGTATTGTAACTAATACCGACAGTATTTCTGCACTCATTTGCTGTCTCCAAACACAAAAATTGTACTTACTCTAGAATTTTTCAGCTCCACTAATCGATCCTCCGAACTGACACCTTTCTTTCCTCTCAAGAGAACGTAGATCTTCTTGACATTGCACGATCGTAGTAATTTATCAATAGCCGCTTTGCCAACAACGCCAGATCCTCCAGTAAATAGTATCTCACTATTCTCATAAAATTCGCTAGTCATTTTCACAGATACTGACTAAAAATAAAATTGCACTCAAAATTTTTCAAAACCGAAACCATTCAGTTGTCGGGCACAGTGTAAACTCAATTGAAAATTGTACGCATTAGCCACTCGTACTTAAATGTTAATCCTCTAACGGCTACTTTGACATTGAAATGGTGCAAATTGTCGAATATTATTAGCAAATTTTGGACCCTGTTGACCCAGAAAAAAATTCGATAATGCCGTCCTTATATGTTATGGCACTTTTTCAAAACAATTAAGATATGTTAATTTAAATTCGCCAGCTTATAAAATAGGCAATGAGGCTTTGCACGTCTGGCTATCCAATGGATACTAACAAAAATGCGACATAGTCTGAGTAGTACCAAGTACTGAATATTTACAAAGGAATGCATATATGCGAATACCGCACGGGAAGTGTGTGCAAAATTACTCCAAGGTCTAAGAAAGCATTTTCGATTGTATGAATTATGTATTTTTATGTTTTGTTGAGCACTTACATATGTACGTACAAGTCTGTTTTTACTTATTCCTTTCAATACAATCACTTTATTCAATACAATTACAATTCACAATTTAATCGCTTATCTCAACCACTTTTCCTTTTCTTTATCTTTTACTTAAACCAGTTAACCACTTCTCTTAATTCAACTGATGAACTGCCGTGCATACCTTGGGGATGCTGATATTTATACTGCAATGAAATATTTCGAGAACAATCTGTGCCATCCAGCGTTCCATACAAATTTCCATTTTGATAGAAAATTCGATTCCATTCTCCATTCTCCAATGGTTGAAATCTTCTGCTATTGATATGCAGATGGCGCTGTTCACATTTAAGAGATATCACATTCTTCATTCATCGTTCCGTTGAAATGTCACACTCTGTCCAAATGAACCACCTTCAATTTTCCTCGATCCCCACGCTGCACCCAGGAGACAAGGTCATTAATGCTGGTTATCACCTTGTACGGATCTACCCAATCCTGTAGCAATTTTGGCGTCTTTCCTTTTTTTCGCAGAGGATTATACAGCCACACCAGACCTCCTTCGCTAAACCCGAAAGATTTCGCTTTGATGTCGTACCTAGTCTTCATGCCTTTGCTAGCTAGCTTCATCTTTTCTCGGGTGTTTTCATGCAATTTACGAATCCACTGCGCAAGTCATCCACGTAGTCGTTCACCTCCTTGGGCTCCGTAGGTGGGGATCCAAATTTTGTTTTACTTGGGAAGTTCGGTTCCCAAATAATATCTCGGTGTGTCGATAGGTCATTAAGAAGAGGGGTATGTGTCGATCCCAGTCCACCTGGTAGTTGCCGACAACCTTAGAGAGATCCTCATTCATGATCCTATTGAATCGCTCGACCATTCCATCGGATTGAGGGTGTAGTGGCCTAGACCTTGTTTTCCTTATTCCGAAATACTGGCGCACTTTCTGGAAGACGTTTGATTCAAAGTTTCTCCCTTAATCAGAGTGTAGCTCCATTGGGATCCCAAATCTGCTCACTCAGTTTTTAACTATCTGTTCGGCAACGGTCTTAGTCTCTTAATGTGGGATGGCAAACACTTCCGGCCACTTACTGAAGTAATCGATGAAAACGAGGGTGTATCAGTTGCCATTAAAGGTTTCGGGAAACGTCCCAGCGATGTCGATGGCTATTCGTTCGGATGGTGCTTCTACATTACATTGACGTTCCCTAACCTTTTCCGACGCCTTCTTTATTCCCAAATGGCCTCCTGAGATTCCGTCATGTATTTAATGGAGTACTTGGCTGACTGTTTCACGATTCTGCATCTGCACTTTCCCATTTTCTTTTCGGCAAACCATCTTGTACACAAGCGAGTCCCACTGTGCCCAGTATGCCTTCAGACTTTGGCTCCGGTCTGATATCTGCTGCCAGCTTGGTCTTTGCTCGTTTTCCTTCCAGGCCAATATTGGTTCGATGTCATTGTCTGCCTGCTGGGAGGAACGGATTTCGTCTATACTCCAATCCTCTATTGGCTCAGTCCTGATCATTCGGATAGTGGCCTGTTTTTTCGCTTCTTTACGGTTACAGTGTTCACATTTAACTCCGCACGATCGACGAAAGAGAGCATCAGCATTTGAGTGGAGTTTTCCCTTGCGGTTTTGCACTTCACAGTCATAGCCCTGCAACTGCTCGATCCATTTTGCAACTTGGCCTTCAGGGTTCTTAAGTTGGACCAACTATTTCAGAAGAATGAACTTTTGTCCGTAGAGGTACTTAGGGAAATGCTTCGTAGCCAGAATTAAAGCCAGAAATGAGCGCCGAGTTACGCAGTAGTTTCACTCAGGTCTGAAATGTACTTTGCTGTAAAATACGACCACTTTCTCTTGACCATCATGAACTTGGGAGAACACAACTCCGACCTCAACATTGCTATCGTCTGCATCCACAATGAATATTTTTCCGGGTGTGGGGTAACCCAAGATGGAGGCATTGCACAGCTGTCGCTTGGGTTCTTTGAATGGTTTTTCACACTCTCCAGATCACCTGAACTGTCGGCCTCTTTTTCCGTAAGTTGGTGTAGGCTCTTCGCAATACCAGCAATATGCTTTACGAACCTCCTGTAGTACGTGGCAAGTCCCAAGAAGCTTCTCAGTTGGTGTTTATCTTTAGGGGCAGGCGAACTTTTCACCACTTAATTACCTTTCTTCCTCCCCTGATGTAATGTGGCCCAGATTTTTACGTCCGGATGAAACAAGGCACACTTTTCTGGGTTCAGCTTCAAATGAGCGCTTCGCAGCCTCTCAAACACTTCTTTTAGGTTTTCTCGATGCTCTTAGAACGTCTTACCTATGACGATAACGTCGTCCAGATACACTAGACTGGTTTTCCACGTGAGACCTTGCAATGTTCGTCCCATTAGTCGCTCGAAGGTAGCCGGAGCGTTGCATAGTCCAAACGGCATCACCGTAAACTGCCAAAGACCGCTTCCTGTAGTGAAAGCCGTTTTCTCAGATTTCGATCAATCTCCGCCTGCCAGTAACCGCTCTCCAGATTTAGTGTTGAGAACCATTTCGTTCCAGAAAGCGTCTCCAAAGCATCATCGATTCTCGGAAGTGTGCACAGAATCTTGTGCTGCCGTCTTTCTTCTTCACGAGGACCACTGGAGATGACCGCGGACTCTGCGATTCTCCAATCAGCCCCTCAACTTTCATCTTCGACACCATTTCGGCAACTTCTGTTTGCTTTGCCAATGTAAGACGCCCTGCAGGTTGACGGATTGGTCTGGCGTCTCCGGTTTCACTGTGATGTTGAACAAGTTGCGTATGTCCATATTCTCCGTCTTGTGTAGCAAATTTTTTGTTCTTGATTTCTAAGCTCTGAACTGTTGCACGATTTGTTTCCGTTGTGGAAACCCCTCTACAACTTTTATATCTTTACACTGAATGCCTTTGGATTTAGAATCCTTACAGGGACCATGCTGTTCTTTGGTTCCACTGAGGTCTTTCCCACCATAAAGTCTCTCCTATTTTCCGGCTCCTTCAAATAGAATCGGTTGCTACTTTTCACTTTTGCCTAAACAATTGCTTCCGCCGAAGGCTCCAGAATCTGATTTCTGCAGATGACGACTTTTAAGACTGAAGCGTTGGCATTTCCTTATATCATTGGTATCTCCATGTTTCCGTGTTTCAGGGTTTTTGCCCCAAAATCCACTACTAGTCCATGTTCTTTCAAGAAATCGGTACCAATGATACACTCGTCGTATATGTCAGCCACCAGAAATACGTGAGAGAAGACTATTCTGGTCAGGTGAATATTTAAGCGGACTTCACTTAGCTATTTCTTCCGTAGCTATTCTCAAGCTATAACTGCTGGTGTTATGCAACCAAGATTTCTGTACCAGATCCCTTCTGATGATTGAGGCCGTGTTCACCGGTATCTGTTGTTGCCATCCATTTTTCCTTTCCACTGACTACTTCTACTAGAAGGCTTTCATTGCATCGTTTTGATAGCGAGACTTGGATGATGGCCCTGGGGCCGTCGAATTTGGGAAGTCTGACCGGCTTCTTGATACCAGTTTCTGCCGATTTGTTCTTCTATTTGCCTGTTACTATTTTATTGCAGTTCCAGCAGCGCATTCTTCGTCTATTCCGCGGAATATCTCGTTCCTCGGCACTAAGTCTTGCGCAGGAGTATTCAGCAGATGCTACTTTCCTGATGAAATGTGTTCCTTTGGAAGCCTGATTGACCGCTTCCATCGCCAGAACGAAGGCAAGGGCTTCAGCAAGAGTTCTTTCCCCGGTGATCCTTACTGCTGATTGTAGTTTCGAATCTGCAATTCCCCTGATGAATGCGTCCTTTCCCATTTCTTTGATAATTTCTTGGCCTGCGGTGGGGTATGACAAATGTGCCAGTCTATTCACGTCTGCTTGGAACTGCTGCATTGTTTCTCCTCGTTGCTACATTCGGCTCTGCAATTTAACCTTGTAAACCTCTTGTATGTGGGTATCCCCAAACCGTTTCGCGATAGCCCGATAGTTTGCAACAATTCTGATGCTAGACCATGCATTTCTCCTCATTGTCCCAGTCGTTCGCACTGGCAGCCATTTCAAGCTGTTTCTTATAAGTAAACCATGAGGTCTGGCCATCGAACGAGAAAGGCTCTAACTCTTTTCTAGTTGGACCGCTTTAAGAACATTTTCGGAGCTTCTGTTTTCGCACTGTGTCGAGCTCTTTTGCCAGTTGCTCTACTTTGCTGTCCAGGAATTTGCAAAATTCCTCTCTATTCTTTCAAATTTGTTATAAATTCTTCGGACTTTTGCTGTTATTTTGTTCTTCCATTTTTTTTCTAGACTATTCTTTTGTCCGAGGCCGTTCTTTTGTTCTTCCAGATTTTTCTTTCGTTCGTCGACACTGTTCTTCTGTTCGCCAAGTACTTCCGGTACTTATCTGTTCTGCCTCGTCAAAGGAACATGTATCTGGATTATGTCCCTCATTGTTCAAAGCGTCCTGAAGTCGAAGGACCAAGTAAATTTTTCCTCCACTGATGCTGAGATTTCTCTTGTTCAACTCGAATTTGAGTTGGACTGCGGTCAAGTGCTTTTTCGCACTTCAAATTCAACTGCCGTACATACCTTGGGGATGATGATATTTATGCTCCAAAGAAATCTGTACCATCCAGCGTTCCATACAAATTTCCATATTCCTAGACAATTCGATTCCATTCAACCATTAAGCAATGGTTGAAAACTTCTGCCATTGAAATGTAGATGGGGCTGTTAACATTTAAGGGATATCACAATATTCTAAACAATTCTAATTAAATTAAATTCGCGCCTAGATGTCAGTAGTAAATAATTTCTGAATGCTACCTTTTTTTATGTCATCTTTGACATTTGCCAAGTTTGACACGTACAATTTTAATCATGGATAGCTACACGCTAGAACAACTCATGAAAGTTATTCATTCTTAGTTTTATGAAATTGTTTGATCTTTAAAAAATACATATCGCAAAATTCGTGATTTTTTTGTTGCTGGGTGACTAGGACCTCCCCTGTAGATGGACGTTGGTGGCAGCTGACGAGACAGGGGGAAGTGCAATCCCACTAAGGCACTTTTTCCTGTTTTCGAGCATCAGCGGATGAATTCTAAGGATGGAATCAACGGTGGCGTCTACAGTTCCAGTTAGGTCGAACTAGTGCTTTCCCTATATGAGCTGCTCCCACGTACTTGAATACCAGGTCTATAGGGATCGCCAACACTAAGTCAGGGTGTTGGAAAAGAGTTGGTGGCCGATGGCAGCACTCACATCTCCGAAGCTCCGAAATTTAGTCCGGCCTCTTTTCTCCTAGGGATCCCAAAAAGAGCCTGGCCCTCCAGGCCTAAGGCTAAGGACTGATTCACTGTTGACGACCCTGCAAAACGAACAAAGGGCAACAACTTTCGGATCTTGCAGCCGAACAAGTAAGCCCTATCTTGCTCTGAAAAACTCGTAATTTAGAGACTGAATCTATTATCGGACGTTGAATCTAATATGTAAGTTATACGAGTACATTCTGATTGTTCCAAAGTTTCTGTCCTTTTACAAATACCATATGCTCAAAGACCGGTGATTTTAATGGCATGAAAGACCTCGCTGATGCCTGCTTTTCTTAACTGCGCGCACCAAGTTGGATGACGACCTGTACCACATGAAGTGTCCGATTTTCGCTCAGTCGGAAATAGGAAGTCCTCGAGTGAACATCTATATTTTCTTTTTTTTTTTTATAATATAAAGTGGTACGTGTGCTTGTGGTGTGAGAATTTAAGTACCGTTATTTTTTCCCAGTTATTATTTACCACGCTGCAGGCAATTTCAATTCGAGCCCTCTTCCTGTGCGGATTTTAAATGGGACATAATGCGTCATTGGCAATGAAAAACATTAATGACGTATTTGAAGATGTAGCGGTAAACGAACGCACTATACGACGTTGGTTTGGAAAGTTCCGTTCGGGAGATTTCAGCCTCGAAAATGAACTACGTGGGAAGCCGGAGACGTTAGTTGATGACGATGTTTTAAGGGTAACGCTGGATGCAGACCTAACGAAGTGGGTGCGGGAGATTGTACAAAGCATGGAAGTGTCCCCAATGATAGTAAATCGACACCTTTCTCTCACATTCTCTTTGGAACGAAATGCTTTATCCCTCACCGGATGAAGAGTATCAAACCAAAAGAAAAGGCATGGAAACGCCGATAAACCGTCAGCTCATGCAATATCTCGAAGCACGAAAACTTCTTAATGACCGGCAGTACGGTTTTCGTGATGGCATGTCTCACCGAAAAGTGGAACCAAAGTCTACACCAATCTCGCGAAAGCAAGATAGTTGCACTTGATATTTCTAAGGTAATCAGGCTCTTTTGTTGAAAATGCGTGCTTTTGGGATCGATGACTCTCTTCTTCGATGGATTGGAAATTACCTTTCGGAACGTTAAATTCGAGTTGTCTTGGACGGTTTCGAGTCTAGTATTCACAAAATATGTAACTGCTGGTGTGCCCCAGACCTCCGTTCTGTCTTCAATACTCGTTTTAATTTTCTTCAATGATCTCTTGTCTGCTACTTCTAATCCAATATATTCCTTTGCTGTCGACAGTACTCCCTGCTTTTCATATTCTTTCCCGGACTCACGCCCCTGCTCTTCGGCTGTAGAAGATTAACGGCAGCGTATGTTAAGGTCATTAAATTCCGATATTAACAGCATAGCTAATTGGGGAACTATCAACCGAGTGGAATTTAACGCTTCCAAAACTCAATGCTGTCTGCTGTCGTTAAAGTGAAATTCAAATACCCAGCTATTATCCATGAATAGCACTTTCATCGTCGAAACCGATAAACTTTCCATTCTCGGTATGTGTGTCAATGACAACTTACGTTGGAATGACCACGTATTCGATGTCGTCAAAAATGCTGCGAAATGTCTAGGTTTCCTCAAGTGATCTAAGAAATATTTTACCCCCTCTGATCTGGCCACAATATATAAGGCATTCATCCGCCCAAAATTGGAGTACAATCCCCACATCTGGTCAGGTGCTCCTAAAATATCTCTGCACCTGCTAGATAGGATTCAAAACCGTGCGATAAAACTTATTGATGATACTAATATCAGTCAATAAATTGACACCCTCGAACACCGACGTGATGTCTCCTGTCTCACTTTGTTTTATCGCTATTTCCAGCACCAGTGCTCCATTGAAATCGCCAGTAGCATTCCGCCCATTCAAACTTTCAACCGTAACACCCGTCTCGCTATGAATGCTCATCAGTATACCCTCAAGCCCATTTTCAGACGTACTCTAAAATATCGTGATTCTTTCCTAAGCCGTACATCTCGCTTATGGAATGCCCTGGCGATCTCTGTGTTTCCTGGTCGTTATAACTTACAAACATTTAAAAACAACGTACATCGGTACCTGTCTTTTCATTCTCCCTAAATTTCTTTCGCCAGCGCTGTGTACGAACTTTTTAAGGGTACAAAAACCCCTTGAGCGCGCGCTATTTATACAAAAAAAAAAAAACAGGAAAGGTAAAGAAAGGTAAGTGCACATCGCTTACATTAGAAAACCAAACTGAACCGTTTTTGCACTGGATAGTCACTTGTGATGAAAAGTTTATACTGTATAATAATCGTAAAAGATCTTGGCAGTGGTTGGATGCAGATGAAAAACCAAAACACACCTCCAAGCCCGATTTTCACACAAATAGGATTATGGTGACAATTTGGTGGACATCGAAAGGACCAATCCACTTTTCATTTCTTCAATATTGTGAGTAAATCGACATATTGCATGCCAAATTGGCTGAAAAGCAGCCTGCGTTGGTCAATAGGCACGCTCCGATCCTTTTGCATGACAATGGTAGACGCCATACCTCACAAGTAACGGTACAAAAATTGTTGCAGTTCTGATTTGAAATTCTTCCGCATCCACCATACCTACTCTCCTGATATTTTCCCAGCGGATTCCCATCTTTTCCGCAATCTGGGTTTATTTTGCCGGCAGTAGGTCTACTGGAACCGAACAGAGGTCATAAAAGCCGCAAAAAGTCGGCATTTCTACGAAAAAGGAATACCAATTTGACCTTGTATCAGGTTGGAAGAATGTCATAGATGCCAACGGATCCTAGGAAAAATAATATTGGCTTTTAAATTGATACTGTAAAATCGGACATTTCATGTGGGACAACCCAGTACATAGATACTTGTGCGCGTCACCTAAACCAATGTGTTCCTCTACTGAATTGTCCTGGAATCGAAGACTCTTTGAACCGGAGCGTTAATGCCCGTTACCTCAATACATTCTTGCCATCTGAAGCCAGGTCGTAAAGGTCAAAGAATCTAACGTTCAAAACAGCTAAGAATTTCTTTATTAAACATACACTCTTCTGTACGATAAAGCAGGACTGAGGTACAATGGCGGTCGTATATAGAGTCTCCTTAGTGTTTCTTGGCAAGGTCTCATTACTCAGTTATTACAGCTTTTAGAAATGAAATTGATATTAAAAAGTTTTCTCCATGGATACCACCTTTCCACTCAATCATTTTAATACCAAATGCATTTTCTTGATATTGGCAACACATTAATCTAGTACAATTTTGCTCAAATTTTCAGTTTTCTCTTCTTGTGGTTTGTGTTCTCTTGCACCGCGAATTCGCCCCAAAAACTTAGTAACGCGTCACGTTTTTGTGGTGCCGATGAAACCAACCAAATGACGAGACTGGTGAAGCGCAGGAGAAGACACAGACTATTGGCAACGGCTAGTGGCAATGGAAACGATGACGTAAGCTCAGCCCATCAGCTGGTACTTTTGGTGGGGTGGTGCTGGCAGCGCAGTCTAAAGCAACAGTTCGTCTATGGAAATACATTCTACAGATTAAGCTGGAGTCCATGACTATGCAGAGTTCTTAGCTCTTGGCCAACTTGGGTGTCAAGAGTGAATTCTTTCTCCTGTTGAATCTGGTGTGACAAAGGATGCTCGTGACTAAAGCGAATAAATTGAGACAGGAATTTACGACTATGCTTGGACTAAGTGCACATATTTACATACATATCTATGTAGATACTTCAAGGATTATCCTGAGAACAACGGTCATGAAGACGGAAAAGTACTACAATAACATTTTGGTTCTTTTGAAGAGTGGTTTTTATGTCCCTAACACTATGGGTTGATTCTTAAGAGAATTGAAATATTCTCTTCAATTGATTGTACTTATCCTATTTTGTTTACTTTTTTATTGAATTATAGTCCTGATTCAATTATGAGCGGGTGAAACCACTCAATTCGAGTATTGTCGATAGTATTTAAGTACTTTTGTAAATTAAAGTTATTTTTACACTTTTAATTTTTAAAAAAAATCGGGAGAGCTCCCGTCTGCTTTATTTGATTACAAAAAATTAGACTAGACACAAAAATGAATCTAATCTTCCACCATGCATACGTTCCCACGTTCGCACTGATGATATGGGCATCGCCAGCTATTTGAGCCCGCTGGGTTACAGAGTGCTTAAAAAAGTTCCTTCAGCCGCATAATGCCACAAACTTCGTCGGGGCCAAAAAAGATCTCGCCGAATTGAAACAATTGTTTTTGAGTGAGTCGCACAATTTGTCAGTATCCAAACAATGCCTCGCAGGCGGGACCTATTGGAAGCTTATCCCGCCTCGGTCACCACACTTTGGCGGATTTTGGGAGGACACGGTGAAGTTAGTAAAAATCATACTTCCTTCGTACTGTTGGTCTTTCGATCATAACGTTTGAAGGGCTCTGCGTACCCTTGGGTGTGAAATTACTGAAATAATTAATTCTCGTCAATTTCATCCAATTTCAGAGAATCCTGATGATCTGGAAATGCTTAATCCTGCGCTCTTTTTGGTTGGTTCACCTTTTACGGCCATGGTGCAGTCAGAAGTGACACACTTACCCGTTTAAACCGATGGCAACGTATCTGTCGCATGAAGCAAACATTCTGGATGAAGTCGAGTGCGTGCTATCTATCACTCCTGCAAGAACGTGGAAAGTAGGGTACATAAACTGCGAATATTCGTAAAGACGCTCTGATGATTGTAAAAGACGATAATCTTCCTCTCCTAAAGTGGCAGCTTAGTCGTGTGGACACCACTATATGTGGCGATGACGGTGTAGTTCGCATTCCCTTTATTGAGACACCAAATTAAATGGAGTCGTTAAGCGAGCTGTTAGGAAACTAGCCGTTTTCCCTGTGGAAGCAGATGAAGGTAAAGGCCTACGTTTTCCAAAGGGGGTAGAATATCTGGAGCAACATGGCGTTGCTAGCAATATATCCACCATAGCAACATGTCATTGGAGCTTTATGGAAGATTTTACGGAAAGATCTTGGCTTAAAAGCTTATGAGATCCAGCTTGTGCAAGAGTTGAAACCGCGTGACCGGTCGAACATACGCGTCGTAGGTTCGGTGAATGAACCAAAAACATGATTCAGCTTGATCCTCATATTCAACGCAAAATTTTGCTCTCCGATGAGGCCCATTTTTGGTTAAATGGATATGTAAACAAGCAAAATTGCCGAATTTGGAGTGGAGAAAACCCAGAAGCCTTTGTCGAGACACCCTTACAGCCATTCAAATTCACTATTTGGTGTGCTTTATGGGCCTGTGGAATCATCGGCCCATATTTCTCGAAGGACGTTGCCGACCAAAATGTTACCGTCAATGGAGAACGCTATAGAAACATGATTTCTGACTTCTTCGTTCCTCAGTTGAATGACACTTTCAACAAGATGGCGCAACAGCCATACGGCGCGCGACACCGCTGATTTATTGCGGGAGACATTCGCTGTGCGCATAAATTCGCGTAATGGACCTGTGAATGACCTCCCCGATCCTGTGATCTCACACCTTTAGATTACTTTCTTTGCGGGTATGTGAAGTCACTAGTCTATGCCAATAAACCAGAGACGTTGGACGATTTGGAAGTCAACATGCGCCCTGTTATTGCTGATATACGGCCCCAGTTGCTCGATAAAGTTGTCGAAATTTGGACTTCACGATTGCGCTTTATTCGAGCTAGCAGTAATGGCATAAAATTATCTATTAAATATAGCTAATATTATAGACATTAACATTAGCTTCAAGTATTTTATTTCATATTGAATTTGTATACCTCTAAAAAAACACCCTTTACAATACTTCTTTGATGTATTGCTAAAATTGTAACATCGCTAATTCACGATCTGTTTTGACCAGACATCAGTAGAGCTAATTTTTTAGAAGGACAGGATTTTTTCCTTTACTTATTTTTATCAAACAGGTGGTGCAGACCAATATCTGCTCGATTCAAGCATTCTTAGGTGGACCTCTGCTTCCAGACCCGAGGTGATGATGTTATCTCCTCCGCTTTAACATTTTCCACCATCGATGTCAAGAATGGGCATGAAGGAATGTATATTTCTTGATCGAAAGTTTTTTCAATTAGGACTACTGAATACATGGCCATTTCTACAAGGTTTAATTTATGCTTTGAAGAAGGTAGGTATTATTCAATCTTTCTAGAGTTTTTAGAACGAAAGATGACAGGCTGGTATGTCTAAGGTTATTAGGAAAACCATGAGAACTTCTCATGGAAGTGTACACACGGGGATTTAAGTGGATTGTGCCTTTTTATATCCCACCCGGCTTTATTACTGATCGAGGTACGGCATTCCAGGTGATTCCATCTTGTCCTTTACTATGATAATTTCTGAAAACACCTATAGAGTAAAACGTTTCCCTACTGGAGTTCCTCCGGGAACTATCAGGTTTAACTTGATAGCTTAAAGGAATTGGGTTGGGTGAGAGCACTGTTTGAAGTCTCTAGGTTTCAGAGAAAGTTTGAAGTAGTTGAATTGAAAACTTATAGTACTAAGCGAAGCTCTGCATACAAGCTAACAGTTCTCTGAAGCACCATACGTCAAATCGTATGGTAAATCCTCGGAATTTAGTGAAGATTTAGGTGGATTTAGCTAAATCCTTGCTAAATCCCGGATTTAGTTTTGGTGGAGACATAGCAAAATTCAACTCCCATTCGACTGGTGGCTTTAGTTCTATTGAAAGCCGTCAACTTTTGCTTCTTGCATATACAAGTTGAAGTAAAAGTCAACACCCTCCCAGCTAATTTTTGCAGGTGGCGGCAAATGTCAATTCACTCCTAAAGAACGCGGAAGAATTGTTACGATTTTTTTTTTGCGGAATAATTGCGCCGTAGGGTGATTTTCGGCGCAGATATCCCAGTCATCTGACACCGAATGGGCAAACACTACAACGTTTAACCGCTCGCCTAGGAGGGTATGGGACAACAGGAGATGCTGCCAGGTCTTGCTAGCCCGAAGCAGCAGTTCTGCTGACAATATCGCAGCTGTGGTTGAAGATGTCGCAGAGGACCCCGGAATATCGACCAGATGACGTGCAGGAAATTTGGCATGGATCGGCGGTCTTTACAGACAATTTTGGTGAAAGACAGTGCATCAGCACACGCCAAGAGCGTGTATACTATACTGAAGCCATCCTGAGTCTCGACCATGACAGCTTTTCATAGAAAATCATCATGAGCGACGAGGCCCATTTCCATCTCTGTGGATATGTGAATAAGCAAAATTATCAGTTCTGGAGCACCGAAAGTCCCCGTATAACCCCCGAAGAGCCATTACACTCGCTCACAGTTAAAGCATGGCGTGCTGTTTATGCTGGAGACGTCATCTGGCCTTATTTTGTCGAAAACGCCGTGGGCCAAACTACTACTGTGGACGGCGAGCGATACAGAGCCATACTCAACGACTTTCTTCTTCCTCAATTGGATGAATTGAGACTAGAGAACATGTCGTTTCAACAGGAGTAGCGCCGCATACTGCACGAGACACAATCGAAATTCTGAGGGCTGCATTTCCGGGTGGCCTAATCTCCTGTTTTGGCGAATTGCACTGGCAGGCAAGATCGTTTGATTTACGAGTCACGAGTCTATGTCAACAAGCTTCAGACTCTTGAAGCGTATCGCCGGAAGTTCTGGCAAGAGTGATGGAAAATGCCACAAATCGGGCCCGGATGGTCATAAACTCTGGCGGCGGCCACTTAGCCGATATCATTTTCCCGACGTAATGGTCAAAAATTTATCACATCAAATAAACGTAATCAAAAGCGGAACCAATGTTTTTCATTCATAAAAAAAAATTACAGCCAAAGAACATCGGCTGACAACTTTTGCACTACCGTGTATGTATACGAGTATCTCGAATCGTGATATTCCACCAGGGTGGCTTTGGCTTGTTACTAAAGACATTAAGATGACATACGTCGTCAAATACTTTGGGATATGCTGATGTAAGTCAGTGATTAGATCGGTCAATTCAGATCCTTTGTACAGGTAAGAGAAGTCGCTTTTTTACCTTGGATTATAATGACATTCCTAGATTAGTTTCAAGCTTAGGATGATCACCGATTCTTTGCATTAATGATTCTCGGCAGTAAGTGTCCTAGGTCAGATTCGTCAAGAAATTAACAACGAGGCAAAGTTTAATTCAAAATTAACTACGACATGGCTATCACTGATTTCTCGTCGCTACTCTAATATTTTATCTGCAAAATTTCCACTCAAACTCAGCATATTTCTTCTTTGATACTCTTTTGTATAAATGGCAATGGCAACTCATAAATCTAGTACAAATTTCATTTATATTTGTTTACTTTTTCAAAGTCTGTTTTGTTGTGTTCGGCAGCAATAGTAAGCAGCTGTGTCTTCCGAACTCTGACGACAGTGTTTCTGTTTCTGGTTTGGAATAAGTGGCGTTTCCAACGATGACGAACGACCACAGAAACCGGTTACACAAATTAAACAATCAGCTGGTTGCTTCCTCTGATGCAAGTGGTGGTAGTAACAGGTGACTAAAGCAACAATTTCTTTGTTGGTGGCAAACAGCCTTGGAAGTTGTTGGTCTTCTTTTTGTGTGTTCATTGCCCACTAGTGTGGAAGGAATCATTTGTCCTTACGATTGAGTGGGCCTCTGTTGTCAAGTGAGTGGTTGAAGAAATGCGAAGTCAAGGTAAGTAGGTAGTCCAAAGGCACTATGGATTCATGGAAGAGGAAAGTAAGAGCTGGTGGTCAGATATGCACACCTGTTGAGCTATCTTTGGATGTAGGGATGAGAACCAAATTGTTTATTCTGGATAAATGGTACGAAATTCGTAACTTGAGTGCTAGTTATCTAGAGTGACATTAATTCAGAACTGTCCATTTGTGTTTTATGTTTTTCTTAAGAGAAAAAAATGTCTCCTAATGAAAATTCTCTCTTTTAATTTTGCTTTTACCTAATTAACCTCTCTTTTAATATTCTCTTCCTTGAATTTGCAATGAGATGTTTTCTGGTTAACACCACTCAATCACTTGGATTCACTTAATAGTATTGTTCGCTCAGCGAACTGGTTAAATAATGTATTCCGTGATTATGAATTTGGTTGGTTTGGAGCAGCGCATGGCATGAGTTGAGTATTTGGCCTTGTAATATAAACCCTTTAAAACTAAATTGTTGGAGTTGGTTTATGTGTATTGTTAATTTGGTGTGGAAGGCCCTTAATTTTCCGACAAACGATAAACTTTAAAAGGTCCTGATACTTCATATACGAGTGCGGTGCCGCAAAAGCCATCACGCTATCTAAAGATGCTTTCAAATCCCGTCTTATGTCATAGCGCCTTTGATATTTGTGAAGCTAACAACCATGGTCCTGCTAAATCTTCGAGAGAACGGAATAATTTTGTCAATGTTTTTGATAAACAATCGGTCGGTGGTTTTGGCTTAACGTGAGTTCCATCGTCGATTCCCTAGAAATACCATAACTCGAAGACAGTGTGGAGGGGAAGGCGTTCGATCGGGAATATCTCTGTTGCAGATGATCAACCAAACGACAGGTCGGAGGAGTTCAAGATGTTTCGATACAAAGCGCAAACGGTGCATCACCTATTGCCACCAAAAATACATATTGTCATTGTTGGGGCAAATACGACCGGGAAATCTGGTGCTTTTGAACAATTCCTGCCTAACATGATATTAAGAGATGGCGATTCAAAAACTCAGCTTTCACTGTGTCCACGGACGAAAATAGGTCAAAAATGTCATCAATAATTGAGGAGAACTCCATGTTATCTTCGGTTCACTTAAAAGAAAAAAATCGGTGGGATACCCTTTAGAAGCGCTGGACATCTACACCACTCTGTCTAATAATGCCTTGACTAATGCCCACCATCCGTCGCATTGGAAAACAGCGGGGAAAACATGCCCAATCCACTGAATATTCGGTCGATAAGTCCTCTTCGGAATAGCAATCCTTGATAAGTGGGTTGAGGACGAAAATATACTCGTAGTTCCGGCTAATCAATTCGGTTTCATGGCGGTTTCTTGATATCTTACATCGCGCGTCTAAATTGATTTCTGATATCTAGTTTAACAAAAGCAAGAAGCAACTTACGGGTGCCATCCTGGTTGACTTGGAGAAGGCCTTCAATACCGTATGGTTAGAAGGCCAAATCTTCAAGGTGAACAGGTATAAGTAAAACACTGCTGTAAATTCTTTTTAATACGCTCATCAGTAAAGAGTTCATCGTGATGAATGGCGATGTCACTTACGCTGGAATAATTGCCATTAAAAACGATCGCCGATCCTAGTCAACATCTAAACATCCTGTGGAATTAGCTACATGCCTTAGCGTACGCAGACGTCTTGATCATGTACAGATCAGGTCCAAATATCGAGGTCATTAATATGCTCTTGCAATGTGACTTCGTTAAGACTAAACGATATTGCGATGACTGGGAGTTGAAGATCAATTTTCAGAAGTCGGACACCATTCTTTTTAGGACACCTAATTTTGCCTCTACAGATGCCAGAAGGAATTGGCGGCAATTTTTGATCGTGGGACAATACTGGGAGTCAGTTGCATGTCGAAATGTGGTCAGATACTTTGTAAGGAGTGTAGTCAGCCACGGAGGCATGAAAGATGCAACGCTGGCCTTATCGTGTCTATGCTTTTATTTGGATGTCCCGTGCGGCTCAACGTGGAGGTAAGTTAATTGTAAAAAATTCGGCATTCGCTTTTGTAGAATACCAATGTTGGACTACATAAAATACTTTCCTTATGAAGTTCTGTACAGTAGGACCATCCTACTAACAGTGGAGAATTTCATAACTAAGCATACTCGAAGTCACAAATACATCGAGTATTTGGGAGAAAGTGCAGACTTAGCTCCAAACTACGAGCATTATCAGGCCCACCTTATTACATCCTGGAATAGCGACTATACACAAATAACACTATGAACCTTAAATTAATGACAACAATGAGGAATTGCATCCACTTTATGACACATCCAGTGCGACTTGAGCAACACCCACGGCAAGACTAAACACCTTTTTTAATCTGTTCGCCTCTGATTTCAATAGGGTGATAGTTTTTCCAATTGTTGTGTTTCAGTAGATGTCAAAGGTACCAATGATAATCAGTTGCCGAGATATTCAGTAAGGCTTGCCATTCCATCATGCATCGTTTTACGCTTGCCGAACGTGCGGAAATTACTAAAAAATGTTTTCGAAATTTCGGTTCAGTTGTAAATACGCAACGTGAATTTCGCCGTGAGGTCGGTCGTCTTAAGCCACCAACCAGATAGAGGTTGGTGCGAAATAGAAGAAAACATAGCCCCCGTAGCGACCAGTATCGAAGAAGATCCAGAAATGTCGATTTTGTGCCGATCAACTAAATTGGACATCGCCAGAGAGTCAACCCGGCTTATTTTCCGGTTGGATTTAGGCCCACATCTGTATAAGATTGTGCTGTCGCAAGAATTGAAACCGAACGACTATAGTCAACGCCGTGAGTTCGCTAATTTAGCGCTGGAAATGTGGGCGGAGAACCGGATTTTGTCCAAAAAATCATCTCCGACGAGGCCCATTTTTGGCTCAGCGGCTATGTCAATGAGCAAAATTGCCATTATTGGAGCGAATACAATCCAAGTGTACAAGTGTTCGGCCAAGTATCAATGCATTCACAACAATTGACTATTTGGTGCGGTCTATGGCATGGCGGCATCATCGCGCCTTATTTCTTTCGAAATGAGGAAGGCGACACCGTTACCGTCAATGGTCTCGGGTATAGAGCGATTTCACCCGACTTTCTGTGTTTAGAGCTCGCCAATATTTATATATCCGACCTGTGATTCCAGCAAAATTTGAAATTTGGCAACTGGGCCATCTCACGGCGAGCGTTCATAAATTGGGCGCCGCGATCATGCGATTAGACACCACTCAATTATTTTCTCTGGGGCTTTGTCAAGTCCTTTGTCTACGCTAACAAGCCAACTCCATTGGACGAGCTCGAGGCCAACATTCGACACGCTATTGCCGAAATAACGCCGCACATATTGGACCGGGTCATCAAAAATTGGACCGACCGCTTGGAGCACTCCCTGCGAGGCCGAGGCGGCGATTTGAATGATGTGCTGTTCCCCACATAATGGCTTTAAATTGGCCAGCGCCAATTTTATATCTCACACCGATGATGTTTTATTTAATATTTTCTTTTCCTGTCATTCTTATCTGGTCACCCTATATATAAAGTTAAATCAGGCCAACGTACGGAAACCCAACTTGAAGGAGGATACCTCAATCTTATCGAACAAAGGTTGTTTTGGTCCAACACATAGAACATCACTTCGATATTCTCCAAGGCTTATTTCGAAATGCTACGCCGTACGGCTAAATGATTAGAAAGGCATGTGACGGGAATCGACTAGTAGACGACTCGATGTTCATCTGGATGTGTCATGGGAATCTAAGCGTTTTTTTTTACTTCAAGACCATAATGTTGCCCTTTAAACAGAAATGTTGACCATAGCAGAGTTGGCCAGTGTAGTGAGGAAACAAAAATTATCCTAATCAGACACAACTAATATATATATTATCTTCCAGGCTTCAATAAAGACCATAGCTGACGTCAAAATAAAGTGAAAGACTGTGAAAGGCTGTCGTGAAGAGCTCAAAGCGCTCAGTCTAATATCAATCTTTGTTCCTGTGCTCCAGAGCAGCGCTGGAAAACAAAACCTGCGCACTGTAGTCTCTGACCGAAGGTGGAGCAGAGGTAGCAAAGTAAAATTAACAATAGAAAACCTTTCTTCGTTTGAAACATCCGGCCAGGACGGATCTCAATAATATGGTATTCTCTTGAAAGACAGAATAAGCCATCATTTCTAGTCGTATTATTCATAGCAAGAATCTCATAAGAATGCATGCAATGAAGCTGCATCTTAGTGACAACGAGTTCTGTAGAAGCTATAAAGGCTTGAAAGGGGTTCGAAGACGTTTCGGAGCATTGGTGTCCATCCGATCTACGTTACCTTCACTGTTCTGTTTAAGTCGATTTCGCTGTACAGTCCGTACAGTTCGTCATTGTATCTCCTTCTCCACTCCCCGTCTATGCAGACGGGACCGAAAATCACACGAAAATTTTCCTCTTACAGCAGCCAAGAGCACCCTCATCTATTCTTCATAAAGCTCATGCATGCCTCTGCGCATGGGATTATTAAGGTCTTATATTGGGTTACTTTTGTTGTTCGAGAGAGGGTTTTGCTAGTCAATTGCCTCCTTAGTCCAACGAAACAGCCATTGGCAAGAGTTATTCTCCGTTTATCTCAGCGCTGGTGTCGTGATCTGAATAAATAGCGGAGTCTAGGTAGAGAATGTCCTTACCTACCTCAGAGTTATATCTGTCAAGAGTGATGTTCTGTTAGAGACGTCGTTGTTGGGTATACTTTCTTGTTGACTCCATATACTTCGCCGCTTCTCTCTCAATACTCGTGAAATCGCCACTGACAGCACGCTCCTTTCATCCGATTATGGTATGTCAATATCATCGTCGTATGCAAGTAATTAGACGTGCTTTTGAAAGGTTGTGTCTCTTGTGTTGGCGCGCGCGATTTACACTATTCTTTCGAGAATGATGTTAAAAAAAGCGCATGACAGCGCATTGCCTTGTTAAAATCCCTTTTTGACATCAAAGGTATCCGTGAGTTATTTACCGACCTTGATGGAGTAGCGTGCATTCTCCATCGTCATACTTCAAAAACGGACGAGTTTGCCAAAACTACACATTGCTTTGTATAGCTCATCTCTATAGATGATGTCATAGGTCGCATTAAAATCGATGAATAAGTAGTGTGTATCGGTTTCGAGCTTATACTGACGTGGACCAATTAGGTTATGGACGAACGGCTTCAGGCGTTCATACAATGCGGCAGAGAGGCGATGTTAGGAAGACTGATGCCTCTGTTGTTAGAGCATTTCAGAGGGTCTCTTTTCTTGAGGAACGGACAAACAATTCTGAAGTTCCATTAATCGGGCATAAGTGCGCTCCTTCCCAAGGCTTCGCCTGCCGCTTTGAATGGCTCAGCAGTCAGCCAACAGCTTTGTTGGACTTAAACTTAGATATGACTGTCTTCACTTCATCCAGGTCGAGCGGACGAAATTGTCGGTCTAGATCATTCAGATTCAAAGGTTCAATCTCCCGGGCGGCGGTATTTGGTTCGTTATTGCCGTTATACAGCCTATAGAAATGCTCTTTACAAAATCGTATCTACAGGCCTTGGTGGCATGTTTTTTTTTACCTTTTGGTAAAATTCCCGAATCTCATTGTTGGAGTAGCATCTTCCAAATTCCTCCTTAAAGAACTTAACACTCAAGTGGGTATGAATACACTTATAATGCCGCAGCATGTATTAAGTTTTTTGGATAATGTGATAGAGATAGAAAGAAAGATGTTTGGGCTCAATGGTTATTTCGCTCCATGGGTGGCATCCAACATTTAATGGGGCGACTAAATTCTTAGTGGAAGTTGGCTTGTAGTTGATTTCTAGTCAACTACTCATCTTATTTGATTTTTGTTAACTCATTTTTTGAATGAATGGGATTCGAACATCGAACCTTCTGGTTTGGAAGCCAGTCTACTACAACTTGAGCCACGGCTACCTCCTGAGAAGCCGATGGGCGTCTCTAGTCTTTCTATGTAGCGCCGCTTTGTGTACATCTTGTTTAGCTGCATATGCTTGCCGGCGCTAGTCGTCAAACCAGGGGTTTCGTTGTGGGGGCCAAGTGAAATCCACCACATCAAAGGCTTTTTGGCAATTTTGCAACTGGTCTCCGATGCTTGATGCTGGTCCGAAAATAATTTGGCGATCACTTGCTATTGTAGGCGTCCGACGTCAAACTTTCTCACAGTACTGGCTTGCCTTTGCGATAATCGGGATATCTGCAACCGTATGTTGGCTACAATAAGGTAATGGCCGAATCAATTTTAGCCCCTTCGAGCCGAAAATTATGGTATGCTTCGCCAACACCCCCGAAGAATTGTTCCGCCAAAAAATCGTAACAACTATTCCGCGTTCTTTAGGAGTATAGCGATTCATGTCATGTTGACGTGTGTTTTGTATCTGTTTACTTCACAAATGTCATAGCACAATCGATATTTGCGCCATTTACAAATTTATAGCATCTTCCGATAGGGTGATGACTTCGCCTTGTACTAGTATTGTGCAAGACACATGCACTTTCAATTATTCTGTTCACTGCACTCAAATCCGTCAGTCCAGTAAACTTCAAAAGTCTCCGGAATCTGCCCTTGAGCACAAGCCGGTCTCGGCTTGTACAGAAGCCCAGAATCTGAGTACAAAAAATACTATCCCAACAAAATCCTGTAGGATGGGGCGAGTTTGAATAGGATTGACAATTTCCTGATTACGGTGATTCGAAGACAGGTTGCAAGGGGAATGACATAATGATAATAGTCTGATCTTTGGGGCTTATTACCCCAATGAAATGTACCACAAGAGCTCACTTCTATCGGGCTTTATTCTAAAGGGTTAGTGCAGAGCAGGGAAGGGGACAAGCGGCTCATCCACGACGGGTATGTCGCCAATGCTCAGGAGCTCCTCCGTTGTAGTTACACGATTGCTGACAGACATCGGACTGATGCCGAAAAACAGTATACCGAATTATGGTGGCTTCTAGAAGGGTAGAAGGTTAGCTCACTCTCCTAGGTCGGTTCGTTACTAAGGTAACATACTCCTCCTAGTTGTAAGTTAGATTAAGGATAGTTAGGAGAATCTCGTGGAAAGGCCGCGTTCGGTAGCATCAGGCGGCGCCTCTGTGAAATGACCGATGCTTTATGGTATTGGTTAAATTTCGAACGAACGTCCGAAATCACAACTGGGATGGTGACCACCCGGTGCGAGAGGCTTAGAGTGCTCACCACCCCGATTATAGGTAAATTATTTTAAGTAGTTTTGGTAGGTTAAGTAGAATAGGGCCGTAGTTTTAAGTTTTACACAAAATTTAAAAGAGATGGTGTCTAAGAATTTTTAAAACAATTTTTCTTATAAATTTCATATATTGTACAATTTATATATAAGATTAATCTTAAGATAGTTTTTAAGGCCGAAAGCCAAATTTTGAATGAAATTGTTTAGTTTAGAGTGTTCGGTAAGAGCCAGTAAGCTAGAATAAGTAGCTCTCATTGTTAAATTAGATTTAAGCATTTTTGTCTAGAATTTAAGGTAATAATGAAAGAAACAATAAAAATGAAAAAGTCAGAAAAAGCTGAGCTGGCTAGCTAAAAAGGACGTCACTTTATGTTTCGATCGCTTTTTTACTTCAGTAAATTTGTTTAACTCTATTGGATTCCCTGCCGTTGGCACAGTGATGGCCAATCGAAAAAATATTCCAAAATTTGAAAGAAAACTTCAACGTGGTGAAGCTGAGTTCAAATACACCTCTGCTGGTATACGAGTATTGTTCATAAATTGACAATATACAAAGGAAGTATGAGTACTTTCTAATTGTCATAAGCCAACATGTGCTACCGTGGTGATAGAGTTGATGTGTGGTTCCCAGAAGCCATCAAATTTTATCGCGAAATAATGGTCGGGTCGATTTAGCAGACCTGATAAGTGATGAAAAAAAAATTTGATCGCCTTAACATCATGACAGCTGTAACCTCAGGGATCATACATAGTGATCTCAATCGAAAAAAGTCTCCCCTAAAAACGTATTTAGTGACATCGGCAGAGCTTCTTCTGGAAAATGGTCTGAAATCAGTGCCCGTTCGTAGATCATCGAAGCCAGGACGTAGACCAAGTGGAATAAAACACTTACCAGTTGTAGACGATACAAGGCGTCGCTGTGTGAAATGTTCCCAAAAGAAAAAGCAAGTTCTAGGCCGCGAATGTCAGGTGCCGCTCTGCAAAAAATGTTTTACGCCCTATCATTTGTAAAACTGCTTTCACAACTTTATATTTTATTATTTTTTTAAAGTACGTATGGTACAGTATTGTACCAGCCAACATTCCGGATGGTTCTTTTTTGTACCACCACCCTAGCCCACATCCAGCCAAATAGGAGAGAAGGAGGCAGCTTTGAACAGGGGCAGCTTTGAACAAATGTACATAATTGTGAAGTAAATTGAAATAAAGTTTTTGTAGAAATATTTTGTATGAGCTGGCATCACTCACTTACACAACTGTCACTCGTTACCGCCGACGCTTGACTGCGCACATTTTAAAATAAACGCGTAATTATCCGACAAACTAATTTCGGGGTAAGTGGTTTGGTTTTCCAGCTTGTTAGTCACAATGTTTTATAATTCACGCGATAAAGTGCACGAAATTTTAGATTCCTATTCAAACCACTCTTTGCTATACTCGATGTCACATACATATGTTCCTACATCAATCCGTAAAAGTCCTTCTACTCTGGACTTCTTTATTTCAAACATTCCTGACAACTGCACTCAGCCACAAACCCATATTAATCTAGGATCCGACCACCTCCCGGTTTCTTTTAAGCTAAGAAATAAACACACTTTTATCAACACTCATAAACTTTACAAGTACTCAGCTGCAAATTGGAACCTATACAGATCTTATATTAATAACAGGTTTAATCAATGCGAAACATCGCTGAGTTCCATCTGTGATACTGAGTAGGTAGATGTTATTTGCGAGCATTTCAACGACGTTATTGTTAGAGCCGCTGAAATTTCAATCCCTAAATTCCCCATTAAAAGCACAAAAACTTCATTGCCGGAGAATGTTCTTTTGTTAATTCGATTAAGAAACTCAGAGCGACGAAAATGGCTTCGATTTTGAATCTATTCCTTCCTTTAGAGTACTAAGTTCTTTAACAAAGCTATAAAAGAAGCAATTTCAAGTTATAGAAATACACGATGGAATAATGTACTCTCTTCATTTGGAAAGTAGCGAAAATTCTTAAAAATAAGTGTTCTAATATTCCTCCTCTAAAGGAATCCAATCGCCTCTTCATCAGTCCAAAAGAAAAGGCGAATTTACTAGCTGATACTTTCTGTGGGAATCACACAGTAGCAGCACACCAAAGTGATGACCGTACTTCTAATGATGTAGTGCGTACTAAAGAACTTGTCCTAAATTCTCCAGTTCTACTAGGTGAATCTGACTTTGTACCAGTGACTATAGTTAAAGAACTAATAAGCACCTTAAAACCAAAGAAATCGCCTGGGTTAGATCAAATTAACAATAGCTTGCTAAAATCTATGCCCACCAGCGGCATTTGATACCTCACTTTAATTTTCAACTCCTGCCTAGAGCTACGTTACTTCCCTTTTAAATGGAAAACAGCGCTGATAGTTCCCATTGCAAAACCTGGAAACCCCAGAGAAACTTCCGACAGTTATAGACCAATCAATTTGCTTAATGCTACTAGTAAACTATTCGAAAAAGTCATAAAAGAAAAAATCAATAATCATCTTATAGATAGGAACATTGTACCAGGTTATCAATTTGGTTTTAGGAAGGAGCACAATACTTGCCATCAAGTAGCCAGAATTAAAAAGCATGTTCGGGACAAATTTAATTCAAAACAGTCAACGGGTCTAGTCCTGTTACACATCGAAAAAGCATTTGACACGGTATGGCACGATGCGTTAGTCCATAAGCCCCATACGTTTAATTCACATAACAAAGTTGGTTCCAAACTTCCTAACTGGCAGAAGCTTTGTAGTCAATGTTAGCAAACATGAGTCAGACATCAGACAAATTGAACACAGAGTTCCCCAGGGATCTGTTATGGAACCTGTTCTGTTCAATGTATATTTGTCAGACATACAAAATTTAGATAGAAATGTCCAAATAGCAATGTTTGCACATGACACTGCTGGTACAATCTTCTTTGACGTCTACAATCATCTCCAAGCAGCCCTCTCTAAATTCGAACAATATTCCTTAAGATTTAATATCAAGCCTAACCCTCAGAAGACACAAGCTATTTGGTTCGCTAGGCGCAAGAAAGAGTGTTACCTTCCAAATGGTGTTAAGCTGCGATTACGCTCTACGGAAATAGAGTGGGCAGATAAATCCAGATATCTTGGTCTAACATTAGACAAGAAACTCACTTTCCAGACTCGAAGTTCTAACACAATCGGCAAAGTTAACATATTAACAAAAGTGTTGTACCCTTTGATTTGCAGAAAATCAAAACTAAGTATAGCTAACAAATTAATAATATATTGGGTCTACAAGTAAGTTTCCAGCGTTTGTCAGAGATGGCGCCACCAGTGGATCCCGGGCAGAAATGCCAGACCCCATGTGTTTTATTTGTAGGTTTTGTATCTGTCAACAACTTTGCAGCGTTATATTTGAGCAGTTCTATCGGTGTCGTACATTTTATCGAGCAAAATCATGGCAAGTTTCCAGCCAAATAAACGTCATTTGCGGGAAGCGCTGCTTTTATTCTTTAATATGAAGAAAAGTGCGGCTGAGGCCTATCGTTTGCTTTCGGAAACTTATGGGGCGGAATGTATTGGTGAATCGACGTGCCGCGAGTGGTTCAAACGGTTTAAAAGTGATGATTTTTGAGTTGAAGACAAAGATCGCCCCCGAAAGCCGAAAAGTTTTGAAGACGAGGAATTGGACGCTTTACTGGATGAGATCCGTGTTAGATTCAAGAAGAATTTGCTGCATCATTGAGCGTCACGCAACAAACCGTTTCCCTGCGCCTAAAAGCACTGGGATTCATTCAAAAGGTTGGAAACTGGGTGCCGTACGAATTAAAGCCAAGAGACGTCGAACGGCGATTTTGCATGTCCGAAATGTTACTGCAGCGGTATAAAAATAAATCATTTTTGCATCGTATTGTCACTGGTGATGAGAAATGGATTTATTATAATAATATTAAACGCAGAAAATCGTATACAAAGCCCGGCGAGCCCGCCCAATCGACACCGAAACGAAATATTCACGTGAATAAGGTCATGCTCTGCATATGGTGGGATCAAAAGGGGGTGTCGGTTACTACGAACTGCTTCCGAGTGGTGAAACCATCAAAGGACCATTATATCGAACCCAACTAATTCGTTTGAAGCGGGCATTAAAAGAAAAACGACCAGAATATGAGACCAGGCATGAGTCCGTTATTTTTCATCACGACAACGCTCGGCAACATGTTGCAGTTTCGGTGAAAAACTATTTGGAGAATAGTGGATGGGAAATTTTGCCTCACCCGCCTTACAGTCCAGACTTGGCACCATCTGACTACCACTTATTTCGTTCGATGCAGAACGCTCTTACGGGAATACGCTTCAGCTCAGTAGAGGAAATCAAAAATTGGCTCGATACGTTCTTGGACTCGAAAGACGAGAAATTTTTTTGGTCCGGAATTCATAAATTGCCAGAAAGATGGGGGAAAGTTGTAGCTTCCGATGGACGATACTTTAAATAAAGCATTGTAACTATGTTTTCATAATAAAACTTCAAATTTTGGAAAAAAAACGCTGGAAACTTACTTGTAGACCCAATACAAATCAATTTTTCAATCCATTATCATGTATGGTGCACCGGTTTGGGGAGACTGTGCGAAAGCAAAGATGATGCTGAACCTACCATGGCACTTTTCAACTACAAGACTTCATGAAAGAGCCAATGTCAATTTCATAGATTCTCTTACTAGCAGATCAATAATGCTTTTTAACTTAAATTGTTCCCTCTCTGAAAACTATCTTATAACTCAAGTCACACCAAGTTAAGTATAAAAATTGAGAGGCAAATCCTTGATAGACCGACGGGAGACTGCAATATTAGGTTAAGTATTACTTAAGGATTTTTGTTAGTAGTTTTCCCTTATTTATTCATTTAAAATAAATCATTATATATAATATATTTTCATATCATAACTGTAAAGGACCAAGTGTCCTAATTCTCTAAAAATAGTCTTAACATCATGATTGTATCCAAATTTTCAAACTACTTGGAAATAAGCGGAGAGTTACAGTCATTTTGAACATTTTTTTTGGAAATACGAGTAACAAAGGTTTAGTTTTTAAAGCACCGTTGGGGCAGATTTGAACAAACGAATTTCCTTAAATACTAAAACTGCTGTATTTATGTATACTATGTATCTGGTTTTTAAAGGTAACAATGTTTCGTAATTACAAAAAAAAAGAGAGAGCTAGATGTGAAGACTGCTATTTTGCCAAATGAAACTGAGGTAGGCTGCTGCCACTTATAATAATACCTTGCATTATCGAATCAAGAAATATAAAAAAGCTATACCGCTTAAATCGGAAGAGTTTACGACTAAATACACACTGTCTCTCAAGCCTTTACTAAAAATGAAGAACAGATGTTAAAAGAATATCTTTTAAAAAGCTCTAAGATGAATTATGGCTTAATTTTGGTGGGGGCGAAAGCCCCCATTTATTCGGCTTAATACAAGCTATAACTTAAAAATTAAACTTAAACTAAAACTTAAAACTATGGTTGGTTATTGTGGTGAAGGAGAACCGATTTGAGGTAGGAAGTGGTGCGGTGGAAGTCAAAGACGCTAGGGTTTGAATTAATTTTTCGTAGTATGCGGGAGATTGGTTCGTTCGCGCCATAGGTGGTGTGGTGGGTTGGGAGATAGAAGAGACGAGGGGTACGTAGATTACGAGGGTTGGTGTTGAGGAAAATAGAATTGTGAAGGGACGTGCATTCAACCTGACCTGAAAGAAGTCGATGAATGAAGAGAAAGTCGGCTGCATCTCTGCGTTCCTCAAGGGTGTTTAGGTTAATAAGGTTTAGACGGTTTTGATAGGGGGGCAGAGTAAAAGAATCATCCCAGGGCAAACCTCGAAGAGCGAATCGAAGAAAACGGCGCTGGATGCTTTCGATTCTCGAGATATGAACGCGATAATATGGGGACCATACTTGACTGGCGTACTCTAGGAGGGGACGAACAAAGGCAATATAGAGGGACCTGGTCATGTATGGGTTGGTGAATTCTTTGGACCATCGTTTTACAAAACATAGTACAGAGTTGGCTTTAAGCATTATCCCATCCATATGTAAACGGAAGTTGAGCTCCCTATCACACAAAATGCCGAGGTCGCGAAGAGATTCAACGGAGGAGATAGGTTGTTTGTGGAGAAGGTAGAGTCGGGGAGGAGATTTGTGCCACTTATGTGAAAAGGTGATGATTGGCATTTGGTGATATTAAGTTCCAAACAATTTTTGAGGCACCAGATCGAAAAACTATCAAGGTCTTGTTGAAGAAGGAAGGAGTCATGGGGAGAGGAAATGGTTTTGAAAAATTTGGTATCGTCGGCGTAAAGGGAGACGGACGAGTATTTGATGATCCTATCGAGATCATTTATATTTAATATAAAGAGAAGGGGACCGAGATGGCTACCTTGAGGAACTCCAGAGGTGGCCAAAAATGGGGCGGAGTGGGCTGACCTAAAACGAACACTGTAAAAACGGTTTTCGAGGTAAGAGGATATCCATTTTAACAGTATGCGTTCAAAGCCGAGGGCAGACAATTTGAAGAGTATTAATCGATGAGATATTTTATCAAAGGCTTTGCCAAAATCGGTTGCAACTACATCGACTTCGTTGACGTTCTCTAGGGCAGAGATGGCAAAGGATACGAATTCAACGAGATTTGTGGTGGTTGACCTACCCTTTAGGAAGCCATGTTGTCTAGGGGAAATAAGTGATTTGCATTGGAAACTTAGAGCTTCATACAAAATACTTTCGAGGAGTTTGGGTATATGGGAGAGTTTAGCGATTGGACGATAGTTTGTTATTTCGTTCTTTGATCCCTTTTTGTGGATCGGGGTTATAAAGGAGGTTTTCCAAACCTGAGGAAATTCTCTTTGTGAAAGGGATAGACGAAAGAGATCAGAAAGGGCAAGGGAAAGAGACGAAGAACATTTTTTAAGAAATATGGCAGGGAGGCCATCTGGACCGGGTGTAAATTCGTCATTGAGTTGGTGTAATTTATATTCGATATAGGAGGGGTTCAAGATGTGAGAGAGAAGTGGGCCGTTGGAGAAGTTCAGTAGGTAACGAAAATAGGATGGATCTGGTACAAAGGAGTCGTTGGTAAAGGATTGTTTAAAGAAGCTGGCAAATAGGTTGGCAATGGTGAGTGGATCGGTTGATGACTTGTTGTTGAAAGAGAGGGAAGGAGGGTAACCATCGGACTTTCTTTTGTAGTTAACAAATTGGTAAAAGGACTTAGGGTCATTTATAAGGTTGACTTGCGCATTATTACCAAGATAGTTGGAATAGTCGGAAAAGGATCTGGTACGCAGGAAAACAGCTCATAACTTGTTTCTCTTGTTTCGTAAATAACGAAGCTTGCGATTATACCAGGGAGGACTAGTAGATGATGTTTTAAGGCGGGAAAACGGAGCGTAAACGATAAGGCATCATTTACGCTTAGGTTGTGAAAGTTAAAGCGGGATCTGCTAAGATAGTCACTGATTTTGTGAAAGTTTGCTTTAAGAAAGTCGTAGGATGAGAGAGTTGTGGGAGGAGTGGACTGGAAAGAAGAGTTATGAAAAAATGAAAGTAGAAGGGGGGGGGGGGTGTGTGGTAGTTGTCGATTGTAGAGAGAGATAGGGGACAAAGTGAGACTGAGGAGTTAATTGAATCTGTTGTGAAAATAAGGTCCAATTGCCTGCCCATAAAGTTGGATACACCACTGACTTGGCATAGACTTGAGTCTGTTAAGCGATCTAAGAAGAGACATACCTTAGCTGAGTTGGCATTTGAAGCTATGAAGAACGATTGATCGTCTGATGGAATCCACTGTAACTGAGGAAGATTAAAGTCGCCGAAAACAAAGATATCGTCAGTAGAGTCAGACAGGTCAATTAAATAGTCGATCGCATCGATAAAAAGTTGGTAAGATTCGGTAGGTTGAGCTGGCAGGATGTAGCAACATAAAACGTAAAGGGACTTGAAGGGGAGTGATATTTTTATAGCGACAAAGTCGACTTTAGAGGATGAAGAGATGGTAATGGGAGAAGAGTTAAGGCTGTTGTGGATCGCCAGTAGGATGCCTCGACAGGGGGAATCATCATGTGGGCGGGTAGCATCGTCGTCGCGAAAAACATTAAAAGTAGGGGGGAACAATTCCTGGTTCTTTATGTCGGGAATCAAATTGGTTTCAGTCAAGGCGTAAATATCAAAGGGAAGAGAATGCGATAGACGTGGGACAGCATTGGTTTTAGAGCGAAGACCTCTTACATTCTGGTAGTAAAATAACCTATAAACAAGCACGCACAACGAGCATATCAACAGGCTAGTGCCCTTAATAAATGTCCGAATAAATGGATTGAAAATAGGGAAGCAGGGATAGAATGGTTAAAAGGCCTTAGGAAAAGAAATAGAGAACTTTCGCTTCGAAAACCTCAAAACACTAGTTTGTCCAGAGCAACGAGCTTCAACAAACATAATGTTGCACAATTTTTTAACAACTACTCGTATGAAAAAGTTTTACAAAGTTTTACACCAGACAGGATTTACAATCTCGATGAAACCAATATAATGACAGCGGTGCAAACACCGAATGTTATTGCTCGAACAGGAGCCAAATCAAGTGGGCCAGTGTACGTAAGTAAGTAATATTTGTTTATTCTGTCACAATATTTACAAGTTTACCAAAAATAACAAACATAAGCGTTGGCTTTTGCCGTCAGCCGAGAGAAAGAAATTGATAAGTTTGTAATTACTAAAAAGCTTCATTTATAATTGGTAGCCTATAATTCAATGCACATTTTAGAAAATTATGTAAAGTGTTCCAGTTTGCGCCGTTTAGGATGTTTGTGATCTCATTTAGTGATAGGGCATTTTTTCCCCAAAAGGATCTCCTGATTGAATTTAATATGGGACACGTTCCAATAAAATGCCGAACATCCTCCTTCGTTCCCAGATTGCGCAATGTACATTCGTCTCCTTCATTGTTTCTGCATGGCAAATACTCGTAGTTCAGGTGCAAAAGTTCACCTCTGGCTTTGAATATTGTTGAGATGGACTCTACGCTATTCCGGTCATTAAAGTAGCTGTTTTCCCCAAGTTCATGCTGTAGTATTCTGTACGTGGACCTTGATTGGCTGTGTTGGCTTTGCGTCTCGAAAAGCGCCCGTGTTGAGTATTGGATTTTTTTTAAGCATTTCGTTCAGTGTGCTCTTCCAGTTTGTTTCATTTCCGATTAAGTAGTTGTGTTCTTGGCTGAGTCTTGACCATCCCGCAAATGAATTAAGGTTTCGATTTTTAAGATACATAGCAACCTTGTGGGGAAGACGATGACTGGGTTGAGCAAAAACTTTTTGGATATAGAGGAAGTGCAGTCTAAGCTTGAAGATATGTAGCGTTGGTAGTCCAGTTTCCAAATGTAACATGTAAGTTGGTGTATTTTCAGGCAGCTTAAACAGTTTCTTAAGGAAGTATCTTTGGAGTTTTTCTACCTCTTCAAAATATCAAGCCCCCCACACTTGTGCTACATAGCACATTATTGACCTCATTACCGCCTCGAAAATCTTGTACTTCACACTTGGTGCAACATTCCTTTTCCCCAGAATTCCTTTCCAGTTGCAATTAATCGCACGCTTAGATTCCTTCAGTTTCTCTAGCAGGTGTTTTTTTAAAGGATGCCTTGTGAGGTGACCAGAACTCCGAGGTATTTGTATTCCTTGACTATATCCAGTTCAACGTTCTGCCAGGTCCATTTTTTATTCCTTGCGTGGCGCCCCCAACCATTTCGAAAAATCATTTGCTGGTATTAACTTGCAGGTTCCACATACGGCAATACTGTTGCAGCTTGTTAATCATAATTTGGAGCATGCTTGGGGTTTCTGGCAAAATTACGATGTCGTCGGCGCAGAGTAAGAGTTTTATAGGAAATCCCTCAAGAGGCAACCCGTCCGGAAGAAATTCAACTAGGTCATCCAAAAATATTGAAAACAGAAGAGGACTCAAACGACGTCCTTGCTTTACTCCAGAGTTTGTTTGGAACCGATTAGACAAGATATTCCCGTCCCACAACGCCGCTGTATTGCCTTCGTAAAATTGTTGCAGAACCTTTTAGAACTTTTGTTGAGACTTGTTGCTGATCTTCTATCGATGGAGTCAAAAGCCGCCTTAAGGTCTACAAAGAGAGAGTATAGTTTTTTTCCTCTATCCAAGTAAATCCGGGCGATGTTTGTGAGAGTAAATATGTTGTCAACCGTGGAGTACTCCTTACGGAACCAGGCTTGAAACTCGCTTAACAGCACATATCCAGGTTGTTAAGCGCTCTAAGATGACTCCTGTAAAAATCATGGTAACAGCATTTAGAAACGAAATCCCTCTATAGTTGGATGGATCATTTGGGAATCGGAAAAATTACGAGTATACTTTTTTTGAAAGCTTCTGGAACTTCGCCGGTTGTAAATATATAATTGTATGTTTCCGTAAGCGTCCGTGAACTCATAAGCAATACGATCTTCCCCTGGAGCCTTATTCAGACGGCACCTATTTATAACTTTTTCAACTTCCTGTAGGGTTATGGAGAAGTCTAAGGAGTTTACTTCAGAATACGGCAGTGCAAATTGTATTTCATTCCGGTCCACTGGTGGATTCAGCAATTTTTCGAAATATTCCGCCAGAGTAGTCGCTCCAACCTTGATTCCTTGGGCAAATAACGTACCGTTCAATGCTTTAGCCAATTTCCAAAAGGACTTGCTGTCTTTGGTGCGTGCAAGTTCTAGCGACAAATTATTTATGTAGAGTTTTTGTTTTTCTTGGCATATGATTTTAAAGCTTCTACTTGTTTGTTGTTTTATGTGGTCGGTGACTATGCGTCTTAGCAGACGAAGGTAGGCGAATGATTTTTTTCTGGCTTTTTTACATTCCCAATCATACCAGGGCTGCCTTCCTGGTCTTTTTGTTTCTGTTTGCAAGGGTTTAGCTGCGTTCAAGATGCAGCAGATAGAAGTTCGCTATTTTCTAAATTATTGATTTCCAGAGTAAGATTCGGTTTGTACCTTTCTAAGATCCCGTCTTTCCAGCGTAGTTTTGGAAGAAGGTAATTTTGCTGAACTTCGGCATTGGTTTGTCGCAAATTTAACTCTACTTTGACGGATATTGGTAGGTGGTCTGAGTATGTTGATTCGGAAACTTCTAGGTCTGTTGCATACTTAAGCCAGTAGCACGCGGTACCTCTTAAGAAAGTTAAACTTCCTTGTTAATCACTATTGGTTCGTCCATAAAGTAACGAGAGGCCTATAGTTTCGCACATTTGGATGATTTTTTTCCCGTTTGCATCGGCAACTGCATCTGTTGACTTTCTCACTTCTCTCAACGATCCTTGCAGCAGCTTTAGTATTTGATCATTCCCCACTCTTCCATTGAAGTCTCCAATGACCAGACTATCTGTCTCGCCCATTTCCAGCAAGAAATTGTACAAACTCGTGAAATCGTTCATCCAGTTGTTGCAATTGATGTAAGTTGGAATAATATACAATTTTAGGTTCCCAGCTTCAACCTTTACGAAATGTCTGTGGAACTTTTTTATAAAGCAGCATTCGATCTTTCTTCCTAAACCTTTTTTTATTCCGAACAAGCATCCGCCGCTGGCCCTGCCATGTATAGAAGTTCTTACTGCTGGAAACCAAAGAAGAGAGTTATGATTGAAATAAGACTCGAAGCGTTCCATATTTTTGTCCACGAACGTTTCAAAAAGTAAAAATATAGTACATCGTAGTTATTTATAAAATTAAAAAAAATCACTAAATAGCAATTTATTACCTAGACCTGCTACGTTAAACGAAAGAATGTTAAAGGAAACATTGCTTAAATTAGCTAAACTATTTGAACGCCTGACGGCATTACAATTAAAAGCGCTGTATTCGCTCATTTCTCACAGTTTCAGAGCCACGGGCTGCATCTGGAGCATTTGACATTTCACCACCGCGTAGTAAGCCGTCGAGAAATGTCATTCCGCCTGCTTCGTCACATGTCAAATTCCTGTTTACATCGAAGTAAAATGTGTGGTTTTCAAGTTTCAGCTTGTCTTGTCAGCAATTGTGTGCTAATTTTCGGGTGTTTTGTGATTATCTGTTCTTTAAGTTTCAAAGCATGTCTTCTTCTTTAGCGCGCCACGATCGGGTAATCTCTGTGCAACTAGATTCCTCTGTCTCTAAGCTTTGTTCCTACCTGTAGAATTCGCCCAACGTCTTCCCTTTGGTGGTCTTTGGTGGACTTAATTGGCCTCGCAGATGTTATTATTTTCGCGTTTTACGTCTCCAAAAGATTTAGCACCATTTTCTGTCGGCAGATGAGGAATAATGTTTTTTTCACTTGCCTTGCTAGACAACCATTCCACTTGCCGTTCGAGCGAGATGCAGCGTGACTCCATTTTTTCAAGTTGGCCTTGGAGCAATATGTTTTTTTTTTGTTGTAGCGAGTGCAATTCTGCTCCGATACCCTCCAAGTCCGCCTTCGTTGGCATATCTTTAAGTTTTTCGTCAAGAAGTACTGACATGGATCCTTCTAAAAGGTTTTTCAGATCGCTAATAGTCATATTACCAACTGCCATGTTTTCGTTATTATTTTACGGTGAGGAATCGGGTGAGATTTCAGCTAATCGGCGTTTTGGCTGAGGATATTGAAGATTGCTGTTGTTTGTTCATGGGTGTTCTTTGCATAGGCATAGCACCAAGTTTTATTTCTATCCAAAATGTATTTCTACGCTGGATATTGACTCACCCTAGAAGATATGAGTGTTGCTTGGGTTGTGATGTACTCTTTAGAAAAAGGTTAACTTCTTTTATTACACTATGTATGATCAATTTTATTTAAAAAATTCGCACGAGCTTAATATTTGTACGTGTTTTCACTTTGTCTCTCTCTCTCTCACACTCAAGTGGGCCAGTGTGTCTCTGCTGAACGTGGGCAACTAATAACAATGCCATAGGAAACTTCATCCCTCCTGTTTTTATATTTCCTAGAGCTCGTTTTCATGACTCCATGATTAGAGGAGGACCGCCTGGCTATGTTGGTGTTGCCAACAGTCCGGCTAGTGGTTGTATGACTGGACCATTGTTCATAAAAATCCTTGAACATATGAAGAAGACAATCAGTTGCTCGAATGAGGACCCAATACTACTTGTGATGGATAACCACGAACGCCATTGTTCATTTGAGGCCATCAACTATTGTCGCGAAAATGGAATAGTGGGTTGTCACATTCCTTCTGCATTGCACTCATCGTATGCAACCATTAGATGTGGCTGTTAATGGGCCTTTCAAGCAAAAATTGGCTGTGGCTCAAAATGATTGGCTTGTTAATCATCCAGGGAAAACCATAACTGTTCACGATTTAGCAGGAATCGTAACTCCGGCATATAACACAACTCATATTGCAAGAAATATGGTTGCAGGTTTTGCCACGCTAGGCATTCATTCATTCTCAAGGAATGCTTTTCCGATGATGACTTTGAGGGTTCAGAGGTCGGTATTTTTATTTGACGAAACATCTAATTGAACCCTTCTATACAGGTTAAAGCAATAAAAGTCGTCCTAGCTTTACCCCTCGAAAGCCATGACGAAAGGTTTAAGCGGCGATATATGTGCAAAAAAAAAAAAACACGGCTATTGCTTCCACAGAAAAATGCTTCATCCCGGACTCTTTTAATACCATACCAACTACCAACCACGGCAACACTATATGCATCACACTCATTAAAAACTCAATACCTCGACCACTCAAAGAGAGACCGCACACGAACTCGAGTCGAAAAAAAAAAACAAAAGAAATTGAAAATTGAGCAACACTCAACAGTGGGAAAATGAAAGAAATCCAGTTGAGCTGAACAGTAAACCACCAACGCAAACAGAAACAAATTTCAGTCATCAATGAGCTGTGCAACTGGTTGCGGCTTGGATCCGGCGAAAGTGCCTTTTATTCGTTCAATTCGCTTGAGTGTTTTTTTTTTTTTTTTTTACTCTTCGTAACTTTGCACATTTCCATTGTTCGCTCACATTCTTTTCACTCCTCCAAACAGCTGAAAATATTGAAAATTCCCAATTGAGTGAGTACTGAGTGCGATTTGAGTTGAATTGAAAAACAGAAAGAAAAAAAAGTGCTGCTGTTGCTGTTGTTGCTTATTGTTGAACGGAAAGGAAAACTCACCGTCAGAAATTTTGAGCAAAATATTCTCCGGCAATCCGGGTTGGTGGCAGCTGTTGCCGTATCGTACCGCAACTGCACGTGAATCGTTCATTGCTAAATCGTTTCGTTATTCGCCTTTCTTTGTTCTTCTTCTCCGGTTGCCTTTTCATATAGTGTAGTCGCACAGTCTGTTCGGATTCTTGTCAAACTTGACGTCTCGATCGACTGACATACTCGGTATATTTCTGGTTTTTGGTTTTTTCGCGATCATCTTGAGTTTTTTCTACAAAAAAAAAAACAAAAAGGATAAAAAATACTAATAATTCGTCGGGTCGTTGTCCTATGGTATCTTGATTTTTGTGAAGTGATCGTGCCTTGCCGTTCGCTGCAGTAGTGACGAATGTCCTGTTTCGTTTTTTTAAATGGAAAAGTCTCAATCCATCGAATTTTGTCTGAATTTAAAGTTGCCCACTGTCAAGTTTAGTGATACAACCTCTTCAAAAATTTGTTAGTTAAAATAAGATAAAAAGTAAATAATCATCTCAGTGCATTGGTGCCAAATTGATCCTTTACCGTTGCCAAAAAAAAAAAAAAAAAAAAAGATAAAACGAAAATTCCATTGCGTTTCTTTGATCAAAATTGCCAGTCAACTATCGTGTCGCCTCCACCTCTGATCTATCCGAACCGAATAATCCACCCACCGATCGGACGTAAACAAAAGAATTTAAATTTTTTATTTTTTATTTTTTAAATCTAAAAAAAAAAAACAAGAGAAATTGATAAAAAGCCGATAAGAAGCGGAAATCAACAACAAAAATGAATAAAACACCAAAAAAAGTCGCCCCCGATGGCGGATGGGGATGGGTGGCCACATTTGGCGTCAGCATTGTCAATGTAAGTACAAACCATGCCAACCGTACCAAACCAACTTTATTTTTTCTTTGTTTTCGCGTTCCGCTTTTATTCCACCCTTCTGAATACAGTCTGTCCGACCCTCTGTGCCACGGTCTACAATATTTGGTTTTTGTTTTGTCTGCTGTAGACTGTGTCTCTGGGTACACCACATTTGTTTTTCATGCTTCTGTTTTGATTCTGTTCCCTCTACGATCAGGCACTGAGCACGTGAACACTTTCTGGAACCGATCTTGCCTTACACATTGCCAAGTGAAGCACGATCGGAAAAGGAAAAGCAAAAGCAAAAATCCATTGTGCTATTGATTGACGGGATAAAGTGAGTCAGAGAAATGTGTGGAAGATCGCTAGCAAAGCAGAGTGGATAAATGTGTATGCGCAAAGGAGTTCCCCCTTTTAAACAATTTATTTATTTTCTTTTTCTGTTTTTCCTTTTTCTATTTTTCATTTTGACAATAATTTATTGTGCGATTTTGTTTTTAATATGATGCTGAGGGATTTTGTTAGATTAGGTGGTAGGTCAGGTAGACGAGGCGACTCACACAGGGTTCGTGATTTTCTTCTTTTTTTTTTTTTTGAAAAGTGATTTATGGGACCTTCTGTTATGGGACCATGACTTCTATAAGAAGGTATAATTATGGTTAATTGCTAAATGAGGCTGAGAGGGTACTTTAATTGCCGGTTCAGATTGCAGCAGATGGCAGTAACAGCCAAACTTGTTTTCTTCTCTGTTTCCTCCATTTAGGAGAGCACATTTTTCGGCCCTGTCTACCTCTACATCTTCTTGATAATCTCTGATACTACCCATACAGCATTTGAGATGTCCGCTTTGTTAGCAAAATCTACTGAAGTCAGGACCACATTCAACGACTCTTGTCTCTGACATTGAAGTAAAGTCATAACATGCTGGTGTCTGTCCAACTACCCTGTAGGGAAACCTCGTCGACTGCCATTTGAAGAAGATTTGGGCGGGATATCACATTTCAAAGTTCTCAGTAAACCGTATCGATCAGCCGTTTACTGTCGGTGAAGGAAATTAGATCACTTTCAGAAATAGTGGCAATCAATTGTCAGCAATCTAACTTTTAAAAGAAGATGTCTTTATAAACGTTCTGCCAGAATTAGACGTGGTCTACTAGGGAGGAATAAGGACTAAAATACGAGTAAGTTCGCATAACCACTGATTCATAAAATAAGTGGCTGATCGCGTAAAAGTGCTTTAAGGTGTCGTTAGCTCTGTCTATATTTTCAGCGATCAGCAGTTTTGTCAGACGAGATCATCAAGCACCCAGTGTAAAGGAACATCTTCTTTCACGCACACAATATTTTGACAGGTGTCATAAAGGGTTTTTTTTTTAGAGGTTTGGTTTTTAAACTGGCAACATTGTTTCCACAGATTGTCAATTTGACAGTTGAAAGTTGATTTGTGGTTAGTACGTTTTGCCATTTTACGATCAATAGATTAACGCCAGAACAACGCGTGCAAATTGTGCAAACCTATTTTGAAAACCGTGGTTCGGTTCGCCAAGCTTATCGTGCGCTGCGTCCATTTTAAGATCGACGTAATCGCCTATCTGAGCGTGTTATTCGGAACAGGATGAATCGTTTTCGCACAACGTACACTCTAGTGGATAATACTCATCCCCAAAGACGACAAGGAGAATCCCAATGAGCCGGTTCGCCATCGTGCACAGAAATTGAAGCTATGCCCATCCACTTTGTGGAAGATTTTACGAAAAGATCCTGGCTTAAGGGCTTATAAGATCCAGCTTGTGCAAGAGTTGAAACCGCGTGACCATTATACGCGTCGTAGGTTCGGTAAATGGGCCAAAAACATGAGTCAGCTTGATCCTCATATTCAACGCAAAATTTTGCTCTCCGATGAGGCCCATTTTTGGTTAAATGGATATGTAAACAAGCAAAATTGCCGAATTTGGAGTGGAGAAAACCCTGAAGCCTTTGTCCAGACGCCCTTACAACCATTCAAATTCACTGTTTGGTGTGCTTCATGGGCTGGTGGAATCATCGGCCCATATTTCTTTAAGGACGACGACGGCCAGAATGTTACCGTCAATGTAGATCGCTATAGAAACATGATTTCTGACTTCTTCGTTCCTCAGTTGAATGACATTGATGTGACAGATCTTTGGTTTCAACAGCCACACGGCGCGCGACACCGCCAAATATTGCGGGAAACATTCGCTGAGCGTATAATTTCGCATAATGAACCTGTAAACTGGCCTCCACGATGCTGTGATCTCACATCTTTGGATTACTTTCTTTGGGTTTATGTGAAGTCACTAGTCTATGCTGATAAACCAGAGACGTTGGACGATTTGGAAGTCTACATCGCCCTGTTATTGGTGATATACGGCCGCAGTTGCTCGATAAAGTTGTCGACAATTGCGCTTCATTTGAGCAAGCCGTGGCGTGTATGCCCGATATTATATTTAGCACTATATCATATTATGCACTAATGGCATAAAATTATCTATTAAATACAGCTAATATCATAGACATTAACATTAGCTTCAATTATTTTATTTCATATTGAATTTGTATACCTCTAAAAAAAACACCCTTTATTTGTGTTTCAGACTCGCAACAATTTAGTCATGAAGAGGTTAACGTGGGGTTAGATTAGCAAGGTGATGGGGTATCTGGATTCTGGAGCGTAAAGGCGCTCTAGTATCTCAATGCACTTAGATCTGTGTAGGCCCATTGTTATGCCCCGGCAGGGGATGTGGCGTTGGCAATTGGATCGCGGTTGCTAATTCTGTTTCCGCCTTCGGTCTCGGTTGATATTTGATCCTCGATTGGGTCTCGGCCATTCTATTGCATCCGGGAACTTGGAAAGAGATGTAAATAAAGCAGCAGATAGCTCGGAGTGGTCATGGATGTGAACAGTAACTTTCTAAAATTCTTTATTGAGGCTAGGACAATTGCATAGAAAGTGAAGTGCATCCGTCCGTGAGACCAAATCTCCACAGAGGTCGTCGTCGGTAAGGTGCAGCTTTATTGCTCCTGAAAGATTATGACCTGCAAGTAGTCTCACAAGCTTATGTTGAAGATCCTTATGGCTTTATATTCTGCGCCGTTTGAAGGATTTCATTTATTGAGGATCGGGCAATATTTGGGCCATATTTTGCAGATGAGTTGCTGTATTTTCCTTCCCAAATTATCCTTCGCTGCTCGAAGCTCCAGTTGGACTTGAGTTCTGGTATACCTATCATTACTTATTCCAGGTTATGTGGATGAAATTGTCGGTTTCTATCGTTCAAATTAAATTGCTCATTCCGCGTAAGAGTGAAAATCTGGTCATCGTGGCCGCTAAAGTCTGCAGAAATGGCAAGTCCATATTCTCAGTTTCTACTTTCATAGTCCTTTGCTCGTCTTTTCAGGCTTCGACTCTGGCTTTTTAGCCTTGGTACGTTTTTTGAACCTCGTTTTTGAACCTTTTTTCCGAAAAGCCGGTGTTTATTGCACATATTCTGCTCCTAGAGGTTGTGAGCACATCTCGGCGCTTTTTGTTTCGCATCATGTGCTTGCTGGCATTCGAACCATCGGTTCTATTGTGAAGAGAGACCCATTAGCGTCAGCATCTCTTATGGTTTTTTTTTTGGAGCTCACCCATTGATCTTCAGTACTTAGTCCTGGCAGTAGCAACTTTTTAGATATTAAGGGGCACTCTGTTACTAAGGCCATAGTGATCTTTAGCCGATCAATGTTAAACCTTCTTCACTATCGACTCATCTTTCAACTGGAGACATACTCGTACGCAAAGCTGATGCTGCGCTTGAGGTCTCAGTGAATTTCCTCACCACTTCCAAGCTAGAGCATGCAATGCTTCTTCGAACACGGTTGGAAGGTTGAATTCACCGAGTTTTGATTGGATCTCAGATCACAATGGGATCTCGGGATAGGAGGACTGAGGAGCCGGGTTCGGATTGTCTGCATCCTTGGGTTTCCACCGACAGTTGCCGTTCTTGTGAGTATAGCTGTAGATGGCATGGCTCTTTAGGTTGAGACGAATTCTTCCTTACATCTCCAAATAGTCTGCGGTATTTTTGCTGTCCCTTAGTAGAAAAGACTGTAGGCTTCCAACTGGCGACTTATGTAGCCATATATGCTTTGGATAAGCACCTAAATGTGCTCTTTGTAGTTGGCACCAAATGTATTTGCAAAGTGTCGACTTTTTCTCAATTTTTCGTTTCGGTTGCATGGCATCAAAATAACTCAAATGTACTTTGGAAGACAATATCCAGATTTCGAATACACAAATCGCTTGAAATGTCAACCAGAAAACCTCTAATCTAATCGTTTCTGACCATAAAATGTGTGACAATCCAATTATGATATTAAACTCCAATCTACGGTGCGTTAACCAAATACCTGGTCTCCATCTTAGAACATAAAATGTACACGTAGCCTGAGATAAAGTTCTAAGAACTAACCAGTTTATCGCTTTATGGTTTTTCATTTGTTGCTCAGATTTCCTTAAACTGCTTTTCACACTTCATTCGGTGAGTGCTGGGTCTCCAGTTCTACTTACTTAAGCCACTGTTACCTTACTTCTGCTTAAAAGCGTTAATTAACATATTTCGCAATCCCACTTAAAAGCGTTTTTGGTTTCAAGATACTCCTTATCTACTCGTAGGTGTGGAATGCAAAGTTCCCAAGCGGTCGAAGGTGGAGTGTGTAATTGTGGTAGTGAGTGTGTAAACGTGCTCAATGTCAAGACTGGAATCGACGTGGGTGGTACATGAGCACTGAACATGAGTTTCATTAACAATGACGTCTTCTATTTAAACCAAACAAAAATACCAGAGCTGTACCACTTAGCAAGCCACTCGAAGTGAATAGAACTTTCGTTCTCCATCGTGAAAATCTTCACAAGTGGCCGCATTACCTTGGTATTATGTGACAGCATAGCCAGTGAACTGGAAAAGATTTCTCGTCATAATGAACGCTACCACATGCGCTAGAAAACCACATAGATTTCTTTATTATGGCCGCATTGATGGTATTGTGGTATTGGAAACTTACGTTGGTTGACATTAGTGGAAAACATGTCAAATCTCTCATAAGGATAACTCACATTTTGCCATTCTTGCATCTCTGAAAAACTAGGGGTGTCGCAGTAGTTTACAATGAATAACGACATTGATAGTGAAAGCGCGAAAAACCGCACGGCGTCAATGTGGCTGTGGGATGTCCGATAAGTTTAGGGTTAAACCCAATTTTCCGTATTTTGTACATTCTTTTTCTCTTGAACTAATCAGCATGAGTTTGAATTTTCCGAAATTGATTTACTGAACCAACCAATCCCATTTCTGTATTCAAATTCAAAGGTGAAACATCTCATTTAGTCACTTTCTAAGGGTGTCGGCTTCGAAAAGCGATGCCGAACCCCTTTTATGACCTAATCAAGTCAAAATCACGCGACAACATTTATAGTCCCGAAAAGATACTTTATGACTTTTAGAAAATTAAGAATAAGTTAACAAACAAACAGAGTGGCGGTCTTTATGTCCCACCATGTACTCGTAGACAAATGTTTAAAGCAATCTGTTCGTTGAGTATGACTATTTGCATGCGCATGTCATTATTCGTAATTGTAACTGATAGGCCTGTAAACACTTCACTCAAGTCATGCTATTAACTGAGCTGCCTCTATATAACGATAATTTTATACTGCGTTCCTAATATTCAAAGGCGATAAGCACCCATTTAATACTCGTATGGCAAATTGCCTTTGGAGTTGTTGTTAGAGAATGAATTCCGGAAGGAAGCAATAATTTTCTTGCTACACCCTGAATTACATATGTACTTTATCTTGGGTATACATGCGGGTTGGAATTGATTAAAGTAAGCGATAAAAATAAATGCCGGAACACAATTTTTTCTTTCATTGCAAATTTCATACATTCAAAACCAATGCTTGTGGGTACCTCGATTAAATGTTTTTTTTTTTTTTATAAGTTTCCCTTCATTAGCATGGCGCTTTTTGAATGCGGTGTAAATTAAACGGAGATTAGTCGGAGAACCATGAACGATTGCTTCATATTATTTCCTTTCCAATATTGTCGGGTACACGGAAATCTCAACAAAAGTACATAATGGGTCTTGTTTCTAACTCATCGCTGGAACTTCTTAAGAAAACATTACCGGCTCTGAGCACAATTTTACAGAAAGGAGTGGTACTTAACGTGTAACGATCAAACACTAGCGAACGAGCGGCAACACGATGAAGTGAAGATGAGTAGCTGGGACTGGTATATCTGAGATGACTTTTCTTCTTTTCGCTGATGAAACGAAACTCCGATGATCATTAGGAACGAGGTAACGGCCCTTCAGACAACACCTAATCATCAGAAGATCTCGGATTATGCCTCGGCCATACCTAAATCCAATATCTGTATCTCGATCACCTATCTATTCAGAAGAAGTCATCGTACCAAAGTGCGAAAAACGGAAATACATACTTTGGCTATGTCACTACTTTATGATACAAAAGTGACAGCTAAACCAACAAAGGCATCGCAACGATAAGCGATGTACGAGAAGTATAAAGGAAAAATGAAAACGACGGAAATAAAAATATTACGAATGTCAGCTGGTGTGGCAAATCGTGATCCAATAAGAAGTATGCGCATTCTCGGAAGCCCCAACCTTAGGAAATCGAGGAAAAACGTCATTGCACTCTTTTTATGTTTCTTTTATTGGAATGTCTCAGTCTTTCCTAGAAAGATGAGTAAACGCTTCAGTACCAACACCCCCTATATCAGCGCCTAGTACCTGAAACCGCTCCGCGGAATGTAGTGTCATTGAAGTCTATAATCTTCTCAACTGAGTGACAGCAGGAAGTGACTTAAAGACCTCGGGAAGAATTCGTTTGGTCTTCTAGCATCCTGGAGAGAGAGCAGGTATGCTCAAATGAAATCCAACGACCAATGGTACTCCTAACCAAAGATGTAGGCAGTTCTAACGCAGGTTCGGGTGCTGGTAAAATCTCTTTGAGTAAGTTCAACGCGGAGATCATTACCCACTATCTTATTTTGAACTTGTACCCAGTGAAATCAACCTTCTGACTGTGAAATTGTTAGAGGGGTCAGCAACGTCCTAATCGCAGCTGGGCTCTTGGTATAGATGCATATACTTCTCTTCTCTCCCGCTTCTTCGTGATATAAATCAGACGTAGTTTTTCCTTACGAGTGAAATCTAAAATATTCTTCCTCCAAAAAGACACTAGCACTCTCGGCCGGTTTTGGAGTCGTCAGTACAGACTCTACCATATCCTTGTCGTATCTCAGATTTTGGTTTCATACTTTCGCAGCAACAGCCCAAACATCTTTCTCTTTTCCTCTATCCAATTTTCCAAAAAAACTCTGGCCTTCTAAGAGTAGTAATACCCTCGTGAGTGTTAAGTTCTTACAAAAAAAAAAAAACAAACAGCAGTCATAACACCAGGCGGCATGTTCATAAGACCAGAGTCAAAAGAAGGTCGGCGTGCAGGGTCATCAAGTTTCCAGCGCATGTCGTACACATGACCAGCTCTTTTTAATCGGAGGAAGGCATTAAGACTTCAGCCCATAGTATGAATATCAATTAGGCGGAGATTCATTAGAGCGTCCTAAGTCTAAAGCAGACCGAGGAATGCAAAGAGGGAACCCTCCATGCGCCTAAGGCAGACCATTCTTTGAAGTTTGGTAAGAGCAACAGTAATGTATTTTCGTGAAGGCTCGTTCTACCCGACAACCGACCCAAAAGGAGGAGACAAATCTCGTCTTGCCGAGAGCTCATTTACTCTACCTGAAGGCCGAAATCGCCTTGCAGGTTGAAGAAACGAATGACTGTAAGCACTAGATGTGTGAGACCAGTCGGTTTCCTCTTTCTCGTAAAGGGAACAACGTCAGTTTTGAGAGGATTGACTGTTGGCCGCAGCGATCATTCCCAATCAGGGTTGTCTGATCGAGTTGCCTTATTGAAGCCTCCTCTTCAAAGCTGATAAAAATGTACAGCTCGGACGTCTTGTTGGGTGCGCCTTCACTTCTGCCTACCAGACATGGAATATTCGGATATCGGCCATGGCGTGTTGAGTTACTCAGCTCACTTGCAGCTTTAGTGATACGAACTGGTTTTAAACGGGTTCTGAGTTAATTACCTGGTCTTTTGAAAAAGGGAATGCGCGATTTTGAGAAATTTTTTTTCTGTCCGGACACGCAACTTCAAACTGTTTAGTGAGGGCACAGTTCAGGTTCTCAACAGCTTTGACGGACTTGTGGAGGGTGTAGACCTCCTATCCGATTCGATTTCTGTGTTCCAGTGATCTGATAAGGAATCCTACGACTAGAGTTTTTTTTTTCAAAATACAAAACTGGTCCATTGTACTCCCTATGTTTCGATTAGCTAGAGTAACTCCAAAACGTGCGTTTTAAACGCATCAATCGCTTCTGCAGACGTCGGAAAACGTTGATCTCCCAACTTATTTTTGATGTGCAGGAATAAAAAGAAGTGATTGGGTCCCAAGTCAGGGTTGTGCGCTGGATGACCCATCAATTCGATCTTTTGAGTGCTCAAAAAGACACTTGTTTGAGCCGCCCTGTGAGAGCTCGCATTGTCGCGTGTAGTTTTTTCTTATTTCTACAAAGACTTCTGGCAAACAAATGCTGGTATACCATTCCAAATTGACAGTTCTACGTTGCTGTAATGGCACGGTGGCGACATGTCAGGTTTTTCCGAAGAAACAGGCAACTATTTGCTTCCAAGTGCTTCGTGAGCGAACAACTTTTGTTGGATTTGGCTCGTCTTGAAAGAGTTTCGAGCTTACATGAAGCGATCCATGATGTCACGATTTCATAGACGCCTCTTGAACCACCGCGATCGAATTTTTTCAACATTTATTTGGACCAAATGACAGGAACCTCTTTGGTTGATTGCCAATGCGGTATCCAATGCGAAGAAATCTTTTTGAAGGCCAAATGTTCATGCAATATTAAATGTATGCGAGTGGAACTAAGTCACATGACGATCTTGCCCGCATAGTTCACGCACAGTGTAGATGTTTTCTGACACAATAACCGATTTTGGGCATTCGCTTCACGACCACGATTGCATTTGTTCTAGTCGACGGTAAACTGATTCCTGTGTCCTATATCCAAAAGCATAAATACTCTCTAAGCAGCATTAGATAGGATTACGGTTCAATGAAAAAACCTGATGGCACATTCGAAAACGGACTACAGACGGTTGAGCTCTTAGCCGAAACACACTTCCCAGACTCGACGACAGTTCCATAAGCCCAAGAAAACCCTCCCCAGAGAAAGATAAATACCATAGACCGCTCAGAGAGGACTGGAACGGAGCAAAGGAAATTTTTCAAGAAGGCAAAATAATTTGGGCAATTAACTCTCTTCAACCCTTCACAGCCCCTGGTGAGGATGGAATATTCCCAGCTTTACTACAAAAGGGCATCCCTCAACTGCTATATGTACTAATTAACTTATTCAGAGCTAGTTACGCGTGCGAATACTTACCAAAAAAGTGAAAGGAGGTTGCTGTCAAATATATACCTAAGGTTATATAGACCAATCAGCCTCACTTCCTTTTTGCTGAAAACGAGACGGGGCACTTCAAATGAACCCCCTTCACAAATATCAATATTCCTATCAAGCTGGAAAGTCAACCACATACGCCCTACAAAATCTTACCACAAGGATTGTAAAATCTCTCAGAGACAGAGGTAGCGGTCGGTTGTTTCCTCGATATAGAAGGAGCATCCGACAACACAGAATTCTCCCAGATGTATAGAGGCATTCAAAGCATGGGAGTTGACGACACCACATGTAAATGGATAAAATGTATGCTAGAGGATAAAACAAAAAAAAAACCTCATAAGGCGGCAATAAACTCAGAGTAATAGCTATGAATGGATGCCCTCAGGGAGGAGTACTATCACCCCTACTGTGGTTCATCGATCGTAGTTAATGAACTACTGATTATACTCATGGCTTCTATGTTATGTCCAAGACATTAAGCGCTTCCTATCTTTAAATGTAAATAAAACAAAGTGTGTGTGAGATATCATCGATATTTTTTATTCGTTTGAAAGGCCTATCGATGCCATTATGTATGGAATATAACATCGTTCAAATATCCGCCGCGGCTTCTCTGGGTGGCGCGCATCCGAAGTGTCCAATTGTCCTTGACAATTCAGGCTGAATTTGACCGATGGCATGGCTTATGTTGGCTTTGAGGGCCGCTGTGGCTTATTTGCATAGATCAGAAAACCCCATAAGAAAAAGTCTAACGGGGTCAAATCGCACGATCTCGGTGGCCAGTTCACATCACCACCACGTGAGAAGACCATGCCCTCGAGTCACTCGTGCGGAATTTCCGATGTGGCGTGAGCTGTGTGGCACGTAGCGCCGTCCTGTTGAAATCACATATCGTTGCTATCCATATCATCCAATTCAGGCCAAAAGAAGTTGGTAATAATCGACCTATAGCGCTCGTCGTTGACGGTGATGGCCTGGCCAACGTCATTCTCAAAGAAATATGGACCGATGACGCCGCCAGCCCAAAATCCGCAACCAAACAGTGACTCTTTCGGGATGCATTGCACGCTCTTGGATCTCATGTGGATTGGTATCGTCCCAAATTCGAGAATTCTGTTTGCTGACGTGCCCATTCATCCAGAAATGAAGCCCATCGCTGAAAATGATTTTTCGATGAAAATTGGGGTCAGTTTACAACTGCTCCAGAGCCCATTTAGCGAACACACGTAGTTATCTATGGTCGTTTACCTTCAGGTCCAGGGTCAGTTGTATTTTGTACGGGTACAGGTACAAGTCACGACGCAAAATTCGCCAAGTTGTGGTCTGCGAAAGGCTGAGTTCTTGTGAGCGACGCGAAATCGACTGCCTCGGATTCTCCTGCACACTCTCACGGACAGCGGCGATGTTTTAAGCAGATCTTGCGTTTCGTCGACGTACGGATACTGGTTTATCGTTTACTGAATCAGTGGACTCAAATTTATCCACCACACTGCGAATAGTCCTCTCGGTAGGACGATTATGGTGACCGTAAACTAGGCGAACACCGATTTTGATAAAACAATTTTATCATTTGCACGTGCTGTTGAACGCTATGTCCGTCCATGGTGATTTGGCAAAACAGACTGAATAAATGACAGCCAATTTGACAGATGTAGCTTCAACAACATGGCCGCTATCAACTTTTAAATTTCGGAAGTCCCTATAGGGAGACCTTCTAGGTTATAACCAGAGAGAGGACCCACTTGCTTTATCCTTCATCAGATGAAGAGTATCAAACCAAAAGAAAATGCATGGTACGACTCGAGCTGTAAAGAGGCTGTCAGGGTTAGAGAATTGTTTTTTCGGTCCTACAAGGTCAACCCGACAGAGGAAAACCGAAAAAAACGAAAACGACCCAGAAATGACTGCAACGTCTTTCTCAAGCGTGTGAAATTTCTATACGACCAAAAACTGAGGCAAGAAATACTACAATGTCTCAAAGGCAGTAAAAGCTTTTGGTCATTTGTCAAAAACATTAGAAATTTTGCCTCATCCTCCATCCCAACGGTCATTTACAATGACATTCCAGCTTTTTGGACAAGGCCAATCTGCTTGCAGCACACTTAGCGGCCAGCTCAATACTCCCAGATTGCGCTTTGTTTCCGCCTACACTTGAATGCGTCGAATCTTCAATGGGACAAAACCACTTTCGCACTCGAGTAGTAGCAAGAGTACTTAAAGATCTCACCATACATAAATCCGCTGGTCCAGATGGTATAACTTTTCTTCTTCTGAAGAGGTGTTCTTCCACGCTGGCAAAACCACTGCGTAAGCTTTTTCATCTTTAGGACTCTTTCCGAGCAGATGGAAAACAGCATTTGTCCAGGCCGTCCCTAAAAAAGGCGAATCTTCTTCTCTCTCCTCCTACAGACCCATTGCACTTACGTCCCTCCTTTCCAAGGTCATGGAAACGCTGATAAACCGTCAGCTCATGCAATATCTCGAAACACGAAAACTTCTCAATGGCCGGCGATATGGTTTTCGTAGCAACAAGTCCACTGGTGATTTGATGGCATGTCTCACCAAAAAGTGGAACCAAAGCGTACATCAATCTGGCGAAAGCAAGGTAGTTGCACTTGACATTTCTAAGGCATTTGACAGAGTTTGGCATCAGGCTCTTTTGTCGAAAATGCGTGCATTTGGGATCGATGACTCTCTTAGTGGATTAGAAATTACCTCTCGGAACGTTCAAGTTGTCTTGGACGGTTTCAAGTCTGATATTCACAAAATAAATGCTGGTGTACCCCAGGGCTCCGTTCTGTCTCCGACACTCTTTTTAATTTTCATCAATGATCTCTTGTCTGCTACCTCTAATCCAATTTGCTGATGACAGCACTCTCTGCTTTTCATATTCGTTCCCGGACTCACGCCCCTGCTCTTCGGCTGTAGAACGGGAACGGCAGCGTATGTTAAGCTCATTAAATTCCGATATTAACAGCATAACCAATTGGGTGAACTATCAGCAGAGTGATATCTAATGCTTCCAAAACTCAATGCTGTCTGCTGTCGTTAAAGCGAAATTCAAACACCCAGCCATTATCCATGAATGGCACTTGCATCGTCGAAACCGATAAACTTTCCATTCTCGGTATGTGTGTCAGTGACAACTTACGTTGGAATGACCACATATCCGATGTCGCCAAAAATGCTGCGAAATGTCTAGGTTTCCTCAAGCGATGTAAGGAATATTTTACCCCCTCTGATCTGGCCACAATATACATATAAGGCCATCCGCCCAAAATTGGAGTACAATGCCCACATCTGGTCAGGTGCTCCTAAAACATCTCTACACCTGCTAGATAGGATTCAAAACCGTGCGATAAAACTCATTAGTGATACTAATATCGGTCAATCAATTGACACCCTCAAACACCGACCTAATGTCTCCTGTATCACTTTGTTTTATCGCTATTTCCACCACCAGTGCTCCATTGCAATCGCCAGTAGCAGTCCGCCCATTCAAACTTTCAACCGTAACACCCGTCTCGCTATGAAAGCTCATCAGTATACCCTCAAGCCTATTTTCGGACGTACTCTAAAATATCGTGATTCTTTCCTAAACCGCACAACTCGGTTATGGAATGCCCTGCCGATCTCTGTGTTTCCTGGTCGTTATAACTTACGAACATTTAAAACCAATGTACATTGGTAGCTGTCTTTTCTTCCTCCCTAAATTTTCTTCGCCCGCGCTGTGTACGAACATTTTACGAGTACAAAAAAATCATTGATCGTGGCCAATCTCTAGTCTGGCAACGGTTAAGTCGGTGTCGGTGCGGAATCATACATGAACTCTGAATGGAGGATATCACAATAGACCCATCTGTGGCCGCAGTGATCTGGGATTCCATATACCACCTCCCACAATAATCTAATATCCAGAAGCACCGAAGAAAACAGTGCGGTTCAATCCACTTTATCAGCTTAAAGGGCCTAAGTGTTTGAAGACAACACAAGCTTGATTCATGAGAAACTGAAATTGCTGTAATAGCATTGGAGCTCATGCTGTCTGTTCGGTTTGCTGCCACGACACCCTATGGGAATGATCGTTCCATCTGATGCTGTGATTTTAAGAATCCTGCTTAGTATTGAGGGTAAAGGCTAGCAAAAACTATTTAGTATGACTGAGGTACGTAACTTAAACTTTTTACGTTTCCAAGATTGGGAAACGCTCATTTATATCGAATTGTCAGCCTCAACTTTAATCCATGTATTCGTAATCGTTTTCTGATAGCGATTATTGATTCAGCAATAGGTGTTCTCAGTTTTTTTCCCGACGTAACCAGGTCAAATGAGTCATGTCGCTTGACGTACTGTCACTATAGGATACTCATAATTCTTATCGCTTTCAAGGTTAAGAATCTGTCTGCCCTTGTACGTATGTACATTCACACACACTCGTAAGTCTCAAGAAAGTGCAACTGTGATTAAGCTCCTTCAGTTATCGATTGCTATGTTGACGTGCCTATGTTATGATTCATGTTTTCCTTTCTATTTCTAGATCTCTGATGCAAGTCAAGATTAAATCTCTTGTCATTTTGAAATGTAATTCTGTTATTCATTTTGTGTGCTTTATTTCAAAAAAACTCGCATCAAAACATCTCTTCCAAACAACCTTCTTTCGCATTGATTTTTGTTTTCCTCTCCTCCGATGTGCTCTTTGTGACACTGGTTCCTTATGCAACCCTGAGTTCCTAAGCCCCTATTGCCCTCATTCCGACTTTTATTCTAAAGCTTATATCGATTTTTATTCGTTCTTCCTTCGATGTTTTTCTTTTTGACCACCCCCATGTGACAGTTTATGTGTATACCGTTGTTTCGTTAGAAGTAAACCACAGTAATCAAACGAAGTAATTGACTTTGAGAGCTCCGCCGAGGATACCGTCATCAAAGGAAATAAATAAAAAAAAAAACAATAAACAAAAACATATCAACAAAATAGAGAAAACGAAAGAAACATTCGCAATGTACCATAGACAGTTGGTCTGAATTTACTTGCACGTCAACGATAACAAATAACGACTGTCGCTGTCAGAAGTCAGTGCGTCCAACGGCATGTGGAAGATACATTTGCATGTATGAGCAACCAAAACATGCTCACTCTTCGCGTTTTTTGTTTATTTCTTGTTTTCGCCATTTTTCTGGTGAAATTTTTGCTGCAGAGTTTCTCTGCGGGATGATCCGCTTTAAGTCAGATTCCCAGTAAAATCGCATTACCCCTTTGTTCACTTGGTAGCACTCGTAACTGTCATTTGTCACACGTGTTCTTGTAATTTTCATGCATCATTTACGAGTATTAAGGCGGTCGTCAACCTGATGACTGTTTTCATAGAGCAAGGTTCCGATAGACAAAGGATAATGCAAGCACTTTTGGGTTGTTCCTCTTTCCATCATCATGTGTAGTCAACAAAAGTGTCATCATAATCGTAACCGGAGTTGGAGCTGTCATCTCTATGGCTGTCACTTGTGAATTGTAATTTATGATGGTGGTGTACAGAAGGAGTTGGCTTAAAGGGCTTTGACTGTTTAAGTTTGTCAGCTGACATTTTGATTACATTTTGGAACGAAAAGGGGGACAAATAATGAACAACTCGCTAAAATTGACAGGCTGTAGGCAGATGACGAGAATGACCTTGTTGCTCGTATTCCATTGGATGTGTCATCGAGGGTAAGCCAACGGTAAAAGAAAATATCGATAAACCTCTCATGGTCGACTGATTTAAGCGGTCTCTGTTGCTACGGAGGGTCGTGTCTTTTTGTTGCATAGGTGTGGAATGGACGTATTATTCTCGAAACGACTAATTGAATATTGAATAGAATTCTGTCGGTCGCACTATTTGGGGTTTGCGTGCACGAGTATTTGACAAAACAGCTGTTTTGTTCGTGAATACAAATTACACGGTGGAGTATCTATTAGCACTGAATATTTTAGTGTCTACTTTGACATTGATTACATTTTCTACTACAACAGTGATAAGTCACGATATTCTTACCCAAAAAAAACTTATCAGGTTTTGCGTCACAAAAAAAAGAAAAAAAAAAAAAAAAACAGAAGAATTTGACGGAAACAATTTTTGTGTTTCCCAGGAAAGATTTCAAAATAAAATTCTTCTCACCGATATTGTAACTTTCTCGAGAGATACATGACATCATGTATTTATTTTAGTTTTTTTAAAAGTGATGCAATGTTTGGTCTTGTGTTTTCAGTTTCTATTTTGTGAATTTCATCACATGCATCATATCACGAGCCAGCCAGGCATATTGTCGCTCCAATCGTACTCGGATCACGTTCAAAACGCATTGGACTTTGTCACAGAGGGTCCCACTAAGACCGGTTATTTTGAAATTTGAAAAAAAAAAACAGCAGTGTTTTTTTTTTTAAAAAGTTCTGATGATTTTATTTTAATAAAGACAAGATTGAGGTTATGTATGGAACACAATATCTAATAAATGGCCGCCTCGTGGCTGATGGCACACGCTGGTGTTGACGGAATTTTCGATGACATTTTGGCATAGTGTCGGCTCAATTTCATCAATGACGCGTCGAATCTCGTCTTTCAGCTTCAAAAAACCCAAAGAAACAAATACGATGGCGTCAAATCGCATGAACTTGGTGGCCAAGTCAAATCGCAGCGGCGCGAGATAACTCTCCTTTCAAATTTCGTTTTCAACCCATTCCATCGCTGTGTGGCAGGTTGCGCCGTCCTGTTGAAATCACATGTCTTCCAGACCCGTTTAAGCAATTTGAGGCCAGGAAAAATTGTTTATCAGCTTATGGTAACTAACGTCGTTGACGGTGGCCGCATTGCCCGCCAGCCCAAAATCCGCACCAAACAGTGGCTCGTGGTTGAGGCGTTGATGGGTCACTCTTGGATTCTCAGTTCCCCAAATGCAACAATTCTGTTTGTTGACATAGCTATCAAGTTCGAAATGCGCCTCATCGGAGAAGATGATTTTCTTCGAAAAATCACCATTCACTTGTCGTTAATGTAACATTCATTATGCGAACGTTCGGCGCTGCGCATGGTCTACCGGCTTCAAATGTTGTGTCAACTGAATCTTGTGAGCATGCAAATGCAAATCCGTTGTAAACTGCTAAGAACGATGGCGAATCGAGGTGGAAGGATTCTGGTCAACACTCTCACTAACTGCTGGAATGTTTTTATTAGACCAAGCTACATGAACACGGAGAGGTCTCATCTGGGTTTGAACTGACCCAATCGCCTAAAATTTCTCAATCAATGGGACGTACCGTACGACGAGAAGGTGCATGCAATATTTTCGAAACATCTCCGCAAAGTCTTACCACTTCGGTAGTGCATTTTCATAATTTCTATGCTATGTGCGTCCACAAGACAGCTGTCAAACAACAGCGGTGTGTTTCCTGGTCGTTATAACTTACAAACATTTAAAAACAATGTACATCGGTACCTGTCTTAAACTTGAGGGGGGAACTTGAGGGCGCGCTCATTATTAAAAAGAAAAAAAAAACGCTGTACCATCGATGCAAAAAAATGGCGCCAAATTCGAAATAGGCGGTCTTAATGGGACACCCGCAGAAAGTAGCGTCTTATTCAGTAATTCGATTCGAATGGAGAACTCATAACTTTTGCAATTCGCTGACCGATTTAAATCAAATGTTCACGGATCGAACACGTTATGTACCTTAACGTCTCTTGAGAGACTAATCAGTACCGCTTTGTGATGAGAGTCGGCGGGCGGGTCGACTAAAAATGTTTCACGTACACAAAACCTTGTTGTGGAATCGAGATAGATAGACAGTGTCTTCAAAAATCTTGAATTTGTAGCCATCAATTGTAACATACTCGTACAGCTTAATTGTCAATATTTTCTCCCGCAAGTTTAACATTGGCAGCTGTTCTTTTTCAATGCAGATTTTTGACATTAGGCCTGTCGTAAAGGCGCCTGAACGGATATAAACTCGTCCTGCTTCTTGCTTATAACATAGGTATCTCACGCTCAAAGTCCTGTGAAACTCAATTTATTTTAAACCACATTCTTAACGGCTGTGATGTTTTAGATGACCGTGATAGCTGTGAAGACTGCTGATGCATATGGCTGATGATAACATCTGTCTTGTATATTTGGAAGGTATAAGTCTGGCAACGAAGTGTCAATAACAATTTCCACGGTTTCTAGAAGTAGCTTCTTAATTTTGAGCGTCTCAGTGAGAATATATACAGCCAAATTGGAAATGTTAGGCCTAAATGACGCAAGTTGTGTAAAATAGGAAGAATCAACTTCCAAACCAAATAAACGTTAGAATAACGCGCATTTACCCAATATATTTGCGAACTTTCAGGGCAAGTAATGGCTAGATAAGGGATTAAATTAAGGAATATTGCCATTACACTAAGCCATGATTTGACTAAAAGGTTGATGCAATACTGTAGAGCTTACGTATCCCGTAGTGCGCCAATAACTAAACAACGTGGATAACTCCTATTCAAACGAGCAATACTTACGAAGTCATGATTGGATTTCGAGACCAGAACAGAAACGTGACCAGCAATCCACATCTAGACAAGAGTCTCTCTAAGGCTGAGGAAACAGCAACCTGGTTTGACTAAGGAGTTTTGTTAAAGATTGGTAAATCGTAGCCGTATGCGGTAAAGTCAGTTCGAAAGTGATTTTAAAATAAACTAAGCATATTCCATTCAGCTTTTGGACTTTTATATTTAAAAGGCGCTGGCGACAGACAGACAGAAAAAAAAGTTATGTCGGAAACAGAACAGGCGGAATGAAGGTTTTGGGTGATAAGTTGGAAGGGCAAAGGATACATTTGAATACCCCTGATTCATCCCACGCATGCTTTATGCCATTTGAAAAAAATATATAATAAATGAATTGCCGTCGATTAAAATCGCGTTATTCGCCTTGTCATTTTGTGCACCAAGAGAGAGGGACCTACGGTTTTTTACCGACCTTGAACAGTGAAATTTTTTCCTTGCAAAAGTTTTCATACTCGGAGATTGACCATTATCTACCTAAATTCTGGCGGCATCAGAAACTATGCTCTTTTTTGGTATATGACATGGGGCTTGAACCCAGAACTTTGGCATATTAGTCGACGAACTTAACCACCGTGCCTGGAGATATAAAATATCCTTAAGTTAAATCCACTGTTAAAATGTGAAGCAGGTTGTTTTTGGGAGTTTTAACTGCGCCTTCGTCCTCGTATCAAGCAGTAACTTATGTATATGTATACATATATTGAACTTATGGGCGTTCAAATTGCAGTCGCAGAGATCATCAAAGGTTTTTTGAGTGCACCAAAACTAAAACCGGCCTCAAAAAAATGCCTAACAAGTTCTCCTGCGATTTATTTTTAGGTACAAGGTAAATAATAAGTCTTGGGGCCCAAACTTAACTCATTAAATCAAACTTATCGATCAGATCTAGAGAGAACTTGAGTTTTGGAATTGTTTTGTAAGCGGTCGAAGGTTAAATATTGAGGTAAGTAGAGTTGTCTGGTGCCCTCAATACAAGCCTCCTGACAGTTTCTATTCGTAAATACTTGGTAACATTCTTGCATTCTACGAGGGGCGTTCAATATATTCTCGGTATCGATATGAAGGAAAATGCGAATTCAATTTAAATTGTTTTTATTTTTCAATATAATCTCCCCTAACATCAATGCATTTGTTACATCTTGAGATAAGCTTTTTTAAACCCTCAAAATAATAAATTTCCTCTTTCTCTGCAAAATACCGACTTGAGTTCTTCATCATCCGAAAATCTTTTTCCACGAAGACATTTTTTCAAATCCGGAAACAGGAAATAATCACTACGGACAAGGTCTGGACTATAGGGTGGGTGTTGGATTTCTTCGAAACCACAACCTCGCGCAGCAGCCTTGAAAACTCGCGCCGTGTGAACAGGAGCGTTGTCATGAAGAAGTAATACACCCGCTGCGAGTTTACCCCGTCTTTTCTTTTTAATTTCCTCCCGCAAATTATGCAAAGTGGAAGCGTAGGATGTGGCGTTGATGGTTTCACCTTTTTTTTTGTACTCAATGAGCAAGATTCCCTTTGAGTCCCAAAAAACTGTGGCCATGAGCTTTCGGGCAGACGGAGTGACTTTGAACTTCTTCGGGGGGTCTGTTCCTTTTTTATGCCACTGCATGGACTCTTGTTTGCTTTCAGGGTCATAGTGGTGGACCCATGTTTCGTCCCCAGTAACAATTCGATCCATAACACCGTCCGCGTTCTCACTACACATCTCCAAAAGCTCTCTACAGCATGCGATTCTCACTTTTTTCTGAGGCGCTGTGAGCATTCGTGGCACCCACCTTGCACTGACCTTTGAAAGGTTAAGATGGTCATGAAGAATGGTGTGAATGGTACCAATTGAAAGCTTGGTGATCTCTGCCATCATTTTCACCTTTATTCGGGCATCCTCAAGAACAAGTTTTTCGACTTCTTTGATGCTTTCTCCCGTACAAGCAGTAGCCGGGGCGCCGGAGCGGGGGTCGTCTTCAATGCTCTCTCTGCCTCTCTTGAACTCACTTGACCACTTTTGCACAGTTGATAATGAAGGTGCGGAACCCTGGTAAACAGCCACCATCTCTTCATGAATAGTTTTTTGACTTTTTCCTTACTTAGTGAGAAATTTAATTACAGCGCGATGCTCAATTTTCACCATCATCGTCTCAGTTGCCATTATGATTCTGTTTAACTAGAGATAAAACGCGAATTAATAATCACATTTGTATGAAATTTTACATGAATGCACTAAAATAATAGTATTACTTGATAAATAATTCAATTTATATATGCAACCACAGCTTCACCCCGATACCGAGAATATCTTGAACGCCCCTCGTAAGTCATTTCTGAGAACCCAGTAGCGGTCTTATACAAACATCAATCGTCAATTTTGAAACATCTTAAAGTGACAAACTCGAATCAGCAATCGAGGAAGTAGTTGCACTTGCGGAACACCAACGCCGTTTGAGGCACTCCGGTTCTTCATCACATCAAAGACGCCTTCAATACCGCGAACTGGGTATTTATTATAAGAGCAATCAGGGTCAAAAAGTGCCGTAATGGTTCCAGAAAATGTTGGTACACCACTTTAGAGATAAAGTGCTGCTCTACCGCACGGAGGATGGGACAATGCAACATAACATAACGGGTGGCATCTGTCAAGGTTCCGTGCTGGAACCCTTTCTGTGAAACATTTTCTATGATGATGTCCTTAAGATAATAATTCCAGGGTCCGCGAATATAGTTCGCTTGGCGAAGCACCAAGGGAAGAAAGACCACGACATCAATGAGTGAATAGTTGACACTTATGTGGCTATAGCTAGCTGAACGGAAAAGCAAGTTAGACATGGCAGCATCAGAAGGACAGTGAACAGCCTAACAGTATAGAGGCACGTATAATGCTAAATCTTGGCAGACCAAAATATGGTAAACGATTGCATATTACCAGAGTGGCTGCATCAATAATCTTTTACGGATCAGGTCATGTCCATGAAAATTAAAACCTGTAAATAGAAGACGGTGGCAGTATACAGGACTGCTTCCTTGCCACAAAATACATATGATGTGACTATCCCATATCTAATACTGACATTGACATTTGGCCAATTGAGTCTCAGGAGAAATATGAATACAAGAGAATAGAATGAAATATGGAGCCACAGAGACTCGTATGCAAATAGGACTCTGCTGTAAAAGTCAAGTGGACATATAAAATCATATTTAACCAAGCTATGGATGCTTCAATTATTATTAATATAGATTTTCCCCACGAGTGCCATTGCTTCACAGAAAACGTGGACCACGGAAGACGATGAACATGCCATACTTCATTGCCTTGGAATAGGGTAATAGCAGAGTACGAGGACTGTTTGATAAGTACCGGTGTTGGAAGATAAGTGGCGCTACTGAGCCAAAATGAGTATACCATCCATTAGTATAACCTCTTTTAGCCCACCTGTCAAAATTTGGTGACAATCTGACGCTTCCTTAGTTTTGTTTTGACACATTTCCGGCCTTCTTTGGAACACGTTTCCCGGATAAAACCCATTGTTTCGATAGTTCTTTGGTCTCTGGTGTGTACCAAGGAATCCATATCTCATCGACGGTCATGAACCGACGCAGAAACTCCTCCGGATTTCGATTAAACAGCACCAACCACCACCTCTTTGAAGTAGTCTCACGATTGTGCTTGTTCTCCGGTGTCAGCAAACGCGCCACTTATCGCGCGCGCAGCTTTCTCATACCCAAAATGTCGTGCAGGATGTGGTTAACGCTTTCAGTTGAGATGCCTGCTATATAAGCCACCTGGCCACCTGGTCGCGGCTCATCAAAAACCAACGTGTGGCCACGGCGAAACTCTGTAAACCAATTGTAAATGGTTGTACGGGAAAGTGAATGGGTCCCATACATACACACAATCGAGAATGGGCTTGATTTCCTCGCACGTTCTGCCACCTAAAACCGAGAATCGGATCACGGAGCGAAACTGCTCTTTATCCATGGTCGCAAAAAACACTAACACGATGTTTTGAAATGCGTGTCAAAACAAATCTAAGCGTCGGATTGGTACTAAATTTTGACATGCGGGCTAAAAGAGGTTATACTAATTGATGGCATACTCATTTTGGCTCAGTAGCGCCACCTATCTTCCAAAACGGGTACTTATCAAACAGCCCTCGTATAAGCGAATTTATAAGTGAGCCAATGAGATAGAACTGAATCCGTCTCATGAGAAAATGCCCATTTTCGCCCAATGCTGTCAATGGCTGACAGACTCTTGAAGGATTTTTATGAAATCGCTTTATCGAAAGCCCTAAAATCGACAAATAGGTCGTTGATGTCAATTGAGGGTCTTTCCCAAGGTCTGCCGTGAAGTAAAATTCTGATCGATGTTGGACTTTCTATGACTGAAACCGCACTTATAAGAACCAATCAGTTATTTGGCAAAAGCCATGTTAAGCAGACTCTATAGTAAGGGCAGACTAGAGGGTCTACTTTTTTCGGAAATTGTTCCCCATCATCGTCCAAGTAGAGTATTTACTTAGGTCTGCCTGATAGCGGAATGTTGATCATCATCTCCGGTTAATAGTCTGCACAAATGGTTCTTCTAAACCTCAACAAATGAACTGTGAGTCTACCACTAGGTTCCCTTGTTCGTCCTTGCAGGCTTCCGTTCGACTTTGGAGGACCTGGCATTTTCTTTTAACCTTTTAGTTAAATTTTCAAACGCCTTTTTGCTAGAACATCTCTCAATTTCATCGATTTTGCGCTTCTCGTGTTCTTTTTTCCTCCCTCTGAGAAGCTTGTTGCTGCTTTTTTTTTTCGTAGAGCTCACGAGTCGCTCTAGTCTTTCTTTTCGGCGCCGCTGTATATGCTTTCTGTTGCATTCTGCATATATTAGACGGCTTCCAAGTGGCACTTGGGCGAAACCTATCTCATCAGAGGAGGCTTCTCTTATGGCTTGTCGGAAATTTTGAGAAAAGACGCTGGCGTTGAATATCTCGGCAAATGGCCTTGCTTGCGATTGCAGCCTTCCGACGTTAAATTTTCTCACAGTATTCCCTCTTCTTCGCGGCGTTAGGGATATCCGCATTCGTACTATGGCCAAAACAAGGGGTGCCTTGCGGCGATCGAAATATGATTAATTTAGTTGGTGGCAGACTGATCAGAAGACCGCCAGCTCCCCTTATGAATGACAAGATGCGAGAACCGCTTGGTTGCTACGATGACATTTCTCCATGAAATGAAGTTGATCAGCCTGAGTCGGTTGTCGGAGGAGGTGTGGTGTAGGATATATTTACCGAGGCTGCAACCAAATATGTCTTGCCATAAAAATAGTTCTTGGTACCATTGCCTTTCTCTTCTGTAGGGGCAAGCGCGCATGTTAGGCTGGTGCTGATGAATTTAAACTTGATGCGGATTATCACAAGGCGCTCGTTCACATGCTTCAAAATCAAGTCTGAGTCTTACCACAAATCCGCATCCAAATAGCTGATGCTTATCTTTTTGGCGGTAATCACCGCAGTACTCGTATATGGTATGTCACAGTTTTTCATCCTTCTTACACACGGTCCATTCCACGCACATCTTCCATGCCGATTAGATCTGTTTTATAGCAGTCTAGGACCTAATATTCCACGTGCAGTGTCGGCAATCATTTAGCTCTCTCGAGTGGTATTTCTCGTATCCAAGACTGTCGGTAGCTGTCGTAGCCATATATTTTGTTGTACACTCCTGGGGAGTGAACTCAACGAGTAAGTCCCAACTTGGAGGGTCAGACCCTGTGTGGTGGTACTGCTACACCGGTGTCACTATGTGGTTATAAGTGCTGTTGTTAACCCAATATGAGTTCTGTTGCCACTATCTCTACTTACAAACCCTGGCAATTGGTTCGAACCTGGTATTTGAATATGCCGACAGCCCTGATAGAGGTTCATCAAGTCAAGAAGCAGTTTCCGCCTGGCGAGTTCTTCTACTGTTCCTAGGACACCTGACCCAAACTTGAGATAATACGCAAAAGGATTGGCCAGTAATCATTTAATTATTACATAAATTGCAAGGGAGGCACCTATTTGTAATCCTTTAGTCAGTCGACAGCCTGGAGCTCTACACAAAATACGATTTTTCAATTGACTAAATTTTATGTTCATTTGTTTTACAGGAGAAAACCGGATACAGATAGATTTGACAATTTAAAATTGGAAAATTAAGATTTTACTGCGAAAAGAACTACACACTCAAAAATGTTTACTAGTAAGCACCAAATTGGCAGTGAAGTTTTTCATTTATTTTATTTATTGCCATTTGTGACCTTCTATGTCTACATTTCATTGAACCTTTCTTTAATAAAAAAAAAAAAAAAAGGATTCCGGTCAACCGTATCCCCGACAACTACGTGAGGATTCCCTTTGGGATAGTTGTTAAATTATTGGTGATTTATTTCATCAATCCACAACAAAGGAAAAGTTCGACCCCAACTCAGAATCACTAAATACTTCTTCAGTCGGATCATTATCTACATTCGTCGAATAACAATTTCAGTAATAGAAAAAGTTCCAGATCAAATTTACGATAATAGGCAACTCTAGGCCGTTAAATCGTCCTTCTTACTCAAGATATTGAACAGTGATGTAATTGTCTGCCCTTGGAAACCTTGAAATAGGAGAAAATTTCTTTTTATAACTCAATTCTACAATATACTTAGTGCAAGCAACATTAGATGGAAAGGAAACACGGGTTTTCCTCGTGTCGGATTTCTGTCAATAGAATTCGAAGACCTCCTTAATTCAGTATACGTGTTTGTTCGTATGGATACCCATCGTTTGCCGCCTCCGTACCATATACTCATAGGTGAAGAAGTGCTCTGGGCTTTCAAAAGACAGTCGAAGGGTTATAAATCCTTGAGATAGACCGTGAAACACGTACGTACCATAGTAGAATGTCGTCTTAGAAATTCCCATTCATCCGGATGTACACATAACATATGATGGTGTTGGGAGTTCGTATCAAATTTAAGAAAAAGATGCACAATCTCACAGATGCACATGTGCATAAATTCCCGTCTAGACGTGTGCGAGTATGTTTTGCGAAAGTTTGTGTCAGGAAGTCAGCCTGACCTTGACTGAAGGGTTTTCTTCTTATTAAGTGGAGGGTATTCCTTGAGGAATATGAAGAAGAAGACTTGCAGAAATTGCACTCTCTGCTTGTACATCTGTACACAGTTCTACTCGTACTTTACCTTGAACTTTCTGTCGTAGTTTTGGAATTTTCGGTTCGACAAAAGCAATCTGTGTTACGCGGATATCTATCTGTACAAAGGCTCGCAAGTTTTTGGGTGTTCTCAGTTAACTTTGCATTCACACTAGGATTTGCGTGTATACATCGTTGTCGGATAAGTACTTTTTTATTTCAGTCCTCATCCGTAGATTGTAGCCCGATATCAAGTTCTTCCGCAATGATCCGATTGTGTAACATTTTTGGTATTTGTTTGTTTAAATACTAATGACCAGACAATTTGCGTTAGTTAGCTAAATGCTACATTGACAGTCTCTATCCGCCAAGGGGAAACTAACCTCTATGATTAGATTTTAGGCCGATTGAGGTATATTTTCAACTTTAAGCGCAGCACCGTGGTTTCTGTTGTTGATGACCCTGAAAAATTCTGATTTTTCTTCTTTCGATCACTAACTGATTTCCAAAATCTAGAGCTGCTACATTTCGCTAATATTACCATCAGCCATACACCATATTCGCATGTCTTTCCGGTTTGACTTCCAAAGTCGAGTGGAAAAGAATATTTAGGTTCGCTCCGTCATGAAAAATCCTGAGTTAGTAATCGAGTCGTAAGCGTTTATTCGTATCTCAACCTAATTTCTAACTCAGATAGAGCCCTTTGCAATTTTAAACAAATAAAATCGTTAGGTCAATACAATAAGATTCAAAACTCTGCTGAAATGGCGGCTTCTCTCCCGATAGAATCTAGAAAATCAAAGCAACTAATTCTATTCTCAGCTTATAGGCACCATAAGTTTGACGTTAAGAAGCCTAAGTTTGCTATTTAAACTATACTCTTCACCATATTCAACTTTCTGATTGTCCTCGAGTTGCTTGGAGTGGCCTCTCTAGATAGAGGAGTAGGCTAGCCAGCTACCGACGGCGATCAAATCATGAAGTGCCATCGTAAAGCAATCCAGGAAAATATGTACGACAAGATTGCCAATGAAATAAAATGCAAGTCCTTCATCCAATATTGTGTAGTTCCCTGAGCACAGGGACTTACTTACTTACTATAGTCCGGCGTGGATCTGGACCTCAACCAACAAGCGTCTCTAGCCAGTTCGATGTTTACCTAGCTGCCTCCAGTATCGCGCACTTGGCTGAGGTCCTCTATAACTTGCGTGCGTCACCTGATTCGCCGTATTCCTCTACTGAGGTTATCCTCGGGGGCAGATTCGACCGGACCGGAGGATTGATGTTGCATCCGCTCTACTTGGCCCAGCCGTTCACTCTTCTGCCTTAGTCAATGTCACTGTACAGCCCGTAGAGTTCGTCGTTGTATCTTCTTCTCCATTCACTGTCTATGAGCACCCTCATTCATTTTTAATAAAATCCATGCCTGTGCGCCATAGCGCAGGATTGGGATTATTAAGGTCTCATACAGGATCACTTTTCTTGTTCGAGAGAGGGCTTTGCTGGTCAATTGCCTTCTTAGTCCAAAGAAGCAGGGATTGGCAAGAGTTATTCTCCGTTTGATCTCAGCGCTGGTGTCGTGGTCTGAATTAATAGCGGAGCCTTGTCCGTCGGTGTTGGGTGTCCTTTCTTTTTGATAGTATATACTTAGTCTTGCTCTCGTTCACCGTTAAACCCATCTTTGCCGCTTCTGTCTCAATATTCGCGAAAACGCCACTGACAGCACGCTCCTTTCATCCGATTATAATGCCAATATCATCGTCGCATGCGAGTAATTAGGCGTGCTTTTGAAAGATTGGGCCTCTTGTGTTGGGGCATGAGTTTTGCACTATCAAAATCCTTTTTTGACATCAAAGGTCTCGGTGAGTTCTTTGCTGACCTTGATGGAGTGGCGTGCACTCCATCTTTATCCTCGGATGCCAAAACTAGACATTGTTCTGTATATCTCGTCTCTTGAGCTTGAGCTTACGATGAAGCGTAGGAGACTGTTTACGTCTATATTCTTTAGATCGGTTAAGTCATTGTACTCGTAGAAGAAAGCTCCTAAGTGAAGTTTTCTTCTCTGGGAGAGAGCTAGACATTTACAGAGTAGGTGGAGGATTGTCTCCTCCTCCTCCTCCTTGTTCATGCAGCTTCTATAAAAATCATTTGTAAAGGCGCCAAGCCGTCTTGCATGCTTGACTATAACGCAGTATCCAGTGATGGCACCTTTAATGGCGCTGATATGCTTCCTATTCAGAAGGATCAAACTCTTAGAGCGATTTAGATCCAGCTTTGGCCAGATCTGTTTGGTCGCTAGACATGTTGGTCCAACAGTCCATCTAAGGCCTGTTCTTTTATTAGCATCCAGCTTTAATATTGATTTGCACGTAGCGATGGGTATACCTATGCTATCCCTTTCCGGTAGAATAGCTATAGTGGCTCCAATTTTAGCGAGTTCATCGGCGTTACAATTCCTTGGAATGTCTCTATGGCACGACACCCAGCAAAGGAGATGATCGGCATTCAAGGGCGGCTCTAGAATTGAGTGCAGGGATTTGATAGCGGCCTGACTATCCGAAAAGATGCGTATATATGTTGTTCTTCAGCCAGGGCAGATCTTCCTTAATTGCCAAAATTCTCCCTGGAACACGCTACAGTGATTTGGAAGCCGAAAGGAGAAACTTAGATTTAACTTATCTGAGAAAACACCGCCACCAACCCCGCTTTCAGTTTTAGATCCATCTGTGTAAAAGTGGATTGGCGTGCCCTCCATGAAAGCGTTTTTCTGCCAGAAGTATCTAGAGGGGAAGCTTATATGGAAGTCTTTGTCAAACCAAAGTTCGGGTACAGTGTAATCGATGTTCTCTGTGAGGATTCGTAATATGTTATTGTCCACCGTGTAGTCGCTTTAAGGCGAATAGCTGCAGTCACAGGTACTTGCCTGCTAAAGATATTTTGTTTCACTGTCAAGTGAGGGAGTAGAACGTAGGGCTCCGCTTATGCATAGACATGCTGTTCTTTGACTCAGCTTAGGTTGCTGCAGTTGACTGCATTGTCTAAAGTCGTCCATCAAATAGCAACCCCGTAGGTGGGTATTGGTTTTATGACTAAGATGTATAGCCAGTGGGTTATGCGAGGTTGAAGGCCCTATTCCTTCCCAGCGGCTTTTTTGCAACAGAATAAAGCCACTGTAGCTCTCTTGACACTTTCTTGAATGTTAGGTTCCCAGTTTAGTTTCCTGTCAAAAACGAGACCCAGATATTTTGCTGCATCGGAAAAGACTAAACTGGTACCGTTTATTGAAGGAGGGTTTATGATTGAAATTTTATATTTCATGGAAAACAGGACAAGATCAGTTCAATGGGGGTTTACTCCCAATCCGCAGCGATCTGCCCAACTTTTTAATCTATTAAAATTAAGCTGAAAGAGTTCTTTAATGGTAGGGTCAACAAAATTGAGGTTCTATCCGAGTTTTTTTGTTCTTTGGGAACCAAAGAATGGCCTGATCATTTCCGCCCTCAGTAGACCAATTTAAGACTAAGCTTTCCATAACATTGCCAGAGGATGCTTGTGACTTTTGATGTTTTTGCGCTAAAATACTTTCTTAACGGGTCTAGAGAGATTCCCTGATATTCAACTTTATTTTATATTTATATATAACTCCCTATTTTGGGCCTTGAGGCTTGCCAGAGCTAGATCTGCATTTGCTAAAAAGTGTATTAATTTTGTTTATCTCCTCAGCTCAGGCTGATGTTCGTGATACATTAACTTCCATGAAAATTCATTGATTGCCGGGTGGTGGCCGAGAAAAACCGACTGGACGCAGTCCGTCTAAGCTCGGAATAGAAGATAGAGAAATCTGTTCAGAACCTGATCTGTACAGACTACTTTAGGAAACCGGAGAGCTTCTTAACAAATCATTACTTCGGAGGAAGACTGTAATCTTTATAAATCAAAAAATCGAAACACTCGTTGAAACCAACAGGCATTGGCATCTACACAGAGAATCTCTGTTTCGCACTCCCCAGACAACCTGATCAGAACCGGCTCTCTAAAGCTGCAAGTGAGTGGAGTTACTTGTATCTGTTATCGGTTGTGGTGATGGATGTAGCCATCAAATACGTTGTTGCTTCCTTTAAATCCTTATGGCTTTAAGTCGCCTGGCACCGATGGCCATAAATCACTGTTGCCAACTTTGAAAAGAATATTCATATCTAACCTGCCAGTAGGCCATGGTATACTCGTATATACCGAACACCTACCATACATTTTATACAAAAACCGATAAAGACAACTGCTTACATGCACAACAACCCGGAAAATCTTGTAGGACTGCGCTTCATGGAATTCAATAAGCTCTCTACAAGAAGGACGCGTCGGGCATTTGCATCACCTTTGGAGAAACAACACAACTTTTGATAGCATGTTTAACTCGGCCATCCGTACCCGAGGCTTGTTGTTGTATTGCAACTTAACTTTCTTTTCCATGGTAGGGCAGCTACCCCGGCGGCACAACCCCCAACCTGGAGGGCCAGTTCCATTCCAAATACTCCCAGGACGAGGGGTCGGTTAGACCAAAGCCAGTAACGCGTTTTTTTTTTTATAATCAGCGCCCGCACAAGGGGTTTGCGTACCCTTAAAAAGTTGGTACACAGCGCGGGCGAAGGAAAATCAATCAGGGAGGATGGAAAGAGAGGTACCGGTAAACGTTGGTTTTAAATGTTTGAAGGTTATAATGACTAGGAAATAAAGAGCTAGGCAGGGCATTCCATAAACGAGTTGTGCGGCTTTGGAAGGAATCACGATATTTTAGAGTGCGTCCGAAAGTGGGCTTGAGGGTATACTGATGAGCATTCATAGCGAGACAGGTGTTACGGTTGTAAGTTTGAATCGGCGGAATGCTACTGCCGATTTCAATGGAGCACTGGTGGTGGAAATAGCGATAAAGCAAAGTGAGACAGGAGACATTACGTCGGTGTTCGAGGCTGTCTATTGATTGACTGATATTAGGATCACCAATGAGTTTTATCGCTGGGTTTTGAATCCTATTTAGCAAGTGCAGAGATGTTTTAGGTGCACCTGAGAAGATGTGGGCATTGTACTCCAGTTTTGAGCGGATGGCCTTATATGTATATTGTGGCCAGATCAGGGGGGGTAAAATATTTCTTACATCGCTTGAAGAAACCTAGACGTTTCGCAGCATTTTTGGCAACATTGAATATGTGGTCATTCCAACGTAAGTTGTAATTGAAACACATACCGAGAATGGAAAGTTTATCGGTTTCGACGATGCAAGTGCCAATCATGGATAATGGCTGGGTATTTGAATTTCGCTTTAATGACAGCAGACAGCATTGAGTTTTGGAAGCATTAAATTCCACTCGGTTGATAGTTCCCCAATTGGTTATGCTGTTAATATCGAAATTTAATGAGCTTGACATACGCTGCCGTTCCCGTTCTACAGCCGAAGAGCAGGGCCGTGAGTCCGGGAACGAATATGAAAAGCAGAGAGTACTGTCATCAGCAAACGAATATATTGGATTAGAGGTAGCAGACAAGAGATCATTAATGAAAATTAAAAAGAGTGTCGGAGATAGATAGAAGGAATTGAATTGAACGTTCCGAAAGGTAATTTCTAATCCATTGGAAAAGAGAGCCATCGGTTCCAAAAGCACGCATTTTCGAAAAAAGAGCCTGATGCCAAACTCTGTCAAGTGCAACTATCTTGCTTTCGCCAGATTGATGTACGTTCAGGGATATGAGCGCTGCCGTTGGTCTATTAAGGGTGCACCTGCCGCCATCTCTTTTCCAAGACCCTGACTTAGTTTCAGAAATCCTTACCGGCCTGAGCTCCAAGTTTGTCGGAGGTGATTCCATCTGGGGAATTCATCCGCTGTCCCATCTATAGTGCTGCTATTTTTGTCTGCTGGTCAACATTCTCGCTGATAAGTTTGGCAAGTCGAGTCCAGATGGACCAGTATCCGATAGCTACCACTTAGAGGTAAAATAAACACAATTGATGTAGACGTAGGTCTACACTGCTATGATGTCGCTATAGTCGATTTTCCGCTTAACGTTCTTAATGGTTCCACTATATACGCTCATAGAGAATGCCTCGTGACTGTCTGCTATAGAATCGCTTCGAATTTCAGTCAATTCTCTCAAACCTGGCGTTGTTCTTTTCACGAGAAGGAGGAAGATAACTGGCTTGACTTATCTAGTGCTATAAGGTGTCACCATTTGTTTCTTCAATAAAAATCTTTAGATGTCGCATCAAGAACTATAAAGGTAGTATGAGGGAGCTTCTTGGGCCTGCTTCCGCGCTGTTTTCACCAGACCCTAATGAATAGTTTGCTTTGGCTGGTTGGGAGCTTCTAGATACAGTGATGATTGTCAAGATCTTATTCCGTTTTAAAAGAAGTCGTCTTTTGGTATAATTTCGCATTGGAGTTTCATTTGACTGCGGTCTTGTGGACATGTCAACCTACGCAGTGATACCAGAACTCCAGTTGCTGCGTGTATACGAAGGAATGGAGTTGAATGCTGTCGTCTCTATAGAGGACGGTAACTTTTTATTTCATTTCTCACTACGTAAACTTGTGCCGGTAGCAATTATTCTCAATTCCGATGACAATGGACTATATTGTGAGAAACGGATAGGAGCGGCGAATTATCTTCATCTATACCAACAGACAAGTTGTGCTTTCTTCAACCGCTTACTGCTTCCAAGCCAGCTCGAGAATACAAGGTTTCTTTAATTTTTTGGCTGAATTCAATTTCTGGCTCCTGGGTCAATACGGGATCGCGGAAATGAAAGATCGCTGATGAACTTACTAGGCAAGGGTCAGTGGAGAAGTCCTGAGCACTTGAATCCGCATTGGAACTGCCTGCGTCTTCTGTTATGGCTTTCATTGACAGATTAGCACAACTGAATCCAGACCGAACGGATGCTTCCTGAATTCTCTTAGAACCTCTCTCTGTTAACATTCGGCAGGAACGATTGTACAGGTTTTACAGACATTTTTACGAGACATTACGCATTTGCTGAGCACCTAATTGACTCTTGTGAGAACTCCTCTATAGAGGTCTTTCTTAGTCATAAGGCTGCAGATACTTAGCGGTGATGTAGTTTGTGCTGATACTATAGGCACTCTATTAATAAGGCGGGTATTCATCTTTCATTGAATGACTAAAGAATCTCATCAAAAGGAACATAAAAAGAGTACAGTGAACCGATAGAGCAAATGAAAACTGATTAATTCGTCAACTTGGGGGAGAACGTCCGGCATAATCTTCCTCTCAAGTTGTATTCTTGGGCATCCGCTATAAATGGATACCCAGTGATTGTTTAGGATTTCCACGTATATCAGAACGTACGTCACGATGGGAGATAACCCTAGAAATCACACTATTTGCTGAAACACCTGTGCCGAAGTGTGTCCTTGATGCGACCAAGCTCCGCTGTATAAGTGCTTTACATCAACATGATGGGTTTACTGGGATGTGGACCGGCCTTCGTATAAAATACGACAGAAACAGCACCTGAATCTGATTCGGGCTTTACCTAAGAATAAATCGCTCGTCTCTCAGATGCGAATACACTGGACACGGTACTCCAAAGTAACCATCCACCTCAACTCATCAAGCTAATATCTACCCATCGCCGCAGGTCGACCGTCGAAGTGATCAGAAAGCGCCAAAGAAACGAAAGTAAAGAGGCACCTTCATGCAAGACCGGTACAACAAAGGAGTCTATGTATATCCTGGGCAATGTTGTCAGAAATGAAACTGCCGGTATCAGAAAATAGGGAATCATCAACTTATTGTGACAAAATTCGAAAGACAGTACTTAACTCAAGATGCCTCATGAAAAGTCAATCCACGGTGCAAGAACACATAAACAAGTCGCCATAGTCCCAACAAGCACTTTCTCCTTCCACAAATCAACTGCATTATCACGTAACACCTCAGTGGCAGTGAGACACCAGCTACAGCTTAGGTAGGTATAGTCCTTCTCTGGTGACGTCTTCACATCATTGGTTCCTTATCATGGTCAGATGTCTCAGAGTTCCTGAAGTTCTAGAAATAACGCAGGTAAGACATGCATTGTGACTCGTCGCTAATCTGTTTAAAAATATGGGGATGACCACTACAAATTCGTGTACTCTAATTGGCACTTACAATAGTGATTATCCTTGAGTGGTTCTTTTGTCGGCGACCGGGACACGAATCCTACTACAAATGTATATTACTGCCATAACCCCACGTTGTGTCCGGCGTTGTCCAAGGACTTGCTGGAACTTTCGATTCCGATGACAGCTGCGGCTCCTTTTTATGACACGTCTCCTAAATGAACGGATAAATTAGTGAGTCAGATTACTTTCAGACTTGGTGATATCAAAAAGTTATTCAGCATCCGAAAGCACCGGATCTGATGGTTTCACACAAGCAACTAGACGTTCCCTTAGAGTAGCGTTTATTAATTCGCAAAACCACATCGATTCAGCAAGCCTTAGCCTCGGCAAGGACAATACATCGTAATAGTACTCGTAAGTCTATTGTATCTTTTGTATCTCTATGCACATAACATACGGGCAGTCGTCTATAAATACATATGTGTGTATTTATACACACAGTTACATTTGCTAAGTCGCTTCAGTAGGATTGCCATTGATAGCCACAAGAGCGGCCCTTACGTGGTAAGCTGATGCGTTAATTTTATGCCCGCCATTAACCAAATGCGAGTAAATAGGATCCGATGGAATCGTATAAACGAATTCTTGCCCTGATTTTGGCTATATAGTCAGCACTAAAATTTACTATGAATCTGACATCATCTATATGGTAAAGGGGGTGGGCACCCCGTCGAGCTATTCATAGTAACCTCAGGACGTCTGCTCATAATCAAAATAAATAACGATAAAGAGGACTTATTACCCTCATAACCAAACACCCTAGTGCGTGTCGCCAGCCAGCGATTATTATTTCATTTCAAGGCTTACGACGACATGCCTAAACCCCAACACTCATCGGGTGTTATGTGTTCCACTGTCAATAAACTTTTGTAACTAACGCGAACAACCACCCACCAGACTATTTGGACGATAGGAAAATTAGTTTGTCAAATGAAATTAACGATTTGCGGTTCCTTTCCAGCGCCGCCGTCTCAATCCCAAATGGTTGTAGTTAGTCATCCGTGATGTTCCCAGTTTTTCTAGGGGGAAAACCGCCCGCTATTTCCAAAGAAGTCAGATTGGTTGTTCTGCAAAATTGTCGTGAGAATGTGTCACTGCGTTGTGTAAGATAAACCGCCAGTCGGATGCAAATATCGCTTATGAATTGGATAGATGCAGTTCCAAATTACTACTAATTGGGAGCAATTAGTTCGAGATACGAGTATCTAAGTGGAAGGCATAATTGAAGCCGGAGCCCCTATGTCACATGACAAGCGGGAAGACATTGGCTGTGGCTGTGGCTGTGGCTGCGGCTGCTGGGTGAGAATGACTATGACGATAACAAAGATGAGACATCAGTAAGTCGGGCGATATTTTTGATGAATCTCCACAGAGTTTCTTTGAGTTTATTGCTCAACAGTTGCATCTATGTTATATGTCAAAGCTTTGTTACACATTTTCTAGCTGTGCCTTTGTTTATAGGAAAGTTACCATCCGAGTGGTGATTCCTGGGAGAGGGGGGTAGCTAACCAACTTAAGCACTTTTCTCTGTTTTTGAATTAAACCAAAAATAACAACAACAGCAACAGCAGACGTTTCGTGGAATCGTTCATTTCACCTCTTGCAGAAGTTGGCAGGCGGAAAATCGCAATTTTCTCGAGCAGAAAATGTGCACTTCAGTTTAATTTCTCTTGATGTTGTTGCTGCTGCTGTTGTTGTTGTTGTTGTTGTTGTTGTTGTTGTTGAGTAGTCTTCACTTTGTTTGCCTCTTCGATGGTGGGTTTCTTTTATCCAACAAGAGACTGACTATACATGTGGGTGGCGGGAGGCAAGAAGGATGTAATTTGTGATAATGAGCAGCACAAGCTGAATTGAATTGAAAGCAAGTGGGCTTTAGTCTTGGTTTCTGGTGTCTGGTCTTGGTTGTGGTCAGCACAAGAGAGGGGTCGACGAGATTTTCCTTTTTTGTTGTGTTCGTTTTATGTTCAGTTTTAAGATATGACTTGGAGGAATGAAGGGTAAAATCGGCTTTCGACTAGATACAGAGGAATCAGACTGATTTAGTTTATGTGGCAGACGACGAGTCACAGTTTGATGTTGAAGGAAACATTTTGAAGAGATTAGATAATATTTATAAGCCTCTTCCTTGTTACTCGTATCATTGCGTTAGGAGACGATCTGGAGGGAAAAAGTTGCTACAACCTGTAATCCTTTACCTTTTTGTCGTTGGCAGGTGGCATTACCTTCAAGACCAATACCTTTCGCCCTTAGTTACGACTTACTTTGGAGGCACATGTATCTTCAGTTACCACGATCCGTCGCCAGGTGCTTCCTTACAGTTGGTTGAGATTCCCCTTCAATTGTGCGCGCCACAAGTTGGGGACTACCTCTGCAGCGTTTTCTCTCGGTAATGGATTTTAAACTGTCCGATCTGAAGCGCTGGTGTCCATCCGTTCAACATGTCCCAGGTATCTGATGAATTCTGACTCTTTCAACTAGGTCCATGTTGTTATACAAATCGCACAGTTCTCGGTAAAATCGCCTTCTACACCGCCGAAGCACTTTCGCTCGTCCTTCTTTAATAAAGTACATGCCTCTGCGCAACATCCGTCCCGATGAATGCTCATCAGTATACTCACAAGCCCACTTTCGAACATAATCTAAAATATCGTGATTCTATCCAAAGCCGTACAACTCGCTTGTGGAATGCCCTCTATTCCCTGGTCATTGTAACTTGCTAACATTTAAGACCAACGTGCATCGGCACCTTTCTGTTCTTCCATCCTAAGTTTCCTTTACCCGCGCTGTGTGCAAACTTCTGACCCTGATCAGCAAAAGTTACTCTTCATTTCTAAGATGGTATCGTTTACATTAGCTGCAGAGCCAAGGTTGGCAAAGTCCGTAACTACTTCGAGGACAGACGTCTATACTATTGTGTGTCATTTCTCGATGATCCCTCTAGGCTCTTATGGAAGATCTACTGCAGTGTGAAAATCTAATCGATGATGGGTTTTCCAAATCTGAAACCACACTGATAGTAACTAAGCCGATGGTTGACAAAAGCTTATAGGGGCTTGCATAGCAAAGCTCTGGCTAGAAGATCTCCTATCTTCAGGATTGCGCATTCTGCGCTGAGGTTCCGTTTGCTTGTCATGCTTTCGTCCGATCATATTTTACAGATGACTTAGTGCACGTATATGGTCTTGTGTAAAGTTATCTTCTGCCGCCTTTAACAGCTTGTTAGCTAGCACGTCAGTTCAAGCCTTCTTTGGCCATTTAAAAATTTCCACTAGTGGAAACCATCGCCCGATATACGAGTATGTATGGACGCGGTAAATACCTAGATGGGGGACCGCATGGGAGCTGGGTACTAATCCCACGTGGTATTGGCAGTCGGAACACATGGAGTACAATGGACCAGTTTTGTATGTGAGTGCTACCTTTCCGAGAAAGATGTTGCGAATTGAAAATTTGTTGAAAATTTACATTTCTACAGGAAAGATTATTTCTACAGACTGTTGAACGCTGTTGATGAGGAATGAACCATTCAACCTGGACGATGACAAACAACATTTATCTCCACCCGAACAGCATTACAACAAAGTTTCTGGTCGCGATGGCTTAACTACCGAGCTGTTTAAAACAGCAGCTTGTCCGACGAATAGAAGCTCAGCATTGTTTGTACGATCCTAAACTGCTCCAATTACAGGGGAATAAGTCTCCTCAACATCGCATATAATATCTTGCCTGCCGTGTTACGTGAAGGCCTAAGACCCTACGTAAACAGTCTGACCCGCTTTAGACAAGAAAAGTTCACCATAGGTCACTTTTCGCATTACGGCCGGTCTTGGACCCAGGAGTTCCAAATCGATACACACCATCTCTTCATCGACTTTAAAACCGCATATGATAGCGTCTATACAGATGAACTATACAGAGCCATGTTTAGCCTTGGCACCTCTGCTAAGCTTGTTCGTCTATGCGGGATGATGAAGAATGCGCGCTGCTCCGTCAAGGTCGGTAATGACAAAACCGTCAAAGTCATGTGACTTTTTCAACATCGTTCTTAAAATACTTGTGCGAAGCTGACAAGTTAACTTCAAAAGTCTGTTTAGTTACTCGCAGACGCAGACGACATTGACATAATGGGAGTGTTTGCAACTATTGACGCAGAAGCGGAAAAAATGGGCTTGCCAGACCATGAGGGAAAACAAAGTATTTGGAGTCAACAAAGAGGGACGCACAACATTGACGCCTAGGATAAACCGACATCATTTTCAAAAAAAAAAAAAAAAAACTTTGAGGTAGTAAGAGCCTATCTACCTCGGCTCCGCTATCAACGACACCAGCGCGCAAATCATGCGAAGAATCGCTCTTGCTGATCGCTGCTTCTTTCGTCTTAGAAGACTATTGAGTAGTAAAGCCCTCTCTGGAGCAACCAAAAAGACGTAATAAATACAAGACACTGATCACTCCAGTCCGGCTTACGGATCAGAAGTTTGGACACTGACGAAAGCGGATGAAAATGCTTTCAGGCGTTTCGCGTAATTTTCGGTTTCGTTTGCATCGATGGAGAATCGAGGAGTGGTTTCAAAAGAGAATTGAACGAGTATGCCGATGTCGATTGAAAGGCTCGGATAACTCGGCTTATGTGGCTGGCTCAGATTAAGTGCATGGACACCATCGTCCCAGCCCGGAAAGTTTTCGACTCCAATCTAGAGGGACAACGCAGTAGAGGACAACCCCATCTTAGGTGGTGCACACAAATCCAAGGGGACCTCAGCCGACTTGGAGTGCGCAATTGGATGCAGCTGGCAAAAGATCGTGCTAGCTAGAGAGGCATGTTAGTTTAGGGCCTGGTACACCCTGTACTGTAGCGCCGTGTAAGCAATTTAGTAAGCAGACATGTTAAGGGTGACCAGATAAGAACGATAGGAACACAATTTTAAATAAAACAACAATGGTGTGGGATATAAAATTGATTGTGGCTTTATTTTGAAGCTACGTTCATGCCATTATGTGTGGAATAGCACATTATTCAAATAGCCGCCTCGGCCTCGCTGGCAGTGCTCCAAACGGTCGGTCTAATTTTTGATGACTCGGTCCAATATATGCGGCGATATTATTGTTGGAACCACAGCTCGGTTATATCGATGTCGTCGAGCACTGACCACAGAAAGTCGGTTAACATCGCTCTATACCTGCGACCATTGGCGGCAACGGTGTCTCCTTCCTCATTTCGAAAGAAATAAGGGCCGATGATGCCACAAAGCCATAAACCGCACCAAACAGTCAATCTTTGTGGATGCATTGATGGATTCAATAATGGCAATTGTGCTGCTTGACATAGCCGCTGAGCCAAAAATGGGCCTCGTCCGAGAAGATGATTTTTTGACGAAAATCCGGATCTCCGGCCAGCATTTCCAGCCCCCAATTAACGAACACATGGCATTGTCTGTGGTCGTCCGGCTTCAATTCTTACGTCAGCACAATCTTATACGGAAGTCGGCCCAAATCCAACCGCAAAATAAGCCGGATTGACTCTCTGGCAACTCCCAATTCAGTTGATCAGATCTAAATCAACATTGCTGGGTTCGATACTGGCCGCTACGGCGGCTATTTTTTCTTCATTTCGCACCAATCTCTGTCTGGTTGGTGGGTTAAGATCCAAATGAGTGTACTCACGCTCAAACTTTTCCACGGTGCGACAAATTGCCTAAACACTGAAACCATGATGACGACCGACCTCACGACTAAATTCACGTTGCGTATTTACAACTGAGCCGGAATTTCATAATTTCCGCACGTTCGGCACGCGTAAAACGATGCATGATAAAATGGCAAACCTCACTGAATATTTTGACAGCTGGATGTCATTGGTAACTTTGACAGCTGCTGAAACATAACAAATATTATCTGGTTACCCGTTATTTAGATAGAGCGCAGTTTAAAGTTCAATTTAAAGAGTCTCCTCTCTTGCGGATCGGACAAACAAATGTGAGGCTTCATTGATTGAATTTACATTCGTTCGTTCACATTCCAAGCTACGTATCTTCCGTTTGCTTCCACAGCTTGGCGGTTAGGCCGCCTGATTTAGTACCTTCGTTGAACTTACTATGGCTATCCATACAGAGCAATAATCAACAGCAGAAGCTTGCTTGTAGCAATGACATGCTCTTTTAACCATTTCCTCAATAAGATTTTTCTCTTAATTTTTCTCCTTAAAAACGAGCAGGTGTTACGCCTCTTCTGCTCGTGGAGCAAGTGAAAAGGCCAAAAATTTGTATGCAGCACCATTCTGCATTCTTTACATGCTCGCATTCTTCAGTCAAACCGGCATCTCAAATCGCTTTTTGCCTATAGTGCCATGGTGTTCTTCAGAACTTCGGGTAATAGGTTCTCCCCTTCTTGAAAGATGTTATCCTTGAGGGCTGTCAGAATTTGTGGCTTGTACACGTAAAGCCGTGACTTTAAACAGAAAGAAATCTAGGGAAACGCCTGCTTTAGAATGTCGGTTGTGGCTCGTGCTGGAACCAGTATAATTCGGCAGCAAGCGGTCTGCCGAAGGGACCTAGTTTTACCCAGATCCACAGTTCGATTTCTTTACTCCATTTGGATGTGTCATCAACACCAAATCTGTCTTTATCCAAGGGTTGGTAGGGGTTTCACATGGTCGGGTAGTTAACCGCACACACCGCTCTAATCTGAAGATTCAGCCCATTTCTATGATCTTGGAACAAATAATCTGGATATTTTGAAGTCGGAAAATATTTTTGGGTATATGAGAGTTGTCAATCTCTATATTTCACATGCTGACCAGTCCTTAAATATACTTGTTGGACTGACAGTTAACACTACCGTTGATTCAGTCACACGAATTCATCCGTCGTACGTCCTCCTTGTGTTGCTAGTTTCTTCTTTTTCAACTTTTAACGAGTCAAGTGCAAACAGACAAGACTAGTATCTGCTGGCCAAGTCGTAGTATGGCTACATCATCTACTATATAAGTTTTGTGTCTCCAAATCCCTCTAGATTCTTGTAAGAATTCAAAACAAATCTCCTACAAATACGGGTATTTCAAGTTCATCGGGACATCCGCGCCCCTGTCGTACACCCCTTTTCTGCATCAGATATTTATTATTTTTTTTCTCTCTCGGTTAATTTATTCAAATAAATAAACAACAAATGTTTATCTGAAGACAAGAAATAAAAAAAATTAATATTCAGCAACCAGATGTGTATGGCTTCTTGGCTGGCAAAAACAAAATTCCTTCTCAAAAATTTAAAAGGGCTGTAATGCTCGTTATTTGTTGCGCATGTGAGTTCTATCGCCTTTTTATAATTTGGATTGTTTGGTTATGGGTACAAGTACTCGTAGAAGCACAAGCGTCGACCTCACAGCAGAATTGTGATAAGACTCCCCTTCAATTATGCCTACATTCGAAGGCCGTATCAACTTAGACCAGATGGTGTTCACAAAGATAAGCCAGACTGTGCAACAATGTAAGTCAACGATTGCTCCTTCCCTGAATTGAATGAGTTCCACGATATGGTATCCGTGGTCTTGGTGTTGGTTGGCTTGATACCGCTCTCATGGCTCGATGAAAGTAAAATGTGCACAATGACGGTGATAACGAACAATTTAATTGATTTAAGTGATATGGCTACCGTTACGTAAGACTAGTTCGGAATACCTCTCTGGCTCACCGTGTTGTTGTATCGGATCGTAACGAACCGTCATTAACTCTGTTTTGTTCTTCAGTACTCACATCTTGACAATGGCACTCAAGAAAGGCTACAATGCCATGAGTGCAAACTATTGTTCGCGAAAAATCAAAAGACTTAAAAGCTACTTGGCTACAGTGTGTGGTGACAAGAATTGGGACAGCTTCGACAGAGATATTTACGAGTATCATCATTCAGATTTAAAACAGCGACAACAACTCAATATGTTTACTCGCCTTCAAAATTCAACAACAAATCGATGTCGGTCTGATGTAAACAAACATATTTTAATCATTTCTACGGATGTATAATTTGTCATTTTTGCATAGATAGGTTTTGCGTCATTTTCGATACCAATTCAAGTTTACTTAAGTTAATATTTATCGATTTGAAAAATCAGCGATAAACCTGTTTTACTCTAGAAGAAGGCAGTGTTTTTTTTTTTTTGATTTGTTCAATAATAATAATTGATAAGACAAGTTCAAGTACCGGTTATATGTAGAAAGAAGTCGCTATAACGTACGCTTATATGACAAGTTTGCGAATTTGTTTAAGACAGATAAAATAAGTGCGAGTTCGAGTGAGTGGTTTCGTTTTTGAAAAAGATAAACAAATCTGGACGATCTTCCATTGAGATTAGTTTTAATTGTTAAACCAAAAAAAAAAACATTTACTATGTGGAACATATTGTTTCGCCTTATTCTTTTGAGCCATTGCAACATTGAATTTTTGTGGCATAGAGGGAAATCGAATTGGTGATTCGTCGGTAAGTAATCGGGTGGCGTCAGATCGCATGTTCGCAGCGACAAACTGATGAACGCTCGCCATGAGATATCTCAGTCGCCAAATACCTCCTTCACAACTTCGAGTGTTATATCGCTTGTACGGCATGTAGCGCCGTCTTGTTGGAACCACAACTCGGTTATATCGATGTCATCGAGCACTAAGTCGGTTAACATCGCTCTGTACCTGAGACCATTTCGAAAGAAATAAGGGCCGATGATGCCACCAAGCCGTAAACCGCACCAAACAGTCAATCTTTGTGGATGTATTGAAGCTTGACCGAACACTTATGGATTGTATTCGCTCCAATAATGGCAATTGTTCTGCTTGACAAAGCCGCTGAGCCAAAAATGGGCCTCGGCCAACATTTCCAGCACCCAATTAACGAACACATGGCGTTGTCTGTGGTCATCCGGCTTCAATTCTTACGTCAGCACAATCTTAAACGGATGTCGACCCAAATCCAACCGCAAAATAAGCCGGATTGACTCTCTGGCAACGCCCAATTCAGTTGATCGGATCTAAATCGACATTTCTGGGTTCGATACTGGCCGTTATGGCGGCAATCTTTGTCTGATTGCTGGCTTAAGATCAAAATGAATGTAACTTTTCCATGGTGCGACGAATTGCCTGCACACTGAAGCCATGTTGACGACCGACTTCACGACGAAATTCACGTTGCGTATTTACAACTGAGCCGGAATTTCATAATTTCCGCACGTTCGGCACGCGTGAAACGATGCATGTTGAAATGGCAAACCTCACTGAATATTTTGAAAGAGACTTATTCATTCATTCAATATAACATTTATGATTCGCCCGACATCATTTTCAAAAAAAAAAAAAAATGTCGAGTGCTCTATTCCCGTTTGGGCTTCCAAGTTATGGGATACTTACTTACTTAATTACTTAAGCGGCACTATAGTCCGTGGTGGACCTGGGCCTCAACCAAAAATCTTCTCCAATTAGCGCGGTCTTTGGCTAACTGCCTCCAGATATACACTCCAAGTTGGTTGAAGTTCCCTTCCACTTGGGCGCGCCACCTAAGGCGAGACCTTCCTATACTACGTTGTCCCTTCGGATTAGAGTCGAAGATTCTGCGAACTGGAGTATTGGTGTCCCAGGCATCTCAAACGCCCATTCCGCAGTTTTTTGAACAGGTCCATTTTGCTGTACAGCTCGTAGAGTTCATCGTTGAATCGTTTCCTCCAGTACCCGTCAATGCATACCGGACCAAATATCTCACGAAGAATTTTTCTCTCAAAACGACCAAGGATATCTTCATCCGCTTTAGAAAGGGTTCGTGCGTCGGAACCATAGAGCGGGACTGGGATTACTCGGTCTTATATAGAGTTCCCTTCGTTGTTCGGAAGAGGGTGTTACTACATAGTTGCCTTCCTGGCCCAAAGAAACAGCGATTGGCAAGCGTTATTCTTCGTTGCATTTCTGAAGATACCACCTTGATCAAAAAATTTCCGGGGGACACCACCGTGTAGCGCTCCCCTTGGTCTGATTTGAGTTCTGAGTTGGTAAATCTGTTGTTGACATTCCCTCTAAATCTTAGCATCATAGCTTGACATTTGCAAAAGTTACGTAGCCAAGAGTACATCTAACTCTGGTGTGTTGGCGATTTTTTACAATTTAAATTTGCAACAACGAACTTGTACTTGCATTAAATTTTGCGCAGAGAATGGATTTAATCGTGCGCAAACGTTGGAAATGTTGGAAAAGTGTTTCGGCAACGATTCTCTAAAGAAAACCGTCGTTTACCAGTGGCACGAGCGGTTCAAAACTGGTCGTGAGTCAATCGAAGATGATGCACGCATCAGACCATCGACATCGAAAACCGACGGAAACATTGATGAAGCAAACGAAATGTTGGCCAATAACCGCAAAGGACTTGAACATTGCCTATGGATCCATCCAAGACATTTTGGTTAATGATTTGGGTTTCTGTCGTGTAGCAGCAAAGTTGGTATGTTGGTGCCAAAAGACCTCAATTTCATGCAAAAAAGAGACCGTGTTGACGTTGCAAAAGTGATGATTTGCGAGGCTGAACCCGATCCCACATTCATTAAAAGGATCATTGCTGGAGACGGGAGGTGGGTTTATGAGTACGACACGCAATCCAGACATCAGGCAAGTGAATGGCGTTCACCAAATGAGCCGAGACCAAAAACACCACGTCGTTTGCAGTCAAAAAAGAAGGCAATGCTCACGGTTTTCATAGATTACAACGGTGTTGTGCATCATGAATTTTTGCCAGAAGGCCAGACAGTATACAAAGAGTATTACGAGTATTTGGGCGTTATGAGACGTTTGCGTGAAGCAATTCGCCGAAAGAGACCAGGATTGTGGGCAGAAAACTCGTGGATTTTGCACCATGACAACGCACCGTCGCCGTCGCACAGTGCCATCATTATTCGTATTTTTTTGAGATAAGGAAAAGAAAGTACAAAGAAAAAGAAACATAAGGAAAAGAAGAGGTATGAAAGTAGGCATTATTAGCATAATGAAGAAACAATTTTTTCTTAGAGGCGGTTCTGTTCGTCGTGCACTACGGGTAAACTATTCCAAAGGCGAATCGAGTTAACAAAAAATTGTCTAGATATATGAACATACGAGGGGCGTTCAACATATTCTCGGTATCGGGGTGAAGCTGTGGTTGTATATACAAATTGACTTATTTATCAAGTAGTTATTTTAGTGCATTCATGTAAAATTTCATACAAATGTGATTATTAATTCGCGTTTTATCTCTAGTTAAACAGAATCATAATGGCAACTGAGACGATGATGGTGAAAATTGAGCATTGCGCTGTAATTAAATTTCTCACTAAGCAAGGAAAAAGTCAAAAAACTATTCATGATGAGATGGTGGCTGTTTACCAGGGTTCCGCACCTTCATTATCAACTGTGCAAAAGTGGTCAAGTGAGTTCAAGAGAGGCAGAGAGAGCATTGAAGACGACCCCCGCTCCGGCGCCCCGGCTACTGCTTGTACGGGAGAAAGCATCAAAGAAGTCGAAAAACTTGTTCTTGAGGATGCCCGAATAAAGGTGAAAATGATGGCAGAGATCACCAAGCTTTCAATTGGTACCATTCACACCATTCTTCATGACCATCTTAACCTTTCAAAGGTCAGTGCAAGGTGGGTGCCACGAATGCTCACAGCGCCTCAGAAAAAAGTGAGAATCGCATGCTGTAGAGAGCTTTTGGAGATGTGTAGTGAGAACGCGGACGGTGTTATGGATCGAATTGTTACTGGGGACGAAACATGGGTCCACCACTATGACCCTGAAAGCAAACAAGAGTCCATGCAGTGGCATAAAAAAGGAACAGACCCCCCGAAGAAGTTCAAAGTCACTCCGTCTGCCGGGAAGCTCATGGCCACAGTTTTTTGGGACTCAAAGGGAATCTTGCCCATTGAGTACAAAAAAAAAGGTGAAACCATCAACGCCACATCCTACGCTTCCACTTTGCATAATTTGCGGGAGGAAATTAAAAAGAAAAGACGGGGTAAACTCGCAGCGGGTGTGCTGCTTCTTCATGACAACGCTCCTGTTCACACGGCGCAAGTTTCCAAGGCTGCTGCGCGAGATTGTGGTTTCGAAGAAATCCAACACCCACCCTATAGTCCAGACCTTGCCCCTAGTGATTATATCCTGTTTCCGGATTTGAAAAAATGTCTTCGTGGAAAAAGATTTTCGGATGATGAAGAACTCAAGTCGGTATTTTGCAGAGAAAGAGGAAATTTATTTTTTTGAGGGTTTAAAAAAGCTTATCTCAAGATGTAACAAATGCATTGATGTTAGAGGAGATTATATTGAAAAATAAAAACAATTTAAATTGAGTTCGCATTTTCCTTCATATCGATACCGAGAATATATTGAACGGCCCTCGTATTTGCATCTGGGAATGATCAATTGCGACATTCTAACATTAAGCGGAAAATAAATTTTGTGTAGTGATAGTACAGTTCGATATTTCATCAATTCGTCGATTGACAAACCTACAATCTGATGAGAGTAGAAAGAGATATGTTCATATCTTCCTATGCCGAATATGCATCTCGCACAGTTATTATAGGCAACATTCAGCTTTCGCCGAGATTCGTAATCCATGTCGGAGTATATTTCACACCCATATAATAGAATAGAAGATAGTTGGAGGTTGGACTAAGTCCTCTAAGGGCTCCGTAAACTTTCGATGCAGTTTTTGTAATATGAGTCCTCCAGGTAAATTGTTGGCTCATGTAAACCCCAAGATTTTTGAATGTTTCAACATATGCAATTGAAGTTCGATTAATATAAAGAAGAGGAATGTCTACTTTAACTCGGCTAGCATTAATGATCATTGCTTTAGTCTTTGTTGGATTAAGACTGAGCTTATTTTCAAATGACCACTTACAAATTGTTGCTAATTGGTCGTTTAGATTAATTATCGCTTGCTTAATTTGGGGAAAAACAGAATAAATCTGCACATCATCTGCATATATATGACGTTTACAATTCACAAGACGCACGGCTAAGTCGTTTATATAACATATAAAGAGTACAGGTCCTAAAACAGATCCTTGGGGAACACCTGATGGAACAAAAAACTAAGGAGACTCTATGTAATATAAAACCTACTTTATGGCGCCAAAGCATCGACTCTATCGAAAGTCCGCAATCGCTTCGAGAGAAAAATCCTTCGAAAAATATTCGCTACCGTTTTCGTGGACGGTCTTGGGAGGAGATGATTCAACGGCGAACTGTACGAGCTGTACAGCGACATCGACATCGACCTAGTGGGAAAACTGTGCATCAGTCTCTTTAGATGGCTAGGACATATACGACAATGCTCCGGCCGCAGAGTCTTCGAATTTAAGCCGGAGGGATAACATAACAGAGGGAGACTTCATTTTAGGTGCTGCGAACAAGAAAAAGGGGATCTCAACCGACTTGGAAAGTGCGCCCGGAAGCAGTTAGCTAAAGACCAGACTAACCGGTAAGGCTTGCTAGTTGAGGCCTAAATTCAGACCGAACTTAATCGCAATTTTCTGCCAAGCGAAACAACATGGGGTGTTGTCCAGTCAAGCGGCTTCATTGACATAAGCCTTCTATTCTTCAGTGCCTTTTGAAATAAGAAAGATCAGAGATAGCTTTTACCGGTGGCAAGATGAAACAGATTAATAGCGACAACCACGGCGTTCTTAGTGGAAAATACCATCATCTGAGCAGTCACACTTAGTTAAGGTTTAGTGTCACAAGGAGTAGTGAGTGTATCCTCAAATTTTGATTCCTCATCCGAAGTCTTTTCCACGTCGCGTTGTTTGTCTCATCTGTTGGTTCGCCTTCGGCTTTGTTTGAAAGCGACAACTCCTCTCTTGCCTTCGCTGCTGGGCGAGTTTTTTAGGGTTTTGTTTGAGAGCCCGCAGGTGATAAGCCCGTTTGTTCAACTCAGTATTTGAACATTGCGCCGTGTTGCTGGTTTGTATGTCTTCATGATTTGTTTGTTATACAGCCAGGGTTTCGCTTGTAATCCGAGTTCTTGATCTCGGCCAAATAGCAGCCTTGAATTTCACCTCTGACTAGACCTCTTCAAATTTCTAAAAAGGACCAGTATACGTGAAACGACAGGATAATCTTATACCAGAGCCTTCTTACAATCTAACTAGGAACTTGGCTTGTGCCATCGTCCTATCTTATCACTGTGTTCTATGACAGCCCTAATGATTTCCATACCACGATGGAGATTGTTCCTTGCTCATTAAATCATCTTTGACATTCTGTGAACGAGAGCTGTGTACTAACTTCTCCTGTCATTCAGGTAAAATATTTGCAGGCCTTTATATGAAACAGGATGGAATGTTGGCTGTGTCTGTATCCTTTTTGAACAACCCGTTCGTATGAAAGAGTAGTTCGTTTTGACGTTTACTGTTTACAGCCACAGTGCAAAGAAATTTGTAGTTCTGTGCACCATAGAGTTGGAAAGTTATGTCGCCCAATAAAAACCAAAGGCATTTCAATACTAGACCAACGTTCTGGATCTGTCGTTAGACAGCTCATTTACATCTCTTTCGTAACTCATATGAGCACTTTAGATATCCATGTCATCCTCTGTCTTTCATTGCCACTCGGTCAGCATTTTATCGCAGTTGATCTCATGTTCATACATACAAAAGCCGAACTTCAGTTCTCCATGTGCTTCTCCATAGAGGCTTTAATTAAAAACAAAGGCGAACTTAGGGAGAGCCAAATGTGCCACAAAAGACACCAACAATGATGATGCCGACTAACAACGACCACATCGAAGGCAACCACCAGACCAGCAAACAGCAACCAGCAACCAGGGGGCAATAAATATTAAATTGCCATCTCGTGATGACTCAAGACAACGAGCACGTGATGAAAGCGTGAGCATTCTGCTTAAACCTCCATCCCATGACTATGGAGAGCCTCCATAAGTCATTCAGCTCCAGGCAGTCGTCGTCGTCGTCTTCGTCCGCATCACTTTCGATTTCGATGTCGATTGCGATCACGGTCTTTATCTTCTTCCAGTGAAATGTTACCCAAAGACAATTCGATTCGAGGGGCAACTGGAGCGGTAACGAATACAATGCTGGCCACAGTCGCAACGACAGCTACAGAGCACGATGCCGATCAATTGGAATTAATTATTATCAATTAAATTATTTGTTTGGGGACTCGATTGGATCAAAATAATGGAACTGAATTGATGGCAATTGCTGGCGGCTGATGTCTTGATAGCCGATGGTCGACGGCTGACATTTGTTGGCTGGTGCTCATATGATTTCCCGGAGATTAGGGCAACAATTTAGGGGTATGCAACTTGCTGTAAACAGAGATGAAATCACGCGCAATACAGGGTCGATTTATCATTGACAGTTTATTGAAACCTGCTGACAGATGGCAAACCATAGATACAGTCATACGCAAACTGCTGATATTTGAAAAGCAGCAAATGTCAGCTGGTGCTGATACGCGCTTGGTGTTTGTTTGGCTTGCTTTTTTCTTGGTTATTTGCAACAGTGAAGAAACAACTGGTTGCACGAGGTTTTGATGTTGCAATTTATCCCCTGGGTATTGATGGAGAAGAAATATCACGAGATGGTGTTGTTTTCACAAATGAAACGCAAGGAGTTGGCGATAATGTCTAGTGACGCATCGTGCATTGAATTGCGGTGAATTTTATTGTGAAACTTCACTATGGCATTTGGCGCCTTAAATGCGTTCGCTCGATTCCGAAAGGATTTGTATTCACCTTGGCAAGAGCTCCATTGTACTGTCAGGAAAAAGGGCCCTATTACGGTTTCGTTTTCGAGATACTTTTTAGGAGGATTGGCGAAAGTGTCAGTATCCTGCTTCTTTTTTTTCCGGAAGCTGCTCTTAGCAGCAACACTTTAACTCCTTCTGGAGCATAGGGCGATTCTTACCCATCGCATATGTCAATAGAAGGTCTAACTTCAGCAATGGCATTGACATTGCTGGAGTTCAGGACCAATACGATGCTTAGCTTGTGGTGTCAGTACAACGGAAGGTTCTCGAAATTTTGGCTGCTACTACAAATTTACTGGGCGAATCCTTCGAAGCCTTCTTGCATGTTTGCCTATAAAGCAACGTCCAGTGATGACACCTAAGATAGCGCGATTTTTAGAGCGATTCAGATCCAGCTTTGGCCAGATCTGTTTGGTCGTTAGGCATGTTTGTCCAACAGTCTGTTTTTTTATTAGCATCCAGCTTTAATATTGATTTGCTCGTAGCGATTGGTATACTTCTGCTACGCCTTTCCGGTAGAATAGATAAAGTGGTTCCAATTTTAGCGAGTTCGTCAGCCCTACAATTCCTTGGAATGTCTCTGTGGCTCGGCACCTAACAAAGGTGAAGATTGAAAAGGTGATCGGCATTCAAAGGCGGTTTTAAAATTTAATGAGACTGAGTCCAGAGACTTGATATCGGCCTGATTATCCGAAAAGATGCGAATATCCTTTGCACATATCACGTTGTTCTTCAGCCAGGACAGAGCTTCTTTAATCGCCAAAATTTCCGTCTGGAACACGAAGGAGAGGCTTAGATTTAGCTTATCTGAGAAAACACCGCCACCAACTCCCCTATCGGTTTTAGATCCATCTGTGATTCCAAGCTTCCATGAAAGCATCTTCCTCCCAGAAAGATCTAGAAGGAAAGCTTAATTTTTTTTATAATCAGCACGCGCTCAAAAGGTTTTTGTACCCTTAAAACATTTGTACACAGCGCGGGCGAAGGAAATTTAGGGAGGAAGAAAAGACAGGTACCGATGTACATTGTTTTTAAATGTTTGCAAGTTATAACGACCAGGAAACACAGAGATCGCCAGGGCATTCCATAAGCGAGTTGTACGGCTTAGGAAAGAATCACGATATTTTAGAGTACGTCCGAAAATGGGCTTGAGGGTATAGTGATGAGCATTCATATGAAAGGCTTTGTCAAACCAAAAGTCGGGTATACGGTAATCAATGTTCTCTGTGAGGATTCCTAATATATTTTAAATATTATCGTGGCTAAATAAATTATTTGTCTACTGTGGCGTATCAAGTGAAACGGAATATCCAGTGCCGCGGAGGGAGTAGAGCGTAGGGCTCCGCTTATGCATAAACATGCTGTTCTTTGGACTCAGCTTAGTTTGCTGTAGTTGACTGCATTGTCTAAAGCCGCCCACCAGACGACAATCCCGTAATTGCGTATCGGTCTTATAACCGAGATGTATAGCCAGAGGGTTATGCCAGGTTGTGGGCCCAATTTGTTCCTAATGCAAGAGAATAAGGCTACTGTAGCTTTCTGGACTCTCTTTTGAATGCTAGGTTTCCTGTTAAAAATTATACCCAGATATTTTTCTGTATCGGAAAGGTCTAAAATTGGGGGCTTACTCCCAATCCCCAGCGATATGCCCATGGGGTTAATCTGTTAAGATTTAGCTGAAGGAGTTCTTAATTAAGATGCTTACCTGAGACGGCTATAGCAACGTCATCCACATAGGCAATTACCCTCCTGCCTCCCACTTCCAGGTATATCAGCAGTTCATTAACGACTAAGTTCCACAGAAGGGGAGAAAGGATACCGCCTTGCGGCGTACCTCTGCTGACACATCTTTTAGCAGAAGCGTCACCCAGTTCGGAGTTGATTACCCTGCTACTTAGCATAAAGCTGATCAGCTCGCCAAGTGAGTCGTCTACCTGCAGAGTTGACAGCGCAGTCGTGATTGCGGATGTGTTGACGTTGTTAACAGCGCTCTCTATGTCCAGAAAAAAAAACCATTGTGTAGCCTCCTATGTGGTAGGAATCGTTCGATGTGGTTTGGCAGTGTATGCAGAGCCGTTTTCACCGACTTTCCTGTACGTTGGCAAAAGTCTTGGATCAATTTTAGCTCGTATATGGATGTCAATCAGTCGTTCTAGAGTTTTCAGAAAGAAAGTTGATAGACTTATACGTCTGAGGTCCTTTGGGATTCTATCAGTTCTACACAAGCTCCTCATGATATTCTCTATCGTAGGCAGGATAATATCTGAAGACCTTTGTAGCTCGGCAGGTATTATACCGTCCGGACCAGCAAATTTGTATGGTTTGAAGCTATACAGGGCCGAGAGCAGTTTGTCTCTAGTTGTCAGACCATGAATTTTGATCACGGCAGCAGTAGTCCTGTTTAGGTTGCTAATGACCGCGAAAGGCCGCGAATAGAGTGCTACCTGGAAAGTGAGTGTCCAGTAGCAGGTTGAGTGATTCATCACTTGAGGTTGCCTAAGATCCAGCGCGGTTTTTTTTTCAAAGAACTAGGCATCATAGGATTTGTAGGGAGGATTTTTCTTAGCCGCGATGGATCAGAGGCTTCTGTAATCTTGACACAGAATGATTTCCATGATTGTCGCTTTGCCTTCCCCAGTTCTTTTTTGTATATTTTGAGGGATTCTTTGTATTAGCCCCAGTCAGCCACTTTTCTTGTGCCTTTTGCTAGGTTGAAAAGGTGTGTGCAAGCTTTTCTAAACGATCCCAATGCTGATGTCCACCAGTGCGGCTTTTGCATGCCCCTAGGTTGAATAATAGGGTAGGGAGCAGCCATAGCCTGATTGAGAGCCAGGCTGAATTCCTTGAATTGCATGTCAAGCTCATTGGTATCACGCGGTGGATTTGATAGTTCAGAAGATAGCGTTTCTGACAGTATTCCTCTGTATTTTGGCCAATCCGTTTTCCGATAATTCCGGAATGCTGGTTGGCAGGAAGGAGCATCACTCAGGTTGAATTGGATGTATCTGTGGTCTGAAAATGTGTGTTCAGACGATTCCATTCAGTTCGTTAGCATTTGAGTGATGTTTTCCGAGACAAGAGTGATATCTAACACTTCCTGTTGATCTCTTGTTATAAAAGTAGGCTCATTGCCAATGTTGAGTTGAGCGCATTGTATAGGAAGTCTGAATTTCAAAAGGTCAGCAAAAGAGCAGGCGGTTATTTGCTGAGATAAGTAGGAGATGTGATCTCGTTGAATTATGTTAAAAATGTTTCTATCTATATTTTAGAAGGCGGCTTTAAGTTTATTGAGGCTATTGTAGTCGCGTTTGCAGAAAATGTCACATCCGTATAGCAAAATTGGCAAAATAAGAGAGTTTTTGCCAAAGTAAATTTGGTTTTCGTATGAAGAAGGTGTTGGTGTGTCCAATAGAGTACGAAGTACATCATAAACCTTGCCGATAAGATTGTGTATCCCAGCTAAGTGTGTAATTAAAAGTCACATCAAGGTTTTTAGCTGAGGCTGATGAATGACAAATACCTTAGATTTGTCACCGTGCTAATTTCTCAAAGACCTTCTTCGGGGATTGATATGATGTTTACTTTGTTCCGTTCACAAGGATACTTCGAGGTTGTAAGCAAGCAATTAAAGATATAAAGCAGAATACGATACGATAGCAAAAGTTTTACAAATCTTGGTTTAAAACCATCGGAGCCGGTTGAATTGGACTTAACTGAGAGGGGGCTTCCACAACATCTACTTTGCCTACTCTGTTAAAAGGAAAGGCACTTTCGAATTTGATTGTTGACTAAAACTTTGGTGGGACGGGTGGGGGAGTGCATCCGTACGTCCAAATGGGTTGCCATAGGAAGATATGAAATTCTTGTTGAGCTCATCGCAGTTGAAATCAGTGGGGCGAAAATTGCATTTTCTTTCCAAATACCAAGACCGCGAAGCTTATTCCATATTGATTTTGGCAGAGCACAGATGTTTAGCTTATCACTATAGAATTTTGTTTTGGCGGATCTGACTTTTGAGACAACTTTTGTTGCGTAAGAGGCGATATTCTTTTAGGAACTCACCAAGTTTAAACCTTTTGATAGTCAGTATCTCATTTCTCCATAAGTTTCAGGATATGAGGAGCTACCCATTGAAGGGTCTGCACGGAACGAGTTATTTCCTTCAGAGTATGTAATGTGATTCTCTTATAAATAGATACAATACCTGTTGTTGATAGAAAATGACTTGATCGTCTACAGAAGGCATGAACTAAATGCGGTCCCAGCTAATGCGATTAATCCGTATTACGGAAGTCCTGTAGAATTGTTTCAGGACGCAGCTGCTTAAAACTCTATATTGAGTCATATATAGCTAGATTAAGTCGTGTTTAGAAAGAGCGGAAAGCTAATCATAGAAAAGCGTATTGAGATGACATCAACAAAAATAACTCGACCCCCAGGCTTTGCTGGAGGGAAGGTATTTAATCGGAGACACGAGGGCATTCCTTAATTTTTACCGATCATGTTTAATTGAATAGAAAATTGAAGAATGTTATTATAAGCAACTTTGCAATAAGCTCAAAAATCACCAAAAAAGGTTAACTAGCCAAAACTTTGTTTGTTGTCTGGTTAGATCAGGGATCTCTCAGTATGACATAGGGCTATGTCTGTATACTTATTACATAACTGTATGACAATTTCGATTCCATTTGCATTGATGAGATGACCAAAACAAGCTTCCTAGTCGCAAAACACTAAGAAGGTCTCCCAACTAATCCTAGCGAATTCAAGCTAACATTTTCCTGGTTCATGCTCTCGCTGCATTTGCTACACTTGACAACTTCAAACGTATTTTGCTCTTCAAAGACTACAATTGCTCCTAACCCATCTCTTGATGGAACTACCTTAGTCCGAAGTGAAAATGGTTCTTAGCCAACAGCTCCTTCTATTAATCACGATCTTGTACTTATCGGATCCAGTTGTGCATATCACCTTAGGTCTTCTCTTACTTCTGGTATGAACTCGAGGACTCTCCTGGTTAGAGCTATGCTTTTCATTCCTGTTGTGGCGTGCTATCCAACCCGTCGGTGTTGGGTGCCAAAACTACACATGACTTTGCATAGTTCGTTTCTATAAGTGCTCTCGTATGCACATCAGAAGTGCCGTCTCGGGTAGCTTGGTGAAAATATCGCCACCGGTCTTTTGCGTTTAATGCTGAACAGCATAGAATTTCAAGAGAGATCGCAGAGTGTCTTGCGATTGTAACCGTTTGACATCGAATTTCTTTACAGTTGTTCTTCGGGTTTCTGGTGTCTGGGATGTTTGCATTCGAACATTGCCTACAACAAGGTAATAGTCCGAGTCGATGTTGCGTTCGTATTCAGCGACAGCATAGCAGCCATTGGTAGTTCAAGTAGCCCACTATGCGGGTTTGAAAGTTGAGGTTGGTTCGCTTACACTCTTTACCTTGACAACTTTGAAAAATATATAAAAGTAGCTCGATAGTAGTCGGATTTTCCTCCTTTGTTAGCCTAGACGTGGAGACGACAATAGTGGAGTTGATTCAATCAATCAAACACTTTTAATGTTGGTAATGGACACTTGAATAACTAGTTGAGGACGCAAAGTATTTGTGCCTACCTAAGCCCCCTTAATACTTCTAAACTAGAGCAAGACTTTCCTGAATGCAGTCGGAAGGTTGAGTTCATATAATGTTGACTGGGTTTCGAGGGCACCTTGTCGATAAGTTTGCTAAAAAATAAAGCTTAGGAAAGAAGTTTTCAGGATTTGAATGCCATCGGTTAGAGTTTTCATTAACAGTTGTGTTTCTCCTGAGCTCAAATATAGGTTGAATTATCCAGGATCCAACAAACCAGATATGTAAACGCTTCTCAACTTCTTACGAGTATGTGCCTGTTGTTGCCTTTCGGCAAAAAAGACTACAATCTGTCTTAGGCACGGTTTTGCTCAACCTATATTTATATTTGCTAGGTATAAGCCACCTTCTGTTGCGGTTTATTTACTTTTTTTTTGTCGGGAAAATGTACTGCACACTGTACTTCAATTTTATTTATGCGACGATTTCTTTGAGACAATGATGACCAGCAGATCACTTCGTGTGTGAGTGTGCGGCGTATCTTCGCCGTAGCGATGACCAAGAAAATTTGAATTAGAATCACAGTCGAACTACAAGGCTGCCAGGCCGAGTGGACTACCTGACTAGCTTAAGGTTGCAGGAGATGACCTGATAGACAGCAAAGTCATTTCTATGATTTGGACGGAAGAAATTATGTCTGATGAATGGAATTTCAGCATCGGTTGTCCGATCCACAAGAAAGGCGACCTTCTAAAATGCGCCAAAAGGTCTGGTTAACGAGGGCGAAACGACTTTCTTCTTCCTCAATTGAATGGATTGGGACTGGGTAACTTATGGTTCCAACAGGATGGAACAACGGCGCATACTGCACGAGCTACAACTGGGCTGCAGTTTCGGGTCGCCTAATCTCTCGTTGTGGCGATAATATCGCCTGGTTTAAGCGTTTCAGACAAGCCTCAGGCTCTAGAAGCCTGAACATCCGTCAAGAATACGAGGACCTATCGCCCGAAGTTCTGGCAAGAGTGATGGAAAATGCCACAAGTCGAGCCCGAATAGTCATCAATTCTGGCGGCGGCCACTTAGCCGATATCATTTTCTCAATTTAATAAAAAAAAAATTAAGAAATCAGATAAACATAATCTAAAAGCAGAATCAATGTTTTTCATTCATAAAAAAAATTACATTCAAAGAACATCGGGTGACAACTTTTGCACCACCTTGCATATTAGATCAAGCGAACATTTACGCTGCGGAACGAAGAACATTCGACTTCTTCCCAGAGGGACGACTCAGTAGAGGGAGAATTAGTCTTAAATAGAACGCACAAATGAAATGGTCTCTTAATCTTCTTGGAGTGCGCAACAGGAAGCTGTTGGCCAAAGACTTATCGGTAAGGCCAGGGCCACCGCAGTATTATCCTCGACAACATAAACGCAGATTACATTCAGCTTGATGCGAGAAAGGCCAGACTGTACCCCCTACGCCAGCAGTACTCTAACAGCAGGTATCGTATTTCGTCTGCTGGCATTGTGGAGTGTCGCGCCATCTACAATTACTCTCACATGATAGCAAGTAGTCGATGAAAGCCCTAACAGAGGACGCAGGCAGGTTCGGCTTGTAGCTAGCAAGTTCATTGGCGATCTCATTCCCCGTGATTTTATTTTCAATTGGACTCAAACAAGACTCAGTGAATTCAGCCTTCCGATGACCTTCAGAGAAACCTGACTTAAGCGCAGTTTGTTGTTGATGCAGATGAACGTTGCCTTCCTTGCCCATGGCCGAAACCATACCTGGGCACAGGGATTTTTCCAGCAACAGGGGTTCTGGTTTACTGCCGGTTCATCAAAAGTTGATGATCCTATCCGTGCTGTATCAGAGACCACTTTTCTTTAAATACGGAAGTGGCTTTCAGAATGTAGGCCTTGATATGAATATCAGCGCGTCTAGAGTGTCATGGTGCTTTGTAGGTCCTCATGCAGCTGTGACAGTCTGGAGCCAGGTGAAAGTGGAAATCATAGTATATATCCGCAACCACCCAAGATACAGCTTATCATGGCAAAGTCCACTTTTTTTATTTGTCAAAATTCAGTGCTAGCCTTAAATTACGAGACAGTCAAAGTCTCTATCATCTTGGTTAAGGTTTCATCAGCATTCTAAGTGATTCCAACTTGTCTGTGTGACCTCGCTAGTTGGTGTACTTTTTTCGGAAACTGTTACCTTAAACAACAGGGTAACTAAAGTGTTCTTCCAAATTTACTTACTCTCAACTATGCTTCTGAACTTAGTTACACAAATTTGTATTAGAAAAAGTGATAGCTTCACTATCTGTTTGCTGCCGATATAGTCACAAATCTATTCGGCGCCTAACTCCGCGATATAAATACTAGGGATTCCCACTAAAAGTAACTAACAACTCACAAATCACCACCTCACTACCCTCAAGCACACCAGCAAATGTCTCAATCTATCTAATGTGCCCATTAGAAGACCGCACCTACTCAGTTGCCATCATAATTACGTTTAATCAAAAATTGTTTGTTCCATCCAACTGCCTACTTGAACAAACTATTTCCCCAAAGTACTTCCCATAATAACCAAAATTACACACAAAATACAGATACATGTACTGGGAGGTGCTCGTACTTACATTTTTTGCCTCACAACTAAAGCGTGTTCCAATTAAAGGCAACTACGTTACTCACCGCGGATATCCATAGATAGAAGTACTCCCATGTACGAGTATCTACATATCTCCCACTCTAAGGTCAGAGTCTAACTTAATCTAACCACTAAACAAACAGCTACCTACAAATTGTGCCATCTGTGACGCCATAAATAATCGGCCTACCACTCTGTCAAAAAAAAACGAGTGAAAACCCGTTTTGCCGGTAAAAGGTTACTCAAGCGTAAATTGTCAGTGGCAGCAGCTTTTAGCCACCAAAGTGTCTAGGTGGAGCGTCACTGCAGCTACCGTTGACCGTCAAAATGGTGCTTGCAATTAGTATTCCAGATAAGTCCAAACCCGATCGTTGCCTCTGATTTTCCCCCCGGAGACCACAATCATTGCATAGTAATTTGGAGAGACAACTTTTGAGTTAACCACGTGCCTGTGGCACTAGTGTCAGTGCCTAAAAGACTCTGAAACACGATCACGAGTTAAGCATGTGATCGATTGTCCGTGCGCCGCCGGCACTAAAGTCTAAATACCGCGCGCGTTTTTTACATTCGAAGCTATGCAACCGAATGTATGTATGCATGCAGCATTTAAGTTGAGTTCAAGTACATGGATTAAGGTGCTTCTTGCCATGTTAGCCACTATAACTGGTCTAGAGCAAATTCAAAAATGTAGTTTTGAGTGACAATTTGAGTGACATTGTTCCTGCTGTTATTGTAGATACGAATAGTTGGAGGCAAACTATTTCAAAAAACTTTCGATTCAAGGTGAGTGATTGAGTGTGTTGGACTCGATTCATGTTTTTTTTTTTTTTTTTGGGGGCAATTTGCAAAGGTAGGTTAGGTGAGAGAGGTACGCAGAGCTGGCTGTAATTAATCATCTAATTGAAGAGGTGTTCGTGTCTAAAGTATACAAAGTGAGCCCGTCCCATCGTCTCTGACGACCGACGTGGTACGAATTTGCATATGCAAACCTAGACAGTGGAAATTTTTTAACCACCTTATTATGCAACAGCACAGTGGGGTATTTGCCAATCAGAAGGGGCAATTGCTTATAGACGCCGGAGTCTGTTGTAGTTTGAGTGGTTTGTATTTTCAAACAACTGCATTAGTTTCACTTTCGCCTCGAAATGTATTTCCTGACATAGAAAAGGTTCATACGAGTACATTTGGAGTACATTTAGTTTCCATTGACATGACCTAGTGCTTGATTACTAGGGATGATTACTAAATGATTTCGATGGATATTGTGACAACCTTAAACCAGTATGGGACTTCCCTTCTTGTAACTACAACTGCTCAAATGTGAGACTAATTAGTAAGAAATTAATGGGACTAGAAAATAAATTCGTACAATCAGAATTCGGGAGGGATCCAAGCTCCATCAAAACTGTAAAACAACAGAAATAATTGTCCACTCTTCTGACTTCACCACCGTCTGGTCGGGTAATGATAAACCTCTGAAAGCAAAATCATTTAATTATGAAACGGTATCTCGGGGTTGGCAGAAAACCAAAGGCCGCTTCTCACTCTGCATAAAATGAAAAACCGAACAGCATAGTGAGAGAAACTAGGACCTGGTCCACCTCTGGTCGCGCCAAGAATTTATTTATTTATTCCGAAGGAAACGTTTCTTCTATGGAAAAAATTCAGTACCACGACCCACAATATTAACGCCTAGAGTCTGCAGCTTAATACGAACTTGTGCCGGATGACACACAAAGAGAAAGCGATCCGCTGTGTCGTATTTACAGCAATCGTCGCAAGATCTTGTGTCACTTATGCCTAGGACAATGCAAAAGCGACGTATCCTATTAAAACGCCAATCCTGTTAAGAGCAGCTCACAAGAAACCCAACTGTCAATGGCAGCCAGACTCTATGCAGATTCAGGAGCTCAGAAGTCCTTCTTGTCTTGCCTAACAAGTTCATCGATGCCTTTATTTAATTCCGTTTTCGATTTTTCGTTCAGAGAAGCTAGTTTGGTTGAGAAGTGCAGGTTGGCTGTCGCTATAGATGCAGATACTTGACTCACTCCAACTCAAATCCGAGATCGGGTTTCATACCCGAAATCTCACAGTCTGAATACATTTCTTTTCTGGGTCAGATTCTGACCTAAAACTGTCCTGATTCCCTCAGCGACCGAAATTCTGGTGTCAGTGCTGCAAATGGTTTATAAGGCCAAAGTGCGAGTTGTAGCAGCGACTCCTTCTATTGTATTTAAAGCCTTGAGAATTTAGTCCAGGGCTTTCGAGTGTGATAAAAGCAACCAACAAAATAGCTGCCGTTTCTGATAGAATTGCTCTTATCAGGGTCATCCAGAGGGCCGTCCCCAGTAACAAGGCTTAACAAAAGCTCCCTTTTGCTGTCAGGAAACCGACAGCGTCATTCAAAATGAAACCCGGTTACAGCGATTACTTCTAGAACTGTCTGAGCCGTGCCCATGAGGCATGATCTGTATAGTTACAGAGAGTCGACCAACGGGATCTGTATCAGCGAAGAAGCAACGACGTGCTGCGCAGACCCCTGTCCTCCTGAAATATGATATTACATGGACCATGCATGGCGCACCATAGACAGAAGACGCATTCGGGAAGCTAAGCAGGAGCTCCTGAAGCTCAACCATTCTCGATTGGTTTTTATTGGATTTCCCCTTTTGAATGCGATAGAAACTTCGCATCGGATTCATAATCCGATGTACCTATGCTTTGACATACAAACTTCCAATACCAGGCCCCATCTTGTTAGTATCACAATATTAAATGTGTCTACTTTTCGTTTGACGTGATAATGACAAACCATCTTCTCAGTTTCTCTGACTACTCGTGGGGCATAGTTGTTCAATAACACCAGTGCGTCATCGTCTTCGGAGTTTTACAATGTGTTTAATGTCCCCTTGTGCTGATCCCAGTGCTTGAGATTTGCTCTTCAACTGTCTTTTTCCATATTTGCTTAGGCTCATCACTCTTTTGCCTGTTTCAGTGCATATCTTGTTGCAATCGAATTGTCTCCGCACCCTAGAGTATAACCAATCTACTGTCACTTTCCGATCCGTGTTGGGGTGTCTATACGTTCTTGACTCGTTACTGCAATTTGCAGTTTCGGCAGAAGATCTTTAGAATGTTGCGAAGACATCGATTGTATAAATGAAGATCTGCAACTTTTTTGTTGTAGCACTTGTCACTTTCCTGGCACATCATATCGAACTCAGCCTTTTCTTTACAAATTCTGTGTCCATATCCAGTGCGGTTTCACCAACTTCTGAGATTAAGAAGAAAGTCACGATTTGCTGTCCGGCAATGTTGAATTGAGCGGCGGCGTTATGTTAAGCCGTATTTCGATCGGCTTTGCCTTCAAGTTATGGAAGCAACAACAGTCAGGTGTCAGTCTATCTGTACTATCCAAAGTTAGTGGCTGATCATAACAGCGAACAGCAATATGGAAAAATGCAACCTTGTCCACATCCACTGTTAATTCCGAATTCATTGATACCTAATTTCTATGGCGCAGGACGTCACACCTTTATCGATAGTCTTTATTACTCTTGCCGAGTTTTCTTGTATACCTCTACTGCGCAAAACGTGCCAGAAAGTATCTTGATTAAAGCTGTCGGAAGATTTCTCGATATCGATGAACAATGCAGCGAAAATCTGTATTTGACGGATTTTTGAATGATGCAGGAAGATCCAGATCGAAAGCCCCTCTGTTCGTTCTCGAAGATTGATTCCGTCAGAATCACTTTCTTTGGCAATCTATTTGGTTTTCTCTGTGTTTTTGCCATGCCCTCTTAATCAGTGGCTGTAGGATTTCCGCTGAGATGTTGGGGACCACTTGTTCCATCGGGACATCATCTACGGTTTCCGAATGACGGAGAGCAGAGATGCGAATTCGAGAAGATATTACTCATGTGCCTTGGGGATCGATTAGCCACTTGTTATGTAATTAAGCACTGCCGTTTAGTGGTCCTTTCATCTGTATAGGTGTTTCTCACCGAGTTCCTAGTTTTTCGGGGTACAACTTGAAACCTTGAAGACTTGAAAATTCCTTCGTGATACTGTAAACCGCCCTAACATCACATCTGCTTGCTGCCCTTTCTACCTTGTCCTTACACTTAACACTATGCTGCAACTAGTCGCACTTACTCGTATTTCCGCTTCATACGATAATGGGCTCGAAAGTAATAATGGCCGTCTAATACTTGCCAATGTTTGCAGTGGCGGTTGTGCTGATTCTTTCTATTTTTATAACAAGGTAGTCCCGAATCTGTTGGCTCAGTTTCACGATCTCGGACCCTATCAGAGTTTTGGACCCAGAAATCCATAGCAGATTAGGGCGCTTGCTGCTGACTTCTTTCAAGCGCTGTGGTCAACCATGAAGTGGCCGCCCTGATTCAGCTTATGGCCACTCAGACCACTGGCCGCCCTGTGTGTCTGGGCATTGGTGCATTACATCCAATCGGTTCTTAGCGAGCCCAGTGCCTTGTATATGTGTACAGCACTCCGCCACTTAGCTGGATCGTGTAACCATCTCTTGGAAGGCCACTAGACCGCTCTTTCATACACCCAAGTGTGCCACTTTCACTACCCAGATCCTCGAGGAAATTTCGGAGTTCTGGGAATTTCCTTTGGCCTGATTGAACATTTCCCTTGAATTGTCTTGTGAGTTCAAACAAACCCTTCTTTCCCCGAAATTAATTAATTAAATAAGTCGAAATGACAAAGAGTGTTCATTTTCTATGCATTTGAGACTAAAGAAGGGCAACCAAGTCAGGATCTAGGGGTCGCAAGTTAAAGCTTTTGAAAAATGTATTTAGCCTTTGTGCCGAAGGAAGAAGGAGCCTTTTTCCTCAAATTTAGTTGACTTGTAAAAGGTGGACCCGGTGGACTGGTGTGGGTTGTAGGTATTTCATTTACACAGAGGTTCCAGACTGTCCATCTGGCTGTAGGCGTGTAGTCCAAATAACATGACCGTCCGCCATGTGTTCAGAGTATTACAGGCCGTCCGCCTGGCTCTGTCTTTTCTGGGTGGACCTACTGGTTGTCACTTCCGTGGAGCGCAAAGGCGGAAGTCCGGAATAGGAAGAATCCACAGGTTTCTTCCGCAAACACGTTACTCCAAAGCGATAACGGGCACAATAAGGCGCATCATAAAAGTGAAGGGTTAAGGGTCGACTATTTCGCGCTGGACCGGCAGGTCGCCCGCCTGCTCTGCTGGTGTCCGTCCTATGACTCTCAACATGTTGGAAGAACAACTATTCAGAGGGAAAAGGTTCGAAGAGATGAAAACACCGGTACTGCTGAATGGAGACCTGCATGCCGATTGATCCTAACTGACTATAACTTGGATTGGGCCAACAGTGCATTCATCAAGTCTGGAGCGAAGTGCTTGCTTTACCTACCAGCTGTGATCCCTGTTAAGGATTTACTCATGCAGGCTAAAATGGCAAGCATAATACTAGCCGACGCTGTCATAAGTCTCACAACCCTATGCGGAAGAGATTAAAAAGATGTGACGAAACAACTAATCGCCGAACCAAGGACGACTCCATCAAAGAATGTTTCTACGATGTCCTCGACAAGATATACATATGAGCAATGTCCAAAGTATGACATACACAGTATAGGAAAGAAGAATATCTTTGATAGGGCAGTTGGTAAGCATAGCCTACACGACACCATGTTTGACAACGGACTTACGTTTATTGACTTTGCAGTGGGACAAAATATTACCACACGGTTCCCTCATCTTAATATACGCAAGGGGACATGGCGGTGTCCGGATCATCAGACGCTAAATCAAATTGATCACATTCGTATAGATATAAAGCATGCCTCCAATATTCTGGGCGTCTGAACCTTCCGGGGAGCCAACATTGACTTGGATCAACACCCTGTTGCAACCAAGATGCGGATGCGGATTTCCCAAGCGCCACAAAAAAGAAGAACTACTGTGAGAAGATATAACGTAGAAAAGCTGCAATAGCAAGAGACCGCTAGAATCTTTAGCGAACGCATATCCAGAAATGCGCTGCCAACATGCCATCGAAGACGCCGAAATTGACAAGAAGCGTAAAAGCGGCGTTGCGACGAAGGACGACATTCGCTCGTGAGCTCTACGAGCAGAAGAGACGGGAAGAACATCGACTTCTCCAGAAGAAGAAGAAAGAGCACAAGAACCGCGATCGAAGATATTGAGGAACACCTTATGGAAGTTTCACCCAGAGGTAAAAAGAACATGTCAAGCCAAGGTGACGCGTACAGAAGCCTGTGTCACAGTCCGCGAGAAGATGTTGGAAAAACTTCTTCTGCAGACCGTATAACGGCGAAGAAGTCCAACATTCCGCCGACACGAATGTTAGACCATTCAACTTAGACGATGATAGCTAAAACGTCCGTCCACCTGACGAAAACGAAGTAAAGATAGCAAAGTCTAAGCTGACATCCAAGAACTCATTTGGACCTGGCGCCTTACCGATCGAGGTATTCGAAGCTGTTGGAAATTACACTGTAGGGAGCATACACCAACTCTTTCCTTAAATTTGGTCAGAAGAGTGTATGCCTGATGAATGGAATCTCAGCGTCGTTTCCCCGATCCAAAAACAAAAAGATCCCCCCCCCCCCAACCAACTGCGCTAACCATAGAGGCACATAGAGGTCCCCTCAACATCGCATACAAGATCTTATCTGCCATATTGTGTGAACCTCTGAAACTCTTCGCCGACAACCTGATTAGTCCCTATCAGTGCGGTTTCAGGCCAGGAAAGTCCACAGTCGAACCAAATCTTCCCGCTCCGGCAGATCCTGAAAAAAACTCAAGAAGTTCAAATAGGTACCCACCATTTTTTCGTCGACTTTAAAGCCGCATATGACAGCATTTCCATATAGAGATGGGCTATATATGCAGATCCATGTCTTGGTTTGTCATCCGTGTTAAACTCATCTGTCTGTGCAGAATGGCGACTTAACCGAAACCTCATGGCTTCAGTGTGCAGGCAATTCGTCACACCGTGGAAAATATTGAGCGTGAGTACACTGTTTTGGATCTTAAGCCACCAACCAGACAGAGATAGCCGCCGTAGCGGCCAGTATCGAAGAAGACCCAAAAAAATCGATTCGGCGCCGATCAGCTAAATTGGGCATCGCCAGAGAGTCAACCCGGCTTATTTTGCGCTTGGATTTGGGCCTACATCCATATAAGATTGTGCTTACGCAAGAATTGAGGCCCGACGACCATAGATAACGCCGTGAGCTCGCTAATTGGGCGTTGGAAATGTTGGTTAGAGATCTGGATTTTGGCCAAAAAATTATATTCTCGGACGAGACCCATTTTTGGCTCAACGGCCATGTCAACAAGCGAAATTGCCATTATTGGAGCGAACACAATCCACAAGTGTCCGGCCAAGCATCAATGCATCCACACAGATTGACTGTTTGTTGCGGTTTATGGCATGGCGGCATCATCGAACTGTATTTCTTTCGAAATGAGGAGGCAGACACCGTTACTGTCAATGGTTTCAGTAATAGGGCGATGTTAACCGACTTTCTGTAGTCAATGCTCGACAATACCGATATATCCGAGCTGTGGTTCCAACAAGACGGCGCTACATGCCATGCTAGCGACGCAACGCTCGAAGTTGTGAGGGCGAAATTTGGCGGCCGGGCGGCGAGCATTCATCAATTAGCCGCCGCCATCATGCGATTTGGTCGAGCTCGAGACCAACATTCGACACGCTATTGCCGGAATAACGCCGCACTTACTGGACCTAGTCACCAAAAATTGGACAGACCGCTTGAAGCACTGCAAACGAAGCCGAGGCGGCCGCGGCCATTTGAATGATGTGCTATTCCACACATAATTGCATGAACGTAGCTTCAAAATAAAGCCAGAATCAATTTTGTATCTCACTCCGTTGTTGTTGTGTTTAAAATTATTTTCCTATCATTCTTATCTGGTCACTCTTTAAATGCTGTCAACAAAAAGGGACACACAACATCGACGAATTGAATAGAACTGTCACAATCGGCAGCTCGCAATTATTTCGAGGTAGTAAAGGACTTTGTCTGCCTTGGGTCTGCTATAAATTCTGCCAAAAACACCCCAGCAGAAATAAAACGAAGAACCGGAATCACTTGCCAATCGCTGTTTCTTTGGGCTAAGAAGGCAATTTAGTAGTAAGGCCCTATACCGAGAAACTGAGGAGTCTCGTCTCTATAATAAGACCTTGAGCATTCCAGTCCTACTTTATGGCGCAGACGCATGGGCCATATCGAAAGAGCATGAAGATATCCTCTATCATGTCGAGAGAAAAATCCTTCGAAAAATATTCAGTTCCGTTTGCGTTGACGGACTTTGGAGGAGCGGATTCGTCGTAGTCAGAAAACTGCTCATCAGTCGCTTGAGATGGCTAGGACATGTAAAGCGAATGGGCAACAATGCTCCGGTCCGCAGAGTCTTCGACTTGGAGTGCGCAACCAGAGGCAGTAAGCTAATAACCGGGCTAACTGGAGAGGTATGTTAGTAGAATTCTAGCGTCACCTAAGTTAGTAAGTAAGTTCTGCTGAATAAGCACCATACAAAGCCTGAACCAAGTATCCTCTAAATAATTCAAAAGATTGTACGCCTCAAGTAAAAGACTACTCAGAAATGTTCAGTCCCACATACATTGCGTATTGTTGCGCCAGTGACAGCTGATAATTCACCAAACAAAAACACCTGAAAACAAGCTCATAATATTGACGCATCTGTGTTCATGGCGACCATTTGTGAACAATGCTCGGGGATAAGCAACTCGTTTTTATTAATTTTTGATAAAAAATCTTCCCACCATGTATGAGCACATGTCCATAAAAACCATGACAAAGTGACCAACTAAACCCTCGGCCATAATCATCTTTAAGTGTGTACCATCCGACTCTTAAACTCTTTCTGTCATTTCTGACACTCTGTGTCACTCTTCTATGATTCAGTTTGGAACTTTCGCTAAGCACCCATTTAAATTTGAAATTGGGTCGCACAAATATCAAAATAAATTTGAATTACGAGTATCTTCGTCTTTCATGTTTTCGAAACCCGCTGTCATTTGATTGAGGATGTAATCAAGAGAGGAACAATAAAATGAAAATGATCAAAGGCCAGGAGGACGACTTGTTGGCTTCCTTATTCGCTTGTTTACTTTCCCTGTTGTGGCTGGTCGGTCTCTCGTTTGCTTTTCTCGGTTTTGCAATTTGAATTGGCAAATAAATTTGTCATAATAGCCAGCCGGGAATTGTAGTTCAGAGTGGTGGCAGGCACCGTTGTCAGTTGCTGTACCTAGTGGACTCGGACGAAGCAGTGAGTCAGGTGAGCTACAATACATGCAATGTTGTTTGTTGCCATGTGCGATGGAAATTGTACATCGTCGTCATCAGTGGCTTTTATTGCCCCGACCATATCAGTTTGATATCATGTGACCATGTTTTAGTAAGAAAGCAGCCATTGACACGGACACCTAAATAATGGAAAGCAAAACTGATGTTGGCGATCGGTACCGCTTTGGACTGCTAATATTCGATTAATAATGGTTGAATGAATATTTGGAAGGGGGGATGATGGGTAGTTGGCGCCAAATCTGACGAACAGGAGGAAGATATCAAGTGAACAGGAACTAACATAACCGGAAGGAACTGTCATAATGGTGCCATGGAATAACGCCGACTGAAATAACGCATTTTGGAATTTCACAATGACAAAGTGAAATAACGCCGAATTCAGAGAGAAGGCAAAAGAATTTGTTGATTGCAACTCGATGTTGAGGGTAAGGGGGCATGATGCCCCCCCCTGCAACCCCCTGCTTGGAGTCACTATAAAATTTGGAGTGGGTGCGAGTGGTGTCTGAAAAGTTTCCGACCGAACAATGATACAAGACATTTTTTCTCAAAATTTCTTTTTATTTTTCTATTGTACACACACCCTGAATGACTCGAACTGCTATAATTTCCAAACCGTTCATGATAGTGAGCTCAAATTTTGGCACATGACAGATAATTTTATTATTTACAAGACTTTTAAACGATTTGCGTCTCAGTTGTGTTGAAAAATTTTTATCCGCGATGGAATTCAAACGTGATAGTGTGACTGCTTTATATTTGGCTGGAAAACCACAAGTCGCTATCGTTAGAGCCCTCCAACACCTCAACGTGAATTAATCATTTGTGTCTCGAACCATAGCTCATTACCGCAATACTAGCAGCGTTGCAAAACGCCATGGAGGTGGTCATAAAAAAACAGCAACATCGGCAGAAATGGTTCGGAAAGTGAAGGCTCGAATTGATGAAAAATGGCTCAACATATCGTTGGAACGGATGCAACACACACTTAAAAATGAGCTTGGGCTCAAGCCATTGAAGTTCCAAAAAGCACACGACCTTACACCGCAACAAAAAAAAGTTAGAGTCGAAAGAGCGAAGGAGTTGCTACGCTTGCACGAAAGTGGTGAGTTGCCGCATTTGGATTTTTCCGATGAGTCGCCATTTGTTATCGAGCAATATGTCAACAAAAAAAATGACCGAGTTTACTTGTCAGAGAGGTCTTCCGAAAATTTGCACCCTCGGACGGCCACAAGAAAACAGGCAGCACCGATGGTGATGATTTGGGCCGCCATAACCGCCGATGGTCGCTCTTCGCTCGTATTTTTGGACCGTGGCCTCAAAATTAATGCGATCGTATACTGTGAAACTGTCTTAGAGGCCGTATTGAAGCCTTGGGCAAACAATCATTTCGGTCGAAGACCAACCAAGATTGGTTAAAAAACAATGTTCCACACTTCATTTCTTCGACACAATGGATTGCAAATTCTCCGGATGCAAATCCGTTGGATTTCTCTGTCTGGGGTATTTTGAAGGCGAAGGCTGGCACTAAAAAATACCAAAGTTTGGACCGCCTTAAACAAGCACTTGGCCGGAATGGGCCAAAATACCGCAGAGCCACTTGCGTGCAGCGTGCGGTGCTTTCTTCGGCCGTCTCAGTGCCATTATTCGCGCCAAAGGTGGACATATTGAAAACTACTGATACAATTTGAAAATTGATGTATTTTCCAATATTTTTTGCTTTGGGACAATAAAATTCATCAAAAAAAAAAATTATAGCATTTTAAAAAGTTGGAGTTCGAGTCATTCACCCTGTAGTCTCCTTGTAACTTTAAAAACCCTTCCAAACAGCGATACTCCCATCTCTCTAACCCGTCCAAATAGTAGTTGGCGTTTTTTTCTGCAAAATAATTTTTCACCAAGGTGATTGCCTCCTCATTTGACGAAAATCTTTGTCCTCCGAGCGCAGTTTTTAAATGAGGGAACAAAAAGAAGTCGCTTGGGGCTAGATCTGGTGAATAAGGCGAATGGTCAAGCGTAATTCATGGATTTTCGTCATGGAAACCGCTGAGTGAGACGGCGCGTTGTCTTGGTGAAACAGGATTTTCTTTTTCTGCAAATGTGGCCGTTTTTCCGCAATTTCTGCCTTCAGCTTGGCAAGTAATGATGCATAGTATGCTCCTGTAATGGTTTTTCCTTTTTGAAGATAATCGATTAAGGTAACTCCTTTACTATCCCAAAAAACAGTAGCCATCACTTTCCCAGCCGAAAAAACAGTTTTTGCTTTTTTTGGAGCCGGCTCGCTCTTTGCAGTCCACTGTTTTGGCTGAATTTTTATTTCGGGCGTATAATGGTGTATCCAAGTTTCATCTACAGTATTTAATCGGCACCAAGACTCGGATTTATTGCGCCTAAGCTGCACCAACAGAGCGTTGAAAATGTTCATTCGAACACGTTTTTGCTTACGTTAGCAAACGCGGCACCCAACGCGCGGACAGCTTTCTCATGGCTAAATCTTGATTTAATAAGGACTGAAACGAATAAAATCTGAAAATTTTAATACGGGCCATACTTCCAATGCGTAAAAATTGCAATCCGATTTTGTACCCAAATTAGCCTGCATATTCTCTAGTTTCAGTTTGTTATTGATTTTAGTTTGGTGCGGTTTAAAATATGTATAAAATATGAGTCAAGAGGAACGCCGTAAAAAGATCATCGACAAATGGCTCGAAAATACTTCGCGTCCAAACCATTTCATCGCAAAAAAATTAAACATAGCACGCAGTACAGTGGATTCTGTTATTAAACGATGGAGACGTTGACAGTTAAGCGAAAACAAAAAAGTGGAGCTAAAAGTTTAGCACATGATACAAATTTGGACAGGAAAATAGTGGGTACCATCGTAAAAAACCGGACTATATCATCCAGAGATGTTGTTCGGAAATGTAATACCAACCAAACAATAGTACAAAGATCTAAAAAACGTAACGGTCTAAAAAATACCAAAAGTTACTGAAAAGCAAAAAAAGGTCATAAAAACACGAGCCCGAAAGCGATACGAGTTGATCGGCAACAAGAAAGCGTGCTTGGCTTTGGATGAAGAAACTTATGTCAAAGCCGACTTTACTACTCTTCCAGGTGCGCAGTTTTACAACTCGTTTGAAGCTGAGATTCTTCCGCAATCAACAACATCGATTGGGATGGAAAAATTCGGGTCAAAATATCTCGTTTGGCAGGCCATTTGCCAATGTGAACACAGAAGCTCATCATTTATTACAACGGGAACAATTAACGGAGAAGTGTAAATTAACGAGTTTCTAAAAAAAACGGTTGATTCCTTTCTTAAACAAACACGAGGGTTCAACATAATTTTGGACAGATTTAGCTTCAGCTCACTATGCTTATGCGACGTTGAGCTTTCTTGTTGCTAAAAATGTCGATTTTGTCCCAAAAGACATGAATCCACCCAATGTTCCACAGTGCAGTCCCATTGAAAGGTATTGGGCTTTGGTCAAAGCTAAATTGAGGAAAAGTGAGCAGTGCTAAATGGAAAAGAGCGTCCAAAAAGATCACGGATGTAACTGTCACCAACCTTATGAAGGACATTCGAAAGAAGTTGAGGAAAGAATGGGAACCCAAATAATTTTTTTTATTTTTTGTAATTGTGAATGAATTTAGTAAAAACAGAGTTTTAAAGCAAATAAAAATAATTTACATGAATTAGGAGAATATTTTTATTTTTACTTTGTTTCCAAATTTCCAAATTTTATTCGTTTCAGTCCATACGTAACAAACATGTTCTTTGGACATTCTCTACTCTCTCTCACTTTAATTCGGCGGTCGTCTAACACCATTTGGTGAACTTTAGCAATATTATCGTCAGTGGTTGCAGTTTTTGGACGTCCCGAACGTTCATCATCTCATCATCTCTTACGGCCACCTTTAAATTCAGCTGCCCAAGAGTCCCCATACACAAAGTCCAACTCATTTTTGATTTGCGGAGGCGTATTACCAGCTCGATACTCAATTTTTTCCATTTTCCTAAAAACACTCACATCGACTCACTCAAACGACTGTCAACTAAAAACAGCGCGTCTAAAGTGACTGAAACTTCGGTAAGTAACTGTCAAAAGATGCACAACTAGCATTCAGTAGCTTTTAATGACGAGTGCCGCTATCTTTACGTTGCGGTCGGAAACTTTTCAGCAGCCTTCGTACTCTCCATATATAGGGTCCGCCATCTAACGTTTTTTTTTTTCAACTAGTGCTTATTTCGTGAATGGTAACACTTAGCTCATGTCTGATTTGACAGATAATTAGTTTTATCCTTCCGCTGAACGAATATGGTTGTGTATACGCTTCGCTAAGTGGGCCTGCGATCGACTTAGAGAAGATGCCGATTTTGCCAAAAAAATCATCTTTTCAGATGAAGCTCATTTTGATCTTGGCGGGTATGTAAACAAGCAAAATTGTCGCATTTGGGGCACAGAAAACCCGCACGCATACATTTAAAAGCCGATACACCCAAAACGAGTCACTGTTTGGTGCGGATTTTGGTCCAGAGGCATAATTGGGCCATTTTTCTTCGAAAATGAGCAAGGAATGGCCGCTACAGTCAACGGCGATCGTTATCGGGCCATGTTGAACGAATTTTTGTTCACAAAAATTGAAGAGGAGGATATTGGCAACATTTGGTTTCAACAGGACGGCGCTACGTGCCACATAGCCGAAGCTACACTCGATGTTTTGCGCCCTGTTTTTGAAGATCGCATTATCTTCTGCGAGCTGCGATTTGACACCGTTGGACTATTATTTGTGGGGTGCCGTAAAAGATAAGTGTTACGCCGACAAGCCAGAGACAATTGACGCTTTAAAGGACAATATTCGTGAAGCCATTGGTGAAATACAGCTGCACACAATCGATAATGTGCTTAAAAATTGGACCGATCGTGTAGGCTACTGCATGGCCAGCCGAGGCAGCCATTTGAATGAAATTATTTTCCATTATTAACCGGAAGGATTGTACTTCAAATAAAAAAAGAAATTTGAGAAAATATTCAGTAGTTTTTTTTATAGCATTTTCAAAAAAAAAAAAAAACATTTTTGGCGGACCCTATATTTGTAGTTTGATTTGTTTGATTCGATCAATTGAAAGCGCAATAAAACTAATTGGTCAAATCAAACAACAAATATGAATATGAGGAGTATATATTGGGTCTACAAGTAAGTTTCCAGCGTTTTTTTCCAAAATTTGAAGTTTTATTATGAAAACATAGTTACAATGCTTTATTCAAAGTATCGTCCATCGGAAGCTACAACTTTCCCCCATCTTTCTGGCAATTTATGAATTCCGGGCCAAAAAAATTTCTCGTCTTTCGAGCCCAAGAACGTATTGAGCCAATTTTTGATTTCCTCTACTGAGCTGAAGCGTATTCCCGTAAGAGCGTTCTGCATCGAACGAAACAAGTGGTCTGGACTGTAAGGCGGGTGAGGCAGAATTTCCCATCCACAATTTTCCAAATAGTTTTTCACCGAAACCGCAACATGTGGCCGAGCGTTGTCGTGATGAAAAATGACGGACTCATGCCTGGTCTCATATTCAAACGAATTAGTTGGGTTCGATATAATGGTCCTTTGATGGTTTCACCACTCGGATGCAGTTCGTAGTATACGACACCCTTTTGATCCCACCATATGCAGAGCATGACCTTATTCACGTGAATATTTCGTTTCGACGTCGATTGGGCGGGCTCGCCGGGCTTTGTATACGATTTTCTGCATTTAGGATTATCATAATAAATCCATTTCTCATCACCAGTGACAATACGATGCAAAAATGATTTATTTTTATACCGCTGCAGTAACATTTCGGACATGCAAAATCGCCGTTCGACGTCTCTTGTCTTCAATCCGTACGGCACCCAGTATCCAACCTTTTGAATGAATCCCAGTGCTTTTAGGCGCAGGGCGGCTTGTTGACGCCCAATGATGCAGCAAGTTCTTCTTGAATTTGACACGGATCCTCATCCAGTAAAGCGTCCATTTCCTCGTCTTCAAAACTTTTCGGCTTTCCGGGGCGATCTTTGTCTTCAACTCTAAAATCACCACTTTTGAACCGTTTGAACCACTCGCGGCACGTCGATTCATCAATACATTCCGCTCAAAATAACGCTGCAAAGTTGTTGACAGATACAAAACCTACAAATAAAACACATGGGGTCTGACATTTCTGCCCGGGATCTACTGGTGGCGCCATCTCTGACAAACGCTGGAAACTTACTTGTAGACCCAATACATAAAACTCGTACCCACTCCAAATCCTACAGAGATCCCAAGCAGGGTGGCAGCACGCCCCCCTTACCTACCTCACTGTTTATATGTCACTTTCTAAAACGAACTAACACCATATGATTTAAAATCTATGAAAACAGAATCCTCTCTCTAAATGCGTGAATACTCGTAAATTCAAAGTGAAATAAGACCGAACATAGAAATACGGCGTCATTTCGCTTTCATAAAGTGAAATAACGCCGAATTCCAAAATGCGGCGTTATTCCACTCGGTGTTATTTCACAGCAGCTATCATAATACGAATTGGTCGACAATTTGTTCCCATAAGCAGAAAATTGAGTATCCTGTCAAAGTGATTTCCACATCGTAACGAACATCAATAGAAGGTGTCTGCATATCCGAGATAAAATTTGCTCAGCGAAATATAAAATTTAAAGCTCTAGTACCACTTCTGATGGCAACGGGTGTATATCTAGATTTTGTAACATATTATCTAAGGGCTTCTATAGCTTAGTAGGAGGTATACACACTACACAGTACATCCTCTTGAAATTATATGTTGCGAAACGACTCTTCCCCGCTCCTATTCGTACGACATCAGCAGCATAATTTTCCACACATGATGTTCACCATGGTGTTTTGCCTTTTAAAAATCAATTTCCTTTAATCTCCGGTGAAATGGAAACTCTTGATTTAGATACATCAACGAAGAAACCTAGAACACAAGGATATTTTCCAAAACAACGTCATCACTAATACGACCCATAAAGGGCGGAATATTTTTATGAAATGAATGAGAAACATTTACGTCTACAGGAGTACTCGTACTCGTATATCGTTTTTATGTGTAAAAAAGAAATACAAAAAAAAATTAAGAAAACAACGCGGTTACATATGGTTACTTATTTGTGGGCTTGCCTCACCACCGCCAGAAATGTTTCCTTAATTTGACATTCATGGCAGCGAGTCCACGTGGATGTAATCCTCCGAATTTTTGTGTTTAATTTAATGCGGATTTATTTTTCAATTTTATTTTACATTTTATTTTACATTTAATAAAAAAAAAACACTGTAGCAGACATGGTTTTAATAATTTTGTTTTCTTTTCATTTTAGGTAAGTCTACTGCATAGTGAACAAAATATTTGTGAGTAAATTGACGGAGCATTTCATAAAGAAAATTTTAAATATTTTCATCCTGGAACGTCCTAAAATTTGTTACTTACTTGGTTGCTTACCTAGTAAGGACATAACTACTGTTACACAGAAAAATCAGTGCCAAATGAAAACGAATTAATATTTAAACAATTTTTGTTTGTTTTTATTGGGTTGCTCAACGGCTACAAATCTTAGAACAACTTACACTTGCGGTCAAAAAAACCGCACCATATCAAAATGATTGAAAAATTATTAATAACTACGATAATAATTTTTATAATGAAATGAAATTTTTGTTGAGTACTCCGCAGTAGTTTATAAGTATTTCTATCTAATTTCCATCTGTTTATTGAATATTTGAAAAAAGATATTAACAAAGAAAGAAAAACCAGTTAATTTTCTTATTTTTTTAAAATATTTTAATACAGTCATTGGTTAACAAAATCAAACAATACATTTTTTATGTATATGTATATAAGATGTTTAGATATGCCACTTTTACCAAAAAATTATCAATACCGAGTTGCTCCTCCTTTGGCGGTTATAACCGCTTTTATTCTAGAAGGCATCGAGTTTACTAGAAGTTCAGTAATATCCCTAGAAATTTCAGTATTCCATACATGTTCCAGAACTTCATTTAGCTTTTTTTTACTCTCTGGTTTGTGTTCAGCCACCTTACGTGTCATTACATGCCACAAGTGTTCGATTAGGCGTAATCGGGCGAATTAGCTGGCCAGTCTAGTCTGGTAATTCCGAGGTCATCAAACGTTGTCTTGAGCTGAAAATTATTGAAAGACTCTAGTTACTTGTCTGTTTATTATTTATAAAGTAGACATCTAGAAGTTGATTTATAACACTTTACTTACGGATTTGGCGCGGTGGCAACGTGCAGAATCATCTTGAAAAACATACTTGTCAGTATACGAATGATACTGGTACCAAAAACTCCCTTACTACTTCTCCATACTTTTGAGCGTTCATAGTTCCATTAAAAAAGTGCAAAGGGCCCAAAACGTAAAAAGAAAAACATCCCCAAACCATCTGGCTTTGAGAAAACTTCACTGTTTTGACTATGCACTCGTCCTTGAACCTTTCACCTGCTGACCGTCAAACGTATGGCAAATTGTCGGCACACAACAAATGGAATTCACTTTCATCGGACCATATCACACATCGCCAATCATCCTGCGTCCAATCTTGGTACTTTTTTGCCCACGTCAAGCGAGCTTTTTTCATTTTTGTGGTTAGAAGAGGTTTTTTCGCTGGTCGTCTTTCATATAAGCCTATCTCCCGTAGCCGTCGGCGTATGGTTTCGGCGCTTAGATCAACTTGATGAAATTCACTCAGCTCTGCTCTTATACGGACAGCACTTTTAAAGCGATCTTTCATGCTAATTCGTTGTAATACATTGTCCGTCTTCTGGGTTGTTTTACGTTTTCGTCCCGAGCCTTTTTTTCCTTTCCAGTGGATCCAAATTTTCTTTTTTCTTCATCAGTCGTACGATAGTTGAATGACAGCATCCTATTTTAATCGCAATCTCACGATAGCCAAGCCCTTCTTCGACTAAAGTCAATATTTGTACTTTTTCGTCCCGAGTCAGTTGATGATATTTACCAGACATTTCACTTTTTTTTACTTGTCACCGTCACAACTCAATTCAAAGTGATATTTTTGCACTGAATACGAGGCCGAACTCCGCTATGGGGAATACTTTTCATTATTATGGGAAAAACCCTTACGATCTAATGTAATTAGGCATTTTTTGAGAACTCATTAGGTGATGCGGTTTTTATGACTGCAAGTGTATTCGAAATGACTTCCATTTGCCTTCCAGCACGACTTAAGAGTCATTGATTGCGAGACGCACATCATGCATGGGGAAATTGTCCACTGCAGGGACAAGGACTCGCTTTAAGAACTGAATATTTGAGTGTCGAGTGGAGCAAGCCATGCCCTCTAATACGGACCATAACTTGTAATCCAACGGGTTGAGATCTGGACTACCAGCTGGCCAATCATCCATTGATATGAAGTCCGGAACGTTGTTTTTGAGCCACAGTTGAGTCGTTTTTGCTTTGTGAGCTGGAGCAGAGTCTTGCTCGAAAGTCCATGGCTTGTTGTTGAATATTGATCGGTTGAGAGACTTCACAATGGGTTCCAAGACGGTCGATTGATATATTTTGGCCGATGTTTCCATCTTTTCTTGCAAAAATGGAGCTTGGTAACGCCATCGTAGCACACTCCCCACCATACCATTGCAGACGCGGGATGGTGGCCCCGTTGAACCCTCTGGATGAGTTGGGATGCTTCGGTGAAGATTTTCTCGTCAGTAAACAGAATTTGTCTGTGAGCGTTCTTCGCATACCGGCTGAGTAACGCTTTCGATCTTCACTTGCGTTTTTCCTTCAATGCCGCCGTGAGCCGGTGTCCAGTGTGTCGCTTGTACGCTTGTACGAGTCCTAAATCTTCTTTGATAATGCGAGACATGGATTTTTGCGAAATTTGCATTTCCCGCGACAAGATTTTCTGTTTTCGCAGCGGTTTTCGGTCGATTCGTTTCTTCACGGCTTTGATCGCTTTCGGAGTTCTCACAGTGCGCGGACGGCCGCATCTTTGACGGTCTCGTACTCCACCAGTATTTTCACTTTTTGGGCTACATCAGCATCTTGCTACAACATATAGACTTCGCGGTTATATCTTTTATTTCGTCCTCCTCATATGGAGGGCTGGATCAAATATGCGTTCTGCTTTCGTATTTGTTGTCTCTCGCTAGTTTGACAGTTGACAGCGACAGTCTGTTTTGCCAAATCACCATGGACGGACATAGCGTTCAACAACACGTGCAAGTGATAAAATTGTTTATCAGTATGGGTGTTCTGTTCGGGCAACGTTCCGCGCTCTTCGCCCATTTTACGGTCGCTATAATCGTCCTACCGAGAGGACTATTCGCAGTGTGGTGGATAAAATTTGAGTCCACTGGCTCAGTAAACGATAAACCAACACCCGTACGTCGACGAAACGCAAGATCTGCCGAAAACATCTTCGCTCTCCGTGAGAGTGTGCAGGTGAATCCGAGGCAGTCGATTTGGTGTGGCTCACAAGAACTCGGCCTTTCACGGACCACAACTTGGCGAATTTTGCGTCGTGACTTATACCTGCACCCGTACAAAATTCAACTGATCAAGGACCTGAAGGTAAACGACCATAGACAATGACGTGTGTTCGCCGAATAGGCTCTGGAGCCCATTTTAATCGAAAAATCACCCTCAGCGATGAGGCCCATTTCTGGATGAATGGGTACGTCAACAAACAAAATTGTCAAATTTGAGACAAGCCACATGACGGTCCAAGAGCATTCAATGTATCCCGAAAAAGTCACTGTTTGGGTTGGATTTTGGGCTGGTGGCGTCATCGGTCCATATTTTTTTGACGAGCACTACAGGTCAATGATTGCCAACTTCATTTGGCCTGAATTGGATGATATGGATACCAACGACATATGATTTTAACAGGACAGAGCTACGTGCTACACAGCTGACGCCACATTGAAAATTCTGCACAAGCGATTCGAGGGCATGGCCATCTCACGTGAAGGTGATGTGACCTGGTCACCGACATCGTTCGATTTGACCATGTTAGATTTTTCTTGTGGGGTTTTCTGCAGTCGCAGGTCTATGCGAATAAGCCACAAACCACAGCAGCACTCAAAGCCAACATAATCCATGCCATCGGTCAAATGCAGTCTGATTTATGCGCCAGAGTCATGGAAAATTTAACATTTCGGATGCGCTCCAAAAATTTGGATGATATCTCACACACACTTTGCTTTATTTAAATTTAAAGATAGAAAGCGCTTAATGAAAGAAATATGTTCAAAGTTAGAAGCTTTGAACCTGTCTATGATATTTTTCCAAGCAAAAGAGGCAGCGATTTATTAAGGCAAGTCTTCGTCAAACCTTCACTAGGGTGTCATTCGTGAAATTTATCGTCACTGACAGATAGGCAAACTCCTTTACTGTTTCGAATTTACTGCTCTCAACACTGACGTTTTGTCCCAGGCGGTAGTTAGATGAAAGCATGTACTCGTGCGTGGTTTTGTGCTCAATGACGAGTAATTGGAGGAGCGGCCGTTGATATCATCAGCTAGACAGATTTTCTTTGAATATAGTGCGCTCGGTGCAAACACCCCAACCCTTAGTGTACGAGTAGCATAAGTGCAAGAACATAATTTCATATTTACTTAGGTGCTTAGATATGTTGACCGTTCTGGTTTCTGTCCGTATTCCCTTTACTGGCTCCATTGCTAGTTGCATCCATATCGGTTCTGGAATGAGATGTTATGCTGCTTTATGTTTTGGATGTTTTTTTTTATTGGAGAGTATGCTGCAGGTACTACTCCTTGTATGTTATTTCTAATGAAATTTTCCAGTCCTTCGGTACCAGCAGCCATCACGTCACCGCCAAGTACCTGAAGTCTGATGCCTGCGGTATCGTCATCACTTTCACATCAGTCGCAGAATGTTGTTTTACTTATGCCCAATACACGGAAGTACTAAGCGAAGCCTGCAGACTTTCCTGCTAAGGGACAACAGGAAAGCCGCTGACGTTTGCTCTGGAGAGTCATGGTATCTGCTATATCATATGAAACCCAGCTGTCAATGTAAGCCTTAACCGAGAACGCAAGAAGACCTATCTTAGGTTCGGGTCCTGTAAAACTCTCCTCTGAGCTTTACCTCGCAAGTTCATTGTCGATTTTATTTCCTGTGATCTCATTGTGATCCGGAAAACAGATGAGACTCACTTAATTCAGTCTTCAGTGAAGTCTTGCATTCGCGAACTAATTTGGAAGTTGGGATAGGGTTCAGCTACCGATGCAAATGCTACGCCCCCTCTGCTGGTTCTTCACGATATAGTTCATTGCCAACAGGATTGCGTATGCCTCCGCTTGAGAGACAGGCGCGAGTTTTCCTAACGTGGACTGAAATCTAGCATTGTCGTCCTCCAGAAAGAGCCAGCTGTGAAGACCGTTTACATTCCTTCCCTGGCTCAGATTGTGGTTGAAACCAGTCCGCATATGCCCATGAGACCAGAGTCAAAAAAACAGTCGGCGCGCGAGTTCATCAAGGTTTCAGCGGATGCTGCATATTACTATACAAAAGATCACTTTTCTTTAAATGGAAGATAGCTGCACTCTCAGCTCATGATATGAATATCTAGAGGAGGGATATCTATCATTGCGTCTAGAGCGGATCAAAGTGTGCTAGGGAAAGCCCCCATACCTCCGAGACAGACCGTTCTTTGAAGTCTGGTAAAAGCAGCAATCAAGTATTTTCGTAAGAGCTTATTCCACCAGACAACCGACGCATAGGATATACGAGTAACTGACCTTATCATACCCATGTAGATCCAGAGGACTCTAGATATCTTGCCGATAGCTCCTTTGCACTGCCAGAAGGCTGACAGCGCCTTAGAGACTTTCGACGTAACATGCTTAGTCCATAGAAGTTTGTTATTCAGGATGATATCCAAATAGTTATCTTCTTCGGAGACTTGGATGATAATGCTTTTCAGCACTAGATGAGTCAAGCTAGACAGGTTCCCCCTTCTCGTAAAGGGAACAACCTCAGTTTTGAGAAGATTGACTGAAAGACAATTTCTAGTGCACCATTCGCAGATCAGTCTAGCGCTGCCTTCGCTAGGCATGATCCAACAGACAGTACAGGTACATCATCTTCATATCCATGTACGTCAGAACTATTGAGTGCGTTGAGCAGTGAGTCGACTAGCATGCACCCCGGAAAGGCTCTTACATAGGCATAGAGTAGCGGACTTGGAATGCTTAGGGTCGATCTGAGTCAATAATTTATGAGAAGTATAGATAGGAACTTGAGTCATACCTAGATTTAATGGTCTCAACAGAAGTTTAGTTTCAGGCCGCAACCAGGGAAGGGCCATTCTTATTTTCCCGATTCTTTCTCTCCTTGTAAGAGCAGTCGATTTTTCGCTTTTCAGTGCCGAATACATGGTTCTAGGTATGAAGACGCATTAGCGCATCCCATGTTTCCTTGAGTTGCATAGGGGGAGTGCCGGAAACTTTCTTTCGCTTGGCCCTCTTCGTCGGTTGTTTGATTTCAGTGGGGACACTTCCACCGACCTGTTTTTCTTCTCCGTCGCCGTTGGGGGAGTGAGACTTTTAGCACTCGTGCCTTCGACAGCGTTTGTCCCACGTCTTCGTTTCCTCTTCAGCTGACCCATAGACGGTAATCCTTCTCCTGACGCCCGTTCCAACTTTCCGATCTCCCGAGAACAAGCCGTCAAAAACATCACTCTGACCAACCACAGGTCTATTCTGGAGTTGAACTGCAACAGGCAGGACCTCTTCGGTGCTTTTTCCATCGTTCCAGTCCAATCTACCGAACGTGTAGCATAAAGCGCCGCGGGAGTCATCGGAATCAGGTAATTTAGCTGCTTTTGGGTTAACGCCATAATCGGCGGGGGTTTTTTTTTAAGTATGTTGGTTGGGGCCTACGCAATCCGTGCTTGGATTGGCGCTTAGCTAAACCTCTCACCTGGGTGATTTTTAGAATCTTAGGTGCCTCTTAACTCTTACTGCCATGACAAGGTAGCTTGTGTATGTGTATGTGTTCTGCGGTTTCGTAGTCTTTTATACAAAAGCGGCACCCCTTTCCTGACTAATACGGAATTGGTAGCGTCGGCTAGGAAGCCGACCAGTCTTTGATATCATCTCTTTTGAAGTGAAGATATACGACGGGTTTTATGGCTCTGCCTATGAAAGGACACACATAGGATAGTGTTAACGTTTATCTTCTTTAGATCACTTAAGTTATTGAAGAAAAAAAGTCCTAGGAGAAGTTTTCTTTTTTTGGAAGTGAGCTAGGCGTGTACAGAGTAGGTGGAGGATTGCCTCCTCTTCCTCCTTGCCCATACAGCTTCTACAGCAATGGTTTGTAAAGGCGCCAAGCCTTCTTGCATGCTTGCCTATAAAGCAGTTTCCAGCCATGACACCTATGATGGCGTTGAGATATTTCCTAGTCAGAAGAATCAAACTCTTAGAGCGATACAGATCCAGCTTTGGCCAGATCTATTTGTTCGCTAGACATATTGATCCAACAATCCATTTAAGGTCTGTCCTTTGACTAGCATCCAGCTTTAATATTGACATGCTCGTAGCGTAGGGTAGGTATACCTACCCTTTTCCGGTAGAATGGGTAGAGTGGTTCCAATTTGGCGAGTTCGTCGGCCCTACAGTTCCCTGGAATGTCTCTGTGGCCCGGCATTCAACAAAGGTGAAGGTTGAACTGCTTTGCCATCGCCGTAAAAGATGATCGGCATTCAAAGGCGGTCTTAGAATTTAATGAGACTGATTCCAGAGACTTGGTATCGGCCTGACTATCCGAAAAGATGCGGATATCCTTTGCAGATATCACGTTTTTCTTCAGCCAGGATAGAGCTTCTTTAATCGCCGAAATTCCCGCCTGAAACACGCTCCAGTGATTTGGTAGACGGAAAGAGAGACTTGGATTTAGCTTATCTGAGAAAACACCACCACGTTTTACACATCGGTTTTCGATCCATCTGTGTAAAAGTGGATTGACTTGTCCTCCATGAAAGCATCTTCCTCCCAGAAGGATCTAGAGTGGAACCAAAGTTCAGGTATGGTGTAATCGATGTTCTCTGTGATGATATTAAGAATATTATCGTGGTTAAATAAATTATTTGTACACTGTGTAGTCGCTTTCAGGCGGATAGCTGCAGTTGCAGCTACTTGCCTGCTGATATCTGCAGGGATGTCAGGTGAAATAGAATATCTAATACCGCGGAGTGAGGGCTCCACTTATGCATAGACATGCTGTTCCTTGGACTTTGCTTAGTTTGTTGCAGTTGACTGCATTGTCTAAGGCCGTCCACCAGAAGACAACCCTGTAGGTGAGTATCGGTCTTATGACCGAGATGTATAGCCAGTAGGTTATGCGAGGCTGATAGCCCCAATTTTTCCCAATGACTTTTTTGCAAGAAAAACAAAGCAGCTTTCTTTACTCTTTCTTGAATGTTAGGTTTCCAGTTTAGTTTCCTGTCAATGAGACGCAGATATTTTGCTGTATCGGAAAATACTAAACTGGTACCGCTTATTGAGGGAGGGTCTGTAATTGGAATTTTGTATTTCCTGGAAAAGAGGACAAGATCAGTTTTACTCCAATCCTCAGCGATATGCCCATCGGGCTAATCTGTTAAGATTTAGCTGAAGGAGTTCTTTGGTAGTATTAAGATGCTTACCTGAGCCGACTATAGTAACGTCATCTATATAGGCATCCTACCACCCGCTTCCAGGTTTAACAACAGTTCATTAAGCTGTAAGTTCTAGCGAAGGGGAGAAAGGACAACGCCTTGCGGCGTACCTCTGCTAACACATCTTTTAGCAGAACCGTCAACCAGTTTGGAGTTGATTAGCCTGCTACTTAGCGTAAGGCTGATCAACTCCCCAAGTGAGTCGTCTACCTGCAGAGTTGACAGCGCAGTCGTGATTGCGGATGTGTTGACGTTGTTAAAGGCGCCCTCTATGTCCAGGAAAGCAACCATTGTGCACCCTCTACATTGTAGGGATCGTTCGATGTGGCTAGGTAGTGAATGCAGAGCCATTTCCACCGACATTCCTTTACAGTAGGCATGTTAAGCCGTTGACAAAAGTCTTGGATCAATTTTAGCTCGTATATGGATATCAATTAGTCATTCTAGAGTTTTCAGAATTAAGGGTGATTGACTTATAGGTTTGAGGTTCTTTAGGACAACATGAGAGCAATTCCCGGTTTTGGGAATGAAAACTACATTCACTTCTCTCCATGACAATGGAATGTGGATCAGTTCTACCCAGCTCCTCATGATATTCTGTAGCGTTGGCAGAATAATATCTGTGAACCTTTGTAGCTCAGCAGGTATTATACCGTCCGGACCAGCAGACTTGTATGGTTTGAATCAGCGCCCAGAGCAGTTTGTCTCTTGTAATCAGACCATAAATTTTGGCCATGGCTTCAGTAGTCCTGTTTGGGTTGCTACTGGCCGCGAATAGGGAGTTACCTGGAAGGACAGTAAGATTTAGGTATGTCTCTGGGCTTATTACTTGGTTAGCGGATAGACACTGCCTTCAGGTTTGTGATATGTATCCCAGATTGAAGCTGGGCCTCCGACCTATATCGGAATGGGAATTTGACCTTTTTGAATCAGAGCTGGAGGAAAGTTTCCGTCTTTTCCCGGTGTCTTGAAAGGTTTAAATGCGCTATTCGATTCGACGAAGAGCGAAGATTCCCACTAGCCACCGAAAGAGGCAATCGCCATAGCCGGATTTTTGGTGTTTTTTTTTTATTAGGTGTATAATTTAATTCGTGTACGTCATTTCAGTATATGTCATTCATTTGAAGTGTAAACAACAATTTTTTTTTTCACTCAAATATGTCGAACTTTGTGCCTGAAAAAGTGTTTTTGCGGGCAGTTCTTCTTCATTACTTTAATATGAAGAAAACTGCTGCGAAAGTCATCGTATTTTGGTGAAAGTTTATGGTGAACATGCGCTAGCTGAGCGAACGTGCAAAAAGTGGTTTGCACGATTTAAAAGTGGTGATTTTGGCTTGGAAGACCATGAACGTCCTGGGCAGCCAAAAAAGTTTGGAGATGAAGAACTGGAAGCATTACTCTATGAAGATTGTTGCCAAACACAAGAAGAGCTCGCAGAATCTTTGGGTGTCACTCAAACAGCCATTTCAAAACGTTTAAAAGCAGCTGGATATATTCAAAAGCAAGGAAATTGGGTTCCACATGAACTCAAGCCGAGAGACGTCGAAAGGCGGTTTTGCATGTCCGAAATGCTGCTGGAACGCCACAAAAGGAAGTCATTTTTGCATCGGATTGTTACTGATGATGAAAAATGGATCCATTACGACAACCCCAAGTGCAAAAAATCATATGTGAAACCCGTCCAACCAGCCAAATCAACGCTCGGCCCCACGTTGCTATTCCGGTTAAGAACTATTTGGAAAACAGTGGATGGGAAGTCTTACCCCACCCCCACCCGCCTTGCCCCTTCTGGCTACCATTTGTTCCGGTCGATGCAGAACGCCCTCACTGAAATACGGTTCACATCAGAGCAGAATATCAAAAATTGGCTTGATTCATTCTTGGCTGCCAAGCCGGCGCAGTTCTTTTGGGATGGGATCTACAAATTGCCAGAAAGATGGGAAAAAGTCATAGCTTCAGATGGGCAATACTTTAAATAATACTATTGTACATGTTTTTCTTAAATAAACGTTCAAATTTTGAAAAAAAAAACCCACGAATTAAGTTATATACCCAATATTTGCAAAAAAATATACTAGTTCTAAAACTTGTATGGGACCATAAATCGTGTTTGTAGTTCTTGCGTAGTTTGTGAACAAATAAAGAAAAATTAAAAAATACAAGCGTCCTGGATTCAGGAGTGTCCAAGTTTCTTAAGACTATTTTTTCCGTAAACGTCTTCGACGTACTTCAATTCAATACTAAATTAACCTGAATTAGCCTTCTATTGGAAAAGTTAAATGTTCCGGCACGTGTTGAACCGGAAGAAGTTCTTCGTTCCACTAAAAATATTTTCCAAAATATCTTATTTGTAAAATCAATTCTGCTTTACAAACACAGTCGTGTTTTGCAAACATGACTCAGTCAAGCAAACCCATCCAATTAATCGTTTGTTGCCAAGTAGTACCAAAACTTAACTGGCAAATTATAACAATCAATAAATAGCAAATAAAATTGTACACACAAGTAGTAAGTACTGTATCTACATATGTATCTACTCGTGCACTGGTGTATTTTCCTCTACACGCTGAATAATATTTTTGCTGATTCGCCGGGCCTAAATAGCAGCTCGTTATGCCAGACACGATTTGCAACACAATCTGCAACTTACTAATTCACTAAATCTACAACTTATCCGTCCTAAGTACTGCGTCTAGTAGTGCAAATAAATTTATTTTCCAATTTCACATAAACACGATAGATACGAGCACCACTACATCTCGATTGATCTCCATTTGATCGTAAAGTCATGCGATCGTGCGCCCGCACAGATTACAATCCAATCGGGTTGCCATGCCGCAGAAGGTATCGATATTTTTGAAACTTCTTAACACTTAACTTAGTTCGATTTGATGTTGTTTTTGAGATAAGTGGCAAAACACTTCACGTTTTGGATCACTTACTTTGGACGTACGCAATCGGTGGTTTCCATAATTGAAAGGAACCCAATAAACATACATTTGGGGCATTCTTATTCTCGTCAACTTTAATTTGAGTATCTGAGTTAACCATTTATCACTTGAGCTAATTTAAGTATCTCTTGAGCGGCCGTAATGATAATTCTGCAAGTTGTTTGTGGGAACAAAGAGTAACCTTTTAGTGAAACTCTAATTGGCTTGGACGTGCGATTATGTTAAATTGGAATTTTTCTTATTTTTTTTTTTTTTCATCGAAAAGAACACGTTTTACAATTGTGATGGTTTCGCACAGACTGTGCAAATAGCGACAGGTCGATTTGTCCACATCTAGAATATCGACCCTATTGTGGCAAGCATGCTAATTTTAAAAGCCCCTAAGTTGTCCTTAGTTATGTTTGCTTGGCTGGTAACGTTTTTCTGGATATATTTCCATAAATAAGTGATGAAGTATGCACATTAGATTAGACTTGATTAGATTGTTGTGGAAGGTGGTATAATGAATCCCAGATGGGCCTATTTTGATGTCCTCCATTTGGAGCTCATCTGTGATGCCGCAATTTGTGAGGAAGGCGGCTAAGTTTTGGTTAAACCATTGCAGTCACATAGTACGAGTATGTGTTCTGCTGTTCCCACGTACTTGTTGCACAATCTGCATGTATTGTCTTGTGGTATGCTCATGGTCGTCAGGTGTTTTTTTCACATGGCAGTGTCCTGCGAGAAAACCTTTGATCACTCAAAGCTGACTTCTACTTAGTTGTAGTAGAACTTTTTTTGTTTTTTTGTGGCAACATCTTGGCATAAAGTTGTTGGCTTGTCTGTTTCCTTTGGTTTTTCTCCAGAAATGAAGCGTCTTTTCCTCTAGCCAAGTTTTAATATTCCTTTTACTGTGTTAATTGGTGGCCCACAGAATGGTGGTCTTGGCATCTGGAATTGCGATGCGGGCCACTCTGCTGTCGGAGAGAATATAAATGTTTTTGTTTGTTATGCCTGTTTAGATTCTCTCGAATGCAAAGCTCTATTGCATGGCATGTATGGATGTCTTAGTGCGAGGACCATATACTCCGGCTCCAACTCCTTCATTTGTTTTGGATCCGTCTGTGTACCATACATGTGAGTCCTTGGCAAATGTGAGTTTTTCCAGTTCACAGTTAAGACGGTCTGGAAATGTAACCTTAAAGTTGTACCGAAAGTACAAGTGCATACACCTTCAGTATGAACTACTTTGGAATTGGATTCATCTTCTGTGATGAGCATGTAAGCAATTACCATTTCTTTCTTCATGAGTTCCAGATGAATTGTTGGGATGTTTAGGATAATTTCAAGCGCAACTATAAGTGCGGTTCTCATTGCACCAGTTGCACAGACACAGGCTTCTTTTTTTTTACGAGGACTCAAAAGCATCTTTAGGTATTTCGTCAGAAGGATGTCCTCAGCAAAAGCTCAAAGCGTTCGTCTAGTCGTCACTGTCAAGTTTGTGGAGAAGTTACTCCTCGCTGGAAATGCTCACTCTCCCGGCGGCGTTCTATAGCTCTCAGCTCCATCATCAATGTCACGATTGAGTCTTCAATAGCCTGCTAATTTCGGGGGCTGCTTATCATACTGGAGAGCAGGTTTATCGCTGAAACTGGTTGCTTGATCGCTTCGTTAATGGAACTCCTGATGTACTCGAATCTCGGCCACGAGAAGAGAACATGCTCGCATCCTCTATTGTTCTCTCACAGTTTGGGCAGTGAGGATCATCTTCAATGCCGAGGCGATGGAGTTTGCCGCTGAAACAGCCATGTCCACTGAAGGCTGGAGTGAGGTAGTAGTTTGCCTCTCCATGCCCCCTCTGCAGCCATTCACGGACGTTGGGGATTAGTTTATACGTCCATCTACCCTTTTGGCTCCATCTATTTTGCCATGCACGAGTTGTATTACACCGGGCATCCTCTTTTGGCAGGATGCCCTGTCGGATCTTCTGCAGCTCTTCCTCGATCAGGTCGATCGGAGGCATGCAGCGTCATCAGAGACGCTCACTACATGGAGCGCGGTCAGGCGGTATGTGGAAGTTATTCCGGCCGCGTAAGAGCGCTCAGCCACTTCCGATGCCCAGATGGGAGCCGTGTACAAAATCAAAGAACTGGTGACCTGCTAGCAGCCTTCGCCCTAGACCGGATGCCCGATTTTATTTGCCATTATCCGGGGACAGAGCTATCGTGATCCTGTCGACTTTACCTTTTACTTGCTTTAGATGCTCCTTAAAGCAGATCCTCGCATCTAGGAGGACTCCCAGGTATCGCAGGAAAGGCTCTGATGTCACCGTAAAATCGCCACTCTGGAAGGAAAACACTTCTCTCGTTTTCCTTGTGGTCATGAGAATTGCTTCGGTCTACTCTGCCACCAGGTCCAATCTCTTTCTTTGCAGTCAACTGGTCTCCATGCCGACTACCTCCGTGCTTCTAGTCGTAATTTCTTCAATAGTCTTGGCCACAACTACTGCTGCCAGGTCATCCACGTACCTCACGATCGTGCAATCCTCGGGCAGTGCAATCTCGAGCACGTTGTTGTTCATCGCGTCCCAGAGGATGGGGCCCAGCACCGATTCTTGGGGGACTCCCTATGTCACTCTGTAACGCTGTACACCGACATCCGTTGTGTATTGCAGCCTTCTATCCCTGAAGTAATCGCGCACGATTCTCTGGAGGTAGTTTGGCACCCCAAGGGCATCCAATGCGTGTACGATACGGGACCGTCTGGCTGAGTTGAAAGCGGTTCTTACGTCCAACGTGACTACAGCACAGTATTTCTTGGAACCGCCTCTCCATCTTTCTCCAGCCGTAGCGTCTCGAGCTATGCTGACTACCATCTCGATGGCATCCAGGGTCGATATATGTTTTCTGAAGCCAAACTGCCGCTCGTTCAGACCAACGGGGCGTTCCAAGGCTTCATTCACGATTCACGATTCACGATGACGCCTTCGTGTGTTTTTCCAAGTTCATCCAAGAGGCAGATTGGTCGATATCCCGAGGGACCTTGGAGATTCTTCCCTGGATTGGGAATCAGGACCAAGTTATACCTCTTCCATTGCTTCGGGAACGTACCTTCCTTCAGGCATGCCGTAAATAGCCTTGAAAAGGGGGCGGGTTTACCTTTATGGCCAAAGCGAGTACCACGCTCGAGATGCCATCTGGGCCCGGGGCCTTATTTGGCTTAAGCCGATTCATAGCCATGAGGACTTCCGCTATACTAACCTCCGGGATCGGTCCCTGTGGTAACGGGGCTTGGTGCGAGATTCTGTTCACCGTCCTGGGGAACAGTGTGGCCACAATTTTCTTCATCAGGGAAGGGTCGGTAGGTTGCCCCACGGGTCCATGTCCGCGCTCGCGCAGAGCTCCTTAAAGGACTGAAGCTTACTACGCTTAATGGCCTTCCTTAAAGCACGTTTGCTGTCCACGTATATCTCATGGCGCTACTGTCGGAGGGTTTCCTCCCTGATGCGGTGTGCGCGACGTCTGGCCTTGATGCGCATGGATCTTAGGCGAGCGATCTCCTTAAAATGCTCGATCTATCAATGCTGAAAACTTGACTGCAGAGGTGCCTCGCTGAGGACAAGAGACTGATTGTGTTAGCTAAGGTAGATAATTGGAAGAGATTCGCGGATTCAGATAGGGACGATCATTATGGAAAACTCTACAAAATCTGTAGAACAAACAAAAAACTCGAGGTCGGAGCCATACGTGTGGGAAACACCACACACAGGGATTGGAAGGACTGCATGGGTGCCTTACTTAATGCTTTCTTCCCCACAGAAGACCGAGCTGAGGCCCCTTCGGCTGCTAAGTCAGCAGCACACTCGGTGGAACACGGTGTTTCACTTCTTCGTTCAAAAGGTCTCCCGGGCTAGATGGAATGACTGGCGAAATCGTGAAAACCATTTGGAAAGTCTACTGGAAAGGATTATGGTGGAAAGAAAAAGCAAGCATTTGCATTGAGGACGATTGGTCTCATGTCAAAGACAGCGTCCGATCAAGTAGGGCTACCCATGTGTTAGGCATCTTTATAGACTTTGAAGGTGCTTTTGACCACCTAAGTTGGGGAAGTATTTTCCGAAGGCTGCATGACATTGGCTGCCAGGAAATTGAGCCTTGGAAAAGTTACTTTTCTGACAGAAGTGCGTACGTCATGAATAATGGCCTAAATGAGAGTTTGACCGTAAATGTGGAGCCCATTAATTTGGAATCTAATGATGGACCCCCTACTGGGGCAGACATGTGAAACCTCCAAGTGCTGCGCATATGCGGACGACCTGTTACTCATTTTGGAAGCACCATCCAGGAGGGTGCTGGAAGAAATGGGAAACACGGTTCTCCGGCATGTTGAGGACTGGAGCAGCAGTGTAGGCATTTGCGATTCTCAAAAGAAGACTGTAATGATGTTGTTCAAGGCGATCTGCCCAAAACAAGTTGTATGTCGATGCTCTTAGATATGTGACACAAGTCAAGTATCTGGGTAAAACTATGAAAGAGAGGTTAAACATCTTACCGCACTTGGAAAGAGTCCATGACGAACTCACAACTGTCATGGGGTAGGTAAGGGGCCATTATGCGGTCTGACTCGGGGCTCAGCAGGCGTGCCGTGCATATCATATATGGCGGCCTTTTTGTTGCCTGTACAACATTTGGGGCATTAGTATGGTACGATGTAGTCCCGAGTGTGACCGGTCGCAGAAAGATCCTCTCTTGCTAAAGAGTGGCCTTGCTTGGCTGTTTGCCTGTTTGCCGTACTGTCTCCACGGAAGCACTTTAGGTTTTTATGGAATAGCCTTCAAGCTAAAGAGGGGTATGCCCTTAAGTGAGAGAGACTGGTCGGCTGACATTTAAGTCAACCGGTTGTCCTTACGGGAGCGTAAGGCCCAGGTAGATGAATGCGTCACATTTAGATGGGATGATGGCGTTAACGGCAGGGTAACTTACCGCTCCCTGAAGGGATGTCTTGTTCATGCGGTAACGGCCGGAGCTGAGGTTTAATCTCAACTTGGGCTTCCTTCTTACTGGACAGGGTGCGAAGCTCGACCGGAGCCTATATTCTGGTACCACGGGAGATCAGGAGCCCTCGGAACTATGGTTCCGGCCTGACGTAGGAGTTGGCCCCCTTGTGGGAGTATCGTGGTGGCTGTAGGTTTATACAGAAAATCGCGGGGAGAGTAGATCGACTGGAACTCTGACACCTCATGGTTTAGCATAGGCTGTAGTACTACGGCTTGTGCCCAACCATTTGATGGCTATGGAACCAATCGGTCTGCTCGGTGTGGAGTTGCACAACAACCGGGTGCCACGACCCAAAGAATGGTAGAGGTTTTAGATAGGCCTCAGCCTTTTACCAAGAAGGGAGATCGTGTCTTATACACGACTTCTAGTAGATACTGGAGGTGGTTTTAATACCATCCGAAGAGACATGAACGTACACGGCAGGTGTCCACGTAAAACACATGAGACTATCTATAGCACTCGCCGTTGACGGTTGTAGCATTGCGCCAGTTTCGTTTTGGAAGAAGTACGGACCGATGATTCCGCCAGACCGAAATTCGCACTTTCTTGGAATGCATTTTGTGCTGGTGTATCTTGTGTGGATTTCTCGTCCCAAATCAGACAAATTTTTCTTATTCACTCATCCATTCATCCAAAAATGAACCTCGTCGCTTAACATGATTTTTTTGCTAAAATTTTGGGTCAACTTCATGACTTGTAGATGTTGTTCCACGCAATAACTTGCCATGGTGATTTACCATACACTACTGAATAATAGCCGCAATAGCCTAACAAATTTCGAGCGTTCCAGTAGACTTTAAGTCAACTGGCAGGAAACTACCTGAAGAGGTGTCCCCGAGGTATTTGTGTAACACATTTTGGGCCTGGCAGCTAATGACTTTGACATTAAGTGACACAACCATACCTGGCAGGCTATAAATACGCCATAATGCGAGTAACACCTGCTAGCCGCAACCTTCTATGAAATGTTTCGATTGAAGTTTCTTTGCTCAACATCTTTTATCGAATGTTCCAAATGCCTCAAGGAAGAGTTAACCAAGAGCTTAAATAACAATTTGCATTTCCAACCTATCCACAATTTTCAATGGAGTGACTTAATAATTAATTAATGTTAAGTCAATTAGCTTTTTTTTTTTTTAATTGACACTATAAACATTCTATGCCATAATTGTCACCAAAAACAAACAGATACTTTTAGTATCTGTTGGAAAATGAAAAAAAAAAAAAAAAACAATTGATTAAATGGGAATGTTTGTTAACAGGCTTACAACCCTCAAATGCGTCATTTCCTTTGAGAGACATTCTGCGCATAGTTGTCAAAGACGTGTCCTTGGGGCATTTGTGGCGCAATCTCGAATACATTATCTAAAACCTAATTAGATATCGCACTTTATTATCTCTGCTGAATATTTGAATTCGAATTCGTGTACGAATTTCTCTTTTGACATTAAAAAAAAATGCTATCAAAGTTGACTTATCTCTGCGAGGTGGACGAGCTAGCGTATGCCAATTAAATGTGCTCTTTGACTGTTCGAATATCAATCTCAAGGCATGTGGCGGCCGACTTATCTTTATATACGTTTTGTTACCCATAATTGACGGATACGTTCGTATTTTTATTGAAGAATTGATTTTTGTTGTACGCATGTGATTTATGATTGGAATTAAGGGTTTCACTTGCAGTTGTTCGACTCATGATATGACCTCGTGCTGGACTCAATTTAATGTTTTTTTTTTTTTTTTTTGAGTTACCACAAGGAAGTTATAAAATACGTTGTTTCATCTGTGAATTGATATCGTCAGAATATTTGTTAAATGAGGAATTTTCTGCTGTACATATTCTTCCTATAACTTTATTATAGCTGGCGAATCGGCATGAAAGCGGTTCATAACACTCTCCGTATGACGAGATTAAAGGTGTCCTAAAAGTCCTCATTTGACATTGAATTTCTTAACGTTCCAATCTTTTTACCTCAATCTTTGCCTAGATGTCAAGAAAGTCACAAAGCGGTTCCAATTGTCTGCAGTAAGCCGCAGTAGGATCTGTAGACAGTCTCAAACCAGCTTTGATTCAAAGCTAAAAGACTTGAGACAGGCAAATAGGTCGACTGGTTCCGTATATGAAGGCGTTGCTGTTTTCTTTAACCAGTAAGAGAAATTGGTTATGGCACTCAACAACCATCGCTAATCTATTTGCGAACTTTTTTAGCCAATCGTTTTCGACCCAATCTGATAGCCCCGATCCTTAATACTTTTTTTACCTGTTGTTTTTACTACTGTTGTCAGCGCAGTTACTACAATAGATAAAATACACAAACTGAAAGACGATTTTTCTCTAGGTCCTGATGGATTGCCCGTAGTTGTCTTCAAAAAAAATGTGCTGATAATCTGATTCATCCCCTCACTAGCATTTTCAAACTATCTTGGACTGAAAGGTTCTTTCCTTATCTCTGGAAAAGCTTTTTTATAATCACTATTCACAAAAAAGGGCCAAAGCACGATATCACAAATTGTCGTCCCATTGCTAAACTATCCTGCATGCCTAAGGTTTTTGAAAGTATTGTTTATGATGCACTATATCTTGCACACTGTGCGCCCTAGACCGAGGGAAAGAAATTGACGTAATCGCCACTGACTTCAGTAAGGCCTTTGATAACATCTCGCACAAGTTAATTCTATTCAAACTCAAAACTATTGGTTTCGAACCTAGACTGACCTCTTGGATTAATTCTTACGTTAAAAAACACTACTATCTGGTCCACTTTCGTTCCCTTCTTTTTTGACCCAATTCTCTCCACTTCGGGTGTTCCACAAGGGAGTCATCTTGGTCCATTAATTTTTATCTTGACTATTAACGATCTTGTTAATGTTATAAAGCATTCCCACATATCTATAGACAGCTTTGAAGCCCTCAACCTTTATAGGTTCTCGATATGGTGCCATAAAAACTTTTTCGAGCTCAAAATAGAAAACTGCCAAGCCATTTCTTACTCCCGGAGGCGTTTGACACTTCCAACCCACATCAATTATTTATCAAATCAAAGTGTAGCTGCAGTTACTTCAATGCGGGGCTTGGGTGTCATTTATGATACACAGCTCAATTTTCGCACCCATATTGACTCCGCAATTAGCAAAGCTAACTCCGTCTAAAAAATTCTCGGACCCCTATGTCACCAAATCCCTGTACGTAACCTTTGTTCGTCCACTTAGTACGATTTAAATATTCTGCGCATTAAAGCTATCCAACGGAGATTTTTGCAATTCGTTTTTCGCAGGCTACCATGGGTTGACCACACTATTCTACCCCTTCTATGTTAATCGACTCAAACTACTCGGTCTGCTACCTTTGGAAAAACGTCGGGAGTCCGCCGATATTCTCTTCATCCACAAACTCTTAACCGGCATCATCGACCGTCCCACAATGCTCTCCCAAATCGCATTCAATACCAACCCGTGTTATTTAAGATATGTCCACCTTTTTCGTCCGAATAATCACTGGACAACTTATGGTCTTAACTAGCCAGTGCTGAATGCTACGGATACGCAAGTGTTCGACTTCCACTGCAGTGGTTTAGTCCTTCGAAATTCCCTGAACAACCATTTTTCCCGTCATTAGGTCTTAGTTAGTAGTTATAAGTCGTAGTTTTAAGTTTAGTTTGTTAAGTTGTTTGTTTGTATTAAACGTCTCAATAAACTGTCCGGGGTTGACCAGGGCCTCAAATTAAATCAAATCCACTGTGCATATATGATGGAGGGATTACTCCTGTCAATCTATGGAAAGACTGAACCTACCCAAAGAATGATATAAATTCCGGGAGCTTCCTCAGCTCAGTGTTGTACAAAATAAGTGTCCTACCTTTGTGAAGAAGTAGCTTCTTACTAGTTTACTTAGATGACGCACCAGGTTGACTCTCGACCAAAAACCTTTTCAGTTAGCGTGGTCCTTAGCCAACTGCTTCCAGTTCGAGATAGTTTTGGTTCCTTTGCGACGTTTTTTTCTTCTGCGTTATGTTTACCGACAGGTGACACAGAGATGATATTCATTCGGTCTGAACATCATAGCCACCCCCGGCCACTGATCCGCACTTTTCTGGCCGATGTCGTAGAGTTCGCTCTAATATTTCCTCCTTTAAAGCCCGTCATCTTGCGTTTCAAGGGTATCTGCATCCTTCTTCTATGTTCTTGGTTCAGCCCCATAGAGCAGAACCGGGATGATAAGAGTTCTACATGGAGTTTCTTTAGTGCTTACTTAGTATTAGTATAAGGGCTTATTACTCAATTGAAAAGTGTAGCTCCTCGATGGGTTGGGAATGTCTCAATGTTAAAGCTGTCTTTTGTGAGATTCTGTCGATCTTTTACGGCCCTCTCCGGTTAAATAATAACAAACGCTGTGGATCGGTGTGTCCTCCCAATGATATAAAAAATGTCGTCAGCTTATGAATTCCGCACAATTTTCTCATGTATCACATTCAGAAAGTTGCATGAAAGCTCGTCACCTTGTCTAAACTCTTTTTTTGTTGGCATCCGATGAAACATCTTTGAAAATGCTTTCGTCATTCTGCACAATTTGATATTGATGCCTGGCATGGCTCCATATAGCTCGTCTCCGAATCGATAAAAATGTGGTGAGTATAGATCTGGGATGGTTGGATTTCTGATGAAGTTGCCACTTACAGCAACTCCACCACCCAAATAGAAACCTTCACACTTTCTCATATTCCTTTTGTCCAGAACATCCCACTACTCTTCCTGAGTGGCAGTGATATCTGCTTTATAACAGTGAAGGGCTTCAGCTTGTTGTTGGGCTGCACGTGGTCTGCTCCATGTCCAGATTCAAACGTTGTCAATCGTAAGCCTATTGTTATACAAGGCTAAAGCTTGATTTCAAGGTTTATACGTTGGCGGGCAGTTAGCCTGCAGGGTCAGGCTCTTAGTGGGGCCACGAGGTTCATCTCATCTCTCGTCAGCATCCGTATTTCACCATCCTGACTAGTTCTGAGAAATGCTTATGGATCTCTGCTTTAATTACATTAAAGCAACAAGGAGTCTGCCAAGCTAATTGCTGACACCATCGTTGATTCAGTGTGATGTTATAGTGCTGCTATGTCTGCTGCTCATTACTTGCGCTTATATGCTTGCCAATTCAAGTCCAGGGGACTTGCACCCATTGTCTTTCGCAAGGACTCATAGTAACAGCTCTGTGCATCCCCGGGTTGAAGCTGTACAGTGTCTTCCCTAATCGTAGAATACCCTTCCACAAGAAATAACTTAACAGAGTTTTTATTCTTTTCTCGGGCAGGCCAGGACAATCGCCCAATAGATGACAAACCGGCTTAAACTCTTCTCAGGGTTTGAGAGGTGTGCATTGTGGTGCACACCCAGACACCTTAAGATACAACCAGATATGACCCGCGTGCTCCAACAACAAAGATTTACTAAAGTTGATTTGCTCGATAGATGGTCTCGTCCTCTATGCAATTATCGAATATGCTTGTGTCTGTGCGTTATGCTGTCCCGACTTCTTGTTTGACAGAATTCATCTCTTTTCTCGTTGCGTAGAATATTTTTTTTTTCTTTGTAATCAGCATATGATGACCGTAATGCTAATAAATATTTCATTCAGAGAATTCTAGCAAGTTCCAACAATCCAGAGCCTTAACAGTCCCGGTGCCATCGGTCTAAAAGCCTCAAATCCTCGGTGTGATGATTTGTCTATTTCTACATTCATTTTCGCCCAGCAATCTTCCATCAAAGACCATGTGATCAGTCTTCGACAAGTTTGCTGCAGTGTCCCAACGAGCCGAAAAGCCGGTTTGGCGGAAGAATCACTGAAGTAGAGATCTAGAAGAATAACGCTGAATATGGTAGCCAATGCTGCTGTTGGTGATGTCCTTATTGGCTCTAGCATTCCGATATAGGCTCTTACCCTATTTTATGCACACGTCTACCAACTGTTCCAGAATTTCAAGCAGAAGTGGTAACAGACCTATCCGTCAATAGCCCTATAGCTATTGTTCCATGTTCTCCGGAATAGTTAAACTATTTTCGGTAGGCACAAAAAGTTGCGTTTAAACAGTCTAATATTCCTTCATATGAATCAACCCTAGAGCCTTTGCCTCAGAATTTTTCATAAGCAGCACGCTTCGCTATTTAGTTATATCTATTCAACTGCTTGGGGTACCCTCTTGTAGGTGAACCACTTCATGATACCTCCTCTAGCAAAATTTTCCGATCGCTACCTCCAAAAACGATTTTTTTTTTTTATAATTTGCGCATGCTCAAGGGATTTAAGCATCCTTAAAATGTTTGCACACAGCGTGGGCGAAGGAAAATCAGGGAGGATGGAAAGAGAGGTACCGGTGAACGTTGGTTTTAAATGTTTGAAGGTTACAATGACTAGGAAATAAAGAGCTAGGTAGAGTATAAGCGAGTTGTACGGCTTAGGAACGAATCACGATATTTTAGAGTACGTCCGAAAGTGGGCTTGAGGGTATACTGATTGCATTCTGAGCATTCATAGAGAGACGGGTGTCACGGTTAAAGGTTTGAAGGGGCATATGAGTTTTATCGCAAGATTTTGGGTCCTATCTAGCAGGTGCAGAGATGTTTTGGGCGCACCCGACCAGATGTGGGCATTGTACTCCAATTTCGTGCGGATAAACGCCTCATATATTGAGGCCAGATCAGAGGGGGTGAAATATTTCTTTCATCGCTTGAAGAGATATTTCGCAGCATTTTTGACGAGACCGAATATGTGGGCATCCCAACGTAAGTTGTCATTGACACACATACCGAGAATAGAAAGTTGTTCGGGTTCGGCGATGCAAGTGCCATTCATGGATAATAACTGGGTGTTTAAATTTTGCTTTAACGACAGCATTGAGGTTTGGAAGCATTAAATTCCACTCGATTGGTAGTTCCCCAATTGGTTATGCTGTTAATATCAGAATTTAATGAGCTTAGCATACGCTGCCGTTCCCGTCTACAGTCGAAGAGGAGGGACGTGAGTCCGCTAATGAATTTGAAAAGCAGAGAGTACTGTCGTAAGCAGAGGAATGCATTGGATTAGAAGTAGCAGACAATAGATCGTTGATGAAAATTAAAAAGAGTGTCGGAGACAGAACAGAGTCCTGGGGCACACCAGAATTTATTTTGTTAATAACGGACTTGAAGTCAGACAAATTGAATTGAATGTTCCGAAAGGTAATTTCTAATCCATTAAAGAAGAAAGTCATCGATCCAAAAGCAATGTCAAGTGCAACTATCTTGCTTTCGCCAGATTGATGTAAGCTTTGGTTCCACTTTTCGGTGAGACATGCCATCAGATCACCAGTGGATCTGTTGCTATGAAAACCGTACTGCCGGTCATTGAGAAGTTTTCATATTTCGAGATTTTTTATCAGCGTTTCCATGAACTTGGAAAGAACTAACGTAAGTGCAATGGGTCTGTAGGAGGAAGAAGAATCGCCTTTTTTAAGGACGGGCTCGACAAATGCTGTTGTCCATCTGCTCGATAAGTATCCTAAACGGTAGGATTGATGAAAAAGTTTACGCAGTGGTTTTGCCAGCGAGGAAGAACACCTCTTCAGAAGTAGGGGAGATATACTAGATGGAGTGAAAAGTGACATCCTTGACCGCCAGAATGCACTGCTACTGCAAAGAAGGTTGTGGTGCCATGAAGTTCATATTTAGGCAGACATGCCAAGTTTTAGTGCGGTACTGTCTTTAGTTTTGTTTTGACAGCTGATTGTTGTTTGTGTTTGGCATCATGTTGAGTATGGACAAAAACGATTTCCGTTCTCTCATGAAACATTATTTTTTGAGAGGCAAAACGGCGAAGGAAACAAAAGAAAAGTTGGATAAGTATTATGGGGCTAATGCTCCGTCAGATTACACCGTCAAATATTGGTTTCGAGTGTTTCGTGGTGGCCGCAACTCCACTACCGATCAAGTCCTCAGCGGCAGGCCCTCCGATGCGGTTACAGAGGACAATGTCAAAAAAAATACATGCAATGGTGTTGGCTGACCGGAAAGTGAAGGTGCGCGAGCTAGCAGATACCACAAAGATTAGTACTGAGCGCACACGCCATATTTTGGGCAATATTCTGCATATGAAAAAGTTATCCTGCCGCTGGGTGCCGCGCATGCTCACTCTTGACCAAAAACACGAAGGCGAGAGCTCTTCGAAAGAGTGTTTGAACTTTCTGATGCGGAATCGGGCGGACTTTTGGCGTCGATTGGTAACTGGATTTGGATCCCTCGGATTATTATCTCTTCCCAAACCTCAAAAGATGGCTCATCAATAAAAAATTCAGCTCACGCGAGGAAATCATCGACGCCACGGAGGAGTATTTTGCAGACCTTCCGGAAAATTACTTTTCGGACGGGATAAAGAAGTTGGAAAATCGCTGGAATAAGTGTATCAAACTAAAAGAGGACTATATTGAATAATATAAAAAAACATTTAAAAGAAAAAAAATTTTAAATTCCCAAGGAGGTCATTTTTCACTTCATCTAGTAGCATCTCGACCAGCGGATTTGTGAATGTTAAGATCTTTAGAACTCTTGCTACTTCACGAGTGCGAAAGTGGATTTGTCCCATTGAAGATTCGACGCACCCAAGTGTAAGTGGAGACGCTTGTGACTCCCAGACTGGCACGACCGATTCTGTGAGTATCTTATGAGCAACACGTTTTTGAAATGTAAACGATATCGACCTGAGGGCCCTCAAACAGATAACGAAATTCATCAATTTGTGCCACAAAACATGGCAAACCTTGAGAATATCTTTTTCCCAGAAAAAGCTTTTGCAATGGAACGTAATACGGCATTAAAACCCAACTCTGGAGAACCCCACTCTGACTTACAGAATTTCTATTTGGTTTGTCTACGTATACCATATTCTACTGCCAATTCCCAAGAAATAAATCCATCAAATGGTTCTCCAACGATGCAACCTGACTACTAATGGGATTATCTGGATTATGACCAAGTGCATGATTTTACGCAATTTAAAAACCTTTGTTTCTGAACGATTTTCAGCTTAAACTATTATTTCTTTTAATTAAATTCACTCTTGTCAACATTCCTAAACTTATGAAAAAACTGTGATATAAATTGAAAATTTAGTAATGCACACGACTGTCATGAATCATGATATCAGACAACCGGCACCATATTCATCAAATACTCGAACTTGGAAACGCTAATGAAATAATGAACTCGATACCATGAGGTGGAATTAGGGTGGCTAGTACTCGTAATTAGGAAGTAGAGTCTAATGAAGGCCAACGGTTGGCGTAATGACTGCCTAATAGAAAAAGTAAATCCAGAAAATAAAGGGATGTAATAATGAGAAAGTAATTTTGTTTTAAAAGTATTTTCGTATCTAAAAAGCACACAACTCAAAAAAAGATTAATGTAATCGAACTTAAAACTCATAAATTCGAATCTATTTATATCACAAAAACTGATATAGTACTTGTTTGTATACAAATTTTCGAAAAGAGCAAAAAATTCCAGAAACCAAATTAGCTGGATGCTGGATGAAATTTTTTTGAACGAAAGCTGACGTCTTTCGGTAATGCGTCTTTGAAATTTAAAATTAAATCAATTTTTCGTATGTCGATCGCAGTTTTGATTTACGAAAACGAAATTTTATTTGTGTTGTAAGGCAACAAGAATACTGCACAAACGTCAATTTAAAAAGAAAAAACAAATATTTTGTTTTGAATGAATTTTTATCCATAAACCGACAGGACGGCACGTGGAACGATCAATTCCACCTTAAAGCCAGCCAATTTAGCTTGTTTTTTTTTTTTTTTTGTTAATGAACTTATGATAGCTATGTAGGGAAAAAGGAGGAAGAAGTTGTTGTAAAGCACCTTAAGTACCTTGTACACATTTTCAAAGTACAGGCTGTTTTTGAACGTCAATAAAAAAAAAAACTATAAGACCTTTTGTTTTGTTTCTCACCTAATTATAAAGAGGAAATATGCGGATTGTATTTTATGTTGAAAACAACATCATCCAAATGCTGCCCATTTAATCGCACACACTGTTGGAAACGTTCAGTCGTATTTCGCGCCACACGCTTCAGTAAGCTAGGTTGAATATCGATAATTTTTCGCGACGGATATTTTCCTTCAGCTCCGCCAGGGACCTCGGGTTGTTATTGTAAAATTTACTTTTAAGGTACCCCCGAAAAAAAAATCTAAACGGGTTAAGTCTGGAGACCTCGGCGGCTACAGAACGTCTCCAAATCGGCTGATCAGTTTCTCTGCAAACTTTTCACGTAATAAACTCATGGTGGTTCAGTGTTGTAGCGGTCTAGCAGCTGCTTAATATTAAACTTCAAATATTTTGTACAAGAAAGTTAAAGAAAGGACATAACAATAATTTACTTCAACTTTATTTAATTTAAACTTTAAAAATTAGCACAACCGTTCACAAGAAGAAAAACAGGAAGAATCAGAAAGGAAGAAAAGGATCAGTTTTGAAAAGCGTGTTAAATAATTATCTGAAGTTAGTTACATTTCAATTTTAAGGATCGTTTGTAATTTCACCACCAGGGCGCTAGACCGCTACAATTGGTGACCCCGATTTTGAAACACTTACATATTTACTGCGCACTCTCATTAATTTATTTGCGAATATGGAAGATGCTAATACTGATCGTCAAGATTTTTCTCCACCGAATGCTAATTTGAAGAATTATGACGTGCACCCAAACCAAGTGCAGATTGATCGTATCGACCGAGCCGATTTTCCACCATTTTGGAATAAGAAAGTGCAGCTGTGGTTCACATCTATCGAATCACAGTTCCAGAGCAAAAGGATTTCAGCCGCTCAACCAAATACCACGCAGTTATCGCCCATCTTGATGAGGAAACTCTTTCGGTGGTGGAGCATATTATTACAAAACCACCAGACAAAGACAAATATTTAAAAATTAAAGAAGCCCTGATAAACGATTTCTCCATTTCACAGGAACGACGATTCAAAACTTTAGCACCGGATCTAGAATTAGGAGATAAACGTCCATCCGAGGTTTTAGCTAAAATTTACCGGCTCGGTGGTAAATTATTAGATGCTACGTTCATAAGAACCCTATGGTTCGACAGCTTACCACAGAGTGTCCAAGTTGCCCTCACAACTGCTGACAGCTTAGAAAATAGCAACCTCGCACAGCTCGCCGATAAAATCCAAGACATTCAACGTCACTCAAATATTGGACACATTATGCCTGTTTCTCAGATCTCAGAAACCAGCGAACTTGGGAAACATACACAGGAGTTAGCAAGTAGGATGGAAAAGCTTTCACAAAAACTTTATCGCTTCATGGGCAAAAACACACATGCCCGTAGCCGCAGAAATTCATCTTCACGTCGCAATAAAGAAAACAAGCCACTAGCCTCCACAACTGATAAAGGAATTTGCTATTACCATCGCAGATTTGCCGATAAAGCCAATAAATGTACGAAACCATGTGCATGGCAAACAAACCAGGGAAACTCCAGCCACCACTAACAGATTCGACATCTTTTTTTTTTTTGACAATTAAAAACCAAACGCCTAAAAATCAAAAAAAAATTGGGTGGCAGACTTTTGGGCCAGGAAAATGTAATGGTGATTGGAGACTTCAATGCGAGAGTTGGGAGTACTCAATGACTTAACACAGAACCAGAGTTTATAACCGTTTCGATAAATGCTAATAGAAGGGCGACTTATAAAAACATTTATGGAAGCGGGAAAAAATCCATCGACATGTGTGAGTCAACCGGTCTTACGTTCCTAGATGGTCGAACTAAAAGTGATGAGCAAGAACAGTTAACATTGTTCAGGGGAACAGCCTGCTAACAATCGATTACTGTCTTGTACGTCGGCTATGGCAAGATCACGTATCGGATCTAGAGGTTAAGGAAATGACGCATTCAGATCACCTTCTAATATCCGTGGAAATAGTCAACGGAGTTGATACAGCTGATCTTCATTCTCTTGGAGGTAGGAATTCGCTAATATGGATTTGCAAAGCCTCTTCAATCAATGGGAACCCGAAAGAGAAAACAGCCATGGTATGACTCAAAATGTGCAACAGCCAGGAGAAAATCGTTCGCATTTTTGCGATTGGTCAAAAGTACAGATACAAAGACAACAAGGCATATAAAAAGATATGTAAGATGAAAAAAAAGCACACACTACTAGATAGAGTCCGAGATAGTCGTTTCTTCTGGAAGCTAAGTAAACGGCCGCTTTTTCGCAAGGTCTATCGAAATAGAAACAGATGTGCTAGTGGAACATTTTCAAAATTTGCTAGACCAACCACGCATCTCAGTGCAACTAAGTTATGCTCTTGCTTATATGGAAAATGTTGTGCTAGATTGTGCAACCACGCTTGAAGAAATTATTAGAGCTATACAGCAATCTAGTTTAAACAAAGTCCCTAGCCATGACCAAGTTCCGTATGAATGTTTTTTTTAAATATGCGACTGAAAAATTTCTTGAAAAACTCGCCAAAGCCTATAATTTTATATTCGATAGATGAGAGGCTCCAATATGTTTTTATATTTTCCCATTATTGAAGAAAGGAAATGCACGCCAACCAAACAATTATAGAGGCATGCCATTATTCGCAGGGGTAATCCTAGCACGTTTGACGGAGTGGATCCGTCAGAATATCCTATTCAGTGAATTCCAGGCTGGCTTGCGTATGGAGTACTTAACGGTAGAAAACGTGTTCGTTTTAAAAAGCATCACCCGATTGTATTTTCATGGATATTAAGGCAGTCTTTGATTCGATTGATAGGAAATCGCTTTTCTAAAGGGCGACCAGATAAGAATTTTAAATAAAACAACAACGGTGTGAGATGTAAAATTGATTCTGGCTTTATTCTGAAGATACGTTCATGTTATTATGTGTGGAATAGCACATCATTCAAATGGTCGCCTCGGCTTCGCTGGCAGTGCCTCAGTCTGTCCAATTTCTGATGACTCGGTTCAATATATGCGGCGTTATTCCGGCAATAGCGTATCGAATGTTGGCCTCAAGCTCGTCTAAAATGGTTGGTTTTTTAGCGTGGACTAAGGACTTGACGAATGGGGTCAAATCATAAGATCGCGGCGACCAATTGATGAGCGCTAGCCCTGAGATTGTCCTGTTGCCAAATTTCTCCTTCACACCTTCGAGCGTTGCGTCGCTCGTATGGCACGACAGCTCGGATATATCGATGTTGTCGAGCTCTGACTACAGAAAGTCGGTTAACATCGCTCTATACCTCAGATTATTGACGGCAACGGTGTCTCCTTCCTCATTTCGAAAGAAATATGGTCCGATGATGCCGCCATGCCCTAAACCGCACGTGCATCAAACAGTCAATTTTTGCGGATGCATTGATTGTGAATTGTGTTCGCTCCAATAATGACAATTTTACTTGTTGACATAGCCGGTGAGGCAAAAATGGGCCTCGTCCGAGAAGATAATTTATTGGCCAAAATCCGGATCACCGGCCAAGATTTCCAGCGCCCAATTAGAGAACTCACTGCGTTGTCTGTGGTCGTCCGCCTACATACCACCTTGATCAATTCCCGTAATTTATTCAGAAAATTAAAAATACAACTTTATTCACCTAAATCTATATTGTCCCCTTCAAAGTGATCCCCATCGACTGCAACACATTTATGCCAGCGCTTGATCCAATCCTCGAAACATTTTTTATATTCGGTTTTCGGAATGTCCATCAGTGCTTCCTGTGATTTTTCCATTACTTCCTCTCGGCTGCTGAAACGCGTTCCCCGTAGTGGTTTTTCAACTCGATCGAACAGAAAGAAGTCACAGGGAGCCAGATCAGGTGAATTCGGTGGCTGTTGGATGGTATTTGTTGCATTTTTCGTGAAAAAATTACTAATAATGATGGCACTGTGCGACGGTGCGAAGTCCACGAGTTTTCTGCCCACAATTCTTTTCCAATATTTCCAACGTTCGGGCACCATAAAATCCGTTTTTTACGCAAAATTTAGTACGAGTACAAGTTCGTTGTTGCAAATTTAAATGCATTTCTAAAATTTTAAAAAACCGCCAACACACACAGAGATAGATGTACTCTTGGCTACGTAACTTTTGCAAATGTCAAGCTATGACGCTAAGATTTAGAGGGAATGTCAACAACAGATGTACCAACTTAACAAAAAAACAGAACTCAAACCGGAACAATGGGAACGCCACACGATTGGTGTGGCCGGGAACTTTTTGATCAAGGTGGTATGTAAGGCATTTTATTGGAATATATCCTATATTAGGCGTGATAGGAAGAGGACACTGGAGGAATGTAATTCTAGAGGAAAACGTTGCGTAATGAATGCGTGGAAGTATCAACATATAATAAGCGAAGTTTTTTAAATTACCTTACCTTAACCACCACATTAGCCCCAATTACATGCAGCCTGTTGTGCGAGCGTAAACTGCAGATTTACAGGAATAGGGCTTCCCTATCACTTTATCACTCTCACAGCAAGCGACCCCACCTAGTATCGTGGTAGTCTACCATCTTTCCAATTAAGGAACAGTAGGAATCGCTGACCGCTTAGAGGCAACGTAATCCATATCCGGTCGTCAATTTTCATACTGCTTCAGCTCTGTTTAATATTCCTTAGAGTGCACTATTGTACTTGAACGCTCCCACACCTTGCGAACCCAAGGTAAGGTCTTCTTATACTATGACGTTCCTGTGATACTTTCACCTACATACTCCGTCAACGTAGACGGGACCGAGGATCACAAGGAGAAGTTTTCGCTAAAACAGCTTTCATTGACACTTGAAAAAGTCTATGCCTCTGTGCCGTACAACAGAAGAGGGATGATATGGATTTTGTATAGGAGCCGTCTCGTTGCTCGATTGCCTTCTTAGGTAATGGAAACACCGGTTGGCAAGAGCTATTCTTCATATGATATCCGCCCTTATAAACAAATCATTTTTTCAAGCTTTGAAACGGTCGGCAGCTATCGATATTGATATCCTCACTTCGTTTTGGTCATGGAGACGGAAGTTTTCGCGGGTTGAAGAGTAGAGTCCGATTCGATTTTTGTTGTCTTATACATTGATTTGACTTTCTGGAAAAAGTTTCCGAATCTCATCCTTGCGGTAGCATTTTTCGATCTCCCCGCCTTCGATTTTTTTCGAACTTAGTCATTGACCTTTAGAGGAACTGAAGTTGAGGTCTTTGTCTACCTAGTCTCTGATGTCATTCATCAATCAAATGAAGAATAACTCTTGCCAATCGCTGCTTCTTTGGACTAAGAAGGCAATTGACCAGCAAAGCCCTCTCTCGAACAACAAAAGTGATCCTATATAAGACCTTATTCATCCCAGTCCTACTCTATAACGCAGAGCCATGGAATTTATCAAAAATGGATGAGGGTCCTACTGGCAGCCTTGAGAATAAGGGTTTTCGGATGATTTTCGGTCCCGCCAGTATAGACGGTGAGTGGTGGAGGAGATACAACGACGAACTGTACGGGCTGTACAACGACATCGACTTAGCCAGAAGAGTGAAGTTCCAACGACTCCTCGAGGGTCTGCAGACCGCGACTCAGGTGGCGCACCTAAGTGGAAGGGGAGCCCAGCCAGCTTAGCGTATTAAACTGGAGGCAACTAGCTAAACATCGAACTGGTTAGAGACGCTTGTTGGTTGAGGCCCAGGTCCGCCCTGGACTGTAGCACCACCTTAAGTAAGTACTCGTAAGTAAGTAACTTCGGAGAAGCGGCTGGGCAACGTCAACAGCAGCTCCAAAGCCAGCCCTCATGCTCACTTGTAGTGTAGGACGCTGCGCCTCCTATTTAAATGAGAGTATTCGCCAGCATTCATCTTCTAACAATAGGTTTCTTGTTTGTGGTCCCTTTTAAGACCCTTTAAGTCATCCGGACTTGTTGCTGATGATGTGGGATTTTGAGTGGGGTTGAGGTGGACTCTGGCGGTCTCTTGTAAATGTCCGTCCGACATTAAATCTACTCACAGAATTTTCGGTACACGGTACTTCCTTTGATATCTTCATTCGTACTGTGGCTACTCGTACTTGGCCTCCGCCCAATTATCAAAGCTTCTTCCATAAACGGCGTTGTCTAATAAAAATCGGCGGCAGAGCAATTATCGGTCTTATCGTAACGCTTTTCAGAATTTAAAGCTGCTGAGGGTTGCTACGATTTGATCAGTTACAAGTTGCTGGTCATAAGTCCTGTTGTTGGAAGGCCCACCGGCAGTCCATACCAGGACTTAAATCGAAGTGCCGTGGAAGTCAGGAGCCCCCCGGGCTATAGGGGTAAGGCAAGCTGATCTTATCGTAAACATCTACAAATGACGCCACCGAAAGTTGCTATGATTTGACGAAGCTGTCAGTCATAGGACCTGGTGAGTGACAGGACCACAGGTATTCCCTACCAGGACTTAAATCACGGTACAATGGGAGTCAGGAGCTCCCCGGACTTCGTTTCGGGCCTTACTTGTCCAGGTAGTCCCCCTTGTGGGAGCGTCATGGCGGCTGTGGTTTAACCCCAAATCGCGGGAAGGATCGTAGACCCATTGTAGAGTTGCAAATAAGTACTGGGTGTGTGACCCTAAGATCAACAAGAGGTTTTAGATCGGCCTCGACTCATACAAAGGGTGGAACTTGTGCTTCCAACACTATTCCGAATTGGTACTCAAGAAGTCGGCAGGGGATGGCAAGGCGTGTTCTTGCTCCCATGGATGTATGAGCGCCCCGTGAAATTGTCTTCCCGACAGATGTTCACGTTAAATGCTTGACTCGTTGGGGCTGCTACTTGCACCGCCGCCCAATTATCAAGGCTTCTTTCATCAAAGACGTTGTCTAATGTTGGGTCTACAAGTAAGTTTCCAGCGTTTGTCAGAGATGGCGCCACCAGTGGATCCCGGGCAGAAATGTCAGACCCTATGTGTTTTATTTGTAGGTTTTGGATCTGTCAACAACTTTGCAGCGTTGTATTTGAGCAGTTCTATTGGTGTCGTACATTTTATCGAGCAAAATCATGGCAAGTTTCCAGTCAAATAAACGTCATTTGCGGGAAGCGCTGCTTTTATTCTTTAATATGAAGAAAAGTGCGGCTGAGGCCTATCGTTTGCTTTCGGGAACTTATGGGGCGGTTCAAACGGTTCAAAAGTGGCGATTTTGGAGTTGAAGACAAAGATCGCCCCGGAAAGCCGAAAAGTTTTGAAGACGAGGTATTGGACGCTTTACTGGATGAGGATCCGTGTCAGATTCAAGAAGAACTTGCTGTATCATTGGGCGTCACGCAACAAGCCGTTTCCCTGCGCCTAAAAGCACTGGGATTAATTCAAAAGGTTGGCAACTGGGGGCCGAACGAATTAAAGCCAAGAGACGTCGAACGGCGATTTTGCATGTCCGAAATGTTACTGCAGCGGTATAAAAATAAATCATTTTTGCATCGTATTGTCACTGGTGATGAGAAATGGATTTATTATAATAATCCTAAACGCAGAAAATCGTATACAAAGCCCGGCGAGCCCGCCCAATCGACACCGAAACGAAATATTCACGTGAATAAGGTCATGCTCTGCATATGGTGGGATCAAAAGGGTGTCGTATACTACGAATTGCTTCCGAGTGGTGAAACCATCAAAGGACCATTATATCGAACCCAACTAATTCGTTTGAAGCGGGCATTAAAAGAAAAACGGCCAGAATATGAGACCAGGTGTGAGTCCGTCATTTTTCATCACGACAACGCTCGGCAACATGTTGCAGTTTCGGTGAAAAACTATTTGGAAAATAGTGGATGGGAAATTCTGCCTCACCCGCCCTACAGTCCAGACTTGGCACCATCTGACTACCACTTGTTTCGTTCGATGCAGAACGCTCTTACGGGAATACGCTTCAGCTCAGTAGAGGAAATCAAAAATTGGCTCGATACGTTCTTGGGCTTGAAAGACGAGAAATTTTTTTGGTCCGGAATTCATAAATTGCCAGAAAGATGGGGGAAAGTTGTAGCTTCCGATGGACAATACTTTGAATAAAGCATTGTAACTATGTTTTCATAATAACACTTCAAATTTTGGAAAAAAACGCTGGAAACTTACTTGTAGACCCAATAAAAAGCGGGAGCAGAGCATTTACTGGACCGTTTTCAGAACTTAACGCTGCTGGAGGTTGTTACGATTTGACCAGTTACAAGCTACCGGTCATAAGTCCGGTAGTTCACACCAGGGCTTAAAACACAGTACCATGGGAGTCAGGGCTCCTCGGATTTCGGTCCGTGGCTGGCTTGTTGAGGTAGGACCCCTACTGGGAGCATCACGGTGGCTGTGATTTAAACCTAAGACCCAGGAATGGTATTCCAGTTGGTTTTAATCCGATGTGGAGTTCCAAAAAATTCTGGATGCCGTGACCCTAAATTCGTTAAGTAGTTTTAAGTTGACCTCGACTTATACCAAGGGCGGAACTTGTGCCCTCAACCGCTGGCCAGACGTATCCTGTCTCCCATAAATTTTATGGGCATCCCGCGAACTTAATTCATTTATTGTCAGGCGTTCACGCAAAACATAAGAGACGTTCTGTGGCTACTACTAAGTCGTTGCGTGACGTATCAATATTGGATGTACGAGTATGTCTTCCGTCAATTACAATATAATTAATCTGGTTCGTCGTATTTTGACCATGAGGTCGCCATATGTTCTTGTGATTCTTAAGATGTGGGAAACTCGTAGTTGCCACGACAATTATCAGTTCACTAGCAAAGTTTATAGGCCTATGTCTGTTTTCGGATGTGATGTCATGCAGGCTGTATATGCCCGTTGTCATAGTCACTTTTGTACGGGTCGTCAACAATTGAGTTAATCTTAACCAAGTGTGTTAATTTAATCACAATTTTGTTTCGCTGTCGAATAGGGTTGTGAGACCTAAGGCGGTGTATTTTATTTACCAACATTTATTGTTCACCGCCCGGCTTGATATTTTGGTTCCCAAGGGGCTTCTTGTTATGACTTCCGATACGCAAGAGCGGTCCCGATCAGTGACTACTATATATTAGCTATCCAATAGGCCCCATGAGTAGGTGATGTTGCTATTTATTACACCGGTTCTTCCACCTGTTAATTAGTTCAGAAATTTGTCAGATGAAAATCACGTAGATTCATGCTTCCAAAACTAACGATCTTCGGATGTTCATTGAATGCAAAGAAATTCGTGTCCTGAAAAATTATCAACTCATCAATAGATGACTTTGCAAAATTTGTGTATCATCTTCCAAGACCGTATATTTTTCAGAGTTTTAAGTGCATGCCAGTATGCGTAGAATTGTGTTCTTTTAGTGGGTAAATCTCGACGTTATTGTCGTTCAATACCCAACCATAACTAGGAAGTTATCTATGATATTAGTGTCCAAAATTGGGGCAGGAACAAGTTATGGCGATCTTCCGTTGCTCTATTTCGAAAGATTGGTATATCAGTTATTGGATGCCAGCCAAAGAGTCTCTTCGGTAAGGTATTGCACACTATGTAGCTCGCCAGATAACGTTGGCCCTTCGTCATCCGCTGGGCAGTGGAAAAGATCGATAAGTAAGATCTTCTTTTAAAGCCTCGCTGAAGGAGCCGTCTCTATGTCATGAGAGTTGCGGTCTTACGATGACTGCGAATATTCTAATGGTTTCTCAAGATTGTTTAACACCTCCAAATCCAGCAATTATTCATCACAAATGTTCAACATATCCCTCATTGGCTTCTTAGACCCTAAGTAAACACAAAAAGCTACATTTCAAATCCTCCTACACACGCAATTGCAAAAATTGGAGAAAAAAGTCGGTTCCGCTATCGTACGTCAATCAATTTCACGTTGTCGTGCCAAAGGCGTGCTAAGCACTTAAAAGCGGAAATTTTTTGCATGGCAAACGCGTGCTCACTCCCCGATCGGTCATGAAGTAAACAAACAAAAAAAAAACACCGAAATACAAAACAAAAAACTTCGAAATGTCACCTCAAGACATTATCTCGAAACGACCTCTTACATACTATCGAACAAGCCCGATGTTTTTTGTCTCTTGCCTAGTGAACAAGATCGCACTCTTATTGACAAACAGAATCGGTTGTCAATAAATTCATAACACTCAGTGAGCCGGTGTTAGTGAGCGGAATTTTGCATGCATGAATGGAAAACATCACGCACACGACACTAATTCTATCGAATCCCAACCAGAGCAATTTGAGCCAATTTTTGTCTCCACTGAAACTGCTAATTGAAAGTAAGTTTTTGTTAATTATTCGAACACTGAATTGTTGGGAATTCTAAAAATAACATAAAAAGGCACAATAGAGTCGTAACTGGTGTCTGAATCGATTGTTATCGAAGAGTCGTTAAGCAGAAAATACTTGCTTAATTCGCTATAGAAATTGCAATCGAAATCGTAACCGACATGGAACTCGTACCATCCCCGCGGACCTAAGCTCTAAAGTCCAACGTAAGCTCATTTAATTTTTGTATTGCCAAAAACAAAAAAAAATAAACACAAAACAATAATTTCAAAGTATAGTCGTATTATAAGGCACGTCAGACAGGTTGTGCTCTGACAGGCGAGCAAATCGCGCCTATTGTAAATTAGCAGAATTTGTGACAGTCACAACAAATGACAACGCACGTCAAAAACGCAACAAAAACATCGTGGAGCAGAATTTAGGGCGATAGCGTGGTAAAAATTATGTAAAGTGATTTACCATTCAAATAATTGGCATGCTGTCACTCTTTCTGGCTTTCTGATTCAGCTATTCAGCAGTGATTGGATCTTTATGATGTTTTTGCGCGCTCGTCTGATAGGAGCATGTATTGGGTTCGTGGAAAATTTGAAAGTCGGTAGAAATTTGGGTAAGAATCGGGAAAGCAAATATAATAGTTAGGCCTTCACTAAACCAGTTTTTAAAGACAGCATTGCTGTGAGAAATGTCTTTTTAGCAGCTTTTTTAACGATTCAAAAAAAACCCAAGGTGGAATCAGTCGTAGTTTTTGCGTCATCACCTGAGAATTCTAAGTAAAAGCCAATAATGAAAGTCAATTACTTGTGAAAGCCTCTCGTCAAAAAACAAGGCATACAAGCCCGAGCTTTATAATAATAGCTTTACTCTATCTGTAATCTAAAGTTCCCATTGTATTGAACAATTTCAGGTCGTAAACTCGTAGAAAATACTGGTATGCCACAGGGCTTACTATTGTCAACTATATACGAGTTTTCTGCTTCACTTTAGAAATAGGCTGAATCCAATCCTTTACTATACGAGCTTATGACTATTGTGCTTGCCAAGAGCACATACTTCCGCATTTTGGAAGCTAAGCTAGTTCTATTTTCTGAAGATGCATAGCTCTTCTTACACTTACTTGCTAACTTAGGTAACGCTGCAATTCGGGATGGACTAGGGCTTCAGACCTACTGGTTTATAACTGCTCCCAAATTCTCATACCAAGTTGTTGAGGTCCTTCTCCACTTGCGCATGCCACCTGAGGAGGGATGAATTCGAAGTCTTAACGAGCTGAAGCGCTGCTATTCACCCGCTCTACATCTCCCTGCAATCTAAGCCAATGAGTCCTCGCTCTTTTAGCGAAGTTCATGTCGGCCGTACAGTTCTTAGTTACATCTCCTTCTCTAATCTCCGTCGATGCAGACAGGATCGTAAATCACTCGAAACGACTAAGCATAACTAGCACGACCAATATATTAAAAGGCATTGATGTGATTGCCCGGCTCTGCTCCTCAATTGCCTTCTGTGCTCACATAAAGCAGCGATTAGCAAGCGTTAGGTAGGTAGGCAGAGATGCCAGTTCACTATGTATCCAAGTAGCACTAGATTTTGTTACCACGACGAGTGTGACCTGGTTGATGACATGTGTTGTGTCAGTGCTTAGATCGAGGTCGTAGAGTTAAGAGAACGGATTAGATCTCGTATTCCTTTATCAATAGGGTCATCAAAGAATGGTTGGTTGTCTGGTTCTTGCTAACGCCGGGCATTTGCAGAGGGAGAGTTTGCTTCCTATTTTCATTCCCGCGACAGTGGGGGTTGTAAGGGATATCTAGTTTGGACGCATGGTCTCCAATTGGCCAATGCGCCGTGATTATGCCCGTGCTTCTGGCCGTGTTCTGTTTTTAACCCCTTCCATTGAAGGTTGGGTTTCTGCAGGAAATGTCCCTTAATCGCTCCTGGCGGCATGAGTACCCTTGCCGCGAATGAGCCATGCAGAGTTCAGTCCTGCCTGGCATCGGCACGCTTGTTTCCTTTCATGTCATTGTGCCCTGGAACTCAGAGCAATGTGATCGGGCAAGCTCGTTCTGGCACTCCTGCACCAGTTTGGAGGATATACTAGCCGAGTCGATAGCTATGATAGCGGCTTGGCGATCTATAACCATAGCAATGTTTTGTTTGTGCGTCCGAGTTGCGTACAAGCCTCTTGGATTGCCGGTAGATCCGCCTGGAAGACGTTGGCAAAATCCGGCAAGCGGTTTGATATTTGATATTTTCAGTGATTCAGAGTAGACACCAACCTCCACACCACAGTTCACCCCTGATCGGTGATAATCGTGTCCAAGTCTTTTACTACTTCTACTGAGCGCCGATGTAGTAGGTTGGAAACGTAACCATGCAGCTTGGTAACGAGTTCAGGCCGTACGGCAGTGCAGTCCCGCACCCAATCCGCCTACTGCGGATTTTTTTCTGTGTATATCGAGAGACAGTAGATGCTGGAGCGCAGTAAAGGCATGCGTTAAGCCCGACCTCATTGCGCCAGTGATGCCTATACCGGCCGTTCTTTGGAGGCTTTTTAGTTTCGTGAGGTTGGAACCTTTGTTCAACGCGGGCCACCATACAAGTGACCCGTGGGTGAGTGTTGCGACGACTTATGACCCCAAGGTGTAAAATGCCTGCCGCTTTCATGTTCATTTTTAAACCGTAAATCGTGTTCGGTCTTAGTCAAAAGGGGCAACTTCACTAAATTCTTGTTCCCAGCTTGCACTGTAGTGGGGGCTGTTCGCAACAGTGAGAATTACGGTAGTCGGTAGGCCCGCGGCGTTTTCGAAAATATAAGGCCCGGTGACGTTTCCAGCGTAAACAGCATACCATGCAGTAACTTTGAGTGGGTGTAATGGCTCTTCGTGGGTAATACGCGAATTTTTGGTGCACCAGAAGCGATAATTTTGGTTTTTCACATATCCACAGAGATAGAAATAGGCAGCGACGAGGCCATATGATTTTCGATGAAAAGTTGTCTCCGTCGCGGCTGAGATTCAGGATGGCTTGAGCGTAGATTATACGCGCTTGGCGGTATAACAAATTATGCACTGTCTGCACTTTGTAGGGGAACATCTTACAGGCTTTCACGGAAATTTTCTGCAAAGACTGCCAGTTGATGCTCAATTGCGTGGAACGTCGCCTGGTCGATACTCCGGGGCCGGCCAGACCCGGCAGCATTTCGTATTGTCCCATACACTTCTAGGCAAGCCGTAGTGTTTGCCCAGTTGGTATCGGACGACCGGAAAATCTGCTGCGTCAACATCACCAACGAATTAGGTATTCCGCAAAAATATCGTGGCAATTACTCCTCGTTCTTTAGGAGTATAGCGATTCATGTCTAGTTAACGTAAATTTTGTATCTGTTTACTTCACAAATATCAAAGTAAAATTGACATTTGCCTCCATTTGCAAAAATTATATCATCCTCCGATGACTTTTGCACCACCTAGTAGACGTTTAAATGTGGAAAGAGGGCGTATGCAGCAGAAGCTCAACCGTTTCTCTCCGTTCGCTCATTGAATATTAGAATATCGGGATCCGTACTTGCCACGCCTCTTGCTACAGTGTACTCGTATGTACTCACAGCTGTGCATGAGCTGATCCTTCTAGCTAGTTTCTATTAAATTGCCTACCAGACAATATCTTGTAAATACTCGTATTTCAAATACCGCTCCAAATGTTCCTATCATATTGTCGACAGAAGTTCAAAAGAACACGTCTCGCAGCACTCGGACCGATATCGTTTCACTTGTCATATTAGAGTTGAGCTTCGTCACCAATACATGGAGTAGTCAAGTCAAATCATGAGTCACTGCCTAATGTAAGTCCTTGACAGCAGAATTAATATCCAAGTAAATGTAGTTTTATTGCAGGAGATCGGTGTGCCTCCTGCAAAGTCGGAACTCGAAAATCTTCTTAGCTTTAGCACTTTTGCTAGATATTCTAAGCGATTATAGCCCGAATCAGATTATGTCCGTTTACAAACAGTTGAATGGGGGTAGAGTATTGCAGCTGATTTACGCAAGTTTGTGAAGAAAGTCCTTGATACTGGTTTGCTGATTGATAACCGAGCATATTCCCGTGTTCAATGGACGATATTTCAGCCGAAAGTGTGCTCCCAAACCCGAGAAACCCAAGGCGCCAAAGATCACAGCAACTGAACGTCAGTCACACTAGCCTGAGGAGAATTTTGCATAAAGATCTTGGATTATTCGCTTACAGGTCCAATTGACCCAGGAATTGAAGCTAAATGATCACTTGGTTCGTTATCACTTCTCTGTTTGGGCTTTAGAGCAACTCAAAATTGACGACGATTTTGGTGATCTTTTCCAATGAGGCGCGTTTCCATCTCGGTGGCTACATAAACAAGCAAAATTGCCGTAATTGGGGCTCGGAAGATCCACACGTATGTTAGTTATAGGGAAGCCTATGCATCCTGTACGTGTGACTTTTGGAGTGGCGGTTTATTTTTCTTCCAAGACGACAATGGAAGAAACGCCACGATAAGCGAATTTTTATGGCCAGAAATTGACTATTTGGACTTGGGCGAGCTATGGTTTTAGCAAGATGCAGCTACGTGCGACTCAAGCCATCCAACAATCGTTTTGGTGATGTTCCTTGGTCGCCCCTGAGCTGCGATTTTCCATAATCAATCGGAAGGTTTACTCTTTTCAAAAAAGTAACAATTGTTGAAAAATATTGAACAGTGTTTTTGTTTCATAGCGCCTTTTTAAAAATAATCCAACAGATGGCGCTTTATATGTAAGTGTACGATTTCAGATATCATTTGGAGTTGATACATTGCCGACAAGGCCGATTGTCGGATGAAAGAATTCACTTCGCAAGTGTCAGCTCTGACACTGACTTTGTTTTTCAAAAACCTTCCCTAAGGCCCTCTAGATTGAGCAATACTGTGCCTTGAAACAATTGCACAACAAAAACACTTCACGCGCATGTACTCGAACTAGCGACCTAATCCCCACGCTTATCTTTGATTTTCTCTTTCAAAGTTGTTTTCACCTTTTCGATTTGTTTTCGTTTGCTAATTTTGAGTAAATTAATCGCTGATTGAGTTAAATTGTTAGTCAATGACTTATCAATAAATTGGCAAATACGAACATCTATTCATACACACCATCATTGTCTTATCGATATATCGCAGTTTGTTTGTTTCGTTTTATCGATAAATAATCACAGTGTCGCAGAGAATTTGCTGTGTTCGCTTGAGATTAAATGTTTGATTAACGTTACGTCATCGAAGTTACTCCTCAATGAAATTTAGGCCACTCAGGTACCAGTTACTTAGAGGTGATAGACAAAACACTTAACAATAGATAAATAATAAATTTGAAGTAAATTAAATTCATAATCAGATACAGTCGTCGCTGATTCGTAATTGATTTATCGGGCTTATTTAACTCAACTCATTTAAAAACTAATAAGCGAGATATAGTTTTGATAATTTTTTTTTTTTTTTTTATAAAAGTCTGGAAACCAGCTAAATGGGTCTAAAATCGCCTGATTATATTTTTTTTTGTATTTCCTCAAACCGTATAAACATTTCCATTAGATATTAGCTTAGTGATTAATATAGCTTTGGTGGGGTGACCCTTAGAAAGATACAGTACTCGTACTATAATTGTGTAGATTATTTTTAAAAAAGTTTAGAGATAGTATTCGTACAAATAACTCGATAAATCAAAAGAAAATATGAGTTTATCTACCCATTAAGCTGTCACTGATACATGAGAACATTTAAAAGCGGAAACGATAATAATAAATAAATAGAAAGTAGAAAATTAATAATTTTAATAATAGACATGATTCCTATTACGTATGTCTGTAAAATAGATTAACTAATTCTGGACTTTCTACATCACTGCATTCAAAATTTAGTAGCCATTTCATTCTTTCTGCCAGAAATATATCAGCTGATCTGAGAGAAGACGGTGAACCGGAATAGGTTGCTACTTTTTTTTTTTATATAATCGGCGCGGCCTCAAGGGGTTCTGTGTACCCTTAAAATGTTTGCACAGAGTGCGGGTGAAGAAAAAACAGAACGTTGGTCTTAAATGTTCGCAAGTTATAATGACTAGGAAACAAAGACCTCGGCAGGACATTCCATATACGAGTTGTACGGCTTAGGAACGAATCATGACATTTTAGAGTACGTCCGATACTGTTGGCAAATCTTTTACCACCGAGCCATTTTTTCAAATTCCGAAATAGAAAATAATCCGAGAGGGACTAATTTTGGAGAACAGAGTGCATGAGGAATCAATTCGAACTTCAACTCATTGATTTTGGTCATCGCGATGACGGATGAGTGAACTTTGTAGCCAGATGCGGCTGTTTATTCTTGATTTCATCTCTCAAACGTCACAATAAGTTCGCATAATACACGCCGTTGAATGTTTTTCCTTTCTGAAGATAATCAAAGAAAATTATCCCACGGGCATCCCAAAAAACTGACGCCATGACCTTGCCTGCAGATGAAACTGTCTTCGCCTTCTTTGAAGTCGACTCTCACCTCTGAGTCCATTGTTTTGACTGTTTTTTCGTCGCGGGTGTGAAATGATGGACCCATGCTTCATCAATGGTTATGAATCGACGCAAAAACTCGTCTTTATTGCTGTGAAACTTCGCCAAACACTCGATTGAAACATCCTCACGACGCTGTTTTTGTTCCAGTGTGAGTAATCGCGACGCCCATCTTGCACACAGCCTTCTCATGTCCAATTTTTCAATCAACATGCGATGTACAGCGCTTTTGGAAATGTTTGCCATATCTGCTAGTTCCCGCACTTTCAATCGGCGGGGTCATCCAATACCATTTTGTGGACTTTTTTCAACATTTCTGGTGAACTCACCTCATTTGATTGACCACTGCGATGTTCGTCTTGCCAACCCATACGGGGCCCCCGCCAATTAACAAGGCTTCGCCCATCAATGACGTTGTCTAATAAAAAGCGGGGGTAGATTATTCTATAACTGGTCTTATCGAAAACAACCAGATTTTTTGCATGAATGGATGCTACGATTTGACCAGTTACAAGTTGCCGGTCATAGGTCTTGTTGGTGGCTTGACCACCGGTAGTCCATACCAGGACTTAAAACACGGTACCACGGGAGTCAGGAGCCCCCCGGACTTCGGTCCGGGCCTGACTTGTTAGAGGTAGGCCCCCTTGTGGGAGCGTCATGGTGGCTGTGGTTTAAACCCAAATCTCGGGTACGGGTTTTATTTTCTGTTTACCCATTGTAGAGTTGCAAATGAAGTACTGGGTGCTGCGACCCTAAGAGCAGCAAGAGGTTTTAGGTCGGCCTCGACTCATACCAAGGGTGGAATTTTTGCCTCCAACACAGTTCCGAATTGGTATCAAAATTTTTTGTGGCGAGCGATGGCAAGGCGTATCCTTGCTCCCTATGGGTGTATGGGCACCTCGTAAACATAAAGTCTTACGGCAGGAGGTTTACGTTAAAAATCCAGGTACGTTCTGCCAATCCATACGACCTCGCTTAAACTCTGCCACCCGATATTTTATTGTTGTAAACGATGGAGTAGAATCCAGTCCCGTTTTGATGTTGGTTGGATTAAGGCCTTTCAAATGAAAGTATTGTATCACATAACGATGACCAATTTTTTCCATATTTAAAAATTCATTGAGAGCGTTCACTATTGATGGCTGCCGCACAAATACTAAACAACATAGCGTAGTCAAACTTTATATTGTTGGTACGTTCTACAATTGTCATTCTTTTTAAACAACAACCTCCATCTATACTTCAGGTCGGGTACTTCTAGAACTACCCTCGTATGAAGAGCCGGAATGTTACTGGCAATTTTAATAGAAAAGTGGCGGTGAAAATAGGGATAGAACAATGTGAGATAGGAGACATTACACCGGTGTTCGAGGGTGTTTATTGACTGAATAAGATTGGCATCGTCTATGAGTTTTATCGCACGTTTTTAAATCCTATCTAACAAATGCAATGAAGTCTAAGGGTCATCTAACAAGAGTGGGCGTTGTATTCCAATTTTGGGCGGATGTATGCCTTATACTGGGTGGCGCAAAAGTCATCACCCTGTCGGAAGATGCTATAATTTTTGCAAATGGCGGCAAATATTAATTCTACTTTGACATTTGTAAATAAACGGAAACAAAATACACGTCAACAAGACATGAATCGCTATACTCCTAAAGAGTGCGGAATAATTGTTGCGATTTTGTGGACGCAACGTGATTTTCAGCGTAGATTTCTTGGTGAAAATCGACACCAACTGGGCAAATACTACAACGTTCAGCCGCTCGTCTAAAAGAGTATGGAACAACACAAGATGCTGTCAGGTTTTTCCGACCCCGTAGCAGCCGTTCTGCTGAGAATATCGCAGCTATGGTTAAAGATGTCACAGAGGACCCCGGAGTATCGACCAGACGAAGTGGCACGCAATTCGGCATCAATCGGCGGTCTTTATCGAGAATTTTGGTGAACGTTCCCTTACAAAGTGCAGACAGTGCATCAGCTGTAACCTACGCTCAAGCCATCCTGAATCTCGACCACGAGGGAAACAACTCTCCATCGAAAATTTTCATGAGCGACGAGGCCCATTTCCATCTCTGTGAATATGTGAATAAGCAAAATCAACGCTTCTGGGGCACCGAAAATACGCGTATAACCCACGAAAAGCCATTAAACCCGCTCAAAGTTACTGCATGGTGTGCCGTTTAGGCACAGTCCTACAGTTCTGACAGTTCTGCCCGACTGTATCAGAGTTGACGTTGGTTATTTGCATTGCGATGTAGATAGAGATATCTCTTATATATACCAATCTCTTCTGTATTAGCTCAACCGCACTGAGGACAGTCAGATTGGAAGACACTGCTTGCGTCCGGTAGTCCTATAGACACTCTTAGTTCTGGGTCTTCCGAGAAGATACCAGAGCCTGTTCCTTCTTCTGGTTTTGAGCCATCTGTGTGAAAATTGCAACTTCATTTGACCTGATTATTGCAATTTTTTCCCAGTCCTCTCTCTCCGGATGTATTATATCATAAGGGATGTCGAAGGCGACCAAAGAAGGAATTTCATCCGTTAGAATTGGATTGACTGGCAGTAGCTCCGCTAGGACCCTAACATGCTCGTAACTACTGCTCTTGAACTAACCCAGATTAGTGAGTCGTATCTGTAAATCTAACGGTATTAAGTGCAGAAAGGTGGCCAATGCTGCCGTAGGGGTGGTACGGAGCGCACTTGTAATGGCTATGGTAGCCGTCCCTTGAATCGCCGTTAATTTTCCGTAAACTGTATTCTGGTTTGTTGCTTTCCACCATACTAGTGCGCCGTATGTAAATATGGGTTTTACCACCACCGTATACAGCCAGTACCTCATAGCAGGTTTTAAGCCCCAAATTTTCCTTACTGTTCTTTTGCAGGTGAAAAGAGCAGTTTTTTTTCCAGAATTACACCCAGATATTTCGCGCTGTCCGAGAGGGACAATCCCACTCTGTTGAGTTTTGGGGTTCTGAATTACGGTATCTTGTACTTTCTCGCGGAAAGAACCAGTTTTGGAAGGGGTGGCATTAAGACCACAGCTTTTTGCCCAAGTGGTGATTGCCTGCACTATTATGACCACGTCATCTGGGTATGCCGTGGCTCTTATACCCATTGTACTAAGCTTTTTGAGTATGTCATTGATAACCAGCACCCACAGGAGTGGAGATATGACTCCCCTGGTTACGGACATTCTAACCGAGCCTTGCCCAATGGAACAGTTTATTTTCCTACTTGCAAGCATGTTGCAAATCCAGTTTATAGTATAATGCCCTGATCAATATTAGCGTCTACTAGAGCGTTGAAGGTTCTTTAAATATCGAGGAAGACCGCCATCGCAAACTCACCGAAGTGCAGGCTCTTCTCTAATTTCTCCTCCACCTCGTGCAGGGCGGTTTCTACAGATTTTCCTTTCATGTACGCATGCTGTGACTCAGTTAAAAAGCCATTACTGCTTCTATTCCTAATGTGAACAGAAAGGGTTTTAAGCATAAATAATGACAGACTTATTGATCTGAAATCTTTTGCTGTCATATGTCCGATTTTTACAACAATCACGTCATTCGAAGTTTAATAGCAACATCTGTCACATTAGCACAGTGGTGGCCATAAAAATGAGTATCATACTTAGCCGTCACGTTACAGGCATCTAATTTATGTACTTCATAAAGTAATTGCTTTTTATGACATTTGCATTCTGAGCAGCTGCTAGGTCCAAATACAAATGCAAATGCAAATGAGAGCGGATTATTTATAACAGCAACAGGTCGAACTACTCGTACCAATCGATGTACGCCTTTTTTAGCTCGTTATGAGTGTCAGATAATTTTGTAGAAGGCACAGAGAAGGTTGCAATAGCGCAATGGCTCAGATGTAAACGGATCTGACTTCGAGGGGTTTCTGATTATGAAATCGTCATCTTATACTATGAATATGGAAATGTTTCTGATTCTAAAGACCAACCACGCCCACGTTCGACTGTGGTTCTTTGTCCCAGAAACTCTTTTTTTTTAATTCGAAAACGTAACCCCTTGGTTGATAGAATTTACGCTAATTCAATTTTGCATATAAGGTTACCCCTTTTCAATTCATTTGAATGCAATTTAGTGTTTTATTTCAACTTCAACTTGTCTGTGTCTTGCCGTCGTCGTCGTCGTCGTCGTTGTTTTCATTGCTGTCATTGTTGTCATCTATTTTCAGAGTCACAATGTGCATTGAATGGCTTGAATTGACCCCACTCTCTCTAAATACAGTTTCATAGACTGATGCACATTTTCAAGTTATTTTCTATTTTCTACTGCAATCTAATTTTAGTGTCGAAAACAACAACATTCATTCCATAGACGTCTGCACTTGTCGAAGACCGTACATATACAGAGCACATCCCCTAGAAATGACCTTTTTCTTGTTCACTATACACTGAGCGATATAAAAACAGATCCACATACCGATTACGAAACGAATAAACAAAAGACTATTTCTGTCGCGCCAAAGTACGGGTAAAGTATCTATTACAACTTAGATCGCCATCTGTTAGTGTTTCGTAATTAGAAATAAATTCCCTTGATCCGATAGAGTAGATGAAATATCCTCCGGAAGTGAGCTGAAAGTAAAACAAATAACTCCCGGCTAGAATTTGCAAATTAATTTAACGAGAACTAAGAATAGACCACTCCACAGCTATGAGTAGTTTCCAATTACGAGTATTTGTAAACATCTAAAATCCATTTGGTTGTTGTGATTGTCCTTAGTCGGAAGGATGTTCGACGGTCACGTGGCGATGACCCCACCTCGCATTGTTGCGAATCATCGATGGCGCACTGTAAGTAATTTTATTCCCGTGCCACGACCAAAGATGATGACGACGGCTTCTAGCCTTCGCCGTATTCATGTGTCAAGAAAACTCGTTAACTTGTTTACCATCAACGTTGTCAATGGTCGGGCACACATCGGCACCGACAAACGACACTGACACCGACAGCGACACCGACACCGACATCAACTCTGACACCATATCGACGTAGACATCAACACATAACCGAGGCTTGGTGCTTCAAGACGCCATTTGGGGGCGATTAGATTATGTACGGGAATGTAACTGACGTCACTCAGACATTTTGTCTCCACGTGCATCATACTTAACCACTTGGTAGTTTATTCAACACTTCAAGGACTCCTCAAAAGTGGATACGTTTATTACTCAGATAAGTTAATTCGCATGCCTTTGGATACATCTGAGAGCTACTATTACGATGCAGAGGGATGGGATATTCCAGGACAAAACTCTTATGCCAGCTTTGAGAGGATTACTGCTATTAACTCGTAAATAAATTTTTATTTATATTTACATGCACACACACTTGCACAGAGATTTTTTTAAAGAACGCTCTGTGCACGAAATAAAATTTGTAATTTATCGGGCGAAGCTCTGCGGCATATCGATGTTCACGGGAGTGAAACGCTTTTTTTTTTATCTTATATTGAGGTACAGATACGGGGGTAAATTCCACGACTGATGCATGCCTTTTATTTTTTTTTTCAAACTCATTTGGCTTTGTTATTGAGCGAGATGATCTACGATTTGTTTAGTTTGTCCAGTGAAGAATTTTCTTGGTGAGAAGCTTCTACTGAACTCGATTCTTAAAGCCCCAATTGTTGATGCTGTTGAAGTAAATGTTGGTCTGCCATCCGATAATTGCCAAGAGTGCGAAATGAGAGATTTGAAATGAAATTATTTAAAAGTATCGAGGACAAAACTGAACCTTGTGGCACACTGGTGTTTACTCGTACACAAATAGTGAACATGGCATTCACTTAGTTATTAAGGTGGACCTGGATGCAATTGATGATGAATAGAATTCTCAACCCACAACTCTTTATAGTCTAGCACGGTATGTATGTTAGATAAATATTTACAGATGTGCAGTCCAAATTGGTTCACATCATCTTTCAATACTGCGTTGTCTTCCAGGCTTAAAATTATGTCCATTTGGTCTATAAATCCAAGACAGTTTAAATGCCCACTAACTTACTAACTTGCTTAGATAGCGCTACAGTTCGGAATGCATCTGCACACCAACTTATCGACCTCTTCATCACACCAAGGTCGTTGAGATCCCCTTCCACTTATGAACGCCACCTAAAGCGAGGTCTTACTCTACTGAAGAGAGCCTTTAGACCGAAGCTTTCGTATCTATTCGCTCTGTATGTCCCGGCCTCATCTTAAGCCATTCTGTTGCGATAGTGAGATAGAAAGTAACGCTATCCCACATTCGATATACCGAATTTAGAATCGGATGTGAGGCCTCTACCTTGTTGAAGAGAAGGAATCCGCGGAAACTAACCGAAGACAATTTAACGAGGATGTGCGACAGTGCTTCCCCTAAGCTAGCAGAAGTTGTTCGGGACCTTAACGGTAACCTCAAAGTGCTTTTCTGTAGCGTTTTAAGCCTTGCTGAACTCCCTCACGAGTTTCAAGCTAAAAAGTAATAACAGAATGCAAAGCTTCTCTTAGAGCAGTCGGAAAGCTGAATTCACTGAGTTTTGTTTACGTCTCAAGTCAGATCAAGATTACGGGAAATAAAATCGCCAAAGAACTTGCTAGGCAAAGCTTGGACGGGAGCTTCTCAGGACTTAAACCTAGGTTAGGGTTGCCAACTTCCTCGGTTAGATCTTGCACTGATTTTTGGGTTTGTTTCATGTCAGCATAACAGCTGATGACAGACTCTCCAGAATGCCGTTTCTAAGGGATCAGCGATTTTCTGCTGCCCTTCAGTAGGAAACGCTACACGGATATCGTAACGTTTGTTCGACGTATGTGGCGCAACATCCTGCGAAGGTGGCTCTGAAAGTTATGAAGAGAGCTCGGACTACTATCTCTGTGACTGTCCGACTATTGCACTCATCAGGCTCGTCACTGATGTGATGGGCGTTGGTATTGTACGCTCTTTATTCATATTTCTGCGAAGGACTGAGGAAAGGTATACCATATATAAGGACTACAATCTCGGTATAGAGCACACAATCAAATCTTCGATATCAGCCTTTTTTTCTTTTAAGATATCGCAACCGTCCCGAGTGGACCTGGGCCTCAACCAACAAGCGTTTCCAGTCTCCAGACAGCTATATCTTTAGCTAGCTACCCCTCCAGTTTCGCACGTCGGTTGAGATCCCCTTCCACTTGCGTGCGCCACCTGAGTCGCGGTCTTCCCCTCTTCCTTCTATTTTGCTGTCCTTTGGGGGCAGATGCGAAGACTTTTCGGACTGGAGTATTGGTGTTCATCCGCTCTGCATGACCCCGCCACCTCGTTCGTTGAATATTCGCTTTTCTGGTTAAATTGATGTACACACACGAAAAATTTTCCAGCCAAGAGTACCCTCATTTTTGATAAAGTCCATGCCCCTGGGCCATAGAGAAGGGCTGGAATTATTATGGTCTTATATAGGTTTACGCCTGTTGTTCGGGAGAGGGCTTTGGTAGTCAATTGCCATCTTAGCCCAAAGGAAAGAATTATTCTTCGTTTGATTTCAAGACTCGTGTCGTTGTCTGAATTGATTGCGAAGTCTAAGTATGCAAAGTCCTTAACTACCTCAAAGTTATCAAAAGTTAACAGTGACGTTCTGTCCGCAACGTCGTTATTGGATGTCTTTCTAGTTGATAGCATATGCTTGGTCTTGCCCTCGTTGACTGTTAAACCCATCTTCGCCGTTTCCGTCTCAATACTATCCACTGACATCACGCTGCTTTCTTCCGATTATGTCAATATCATCGCCGTATGCGAGTAATTGGATTGTGCCTTTTGTGTTGGCGCGTGAGTTTTGCACCATTCTCTCAAGAATGATGTTAAAGAAATAGCATGGCAGAGCATCGCCTTGTCTTTATTCCTTTTTTGACATCAACGATCTCGGTGAATTCTTGATAGAGCATCCTGCACAAGCGGATGAATTTGGCGGGTATGTCAAAACTAGACTTTGCTATATATAGCTGTCATACGTGGCCAATCGATGCATAGGTGGTGTATATCGATTTGGAGCTCATGGGTTTTTTTCAAATATCTGCCGTAGTGTGAGTTTGATGGTAGACTTTCCTGGACTAAAGCCACACTGATGCGGACCAATCAGGTTGTTGACGAACGGCTTCAGACGTTCACACAATACGGCAGATAGGATCTTGTAGGCGATGTTCAGAAGACTGATGCCTCTGTAGTTGGCGCAGTTCAGAGGGTCTCCTTTCTTGGGGATCGGACAAAAAATGTTGAGGTTAATTTAGGCTCCTTGCCAAGTCATCGCTTGCTGCATTAAACGAATCGGCACTCCAGTCGTCCGTTGTAGCAGCTTTGTTGAATTTACACTTAAATATAGCTATCCGGGTCGGGTGAACGGAATTATTGGTCTACATCATCCAGATTGAAAGGTTTATTCTGCCTGACAGCGGTATTTGGTTCATCACCGCCGTTATACATTCTACAGAAATGCCCTTTCCAAATCCTCAGCATCGACTGCGATTCTACTACTATGTTCCCTTGTTCGTTTCTACAGCCTTCGGTTCGGGTTTTGTGCCCGTGACATATTTTTTTACCTTTTGGTAAAAACTCTGAATCCCATTCAGAGTAGCATCTCTCAATTTCCCCGACCGGGCTCCTTCGTTTTCGTCCTGAGAAGCCGGTATTTATCTCTTCTTTTCTGCTCGTAGAGTTCGTGAGCAGTTCTAGTCCTTCTATTCAACGCCGCTTTGCATGCATCTCGCTTAGCTGCGTTGTGCTGACTAGCACCCGTCGTCAAACCAGTGGTGGTGGCCGAGTGAAACCCAGCTTTTGGTAATGTTGCCACCGATCTTCAATGCTTGGTTCTGGTGGCATAGGAGCTCTTAAGAGATTAAGGGAAACTCGATCGGAAAAGGATTTGACAATCTCTTGCGATTGTAGCCGCTCCGACGTCAAACTTCCTCACAATATTAACTTGCCTTTGGGATGTTCGTAATAGCCGCACCCGTACCTTGGCTACAAACAGGTAATGGTTCGAGTCGATGTTGGCCCCTGGGAACGTTCGGACATCTATAACACTGGAGGGGTGCTTTGCGTCTATCGCAATGAGGTCAATGCGGTCGACGGTTGATTGATCAGGAGTTCTCAACTGCGTGTTAGGCACAATAATGTTTCGCCCCGCCGCAAATGCGATTAGCCTGAATTCGTTATTGGAGGTAGTGTTGTGCAGGCTATGGTTTTCCACAGTACCACCAAAGATACGCTCTCTTTTTAGCTTTGCATTAAAGTCGCCGAGAAAAATTTTAATGTCATAGCTAGGGCACTATTCGTGAATCTTGTCCAAGAGCTCGTAGAAGCTATTGTATCTTTGGTGTCGTGATCTTTCTCCTCCTTGGGGAGGAGCGCGTTGCACTCGTCCACATGCCGCAAAAGTAAGACTTCTTGCTTAAGTCTGCCTCTAACAAAGAATCCGCATCCAAATATGCACTGCTGTTATTATCGATAGCAATCGCCGTTGATGTAGCCGTTCTTCGTTCTCTTTTGGTCTGGCCCATCCCATCGCATTTCTTGGATGGCGGTAATATCTACTTTGCAGCAGTCCTAGGCCTATTAAGGGACCAAGTGCAGATCCGAAGTACATTGTCTTTGTTTCGTTTACAGGGGTTGTCAACAGTAAACCCGTCCGTATTCGAGGCTTGTTATTTCGTAATTTAGTTTATTTTTTCCATTGCCGTGCAACTACTCCGGCGGCACAACTCCCAACCTGGTGGGCCAGTTCCACTATGGATACCACTAGGACCAGGGGTCGGTTAGACCGAACCCAGTAACCAGTTCGGAGAAATGAGCGCTGCAGTTGGTCCATTAAGGTTTCATCCGCCACCACCTCTTTTCATAGACCCTGACTTAGTCTCAGAAATCCTTACCGACCCCAGCTCCAAATATGTCGGAGTAGCCTGGATTAGGTCTTATTTGCTTTATTTTACCGTTGATTCCATTTGGGCAATTCATCCGTTTATAGTGCTACTACTAGGTGGCGCAAAAGTCATCACCCTATCGGAAGATTTTTGCGAATGCCAGCAAATGCCAATTCTACTTTGATATTTGTGAAGTAAAGAGATACAAAATACACGTCAACAAGACATGAATCGCTGTACTCCTAAAGATCGTGGAATCCTGAGTCTCGACCACGAGGCAGACAACTTTTCATCGCAAATCATCATGAACGACGAGGCCCATTTCCATCTCTGTGGATATATAAATAAGCAAAATTATCGCTTCCGGGGCACTGAAAATCCGCGTATAACCCACGAAGAGCCATTACACCCGCTCAAAGTTACTGCATGGTGTGCTGTTTACGCTGGAGGCGTCATCAGGGCTTATTTTTGCGAAAACACCGCGGGCCAAGCGACTACTGCGGACGATGAGCGCTACAGTTGCATGCTCAACGACTTTCTCCTTCCTCAATTGGATGAATTGGGACTAGAGAACATGTGGTTCCAACAGGATAGAGCAACGGAGCATACTGCATGAGCCACAACCGAAATTCTGAGCCGGGTCGCCTAATCTCTTCTTTTGGCGATTTGCGCTGGCCAGCAAAATCGCCTGGTTTAACCGTTCCAGACTTCCTTTTTTTTGAAGTCACGAGTCTATGTCAACAAGCCTCTGACTCTGGAAGACCTTAAAGAGAATATCCGTCAAGAATGCGAGGACCTGTCGCCGGAATTTCTTGCAAAAGTGATGGAGAATACCACAAGTCAGTGGCGGAGATCATTCCTAACAACGGTGTGAGATATAAAATTGATTCTGGCTTTATTTTGAAGCTACGTTCATGCCATTATATGTGGGATAGAACATCATTCAAATGGCCCCCTTGGCTTCGCTGGGAGTGCTTCAAGAGCGGTCGGTTCAATTTTTGATGACTCGGTCCAATACGTGCCACGTTATTCCGGTAATAGCGTATCGAATGTTGGCCTCGAGCTCGTCCAAAGTGGTTGACTTCTTAGCGTAGACTAATAAAATAATCGGGTGGTGTCAAATCGTCTAATCGTGGGAGCCAATTGATAAACGCTCACCGTGAGACGACCCATTCGGCAAATTTCTTCTTTACAACTTCAAGTATTGCGTCGTTTGTATGGCATATAGCGCCGTCTTGTTGGTACCACAGTTCGGATGCTGTCGATCTCTGACCCAGAAAGTCGGTTAATATCGCTCTATACCTCAGATCATTGACGGTAACGGTGTTTCCTTCCTCATTTCAAAAGAAATAAGGTCCGATGATGCCGCCATGTCATAAACCCCACCAAACAGTCAATCTTTGTGGTTGCATTGATGCTTGACCAAACACTTGTGGATTGTGTTCGCTCCAATAACAGTTGACCAAAAAAGGGGCTTCGCCCGAGAACATATCCAGCACCTAGTTAGCGAACTTACGGCTTTGTCTATGGTCGTCCGACTTCAATTCTTGCGTCAGCACAATCTTATACGGGTATAGGTCTAAATCCAACCGCAAAATAAGCGGAGTTGACGCTCTGGCGATGCTCAATTCAGCTGCTCTACATTTCTGGGTCTTCTTCGATACTGGCGCTACGGCGGCTATGTTTTCTTTATCTCTATCTGATTGGTGGCTTAAGATCCAAAAAAGTGTACTCACGCTCAAACTTTTCCACGGTGCGACAAATTGCCTGCACACTGAAGCCATGATGACAACCAACCTCACGACGAAATTCACGTTGCGTACATCTGAGCCGGAATTTTGGCGTTCATGTTTCAGTGAAACCAAAGCGTACATCAATTGCGAATTAATTGCACTTGATATTTCTAAGGCATTCGACAGAGTTTGACATCAGGGTCTTTTGTCGAAAATGCGTGCGTTTGGGATCGATGACTCTTTTCTTCAATGGATTAGAAATTACCTTTCGGAACGTTTAATTCAAGTTGTCTTGGAAGGTTTCAAGTCTGATATTCACAAAATAAATGCTGGTGTGCCCCAGGGCTCTGTTCTGTCTCCCACACTCTTTTTAACTTTCATCAACTATCTCTTTTCTGATACTTTTAATCCAATATATTACTTTGGATATACGGCAGCGTATGTTAAGCTCATTAAATTCCGATATTAGCAGCATAACCAATTGGGGAACCATCAACAGAGTGGAATTTAATGCTTCCAAAACACAATGCTGTCTGCTGTCGTTAAAGCGAAATTTAAGCATCCATCCATTATCCATGAATGGCACTTGCATCGTCGAAATCGAAAAACTTTCCATTCTTTGCATGTATGTCAATGTCAACTTACGTTGGAATTACCACATATTCGATGTCGTTAAAAATGGTGCGAAATGTCTAGGTTTCCTCAAGTGATGTAAGAAATATTTCACACTGATCTGGCCTCAATATATATGTAAGGCGTTTATACGCCCAAAATTTGAGTACAATGCCCACATCTGGCCAGGTGCTCCTAATACATCTCTGCACCTATTAGATAGGATTCAAAACCGTGCGATAAAACTAATTGGTGATACTAATATCAGTCAATCAATTGACACCCTCGAACAACGACGTAATGTCTCATGTCTCACTTTGTTTTATCGCTATTTCCACCACCAGTGCTCCATTGAAATCGGCAGTAGCATTCCGCCCATTCAAACTTTCAACCGTAACACCCGTCTAGCTATGAATGCTCATCAGTATACCCTCAAGCCCTCTTTCGGACGTATCCTAAAATATCGTCATTCGTTCCTAAGTCGTACAACTCGGTTATGGAATGCCCTGCCGATCTCTGTATTTCCTGGTCGTTATAACTTACAAACATTTAAAAACAATGTACATCGGTACCTGTCTTTTCTTCGTCCCTCCTTCGCCCACGCTGTGTGCAAATATTTTAAGAGTACACAAACCCCTTGAGCGCGCGATCAAAAAAAAAAAAAAAAACGATGCATGATGAAATGGCAAACCTTACTAAATACTTTGATTACTTTGACAGCTCGATGTCATTGGTAACTTTGACAGCTGCTGAAACATAACAATTGGAAAAACTATCATTGCTATCTGGTCATCCTTTATAAAAAAAAAATTGATCCTTAACTAGCTGTTCATTCTGCCACAACTAATTCACTTTATGGTTACTGGTTACAGAAGTCATTAGCTTAAAATAGTCAAGTTCAACTTTACATATAGACAGCGGGCGTGCAACTTGGCGTAAACAATTTTTGTGTTCCTTTTTTACATCTTTATATTTACTACCCTTCCTGATTAGTTAAAATTATTTCGTTTCTAAATTTTGGATTAGACAATAAAAACGAAAACTTATTGCAATTCAGTTGTACTAAAAAAGAAAGAACGATCTGAGGCAAGTAACATATGAGACTCGTGACACGTTTAAAAAAAAAACAAATACGTGGGCATGTCTACTGAGAATATGTTAAATTTAATAATCAAGTTTTTTACCTAGAGAAGATGATTTTTTTGTTTTTGCAACTCCGTCTGAATAGGAATCCCCAGATAAGTAATTTCTTGGAACTGAATGAATAGCACAGCTCTTGAGTCGCTGGCAAATAAAGGTGCCCACTATTCCCAGAATTCCTCTTCACGTTTCACTTGAAATAATTCTATTTATGGTCTGCCACGTCGTGATTTTTTTTGTTTGTCATGTCTCTAAAGAATCATCTAATTGGGTTAACTATCCTCCATTTACCGCAGACTGATCCAAAAAGGAAAATTAAAATATACCCTCCGCCAGTAGCAATAGTTTGTTCATCCGTGGCCATCTGCCACATAACTCATTTCGAGGTCATTGTCCTCGAACTGAAAATATAATTTTGTATTTATGATCATGTCTTCAAGTTTTTTTTTTTTTTTCTTCTTTCAACTGGCTTGGTATTTTGTGAATTTGCATGCAAAAACGAATACACGTCCAACGTGGCCGTGGCCATGAAAATGACACTTCCATTCTGGTCATACGAGGTTTTTTTTTTTTTTTTTGCAAAACAAATTCGCCTATCAAGGTGCTGCATTAGACCGAACACCACATGGATACGAGTACTCGTACTCGTACTCGCACTCGTATTTGGGTTGTGGATAGCTTTTCACAAATTATGTCACGCTTCACATGCTCGATTTGATTAAAAATCGACAATTTACCATTGGAATTAGATTAGTCGGCCATAAAAATAAACATGTTATCGGCCTAGTTTTCAAGATGAAATCGAAAACAATTATTAACTGATTGTTGGCATCGCAACCAATCGAGGTAGATACAACCAGCCAGCAAGTATCTAACCCAATTTGCAATCATAAACAAATAAAACAGAAAACAGAAACAAAAAAAAAAAAAAAAAACTTCGATAACAGAGATCATTCGTATCGATAACAGATGGTTCGTGTGCTGGCTCAGTGAAATTAACGGTCACCATAATACATAGTTACTACTCGTAATTGGGGGTGTCAAAGGCACATGAGCATACCATATTCTTCGATTTTAATTTCCGTACAATCCGAATAAAGGCGATCATCCAATTAAGAAGCAACAAAAAAAAAAAAGAGTGTTTTGCCAATTTGCAATGCAATGTGGTGTTATCGAAGCGAAACGACATTGCCTTCATAAATTCATTTGCAAACATACAAACACAATGGCACAGCAAAATGGGGCAATAAATCCCAAAGTCAGCTCATTGAGTTTCAACGACTGTTCCATTTTTGCTTTTTGTTTCTTCGCCTTTTGTTGACACTTTGTATCTGTAATTTCTAGTGTCGAATTGATTTTTTGTTGTCGGTTGTTATTGGGCCAACTTTATGTTGCTTAGCCAAAATCATTCGATGGCATTTTGCTGTGACGAATTGAATTTTTTTTATTTATTATTTCCTTGAAGATATTGTTACTTGTGTTTTTTTTTTCTTTTGAATTTCTGTCGACAATTGAAATGAACACTGCTTTTCAAACACGCTTTTAATTAATGAAGTTGTAAACAACGCATGTGACTTCATTTGCTCATGGGCAAGTCTAAAAAGTTTATGGTCACGGGCTGTTTGTATTTAGAAAAGTCGTAAAAGTTAATTGAACAATGATTTGTTATGAACAATTTTCTATACCCAAGGTCAAGATAGTAAAGATACCTCAAACTGATGTACGAAAGTCGTTTGACGGAAGCTAATCTCTGGGTACTAATTTAGTTATGTAATTCCTACTGCCAATTGCCAAAGGCTTGGTAACACTGTGCTTCAAGTATCTATAATTCTGTATTTTTCTTTAATTCAGAATCTGTAAAAAAAATTCCAGGGCTATCGATTTCGTACGATATCGATATGTATCAAATGAAAACTCTTTCATTGATCTGCGAAATTTGGCACGGTCCTAGTTTGGAGTTTAAAAAAGAAGCTTCACTAAAAGTAGGCACCATGTGCGCTACAATATGATTCTTGCAAATGGCGGCAAATGTCAATTCTACTTTGACATTTGTGAAGTAAACAGATACAAAATACACGTCAACAAGAAGACATGGATCGCTATACTCCTAAAGAACGCGGAATAATTGTTAGGACTTTTTGCGGAATAGTTCGTCGGTGGTGTTGGCGCAGCGTGAATTTCGGCGCAGATTTCCCGGTCGTCCGACACCAACTGGGCAAACACTACGACGCTTAGCCGTTCGCGTAGAAGAGTATGAGATAATACGAGATGCTGCCGGGTCTGGCGGGCCCCGGAGCAGCCGTGGTTGAAGATGTCGCAGAGGACCCCGAAGTATCGACCAGGCGACGTTCCACGCAATTGGACACCAATCTGCGGTCTTTACAGAGAATTTTGGTGAAAGACTGTAAAATGTTCCCTTACAAAGTGCAGATAGTGCATCAGCTGTTAGCTGTTAACCGCCAAGCGTGTGTAAGCTACGCCCAAGCCATCCTGAATTTCAACCACAAGGGAGACAACTTTCCAACGAAAATCGTCATGAGCAACGAGGCCCATTTCCATATCTGCGGATATGTCAATAAGCAAAATTATCGCTTCCGGGGCAACGAAAATCCGCGTATAACCCACGAAGAGCCATTACACCCACTCAAAGTTACTGCATGGTGTGCTGTTTACGCATCTGGGCTTATTTTTTCGGAAACGCTGCGGTCCAAACGGTTACTGTGGACGGCGAGAGCTACAGAGACATGCTCTACGACTTTCTCCTTCCTCAATTGGATAAATTGGGACTGGAGAACATATGATTCCAACAGGATGGAGTAACGGCACATACTGCACCAGCGACAACCGAAATTCGTGTTGGCGATTTGCTCTGGTCAACAAGATCGCCTGATTTAACCGTTCCAGACTTGAAGTTACGAGTCTGTGTCAACAAGCCTCAGACTTTCAAAAAGAGAATATCTGTCAAGAATGCGAGAACCTATCGCCGGAAGTTCGGGCAAGAGTGATGGAAAATGCAACAAGTGACGACGGCCGATATCATTTTCTCGACTTAATGGAAAATAAATTGAAGATATCAAATAAACATAATCCAAAAGCTGAACCAAAGTTATTCATTCATAAAAAAATTACAACCAAAGAACATCGGGTTACAATTTTTGCGCCACCTATATACCTATATATATTGTATATTTGACAAATACATCAAGGAAATCACCAACTGAAAAGTTGGAGAAGACCCTTAGCACGCCATAGACATGCCGGAGTCTGAATCAAGTGTGAGCGGTCGCCTTTACTCATAAGCAAAACCATGATTAAAGGAGCTAGGCAACCTTATCACATCTCAATTGGTCTGATCATTGTCCTCGTCGGCGAGAGAAACTAGAAAAAAACCAACGAGAATCGGCATCAGTCAAGAAATAAACTGGCACCACTAAAACAAGGACATTCGTGGCCTGGAACTGCGTAGGAAAGTCCGTGATCGATCAAATATTTACACTACGCAAGATTGTGGAAAAGACTCGGGAATTCACCATCTATTTAAGGCCTTCCAACCCGGATATATTGTAACAACGTGGAAGGAGCTACTAAACTCAGGTTGCGCAGGATGACTATAGAGAATTTTCGGTGCTTCAGCGAGGTCGGTAGGGAATTAACCGAGACCTTCAATGTCAAGAAGGGTTTTAGACAACCCCCTTCCCTCCCCATCCCCTTGTCATGTGACTCTTTTAACATCGACCTAGAAGGAGTCGTTCAAAACTCTCTTGCCAACAAAGGAGGCGTGATCTTTTTTAAGGTCTCGCAATTACATGCGTACGCGGATGACATTGATGTGATGAGAAAAACACAGTGAGCCGTCAATAAAACTCTCGTGAGCTTAGAGGCAGAGGCGGCCAATGGGTGTAGTGGTACTAGCAATCGCTTCTCACTCGGAGGGTCAAGGTTCGTATCCTAGCCACGGCAAGTTTTCATTTGTGTAATTGGAACTCAGTCAGAAAAATCTGCGTGTGAAGGCATAACACTGACATGTAGATTATAAAAAATTATAAAAAAAAAAACACGAACTTTACGGGCGTCTTCGGTTCCAACGTCTAAGATGGCTGGGCCATGTTGGGGCAATGTACACCAAACCACCAGCCCGAAGAGTCATCGATTATAACCCGCGGCGCAGCAGAGAACAACTGGATGTATGGTGGCGCATGCAAGTGGAAGGGGACCGTGTCAGGTGGAGAGGCATTTTTGTTGTGGTCCAGGTTCATCCCGGACTATAGCACCACCTAAGTAAGTAACCAACATAAACAATGAAAGAGACCATCTCTGGTCATCCGGACGTCAGAACGGCTCCAAAATGCCGTAAACCAAGATGAAAAGCTAAGTGCTCTGGTTAACTAAAAAACTGTTCTCTTTGCCTGTGATTTAATCCCGACCCTGGGACCCAAACAAAATTTAATCAGGCTTTCGACTGCAGTGAAGTCTTGAAGTCGAAATAGCTTGGAAATCGCGAAAGGGTTTAGGAATGTTTGAATCGCAGCTAGTCTGTCGCTACATATCACATGCCTCGTCTCCTTCACCAATTCTCCGCAATCTACGCGTAGTTTATTTTCTTGAGTATTGCGTATATTTCCACCTGGAAGACAAGCGCAAATTTTCCTAAGAAGGGAATGAAATCTAACGATGTCGTTATCCAGAAGACATCAGCGGGGCGTATCTTAAATCGGCTTAAGAGCCATGCTTGCAGATTACATTCCTTTTCTAGCTTTGGTTCGGGCCGAAACAATTTCTGGGCGGAAAGAAAGTTTGTTTCATATTTTCACAGCGTCAAGAATTCTGGTGTCTGCAGCAGACGGCATGTAGATAAGATCAGAGTCAAAAGCCAGTCATCAAAACTCCAATGAGTGTTGTGCCAAGGACTACGGTTTTTTTTACTTGAAAATGGCTTTGAGGGTATAGTCTATGATGTGAATATCATTGCGAGAGAGATTCATCAGAGCGTCTAGAGCAGAGCCATATGTGCAAGTGACAGCCTAATGCAGTCGAGACAAACCGTTCTTTAGAGTCTGGTGACGTATTTTTGTGAAAATACGGATATAATTGGCCTTATCATAGCGCTGTAGATCCAAAGAGTCATCCTCGGTGACAGCTCTTTTACACTGTCAGAAACCAACAGCTCCTGGAGGTTTCCGATATGACATATTTAGTCGAAAGATGTTTGTTATCCAGATTAACACCCAAAGACTAACCCTTAGTTTTACTCATAAAGTGATCAATCTTTGAAGCCAATTTCTAGGGCATCAATCTTCGACCACGTCTAACCTCCCAGGACTTTGAACCAGACAGTCACTAGGCATGATTTAACAGAGAGTGCAGTAACATCATCTCCATGTGAGTCGTGGAGTCGCCGGCACCTTAAGGGAACCTCTATTTATCTCCGCCAAGAAATATTGGCCTAATTCAGATTCTGCAATTCGCCGGTATTGCTCTAATCCATAAAACTAGTGATTCGATGATAGATACAACAACGTTGGGTTGTGTTACTCAGTTGACTTGCAGCTTACGTGATAGGAGCTGACATTCTGATCAGTTCACCTGGAAAATTTATGCCATCAGATCTTCTAAGTGTTTCCGGTCCGTTACTTTCTGAACATAACACTTGTGTGAAATTCACTTGTTATCACGAATGACACTGACATCAGTATCAGAAATCAGAAGTCAGCGGACTATAACTGATGCATTTGTAGGTATTAAAGCAGAAGCAGCTATGAATGAGGTCCAAATCAAGTATAGGCAGGCAATAAAAAAGGACGCACAACACGGAGGAATCGGACAGAAAGTCACGTTATGGACATTGCTCAATAAGATTCCAGAACAAGACCGTGAGTTGACATTTTCACTACTTTCCGAGGGCTCCGATAGTCTAAAGACACTCAATATTTATTGACTGTCGACGACTTTTCTTTCCGCTGCATTCCACCAAGCACTTACCAACCAAGGAAGACGATTGCGTGCTTATTTGCCCCCTTGAAATGGATCTCGCCTTATATCCTTAAGGCGAAACATGTCATGCAGCTGCTCTGGATCGGCAAAACATCGTGGGGTGAACCATTGGAGGCCGACATCCTGCAATAATGAAACGCCTCCTATGAGGGATTAAGGGTCATCAACGAAATACGTCGGCCAAGGTGGGTTCAAAAAGCTGGTAGGTCAAACTTCGTCGAAATCCACGGATTCAACTACGCATCAGAAACGACGTATGGACCAGTCTATCTATGGGTTGAGGACGAGAAGGGCCAGATTCACATGCACCTTCTTATCACCAAAGTCTTCCCCGATTAGAACTACTTGGTGCAGTTATGCTGGCTAAATTACTCCACAACGTCAGACGCATCATGAAGAAGAAGTATGTTAAGTTGTATGCTTATAGCCCCAAAGAAAGAAGTCGAACGGTGTTAAGTCGCTCGATCTTGGCAGCCAATGTGTATCTCCGAAACATGCAATTACGCGTCTTGAAGACTTGGTGCGGAATAACTCTATTACTTCGCGACTTGTATGACACGTAGCACCATCCTGGTGAAAGAGGTCGTCCCTATCCACATCCTCGAGCTCCGGCCACAAAAAATTGTTTATCCTGTCTCCGACCTAAATTTCGAAAAAGTACGGCCCTGTGACACCAAGCAGTTACTGGTTGAATCACTCGTGGATTTTCGATGCCCCAGATGCGACAATTTTGCTTATTATCGTAGCCGCCAATGTGGAATTGGGCCTCATTTGAAAATACGATTTTCTTGCAAAAATCTATACCAGCATGCATGTTTTGCAGGACCCAATCCGAGAACGTACGGCGCCGATGGTGGCCGGCCGGCTTCAATTCTTGCGTTAATTGGCCCTTGTACGCATGAAGAGCCAAAAACTTTCGTCAAAATTCTGTGGAAACGTCAAATCATCAAATTTCCCAAATTTATAGTTTACACCTGTCACCATAGGCCTTTCGAATCCTACAGGACTTTTGAAAAGAAACTCCTCTATATAAAGTCTTCATCATCTCTGACCGTATCGAAAGCAGGATTTTTCGGGTGAATTGCGTTGATGAACCCTAGAATATGAAATAAATCACCGCACTCTGAACTGCACAATGACATCGGCTCAAAAGATTCTCATCAGTCGCCTGAGATGACTGGGATATGGAGAGCAAATGATACCTCTGCTCTTCGATCCCAACCCGTTGGATTAACGTAATAGGTAGCACAAGTAGGCAACTTGAGCCATTTGGTCAAAGCCGCTATTTTGGAGAGCTTTATGGATTGAGATTTAGGTGCATCCTGTGCTGGAGTGGCAGCTAGGTAAGTATATTGTGTCCGTGGTGGTGTCTCATAACGAACATTGTACATATCAATTAGACCTGGTTGGAGGAAATTATACTATAGGCGTCAATATCTGTCTAAAACTGTTCTATTCTCATGTATTGGGTGCTCTCAATATTATTGGCACTTACTGCGTTGACCCGATATTGTACGATCACTTCAAACTGAGACCTCGTTTTCTTATAAATCAATTAGTAGGTACCCGCAAGGCGTTTTCTAATTAATAATTGTGTCACTAAGTAACGAAACCAAAGCTAACTGTACTCCATTAGCACTCATTAATATCAAAACAATTGTCATATATCTAGAGTTGGTTGTCGCGCAAGCTATCTTCAATCTTATTACCGATGAGTCAAGTTAGAAAAAAAATGATACCAGCTTCGTAATCGGAGCTTTAAAATTCATTTTCTTACTTAGTTACGCAATTAAGGTCATTAAATTCAATTAACTTGTTTCGTCATTGTAATTAGTACGAGTACAATGATGAAAATTCCGATCAGAGTATCTCAAAAGATTCTAAAAGGGTAATCCAGTTTTTAATATCAATAACCTCCATCTTGACATTGATTTGTTGAACCCAGCCTTCTCGGAAACCGATTCAAAATCCCAACGTTTTAGCCCTTAGACTAGCCCCACATTTGGGACAAAAAACCGTTGTTGGCAATACTTTGTTCTGTCAATGTCACAATTGCTTTGTGTCATGCGTTGCTTGGTATCAGTGATGAATTTAGACTATACACAACATGATTACAAAACTTGTCCTAAACTTTATTTAATGCTTCTACTCTTTCCTTTTCATTTTAGTTGTGCACCCGTTCAATAGAACCCTCATTTGGACTACTTTTCGGCGACTTACTACGTGATCTCGATGTTGGAACAACAGGAGCAGCTGTGATTATGAGTACCTTAGACGTGTGTATGAACTTTTCCGGTCTATTCGTCGGACCGCTGTTAAAAGAATTCTCCTATCGAAAAGTTGCCGTAGCTGGTGCGTTATTGTGCGGCATTGGCTTGGCATTTACCTCACCTGCAACAAGTATGGCACATATTTTAGCCACGTACAGTGTCATCAACGGCATAGGTGTGGGTCTGTCCACATCAGCCGCTTTTGTCGCCTTAAATCACTATTTTAAGAACAAACGAGGACAAGCTGTGGGTCTATCTATGGCTGGTACGGCGATGGGTATGCTTATTATGCCACAGCTAGTTCGGATACTTCTCGAAGCATATGGCTTTCGAGGAGCAGTCCTTATGTTAGCTGCTGTTGCTCTTAATGCAGTTGTTGGTGCAGTCTTACTTCAGCCAGCAAAATGGCATATGATTGATGAGAAAATTGATGTTGAAATGATGCCGGTACCGGAATTCGATCCAATTAAAGAAGCCGAAGATGAGGATGCTTTACCTGAGTTGCATACTCCTTTCTTTAAAAATTTGGAGGCAAATAATATGAGGAAGAACTTCTCCGAATTGGCGATGAGCACGATGAATGGCAGTCGAACTGGAATGCCTAAACGACCGACATTCCCAAGAATCATGTCTTTAGCTGGAGTCCAATCAGCAGAGAAGGGTTACTCCAACAACGACTTGACCACACAGCTGAGGCATCGCAAACAATCCGTCACATCGAACTTGTCGGTTCTGGATTTTGGAGGGAGCATCCTTCAGGTTCACATGAATACTGGTGATGACGAACTTGAACGACATGATCGGGAACTGAAACGTGTGAATACTCTAACTGGCAGCATAACAAATGAACATCGAGATTCATTCATCAAAATGAAACCAACAGAAGGCGATAAGTCTGATAAAGAGAAAGCTGCATCCGAGAAGAAAACAAAAAAGCCAGGCTTTTGGAAACGCTTTGCCGACCTTATGGATGTGGATCTGCTGAAGGACAAGAAATTCTTAAATCTTCTCTTTGGTCTGTCGATATTCTACGTAGCTGAGATGAATTTCAAGATGGTCACACCGTTCTTCTTTGCCAATTTGGGCTACGACAAATCTGATGTGGCCTTTTGTCTATCGATAACGGCGATAACTGATATCGCTGCAAGAGTTGTGTTGCCACCGATATTCGATAGAACGACAATCAAGAAGAGAACGATATTCCTGGTGTCGATCATCTTTGTGGCGATCACCAGATCAGGTAAGTCAATCTGTCAGATATTTATGATCATTTACTATGATTTTTTTTTTTTGTTTTGTATAGGAATGGCAGAACAGACTGAATGGACAAGCCTCATGGTCTGGTTATCGGTCTGTGGCTTCTTTCGTGGGTCGGCTTTAAGTAATTTCACATTAACCGTGTCGGAGTATTGTTCCTTGGAGAAATTGCCATCAGCCTTCGGTTGGCATTTAGTTGGAAAAGCAATGTTTGTCGTATGCCTTGGACCACTTATTGGTAAGTTTAGTTTGAATAAATATTTACTCGTTCCAGCTTTGGCTCTCGATGTGATCCTGTGTACGATCAGTTGTTTGTTTTAACTTTAAGCTTTGGCATTGTCATTGTCATCACAACTCTCTGTTTCTGACTTTGTACTGAATTATGAATGTCAGAGACCTTAAAAGAATTCCAAATGAGATCATGTGATTCTACATGATCGTGTGTTTTCAAATTTGTTGTGCAGTTTATTCACGTGATCTTGTTATCGCGTCAAGAATTTATGCTCGACATGCAGGGGCAACCACAAATGTTTATTAGCTGAAAAGATTAATCTTTGTTTAGCTTGTTCAAGATTTGATTAGGTACTCGTAAGTGATGACTCAAGGAAGAGATTATTTTGCCAAACAACTTTTATAACTAATCGTTGTGTGATCTTGTCACCAATTTGTCTGATGTAATGACTTCTGTTGTCGGCAGCTAATTTAAAAAAAAATCGTTATCTCATCCCGGTTCTGTCTAGGAAGCTTCGTCATAAGAAGAACCTTCACTTGCCGGCGAAATAAGGTGCCTCTTTCGTAGGAAATTTTAGTTTAGAGACTTTGCCAACATACGATACTTAGTCACACCCACAATCCGTGTGAAATTGTTGTTATGTCATGCCCACAATGAACTGCATTTCAGTGTTAATATTGTTTTTTCTGAATAACTTTCTGTTAACCCGCAGCATTTTTCAATTATCTTTTACTACGCCGATTTTAAGGGGAATTGATTTTACAAAAAATAAACAATTACCCTACGGTGTGACAAAATTGTCTGTGAATTTTTTGTTTCACGGGCTTTTTGTTGTCTTTGTTCATTTAAATCTAGCAAATGTTGCCTTTGTACTTTGTTTGCCTAAAGATCATTAAATAAAGATTAACTTTGTTTATCCTTTATTTTCGTCCCTGAATTGGGCATCAGACAGTATACATTACTTATAATGATGTCCTTCAGGATGAAGACAATCATTTTCAAAGATGTAACATCATTGGCTCAACATCAATGTGCTCTGTACTCTGTTAATTGCCAGCTACTTTATATATGTAGATCACCAGTTCTATCATCAGCCTGGTGCCTACAAACCCGAAACTTCCAAAGTCCTATTGGTCTAAGTTAACAATGTCAATATTATCGCAATCCCTACTGTCGATTCAAAAAAGCTTCCAGAAAATTATTCTTTCGGCCACCGGATTTGACTTTATGATTGCTAAAATTGAGGACAAAGCCAATTGATGCACTTTGTAGGAGTCTAATCCCTTGACTCTGGAATTGTTAATTTATTCCATTTGTGTGCACTGAGGCTTCCGCGATGCTTAGGTGAAGGTTAGCCTATAAATTTCTCCATCTAGCACGATCTTCCGCCCGCAGCCCCAGTGCCGTACACCTACTTGATGGAGGTCCATTTCCGATTGCATATGCCACCTTAGATCCGTCGTCGTCTGATACGTCGACCCTCGGGGTTAGAATAGTAGATTCTTTGCGCCGAAGCTGTGGTATCCGTTCGCTCAACATCATACAGCCGTTTCAGATGTTGAATCAGTAGAAGCCTAGCTTGGCCGATGTCCCACTTGACAGCGCGTTGCCTTGTCCAAAACCCGCTATGCATTCTGTGATTTCTTATAACCCGCTCAAAGTCGGCTTCCTTACCCAGCCTTGCATTAAGATCTCATAGCACAATTTTGTTGTTACAGATGTGGCGCTGAGCATATATGCGGTTCAGAGGGTCATACAATTCGTCTTTGATGCTATTATCCTTATCCTCTGTACGGGCATGAACACAAATCATAAGCCTGATATGTCGAAAGCTTAAGGCTGAGTCTCACTCGAATAGAAAATTCACATTCAAATTAGCGTTGTCGTCCTTCTACGGTATGTCGTAGTTTTTCATCCGCTTTTTGTCCGACTTATCCCATCACAGTCTAGGGCCTCCGCGAGTTATTCGGCAGCACGTAGTCCGTTCTATGCGCAAAGCAGAAATTCGTTGTCCTTAAAAGGTTTGCTGGGTTCATCAACATTATATCCGTCCGTGTCCGAGGCTGTTGGTCTAATCTTTTTTCAGGGTTGGGGAGTTTCCCGGCTTCGCAACTCCCAACCTAGCGAGCTAAGTCCTCAATAATACCCTATAACAAAGAGGTCGAGTGTACAGTCCGGTGCAAGTAGCTTGGCTGAGCTTACGAGAGCCACCATTGTTCTACTCTGTTTTCTTGCGCCCTCATCTCTACTCAAGGGTCCCGTTAGGCTTGGGATCCGAATACGTCGAAGTAGCTTTAATGCGGGTGTGTGCCCAGTAGCTCAAACTGACTAAAGCTGTGGATGCCGCCGTTGATCATCCCTATATAGGGGTGGCCGTGGTGTAGTGGTACTAGCTATCGCTTCTCACTCGGAAGGTCAAGGTTCAGCAAGTTTTCATTTGTGTAATTGGAACTCAGTCAGAAAAATCTGCGTGTGAAGGCGCATAACACTGACATGTAGATTTGGCTGTTGTAGGGTTTTCAAGCACAAAAACAACCGTTAAAATTCACAACCTCATATTCCGAGAGAAGAAAAAACTCTCCGTCGTATTCGGACTCCCACCCCCTGGAGAGTCAATATCGAAACCAAACACACCTGAGTTTCAAACCACTACATCACAAACTTTCCTTTTTCCTCCTTCTATCTTTCCGCCCACGCCTTAGCAATAGTATAAGGATAAATCGGTTGGTTGACAAATGGTTTTTGGCGATTACATAGTATGGCAGAGAAGATCTTGTAGGCAACGTTGACGACGATAATACCCCTGTGGTTGGCGCATGCTAAATACACCTTTCTTAGAATCAGGTATTCCTGTGTGACTTAAGTTTACTGAATGCACATGCATTCATGGGAGCAAGAACACTCCATGCCATCTCTCTCCGTCAATTCCTTTGATGCCAAAGCGGAACCTTGTTGAAGGCACAACTCCATCCTTGGTATGAGTCGAAGCCTACCCATTAAATGCTTGATGTTGTTAGGGTCTCAGCACTCAGTACTTTTTGCAACTCTGCATCGGGTCGAAACCAACTGGGAGACCCTACCTGCCTTTTAGGTTTTAAACCACGGCCACCGTAACGCAATCGTGCATACAATTGTAAGGCCCCATACGTCCAGCATGCTTTCGTCCGACCATATTTTAGAGTTGATTTGTGTTCTCTTCACAAAGCAATCTCCCTCGGCCTTGAAAATCTCGACATATATGGTATGTCGGGGGGACGGAATTCTGCCTATCCAGATAGAACTGTTCGTTCCGATTAACAGCGGAATGTTAATCGTCATCACCATATCACCACCACTGACTGGGAATCTACCATTAGGTTTCCTTGTTCGCCTTGCAGACTTTTGTTGGCACTTTGTTGACTTAGCAGGTTTTATATTAATTTTCCGCTATAATTTATGAACGTGCTTCCTACTAAAACATCTCTCAATTTCCTCGATCGGGTGATTCTAGTGCTCTTTTTCCTTCCTTCTGACAAGCCGGTACTCGTCATTCCTTTTTTGCGCATAGAACTTGCTAGCCGCGTTAGCCCCCTTTGCAGTACCGCTCTTTATGATTTCTGTTTCTTCGCATGCGATAACTGCCAATCATCGTCAAACCATGAGTTTCTCAGTGAGGGTCCGACGAAACCGATGGCTTGAGGATAGCTTTGTCACTGGGTTTCGGCAAAAGGCATCGTGCGAGGTGAAGGTACACTTTTTTGCGGTTGCATCTTTCTGAAGTGAAACTTTCTCATAGCTTTCTTTTAATGGCGTAAGAGATACCCGAATTCTTATCTCGGCAACAATAAGGTGGTAGTCAATGTTGACCCCTGGGAATGTTCCGACATCGAAATTACTGGGTATTCCTCTTGTGTCGATCTCGATTTATTCAATTTGGGTGTTGATACATTGACCTTTATTGCTTTGCTGATGACAGCACTCTCTGCTTTTCATATTCGTTCCCGGACTCACGCCCCTGCTCTTCTAACTATCAACCGAGTGGAATTTAATGCTGTCTACTGTCATTAAAGCGAAATTCAAATACCCAGCCCTTATCCATGAATGGCACTTGCATCGTCGAAACCGATAAACTTTCCATTCTCGGTATGTGTACCAGTAGCAACTTACGTTGGAATGACCACATATTCGATGTCGCCAAAAATGCTGCAGAATGTCTAGGTTACCTCAAGCAATGTAAGAAATATTTTACCCCCTCTGCCCATATCTGGTCAGGTGCTCCTAAAACATCGCTGCACCTGTCTCCTGTCTCACTTTGTTTTATCGCTATTTCCACCAGCAGTGCTCCATTGAAATCGCCAGTAGCATTCCGCCCATTCAAACTTTCAATCGTAACACCCGTCTCGCTATGAATGCTCATCAGTATACCCTCAAGCCCATTTTCGGACGTACTCTAAAATATCGTGATTCTGTCCTAAGCCGTACAACTCGCTTATGGAATGCCCTGCCGACCTTTGTGTTTCCTGGTCGTTATAACTTGCAAACATTTAAAAACAATGTACATCGGTACCTGTCTTTTCTTCCTCCCTAAATTTCCTTCGCCCACGCTGTGTACGAACATTTTAAGGGTACAAAAACCCATTGAGCGCGCGCCGATTATAAAAAAAAAAAAAAAAAAGGACACCGGTTTGGCTTATCAATGGCGAGAACCGAAGTCGATAAACCTGAATCCGTTACCGAAGATGGAGCAGCCCATATTTACCGATTGTGCTGGCAGATATGTCTTTCTTTCCCAAGCTTGGTACATCATGCTTAAGATATTGAGCGTATATCTTGTCGAGAATCTAATGAAAACAGTCCGAGAAGTCATCGTCTTGCTCCTTTGGCGGGGCGTGTGCGCATATTGGGCTGGTGTTGCCGAACTTAGCCTTGATGTCACATGCCTAAAACTCAAGTTTTCTTATTTAACTTGACTTCTCAGCAGCAATCGTGGTAGTTTATTTTTATCCAGTTTATACTTGGTACATCACGCTTTTTGGATGATGGTTTATTTGGCCGCACGTCGCCTGTTAAGGCACCTAAAATGCCATGCGCAATACTGAATAGAGGTTGTCTGTTTCGGACCGGTCATCAAATTCATCTCCGAAACTTTCGGTTGTACACTACTCGGGAATTGGCCCGACGAGTTAAACCCATCGATAGAGCTATTCCCTTTGTAGCAGCAAAAGGCTCGCTGATTCAATTTGAGTTCTCCCGCCACCATCTCTACTTTAGAAAACCTGCCAGCTATTTTAAACCCCTTATTTGGATATGTCAAAGTAGCCCTGAAAGAAGATCACCTGGTCAAGAGGGTTACTCCTTCAGGGGAGATATTCCGTTGTTTCTTTATCTAACGTTGAAGCTTGTAACGTTGCCCTTGCAATTTAGGAGTTAAAGAACGCACTTGAAGTGAATGTGAAACGTTGCGACCTGATCCATATTTTAGCCAGTCAATAGTTACCCGCTTAATAGTCTAGGTTTGAAACTGTGGTAGCACTACAAGAAAATGCTTATTTATTAAAGTGTACAGACGTATTTCCCACCTTTGTTGTAACAAGGTTATGCGATGGTAAGGCTAAGTCTTTACAAAATTCGTTGTTGCGCAAAGAAATTTGAGAAATTCAATTAACGTGGGTTCGTGTCAGAGAATATGAATTCCCCGATCGATCGTTGAGTTGGTGTGTGTCTTTGATAATTTTAACAACATTTGTCCACAACAAGAGGGCGCGCTGAGATCGTCGGTTATTTTTAAAAGAAAACATTCCCAACTCTCATATTAATTTCTAAATTTTGCTAATTTGTATTTTTTTTGTTTTTTTAATTTTCAGGTGCTATTCGTGACATAACACAAAGTTATCCCATCTGCATTCATTGCCAAAGTTTATGCATCATTATATGTGCAGTCGCCTGGGGAATTGAATATCTTCTGGACTTCCTCCGAAGTCGCAAGAAGAACAAAGATCAACAACAAATCGATATTAAGCAGTAACACAAATATTTATAAAAGAAAAGCAAAACTAAAACCACTACTTACTAGATTTTAAACAAATTTTAAACCTAACTCTAACCCTAAATCCTTAAACAACTAGATTATTTGTTAAGTTTTACTTTTTTTCGTTTTCGTTTTCACTAAAATAAGAAAATAAAAGCAAATAGAAACATACGAGTAACTCATCTCATTTTAAGAACTTTGTTTAATTGTAATTTGAATTAAAGTTTTAAGTATCTAAAACCCAACACCTACTTACAGCTTTGTGATAGTTCAAAGGAAGAATAAGAAATGAAAGATGTACGATCCATACATATGAGATAGGAGGGCGGCCGATAGCTGCCGCGACGGACCAATTAGGTTTTTTTTTTGTTTTTTTGAATTTTTACTTTTTATTTTAGACTTTAGTCTTAGTCTTAAGAGATACAATTTATAGAATTTCCTGTCATAAGTACTTAAACTTTTAAAAACGGTAACAATCTTAAGCTTACTTTTCAACACAAAAAAAAAAAAAGGAACAAGTTTCTCCAAACAATTGTGTTAGAGTTACTGAACAAGTAAACGAGTATTAACTTAATCTTCATCGCGAAGACATTTAGCTCTTAAGCCAACAATATATATATATTTTGTAACAAAAACAAAACAAAACTATTTTAGTAGAACAAAGATGTAGAACAAGATGTAATGAAAACCAAAATTTAAAAGAAAAGTAAAAATGTAGTTTTCTCTAATGTGTAGTAAATGTATATGTAATTGTAGTTAACAATGTAGAGCTGATGATTTTAAGTGTAAATTTTATACAAATTAACTAATAAAAGAAAACACACGATTACGATGTAAATATTTATTTAGGTAGTAACAAATTATACTTTATATAAATATAAATATATTTTTACAATTTTAAAACAACAAATCAATAACAAATGAAAACAATGTTTCGTACTTAGTTGAAATGGAGACGCGCAAGCCCAATTTAAAAGCAAAGAAATGAGAACAAATGTGAGAAATGAAAAAAAAAAAAACAAACAAAACCGGAGCCAATATAATGATTATTTTATTGAGAAATATGAAAATTATTGCTGTTCTTATTTATAGATTTAAGGGGCACACTAGGATCCGGCGGAATCTTTTCTCTATGTCTTTGTTTCAGCTTTCTGTATCAATTCTTAAGTACGCGGATAGTCCCAGAAGTACCCGACCTAACGAAGAAAACACAAAATATGGGAAAAATATGATTATTTCTCTACGTAGCTTCAGTACCCTGTTTATAGTGAGAATCGTCGAGTTCCTTAAAATAGCCATCAACCGCAGACTCCACCTCTTTACTGCTGGCAAATCTTTTATCACCGAGTCATTTTTTCAAATTCGGAAACAGAAAATAATCCGAGGGGGCTAAATCTGGCGCCATCGCGATGACGGATGAGTTCGCATAATACACGCCGTTGATTGTTTTTACTTTCTGAAAAATTATCCCACGGCCATCCCAAAACACTGACGTCATGACCTTGCCTGCAGATGGAACTGTCTTCGCCTTCTTTGGAGCCGAGTCCATTGTTTTGCCTGTTCCTTCGTCGCGGGTGTGAAATGATGGACCCATGTTTCATCAATGGTTATGAATCGACGCAAAAACTCGTCTTTATTGCTATGAAACTTCGCCAAACACTCGATTGAAACATCCTCACGACGCTGTTTTTGTTCCAGTGTGAGTAATCGCGGCACCCATCTTGCGCACACCTTTCTCATGTCCAATTTATCAGTCAATATGCGATGTACAGCGCTTTTTGAAATGCCTGCAATATCTGCTAGTTCCCACACTTTCAATCGGCGGGGTCATCCAATACCATTTTGTGAATTTTTTTTCAACATTTCTGGTGAACTCACCTCATTTGATCGACCACTGTGATGTTCGTCTTGACAACTCGTTCGGCCAAGCTTAAACTCTGCCAGCCAATATTTTATTGCTGTAAACGAAGGAGTAGACTCCCCCAGAGTAGAATCCAGTTCCGTTTTGATGTTGGTTGGATTGAGGCCTTTCAAATGAAAGTATTGTATCACATAACGATGACCAATTTTTTCCATATTTAAAAATTCATTGAGAGCGTTCACTATTGATGGCTGCCGCACCAATAATAAACAACATAGCGTCGTCAAACTTCAAATTTAAAGCATTATTGTCATTCTTTTTAAACAACAAATGGCATCTATACTTCAGGTCGGGTACGTCTGGGACTGCCCTCTTATATCATGTGATTTGCAGAAGGTGGTTCAAAAGTTACATGAGTTACTTCACGACGTCCGAATACTAAAAAAAAAAACGGTGGGCGAAAAGAAACGGGTATACAAATGAAAGGAATGTTAAATGAATTTAGTCGCTCTGTTTTATCTATATAAGTCTGGAGTGGAGCAGGACCTTAGCTAACATGCTTCCGTTCCACTTGTGTGCGACACCTCAGACGAGGTTGTCCTTTACTGAGTTGTCATTTTGGGTTGGAGTGGAAAACTTCTCAGGCCGGGGCACTGGTGTCCATCTAAGCCGGATTATCCGAGCTTCTCTGACTATGTCGGCTTCATTATATAACCCGTACAGTTCGCTGTTGAAATACTTCCATTTGCTTTCTTCGATGCCAAAGCTTTGTTTTTTTTTTTTTGCTCGAGAAAGGGCTTTACTACTTAAATTCCTTCTAAGCCCAAAGAAGCAGTAATCTCTTTCGCTGGAGGTAGGTAAAAATCTTCCATAGACACTATGAGGATCGCAAACGCGTGCTCATAGTAAAGCGAGATTCTTACTCACTAAAAATACTTTCTTTCTAAATCAATGTGTTTGTTATTGCAACTAAGTTTCGACTTATCACGAAATAGGCGTGTGTCGCAGGGTATCTCTCCAATGAAATATCCTGGATGCTCCGTTATTTAAATGCGGTTACATTTTATAGCGCAACAGATTTGTTTGGTCTAAGATTTGTAGGATTGTGGAAAGCTTTTCTTCTCCTCTTCAACTGTAGGAATTCCGCGGCATCTTAGTAATAAATTATCATTTCTTATGTACCACGGTGGATGGACTATTTCTAATGCACTTTATTTTCAAAAGTTTGTAAAATTCGAGTATGTATAGGCATTCGTTTTCTTGGTGCTATTTCAGAGTTGTATACTTTAGCTCCACGCCAGCTTCAGCACTTGCTTGTATAAAAGCATCTTGTTCTCGATGCTAAGCTTGGAATATTTTCAAAGTAACCAGTACATTTCTCTGTCCATATTTGTTTTCGAGTTCTTTACGTTTCTTTTTCACGTGCGACTTTAGCTTTGCGTCGAGTGTCATTCCGAGCAACCGGTCCGTTTACAGCTCGCAGTGTTCTTCCCGTTATGAGGTCTGCATGTACGGGTAATTGAATAGACTTTTGAAAGATGGTGCCTCTGTAGTTGGATTGCGGAGTTTGGACAATTCTTTCAAGAACGATGTTGAAGAAATTACATGACAAAGCATCACCTTTTTTAAGTCCTTTTCATCTCTGCGCTCCTCAAGGGTATTTAAGTTAATATGGTTGAGAGGGTTTTGATAGGGAGACAGAATAAAAGGATCATCCCAGGGCATACCTCGAGGAGCAAATCGAAGAATATAGCGTTGGATGCTTTCGATTGGCGAGATATGAACACAATGATATGGGGACCACACTTGACTGGCGTATTCTAGGAGGGGGCGCACAAAGGTAATATAGAGGGACCTGGTCATATATTATTTGATGAATTCTTTGGACCACTGTTTTACAAAATATAGTGCAGAGTTGGCTTTAAGGATTATCTCATCCATATGTAAAGTGAAGTTGAGCTCCATATCACACAAAATGTCGAGGTTGTGATGAGATTGAGAGGAGGAGATAGATTAATTGTGGAGAAGGTAGAATCGGGGAGGAGATTGGTGACACTTATGTGAAAAGGTGATGGATTCGCATTTGGGGATATTAAGTTCCAAACAATTTTTGTGCCACCAGATCGAAAAACTAACAAGGTGTTGTTGAATGAGGAAGGAGTATTGGGGTGAGGAAATGGTTTTAAGAAATTTGTTATCGTTGGCATAAAGGGAGACAGACGAGTGTTTGGTGATCATATGGAGATCATTTAGGGTTAGTATAAAAAGATTAGATTTTTAGATTTAGATTCATTTTTATTTCTTACAAATTCATAATAAAAAACATATGCTTCTTAATACGTAGTACAAAAGTTATAAATATAGAAAATATAAGAAATATTGGTGACATTCTTTATTTTTTATACAAAAGTAACAAAATAGTGTTGAACGCCACTTCAAAGAGTAATTCATAAATCAAATTACGAGTATTATGAGTGGGGTGACTCTATGAAACAATTGATATACTTAAGCATTAGATTAAAATCTATGGAATTATATATACATATAAACAAATTCATTCGATTTACTTATTTAGATACTAGTTAAGCAAGAGAAAGGAAGAACATTAACAAATCTATATGAAGCGACCAAAGCAAAAATTTTAAATTAAAACTTAATCTGAAGCAAAATTACACCAGAATATTAGAAAGAATTGCTTCCAAACCAGCATAGTTAAAATTGAAAAGCCAAGATTTTGCATGTTTTAGGAACATTCCAAGCATTGATATTGCCCTTATTGACTGCGGAAGTTTATTAAACAATCGATAAGATGATATAGAATAAAAATTACGATATGCAGTAGTACGAAAATTGGGGACAGATACTATATACAAAAAGTTTCCACGTAAATTAAAATTAGGAAGTAATCGAAAATTACGATTACCAGACTTCATGAGAAAAGTCTTCAACACTTTGAAACAGTACAAATGACGGACTGGAAGAACCTTAAGGTCAGAGAACAATAGAAAACTAGGATGTCTAACGTGTTTTCGGCAAATTTTTCTTAAAACATGTTTCTGCAAGATAAGTAAAGGTTGTACTTTGTTCAGATAAACACCTCCCCAACAAGTAATTCCATACTGCAGTTTTGAGTGGAAAATTCCATAATAAATAGATTTTAAAAGCGTTTTCGAGCAGATGTTTCGCAAATAATAGAAATGTCGAAGTGTACCACGGAAATAATTCTTCAGCGATTCTGTGTGATTCGAGACACTCATTCTAGAGTCGATGGTGAGTCCCAGGTATTTAAATGCGCCTACTTTTTCAATCAAGAAACACTTATCAGTGCAGCATAGGCTGCTGTTAAAAGTAGGAAAAGAAAAATCAGACGTGCAGGAGCAGTTATACAGTTTGTATCTCAGACACTCTGGTGCATGGAAAAAAAAATTGGGTAGAGTTGAAAGACTAAAAAACATTATTTTAGTTTTGGAACTAATCACCAACTTATGTTCAGCAAACCAATTCCTCAACAAGTTAAGGTCCCAATTAATATTAGAGACTATATCCAGGGGACTATTCAACCCATACGTAAATCCTATATCATCAGCAAAAGCAGTAGGTGCACCTTTAAAATTTAATGAGAAGAGTGAGTTAATGTAAATTAAAAACAAAATTGGTCCCAAGACAGAGCCTTGGGGCACACCCAAATTAAAGAACATAATTTCGCTCCTAATATCATCCAACTTCACCCTTTGTGACCTATTTCCAAGGTACGACCTAAACCAATCAAGCATGAATCCACGAAAACCAGCTTTTTCCAGTTTTCTCAGCAGTATATTGTGGTTGACCATATCGAAAGCTTTGGTAATATCGATAAATAAACCAGCTGTACACTTTTTACCATCTAGGTGGGACATTACCTGGGAACAAAACTGTAGTAGTGCATCTTCAGTTGATTTACCTTTCGGAAAGCCAAATTGAATTGGACTAAAAAACTCCATTTTATTTAAGTAACTCACTATTCTATTTTTCATAACTTTTTCAAATATTTTACTGAAAACTGGGAGAAGTGAGATAGGCCTATAGTTACACATTTGAACAGCCGAACCTTTTTTGTACAGAGGCACAGTATCTGCACATTTGAGGGCATCTGGAAAGACCCCAGCAAGCACGCAACGATTAAAAATAACTGCCAAGACATCCACTACGAAACATGCAATTTTTTTCACGAAAATATTAGAAATTCCGTCAGCTCCGCACGATTTCGAATTCTGGGCTGAAACACAAAGCTTTGCAATGGTTCAGAGCAACTACATATGGACGAACAAACATTGCAGAACGGTAGGACTGAACTTGCTGATGAACTGATAGCTATATTCGAGAAATAAAGAAGAGGACTTAGATGGCTGCCTTGTGGAACTTCAGAGGTGGCCAAAAATGGGGCTGAGTGCGCTGACCTTTTTTTTTATCACGAGATTTTAGCTGCCTGAAAAAAAGTCTTTCGGTCACGGCTGGTATTGAACCCCGAATCGTCCGATTGGGAAGCCAATACACTACCACATGATTATAAGCAACAAAACAAAATTTGTGTACAATATCAAGGGCAAAAAATGCTGAGATTTACCACTGTATTGATCTTATATCGTTCAAGGAAAATTAAAGCTGTCCTGAGAGCTGCTTTCAAATTGAGTATGTCGTTAATATTAAATAAGCAGATATCATTCTAGATCAAAGACTTAATTGGGAAGATCACACATTCTACCTAAAGCAGTACCTAACTCGGATTGTAAGACAACTCTATCATCTTAGTCTCTTTTGCCAGCTGCTTATTCTAAAGATAGTTTATATAGTCTTTTTCAATCAAAACTAGTTTACGGCGTTTCTTGCTGGGAAGCCTCATAGTTTAGTAAACTAGAAGCTAATTGCAGAACGCCTAGTTTTGAATTGTTCAAAAGGGTCGATATTCTTCCTCTAAGCCAATTACACTGTTAGAAAGTGCTGAAAATATTTTTTTTTAAATTCCAGATATTATTTTAGACTTCATGACAATTATAATTTACGAGTCAACATCAGAAACTTCGTGTCAGTTCTAACAATCCACAAAACACACTATTCACGATTTTATCATATTACACCTCCTCGTTTGTTTAATTCACTTCCAGAAACCCTAAGGGGTAAGATAGTGAAAACAGTATTTTTAACCCTTTCATGCCCGAATTAATTGCGGCCTGGCTAAATTTTTTTTAAGGATATAGAGTTGTTAGTCTGGACCTTAGTATGAGCTGATATCAATTTCAGAGTCTTATGTATCCTGGTTTAGCCGTTATGAAATGTTGCCTATAGGTGGAGAAATTTTAAAACACACACATAACATATTTTAATTTCTGTTTCTTATTGTTATATTTTATTATTTTTAATGAAATTTAAATGTGATATGACATAAAACAATTTTTTTGTGGGTTTGAACACAATTAAACCTTGCATTTTGAGCGGGGATACCCAGTGTGACATAGCCTGCATCTGCCTTTCGATCCCCATTCTATCCAGTGGCTGATTTGGTCAAATCGTATGGTTTTTGCAAGTTCTACAACATGTGATCTTTTATAAGAACTTGACGAAGATTGTGATGAAGGTGCTGGTGATGAAGCTGATGATGGTGGATCTGACTGCATTGTTGAAAGAAGTGACGATGGGCGACCTCTTTTGCGTGTTGTTTAGCCGTTAGTCTTATCGCGAATAAAACAAACACAATCCTTAGAAAAAAAAATTATTTACGCTCTTTATTTGGTTACTTGTAGGCGTCTGTACTCTACAGTGTTTGACTTACGACTGACTCCTACCTACCGGCAGACTCTTTTCCTAGTGTAGCCATTTTACAATCACTAGTTAGTGTTGCCACTTTATATTTCTTATATTCTTATCAGTTTCTCTCCAATGGCTTGCTACAGTTGGAGCTGTTATTTTTTTGCGTTAAGTAACTCGTTAGCAATATCCAAATGTTGTCTCCGCTTGAGTTTTTCCGGTCTCTGCAGTACAATAGCCAGCTATTGACTACTGATGAGTTTTTATGCACCAGTAAACGATACGCATATATCACTCCTTTGTATAACTCCAACAGCATGTCGACAAGATCAACCCCTCCCATATGCTTGTTATAGCATCCAACAATACCTGGACGAGGAATGTTTACAAATTTCTTCTCCTTTCGACACCATCGTTTGCACTCACTCATTGGGTTTTTACTTATATGTATAATTCGAAACCAGTTGCACACTTTTGTTGTCATACCATCGGCAAGCAATTAAATTATTTGTTGCTTCAAATTTAAAATCGTTTGATCCTCCTCCTTTTCTAAGAAGATCCTTTTCGTCGCTTAGAGCACAATTTTTTAATCGATTGTTTCGAATGGTTCCTACAGCTAATAATACCTTTTTGTTTCAAACAAATCATCAGGCTTATGGAAGTAGACAAGTTGTTAAAGAACAATTTGAAATTTTGGTCCACGGGAATATTAGAAGCCAAATGTAAAACAATGTCTGACGATATGCCCAATCCAAAGGATTTGCACGTTCCTTCTTCAATGTCGCAAAAGTCGTATACAATATCAGATACACTGGCTCTATTGAACATTTTAAAGCCCCACTTGTGAGGCTTTTTTGGCAGCTATTGCTTCAAACTGCGCCTATCTAAGAAAATATAAATATTTATTAGACATTTGATTTTCTTCAATAATGGACGTTTCTAAGAGAGGGCACCACTTAAATTAAATCCATACCATTTTCAGTTAGTACCAACCTTCAAAAGATACGTATATAAATTTGACAGCTGTCGGACGATTAGTTCTCGAGATATAACGTTGTGAGTGAAGCAACTTTTGTTATTGTGAAAAAAAATGGATTCAAAGCAATTTCGTGTGTTGATTTATCATTGCTTTTTGATGGGAAAAAATGCAGCCGATGCAAAGAAATGGCTTGATAAGTGTTACCCGGACTCTGCACCAGCCGAACGAACCATTCGCAAGTGGATTGAAAAATTTAAAAGTGGTCATACAAGCACCGAAGATGATGCACGCAGTGGATGTCCAAAAAAGGCTGTTTCAGATGAAAACATCAAAAAAGTCCACAAAATGATTACGAATGACCGTAAAGTGAAGTTGATCGAGATAGCTGAGGCTCTGAAGATATCAAAAGAGTGTGTTGGATATATCACACAGCGAAAGCTGTGTTCAAAGTGGGTGCCGCGTTTGCTCACAGTCGACCAAAAACAACAACGTGTTGATGATTCAGAGGAGTGTTTAAAGCTGTTCAACCGCAATAAAGCCGAATTCTTGCGTTGGTATGTGACAATGGATGAAACTTGGCTCCATCACTTCACACCAGAGTCAAGTTGGCAGTCAGCTGAGTGGCGAGCAGGCGACGAACCTCGTCCAAAACGACCAAAAACTCAAAAGTCGACTGGCAAGGTTATGGCATCCGTATTTTGGGATGCACATGGAATAATTTTCATCGACTATCTCCAAAAGGGGCAGACTATCAACAGCGACTATTAAATTGCGTTGTGGGAGCGTTTGAAGGACGAAATCGCAGAAAAACGGCCGCATTTGAAGAAAAAGAAAGTGCTGTTTCATCAAGACAATGCACCGTGTGACAAGTCGATGAAAACGATGGCAAAATTGAAAGAATTCGGCTACGAATTGCTTCCCCACCCACCGTATTTTCCAGATTTGGCCCCCAGCGACTATTTCCTGTTCGCAGACCTCAAAAGAATGCTCGCCGGAAAGAGATTTAAGACCGATGAAGAAGTAATCGCCGAAACAGAGGCCTATTTTGAGGCTAAACCGAAATCGTACTACAAAACTGGTATCGAAAGATTGAAAAATCGTTTCAATCAGTGTATCGCCCTCGAAGGCAACTATTGTATATTCATAAATAAAGTTGAATTTTGTAAAAATTGTGTGTTTTACTATAAAACGGCACGGACTTTTCAGCTCATGTGTCATTTGTCGTACGTAGATTCTCCTTTTAGGGGTTGTTTAGACTTATCATTTATATAAAAATTTTTCTTTACTCTTTGCGAAACCATTTCGTGATAATGAATCCGCTACTGCTGACAATTAGAAATTTTCGACCCATGCCATTCGCATATTTTGAATATTTATTACGCCAAGGTATAGAAATACATCTATAAATCTTCATATTTCGGTGGTTTCACATTTTAATTCTGTGTCACTGGTTTGTAATGCGGTTTCATCGCAGATTTTTTGTAATATCTCATCATCAGAGAACTGAGTAAAATATTCTATTGGTTGTTTGATTTGGCCGAAACTGACTTCGCTTTTCCTCCATCTAAAACTTCTAAATTGATATTTTCAAATATCCCTTGTACCGTTTCTTCACCTTGAATTTCATTTTCAACTTCATTGTCTTCGCCAACAATCCTCTCAATCAAAACAACCTCAATACCTTCACGTCTTTCAATTACACTTTGCAGGGTTTCTTCAATAATATTTTCCAGATTCGTGGTAATTTTTTCCTCTTCTTCTCCATTGTCCTCATCAGCGGAATCATCCCAATCGAATTCGCAAATTTTTTGAATTTCTTGCTGAGTCAAACCTTTCGGACGCATCTCTAACTGCAGAACATGTTTTACATTTTTTTTTTTAAGTTCTTTATTTGAGAACAAAACCTAAAATGATGCAATTTTGAATAATGCAATAATAATATTTTCAGGTTTTTGATTGAAATAGTTAAGTAGGTACACTCTGTTGACCAAATGTCAAGACGCGAATGTACTTGTCATATAAAGCAAAAATTACGTAAGAAAACGAATATAGGCCTTATTTTATTTTGCTTAACCCTTTCATGCCCGATAGGCAACATTATATATTTGAGCTTCTAAGTCCCGTAATTTTAATTTTTTCTCTAAGAGTTTTTTCCTCAGAATACTCGTAGCTCAATATGTTGTGCAAGCTTGTTGGCGAATATTTTATTATAAGTATTGCTAGTATTTTTTATGCAAAAAGTGAGGGTACGAATAATTTAAAAAAATACCATATACATATAAAGAAATTTAAGTGTACAAAACAAAGTGTATAAAATAATTAAACACAGTTAAGAAAATTAGAAAAAAAAAATAAAAAAATTCGAAAAACCGTTTAGTTTGTGGTCAGTAATTTGTCCAACACAATGTTGTCAATAGGCAGCATTGGTTCATAATTGTTATAATGCCCTAGAAAACCTTGTATTTGCGCTGGAATGGAGTCAACGCTCTAATCAGCTGTTTCACCGAAACTGTATCGTTTTCTAAAAAAAATACTTAGGCTCAGCGTCTACATGGGTCGCCCACATTAAATGAATGAACAATAACGCTGCAACCAAAAGAACTCCTTAAAATCAAGCATCTAGAGGCGGTTAACGCAATCTTGACACGAATGGAACCGATGAGGTCTTAATTCTGAGATGTCCTTCAAATGACATGATTTTAAATTCATTAATTTGGTACTTAGTACCTAAGGAGTTTTTATGTTCTGTCTTCGAAACTTTTAAAAGCTGAGCTGGCAAAACGATTACGACTTGAGGACAGCTTTACGGTCACACTTTAATAAAATAACTTTACGATTTGACTGGTTGGGACTTAGCCATAAGGCGTCAGTAAGCAGTCAATGATCTCTGTGGGGACACTTTTAATAGCAATTTTTGTCATTTTTAAAACAATCTTTAGAGTTTGCTTTCACCTAACAAGTCCTTTCTCATTCGAGTACCTGGGCCTTTTCAACCTAACGTAATGACGTTGATGGTCACTTTGTACTGATTTTATTGGCTAATATAAAAATAATAACCATAAAAATTGTTTATTACAAATTACTTTGGAAGACATATTAAGAAGAGAGTATTCTCTCTCAATTAAATGTAAAAAAATATTTAAATCAGATTAAAATGTCATTATACGCATAAAAGTGCAGTAAATTGGCTCGATTCCTATAAAGCTAAGTCAATCTCGAAATGAGTTACCTGTTCAATCTATATAAAGAGTGTTCGTCGTTAATTGCTATCGGAAAGAATGTATCTCAAAAGATGTATTATCAAAGCGAAGTACGAGTAATCCACTTAAAAGAGTCACGTGCACATGAGCAAGAAAAAAAGGTGAGACACCCCTGAGTTTTACTGTCACAGATCCGTCACTTGATAGCTTTGGGGGTAATTTCTAAACAAAATCACATCACAGTAAATTTTGTTGCTTAAAAGTTTTCGATGTCTCAATGAGAAAGACCGAATATGCCATTTCAAATAGTTTTCACTGTAACAAGCGGCTTCGTAGAATAGGTTAAATTAGGTTGGCACCATTGGCGCATTGGATTCCACGTGGATATGTGATCATGTGATTTTCTTACTCCTGGAACCCATTTGATCTTCTGACGAAGCGTAGGAGGCTGTTAACGTCTATATTGTTTACATCGCTTAAGTCTAGGGAGAGCTAGACATGTACAGAGCAAGTGGAAGGTTATTTCCTCCTCCTTTTCGTCCATGCAGCTTCTGCTGAAGTCATTTATAAAGACGCAAAGCCTTTTGCATGCTTGCCTATAAAACAGTGTCCAGTGATGACACCAATGATAGCGCTGAGATGTTTCCTATTTTGAGAGATCAAACTCGTAGAGCGGTTCAGATCCAGTTTTGGCCAGATTTGTTTGGTCGCTAGACATGTTTTTTTTTTTTATAACTGTACGCGCTCAAGTGATTTGAGTACCCGTAAAATGCACACAGCTCGGTTTTAAAATTTGAAGGTTATATTTACGTTGGTTTTAAATATTTGAAGGTTATAATGATTGGGAAATATAGAGCTTTGCAGGGCATTCCATGCGGAAAAAATCACGATATTTCAGATACGTCCGAAAGTGAGATTGAGGGGAAACTGATGATCAATCATCGCGAGACGGTTCGGTTGTGCACTGGTGGTGGAAATAGCGATAAAACAGACACAAGACATTACGTCGGTTTCAAGGGTGTCAATTGACTGTGTAATTTTAGCGTCACTTATAATTTTTATCACACGATCTTAAATGCTATCTAGCAAGTGCAAAGAGGTCTTAGGGGCACCTGACCAGATTTGAGCATTGAACTTCAGTTTTGGGCGGAAGACTGCCTTGTATATTGAGGCCAGATCAGAGAGGGTAAAATATTTCTTACATCACTTGAGGGAACCTAGACATTTCGTAGCATTTTTGGCGATATCAGATATGTGGTCATTCCAACCTAGATTGTCATCGACACACATACCGAGAATGGAAAGTTTGTGGACTTTGACGATGCAAGTGTCATACATGGATAATGACCGGGTGTTTAAATTTCGCTTTAACGACAGCACACATCATTGTGTTTTGGAAGCATTAAATTCCATTGTGTTGATGGTTCCCCAATTAGTTATGCTGTTAATCGCAATTTAATGAGCTTTACATATGCTGCCGTTCCAGTTCTACAGCCGAAAAGCAGAGAGTACTGTCGTCAGAAGTAGCAGACAAGAGATTATTGATGAAAATTAAACACATCGTCGGAGACAGACCGGGGTCCTGGAGCACACCAGCATATCAGACTTGAAACCTTCCAAGGCAACCGGAATTTAATTGAAATTGAATTGAACGTTCCGAAAGTTAATTTCTAATCCACTTTCCGCAACACGATTGGCTCTGCTCAAGGCGAACTGATCAATCTCCCTTCCCTTGATATTCATATCACAGACTGTACTCTCAAAACCATCGTCCGTTTAAAAAGAAGTGCCCAATACGAGTACAACACACACTGGTTTTATGCATTGATACTTGAACTGCTTTTGCTGGAATGGTTTCGACTATGGAGCGACTTGCTCCATAAAGTATCTAAGTTGCGGGACTGTTTCTTTATAGATTTTTTTTTTGAATTTTGGTGGGGGCTGAAGCCCCCATTTATTGGCTTAATACAAGCTTAATCTAACTTAAAAACTAACAGAAAGACTTAAGAGCTAGTGACCAAGGAAGCGATGGAGGAGATCTTGTTTGAGACGAGGAGTGCTCAGGTGGAAATGAAAAAGGGAGAGGTTTGAGTTGACCTTTCGGAGCATTCGGGAGATAGGTTCGTTGGAGCCATAAGAGGTGCGGTGGACCGGTAGATAGAAGAGACAAGGACAACGTAGATTGCGGGGGTTGGTATTGAAGGAAATGGAGTTCAAAATGGATGCACAGTCGATGGAACCTGAGAGAAGACGATGAATGAAAAGAACGTCAGCAATATTCCTACGTTCTTCTAACGAATTCATATTTAGAAGTTTGAGGCGGTCTTGATAGGGAGGTAAGATTAAAGGGTCGTTCCACGGCAGACCACGGAGAGCAAATTGGAGGAATCGAGGTTGAATACTAAGCAGAGGACGAACAAAGGTAACATAGAGAGATCTGGTTACATACGGGTTGGAAAATTCCTTGGACCACCGTTTAATAAAGCCAAGTGATGAGTTGGCTTTGAGGATCATCTTATCGATATGCGAACGGAAATTAAGCTCACTGTCGAATAATATGCCAAGGTCTTGAAAAGACTGAACCAGGGGAATTGGTTGACCATGGAGAGAATAAAGTCGGGAAGGAGACGGGTTGCGCTTACGTGAGAAGGTTATAGATTGATATTTGGCTATATTAAGTTCTAGGCAGTTTTTGAGGCACCAGATTGAAAATCGATCAAGGTCTTCTTGAAGAAGGGCAGAGTCCTGGGGAGAGGAAATAGATTTCAAAAATTTTGTGTTGTCAGCGTAAAGGGAGAGGGAGGAGTGCTTAATGACACTCTCAACATCGTTGATAGTAAGAATGAAGAGAAGAGGGCCAAGATGACTGCCTTGTGGAACTCCAGATGAGGCCAGGAATGGAACAGAAAGGGCGGATCTATATATCGGTTTAACAGGTAAGAAGAAATCCATTTTAAAAAGAGAGGCTCAAAGCCGAGAGCAGACAATTTGAAAAGGATCAATTTATGAGATATCTTATCAAATGCTTTAGTAAAATCAGTTGCGATAACATCGATTTCTTTGCCATTTTCTAAGGCTGAGAGAGCAAAAGAAACGAATTCAACTAGATTTGTGGTAGTTGATCTACCTTTTAGAAAACCATGTTGTCGGGGTGAAATAAAAGGCTTGGATTTGAAGCTTAACGTTTCATATAAAACGCTTTCAAAGAGTTTGGGTATATGAGAGAGTTTAGCAATGAGACGATAATTGGTAACTTCATGCTTAGATCCCATTTTGTGTATCGGGATTATAAAAGAGGTCTTCCAAATCTGGGGAAATTCACCCTGTGTAAGCGATAGACGAAAAAGATAGGAAAGGGGTAGAGACAGGTTGGAGCATTTCTTAAGAAACATGGCGGGGAGTCCGTCTGGGCCAGGTACAAATTCATCCTTAAGATTTTGTAACTTTTCTTCAATAACTGCAGTATCGAAATTTTGAGTGAGAAAGGGACCAATAGAGAAATTTGGTAGATCATTGAAGTAAGAGGGATCTGGTACGAAGGAGTTGTTGGCAAAATGTAGCAAAAAAGTTGGCGATGGTAGGAGGATCACTTGAAGATTTGGAGTCGAAAGCGAGGGAGGATGGATAACCATCAGTCTTGCTTGTGCAATTGACAAATTGAAAAAAGGACTTGGGGTCATTTATGAGATTGGTTTCCGCACTATTCAGGTAGCGCTGATAGAGAGAGTTATAGAGTTCAATGAAATGAAGATATGTACCAAGATAATTTGAATAGTCGGAAGAAGAGTGGGTGCGAAGGAATACCATCCATAACTTGTTTCTTTTGTTTCGTAGAGAGCGAAGTTTACGATTATACCAAGGAGGGGATGTAGAAGAAGTTTTATGGCGATAGTAAGGCACGTAAAGGGAGATGGATTTGAATATTTCTCTGTAAAAAATGGAGAGGGCATCAACCAGAGATAGATTGGTAAACTCAAAAGAAGCACTGCTTAGATAGGTATTCATTTTACGGAAATTAGCTTTGTGAAAATTGTAAGAAAATAGAACTGCGGGGGGAGGCGACTGAAGGGGAGAGTTGTGGAAAAATGAGAGAAGAAGTGGAGGATGAAAGTTATCAACAGTTGAAAGAGATAGGGGACAAGACGATACTGAGGAGTTGATGGGATCAGTTGTGAAGATAAGGTCTAATTGCCTTTCCATATAGTTGGAAACGTCACTGACTTGGCATAGACTAGAGTCTGTTAGCCGATCTAAGAAGAGGCATTCCTTAGTAGAAATTTGATTGGAAGCGATGAAAAAAGATAGGTCTTCAGATGGAGTCCACTTCAGCTGAGGCAGATTAAAATCGCCGAAGATAATGATATCATCAAGCGAGTCTGATAAGTCGATCAAATTGTCAATTGCTGCAATAGCAAGTTGGTAGGATTCGATAGGTTGCGCCGGAAGAATGTAACAACACATAACATACAAGCATCTACGAGTGAGGGTTATTTTAACCGACACAAAGTCGAGCTTAGGAGAGGATGATATTGCAACGAGAGACGAGTCCAAGCTGTTGTGAATAGCCAGTAGGACACCTCGACCAGGGGATTCAATCAAGGGGGGTGCGCGATCATCATCCCGAAAAACATTAAAAGAAAGAGGGAATAACTCCTGGTTTTTTATGTTGGGGATAAGATTAGTTTCGGTCAGAGCATAGATATCAAATGGGAGAGCATGAGATTGGCGGAAAACAGCGTGGATTTTAGAACGGAGTCCTCTTACGTTCTAGTAATAGAAGGTGAGAGGGAGGTTTTTGCATGACTTTTTAGGGTCGAAAAAATTTATCATGGTCAAGGCGACTGAGGTGTGAGACTCTTTTAGAGTGTACATAGTGGCGAAGAGCGGCAAGATCATCTGCAACTTTTTGGGGGGGCGTATTGAAAATCTCGTGATACTTTATATAAAGTTTCCTGAGACTGGTAACGTCTGTAGGGAAGCCTTCCTGCTGGATAGAAACCATGACGCTTGTTTTTGTTTTACCCTCGTAGCACACCGAGTATATTCTCATATATCTTTTTATCTCTAAGCCTAGAAAGCGCATGGCGACATTCGGTGGTATCGCTAGTTTGCTTCGTTAATTTAACAGTGGGCGGCGAAAGGGGGTCAATAGCAGAGGGAGTGGTTAATGAGTTTGGTGTCGCAATGGCTGGGGTTTCTGAAATAGGGTTTAAAATGTGAGAACTGATGAAATTAGGATACTTAGCTCCAGTTCTGAGGTCGAAATTAGGGAAAGGCGTGTGTGTTAGGGGTTGAATGGTGGGAGTTTGAGTGGCAGGAGTTTGAGTTGTAGGGGTTAAGTCGAAAGAGACATGTTGACGTTGGGGCTTGATTTGGGGTGGAATATAGAGAACGACAACTCTAGATACTACTCTTTGTTTGAAACACTAACATCTGTCTTCAATTGGAGATATACGAGTACGTAATACTGTTGGCAATGAACTATATTGTGACGAATCGATGAAGCGCGCAGCAGCTAAGCTGCGCTTACGACTTTGCTGAACTATCTCACCACTTTCAAGCTATTGCGAGAATAGAAGTTTTCTCGAAACAGCAATCGAAAAGAATGCTTAATTCACTATTTCGATTCCAAATTGCAGCGGAATCGCTGGAAAGGGATTTCCAATAAATTTCCTAAGCAAGGCGTAGAAGGCCGAATCTCAGAGACTGAGGGAGAACTGCCTGCGTCTTCGGTTAGGGCGACAATTGACCGCTGTATTTCATGTGGGCGTAACTACAGGTATCATTTTTCTCCAGAATGCGGGCAGATCGCGTGCTTGTCGACGTCTCTAAAAAGTCAATGGCTTTCTTTCTGTCTATCAGTAGGAAAGATTGCAGACCGCGTGCTTTTATCGTAACGGGGCCCTACAATTTTGTCTTGTACCTAAATGTTCAATTAAAGTTGATTGAGGGAGATCACGACTGGCATATCGTAGACTTAGCTTCTTCCATTGCGGAGTGTCTCTCAGCCTCAAGACAGAGTTAATCAAAATCTGCAGGCCGTAAAAATCTACAAGTAGCAAATGGCGCAGAGCTTAGAGAACGGCTGTTGAGGACAGCTTTAACGCACCAGAGATACTTTAGTAGGCAGCTTGTTGTGTTTTTTTTACTTATCGGTTTATGTTAATTCCGTAAAGTAAAGTTTGACCTCTCCATCATATTTAAAAGTCTATTGGTACCTCGTCGATTTCTTTATGAAGCTCTCTGTTCTCAAAGCTTTTTGCAGCTTTCTGTCCTCAAAAATTTTCACCTTTCGAGTGATCTTTCACTAAGTATACCTAATATATATAGCAGTACTGAAGTGAGCAATCTACTACTTGACAACTTGATCCAGATAAAGCGGGACGCGTTAAATAAAATATTTTGTCAAGAGTGAAATCTAGCATCTAACTGACTTCCGTCCAAAACAAATTTCATTTTCGAAAATATTTGGAAAGATCCCCCATTACCAAAATATACTCGAACTTTGAAAAACACGTACAAGGGATTTCGAAGGAAACCCAAATGTTGTAAAATTTAATTTGGTTATGTATTTTTTCTTTTATTGAGATATCGATACTCACATCTTTTCTCGTTACACTGAGAACTGGATTCGAATTGGATTTATTTAAAACCAGTAAAAGCTGACCTGTCACAAGTCATCACATTTCAATTCGAGTTACAGTTGATCCGGAGTCGCGCACGGTTGAACATGTATCTGGAGCTCTAAATACTGTTTACATTAAGCGTTGTGTTTTAAACTTATACGAATTGTGACAAATATTTATTTAAGTGTGATGCAAATATTTTAATTATTTTTTAAAGTGAATGAAGCAGCTGAAAAAATACGCCAAAAAATTGTTCGAAAATTTAAATATAATATACTTTTACCTGTAATAAATAAACAAAAACTGTAAGTACATTTTTAGACATGTAAAAACGACTAAAATACAAAATGTTAAACAAAAAAAAAATATTTCAGTGTCCTCGATTTTTAAGAGCTTCCACAAAAATTTGCTAGAGTAAGAGGGTTTAAGTGGTTCCTATTTAACAACTTTTAATCTATTCGGCACCTCACCATGTTTAAAAAGAGCCTTTTTTTCGGGAAAATATTAAAAGACACCCATCTGCAAGACTTGTTTTAAGTAGCGTAATTAGGAGAACTGCTAAATGACGACTTTAGCAGGCCTATGGATTTTTGCATTTGAAAGGAGCATACGCCAACTCGAAACATTTACCTTAAGTACAATGAAACTTTTGAATTATCCTTATCCCCTTTCCCATGAGTTTAGAGTGTGTTCTCGAATTTTCTTCCTTCGGCAAAAACACAACGTGAATTAGACCATATCTGGTAAAATGATTCCGTAGTCATGAAGTCCGTCTGCATCTGGGAGAGCAATATAAGGATTCAAGATTTAGTTTAGTCAAAAATCGGCTTGAATTTTTAACAAGTGAACTCTTGTCAGATATCCGGAAGGTCACTGATAATCAATATTGCTATTTTCTCCTCGTATGTCATAAATGCGTTAGAGAACCGTATGCGAGCCGATGCCGTTTACATGGGATTTAGTAAAGCTTTTGACTCTGTAAACCATAAAATTCAATAGAAAAATTTTAATCTTCTTGAATTTCATTCATTGAATTTAAGCAGTAAGAATTGATAACGCGCAATCTAAGACTATTAAATGTTCATCAGGTGTTCCCCAAGGTAGTCATCTAGGCTGTCTACTTTTCATAATCCTTATTTATAAAATTAAGTACTGTAAATGTCTTTTATACGCAGATGATCTTAAGTTATTCCTAAAAGTTAAAAGTATACGTGATTGTTCTCTACGCAGAATGACTTGAACACGATTTCTGATTGGTGTACTGCCAATTGCTTAAAACTAAATATTAATAAATGTCAGACTATTTCTTTCTCGAAAAAATCGGTAAGCCTTACTTACTTACTTAGGCGGCGCTACAGTCCGGGGTGGACCTGGGCGTCAATCAATAAGCCTCTCCAATTAGTGTCGTCTTTGGCTAACGTCTCCAAGTTGGTTGAGGTCCCCTCCCACTTGCGCGCGCCACCTAAGGCGAGGCCCTCCTCTACTTGCGTTGCGTTGCGCTGGTGTTCATTCGCTGTACATGTCGTAGCCATCTCAAACGGCCAATGCGCAGTTTTTTGACCAGATCCATGTCGCTGTACAGCTCGTAGAGTTCATTGTTGAATCATCTCCTCCAGAACCCGTCAACGCATACGGGATCAAATATCTTACGAAGAATTTTTCTCTCAAAACGACGAAGAATATCTTCATCCGCTTTAGAAAGCGTCCATGCTTCGGGTGGGATTACAAGGGTCTGATATAGAGTTTCCTTGGTTGTTAGGGAGAGGACCTTACTACACAATTGCCTTCTTAGCCCAAAGAAATAGCGATTGGCAAGCGTTAGTCTTCATTTGATTTCTGAAGAGATGTCGTTTTCAGATGCGATAGCAGAGCCGAGGTAGACAAAGTCCCTTACTACCTCAAAATTATAGATTTCGACAGTGAAATTCTGGCCGATTTGTCGATGTTGGATGTCCCTTCTCGTTTACCGCTAAATCCATTTTTGTGGCTTCTGTTCCTATACTCGCAAACGCATCAGTGACAGCTCTCTGTGTTCCACCAATAATATCAATATCGTCGGCGCATGGAATCAATTGAACAGACTTTTGAAAGATCGTACCTCGTGTGTTGGCTTGTGAATTTTGCACAATTCTTTCAAGTATGTTGAAGTAGTCACATGACAGCGCGTCGCCCTGCCTAAATCCTTTTTTGACATCAAAAGTCTCGATTAGGTCGTTACCGACCTTGATGCTGCGGCGAGATTTCTCCATCGTCATCCTGCACAAGCGGCCGAGTTTGGCAGGGATGCCAAAACTAAGCATAGCTCGTCCCTGTAGATGGTGTCATATGCGGCTTTAAAATCGATAAAAAGGTGGTGAGTATCGACCTGAACTTTTTAGGTTTTCTCCAGGATCTGTCGTAATGTGAATATTGGTCAATTGTGGACTTAGCGGGCCTAAAACCGCACTGATAGATCCAATCAGATCGTTGACAAATAGTTTCAGGCGCTCGCACGATTCGGCAGACAAGATGTAGAAAATATATGTGATGTTTTGGAGACTGATAGCTCTATAGTTGGCGCAGTTCAGAGGGTCTCCTTTCTTGTGAACCGTGAAAACGATGCTGAAGTTCCATTCATCCGACCAAATCTCGGAAATAAGTTGGTTTATGCTCTCTACCAAGTTATCTCCTGCCGTCATAGTTCGACGGGTAGGCCGTCGGCTATCCTCTATCTCATTTTGGTCGGGTGGATGGAATTCTTGACTAGCATCGTCAAATATTGAATGGTTCGCTCTGCCTGACCGGGAAATTTGCATCGTCTTGACTGCTTAGCAGTCTGCAGAAATGGTTTTTCCATATCCTCAGCAACGACTGTGATTCTATTACAAGGCTTCTTAGTTAATTTCTACAGGTTTCCGTTCGGGTCTTACGAGTATTACCCTGATATGTTCTTTTTACCTTTCGGTAAAACTTCCAAACATTATTCCTCTCTATTTAATCGATCGCGCGCTTCCCACACTCTTCCCTTTTTCTACGGAGAAGCCGATGTTCTTCCCTCCTCTTTTGTTCGTAGAGCTCACGTGGCGCTCCGGTCCTTTTCTGCAGTGTCGCTTTGTAGGCATGTGCTTGCCGGCACTCTTCATTAAACCAGGGGCGGGTGAAACGCAGCACGCCAGTTGCAGAATGTCTGATGCTAGTGTGCGCCAAGGCTCCGTTCTGTGTGTTCATCATCATCATCATCATTATTCATCAACAATATCTGCTACTTCTAATCCAATATATTCCTTTGTTGACGACAGTACTCTCTGCTTTTGATATTCGTTCCGGGACTCAGATCTCTGTTCGTTGGCTCTAGAACGGGTACGCCTGCGTATGTTAAGCTCATTACATTCTAATATTAACAACATGACTAATGGAGGAACCACTAACAGAGTAGAATTTAATGCTTCTAAAACACCCAGCCATTGTCCATAAATGCCAATTGCATCGTCGAAACCGAAAAACTTTCCATTCTCGGTATGTGTGTTAATGACAACTTACGTTGGAATGACTTCATATTCGACGTCGGCAAATATGCTGCGAAATGTCTAGGTTTCCTCAAGCGATGTAAGAAATACCTTTCCTCCTCTGATCTAGCCTCAATATACTCCGCCCGAAATTGGAGTACAATGCCCACATCTGTTCGGGTGCGCTCAAGCCTTCTCTGCACCTGCTAGATATGATTCAAAACCATGCGATAAAACTCACATGTGATACTAATATCGCTCGAACAATGGACACCCTCGAATACCGACGTAATGTCTCGTGTCTCACTCTGTTTTATCGCTATTTCCAGTGCGCCATTGGAATCGCCAATAGCATTCCACCTCTTTAAGCTTTTAACCGTAACACCCGCACCGCTATGAATGCTCATTAGTACACTCTCAAGCCCATTTTCGGACGTACTCTTTGTGATTTTTTCCTAAGTCGTACAACTCGCTTATGGAATGCCCTGCCCAGCTCTTTATTTCCTAGTCATTATAACCTTCAAACATTTAAAACCAACGTTCACCGGTACCTCTCTTTTCATCCTCCCTGATTTTACTTCGCCCGCGCTATGTGCAAGCATATTAAGGGTACTTCCTTAAGCGTGCGCAAATTATAAAAAAAAAATAAATCATTCAAATGTCCTCCACGGGAGCTTTTGCAGGATTTGATCTATGATATTTCGACACATATCGGATAATAACTCAGCCATAACTTGACGAACATTCGTTCTCAAAGCGTCAAGCGTTTTCGAATTGGCTGCATAAACAAAATCTTTTGCATAGCCCTACGCGAAATAACTAGTCCAGAAAATTTTTCTTGCAATAAAACCAAAACGGGTTGTGTTGTATGGGATGTAACACCGTCTTCAATATACATATCTCGATTTAAGGCCAAGCAAATTTGGTTAACATTTGGCCATAGCGATGAGAATTGTCGGTGACGGTTATACTCGTATCTTCCTCATTTTCGAAGAAGTATGGACCATAACACCACCAGACCAAATTGCACACCATGCAGGGTTTTTTTTTATCGATGCAATGGTATTTCGACCGTTACATGTGGATTCTCACTTCCTCATATGTGACAATTTTGTTTGTTAACGTATCCACCGAGTATAAAATGAGCCTCATCGTTGAAGAAAATGTGTGAAAATTGATCATCCAAATGCTGGCGTTCAAGCACCCAATCAGCATATGTCCTACGCATTCCGTGGGATCAGCTGGTTTCAATTCTTAAATGCGTTGAACTTTACAAATCCAAATGCAATATACGCCATAGAGTGCCGTAAGACAAGCCCAAATGCTACACTCGCTGTAAAATCGATAGATTTGCATCTTTTTCAACACTTTCACTATCGGCAGCCATATTTTCTGTAGAGCGTGCATTTCGATGATTAATAGACCTGAAGACATCTGTAATACTTAGGACCAGTGCCTTCGAATTTTTTTACATTTTTGCCTATAGTACGCTCAGATGGACTATTATGTCGACCATAATCTGCTCGTACTGTACCCACTGCAGAATCAGTATTTTTGTAGCAAGTTTTCACAACTTGAACACATTCAGCGATTGTTAAACGACCAATATTGCAAAATGGCAAACCTTAAACTAAACACGTGTCTCGGATGACAGTTCGGTTTGACGTATGTGATTGAAACAGGGATGTTAAATCCGGACCACGAATTGGATGACCCTATACATGTAATGACTCAAACAGATTTGTTTAGTGGCAGAATAACTTCACACAGATAATTAAAACAGGAGATTATGATGGTACGTAGGTAAGGTATTTTAGGTAAGAGTGGCTGTAGGAAAAACCAACCCACTTAGGTCTATGGGCCCACTGTGATGACACGTGGATCTATGATCCTCTTACTAATGGAACCAGTTTGAGCTTATGATGAAGCGTAAGAGACTGTTTACGTCTATATTTTTTAGATCGTTTAGGTCGTTGTAGAAGAAAGCCCCTAAATGACGTTTTCTTCTCTGTACATGTCAGAGTAGGTGGAGGATTGTCTCCTCCTTTTCCTTGTCCAAACAGCTTCTGCAGAAATCGTTTGTAAAAGCGCCAAGCCTTCTTGCGTGCTTGCCTATGAGGCAGTGTGCAGTAATGACACCTTAGAGCGATTCAGATCCAGTTTTGACCAGATCTGTTTGGTCGCTTATCTGAAAAAAGACCGCCACCAACCTCGTTATCGGTTTTAGATCCATCTGTGTAAAAGTGGATTGACTTGTCCTTCATGAAAGCATCTTTCTCCCAGAAGTATCTAGAGGGGAAGCTTACATGAAAGTCTTTGTCAAACCAAGGTTCAGGTATGGTGTAATCGATATTCTCTGTGAGGATTCGTAATATGTTATTGTCCACCGCGCAGTCGCTTTAAGGCAAATAGCTGCAGTCACAGGTACTTGCCTGTTGAAGATATTCTGTTTCACTGCCAAGTGAGGGACTACAACGTAGGGCTCCGCTTATGCATAGACATGCTGTTCTTTGGGCTCAGCTTAGGTTGTTGCAGTTGACTGCATTGTCTAAGGTCGTCTACCAGATAACAACCCCGTAGGGTTATGCGAGTTTGAAGGCCGCATTTCTTCCCAATGGGGTTTTAGCAAGAGAGCAAAGCTACTGCGCTTTCTTGACTCTTTCTTGAATGTTAGGTTTCCAGTTTAGTTTCCTGTCAAAAATGAGACCCAGATAATGTTGCTGTATCGGAAAATACTAAACTCTCACCGTTTATTGAAGGAGGGTCTATAATGGGAATTTTGAATTTCCTGGAAATGAGGACAAGATCAGTTTTATGGGGGTTTATTCCCAACCCACAGCGATCTGCCCAACGGGTTAAACTACTTGAAGGAGTCCTTTAGTGGTATTAAGATGCTTACCTGAGACGGCATCATCCGCATAGGCAATCACCCTGCTGCCACCAGCTTCCAGGTATATCAGCAGTTCATTAACCACTAAGTTCCAGAGAAGGGGAGAGAGGACACCGTCTTGAGGCATACCTCAGCTGACACATCTTTCAGTAGAAGCGTCACCCAGTTTGGAGTTGATTACCCTGCTACTTAGCATAAAGCTGATCAGCTCGCCAAGTGAGTCGTCTACCTGCAGAGTTGACAGCGCAGTCGTGATTGCGGATGTGTTGATGTTGTTAAGGGCACGCTCTATGTTCAGGAAAGCAACCATTGTGTACTCTCTATATTGTAGCGATCGTTCGATGTGGCTAGTCAGTGAATGCAGAACCGTTTTCACCGACTTTCCTACATGCCTACTGTAAGGCATGTTGAGCCGTTGACAGAAGTTTTGAATCAATTTTAGCTCGTATATGGATATTAATCAGTCGTTCTAGAGTTTTCAGAAGGATGGATGATAGACTTATAGGTCTGAGGTCCTTTAGGACAACAGGAGAGTATTTCCCGGTTTTTTTGAATGAAAACTACATTCACTTCTCTCCATGACAATGGAATGTGGATCAGTTCTACACAGATTTTTTTTCAAACAGCTTGTAGAGAGGGTTTTTCTTAGCCGCGATGGATCAGAGGCTTCTGTAATTTTGACACAGAATGATTTCCAGGATTGTCGCTTTGCCTTCCTCAGTTCTTTTTTGTATAATTTGAGGGATTCTTTGTATGAGTCCCATCTCAGTCACTTTTCTTGTGCTTTTTGCTACGTTGAAAAGTTCTCTGCAAGTGTTTCTGAGCAGTCCCAGTGCTGATGCCCACCAATGTGGCTTCTTCTTGCCTCTAGGTGGAATGAGAGGGCACAAAGCGGCCATGTCGCGATTGAGAGCCAGGGTGAATTCCTTGACTTTCATATCAAGCTCTTTGGTGTCACGCGGGGGACTTGATAGTTCAGAAGATAGCGTTTCTGACAGTATTCCTCTGTAGTCCGGTAGTTCCGGAATGCTAGTTGGCTGGGGGGAATCACTCAGGCTGAATTGGATGTATCTGTGGTCTGAAAAGGAGCATTCAGACGATACCATCCAGTTCGTTGGCATTTGAGTGATGCTGTCGGAGACAAGAGTGATACCTAGCACTTCCTGTCGGTTTCTAGTTATAAAAGTGGGCTTATTGCCAATGTTGCAAATAAAGAGGTTAGTACTTAAAATATAGTCTAAAATTGGCTCACCTCTTTCGTTGATGTCCGTACTGCCCCATACCGTGTAATGAGCGTTAGCGTCGCATCCGATGATGAGGCCAGTTTTTTGCCTTCCAACCTCCAGTACCACCATTTCTAGGTTATCACCAGGAAGAGGGCCACCATGATCGTGGCCAAGGTATGCCGATGCCAGCCAGTAGAAGCCCTTGGCAGTCTCTAGTCTGGCAACGGTTAAGTCGGGATCGCTGAAATTTGGAAGTAAAAATGCATTAAGGCTACGTTTCACTAATATACAAGTTCTGATCTTACCTTTGTCTCTTATATAGAACGGAGCGTATACAGGTGTCCTAAGTCCACGAACAGCGCCTTCTACAATCCATGCTTCCTGGGTTAGGATAATGTGTTCTGCGTTTTTTGAAAGACGCAGAATGAGTGCGGCCGAAGCCTTTTTCGACTGATGGAGATTAATCTGGAGAAACCGTATCATTGCTACAATTTTCCAGAGTAGCCTCCACCACGTTGCTGTTGAGGTCCTCCGATTCTTAAGATGTGCCCAAGAGCTCATCTTCCTTCTCTGATCTTATAGGGCCTCTTTTTGCTTCGTCATCGACTTCCATTTCCGACAGGGTGTCGGAAGAGGAGACCGACGGTTTAATTGTCACCTCGGATTGATTGGAGTCGTCGCTATCCATTTCTGGAAAGGATATAGATGCTCCAAGATCTGAGGTTGTGCTTGTTTGTGTCTACGTTAAAGGAGGAGGAGGTTGCTTATCAGCATTCAGCTCATCCTTTTTGTAGACCCTTAGATGAATTGACTCGAATTTGAACCGAATCATGCCTTTTGTCTGCGCTAGAGGGTTAAGGGACTCCTTATTGATCACGATTAACGCGCATCTAGCCCCTTAGTTCCTTCAGTTTCGCGACTTTTCAGTTATGAGTCTGAAGGCTCGGGTTACTGAGCCTGATGATTTCCAGAATGCTTTCTGGGGAGGAGGGTTCGGCAGGGATCCAGGTACGAGTTCGAGGTCTGCTAGGGATGTCCTCCTTAGATACGGTCTCTCCTAAACCACCTATTGCCTTAGAGAAGAGATCGAGAGATCACTGATTAGCACATGCGATGAGCTTGACGTGGCCTTGGTGCCAGCCAGCGTCGCTTGTGATGGGAGGTGGTCCGGGGTTTTCCCGCATGATGGCCAAGAAGTTGCTCGAAAGGTTCAGCTTGACCAGATGCCACCGTTCAGGTGTTATAGAACCATCTGTATCGTTCCTATCGAATACCGCGATTATTGTTGCGTCCATTAGGATGGCATAGGGGTTTTGGTGCTGTAGGTTTTGGGCCTCTTGGGAACCGGTACGGTTTGTTTTTAGGTGTTTTGAAGCAGTGAAAGCAGTGGGTAATCCGTCTTTTAGGATGTTGTTAGTCCACTCAATGTTGCTATTTATGTCCGCACTTCTCTCAACCTCCGAAGGTTCTGATGATGCGTGAACCATTTCGGCGTCTTAGGTAAAGCGCCTTAGATGGAGCTCGCCGATGCGGCCGAGCTCAAGGTTTTTCCTTGGGAAGAGGAATTTTGGTAGCAGCGACAAGTCCATGGTCTGCCACAAACTTCCTGTTGCTAGGGGTGGAGGAAGTGATAGGACCATGGCTTTCTACAGTCCTAACACCCCCTGAAGATTTATTTTTAGACTCGTTGCGCTTGCCTTTAGAGGATGGTGCACCATGGCCTGCTACAGCTTTACCTCTTCTCGATAATGCCTTGCCGGTAGTCGGTGCAGTCACTGTACTACCGCCCGGTTTTAAAGAAGTACCGGCCTCGAGTTTTGTTTTGTTTAAGTTTTCCATGATATGGTCCCACGAGTAGCGGAGATAGGGTGGTGCATCTGTACAGAGATCCGCCGTATACAGATAAGGCTAACTAATCCGTAGGTCGCCAAGTATCCGGATACTCCGTTCGCGACTGAGTGGAAAAAGGAGCAGTTGGGCGGGAAAGGGGGAGTCGTTTGGTTTCAGAACTCGTCTGGAGAATTTCTCGAGATTTATTGACCCTACTCAGCCTCTACAAGTTCGATGTTCGCGATAGAGAGCAGATTATTACACTGTAATTGCATATGATTCGGGCACAGCAAATCAAAATACATTCTCAGACGTGAAGCTTATCAATGTGTTGAAGAGTGTTATCCAAGAAGAAGTGTCATTTTAAATCTCGCGCCATCGTTGAACTGCCAACACTCAACTATCATTCGAATGAGTAGTATGATAAGTAAAACTAGGAAGTTATTAAACATGGATAGATACGTTCTCGCACAATGTACGAAAATAGTGAAAATTCACTACAAAACAGTGAAAGTATTACGCAAATGTTTAATAAAGTTCGTTCTGTTTTAGGTCACCATCACGCGCTTTTCGCACAGCGTTAGCTCGAGTGCGATCTAATTATATAAATTACTTCCTCGTTTTCAGTAATAAGAAAAAAAATACGAAAAATTCAATTTGAATGCACTCAGTATGACTGCAGAAATGAGTAACAACTTAAAATTAAAATTAAGAATTTTCTTTGTTCCTGAGTTTGTTAATTTACCAGACATTCCTTTACTTTCTCATTTTCATTTAATTTTCCCCTCTTCATTTCTTTGTAGATTTAGACGTTTATTTAATCAATGTAAGCGATTTAGTAATATTTTTCCTCATTCTTAATTATAAAGCAAAAAATTTCCCTCTTCGTGATTCTCATGAAATTGATTGACCATATCATGTTTGTATACATACAATTTTTTTTTAACAGTTGGTGTCTTAAGCCTTCGTCCCTAAGTGCTTTAAATTCATACAGTTTACAGTACGTTCACCTGAATTTTGAAAATGTGTCCTCGTAAGCGATAAACAGATAATGTATTAACACTTTGACTGCCATGTCAAATTACCCGGAAGTCGCGTCGCACACTTTCGTGCGACACCTACAGTTCAGGCCATGTGCGACATTATATGAGGTTTTGTATGGGTTTCGGACTGTGTAGCCTTTGCTGAACATTTTGGTGTTGCTTGCGTGGCTGTCTAAAACAAATAGTTTTACTTTTATTATTTCAAGACAAATGATATGAGATTACCTTTTAGAATGAGAATACTTTGGAGAGCAAGTAACGCATAATTGAGGTTTGTTGGGGGCACTCTGAATAGAATGTTGTTGTCCTTTTTATGCTATTTGCATTATCATCCTTCCTTTTCTCGATGTTGTGCTTTCTAGAAGTAACTGGTTGGGGAGACAAGAGGTCCATCTCGTAAGATGAATGGTTGCCTAAATACTCGTACAACATCAAGTCAATTTATACTAACAATCTAGTCTTCCCATTAAATGTTGGATGACACCCAAGTAGCGAAACAACCACTAAACTCAAACATATTTGGCATCATAAGTGTAGTCATAACCAATTGAGTGTTAAGTTTCACGTCAGTGAATTCAGGCAGTGAGCCAGCTTTGGTAGCGAGATTTTCTTGAAGAGTACTCCAGTTCGCGAGTTTCTTCATGTATCTAGTTTGACCATTGTCGATAAGGTTGCTAATCCTCCATATGAAGAAAGGGAGACAAGATGGTAAGGTTAAGTACTTCAGACTCTGGTACCGCTATTAGCAAATTTTGATAAAAATATAATTTGAAAGTAACTCACTTCTTTTGTTGTTGTCGCTGCTACCCGAGATGTTGTTATGGGCGTTGGCGGCACATTCAAGAACAAGATGCCAATCCCGACATTGGCAAAGTTCAATCAGATTCTATATCAGAACAGGAAGAATCGCATCTATGTCTTGCATAGAAGAATCGCACACGAACTCTTGCAATTCATTTCCATGAGGCAGTTCGATGATCGCTGCCACTAAATCTTGGTGTTAAAACGTGAAATGAGAAGATAATGAATTTTGGAACTGATCAGTAAAGCAGCCCTCGAGTTAAAATCTCTTTTCATTCAAATTCTATTTTTCGCTCATTATTGTTGAGGCCAAATATGTTACCTTCAATAGCCCAAGCTTTAGTCCTAGGGCGATGTTCTCTCTTGTGCATCGTTGATTAAATATGTACGATGCACATGCCCTGCAAAACTTTGAGTGTAGTCATCATCGTTTGTGGCTACACGCGGGGTTTCGTATGCGTCTCGGCTCGGGGAGTGGCCCTTTGGCCTCACTCTCGCCGCTTGGCTCCGCGGTAGAGATACAGAAACTCTACTTTTGGGTTTATTCGCAGCAGCTGGTTCTTGTGTTAATTGGCTATTTGAAGGGAGCTCACGTCACCTTCTGTTACCCTCAGCTACACCCGTATCAACTGTGTTGTTTTGTATTCTCCTTGATATACTACTGATGTTGATTTTGGTGGAGACAATGTCCCTTGTGTTTAACGTGAACACCTGTCTTGATTTCACGGGATGCCCATACACCCATGGAAGCAAGGATACGCCTTGCCATCGCCTGCTGCCTTCCTGAATACCAATTCGGAACTGTGTTGGAGGCACAAGTTCCACCCTGGGTATGAGTGGAGGCCGATCTAGAACCTCTTGCTAATCTAAGGGTCACAGAACCCAGTACTTATTGCAAATCTACATTGGGTCTAAACTACAGCCACCATGATGCTCCCACAAGAGGCCTACCTAAACAAGTCACGGGCTTGCGTGAGGGCTTAAGCCTACGGTACGCCTTCGCACAAGATATCAAAACAATGCGTTGATAAGCGCCTTTTGGATAGTACAAGTACTACCACCAGTACCAGATTCGAAGTCGTGTGTAAGGCACGAACTTGCCCTTTGGTGAAGGGTCGAGGCCTATCTAATACCTCAGCCATTCTGTGGGTCATGGCACCCGGTTGCAATGCAACTCCACATCGAGCGGACCAATTGGTTCCATAGCAATCCCATGGTTTAGCACAGGTCGTAGTAGACTACACATATGCTAAGCCATGAGATGTCCAAGCACCAATAGTTCTGTTCTCCCCGCGATTTTGGGTACAAACCTACAGCCACCACGATACTCCCACAAGGGGGCCAACTCTTAGGTCAGGCCGGAACCATAGTTCCGGGGCTCCTGACCTCCCGTGGTACCAGAATATAGCTACCGGTCGAGCTTCGCAACCTTGAGGTTACTTCCAGTTGGGCATCTCACTGCCTACGACTGGCGGCCTTTCAACTATTTGGACAATGAATTTATAATCTACCCGTTAGCTGCCTACTGCGTCTTCTATAAAATACCTCTTTTGCAAAACTACGGGTTCTTTCGAACCGTACGGTATCAGTGATAATTCCACTGACATCGTAGGTCTCACCATTAAAGGTGATGCCCATAGCCTGCAAGTTCCTTATGTCAGCGTAATTAGGACACTCACATAGGACATGAAGCCAGTCCTCATAAGTGGCTCCACATGAGCAGCTCGCAATCCCGCTAAGCCCCCTCTTATGCAAGAATGCATTAAAAGAGCCATGCCCGGTCAACAAAAATCCCAGGCTGAGGTTAAAATTCCGTTCAGGAAAAATTCTCATGGTTAGCACATCCCTTAAGGAAGCCGTAAGTAACCCTGCCATTTTCGCTAGCATCCCATCTAGATTGCCATCTAGATAGAACACATGCGTGTAGGTTTTACACTGCTTCAGGGATAGGCCATCCACTTCTTCCGGGGAAACCCAATCGCGCCCATTTAGAGGGAGACCTTTTCTGATCTTGAAAGCAATACCACGACGTATCACTTCCAGATCCAGAGGTGGCACTCCCAGCAACACCTGCATTGCCTCTATGGAGACAGTGTGGCAAACCGGTAAACATCCAAGCAATGCGACTCTTTGGCAAGTCAAGATCCGCCTTCGACCATCAACAGTCATAACCCTGTCGTACCATACCGATGCTCCATATGTTGCACAGGCAACAAAAAGGCCATCGTATATGATACGAACAGAACGCCTGTTAAGTCCCCAGTCAGATCGCAAAATGCGCCTTACCTGGCCTACGGCACTCAGCATGTGTTGTCTGGTTCGAACCAGGTGAGGCATGAAGTTCATACACTCACCCATCGTTATGCCCAGATACGTGACCTCAGTCACACATCTTATGCCAACGCCGTTCAAACGTATCGCAGGAGCCCGACGTCTTACATTCAATTTGCCCTTGAGCTTCATTGAAACAGTCTTATCCTGCGACACACTTACCCCAACGCTTTCTCCCCATTCAGCAACGACTGCTAGAGCTCTTTCTCCGAATGCCTCGATTTCGGCCCTAGACTGGCCTTCGAGGATGAGGAGTAGGTCATCTGCGTAGGCGCAGCACCCACAGAGCTCATTTAGTCGCTGCAAAAGTGGATCCATCATCAGGTTCCAAATAAAAGGACCACAGATGGACCCCTGGGGGCAACCTCCCTCAACATTAATTGAGACGCTCTCGTGCGTACTTACCACACTAACTTTTCTGTCGGAAAAGTAGCTTCCCCAAAGCCCAATTTCCCGACAGCCCAATTCCTGCAACCTGGTTACTATTTTCTGCCAGTTCAGGTTATCAAAGGCACCTTTAAAATCAATAAAGATGCCTATAACCACACTGGCCCTGCTTCTGAGGACTCTGTCTTTTAGGAAAGACCGAAACCCTTTCCACCATAACCCTTTCCACTACTTTTCCTAGTACCGGAAGCAGGCTGATGCCCCGTTAAGATTTAGGGTCAGACCTATTCTTATCAGTGGACTTCAGGAGCACAACCACTCTTGCCACCTTCCAATCCTTGGGGAAGTAGCTGCAAGCAACATATTTGCTATAAAGACCAAGCAGGTATTTTGGGACGGCATTCCAGATGGCTCTCACCATTTCTCCGGTCATTCCATCAGCTCTAGGAGATCTCCTGGAGCGAAGAAGTGAAATACCATACTCAACTTCTTCAGCTCTTAACTCCGGAGGGACCGGAGGCTCTTCATATGTAGAGTCCTCAAAGCGCTCCTGTCTCGGGAAGAACTGACCAAGCAATGCAGTAAGGCAATCTTTCCATGTGGATAAAACCGTATTATCCACACGAATGCCTTCAATGTCAGCAGTCTTTTTAGTGCTACGGCAAATCTTATAGAGTTTGCCCCAGGGATCATCTCTATTATTAGAGGCAAAGTTTCTCCAGTGAGACTCCTTTGTGCTGACAATGGGACGATTGTACTCAGCGAACCCTTGCCGAAAGGCAATGCCCAGCTGAGCCAGGTTCTCAGCGTTAGCCGCCCTAGCCCTTTGGAATTGCTTCCTTAGGTTTCTGACCACCCTTCGCTTCTCTGTCAGACAGCGGTTCCACTAACTTACCCTTTTTTGATTCGCCCTACAGCTCCTCTCAAAGAGTTCGTTGTTAACCCGCCATACGCACTCATTGATGTGCGCGATTTGCCGGTCAATGCTTAAGCTACCGTACACCTGCGGTGTCAGGGAGGAAACCTCCTTAAGTATACGCGCACCATAAACACTCCAATCAGCGCCTCGTCTTTCGAGGAGACAGAACGTACCTGGATTTTTTAACGTAAACCTCCTGTCATGTAGACTTAATGTTTACGAGGTGCCCATACACCCATAGGGAGCAAGGATACGCCTTGCCATCGCTAATCACTCGCTTGTATTATATAATAGTTCGCTTTTGAATTATACCAATTCGGAACTGTGTTGGAGGCACAAGTTCCACCCTTGGTATGAGTCGAGGCCTACCCAAAACCTCTTGCTGCTCTTAGGGTCGCAGCACCCAGTACTTCATTTGCAACTCTACAATGGGATAAACCAAAAAGGAAACCCGTACCCGCGATTTGGGTTTAAACCACAGCCACCATGACGCTCCCACAAGGGGGCCTACCTCTAATAAGTCAGGCCCGGACCGAAATCCGGGGGGCTCCTGACTCCCATGGTACCGTGATTTAAGTCCTGGTATGGACTACCGGTGGTCAAGCCTACCAACAAGACCTATGACCGGCAACTTGTAACTGGTCAAATCGTATCATCCAGTCATGCAATAAAATCTGGATGTTTACGATAAGACCAGTTTAGAATAATCTACCCCCGCTTTTTATTAGACAACGTCATTGATGGGCGAAGCCTTGATAATTGGGCGGGGGCCACTTACGAGGAGACAGCTGAAGTTTTATCTGAGCTGTTTAATGAGCCTCAACTTACCGAAACGGTACGCGAAATGACCTTTTAGGTTGTTGAGCCGTTTCGCCGTACTTTCATTTACAGCATAGACCATGTGGACGAAATCTTTCTCTTCCACTCTTTGAAGGACTCTCCAGCTTCTGATGTTAAGAACTGAGTTTTGTGCATCCAAGGACGCGAGCATTTTCTCGCTAGCTAGGCCGATGTTTTTCGGAAAGAAAACTCTTATGATGCGCGGTTTCGGAAATGAGTCCTCCTCCACTAACATTACGTTCAGACCGTATTTCTACTTCATTTTGGAGAAAATAGGTACTCTTCAGTCAATTTGCAGTGGCTTCATTAAAGCGGACAAACTCAGCCAGCACTGATTGTAGAGCTGTCAAAAAACGGCTTCACATCTTCGTCTCGAAGCTCAATCGAAGCATCGATAACTCCTTCCTGTATTTAAGCCATTTGCTCAACACTACGAGTAAGTTATTAGCTTACTTTGATAATTTGAGGCTTCGCTATTAGCAGCGCAGGCTCAGATATTCCGAGCAGATATCAAATTTCACCTTCTAACAAAGAGATAATAATCAGCGCGAATTGTTCGAAAAATACACTACCTCCATTCTTTGACGACGGATCCGTGTTTCGGCCCATCCTATCTCCACAATTCGCCATTGGCTCACTTCATCCATTTGGAAACAGGAGGATGGTATTGTGTAGTACTTATTAGTGGGACTTTTTGTCTCTTCGGGTTTGAGGATGTACGAGTGACTTGTTTGAAGAGGGGTCCACTGCAAGGATCCGATATGTATACTGCGATTGGAGAGAAAAGGCCATCTTTAATGCAGCAGAGGCTGTGAATCTCTAAGCATTGCTAATGCAAACGTAGACTGATCTTTCCTCTAGGGGTAGACACCAAACTGCTAGTGCATACACACGATCGAGTGATTGAGGTTGTAATCCCCATTTTTTTCTCTAGGGCTCATCGATTTTATTCCTGATCTGTTTGATAAAAGCTAGTTTCATTTCGAAATGGGTAAATTAAGCAATCTACGGAGCTCATATTTCTTACCACAGTTGACAAACTAGCCGCACTTTTAAATGCAGTTAGTCTATACAAAGCTCCGGGAGCATTTCACAGTTATTCTCTTTTAGAACTCAAGGTAGTTCATGGACTGTTTAGTCCCATAAGTGAGAAGAGAGCATACCATCTACTGATATACCATATGTGCCTCGTTTGAAATGCTTCAAGTTGTGAATCCTTTAAACTCCGTGTTGATATTCCTTTACGTGTCTAATTGATATTGATTTGACGTTATTATAGGGTCCCTTAATGTCGAGGAAGGTTGTTGTAGCATATCCGTTGACAGCTTATGACAGCCAGTTTTCGTTTGCTTTGTACACTTTGAGAAATAAAGAACAGGATCGTAGTTTTACTCTTACTAAGGTCTAAAGAATTCTCCAACTAAATCTCTTTACATAACATTTGTCGGCTTTCGTCTTGAATATACGAGCCTAGTTTGGTCATCTTACACATTCGTCGGGTAGAAACTATGCAACGCAGGTTTTTCTCCGATTAGCTAACGAGGACCTCCCGAAAAAAAACAGAAAGGATATACTATATAAGAAATGTACATAATACACTGTTTTCCAATAGGGACTTCCCAACTTTGACAGTTGATAGCGGCTATATTGCTGAAGCTACATCTGTCAAATTGGCTGCCATTTATATAGACTGTTTTGCCAAATCACCATGAACGGACATAGCGTTCAACAATACGTGCAAATGATAAAATTGTTTTATCAAAATGGGTTTTCTGTTCGGGCAACGTTCTGCGCGCTTCGCCCATTTTACATAAACCAACACCCGTACGTCGATGAAACGCAAAATCTGCCGAAAACATCGCCGTCGCTGTTCCTGAGAGTGTCAGGGGAATCCAATGCAGTCGATTTCGCGTCGCTCACAAGAACTCGGCCTTTCGCAGACCCCAGCTTGGCGAATTTCGTCGTGACTTAGGCCTGCACTCGTATAACATTCAACTGATCCAGGAGCTGAAGGTAAACCACCATGGCTCTGGAGCAGTTGGAAACTAACCCTAATTTTCATCGAAAAATTATCTTCAGCGATGAAGCCCATATCTGGATGAATGGGTACGTCAACAAACAAAATTGTCGAATTTGGGACGATACCAATCCACATGAGATAGCGAAAAAGTCACTATTTCGTGTGGATTTTGGGCCTATATTTATTTGAGAACGGCGTTGGCCAAGCCATTACCGTCAACGATGAGCGCTATAGGTCAATGATTACCAACTTCTTTTGGATGATATGGACACCAATGGCATGTGGTTTTAACAGGACGGCGCTACGTGCCACACAGCGCACGCCACATTAGAAATTCTGCACGAGCGATTCGAGGGCATGGTCATCTCACGTGGAAGCGATGTGAACTGGCCACCGAGATCGTGCGATTTGACCCCGTTAGACTCTTTCTTGTGGAGTTTTCTGAACTCGCAGGTCTATGCGAATAAGCCACAAACCATAGCGGCCCTCAAAGCCAACATAACTCATACCATCGGTCAAATTTAGCCTGATTTATGCGCCAGAGTCATGGAAAATTGGACATTTCGGGTGCACGCCACCCAGGGAAGCCGCGGCGGACATTTGAACGATGTTATATTCCATATATAATGGCATCGATTAGCCTTTTAAGCGAATAAAAAATTCCGGTGATATCTCACACACATTTTGTTTTATTTAAATTTAAAGATAGGAAGCACTTAATGAAGGACCCTTTAGAAAAAAAGAGGAAAGGAAACAGGAGGATCTCATTTGAATGCATTCGCCAGGCCGTGACTTACGCGCTTATTTGTCCTTCGGTTTTCTTTTTCTTTTTCTTTTTTTTTTATAGTTTGGCTCGATATACAAGGGTAAGACGAGTTGAGATGTACGGGCTAGTGGCAAGAACCAACCCATTCTGTCAAACTAGAGCCGTGCAACCGCAATTCCATAGAGGACATGGCTTTTCTGAAAGTTCTGCCTCGAGAGTGTTCAATTAGACTTCTGAAAGCAGGCTGACGGGCCCACAAGAAGTGGCTCACCCGTTTTCGTATCGATGGACTGAAATCTACTTCACGAGTGTTCGAAAAGTAAGGTGACTTTTGAAATTTTGCGGGCAAGGTACATTCAATTATCAATTTTATTTTTTTTTTTTGCTGTGTTGGTACACATGTCCCGAACATGCTTAGTTTGGTTTTGACAGATAGAAAGGTTAGACGTGTTTTGGTGTGCTCGGCGATTTTCAATTATTATAAAAAATGGAGTGTGAGTAATTTGCATCGAATTTTGTGTAAAAAATGGAATCAAGTTCTCTAAAACACTTGAAATGTTGACAGACATACGGTGAGGCTGCTCTAAGTAAAAGAAATATTTACAAGTGGTACAAGCACACCAACAGAAGATGATAACGTCGAAGCTGTGAAGAAAATTGTTTTGGAAAATCGTCGCATTACCATAAGAGAAGTTGTTAAGGATGTTGGCATATACATAGGTCGGCTCGTGTCATGCAATTTTTTCGAATGGTTTGGGCATGAAGCTGGTTCCGAAACCTCTTAATTTTGATCAGAAGAACCGTCGCATGATGATGATCCTGATTGATGATCAAAAGGGCCATATTCACCGGATTTGACCTCATACGACTTTTTCCTGTTCCTAAAACTGAAGAGACCCATAAAAGGACGGAGATTTGGAACGATTGAGGAAATAAAACCGGCATCGCCGGAAGAGCTCAATTCTATACCAAAAAGTGCTTATGAGAAGTGCTTCGAGGATTGGAAAAGGTGTTTTTTTTTTATTTAAAGAACTTAACACTCAAGTGGGTATGACTACACTTATACTGCCAAAATATGTGTTAAGTTTTTCGGAAAATGGGACAGAAAGAGGAAGAAAGATGTTTGTAGCAAAATAAAAAGGCATCATCTGACGTGATGATAGTCTGGCCCTGATAAATCCAGCACGTTTTTCCTCTCCACGTACAGCAGCTATATTTTCTTTCTACAATTTCTTTTAAGACTGCAGCAGATAAACTTTTAGTTAAAGATGGCTCAGTAACAGTAGTCTGACTACCGTGCCAAGCAATAATATCAGTATAATGGGGAGCATTGAAATTAAACGATGGCACTTTGAATTTTCGGATTCCTGTGACTTTCTTTGACCTTGATTTCAGAATACGTCGGCATGCCAGTTCCCGTATCACTTTGTTTTCATCTGCAAGCATAGCTATAAGAAGATTTTCTGGATGGCCAAAATATCCGTTTCTTTGTATGATTGGATCAATCATTTTTTTCAAATTATCGTTTAAATAGCGACTACAATTAATCGTAAACCACAAGTGCTGTGCTCCATTTAAGCACGAGGGATTGCGCATTTGATTTCAAACCACGTTCGCCCATAAACTTCCATCACGAAGTTGGCCAATATAAGTAGATTCTGTTTCGGATCAGTCTTTGTCACATATAATCGTAAGATCCTGTTCGCAGTCGTTAGCCACCTGGAATGGTTGAGTCGACCGGGTTCTCTATTTGCCAAGTCAGAAGGGAAAATACCAGTGCTAATAGCAGTCATCATCTTAAATAGATATGTTTGACCGGAGCTTAGATCTTTAGTAATAACAGAAAGTGCGTGGGTATAACGTCAAATTACACAACCGGCTTATTTTCACATTGTTGCTGTTCAGATCCTATTGGCCCTGAAAAACATCGAGGTCCTGTAGTTTGACCGTCCAAATGTAAGAAAAGGTATCGTAGTGGCAATTCTTTCAAATGTAGTGCACAGACAAACCATTGCAACGGTTTTTTTTATCTCTTCCTCTAACAGTCTAATGACACCGCCTCTAGATCCAGTATTTACTGCTGTCCTATCATAGCCCACTACTGATAAAGGACTCAAGTCAACCGATTTATTGTTTAAATATTCTATAATACTATCTGTGGTTGTCTTAGCCATCAAAGGTTGATTGTGGCTCAAGTCTTGTAAAGCAGACCTTTTCTTTGCTCTTTCCCGTCGAACCTTCGAACGATCTATCACACTACTTTGGTCACTTGGTGTGATAACGCCAACGTCTTTCAAGAAGCTGTAATACCGGCAGATCTATCAGAAACTTCAGTACGATCGCAGGCAAGATCTAAAGATGGGAGATTTATACGCATCTGTTTAGGAGGCGGCTCAACAACATCTTGTGTTGGTTTTTGATTAGGGGAAGGCGCCGTTAATGGTAAATTATCAGAAGAGCTGCTGCTGCTGCTAGTAACTGCTTTGTCAACTTGTGAATGAGAACAGAAAGGTTTGTCATAATTTTGTAGCTCTTTCAAACGTGATGGCTCCATTTCTTTTCGTTCTTGTTTTTTCTGGATTTTTTTTGTTGTGCTTAACATACATCAATGCATTCGATACTCATTTTTCTCGTAGTCCTCTGATCCATTAAGAAAGTAATTTCCTCTTTCGGTATGCGACTGCTTTTTTCGCACGTACAATCGACAACTATTACACATTTGCAGCTACCGATGTTGAATAATTTTTGGGAATATTCTTTGAATTTGTTAATTTTCTCTTCATAGTTTTTACTACCTTGATGTCCTTTCTTTCTTATTTTTCTATATTTTTCGTGGTAAGCTCTAATAATTTGCAATACCATTTTTAGAAGAGAAGTTTCGAGTAAGCTTTTAGAATATTGAGATACATGATCAAATCTACGTAAGCCATGGACATATCTGATAGCATCATTAAACGCTACCTGCAACTTTCGTTGTGACAAGGAATCAATTTTACTATAAACAACTTCAGCATATGTTATCAATGGTAGGATGAGGGTGGTAACAAGCTTTCTTCTAGTATCGATTGGAGTGTAACTAGAGGTTAACCACAACTTCCGCAGGCATCCATAAATACTACGTTATTTGTGTGGTCATATCCGGACAATTTGCTATTAATAATAAAACCTAAACTAGTGACCTTATTAACTATTTCAAGCTTATTACCATAAAGTACAATATTGGGCAAAGAAAGAAAGGACATTGTAGACTTAGAAATAGGAATTATCTGCGACTTCTTCGGATTTAAGGTTAATCCATTTGTTATAGATCAACTGTGAATATTGGCAAGCTCAAAATTTGTCTTGCTATAATCATCTGCATATAGGTGGACTGTGGAATATTTACACACAGACGGAAGATCATTAATAAATAATGAAAAAAGGATAGGTCCCAGAATTGAATCTTATGGTACGCCTTGGTTGGCTGGTGAAAGAGCAGAAAAACTGTCAGAGTTAACAACAACTCTCTGGAATCTGTCAGACAGGAAGCTGTAAATAAGTCTCACTGCACTGTCACTAAGTGAGAAGAGATTTCTCTCAACTTCCAACAAAGTATCTTGTGATTAACTTTCACAAAAGCCTTCGAGAAGTCTAGTAGACAAAGAATTGAGATGTGTCTTTTATCAAAATTCTTTCTCATATCTTCCAGGATGTTAACCATAGCAGTGGAAGTACTATGGTTAGCTCTGAAGCCAGACTGAGCTTCATATAGTAGGTTATTAAGACACAGGTCTTTTAGAAGCTGTTTCGCTACGAGTTTTGATAAGCTCGGAAGGATACTGATGGGTCTAAAATCAGAAGCGGAAGTTGGACATGGTCGTTTTGCAACAGGTATTACACGGTGTATTTTCCAGCACCGAGGAAATGTAGATGTGGTAACACAATGGTTGAGAATATGGGTTAGATGGGATACTATGAAAGGTAGGATTAACTTAACAAATTTCATAGGTACTCCGTCCTCCCCAATGGCGTTAGGTTTTATTTCCCTAATTGAATTAATTACTTCAATTTCGCTAACCGTTTCCACTTCAAATTGTCTTATGCTTGAAAGAGACTGATCTTCAGCAAAGTTGAAACCACATTCATCAGACTGACTTTCAAGAAAGAAATTGTTGAGAATGTCAGGATCAGCTTCACATTTGCCATTAAGTTTTCTGTCGGAAACTCTGTTTAGCATTGCGTACAGCCATTACGCATTACCTTATAAGCATGCCAATTAAAATCAGTAGGACTTTTTTTCCATTTACTATAAAGCCGGTTGCGTACTTTAATAGTGTTCATAACTTCAGTTGTAAAACAAGGACAGCAATTGTTTCGAATTTTGACAGTTTTTAAGGGTACAAATTGTTCAAAGAGATTAATAATTATATTTTGAAAACTGTTGAGCTTCTCATCTAAGTCTGAACGCGAACGACATACATCCAAGGGGCGTGGAGAGCATCAACGTTAACAGATTTATAATCCCTGTAAGTGAAAGTTAAAGGAACAGCTAAGTGGTCAAGCTTTATGTTATAAGTGCAGAAAATGAGATCATGATCGGAAATACAATCAATAGAAATCTGATCGAAAAGAAGAACAAATGATGGGTCAGACACTAAAGCCAAGTCAAGACTCGAGTCATTTTTACTATAACATTATAAACAACAAAAATGGAGCGTAATAAAATTCATACATGTCTTTACTACGAACACAATTGAATGAATAACAATATACACCCTGAATGACTCGAACTGCGACCAACTTCAGACTGCTATAATTTCCAAACCGTTCATGACAGTGAGCTCAAATTTTGACACATGACAGATAATTTTATTATTTACAAGCCTTTTAAACGGTTTGCATCTCAGTTGTGTTGAAAAAATTTTATCCGCGATGGAATTCAAACGTGATAATGTGATTGCTTTATATTTGGCTGGAAAACCACAAGTAGCTATCGTTAGAGCCCTCTAGCACCTCAACGTGAATAAATCATTTGTGTCTCGAACCATAGCTCGTCACCGTGATACTGGCAGCGTTGCAAAACGCCATGGAGGTGGTCATAAAAAAACAGCAACATCGGCAGAAATGGTTCGGAAAGTGAAGACTCGAATTGAGCGAAATCCGCGTCGAAGTGGAAGAAAAATGGCTCGTGAGCTCAACATATCGTTGGAACGGATGCAACACATACTAAAAAATGAGCTTGGGCTCAAGCCATTGAAGTTCCAAAAATTACACGATCTTACACCGCAACAAAAAAAAGTTAGAGTCCAAAGAGTGAAGGAGTTGCTACGCTTGCACGAAAGTGGTGAGTTACCGAATTTGGTTTTTTCCGATGAGTCGCCATTTGTTATCGAGCAATATGTCAACAAACAAAATGACCGAGTTTACTTGCCAGAGAGGTCCTTCGAAAATTTACACCTTCGGACGGCCACCAGAAAGCAGGCAGCACCGATGGTGATGGTTTGGGCCGCCATAACCGCCGATGGTCGCTCTCCGCTCGTATTTTTGGACCGTGGCGTCAAAATTAATGCAATCGTATACCGGGAAACTGTCTTAGATGCAGTATTGAAGCCTTGGGCAAACAATCATTTCGGTCGAAGATCGCGGACATTTCAACAAGGCTCGGCACCGTCTCACAAAGCGCGCGTCAACCAAGATTGGTTAAGAAACAATGTTCCACAATTCATTTCTTTGACACAATGGATTGCAAATTCTCCGGATGCAAATCCGATGGATTTCTCTGTATGGGGTATTTTGAAGGCGAAGGTTGGCACTAAAAAATACCAAAGTTTGGACCACCTCAAACAAGCACTTCGCCGGAAATGGGCCAAAATACCGCAGAGCCACTTGCGTGCAGTGTGCGATGCTTTCTTCGACCGTCTCAAGGCCATTATTGGTGCCAAAGGTGGACATATTGCAAAGTACTGACACAATTTGAAAATTGATGTATTTTCCAAAATTTTTTGCTTTGGCACAATAAAATTTATCAAAAAATAAAAAAATTACAGCATTTTAAAAAATTGGAGTTCGAGTCATTCATCCTGTAGTTACTAATTTTACTTACCAAATATTTCAAAATGATGTTGCCAAGTTACACGGTCACTATCAATAAAACGAACACTATGTTAGTTTCCCCAGAGAAAGCTTACTTGTCACTTTAGGTTTACTCAACAACTGTGACATTTGACACTCATTAATGATTGGGTGCGTTCAGAAACAAGAGCAAAAGAATTTCTACGATTTTTTATGAAGCTTAGCATTTGGTTTTGCACTATCGAAGATCGACAAGTTTCTTATTTCCCTTTTTCAAAACTTTGTCCCAACGGGGGCACCTCTAAATAAGTATAAATCTACACAAAAAATATGTCTGATAGGCACAATAATATCCGGCAGCTTTTTGCGGGTAGGCCATAGTAAATATACAAAACAAATAATTTCACTCCACGATAATGAACATGTTCTGATTAATCATATGCCCATCGTTAGCTTACGATTAGAAAGTTATACAGCAAGAACTGTCAGGATGAGCTGTTGCGATGTCAACAACCAGACGTAAGTGTTCAGTAATAGTCTTTGTGTGTAACTACAAAAGTATCTCTTAAGTAATCCCTAGGGTTGCAATCTGGAAATATGTAATATCTAAAGATAGATAGTTATACAAATAAATCCTGTATTTCAGCCTAAAATAGATGGGTCTGTAGCCTGCGAAATGAACTGACACACCTGTCTCATTATGATAGATGGTACATCCAATGAATAAAGACAAAAAAAAAAAATCTCACCGGAACAAGTTACATGATTGGGTGAAAGTCTTCCCCAAAAATACTCACTTAGTCACGTTTATAATTCAAAAAATTATTACCAGGGAATCTCCAACAACAGTTTTCGTGATTCCCCTGTCAATTCCGGTCTTCTACTAATGTAAAAATACACACCCTTTGCGTCAAACTCATTCAGCTGAATCTCAGAAGTTGTATAAAGTAAATGTATCTTGGGAACAAGGCATTTGTTGCAATTAAAACACTGATGATCACTTAAAGGTAAGATTTTATGACCACGAATCTGGTTTGATCATTGTAAATGTCACAAATGACTTGTCATGCTCTCGGTCACTACCATACACCAGCACATGTTCTTTTCGGTACTTGATCATTCCAAATCAAGTAAACAATCTTTTGTAACGATTTCATGACGCAACTGACAAATAACGTCCACTTCATCCTCCTGGTTCGAATGGCAAATTCGGATGTGTGGCGCAGCCGAAAGGTTACCTCTATTTAGCGTGTAACTCTTTCTGTAAGATCTTCTCTCATCCAATTCGTGAACGAATAAAAGCGAATGTATCCGCAAAAAATTTGGAATTCCTTATCAAGCGATTTGTGCTGAAACACATGCCAGGACTGAGTCCCGGTTTATAAGAATTATTCTTAGTTGTCATTGTTGACGGTGATGCCAAGAATAGCAATTTGCAGCTATAACTAGTTACGAGTATGTCACAGAATTCGTTATATATTTTTGTCAAATCATAAATCTTCACACACACACTAAGTGTGAAGATTTATGATTTGACAAAAATATATAACGCTTATGATAAACCACAACCACAAAAAGAGTCCAACTCAAATAGCTCTAATCTTTTATCTCTTGCAAAATTCACTAGTCTTCTTCGGCTAATAGACCGAAGACCGATACCCTTGCAAGGCAGTTCGAATTGACACCTTGAAGGCTCCACACAAAGATGAGGAAAACGACAACAAGACTGGAAGCTCCCGATGGCGGTTGGGGATATTTGGTGTGTCTCGGCATGGCAATGCCTTTTGTAAGTATTTTTTTTTTTTTTAAATATTGCTGACATCCAATAGTTACTAAATCCCGATTTGTTATTAGACTTGTGGCATGGGACCGCTCTCATCCTTTGGTTTGATATTTGGAGATTTCATCAAAGAAATTGGAGCTGATTCCAGTGCGATAGCTTTCGTGACGGGTTCCTATTTTAGTATACTAAGCTTCGCAGGACTTCTTACCAACATGCTCTACAAGAAGTATTCTTTGAGACAGGTCGGCCTACTTGGTGGTACGCTGTATTTTATTGGATCCATAATGCTGATCTTTGTTCAGTCTACGTTTCATTTGCTGGTGGCTTACAGTTTTGTACAGGGACTAGGTCTGGGGATGATTGTCCCCACGGCCTACACCAACGTCAATAACTACTTTGTGAAGAAACGAGTAGTCATGATGAGCTTCACTCAGACGATGGTCGGTGTCGGTGTTATGCTCTACCCTATCATGGTTCAGTCTCTTAACGAAAGATACGGTTTTCGGGGGTGCCTGATAGTTTTGGCTGCAGTAAATAGTCACGCGATATTGGGTATGTTAATCATGCAGCCAGTCAAATGGCACATGAAACGAGTAACAGTGATCCATGAAGAAGAACCCACTGATGAGAAACAGATCGAAGAAAATGAGCGCAAGGAACCTCTTCTAAATGGACATGGAGGCTCCCGAGCTTCGTTAACATCAGAGATGAATAAAAAACTGTCAAGTCGAGTAGCCAGTATTGCGAGTTTGGGAATTCTGGATGGTGTGGTCGATTTAAAAGACGAAAAGGAAAACGAACCAAAGGACAAGAAGAAAACCACTGTTTGGCGGTCTTTTGTAGATCTCATGGACTTGTCACTAATGGAAGATCCGATATTTGTAAATATCGTTATAGGAATCGCATTTGTTTTGTATGCCGATATCACTTTCTTCTCAATGCAACCAATGTATCTGTTCGAGCTCCAATATACCAAGGTATACCATTTGATCGGTGTTATTTCAATTTATCCTACTGAATGAGTCGATCTGTTTTTTTTTTTTTTTGTTTTTTAGGTGGAAACATCTAAAATCATTGCAATAGGTGCTGCTGCTGATATGATGTCACGGGTATTCCTTTCGTTTGCTGCCATGTGCATCACGGTCCCATCACGGCATGTGTATTTAGCTGGAGCTACTCTAACAGTTTTCGCAAGATTTGGTAAGTACATCCATTCATTGTTGTATTTGTACCATTTTCGAGTTCCATTTGACATGTTTGCAGACACTGAAAACCATATAAATCAATCGAGAGTGCGGACATAATTATTATGTAGACAGTTTGTACTGTGAGAGTGCGAAAAGTTGCCATCGCTTGTGACAACAAAAAGAAAAGATTGCTTTGGCAGGGATTAGATGTTAGACGTCATTGATTTAGGGTTGTCAAAATTTGTGTGTCATAGCTGAATTTGTGCATATCTTATTCTTAATAGAGTGCTTCTTCTGATTGCTTAGACAACATTGTGGGAATGTGTTTGGAGAGTACAATACATGTTTATGAATGAAAATGGTTTGACAGTTTCCCATTTTACTTTTATCTGGGAAATATTTTCCACCTACGCCATCTAGTTGCCTAAGGTCATTGGAGTTTATCTTGCAAGAATTCCTTTCAATAGCTGATCTACAAAATTTGAAATACTCCGTGGTAGTTTTTATACGAGTTTTGTGAGCCCTTTAAGCCCGGGCTGTGCAAAATTATTACACGGCAGAGCCTCTAGAACTCAAACTACATTGAATCCACATGAGGTCAGCGGTGTCACAGGACATACTAACATTCTACGTTCGATTACGCTATTGATATGGTATGGCCGGGTCCATTTTTTTTTCTTAAATCCTAGATAAAAATGCTTAAATCTAATTTGACAGTGATAGTTACTTATTCTAGCTTATTGGCTCTAAACGCTCTAAACATGTGCCGAGCAGACCACAGACGAGTGCACACGCGACACCAGTGCGTTGTAATTGTATGGTGCAGTGATTTAAAAAAAATTAAAAAAAATAAATAATGCGGGCATCCCTAATCTCCTATCCCTGGCCAAGGTGCTGTTCTTTGCAACCAGTCACTGCCGTTGCTGTATGACTCTATCGTACGGCAAAAACAATGACTGAGTGCATGTAACAACCGATGGATAGCATGCAAGTGTGAGTTTCGTTGGTGCACTCTTTCATTTTGTTGTAAGGGCATAATACCTACAACAATTTGGTTGGGTAAACCAGGGTCTGAACTTTCACTTCCCAGCCTTGCTTAGCATCGTCTATAATGACGGGCGAATTTAGAGTGAACATAGCAAACATATAAAAATTAATCACTTTTCAGTGTATGTCCACGTTTATAAAGACAGACCAGCTGTTTTGTAATTTAGTGAAATGCACTTAGATCCCCGCCCACACCTTTCAGATTACTCTGATCTGAAACTATCTGCCTACGGCAGACTAGTGTCATTATTCTTTGCTCACCACGGTCTCACCATTTACGTGCGTATTAATGTTGCTTACCAAACTCCACAACAATCTAGTCCCTATTCTAATCCGGAATTCAATTTTATGTGGTTGAAATTCCATCTCCATAAGCCGGTTTCGATGCGCTGTCTAACTCCATACAAACTGTATCCCTCTATCCTCATACTGAAATCGTTATTACGGCGATTTCAATTTACACAGTTCTGGGTGGCTCCGACATTCTGGACAGACAACACCCGAAGGACGACGTGTTGAGATTTTTACTGGGGAAAATAACTTAACCCAGCTTGTAAATGAGCCCAAACGAATACCAGACGTTGACAGTCATACCGCCAACACCTTGGACTTGTTTTTAATTTCTAACCCCGCTAAATACAAGGTCAATGTGCTATCCCCTCTAGGGTCGTCGGACCGCTGTGTCATATCAGCCAATTTCTCGTACACCACACTGTAAGAGAAAAGATTCCTAAAAGAACCGTATGATAATAGGAGAAAGCCAACTGGAGCGGTCTTAACAGCTTCTTTAGGAATTTTTACTGGTCGTTATGTTTCCTCGATAACGACGTGGATGCCCCTGCTGACATGATCACAGAAACTATTCTCTTTGGTATGAGATGCTTTATCCCTGATCAAGCCAAAAGAAAAGGCATGGTACGACCCAAGCTGTAAAGAGGCTGTGAGGGTCAGAGAAATGTTCTTTCGGTCCTACAAGACCAACCCGACAGAGGAAAACCGAAAAAAGTTTAAACGAGCCGGAAATAACTGCAACGTCTTTCTCAAGCGTGTGAAATTTCAATACGACCAAAAACTGAGGCAAAAAATACTGCAATGTCCCAAAGACAGTAAACATTTTTGGTCGTTCGTCAAAAACATTAGAAATTCTGACTCATACTCCATCCCCACGCTCATTTACAATGACATTCCAGCTGTCAGCTCTTTCGACAAGGCCAATCTGCTTGCTGCACACTTTGCGGCCTGCTCAACCGTCCCAGATTGTGCTTTGTTTCCGCCTACACTTGCCTACACTTGAATGCGTCGAATATTCAATGGGATAAATCCATTTTCGCAGTCGTGTAGTAGCAAGAGTACTTAAAGATCTCAGCATACATAAATCCGGTGGTCCAGATGGTATATCTCCCCTTCTTCTGTAGAGGTTTCCTTCCACGCTGGCAAAACCACTGCGTAAGCTTGCATCAATCCTCCTTTTTCGGACTTTTTCCGAGCAGATTGAAAACAGCATTTTTCCAGCCCGTCTCTAAAAACGGCGAATCTCTCACTCCTCCTACAGACCCATTGCACTTGCATCCCTTCTTTTCAAGTTCATGGAAACGATGATTAAAAATCTCGAAACACGAAAACTTCTCAATGACCGGCAGTACGGTTATCGTAGCAATAGGTCCACTGGTGGTCTGACGGCATGTCTCACCAAAAAGTGGAACCAAAGCGTACATCAATCTGGCGAAAGCAAGACAGTTGCACCTATCTGTATAGGTGCCTTATACAGCAAAAAAGAACAAAATGAAATGAAGACTATTTCTTAAAGGATAGCAGAGACGGAGTGCAGAGAGGCGCTCGAGGCAACGCAGCCTGACTCGGTCCGAGATGTCCTTAAACGAGTGCGGTGGATTGTTGGACTACGCGATTGCAATAGGCAGGCTGTACTCAAAAATCGCAGCCTAAATCTGCAGCAGTGGCACCTCAACAACAGGATTCAATTCATGGAACCGTCAGTCACAGGACAAACGAATTGAAATGTTTTAGGTGCCAACAACAAGCGGAACTGCTCGTCAGCAAGTGGGCATTCGGTAATTGCCGTGAATATGCATGGATGAGCAACTCCTGAAGATGTTGCTGAAGGAAAAGTGAAATGAGTACGTCAAAGGGGTTGAGGTAAACGGACATGGCGTGACCGCGTTCATTGATTTAGGCAGCGACTGCGTTACACTAACACAGGAAGTGGCGGACGACTTAGGCATCATGTACGAGAAGGATGCCTGTAGCTTAAAAGGATTCGGGGGAGGAGGATGCAGGTGAAGGTGGACAAGCTGAAAAGTTGGTGTGAGGTGTTGGTTGTACCACGACAGAGTCAACCATACGACATGATGGCAGAAAATTGCTGGTCAAACCACAAGTGAAGGTGGTGAAGTCTTTTCGGGTGATGGACATAATGGATTGCATGGCCGAGGCAACGGAAACGGTGCTAGCAGTGAAAGATGAAAATATGACGCAGAAAAGAAAGGGAGCAGCACAGGCGATATAGAATTGGAGGACTTGGAATTTGGGAATCTGCGCGAACCAATCCAACGCAACCTTAAACCACTGACCAACGAGTTTCGAACATATTTAGGAGGTGAGTATTCCATTGAGCTCGTGATAGCGTTATTGGCAGGAAACACATTCTTTTCAACACTCGATCTAGCTTCCGGGTACCACCAAATTGTTGTAGAAGAAAGCAACAGAAAGTACACTGCGTTTTCACCGGACGAGGGGGCGTACGAATTCAACCGAATGCCCTTCGGATTGGTAAATGCACCGGCAAACTTCCAGTACGTGATGAACTATGTAAATAAAGACAAGACTGGCACAAGGAGATATTGCTATTTACCTTGACGACGTTGTTATTCCCAGCGCCGCCATTGAGGAGAGAATGCAAAAGATCCGGAGATTACTCGAAGTCTAGAGAGAGTAGCGACTTACGCTGAATCTGAGCAAATGCACATTCCTAGAGACCGACATTGAGTTCCTCGGTTATCAAGTTAACGAAGGAGGGATAAAACCCAGCAAACGGAAAACCGCAGCCATCCAGATGTTTCAAACGCCAAAGGACGTTCACTCCGTACAGTAGTTCCTTGGGCTAACTGGATTCCTCCGAAAATTCGTTCAAAAATAGGAGCAGACAGGAGGTTTGAATGGACTAAACCACAGGAGACGGCGTTCCAGCAGTTAAAGGAGATATTCACGAATCCACCAGTGCTGACACTATTCGACCCAGACCGCGGGCGCGAAGTACACATGGATGCATCAGGGGTCGGGGTATAGGGTATCCTGTTTCAAAGAAGCCCGATAGAAGCTGAGAAGAAGTATCACCCCTACGAGCTAGAGGTGCTAGCAATTGTGGAAAGCCTGGATCGATTGCGACTGTACCTGCTGGGAAGAGAATTTACAGTCGTAACCGACTGCGAATCGATCGTGGCCACACAAAACAAAAGCAAACTAATACCGAGAGTTGCCAGGTGGTGGTTAAAACTTCAAGAGTTTAACTTCAAGGCAATTCAAAAACCGGGAAAACAAGCTGGATATGTAGATGCTCTCAGTCGCCAGCCTGTAGAGGAAGAACATCAACATAACAGAAGAGGACTGGTTAGCAACGATGCAGTGGCAAGATGAGAAGTTACGCGAAACCCAACAAAAAAGCGGTTACAGAAGGAATTATATATTATTAAGGGAAACCGACTATTCCGAAAGGTGAACGATACCGAAAGGTGGGTCGTACCGAAAGCTGTACGATGGAGAATTCTTGAGTTGTGCCATGACGACAGTGGGCAGATGGCCAAGGAAAAAACGCTCAATAGGATCAGAAAGACGTTCTGGTTTCCGCAGATGAAGAAATTTACGAAGAACAACCTGAAGACGTGAGTGGACTGCGCATAAGCGAAGAGAAAGGGCAGCAGAGCAGAAGGGGAACTGTATAGCTTGGAGCGGATGACCTTCCCGTTTGACACCATACACCTCGACCATTTAGGACCGTTTATCAGGGGAAAGTGGGGCACGCGATATGTGCTCACTATCATAGACAACCATAGATGACCAACACTGCGGCCGTGATTCAAGCACTAACGGACATCTCTGGATACTTCAGCATGACGCGACGAATCATTACTGACAGGGGTACAGCATTCACATCACCATCGTTCAAGAGATTCTGCTTAGACAATGACATCAGGCAGATTCAAACAGCGGTGAGAACACCAATTGGAAATGGCAGAACGAGCCAACCGCACAATTTTGGATGCAATGAAGTGTGGGCATGCAGCCGGCGAGGATTGGGCTGGATATCTGCGGTACCTACAATGGAGCCGCAACACCATGAACAACGCAACGGCAAAAGTAAGTCAGCATCAGGTTCAGTTCTCTTATATCGCCAAGAGATATTCGGGGGAATAAGCTACTTTTGGAACTCGAAGAGAACGAATTCACTACGCCTCAAGAAATGACGCGGCGAAGAACAAGAGCTGTGGAGAACATTGAGATAAACCAACAACGGCAAAAGGAACGTTATGATCGGAAACATCGCGAACCGACGAGATATCAGGAAAACGATTTGATGCTGATTAAGAAGGAGCAGGCTGTAACTGGCGAGTCGAGAAAGCTTGAACCAACACACAAAGGCCCTGAGAATAGCTGTGGAGACGGAGAAGACGACGAAAAAGGGAATAGAATTAGTCTCGTGGGCGAGACTTAGGTCAGGATGGGCGAGCTTTTACAATATACACGATGAATGACTCAAACTCCAACTTTTTAAAATGCTATAATTTTTTTATTTTTTGATAAATTTTATTGTGCCAAAGCAAAAAATGTTGGAAAATATATCAATTTTCAAATCGTATCAGTAGTTTTTAATATGTCCACCTTTGGCGCGAATAATGGCCTTGAGACGGCCGAAGAAAGCATCGCACGCTGCACGCTGCACGCAAGTGGCTCTGCGATATTTTGGCCCATTCCCGGCGAAGTGCTTGTTTGAGGTGGTCCAAACTTTGGTATTTTTTAGTGCCAACCTTCGCCTTCAAAATACCTCAGACAGAGAAATCTAACGAATTTGCATCCGGAGAATTTGCAATCCATTGTGTCGAAGAAATGAAGTGTGGAACATTGTTTATTAACCAATCTTGGTTTGTGAGACGGTACCGAGTCTTGTTGATATGTTCACGGTCTCCGACCGTAATGATTGTTTGCCCAAGGCTTCAGTACTGCCTCTAAGACAGTTATGGCGGCACCTTCGGTGCTGCCTGCTTTCTGATGGCCGTGGTGTAAATTTTCGAAGCACCTCTCTGGCAAGTAAACTCGGTCATTTTGTTTGTTGACATATTGCTAGATAACAAATGGCGACTCATCGGAAAAAAAACAAATTCGGCAACTCACCACTTTCGTGCAAGCGTAGCAACTCCTTCGCTCTTTCGACTCTAACTTTTCTCTGTTGCGGTGTAAGATCGTGTGCTTTTTGGAACTTTAATGGCTTGAGCCCAAGCTCATTTTTCAGTATGTGTTGCATCCGTTCCAACGATATGTTGAGCTCACGAGCCATTTTTCTTCCACTTCGACTCGGATTTCGCTCAATTCGAGCCTTCACTTTCTGAACCATTTTTGCCGATGTTGCTGTTTTTTTATGACCACCTCCATGGCGTTTTGCAACGCTGCCAGTATGACGGTGACGGGTTATGGTTCGAGATACAACTGATTTATTCACGTTGAGGTGCTGGAGGGCTCTAACGATAGCTACTTGTGGTTTTCCAGCCAAACATAAAGCAATTACACCATCACGTTTGAATTCCAGCGAGGATAAAAATTTTTCAACACAACTGAGACGCAAAGTGTTTAAAAAGCTTGTAAATAATAAAATTATCTGTCATGTGTCAAAATTGGAGCTCACTGTCATGAACGGTTTGGAAATTATAGCAGTCTGAAGTGGGTTGCAGTTCGAGTCATTCAGGGTTTAATACGAGGGTTGTCTGAAAATTTTCCGACCGCAACGTAAAGATAGCGGTACTCGTCAATAGAAGCTAGTGAATGTTAGTTGTACATGTTTTGACAGTTACTTATCGAAGTTTCAGTCATTTTGCGTAGTTTTTAGTTGACAGTCATTTGAGTGAGTCGATGTGAGTGTTTTTTGTGAAAATGGAAAAAAATTGAGTATCGAGCTGTTATTAAATTCTTGTTTTTGAAAGGCAATACGCCTACGCAAATCAAAAATGAGTTGGACTCTGTGTATGAGGCCCTGCACCATCATTTACCACAGTGAAATTTTGGGCAGCTGAATTTAAACGTGGCCGTAAGAGCTTGGGAGATGATGAACGTTCGGGACGTCCAAAAACTGCAACCGCAGACGATAACATTGCTAAAGTTCACCAAATGGTATTAAACGACTAGACGAGCGCCGAATTAAAGTGAGAGAGATAGGAGAGGTTATGAAAATGTCCAAAGAACGTTTGTTTGTTACACATTAAATCAAGATTTAGGCATGAGAAAGCTGGTGCCGCGTTTGCTTACGTTAGACCAAACACGTGTTCGAATGAACATTTCCAACGCTTTGTTGGCGCAGTTTAGGCACAATAAATCCGAGTTTTGACGCCGATTAATTACTGTAGATGAAACTTGGATACACCATTATACACCCGAAACAAAAATTCAAAACAGAACAGAAAACTGCTTTTTCGGCTGGGAAAGTGATGGCGACTGTTTCTTGGGATAGTAAAGGAGTTATCTTAATCGATTATCTTCAAAAAGGAAAAACCATTACAGAAGCATACTACGCATCATTACTTGCCCAGCTGAAGGCAGAAAAAGGAAATCCTGTTCCACCAAGACAACGCGCCGTCTCACACCTCAGCGTTTGCCATGGCGAAAATCCATGAATTACGGTTTGAACTGCTTGACCACCCGCCTTATTCACCAGATCTAGCCCCAAGCGACTTCTTTTTGGTCCCTCATCTAAAAACTGCGCTCGAAGGACAGAGATTTTCGTCAAATGAGGAGACAATCACCTTCGTGAACAATTATTTTGCATAGAAAAACGCCAAGTACTATTTGGACGGGTTAGAGAGATGGGAGCATCGCTGGGAGAAGTGTGCAGAGTTACAAGGAGACAATGTAGAAAAATAAAAATAAAAATTTGAGAAAAAATGTCTTTTATCATTGTTCGGTCGGAAACTTTTCAGACAACCCTCGTATATCCATTCACCAATTAATAACAAAAAAGAAAATACAGACACACACCCACCCACGACACTGAGTGGCGTGACGAGAACACGCGATACAGCATTGGCATCGTACGATGGAAGCGAATGAGAAGAAATGATCACGCGCCATACCTACGACCATTCGACGCACCATCCGACGCCACATCGGTCGCACGTAATTAAAGAATTTAAATAAAAGAACTTTGGGTAACGTCTGCTTGTTTTTTTTTGAATTCGTTTATTCCTTTTCCCAATGAACAATCCTCTGAAATTTCTATCCTCTTCATTAAAAATATATTCTTCCTTTTTGCTTACAGTCTTCTTACAAGTATATGACTTCACCTCAATGGCTATAATCACAGCGGTACTGGGTTTCCTCAGAAGTTGGATTCACACCCCAACTGCCCTAGTTTTCGCCGAATTTCTACCAAAGGAGAAGTAAGTACAATTTGACTAAAGACAAGTAGCCATTCTAGCATTTCTAATTTATGGTTTCAGATTCGCTGCAGGTTACGGGCTATTCATGTTCCTGCGCGGCAATGTCTCGTTCATTGTTGGCCCCATCATAAGCTACATTCGTGAGAAGACAAGGGACTATGTTCTCCTGTTCTATTGTTTGAATTTACTGACGTCACTCTGTGCCATTCCATGGATAATTGAAATGATTTATCTAAAATTACGAAGAAAGAACACCTCACAGGCTATCCAGGAGAAAGTCTAAAAACATCAAAACTTTCTACTACACCTTGTGCAAGCTAACTAAAGTATTATTAGTTGTAAAACACGTTTTTTTTTTTTGTAAATATCTGTATGGACGAGTATAGAAAAATAAACTTGTATTTTTATTTAAGGAATATCTATATAATTATATTTATGTTTTAATCGATTTGATTTGAATGTCTGGGGAGGACTGCAGCAAGTTGAAAGATACCATAATTTAGAAATAAATTTCAGTTCGAAGACACAAATTGCAATGAGACTGCTTTCACGGTAATAAAAGTAATAATGACCCGCTTAAATGCAAAAACATTTTCACTTTATGAGTAAATTAAAAGTTATTTTTAAACTTAATTAAATAAATTAGTTCATTTGCTCGATTTAAACGAGTTACGGTGGCGGGATTTTGTTTTCTTTGTATTCGTTTGCTGGAAATTTACATCAGCAGTTCATACCGAGGGGCCACTCTTTGATACTAAGTATGTATAAAGTGGATTGGAGTAGCACTGGAGACCAAGTGGCTCCATATGTCAAATTTCGCCAAAACTTGTATGTCCCCGACTCGGTTTCGGACAAAAATTTCCCACTTTGTGGGTTCTGCATGTACGAGTATCCAACACAAGGCGATCATGGAGTCTGTCCATGCGAATGTTGATATGCCTCTCCCCTCAACAGTATGTTCAATGTGGTGTATAAGCCGAACGAGTATGACAACTTCATATACTCGTAACTTATTTGAAGTGACGGGCATATGCGCTCGAGTGAAACGCAATCGCGAAATCCAATTTTCGACAACTTTATCGAGCAACTGGGGCCGTATATCAGCAATAACACGGCGAATGTTGACTTCCAAATCGTCCAACGTCTCTGGTTTATTGGCATAAACAAGTGACTTCACATACCCCCAAAGAAAGTAATCTAAAGGTGTGAGATCACAGGATCGTGGAGGCCAGTTCACAGGTCCATTACGCGAAATTATGCGCTCAGCAAATGTGTTTTCCGCAGTAAATTGATGGTATCGGGCGCCATCTTGTTGAAACCAAAGCTCTGTCACGTCAATGCATTTCAAGAGAGGAACGAAGAAGTCAGAAATCATTTTTCTATAGCGCTCTCCATTGACAGTAACATTCTGGCCGGCGTCGTCCTTAAAGAAATATGAGCCCATAATACCACCAGCCCATGAAGCGCACCAAACAGTGAGTTTTAATGGTTGTAAGGGCATCTCGTCAAAGACTTCTGGGTTTACTCCACTCCAAATTCGGCAATTTTGCTTGTTCACATATCCATTTAACCAAGAATGGGCCTCATCGGAGAGCAAAATTTTCCGTTGAATATAAGGATCAAGCTGAATTATGTTTTCGGTTCATTCACCGCACCTACGACGCGTATAATGGTCACACGGTTTCAACTCTTGCACAAGCCGGATCTTATAAGCTCTTAATCCAAGATCTCTCCGTAAAATCTTCCACAAAGTGGATGGGCATAGCTCCAATTGCTGTGCACGATGGCAAATCGACTCATTCGGATTCTCCTCAACACTGTGCTCCACAACGGTAATAACTTCTTCTGTTCGCACTGTTTGTCGTCTTTGGGGATACGTATTATCCACTAGAGTGTACATGGTGCGAAAACGATTCATCGTATTCCGAACAACTTGTTCAGATGGACAATTATATCGATCGTAAAAGAACGTAGTGCACGATAAGTTTGGCGAACCGAACTATGGTTTTCAAAATAAGTGTGCACAAATTGCACGCATTATTCTGGCATTAATCTATTCATCGTAAAATGGCAGGATATACTAACTACAAATAAACTTTCAACTGTCAAATTGATAATCTGTAGAAACAGTGTTGCCAGTTTAAAATTGAAACCTGTGAAAAAAACACCCTTTATAATCAACACCATTCAGGAATTCAGTTACCTGTCAGCAGCCCTGCTTCAAATTGCAAATCAGTTTCCACTTCTGTACTTAATTGTAATCCTTTACATTCTGTCACATCCTTGACATTTTTTTCTTTTCCGGACAAGATGGAAGAGTTGTTAAGCGTTTTAGCGCGACCTTGCTGTACGTCTGGCGTACACTTATAGGGTAAATTTTTTGAAATATTCGAAACCTGGGCATTTTAGGAGGTAGATGGTTTCGTAGGCGTCTCCGGGTCTCCTTTCTTAATTCTTCAAAGTTTATCTGGGATATGTCTTCCTGCATTTTCTTTCTATAATCCTTTGACCTCTCGTTTTTTCTCCTTCTAAATGCGATCTGTTTGTTTCTTTTTCATCCGATATTTCTTTGTCCTATCGGCATATGGTGGTCAAAAGGGTGGTGAATGCGGCTATATGAAAACATAAGCGGCCTCACTTTAGTCTCACACAATCAACTTCTACTATTCACCTCCACGTGGTGACTGCTGGGTGCCTAGTACCTCGACTGGAGATGGGGTAACCAACCCCTGTGGAAGGTCATTGGTGGCAGCTGTCAAGAGAGGGGGTGGGGGCGCCATCTCACCAAGGCCCTTTCTCCTGTTTCCGGACGGCAGCAGACGAATTCTAAGATAATAAGAATAAAAGAAAGATGAAAAACTGTGATGTTTACTACACTGATTGCTATAGGGAACGTAAACAACGTCAATTTGGATGCGGATTTGCTGTAAGCGGCAGACCTAGCCAAGAAGTAAGTGAAGGCCCTATAACAATCCGTATCAAAGGTAAATTCGCTAAAATCAGCTTTATATGCGTGCGTGAGTGGAAAGGACGATGATACCAAAGAAAGTTTCTACGAGCTCCTCGACAAAACCTACAAGCAATGTCCGACGTATGACATTAAAATCGTCCCAGGCGACTTTAATGCCAAAATTGGAAAGGAGGACAACTTTGTTAACAGAATCGGACGACATAGCCTAACATTGAACGGTTGCAATTGCAGCAAGCCGCCAGAACCTTTGCCGATCGCGTATCCCTCAACCGATCGGGAAGTAATTTGCAGACCAGTGGCTTAGATGCCAAGAAGCCATCAGAAATGCCGCAACTGAAGAGCTGGGTTTCATCCGCCCACCACTACGAAACCCCTGGTTTGATGAAGAGTGTCTGCAAGCGTATGCAGTAAAACAACATCCCTACAAAGCGGCGTTGCACAAAAGGACGAGAGCGGCTCGAGAGCTCTACGAGCAAAAAAGGAGGGAAGAACATCAGCTTCTCCGGAGAAAAAAGAAAGAGCATGAGAAGCGCGGCATCAAGGAAATAGAGAGAGGCTACTCCAGGAATAATGTTCGGAAGTTTTACCAAAAGGTAAAAAGAACATATCAGGGTAATACTCGTAAGACCCGAACGGAAACCTGTAGAAATTAACTAGGAAGCCTTGTAATAGAATCACAAGTCGTTGCTGAGGATATGGAAAAACTATTTCTGCAAACCGCTAAAGAAGCAAGACGCCACAAATTCCCCTGTCAGGTAGAGCGAACCATTCAAGATTGAAGATGCAAGTCAAGTATTCCGTCCACCCGACCAAAATGAAGTGAGGGTAGCAATATCTCAACTGAAGTCGAACATGGCTGCCGGGCCGGACGGCCTACCCACCGAACTATGGAACCTCAGCATCGTTTGCCCGGTTCATAAGAAAGGAAACCCCCTGAACTTCGCCAACTATAGAGGTACGAATAATATATGTAAGATCTTGTTTCCCGTATTGTGCGAGCGCCTGAAACTATTTGTCAACGATCTAATTTTACCCTATCAGTGCGGTTTTAGGCCCGTTAAGTCCACAATTGACCAATATTCACATTACGACAGATCCTGGAGAAAACCTAAAAAGTTCAGGTCGATACCCACCACCTTTGCCAAACTCGGCCGCTTGTGCAGGATGACGATGGAGAAATCTCGCCGCAGCATCAAGGTCGGTAACGACCTAACCGAGACTTTTGATGTCAAAAAAGAATTTAGGCAAGGCGACGCGCTGTCATGTGACTACTTCAACATCATACTTGAAAGAATTGTGCAAAACTCACAAGCCAACACACGAGGTACGATCTTTCAAAAGTCTGTTCAATTGATTCCATACGCCGACGATATTGATATTATTGGTGGAACACAGAGAGCTGTCACTGGTGCGTTTGCGACTATAGGAACAGAAGCCACAAAAATGGATTTAGCGGTAAACGAGAAGGGACATCCAACATCGACAAATCGGCCAGAATTTCACTGTCGACAGCTATAACTTTGAGGTAGTAAGGGACTTTGTCTACCTCGGCTCTGCTATCACATCTGAAAACGACATCTCTTCAGAAATCAAATGAAGACTAACGCTTGCCAATCGCTATTTCTTTGGGCTAAGAAGGCAATTGTGTAGTAAGGTCCTCTCCCTAACAACCAAGGAAACTCTATATCAGACCCTTGTAATCCCACCCGAAGCATGGACGCTTTCTAAAGCGGATGAAGATATTCTTGGTCATTTTGAGAGAAAAATTCTTCGTAAATTATTTGATCCCCTATGCGTTGATGGGTTCTGGTGGACATAATTCAACAATGAACTCTACGAGCTGTACAGCGACATCGACCTGCGCATAGAGCAAATGAACACCAACGCTCTAGTCCGCAGAATCTTCGACTCTAATCAGGAGGGCCAACGCAGTAGAGGAAGGCATCGCCTTAGGTGTCGCGCGCAAGTGGAAAAGGACCTCAACCAACTTGAAATACGCAACAGGTGGCAGTTACCCATAGACCGCACTAATTGGAGAGGCTTATTTGTTGAGGTCAAGGTCTACCCCGCGCCGCTTAAGTAAGTAAGTAAGTATCGGCATCTGTACTCAGACTCTTATTACTAAAACTTACTTTCCATTGTAGACTCTAAAAGACCAAACGAAAAGCTTAGCAGGAGAGCCTATCAACTTCTTATCAATTAAAAAACTCGCACTGGTCTGTGACGCACGCGACAAATAATTCAAGTTTAATTTATATTGTACTCATAGTATCATAAAATAATACACACACAGTAGCTACGAGTATACTTAGATAAAACAGTTACCTGTTTCAACATACCATATACGAGTATGTATGGCTTACGATGGAAAACTATGTTTTTTGAGCATGACGTACGCGACATAGACCAATCTATTTAAAAATAAAGTTTATTTACACAACTGCGTTTCGATGAGAAGAATAGATGTAATATCAATAAGATGTGACAGATATGTGCATTTATTAACAGTTATGAATAATGGAAAAATCTGAAACCAAAAATGTAAATAGAGACTATTTGTACAAGATCATAATTCCAAAGTTTGCTTACTCACTGTCGCGGTGATAAATGACATATTGTTCTATTTGCGTAGCAAATTGTATGGAAAAGGTTTAAATTGCTATTGGAAACTTAACTCAGTATAGATTTGCTGAACATCTGTGAAAGTCCAGTAGAATGTATCTTGGATATGGCTAAAATATTACCGATTTGCGTAGAAGCACCCTACCCAATGATCCCGGCATGTGGAATCGATGCGGCTCCTGCAGGAACACCATCTCACTAGCAGTCCTCATCGACTTTATAATCCAGCGAACATATCACGATTTGAGGGTTCTTCCTGCAAGAATCAAGCAGCTCTTTTTATTCTTCTGATTGCACTCGTAAAATGGGCGTAAACAGAATATGGCAGAATGTCCCGAGAGACGCTGATTAGGGTGAGACTTTCCGACTTTGACATCCCAGCTGCTGTGGAGATCTTGACTACGGTATCGTATAACCTTGTCTGCTTGCATAAAGGAAAGAATTGTACCTCCAAACCCCATAACACCGGCGGAGAGAGAACAGGGTAGGTAGGTAGGTAAAAGTGGTTGTTGGAAAGACCTACCTAGTTACGCCAATTGGCTCATTGTGATGCCACGTGGATCCGTCATCCTCCTACTCATGGAACCAATTTGAGCTTATGATGAGGCGTAGGAAACTGTTACCGCCTACATTCTTTAGATCGCTTAAGTTATTGGAGAAGAAAGCTACCTAAGTAAAGTTTTCTTCTTTAGGAGATAGCTGGACATGTACAGAGCAGGTGGACGTTTATCTCCTCTTCCTCTTCGTGCATGCAACTTCTACAGAAATCGTTTTTAAAGGCACCAAGCATTTTTACATGTTTGCCTATAAAGCAGTGTCCAGTGACGACAACTATGATGGCTAAGATGTTTCCTATTTAGAAATATCAAATTCTTAGAGGGATCCGAAACTGCACTGCACGAAGTCGTGAGGAAAATAGAGAAGAGTCTACACTTCGCGGAGTTTGCGATGGCGGCGTTTCTCGGTATTGAAGGAGCCTTCAATAACGTGAAGTGCACCGCCATTAAAAACACTCTACTAGACGTTAACACTGAACAGGGCATTACAACCTGGGCTTGCAACGTACTTGCAAGCAGAAAATTTAACCATTGGTCAAAGCTCGGTCAGAATGTTTAAATACGAGTATAATATATCCAGAGAGGGAGGACGAGCAAAAGAAATGCAATAATCAGGCCGAAGGAAATTGCAATTATCACAGATGGCTCAAGAATAGAGGAAGGAAGGAAGGAGGTTCTGGTATCTTCTCAGAAGACCCAGAGCTAAGAGTGTCTCTAAGACTACCGAACGCAGGCAGTGTCTTCCAATCAGAGGTTCTGACTGTCCTCAGGGCGGCTGAGCTAATGCGATCGGTATCCGAAACAGATATCGCTATCTACATCCATAGCCAAGCCGCACTCAAGGCAATGGAATCGACCAACGTCAACTCTGATACAGTCAGGGGCTGTCGCACAGTACTCGAGGCACTATGCAGTGAGAGGCGGGTAGGATTGTGCCGTGTGCCAGGACACTACGGTATTTAAGGAAATAAACAAGCGGATGAGTTTGCAAGAAAAGGAGAGCTACTCGACAATAGTGAGGTTGCCAACATCAAACCACCCCTTTGCTTAGTTAGGGGCTCGAGGAAAAAATCACGAAGACTGGCCGCTCTTTAACGGCAAAAGATCTAGGAAATTAATAATAGTAAACAGGGATAAGCTCAGGACAGTAATAGGAAACCTAACAGCACACTGTCTCCTGCGAAACGCGCAAAGAGACTCAAATTATCAGATACGGATATTTGCAGATTCTACGGTGATCTGAAAGCTGTTGCGACATACTGTGTGAATGCGAGACAATATCGGGAGTCGAGGAAAATTTTTAGGGCAATACCTTTTCGAAAACCCAGAGGAAATAGATGGCACGAACTCCAAAGGCCTTCTTGGTTTTTGCAGGGAAATTGTAGGTTTTTGCCATTTGAAGACAAATTCTTCCACAGGGATTGCAATGGGCCCGTTTTGGTATCTGGTGTCTATGTCATGTCATATCCATCATACCCCTGTTTAACCTAACCTAACCTAACCTGGAGCGATCTCGATCCAGATCCAGCTTTGGCCAGATCTGTTTGGTCGCTAGACATGTTGATCCAACAGTCTACCTAAGGTCTGTTCTTATGTTAGCATCAAGCTTAAATATTAATTTGCATGTAGCGATTGGTATACCGATGCTACCCATTTGGCGACTTCGTCGGCCCTACAATTCCCTGAAATGTTTCCGTAGCCCGTCACCCAACATAGGTGAAGGTTGAAAAGCTCTGCCATTTCCGTAAGAGATGATCGGCATTCAAATGCGACAAAGACTGAGTTCAGAGACTTGATAGTGGCCTGATCATCCAAAAAGATGAGGATATCCTTTGCAGATATCACGTTTTTCTTCAGCCAGGACAGCACTTTTTTAATCGCCAAAATTTCCGCCTGGAACACGCTACAGTGATTTGGAAGACGGAAGGAAAGGCTTAGATTTAGCTTATCCGAAAAAACACCGGGGCACCGGGGTTGGTACCCCATTATCAGTTTTAGATCCATCTGTGTAAAAGTGGATTGACTTGTTCTCCATGAAAGCATCTTCCTCCCAGAAGGATCTGGAGGGGAAACTTACATGAAAATCTTTGTCAAATCAAAGTTTGGATATAGTGTAATCGATGTTCTCTGAAAAGGTATATTCGGAATATTAGCTTGGCTAAATACAGTATCTCCTACTTGACAAACTGCACAATTTCAACTTCATACATTTGGGACATAAAACCAACAAGGATGGACTTCATAAAATACCGGACAAAATCAGTGGTATTTGCAAAATCAAGCCACCAACGGATGTTACCCATTTACGCCAATTTCTTGGCATGGTAAATTATTACGAGTACTATGAATTTATACCGGACTTGTCCACAAAACTACAATACATCCTGTTTATCAATTACTACGGAAAGATAAGAAATTTGTTTGGTCTTCGGATCATCAGCATTCGTTCGAATCTCTTATGGAAACGATTATGAATGAGAACTTCCTGATTCCATTTGATGAACACCTGCCGCTTATTCTGGCTACGGGCACTTCACCAGTGGGACTGTCTGCTATACCTTCACATGCGTTTATCCGCCCGAAATTGGAGTACAATTCTCACATCTGGTCAGGTGCTCCTAAGACCTCTTTGCACTTGTTAGATAGGATCCAAAACCGTGCGATAAAATTCATAGGTGATACTAATATCACTCAGACAATGGATACACTCGAACACCGACGTAAGGTCTCGTGTCTAACCCTGTTTTATCACTATTTATATAGCCAGTAGCGCTCCGCCCCTTCAAACCTTCAACCGTAACACCCGTCTCGCTATGACCGATCATCAGTATATCCCAAGCCCACATTCGGTCGTACTCTGAAATATCGTGATTCGTTCCTAAGCCGAACAACTCGCCTTTGGGATGCCCTGCCGAGCTCTCTATTTCCTGGTCATTATAACATTCGAACATTTAAAACCAACGTACATCGGTATCTATCTTTCTTTCCTCCCTAATTTTACCCCGCTCCCGCTGTGTGCAAACATTTAAAAAAAAAAATAAACCATAGCTTGCACCTTCAAAGCCATTTTACGTTGAACGAAAAGTGGTCTTTGGTACAGATGGCCCTCCGTTTTTTGACTCTTGTCTTATGGACATTTCAACTGATGCATTGACATAAGAACTCCTGCTGCGGAAAAAATACGACATCGAATTAGATTTTACTTCTCGTTAAGAAAACTCGCGTCTGCCTTCCAAGCGGAGATATACGTAATTATGATGGCAACGAAGTATATGGGGAAGAATAGGTTGGAATAGGTGGAGGTGACAAAAAACCCTCTTACGACTTCCAAGCTTGTTCGCAAAGGCAAGATTTGACTTGAATGTAATCGGAGGGCTGAGTCCTTTCTGGGCCCTAAGTCACAATGTGTTCGCGTTGAAATGAAATCGCTGATAAATTCAGAGATAGTTTTTCAGGACTCGAACCTGTGTTAGGTTTACCTGTGCTCATTGTCAGTTAGGTTGTTCGTGATGTGGCAAACATTTTAAGGGTACTAAAAAGCCGATAAACCAAACGAATTCTTCCCGAAGTCTCTAAGACGTCAGCGGCTTTTCTGCTGTCCATCAGGTGGAAAGACCGCAGACACTACACTTTTGCTTAGCGCTTCCGAGTGCTGGGCATAAGTGATACAACATCATGCGGCGCAGGTACTAGGTGCTGGTACTGTTGGCAGTTTACCTTAGAAGACTAGGAAATGAAAACAAACTGATAAGGAGTAAACACAATGTACTACGAGTAGCTCTTTCTCTGAGTGCTCTGTTCCGACAGAAGTAAAACTGCACTGGCCTGGCATGAATCAGAATAAAATCCAAAGGCAGTTTCCTTTTCTTTCAATAATCTAAAATTTTGAAATGGCAACAATTTTAAAAATGTCTTACAATGGGTCTAAGTGCAACTGAACAAATACCACTTCAACCTAACCCTACCTAGCTGTTCCGATAACATCGGTATAATCATCAGAAATACGAAAAAAAGCTGACAAATGGTAGGAGTACTCCATCCAGGCCATGGCTTCAATTATCTCCAATATGATGGCCGATGAATTTATTAAATTATGAATTAACGATCAATTTTTGTTTAATGACAGTTTCTAAATAAAGTTACACGCAGTTAACGCCTAGTTCGCGCTTAAAATGGAAATTCACATGGAAATCCGTATACGCAGAATTTCATCATCTTTTACTAGCGTCCAACTGCAAGTTGTTATTTTTGCCATGTTCATGATTAGACCTCAATATTCATACATATATAATTGTAAGGTTCCCCAAAGTTGCATTTACAAACCTGTAACTCATGATCAAGAGAATGATAAGCCTTTTAACCGGGGTAATTGCAAAAAGTTCCAAGAACTGCAAGTAATAAGCGTGTAACCAATTCTTCACTATAAAATGCAAATAATTGCAGAAAGTCAGTTTAATCTAGTTGCAGTCGAACTGCATTTAGTTGTCCTCTTAAACTCACGTGTGAAAATTAATTTATTGTAAGTCCGTAGCTGTACCGGTACCGCTGAAATGATGCTGTGTTAACGCGTTTCTATTTTTAAAAATCTAGTTTTCAAATCACATTACAATAAAATTGTCATGTGTTAGCCTTGACCGCGAATAACCGATTTTCAGTTAAGAATGACGCAACAGATACATAATTGTCAAGAATTGTGTTACCGTTAACACACATTGGTGAAATACGTTTTAAATAAAACCAAAAAAAAAAACAAACATACTTTCTAAACACAGCCGGAGGAGTGCGTTCGTAAATTATGTTAATTTTCTCTTTGCTTAGTGTTGCATTGAAAAAAGCGAATTTTTCTCGAAAATACTCGTAACTCATTGGAGACGGATGTAACAACTAAAGATTCTTAGTATCTGTAAATCTAAGTGCAGTAAACGCCTGTCTGTTCAATCTTACCCACAATAGATGCAACTCAGATAAGGCTGGAGATTTTATAATTGCTTCCGTCTCTTCTGTCACTGTTTATAAAATTTACAGTCTGACAAAGCTACGTTGTATCCTCAGATTAACTTATCATCATCAAAACAAGATACGAGCCCCTAAAAGGCCTACCACAACTAATCTCCTTATCTGCAATACCCTAAGATCTCAGTATGAATTATGTAGGTCCACAGTAGCAAAAAGTATCTCAGTTAAGTCTGTTGTGTTCAGTGGATAGCTTTAAAAGTCCTGTAATGAAGAAAATCACAAGACTAGAAGCCCCGGATGGGGGTTGGGGGATTCTAGTTTGCTTTGGATTAGCTATGCCATTTGTAAGGAAACACTCTGAAACTCATCAATTCTAAGAAGGCTTACGTTCCTTTCATTTTTAGACTTGCGCTCTTGGAGCTATTCCATCGTTTGGTCTAATCTTTGGCGACTTTCTGAAGGAAATCGGTGCAGAGACAAGTGGAACAGCAGTGATAACAAGCGCCTTTTTTAGTGCCATGAGTTTTGCCGGCCTATTCACCAGTGTTTTGTACAAAAGATATTCCCTAAGGACCGTTGGCCTTTTGGGAGGAATACTCTACTTCATGGGATCTGTAATGCAAATCTATGTCAAGTCGACGATTGAATTGCTTGTTGCGTTCAGTTTGATACAAGGATTTGCATTTGGTCTGATAGTTCCCACTTCATTCACTACCTTCAACAATTACTTTGTCAAAAGGCGCGTGATGATGATGAGCTTTGCGCAATCACTCCTTGGTATAGGTACCATGTTATACCCAGTCGTAGTGCAGAAACTCAATGAGTGGTATGGATTCCGCGGATGTCTTCTAGTTTTGGCTGCTATCAATAGTCATGCTATTCTCGGAATGTTGATCATGCAGCCTGTAGAATGGCATATGAAATCAGTTGAGGTGCTTGAGGAGGATACCATAGGCGAACAGGAAAAACACCCACTAGAACCACTTTTAGAAGGTGTTGGCATAGAATCCAGGAAGTCCGTAGACATACCTTTAAATAAGGCGCTCTCAAGTCGGGCGGCAAGTATTGCAAGCCTGGGTAATTGGACTGGTGCCATAGTTGTGAGTGATGCATCTGTACAAATGCAAAGACATCCAAAGGCGGCTACTTGTTGGCAGGGTATTGTGAATTTTTTGGACTTAGGCCTGTTGAAAGATCCCATCTATCTGAACATCGTTTTGGGAATATCATTTGCTTTGTACTCTGACATAGCCTTCTTCACGCTACAGCCGCTATATTTGTTTGAATTGAATTACACCAAGGTAAGGCCCAGATGTGCGACAAACGATAATGACATTCACCGTGAATATTAACTGTCTACGAATATGTCATGTCAGTCTAGATTCTTATGATTTTGTTTTTTGTTCCCAGCCAGAAGCAGCCAACATAATTGCCATTGGAGCTGCAGCAGATCTTGGATCACGTGTGTTTCTAGCTTTGAGCGCAATTTTTATAACAGTCTCGCCACGTCATGTATATTTAGCTGGCTCGTTTTTCACCATTATCGCTAGATTTGGTAAGTTATGCTCGTTATTTTAATCTATTTTTATTTGACATGTTTGCAAGTACCAAACATTTTATAAATCAGAACTTATCATGTACAAAGGTGGAGATGAAGATAATAGTTTCGACTTCATGATCTATAAAAAGTACGTTTATTACTTTAAATATTTAGAGCACGTCTGTTTGAAATGCTTTATTTGGAATTTGGGCTTTTTTTTTTAGTTAATTTAAAAATTAAGCAAAACGTTATGGTTTAACTAGACGTGTGTGTTCTGTTTAGTTTTGGATTTCCCTAAAATTTTAAGAACAGGTAATTCTGCTTAGTTAGGGTCGCTTATTTGGTGGAAATCCATGCAGACTTAGACCAGGAGAGATTCATTACAATTAGAAGGATGTTGCTGAGTGCCGGAAACAATACGGCAATTATGTGCTTTCCTGTAATTACTTAACACTCGACTCGGTTCGAGTTTCATCAGGTCCCAACTGTGAACTGTCCAAACAATAGCATCTAACTTTAACATCTCCATCAATGCGCATACCTGGTAGCCTAACTTACCGCTTTAGTGACAGCGAGAAGACACAAATTTTTACCTGATCTGGTTGCTTAGATTGAACGTCACGAACGTCAATCCAGGGGACCAACACAATTGTTCGACTTACAAAAAGGAAACAACTTCTTCCGTACGGTAATAAAAATCTTTATTGATCTTAAACAATAAGCCTAGTTGCGTTGCGATAACAACTGAACCTACAATCCACTCCCATCTAACTCCAAAGCTTTGCCTCTATCCAAATGTTGTCAGGATATCTCCTGACCCGTCACTTTTGATATTTCACATGCGTCCTATCCAGTGTCGAATAGCCTGGGCATGCATAAACTTCCATCGGAATATCTGCAAGCAAATAATATGCTGTCTCAGCTGGGAACTTATCTGTACGCGTCGAATCAAGATCAAGGCAGGGCATATGGGATTGTCGTAACTTCGATATTGGGTAACAAATAGTAAACTTACATACCTACGTGGCGCTACAGTTCGGGGTGAACATGGACCTCAACTAACAAGCCTCTCGAGTTAGTCCGGTTTTTAGCTAACTCCACTTCAAGTCGGGACCTCAATCCCTTCTACTTTTGGGCGCCACTTAAAGTGAGGTCTTTCTCTATTACGTTATATTCGAAGACTTTGCGTGCCGGAGCATTGATGTCCATACGCTCTACACATCCTAGCCATTTCAGGCGACTGATGCGCAGTTTTCTGACTAGGTTGATGTCGTTGTATAGCTCGTATAGTTTGTTGTTGGATCTTCTCCTCCAAAGCCCGTCAACGCAAGCTTTTCGAAGGACTTTTCTCTCGTGACGACTGAAAATACAGGGTGAATGACTCGAACTCTAACTTTTCAAAATGCTATAACTTTTTTATTTTTTGATAAATTTTATTGTGCCAAAGCAAAAAATGTTGGAAAATATATCAATTTTCAAATTGTATCAGTAGTTTTTAATATGTCCACCTTTGACGCGAATAATGGCCTTGAGACGGCCGAAGAAAGCATCGCACGCTGCACGCAAGTGGCTCTGCGGTATTTTGGCCCATTCCCGGAGAAGTGCTTGTTTGAGTTGGTCGAAACTTTGGTATTTTTTAGTGCCAACCTTCGCCTTCGAAATACCCCAGACAGAGAAATCCAACGGTGCCGAGTCTTGTTGAAATGTTCACGGTCTCCGACCGAAATGATTGTTTGCCCAAGGCTTCAATACTGCCTCTAAGACAGGTTCACGGTATACGATCGCATTAATTTTGACGCCACGGCCACGGTCCAAAAATACGAGCGGAGAGCGACCATAGGTGGTTATGGCGGCGCAAACCATCACCATCGGTGCTGCCTGCTTTCTGGTGGCCGTCCGTAGATGTAAATTTTCGAAGGACCTCTCTGGCAAGTAAACTTGGTGATTTTGTTTGTTGACATATTGCTCGATAACAAATGGCGACTCATCGGAAAAAACCAAATTCGGCAACTCACCACTTTCGTGCAAGCGTAGCAACTCCTTCGCTCTTTCGACTCTAACTTTTTTCTGTTGTGGTGTGCTTTTGGGAGCACAAGCTCATTTTTCAGTATGTGTTGCATCCGTTCCAACGATATGTTGAGCTTACGAGCCATTTTTCTTCCACTTCGACGCGGATTTCGCTCAATTCGAGCCTTCACTTTCCGAATCATTTCTGCCGATGTTGCTGTTTTTTATGACCACCTCCATGGCGTTTTGCAACGCTGCCAGTATCACGGTAACGAACTATGGTTCGAGACACAAATGATTTATTCACATTGAGGTGCTGGAGGGCTCTAACGATAGCTACTTGTGGTTTTGCAGCCAAATATAAAGCAATCACACTATCACGTTTGAATTCCATCGCGGATAAAATTTTTTCAACACAACTGAGACGCAAAGCGTTTAAAAGGCTTGCAAATAATAAAATTATCTGTCATGTATCAAAATTTAAGCTCACTATCATGAACAGTTTGGAAATTATTATAGTAGTCTGAAGCTGGTTGCAGTTCGAGTCTTTCAGGGTGTATTTTAATTGAATTATCAATTTCTTTCTAAGAAAATAAAATTATATCAACTGGATATTTGGAATTTTATTCGCCTAACACCAACAGTTCTGAACGTTTACACCACGATAAGGCTTATTAAAAAGGACCCCTTTATATCCTCAAAATGTGTACAAAAATAACTGGGCCTTGAGATCTCAAGTAGGACAATCCTGCGAAGAGCGCTTGATAGTGGCTTAAAATCATATCGTCCTATAAAAGAGCCATTTACGAGTATTTCTCTAAAAAATCGTCGCGCGAGAATTGAGTTTGCAAAGGCACACCTTAACTGGACCGTAGCAAAATGGAAAACTGTACTTTTTTCTGACGAATCCAAATTCAATTTAAAGGGATCTGATGGTTTTCAATCGGTACGGAGGCCGAAAGGCGAAGGCCTAAATCCACGATTCACCAAGGGTACAGTGAAACACGGTTGTGGCAGTATTATTGTATGGGAATGTTTTTCCGGTCGAGTCGGGCCAATTCATAGGATTAGTGGTATAATGGATCGTATCGTATACCGGGATATCCTTCAAAACGCCGTGCTTCCTTATGCTGAGGAGAATATGCTGTTGCGATGGATTTTCCAACATGACAACGATCCTAAACATACCGCTAAACTTGTGAAGGATTGGCTTAACGAAAGCGAAATAACTGTAATGAAGTGGCCAGCGCAATCCTCTGATCTCAACCCCACAGAGAATCGCACGAAATGCAATAATTTTGACTCACTGCTGCCTCAATGCCTCGTCGATGTGCTGCGGTAGTCAAAAATAATGGATATGCCACTAAGTATTGGTTTCAAAAACTTTTTTTGTGTTATTTGTTTATAAATTCGTAAATGTGCTTTAGTTTTGTGCACTTATCTTTCAATGGATTTTTAAATATTTTGTTTTATTAAAAATTGGATAAGATTTAATGTAAAGTGAGTAACCGTAAATCAAAGAATAATATTTTATGAAAACGAAAATATAAAAGTTTTTAAACTCTCATAAGCTTTTTTAATAATTTTTACTATGACTATTTTTCGTGCTATAGTTTTGGCCAACCCTGTATATACCATAATGGATAATATTGTTTTTCAATTGGTTTCAATGTTTTTACAGCGAAATTAAAAAATTGATTCATCTAATGAAGAATCATCGTCGCTCTCAAATTTGCCATCAGATGCATTACCTTCACCTGCACAAATGATCAAATTAAAAACATCTTTGGGAAATGATTTAATTTTTTTTTTTTTGAAGTTTTCTCAGACTTGTAATTAGTGGATCAGAGGTAATCAAATTAAAAACATGTTGATTAGTCCTCTCCCGGGAACTTTTTCTGGAGAAGCTTTATTTCTCGCCACTCTAATCCAGCAATGTAATGTTGATAAACCAAATTCTTTAAGTATCGAGTTTATGAGGTTTTGACAACATCTTCTCTATATCATTGAATTCTTTAGAGCTTGCACCACAGATAAAGCAACGTTGAGTGGAGGTATTATTGGCTAATGCGTTACACACTTTCCCATCCACCATGGTGAATAACAGCTTGTGAGTGACGCTAACAGTTTTGCATTTAACGTCCACTACCGAAGGGTTTAATTTCTGAATTTGTTCATCAACATGCATCTTTTCGGAAATTGATAGTTCTGTCGATTCTTTTACGAAACATATTTTTAAAGGACGACAGTTTCTCGTAGAGGAAGGCCGCGGGTTTTGCCACACAATTTCTCTTTTATCTAAATTGTCAATAAACAGGTGCAAGTGCAAGTGCAGAAATAATAAAAACACTGAAATCATTAGCTTCCATTCCAACATATTTTTGTTTATATGAACTATGGCCTGAATTTCCGTCGAAGCTCCACTTTGATAACAACTCTAATTTGTTCAGTTGATCGTTTTTATCAAGCGTTCAGTGGTGTGGTTCATAAGTGCCTGAAGAAAAACTTCAGCGGAAAATGAAGATACTTTGATACCCTCTGGATAACAGTCTTTTTTGGCATTTTGAATGACTTTATATATACCTATGAAGGAAACCTTTCAGAATCTTTGCTTCTAATGACATTGTACTGATGTCTCGTTAATTTTCTACGAGTGTCGAAAAGGCTTCTTCTCCTAACGTCTTTACTTTTTGTTTTATTTCCTGTGCTTCATAAGCTTTTTTGTATTTAGTCGCACTTTTAGGTGAACGCAATACGTGTCCTAGCAGTTTAGAGGCCGGTACATAACCTGCGGCTCTCAGGCTTACCTTCGCAGCAAACCTCAATTCCATAGAGGAAAAATCTTTTCGTATATCAGCCGTTTTACATCGTTTTGATCTATCACTGCATTCTTCAAAGTTCCCTTTTGGACGTCCTCTTTTATATGGGGTTGTATTGTACGAGTATTGCCTGAAACCACTTTTCGTTAATTTCCTTGAATCGTGTTACTTTGCGATCTGATCTGAACCATTTTTCTTTGAATCTTGAAACAAACTAGGAAAGTGTGTGATTTAGTGCGACCATCTTATCCGGAGGGCAATTAGTGCGTTCCTGCAGGCTAAATTTCAAGAATTCTATTGTCTCCTCCAATGTTGCCCGCCCAGAATCGTTCATAATGTCGAATAACTTCATCCGAGATAAAAATAAATCACTTGAATTCGAAGCTAGAGCAAAATGTGAACATTTAATAAATTCATAAAAAACCAACCAAAAATAGCATTTTTTTTTTAAATTAATTTAAAAAAATGGCGCAAGTATGCGCAGCTGATCTCTTTTGAATCTATTGGATAACAAGTTCAATTATATAGAAATGCAAATATCTCGATGTGGAACGATGTGGAAACCTACAATACTTTAAGCTTAAGGTTTTTGAAAAGACATAAAAAATGTTAGATTCTGGAACACACTTTCAGACTAAAACAACTAAAAACAGGCACGTACATGGTTTACTGCTGATTAGAATATTAAACTACACACCTGAAGCTTTCGATGCCATGTCTTGGCAATGTTCTATCTTAATTTTTAACAAAACTACAGTATTTTGAAACCAACACTTTTTTTTTCACTTTTGCACATCACTATCGCAATCGTAATAAAACTGTGACTTCAAATGCTTACTAATGAGTGGGAGAGCATGCAAATGACTTAAATGAGTGGTCATTCGATGCATTGACATGTTATCTAACGGGGAACATGCAAAACATTATCATTTTTCTTATTTCATTTTTTGAATTGCTTCCAGTTTTGAGGCCGTTTTGCCCCACTGTGCACCGGTGCGTTACTACTGGTATGGGCCAGAGTATCCACCGCCACAAGCAATCCTTCCTCTACCACTTATAAAAAGCACTCACCCTACGATAACACAACTGCATTATGGAAAGGTGGGGTTGTAGGGCGACCTGGTATCCCAATAGGTATTGATCCCGCAATTCATCCATTTTCGATGGCAGCAGGCGGTGTTGGTGGCAGTATTGCCATGCAAATTCCTGGTATGAATCACAAGAACAACGCCAATGGCAACGGTGGACCTCCTCTAGCGCCCAACTATAACTATCGCAGTCGAAATTTTTCAAATAGAAATCGCGAACGTGGCGGCCGCGACTACCACCGTGGTGGCGGTCCCGCCAATTTCGTGATCGCAGTAACTACGAGGGTTGTCTGAAAAGTTTCCGACCGAACAATGATATAAGACATTTTTCCTCTAAATTTTTTTTTATTTTTCTACATAGTCTCCTTGTAACTCTACACACTTCTCCCATCTCTCTAACATGTCCAAATAGTGCTTGGCGTTTTTCTATGCAAAATAATTGTTCAAGAAGGTGATTGCCTTCCCATTTGACGAAAATCTCTGTCCTCCGAGCGCAGTTTTTAGATGAAGGAACAAAAAGAAGTCGCTTGAGGCTAGATCTGGTGAATAAGGCGGATTCATGGATTTTCGCCATGGCAAGCGCTGAGGTGTGAGACGGCGCATTGTCTTGGTAAAACAGGATTTTCTTTTTCTGCAAATGTGGCCGTTTTTCCGCAATTTCTACCTTCAGCTTGGCAAGTAATGATGCATAGTATGCTCCTGTAATGGTTTTTCCTTTTTGAAGATAATCGATTTAGATAACTCTTTTACTATCCCGAAAAACAGTCGCCATCACTTTCCCAGCCGGAAAAAACTGTTTTTGCTTTTTTTGGAGCCGGCTGGCCCTTTGCAGTCCACTGTTTTGGCTGAATTTTTACTTCGGGTGTATAATGGTGTATCTAAGTCTCATCTACAGTAATTAAACGGCGTCAAAACTCGGATTTATTGTGCCTAAACTGCGCCAACAAAGCGTTGGAAATGTTCATTCGAACACGTGTTTGGTCTAACGTAAGCAAACGCGGAACCCAATGCGCGGACAGCTTTCTCATGCCTAAATCTTGATTTAAGGACTGAAATGAATAAAATTTGGAAACTTCAAAGTAAAAAAAAAAATATTTTCATAATTCGTGTAAATTTTTTTTATTTGCTTTAAAACTCTGTTTTTATTAAATTCATTCACAATTACAAAAATAAAAAAAATTATTTGTGGGTTCCCATTCTTTCCTCAACTTCTTTCGAATGTCCTTCATAAGGTTGGTGACACTTACATCCGTGGTCTTTTTGGACGCTCTTTTCCATTTAGCACTAAAATCTTTTACGTCCTTTGCATCCTGATCACTTTTCCTCAATTTAGCTTTGACCAAAGCCCAATACCTTTCAATGGGACTGCACTGTGGAACATTGGGTGGATTCATGTCTTTTGGGACAAAATCGACATTTTTAGCAACAAGAAAGCTAAACGTCGCATGAGCATAGCGAGCTGAAGTTAAATCTGGCCAAAATAATGTGTTTGTTTAAGAAAGGAATCAACCGTTTTTTTAGGCACTCGTTAATGTACTTTTCTCCGTTAATTGTTCCCGTTGTAATAAACGATGAGCTTCTGTGTGCACATTGGCAAATGGCCTGCCAAACGAGATATTTTGACCCGAATTTTTCCATCCCAATCGATGATTGCGGAAGAATCTCACCTTCAAACGAAAGTTTCGTCATCCAAAACCAAGCACGCTTTCTTGTTGCCGATCAACTCGTATAGCTTTCGGGCACGTGTTTTTATGACTTTTTTTTGCTTTTCAGTAACTTTTGGTATTTTTTGTTTTTTTCGTGTTTTTAGACCGTTACGTTTTTTAGATCTTTGTACCATTGTTTAGTTGGTATTACATTTTTCGCTTAACTATCAACGTCTCCAAATATCGTTTAATAACAGAATCCACTGTGCTGCGTGCTAAGTTTAAATTTTTTGCGATGAAATGGTTTGGACGCGAAGTATTTTCGAGCCATTTGTCGATGATCTTTTTACGGCGTTCCTCTGGACTCATATTTTATAAATATTTTAAACCGCACCGAACTAAAATCAATAACAAACTGAAACTAGAGAATATACAGGCTAATTTGGGTACAAAATGGGATTGCAATTTTTGCGCGTTTCAGTCCTTCTTTGGACATTTTCATAACCTCTACTATCTCTCTCACTTTAATTCGGCGGTCGTCTAACATCATTTGGTGAACTTTAGCAATGTTATCGTCTGTGGTTGCAGTTTTTGGACGTCCCGAACGTTCATCATCTCCCAAGCTCTTATGGCCACGTTTAAATTCAGCTGCCCAAAATTTCACTGTGGTAAATGATGGGGCCGAGTTCCCATACACAGAGTCCAATTCATTTTTGATTTGCGTAGGCGTATTGCCTTTCAAAAACAAGAATTTAATAATAGCTCGATACTAAATTTTTTTCCATTTTGACAAAAAAACACTCACATCGACTCACTCAAACGACTGTCAACTAAAAACTGCGCGTCCAAAATGACTGAAACTTCGGTAAGTAACTGTCAAAAGATGCACAACTAGCATTCACTAGGAAGGAAGGAAACTTCACCTCGTAGATGTATTTTTAATTGATTTTTAAATCGTATCTTATTTTTTATTTCACTGATGTTGCGTGGAAGGGCATTCCAGAGCCGAGTGGTGTTAACAAAGAATTGGCGTTCAGAGGTGAGGTGAGAAAAACGCGGTAAAAGTATTTGCTTAGTCCTATTAGATGCACAGAACGTAATTCGATTAAATAGGCTTTGAGGTTGACGTGTGTGTATGATGTTATGCAACATATTATATGCGACATTTAGCTTACGTCTACTAAATTCATCACATCTTCCGTAGACTTCACATCCATAAGTAAGAATAGGTGATATGAGGGTCTTGACTAACAGAGATCGGGTTGCTATAGGTATAAGGTGTTGTAAAGCCCACAGGGATCGGATGCGTGCCTTGGCAACGCAACTTTTTATATGATCATGCCAGGTTAGAGTTGAGTTAAAAATCATACCAAGGTTTTTGGCATTGTCAACGTATTTAATAGGACCGTTGTTAATAGAGGTTGGAGGAAGCAGGGATGTATTAACGGGCTTTCTAGATATAACAATGCACTTCGATTTCATTGGATTCTGACTCGCCCACTTGAAAATTGTATCCAAATCGGAGTTTATGTGATTAATGCACTGGCCTGCAGATTCAGGAGAACAGCTAAGGTGTAATTGGGTGTCATCGGAGTACATTACCACTGAGCAGTACGAAAGAGTGGATGGTAATTCATTAATATATGAGGAAAATAGAAGAGGGCCCAGAATAGATCCCTGAGGCACGCCACACGGATTAGGAAGAAAATCCGACAAGGTATTTCCAGTAAAAACCGCTTGTTGGCGATCATCCAAGTATGAGGATATTATGTAGACAGACTGCGAAATTGGAAAAGTTTTACATCCTGGATAATTTATCGCATAGAATGGCGTGATTAACAGTGTCGAACGCCTTAGAGAAATCGAGAAGTATCAGAAAGGAAAGATAACCTATATCAAGCTTTTGTCATCGACAACTCCATCGACAGAGCCATCGAGCAACTATGCTTAGGGCGAAAACCAGACTGCCTAGAAGTTAAAAGATTGTGTTGGTGAAGAAACCTATTTATTTGTTTTTGCATGATTGTCTCGAAAACTTTCGAGAGAAAGGAAAGTATAGCAATAGGGCGGAATTCGGTGCACGAGGGATTCTTTGGCACTGATATTATCTTAGACAACTTCCAGACTGAACGAAAAACGCTTGTTGTGGGGATTTGGTTGAAAATATAAGTAATGTGACGCAGGAGTACGGGAAAGATGATTTTTAGGAACTTGGGATGGACCATGTCCACTCCAACAGCGTTGGATTTAATTGAAAGCAAACTCTCAGCTACGTCAACCTGTTGGATGCGAAAAAAAGTGAAAGATTTGTATGGAGTAGATAGAACGTATGAAGTTGTGGTATAATTTGGAGCGAGGGAACCATCACTAGAGGGGGTATGGGATACAAAATTACATGCCTGCTGCTTTGTTTTCCCACCCTAATCTCCCTGAGATTCTTCCATAACTGTTTCCCGGTTGGGGAAGGATTCAACCGTTTTGAGTAAAATCGAATTTTGGCCGCCCGTATTTTGCAAACAACTATATTACGAAGTGAGCGATAAGTTCTATGAAACTCTTCCATATGGGTACGTGGCTCTCAAACAGTTCAACCATTGTTCAACCAATTTTTTTCAATAAAGTGTTGGAGGAAGATGTTCAATAAAAGGACGCAAAGTTCTGGGCTGTATAAAGGCAAAAACAAGACGAAAAACTGTAACAACTAACAATGGGTGAAGCTAATGTCGTGTGCAATGATTATAGATAGTCTATAATGATTGCATTTAATTACATTCAATGTGACTTTGTATAAAACCACTGAAGTCTTGCCGATATTGATGAAGAGACATTGCTATTCCAGAAACATCATCGTCATCGATCTAGAGAAAATAATTTATAGAATTCCGAAAAATCTTATATGGGCAACGTTGATTTCCGTATGTTTGGTAGCGGCAAAATAAAGTAAGATACACAAAGCTAGTAACTAGGGAATCCGAAGTTTAGGTTTAAATACACCAGCTGTCCAACTTTTCCTATTTAAAAAAAAACGCATCGATGAACCTGGAATGAATGTTTTTTTTCTTCGTCCAGACAAATAGTTTTTCGATTAAGGCCTAAAGGAATTCACTTAATTAATCAACTAAATATATTTTTCTTTCAGCTTTTCTTGAAGTTTTCGATTTTACACGAATGGCAGTAATAACAGCTGTAATGGGTTTCCTGAGGACATGGGTTCATGTTCCGCTGTCATTGGTTTTCGCAGAATTCCTTCCAAAGGAGCGGTAATATTGGAAATTATTTTATTTTTTTGACTTTATGTATATTTATGTAAAACTTCATGCAGGTTCGCTTCTGGATATGGGCTTTTTATGTTCCTCCAGGGGAACATAACTTTTGCGATTGGACCAATTGTTGGATATTTGCGTGACAAGACGAAGGACTATGTCCTTACTTTCCACTGTCTGAACTTCTTTATGGCACTGTGTGCTATCCCTTGGTTGATTGAAATATTTTATTTAAAATGTCGAAGGCGTAACAAGAGTGTGCAGCAAAATGGAACAGAGATGAAATGTATCAATGTTGAAAGTGATTACATTAAGAAGTAAAATGGAAAACTTATGAGTATGTGTAATTTTTATTTCAGTCCAGTGCATTTCTTGGCTATTGTCAGGGAAGCTAATTGTATTGAAAAGGACGTCGTCTTCACGGTATCGTAGTTAGTCTTCCACAAAGTTGGCTTACCTCGTAAAAATATCAGTTGTTAATCCAAGTGATGTGTTTAATATGTTTTAATGCTTTGGACGGGATATATATTTGTTATAGCTCTTAGAGTTAATCAGTTAATGGGCCAACGTTTTCGGATAGATATCACTTGAAGACGCTAAGACTTGTTGAAGACTAATCTTGAGATAGAGGTGCCCATCTTTTGCATAGCCCTTTTTGTTATGATAGAAAATAATTTTCAGGAACCACCGAATGGTTAGCCCTTACGAAGGAAGGCTCTTCAGAATCATTCTTCCGTCGGCAGAGGAAGGTGAATTTTATTGGATGTTTTAATGTATTTGGTATTCTAGATAGAGTTCTTAATAATGTCCTTGGTCTTCAGATCCGGTGCGTCATCATCGGCAATCTGTTGGATTGTTCGGATTGTTTGCCATGGTGCACAGTCCACGCCACAAGTCACAATGTTTAGCCAAAACTCACCCAATGGTTGAGTTTTGTTAGGGCGCCGGAGGATCCGAAATTGTTCTCGATGAGAAGCTGGTTGACATCTTTAACTCTAATGTTTGGTCCGGATGACACCATCCTTCAAGTGGAAGAGAGGATTTCACTTGCCAACCACCTAGATATTGTTAACCAAATGCCACTTGGTTGATTTAATAGTATGCCGGAGCACTTAATAAGGGAAAAATTCTGCATTCTTGCTGTAAAATCACAAGTCAAGAAATGTATCCGGAGTTGTGCCATATGCACTCGATGGAAACCCCCAACTCTCCAGCCGATTAAGGGAGATCTACTCCCGAAACGAATCAGCACCAGAATTTATCAAAATCGGCGTCGATTTGTGCGGTCCTTTCTGCATTAGAGCCAGCAAAATAAGGTTCGGTAAAATCATAAAAGTTTGGGTGGCGGTCTCTGCCTGTTTAGTTACCAAAGCTGTTCACTGAGATATTTGATCGGATCTAAGTACGTAAATGTTCCTGGCAGCCTTCACACGCCTCGCGAACAGACGGTGCTGGCCATCCCTGGTCCTCTCTGATAATGGTACCAATTTTATTGGAGCAAAAAAAGAAGATCAACCAAGAATGGAACAAAGTCACCAATAACTGCAAGGACAGACTAGCGATCTAGGAGATTGTTTGGAAGTGCAATCCGTGCTACAGCCCTAATTTCGGCTGGCTATGGGTGGCCGCCGTTAAGTCTATGAAACATCTAATGAACTAAATGTCGAATATAACTAATCTGACCTATGAAGAATTCAACTCCTTATTTTATCGCATCGAAGGTATCTTGAATAGCCGACCATTACATCCAGAATCTTTTGAGGCAGAACACGCACCCGAATTACATCGCACAGCGGAGCTTCAGGAACTCTAAAATCGATGAAAGTCCATCAATTGCCGCCCCAATCACAAAACGCTGGTTACAAGTGCAACAATTTCAACAACAATTTTGGGAACGTTTCCACCAAGAAAACAAATAAATGGAGATTCCCAGCTCGAACACTCGGCATCGGGGATCTGGTATTACTACCAGTGTTACTCCTGTCAATTGGAAAATGGGTTGAATTATTGAATGCTCTCCTGACAGTAAGGAAGATGTTAGGAGAGTCGATGTAAGAAGATGCTCAGGACGAGCCTGCTGTGTGATGGAGCAGTCGGCAGCATGCTCGCAGCACCTCACTACTAACTCGAGTACTTTCATGTCAGCTGGCGCTCACTAAGCCAACAACTAAAGCCTTAGAAATCCAAACACTCGCTCCAGGTATCCATATTCATCGATTGGGAGACGCTTTTATCAAATCTTCTGACTTGGAGTTCTCGGTCGAAACCTTTTTGAATTTTACCGCTGATCTGATTACCACCGACAATAATATGAAGGAATTCTACCATTACTGCCAACAATATCAGAACAGCAGCTACTGAAAGTTATATCAACACTGCCGTTCCCTAGAAGAAGCTGTTAGACGTGAGGCCATGACAGTTAAGGAAGAGATCACTGTAGGCTACCTCTGTGAACGGACCAAACGTTCCATTGGGTCTATAGTTCTAAAAGGAATTGTCAAATATGGTCCGCAAATACTTATGGCTGCCGGCATCGCGTATCAAACAGTAAAGAATTACCAACTAGAGCATCAATTCGTCAAATTAGAGAATAAAATAAAAAAAGTATTAGAAGCATCCCGCCAGACATAAATCTAAAGACCTAGAATCTAAAGCTGTTGACGTGCAACTTCATGCGTTGCTTGAACAGCAGCAGCAACTTCGGCTTGAATAGCAAATGAAGAATTACTCAGCCAGCATTCAAATCCTTATCAGCGCTATCCAGGCAAATCATAAAAACATGATCAGAACATCATCAGAACATCATCAGAACATCATCAGAACATCATCAGAACATCATCAGAACATCATCAGAACATCATCAGAACATCATCAGAACATCATCAGAACATCATTAGGTCATCATCAGAACATCATCAGCATCAGGCCCGTTGAGGCTCTACAGACTTATGTCAATAAGCTAAGCAGAGGTTTGAACTTTTGCAGGCTGCCAATTATATCAAATGCAGCCACACTATTCACTTTTAACAGAATAACGAAGGCCATCCTAGGAATTTCTCTAAAAAGGCCACGATCAGCGTTCCAACCATCGAGGCTCATGCTATCCTTCTGGACCATGGAGACCTCGTGCAACAAATTGTGCTCAATAATGATAAGAAAACTTCCTTCGATCCAACCCCAAGACTTTTCTGTAGACATCTAACTACACCAATTCTACAACTTATCTGCACATTGTAACAATCCAAGACGAAGACTGAATAGCTCAGCCAAAATCTACTACTCTGCAGATATTGCAATATACATAGAAAACCAAGCTCGATTCGAACATCAAAAGATCGAGATTGAAAATCGCCGTGTATCTCTCAACGAGATAGCCAAACAGCCCAGAATCACACTCTGCCGGGTTCCGGAATACTATGACTTCCCAGAAAACTGTGCCGCTGGTAAATTGGCCTAACAAGGATCCCTAGAAAAAAATAGTAAGCAGCTAGTCAAGCCACGAATGACATACACCAAGTAGATGACACACTCACACTCGGTGTCTAAAGCTAACCATAGATGGAGTTATCTGGGTAACTGTAAATTATCTTGGATATATGGTCCATGCTCGACTCGAAACGATCAAGATAGCTGATAACTCCACACCTCCAAATATAATCATTGAAATTGGAGAACACGAGCAAATATTTGATAATTTCTCACAATGATTCCTGCTGTAGCTACTGGGACCTACACGAACGCAGCAGCTCTTAGACGTCAGAATTTAAGCTAAAGGAACCTAATTTAAGAAATCACGATCATAGCTTCGTCGATATCTTAGATGCTGTTTACATTCATTCTTTTACCGTACCCACCGTTTTTCCGAGTTCGCAAGCCGAAGTACGAACAATTTTAATACACAGGTTTCATCGTTAACCATCAAGAAAACTGCAATTTTGTTATCAAACATAGAGTTACCGCATAATGGGCTAAGCGGTATGAAAATTTTTATGACAGAAAAATGAGCGTTAAACTTAATGGATTATTATATCATACATGACAATCGCTTGCCCTTTAACAAACACATCGCCGTGACACCGGCCGCGAAGTGATCAACAAGAATCGTGTGACAAAACGCGATCTAATAAGAGAAAAAAACATATTCGTGAAAATGGAAAAACTTAAGGCGGAGGACATCAGCTGGCTCGCCATGCTTAGCAAAACGTCAGAAAATCTGGTCCAGAAAGCAATAAGGTACAAATTCTAGGCAAAATTCTATGAAAGGGTCGACAAACCAATAAGTGGATTACTCAAAGCAAAAACATCGGCAAACTCTTGGACACACTAAGAAGATGATCCAAAATAGAGCTATGGCCCAAAAATTAGCCAACCCCGCAAATGGCGGTCACATATTTGAGAGAAATATGTGTCATTGGTTAAAAGCTGCAGTAGTGCAGTCCGACCAGGTCCGAAACACATTCATTTTTTCAGTCAAACAAATCCAATTACACTAAAATTTAGTATCCCCATTAAGTTTTGCATACCACCAAGAGAACGAGATAACCACTGAGCCTAAACATTTCTCGTTCTGTCCAATTTTCCAAAAAATACTTAGCACATGCTCCGGTACCATATTGCTTAAATTTATCACTCTCTACGTTTTATTCCTTCTGCCTGTCAGTGGTATTTACAATATGTCGTCGTTTCCGTTTTAATTTTTTTTTTTTAAATTTACGCACGCCTAAGTGGTTATGAATACCCTTTTACTGTTGCCTCGGCGCGGGCGGAAAGATAGAAGGAGGAGAAAGGAAAGCATTGTTGTGATGTAGTGGTTTGAAACTCAGATGTGTTTGGTTTCGATATTGGCTCTCCAGGGGTGGGAATCCGAATAGGACGGAGAAATTTTCTTCACTCGGAATGATTCCGGTTGATTTGTGCTTGAAAACCCTACAACAGTCAACTCTACATGTCAGTGTTATGCCTTCACACGCAGATTTTTCTGACTGAGTTCCAATTACACAAATGAAAACTTTTGTCGTAGCTAAGATTCGAACCTTGACCTTCCGAGTGAGAAGCGATTGCTAGTACCACTACACCACGGCCACCCCAATGTCATTATTTTGTGTTTAATTTTCTTAAAGTTCTTCTGTTGGTGGCTCTTTTATTTCGAGGTTTAACGCCATTTAACGCCAAGTTTAGGGTTCAATAGCCATTAATTTTTTTGCTCTTTGCCATTTGTTAACATCATTAGAAACTCTGCCTCATCCTTCATTCCAACGCTCATTAATAATGGCATTCCAGTAGTCAATTCTATGAATGATACTATCTGATTAATGCGCACTTATCATCCAACTCAGCGCTTTCAGATGTTTTCATCTATAATCATCTATGTGACGAATTCAGTTTAACAGTCGTGTAATACGAGTAGCAAGAGTACTCCCAGATCACAATATACAGAAATCCGTTGATCCTGGTGTTATATCTCTCTTTCTTCACTCTGATACCACTGCTTAAGCTTTTGTATCACTTCTACTCATTAGCACACTTTCCGCGTAGAAGAGGAACAGCATTTTTCCAACCCGTCCTTAAAAATAGTGAATCTTTTTCTCTCTTCTCCTACAGACCTATTGCACTTACGCCCCTTCTTTACAAGGTCAAAAAACGCTGATAAACCATCAGCGCAATAGCCAGCAGTCCGGCTATTTCAAACACAATACTATCTGCATACCCAGCCATTATCCATGAACAGTATTTGCATTGTCGATATTAAAGAGCTTTGCGATCTCAGTACGTTGCGAAATGTGTAGATCTCCTCATGCGATGTAGGAGTTAACTCACCTCGTCTAATCAAGCAGCAATATATGTAAACAGCAAATATCCGCTCAAAATTAGTGTTCAAAGCGCACATTTTGTTATTTTCATCAAAATAGCCAGGAGCATACTATCTTAATACCTGTGTCGCAATAAATTCTCATCAGTGTAAAACATTCACTCCTTTTTGATCAGTCATTATAACCTGCAAACATTCAAACCCAAAGCACATCGGTACCAGCTTTTCTTTCCTTCCCAATTTTCCTTCGTGTGCGCTGTGTGCAGACATTTTAAGGGGACACTAAGCCCCTTGAACGCGCTTTAATTGTAAAAAGTTGATACAAAAATTAAGCAAAAACAAATTGGTCTTCTAAAAGACAACATCTATTTTTCTAAAAGACTTCCAAGTGTTTTTCATTTATTAACTTTGTAAGTTGTGCCTGGATTGTTGTATGCAACAAGCAAAACAGAAATACCTACTTTCAGCAGCTACACCCTGTAATTCAAATCAAACTCTGCATGTACCCCATTGTTAAATGTCAAAACCATATGGCCCAAGGGTTGTTTTCGCTTTCACAAATGACACCTGTCACAATCGAAATACGTGAAAAACAACAAATTAGCCTCTGTCATCGCTTTTCCCTCTGGATTTTCACTTAAGTTTTCTTGTTTTTCCCCAATAAGAATTTGTTTACCTAAACTTCACCTACTAACCACTTGTCTGGCGACATGTTGAACCAAATTAAAATGCTTTTCCTTGGTATTATCGGGCTGTTTCGGCGTGCAATGTGCTGCTTTTCTCGTCGACGTAAGTCCTCAGTGTCTGACTCCGAGCCACTACAGTGTGTCAATGTTGTTGATAACTATCCGAGGAAGAATAATAACCAGGTAACAACATTTACAGTAGGTAATAATATGATTGCTTAATACGAAAGAATATTATCGACCCAGGGGCAAGAACGCGATTGGAATTCATGGGACGACAGTCCACGTACTGTCGAAGAACATATTGAACAGTATCGACAGAAAATTGCTAAACCTTCAACGCCAAAGGAAGATCAACCCGAACCAGATTTCTTCAGCGTAAGTAGTGAAAAACACAACATATGTACATCAACCCCCATTTGTTGTGCTTCTTTTCTGTGTAATTTGTAGGAAATGGCTCCAGAAATCAAGCCACAGTTGAAATTATATCTCGGACAAGATAAACCCCAAGACAAACGTGACTTTTCTAGATTAGAAGCGAAGTCAGACGTTCCAATTGCCGTCAATGTAAGTTTAATCTCTTTTCATCCAGGATTTCTGATTGAACATCAATTTACAGGCTGATTTAGAAGACTGGGTAGAAGAAGATCCTGGCGGTTGGGAAGAACTTGATACAGAAACCACCAAACAACTAATACGAGAGAAACGAAGGGAAATGCGCTACCAGAAGCATGCCAATCAAAAATCAAAAAATAATGGAATTGTAAATGATAGTCCTAGACACGAAGTTATTGCAACTAGAATCGGTTCCAGACATTCATAGTACTTAAGGTGCAATTAGTTTGTAGGCGTACTCGTATGCATTGACAACTTATTTTCGTTTTGTTTTACTTTTTTTTTCTGTTGATTGTGTAATGATATTTTTTCTGTTTTCTACTTTGAGTTGTGCGGTGCTTCAAGGTTTCCTTTCGCTCTCAATATAGCCGTGTTCATATTTAAAGTTTTTTTTTTATTACATCCTGATCTCGAAAGTATGAAAAGAAAAATAGAAAGTGTTTCGGGCATAGGATTGTGTCGTTAATCAGTGTGGTTTGTTAATAGCGGTCCTAAAAATATTTTCCATGAAAAGTTGTAATCTTTGCAGTATCCTGCAACTACATACATAATTCTAGAAGAAGTGACGACAATATGATCCTTTACGAGTTCTACACTACACATTGAGTGTCTAGTCGTTGATAGAATTCTATATATTACCATCCGAACAGCCTATCAAGTTATACCAATTTGATAAGCGGGTTCTCGACCCATGTAGGATCCATGCCGAGGATACAGCAGCCTAATACCCTCTTCGATCCTGGGTATTCTGTCACGCGCAATCGCATGGTACTTTAAAATATCGTTCAGTCTTGCTCGGCTAGAATTCGAAGATCATCTTGGGTGAAGTATTGTTGTCCGTTCGCTCGATGTGGCTTAGAGAATATAATCCTTTGCCGATGACAGCACTCTCTGCTTCTCATATTCGTTCCCGGACTCACGCCCCTGCTCTTCGGCTGTAGAACGGGAACGGCAGCGTATGATAAGCTCATTAAATTCCGATATTAACAGCATAACCAACTGGGCAACTATCAACCGAGTAGAATTTAATGCTTCCAAAACTCAATGCTGTCTGCTGTGGAATGACCACATATTCGATGTCGCCAAAAATGCTGCGAAATGTCTAGGTTTCCTCAAGCGTTGTAAGAAATATTTTACCCCCTCTAATCTGGCCTCAATATATAATTCATTTATCCGCCCAAAACTGGAGTACAATGCCCACATCTGGTCAGGTGCTCCTAAAACATCTCTGCACCTGCTAGATAGGATTCAAAACCGTGCGATAAAACTCATTGGTGATACTAATATCGCTCAGACAATTGACACCCTCGAACACCGACGAAATGTCTCCTGTCTCACCTTGTTTTATCGCTATTTCCACCACCAGTGCTCCATTGAAATCGCCAGTAGCATTCCGCCCATTCAAACTTTCAACCGTAACACCCGTCTCGCTATGAATGCTCATCAGTATACCCTCAAGCCCATTTTCGGTCGTACTCTAAAATATCGTGATTCTTTCCTAAGCCGTGCAACTCGCTTATGGAATGCCCTGCCGATCTCTGTGTTTCCTGGTCGTTATAACTTACAAACATTTAAAAACAATGTACATCGGTACCTGTCTTTTCTTCCTCCCTAAATTTCCTTCGCCCGCGCTGTGTACGAACATTTTAAGGGTACAAAAACCCCTTGAGCGCGCGCTAATTATAAAAAAAAAAAAACATCAACATGTTGTGCCTTTTTAGAGCACATTCACATCATTTATGGCTCTTGCCCTCCATTCGCCCTTTCTCATACGTAACCAAATATACGTCGATAAATGCTTCCCTCGGAAATGTTCATATCTACTCTGCTTCCCTATTTATCGTCCAGCATTCGACACCCTTTAGTCTTTAATAAGACTGGCAGGGTAAGTGTTTTGTGGAGTACGCATTTCGTCTTCCAAGTTAGGAGCCCTCTGAACAAAAGTTGGTAAAATTGCATCGCATCTCTTTTAAGGTGCCATTTGTGGGGCTTAGGTTCGCTGCGAAGTAGGAAAATTGCTTATCTAATTCGAAACTGCTGCTGTTAACAATGAAATTTGGTTCCAGATAGTGGGGGATGCTTTTTTATTTGTTATCATCATGTACATTGTTAATTCTCGATAAATTCTAGGATTTACTCGTCTCTCCTGTCCTACGATTGCTGTGAAAGCTGCGATAAGGGTACGGCGGAGCGACCAATCGATGATGTCGATGTTGTCTGCGCATACCATTTGCGACACAGATTTGTTGAAAAATGTGCCTTCCGTGCAAACTTCTTTTCATTTGGTAAAGCATTTTTCTGACGGAAGTTGATACATGTTTGAAATATTTCAGAGGAGTTGTGTTTTTCAGAGGTGGTATAGAGCTAAAAAAGATGTAGCTTGAAAGTCGAATGGGTGCTAAGTTTCGGTTTGAAATTTTATCTACAGTTAATCTTCCGAACTGGGAGCCAAACTGGTGCTTGTCGATTAGTGAGTTGCAGGAAGATTTCGAGACATTCACATATTACGTTTGATCCTACCCAACTTATACGTCACATTTAACAGAAATATCCCTCTTTAGCTCTTACAAGACACAGCATCGCCACTTTGTATGTGGGACATATGGAACAAATTGCCTAGTCATCGGGTATACTTTCATCTAATAATACTCTGCTAATGGTTTGGTTTGAAGCATACATCCTTGTAAAACATCACCTCCGTACTTCTTGCTCCAACCTTTTCTTAACTAGGAAGACGGTTGTGTTCCTATAGAACTATTAGATATTGTTCCTATTGCGTGACTCTGTGACTTCTTTGAGCTTTTGGGTTTTTTCTCTCGCTTTTCGGGCTGCTGTCGTTTTATTCTGTGCCTTAAAATTTGTATCTTTGGTAATTTTTTTTTCCGCTTGCTCCTGATCAATTTGTTTTTCTTTCGCCCTCTTCTTAGAAGCTCTACCGATTCTTGTGCCACGATAACGACAGACCCTGAATATTGAAATTTTCCACACTTCGGCACAATGACTTCTTGCAAAAAGATGTCAGAACTTTGGTTTGCAAGTTCGGAAGGATATCAAGGGAGATAATCGGCATTAGTTCGAGTGATTATCTTGTAGTGAATTTATTCACTTATATAGGCGGCCCCGTCACTGCTTATGATAACACTTTCGTCAGCGAACAGAAGAAAATTCACGCCAGTCAATGTGTTAAAAATTAGCTGAATTCGAAAACTACCTCGGCATTCTTCTACTTTGACTTAAAATTTTCTGCTTTTCCTGCCTTTTCCTTCTCAGGAAGATTTTTAAACTTCAGTTCCATCCATATAAAATCTCTGGAAACTTTATCGAACGCTGTTACTAGCTTCACCGATTGATAGTTTTTGCTATTTCTCGTGTTGCCCTTACCCTTAAAGAATGGAACAAGAGAGCCCTCTATTGGTTAGACATCTAATCGGCTCTGATCATATTATTAAACAAATTTCCGAGTAATTTAAACCCAAGTTCTCCGATTGTCGGTCATACTTCAGAGGGTAGGTGAACATTTATTTTATAGCTTTAGTTAAATCTGTCGTTTCCGTTTCTAGGGAATGTTATTTAGCGGGAATTCTTTGTTACAAACTATACGTTTTCCCGTTACCAAGCACTGCTGTTCGCCTTCAATAAATTTCAGTGATTCAGTGTATTTCGGGGTTTTCCTTGGCTGTGTCACAATTTTCAAAACACTAGCCCGGTTGCCTGTTAAAGAAGATTACGCACTTGCATTAGTTACCGATTTGTTCGAATCTGTTTCGCACCATTCGTAGTCTAACTCAAGACCTGGGTTTGGGTCACTCTTTCTGCTGTACTAAGTCAGGTCCTGAAATATTTGCCTTTCTCATTACCACCAGGACCACCAGGGCTCTTTATGTATGTGAATTTGGCCGTAAAGAGTTTTTGCTCTAGTCCCGACTTAGCCGATTCTTCACGTTTCTTCACGAAAAGTTATGTTAGCAAAAGTCATTGTTGGCTTGCTTGTGGTTCATCTAGCATCACTCTAGAATATTTTACTCGCCGTTTCGCCTTATTCAAGTATGGATAGTAGTCTGTTTGGGTTTGGTGTATTATTCGGTAGTAACCGACTCTAATATTGATCTTGTATTCTGATTTTTGATACCTAAATCCTTTTTATTAGAGGCCACATTAAAAGAGGAAAAATTTGGGGTCGGCACCAGGAACATTCAAGACAAATTTTTGACCGCGTGATCCTCGTGCTTCGACTTAAACAAAAATCTCTTAAGAAAGGTCACATCGTTTTAATACTGAAACGAATAACATAATCAGAGGACCTTAAACCCGGTTTTACTGCAGTAAAGGCTTCTCTGTTAATATTGCAGAAAAAAAGAACATGAGAAATATCGGGAGTAGCTCATAGGGAACGATGGCGTGAATGCTTCTAGGATATGGACAACAGAATGGTGATTTTGTGATTTACTATCGGAGATCAGTGTCATATTCCAGCAAGCCAGTAAAATTTATACGCAACGAACCAGTGGGCCAAAATGAGTGCCGGTTTTGACCGAACAATTCCCACAAAAGACAGCGTCGGTTGTAGATATCTTCTGCAATGCATGCATCAAAAAGTAAAAGAAAACTTGGAATTTGGCTTTGCACAACGTCTAATACTTTGAAAAGTGAAGTAACAGACGTTCTGTCGTCACAAGTTAACTAAATAGAGTTAGTGGACAGAGACCTAGTTTAAGATGTTGTGAAAAGCTATATCTTTCATGAACAATCTCTGCGATTAGCACAGAGTGGCCTGGCTGTGAAAACGAATGAAAGCGCTATTAAAACATTCAACTTTTGAAAGATAAGCAGCTCCAATAAAGTGGTTGTTTGTTGACGCTCTTTCTAGGCTTCACATGTTGTACGCATTCATTCGGAAGTACTGGACAATACATGCTAAAGAAAAAAGTCTCGTGAAATTTCTGAGAATAGAAAACTTAACAAGATACAAAAATACTGGTGGGCTTGAAATTTCCCTGCTGCTTCATAAATATTTACATTTAGGTGCAAACTAAAAACTTTTACGGAGCAGCTATCAAATTCAAAGTCAACACAGTCAAGTTCAAAGTTATCGGACTGTTGTCGGTTGCAATAAAAAAGGCAAACCATACTGCTCCGAAAAAGCATGATCTAGCAAACAATGATTCTTCTTCTTATTTGACACATTTCTCCCACGTATCTGCGCTGCTACTGCGGCGCTTATGGGGTTAGCTAAATTTGCAGACCTTAGAACATTCTACAGGCCACTCTATTTTGGATTGACTCGTTAGTGTGGCCAAGAACTTGCTGATATTTTCGCATTTGAGTGATCCAATTATTTTTCTTTCGGCCCATTCTTTGAACTTCAGCTGAAGCTTAAGCCCCTATTGCTTTTCAGATGGGATTTTCCGACGACCTCCATTGAACATGGCAAAACGAGCTGATTTTCTCAGCCCAAAGTTTCTCTACTATCGGTTTCTCAATGTGGAGACTTCCGCGGATGCGCGAACTTCGTATAAAATCACGTTTTGTTACACCCGCTGGCATTCGTAATATTTTTGTCATACATTGTTCACCATTGCGATGTGTGTGTTAAAGTTGGACGAACGACTGTCGAATATAATCGGGCCACAATGATTCTAGCAACAATTATCGAAACCGCTTCAAAAACGGCTACTTGAGTTTTTACTCCTTACAGGAACTGTCGCATATTTCAGGGGGGACTAATTGTACATGCTATAAGACCAAGGTAAATTTAGTATCGAGAGTTTGAATGCGAAATCCGAAGGTTTTAGAGGTCGATAGGATAGGATAGCCATAATAGCGATATCGCACAAAGAGTAACAAGAGTAGCTTCGAACACCTATCGCAGATTGGTGGAAGCACGAGCAACTGTTTTTAGCTTTTTATTATAAGATCAGGAATTTATCAATACATAAATTAATTATAAAAACTTTTGCCCCATCAACTATTAATTTCTAAATATTAATCTGAATCCAACGAAAGACGAATTACCTTGTATGTTTTCCTAATCTTTTACTTAAAATATTTTTAGGCCTTGGGACTTACTTCATAAGGCTGTGCTGCTATATTGATTGTCGTTAAAAACGCAACTCGAATAGAAGTTCTTATTCTACAACTAACATGAAACACAATTATTTAAGTTCAATTCCATTCCAAAGTCTACAACTCTGTTAAAAGAGCTCGATGTACACATAACATATAACACTGCATGTTTCAACAATTTTATTCAATTACCTATGCACAACAACTTGAAGTTATCGCTTTTATTTTATTTTAAATATTTAAATTAGTAAAATTGTATTAAATAAAGAACTATTAGTTGTAAAATTTAAATTTAACTTAAAGGAATTGATTTTCCCACAACTTTTCGACAGTTGTAACTTTTGGTGTATTATGCATTTAAGAAAACCAATGTTATTGTAAAAAATAAAAAGAATAGTGCGTTTATAAAATGGGGCTATGTAATCTTAACACTTCAATTTCGTAATAAGGCCTTGTCAGGAAACACTAACGGAGACTTTATATAAGACTCTTATCATCACTGTCCTGCAACGACGTTAGCAAGGCTGATTGGAGATATTTTTGGTCGTTTTGAACACACTTTGCGAATGATTTGTGATCCCATTTGTGTTGGGTGAAAGAGATTTAACAGCGGACTTCATGCGTTGTACAGTGACATCGACTTCTTCCGAAACGTTCGCATCAGCAGCCTACATATTGTCCGGAACAATCTCTTCCATATTTTCGAAAATATAATTATTGTAATAGTCATTTTCCGGTAACGTTGGCCATTGACTGTAACGCGAGCTCTGGTCTCATTTATGAAAAATTACAGACCGATAATGGCACCAATGTGAAGACCTCATGCATCTCAAGAGCCCAATAGTCGAATTCCCGTCGCAAGCTGTTATGCCGTGGCTTTAACCTCTGGACCTCCTGGATGTTATACAGGTGTACGGTAGGGTGAGTAAGAGTCGTTGTTGGAAACACCAAACCACTTAGGCCTATTGGCCCATTGTGATGCCACGTGGATCTATGATCCTCTTACAAATGGAACCAGTTTAAGCTTACGATGAAGCGTAGGAAACTGTTTACGTCTAAATTTATGCCTGGAACACGCAACAGTGATTTGGAAGACGCAAAGAGAGCCTTAGATTTTGCTTAACTGAGAAAACACCGCCACCAACCCCGCTATCGGTTTGCGATCCATCTGTGTAGAAATGGATTGGCTTGTCCTCCGTCAAACAAATGGGGCATAAAATACTCGTGTCATAGTAGTGTAGATCCAGAAAGTCGTCCTCGATGAAAAACTTTGTGTGTTTTCCAAAAGCTCACTACACTGCCACAAAGCTGATAGCGTCTTGGAAATACGAGATGTTTAGTTCAAAGAAGTTTGCAATCAAAGGTAACACACAGATACAAAGCTTCGTTGTAGAGACGGATGGTGACGCGTTTTAGCATAAGATGAGTCGGATCAGTCGACTTTCTGCTTTTCTCTCTCAATTGTGACAGGGTTAACTCAAAGCTGACCCCAGTCAGAACACTAAGGATATTTTCATTTGCATTGCTTGATGTACGGCCGAGTTACACATGTTATCAAAAGTTACGTTGTCGAAGGCATTCGCAATTCTCGATCCAGTGAAGTTTCCGTCCGATTTTATGTCCATTATGATTTGCCTCTTTCGAGACCAGCCTGGTGGTTTCACCGAGGGTTTTGCCCTTTACGAAATTTGACCTAGACTCTTATTTGTATGTTATTCTTTTTATTTGGCCTGTAAAAACCCAGCCATTTTCCAAATTAGTATTATGTGATCAGTTAAAAACTTTCAGGTCGCTACAGATCTGCATTCTATATCTCTCTTGGGCTAAAAGTTGTTTTGATACAGCGATCGTAACCGTAAACACCTTTTTGCACAAGTAGAAAGCTTCGCTTCCTTCTTTACGATCTTCGATGTTCTCCCTCCATTTTCGTTTGCAATCTAAAATCACGCTTAGAAATTACGCCCCAATTTCTGAAGGCTTGTTACTGACGAGGACAACCTGCGCTTACAACTGGAGGAAACTGTCAAATACAAGGATAACCACATCGTTAGCATAAGCTGCTAAAATAAGCAGTTTTCCTTCAATGTTACCAAGATCTCTTCAATCACAATGAGACATATAAGCGATGAAAAAACACCGTCCTGGCGAGTTCCTCTGCACAACTTTTTCTGCAGCTCACGTTCCCCAAAGGCAAATTTCCATTCTAGCCGGTTGAACATAGGAGAATCGCTTCCGTTACTCCATCGATTTCAAGGACAGACAGACAAAAATCGTTTTAGGTGAAGAATATTTTCTATCGATGATCCTACATGGTATTTACAAATCTGCTCCTCATGTATGCGCGGTGGAATTTAAACATTAATGTCAATCATATACGATTTCTTACGTTTACAGATACCATTCGTTCCTGTAACCTTAGTATAAATGAAAATAGGCTTAAGCGTCTACAGCTATGTGGTCATTCATGATTTAGGCATGACACACACCTGCCATCAAGATTTGAGAGCTAAACCTAGCCTAAGCCTTGGAATTACCTTGCACGTTGTCTTATGTAAGATCATTGGTAGAATATTATCGATTTCTGGTGCTTTATAAAAACAATTTGATTTTGTTGCTCCCGCTGTCTTAGGTTCATCACACTCATCTCTATCCGGTGTTTTCCGGAATAGATGAGCTAGGAAAATACCACCTTGATCAAAAAGTTCCCGGAATCTATTCAGCAAATTTAAGATACAAATCTATTCATCTAAATCTATATTGCCCCTTCAAAGTAATCCTCATCGACTGCTACACACTTATGACAGCGCTTGATCCAATCCTCGAAACATTTTTTATATTCGGTTTTCGGTATGTCCATCAATACTTCCTGCGATTTTTCCATTACTACCTCTCGGCTGCTGAAACGCGTTCGCCGTAGTGGTTTTTCAACTCGATTGAACAGAAAGAAGTCACAGGGAGCCAAATCAGGTGAATTCAGTGGCTGTTGGATGGTATTTGTTGCATTTTTCGTCAAAAAATTACGAATAATGATGGCACTGTGCGACGGTACGTTATCATGGTGCAAAATCCACGAGTCTTCTGCCCACAATTCTGGTCTCTATCGGCGAATTGCTTTACGCACACGTCTCATAACACCCAAATAATACTCTTTGTTTACTGTCTGGCCTTCTGGCAAAAATTCATGATCCATAGGCAATGGTCAAGATCTCCGCTATCTCTCTGATGGCTAATTTGCGGTTATTGACGAACATTTCTTTTACTCGTACTTCATCAATGTTTTCGTCGGTTTTCGATATCGATGGTCTGCCACTGCGTTCATCATCTTCGATTGACTCACGACCACTTTTGAACCGCTCGTGCTACTGGTAAACAACCGTGTTCTTTAGAGAATGATGTACTCTTGGCTGCGTAAGTTTTGCAAATGTCAAGCTATGACGATAAGATTTAGAGAGAATGTCAACAACAGATTTACCAACTTAACAAAAAAACCAGAACTCAAATCGGAACAATGGGAGCGCCACATGGTGGGTGGTGGTGCAGGAACTTTTTGATCAAGGTGGTAAGTGCTGATAAGGTTTTCTAGTACTTCTGCATGTAAATTAACCCAAGAAACGTCGCTTCTCATTATACGGAAAGCCGACGACGGCGTTTCAGCTTCGATGGATGGTTCGACGTTAAAGTTTCTTCCAGAAGTTCCACTTGGCGAATGTTATCTGTACGATCAGCAGCTTAGCACCATCTTTGAATGCGGACTCCCTTCTTTATTAAGAGTTGTAACTCTTATATCTTAACTTTAATACAATTTATTCAAGAGTGAATTCAATATAACTCATTACAAATATATGTACGAGTTTATGGATAATTTTGGACGCGAAAGCACTAAAATTTCGCGACTTTTCTTAATATCATTAGGCCAATTCTGGCCATCTGAAACTTGCTCGTAATGGTGCAGTAGCATTTGCTGTTGTATTACAGGGTGCATCATTTATCCCCAGGTTTAATTGGGGGTAACCCGCTTGTTCCGCAGGCGCTCATTTTTTCGAGGGCTCGATGGGGTGAAATTGGTTCGTCTTATGAGTTAATTGGTGATGAAACTTCTGCTGTTATTTCAACCTCCAAAGTTGAAGAAGGAGGTCGTACAGTTAAGTACAATTCCACAGTTTGAGGACTGAATAACGGGTATATAAAAACCTCCGAATCGTCAAATTCTTCTGCCTGGTTGCTTAATGAAAATGAAAAATCTCTGGGAAGGGAAACCCGATTAGAACTGTAACGTTGACTAGTTGCCTATGTGCAGAAATAGAGGCTGTTCTGCCATCCATTTCTGCTCGGGGCCGGATATGATTTTGATGGCGACGCCAGATGTCATGATCGGCTTCGACCAGATACATACGTCTCGCAAGAGTCTTCTTAACCACTCCACAAACCTACTTCTTTTCCGGTAGGTACTGTCGCACGACAATAGGTTAATTTAGGGAAAATTTTAAATCGTTGGTTTTAATTGTCTCATCTTGACTGCGAGAATTTGGAAAAATCGTTGAGAGCAAGGTTCGGTGCTGTCTACAATGTCATCTCCCTGCCGGAGATATGCCACTTTCACCAGGTGTCGAACGATAAGCAGATCAGAGAACGTCGCCAATGCATCATCTCCTTCCTTGTCGCCTTCCATAACTTTCAGAAATAACGACTTGAAAGTTCAAACCAACCTCTTTTCTACGTCGTTCGACTCCGGGTTGAAAGGTGCTGAAGTCGTATGGTGGATGGGGTGACCTCGGCAAAACTCCTGGAACTCGCTTGAATTGAATGCCATTATCCGACACTATCGTTTTGGAGAGTCCCTCTAGAGCAAATATTGACCGCTGGGTTGAATACTCTTGAACTTTCACTGATGATGAGAAGAAAGTTAGCACACACGCTTACTGACAAAATTCTCCGAAAATACGATCACAAAATATTTTCAGCCGCTGGTAAGCGATCTGCTCAACCCTTCATAACAGGATCTAGCCGAGGAAAATCTTCTTGTCCTAACAAATATTGGTGAAATTTCTTTAGGCCAAATATAATGGAGTGAGATTCCTTGTCGATCTGACTCTATGTACTTTGCAATTCATTCAAGATCTTCGATGCGAAAGCGATTGGTTTTTGTTCAATTCGGGTAGATGTGGGAGATAAAAGAGTCAATGGAGATGCTATCTGGGCAAAGTTTTCGATGAACTGGTTATAATAATTGATTTTGCCAATGAGTCAATGATTCCAATCATCGTATTTGGTCAATAATATGGCCTTAGTATTCAATCTCCGGCGAAACTGCATTTCCCAGTCGGCAACGCAATCCATGATGCTCCAAACGTTCGACAGAATTTTTGAGATTTTTTAAGTGTTCCTCATTGGTATGGGCGCATGCAATGACGTCGTCAAGAAACGCAAAACTGAAAATCAGCAGTCAGCTGCTCCATGTATTTTTGGAAAATGCCTGTGGAACTGGATGTCCTAAATCGTAACAGCTGATATTCCAACAGGCCAAACTCAGTGTTAACGACGTACATCTTCTTTACCTGCTCATCCAAAGGGGTTTGGAGATACGCATCAGACAAATTAATTTTCAAGAAGTACCGCCCTCCTTGTATCTTGTGAAACAACAGCTCTTGGATACGGGGTACAGGATGAGTATCTATTTCGAGGTGTGGATTGATGGTGATTTTAAAATCGCCACATATGCGCAAATTTCCGTTCGCTTCTTTTTACAATCACAATGGGTGCAACCCACTGGCTGGTTTCAACACGACGCAATATGTCCAACTGCTACAAACGTTCGATATCTCGGCGTAGGTTTTCCTTTTGAGCAAAAGGTTGGGGATGATATTTGATACACTTCGGTTTCAGTAAGAGATGCGCCACAAAATGTTTACTGCAACCCCAATCAGACCTAAAACTATCTCGTGCTTCTTACACAGAGACTTGGCTTCAGATGCCAGTTGTTTTCTAGATTCCGACATAATTTGCAGTGCGGCTTCCTCCTTCGCAAAGTGTGTCTGGAGACCAAACGCTTGAAGCCAGTCCATCGCTACATTGGGAACGATAAGCGATAACTTATGCGTTCTACATAGTTTTCCACTGAACGTTAACTTTTATTATTCCTTTAATAGGCACGCTTATTCCCCCATGCGCTTTGAGACAGCGTGCTGTTGGTATACAGTAAAGTACAGTACCTGTCAAGGCCTACCAGTCAACACGTGGCACCTGTAACCAACTGAAAGTTTAAAGGGCGTTGATTTACGTGAAGCAACCAGGATCACCGGATTCACAACCATCGACTACAAGATTGATCGAATGCGCAAATTCTGTCTGTCTACCACGTGAGCCAAAACTCGATTGGCTATCTTGCTTAGGATTCATTCCTGCATTTCGTTCACGCCTTCTTCCCCGATTTTTAGATCGATGTGCTGAGAAATGAACAGCGGGACGCTTTACCGATACACGCTACTAATGTGACTACGAAGATGACACAGATCACACACAGAATCTATAAGCTTACACTGATTCCGGTTGTGTTGCGTAAAGTTTCATGCGACTTACTTGTTTGCCTGTGTGGAAATCTCTTACACTCAGCTGGTTCACTTCGGTGGATGTCCATTCTGTACTGTGCTGCTTCCCTTCAGTATGTTCAATGCCAGTTGTGTCGACTCATATGCCATCACTAGTTCCTCGTTCACCTCGTGTCGGATCCTTTTCTTATGTTCAGCGATGTTTACAGAATCATGAGGCGTGTAGAAAGCGGTCATATCTCTGATCATGACATCAGCGAAAGATGTGTAGCAATCTTGCCTTGCGCCCACGAAGACACAGTCTCTAGCAAGACCTTTTGAGGTCTGCGATCCATTCAAGTCAGATTTTCCCGGAATGGAAGTATTTCGTCAATTTCGCAGATATGTAGATCTTAAAAAGTGTACGTGCTTACAGCTTCTGCCCCTAAAATAAATCTTCCTGAGCAGTTTATTTATAAGACTTCCGGACGTTAACAAAAAATGCACCTTTGGTAAGTTGTCGTCTTGCAAGGAGTTGCCGAAAAATGCTGCTTCAACTGAAAACGGGAACTGTCCCATGACTCCCTATCTCGATCAAAAAGGAACGGTGGTAGTGCCGATGAAAATCCTCTTAAAACGCTGTCTATACAATCTTTGTTGAATTTTAACATTACCAAGATCCCATCACAGCTTCTGGATCCATTTCTTATTTCTTCGTCGCCACTTTACAAGTCTTTACAATTTATTCAAGAGTGAATTCAATCCAACTTAGTACAAATATATAGATAATTTTGCGCGCAGAAAGACTTTATGTTCGCGCCTTTTCTTAATGACATTAGGAAGTGACAATTCTGGCCATCTGTCACTAGGAAGTAATGGTGCAGTTGCATTTGCTGCAGTACTACAGGGTGCATCAGTAAGGTTCCATGCTGCCGAAAACATTGGAGAGTACCCAAATCTTCCCCATATGTCTAGAACATATCGAGCGAATGGACTTTAAGGGTCCGGGCGAAAGAATTTTCACGCAGCAGAAAAATGTGATGTGTAAATTGTAAGAGCCCTCAACCAAATGAGAGCGCATGACCAGAATTTTCCAATTGGAATGTTTTCTTGAACGAGGTTCATGTTTTACGTGGGTTTTAATGTGACCTCAACGACCCCATTAAATTATTGAATTCATCGAATTCAGTAGGGCACAAGGATGTTCTTTAATTCATTATTTTCAAACCAACATTTAAGTTTGTACAGACATGACATACGTCTCGCGTCAGTATCTACTTTCGCTATTCAAAAAAATGGAAATCAACATCTAAACAGTTCATCGACCCTATCGACTCCCTTAAAAAAAAAGACATTTCCGACAGTCAACACCATCCTGTGTGGCAAACTCCAGAGGAAATTGAAAGTTGTGAAAACCACCAATCAATAACACGCTTCAATTGCGCCACTTAGTAATGCGACATCAATCATGTTTTGGATGCAGATGGTCGTCTACTTTATAAAAACCGTTGGCAGATATTCGCTTTATTTAGAGTCATCTTGTTGGTTGGGCATAGATCATGAAATAGGACAGCTGTCATCATGGTATACTGGAGTAAACTTAGTCTTTCAATAAAACTAATCGAGTTCTTCCATTCATTTCAGAATCTTACACTAATCTTTGGTTTGGCGATTCTTTGGAGCTTCAGCCTTGCCTATCAGGTTAACGAAAAAGAGCCAGTTACACCGAAATTCCCATTGCAACCTGGAGATCTCTTGAGAAGTCTTGATGAGCTAACGTCTGACGCCCAAGTCATTTACTCCCCTTTCGAGGAAACCTCTGGACAATCAGCAGATCGTCGAGTCTATCATGGCGACAACACTGGCTCTAATTCAGAATTAGAATACGACAAAGTCTATGAGGATTTTGTCAACAAATACTTCTCACAAGGTGAAGAGGATCTAAACTCCGATGATGAAGACGAAAAAGATTTAGACATAGACGATGTAGTACCTTATGGATCATCAGTCGAAGATGATGAGGACGATGAACCTGGACCGAAGAAAAGATCATCTAAATCGAAAACATGCGAAAGGGTTGAGATTGGCGATGAAAGCTGTTTAGTCTGTGAGAATCCAAAAACGAATGAGAAATCCAAATCGTGTTCCTATTCATCAAATTCAAAGCCAAAAAGCTATGGATACACCAGAGAGCGTTCCTCAAACCGATCGAGTAATGACGACGATGATGATGATGATGACAATGACCACAGCACGGAAGCTGGAAAATCGTTAAAACGGGAAGCGTCTCCTAAAGCCGAAAACTTTAAGAACCAACCGCGAAGGACAAGTATCACATCGTTGTTGCCTCCATCTATTGTTGCGTCGGAGAATGGTGAGTTTTCGAAGTGTACCAGAAAGAAAGAAGGCAGCATGATATGCTACTATTGCGGGACGGAGGCAGATACTTCACGTGAATGCATGTCTGACAAAAACCTTTCGAAGAAAAGACGTTTACATGAGTCTTCGAAAAAAGGCTCCAAAACCAAAAAAGTCTTCAAACGCATGGTCAGATACTCGTACAACAATGATGGGGAACCAAAAATAAAGGAAAGCACTTATGCAGCAGTTCGTGGCTATTAGTTTTAGACAAATATACACACATTTACACGTTTTTATGTATGAAATATGTTATAATAAACAAATATTTTGTTAAAAAGCAATTTCGTTACAAAGCGAAAAAAAGCTGAAAAGAATGCGAGCATGGTGGCGCTTTTGAAGTGCAACAACTAGTTATGAGGAGGAACTTCAAGTCCAGTAGTCGCACTGTTCTTTTTTTCTTTTCTTCAATATTCACTGAAATACGAGTATGTATAGTCGAGGCATCGAACAGTATCGTTGGAATATCCTGTTAACGGCTTTTACATAACGTTTTCGACAATATTGAACATAAGACCGATTCTTGTGGGACGTCGCACGTCGACATGTACTCGTATATGTCGAAACACCTAATTCTGGCTAAGTTTAACTGTTTGATATACGACTAAGAAAGGTCCATCTCCCGATAGATACTGGTCACTGAAACCGAAAACCTAGCACATCTATAAGCAAGCCCCAATCCCAGCCTCCCGTGGTATTGCTGGAAGTTTTGAATGGGAAATGATGATGCAATGCGCCTCAAAACCGAATAAGTGTCGGTTTGAACTATTGTTCCGAAACGGAACAGAACGCCTCATATGACTTTTGGTTGTGGTACAAAGGAAGTCAAGACTTCCTCCGCTTACAATGCCAGCTTTCACTAACTCGAACGTGAGTTCACTCGATATAAGGTAATCACCTTGCTGTTGACTGGGACAAGATGGTCAATTACAGCAAAAAGCACTGAACTCGAATGTCGGGAGTAGGACTTATGCTTAGCAGCACCAAGTTGTGTCGGGTCCTTGAAACTCCATTAAACGATAAATAGATTCCAGAGCAGAGTAAGAAAAACGGGTGAGATAGCAATGATAGTTTTTCCAATTGTTATGTTTCAGCAGCTGTCAAAGTTACCAACAACATCTAGCTGTCACAATATTCAGCAAGGTTTGTTGTTTTACGCTTTCCGAGCGTGCGGAAATTATTAAATATATTATCGAAATAGCGGCTCTGTTGCAAATACGCAACGTGAATGTCGTCACGAGGTCGGTCGTCGTCATGGCTTCAGTGTGCAGGAAATTCGTCGACCTGTCGAAAAGTTTGAGCGTGAGTACTTCTTTTGGATCTTAAGTCACCAACCAGTCAGTATCGAAGAAGACCCAGGAATGTCGATTCGGTGTCGATCAGCTGAATTGGGCATCGCCAGAGACTTTTGGGGTTAGATTTAGGCGTACATCCGCATAAGAAGTGATGACGCGAGAATTGAAGCCGGACGACGATAGACAACGCCGTGAGTTCGATAATTGGACGCTGGAAATGTACGATTACTTTCTCTGTGGTTATGTCAAGTCCTTAGTCTACGCTAACAAACCAACCACTTTGGACTGAAGCACTGCCAGCGAAGCCAAGGCAGGCATTTGACTGGTGTGCTATTCCGCACATAATGGCAGGAACGTAGCTTCAAAATGAGGCTAGAATCAATTTTATATCTCACACCGTTGTTTTTTTTTTTTTTTTTAATTTGCAATTCCTGAAGAAGGTGTCAAGTTCTCTAACTGTGTACTCAGTGTACGAGAAATTAGCTGATTTGGCACATTGATCCGACGAGCCTAGAGGAGATAGCATATCGATCTTGTACTTATCGGGGTGAGCAGATAAAAACAAGTCCAGGGTATTGGCGGTATGACTATCAACGTCTGGTATTCGTGTGGCCTCATTTACAAGCTGGGTGAAGTTATTTTCCCCAGTAAAAATCTCAACACGTCGTCCTTCGAGTGTTGTCTGTCCAGAATGTCGAAGACACCCAGAATTGTGTATATTGAAATCGCCCGTAATAATGATTTCTGTATGAGGATAGAGGGATACAATTTGAATGGAGTTAGACAGCGCATCAAAACCGTTAAAGGTCAAATTGCTGTCCGGTTTGGATCTTCCATAAATAAAGCAGTAGTGGATAATTTGTTAACGCAGACAGAATTTTGGCCACATGAAATTCAATTCCAGGTTATGTACAGGTATGATCTGTGGTGGAAGACCTTTCCTTTCGTGTAGAGAGGCGTTTTTCTAGTGAGTTAGGTATATTTGAAATCCGAAATTTTGAAAACCCCGGGACACTCTGCCGACGGCATGGGTATGGGTTCCTTGTCCCTACACGTAACCGGAGAAGCTCCTGGAACTACTACATGTACAGAATCGGGAACTAAAAGCCGATACATGTAGAGTCCTTAAAAAGGGCCCTAGACGGGAGTACGGGCAGCATTGCTTACCATACCTCGAAAAATCGAAAGGTATGGTAAGGTACAGCATGGGAGTGTTAATGGCCAAGACATCGACCAAAGGCAAGGACGAGGAGGAACCCCCACAGATGATGGAAGTGCTGCAGATAAACCTCTACCACAGTAAGGCAGCGACGGCCTGTGTAATGAAGTACATCACTAGACAGGACGTCACAGCTGTACTCAATAAGGGCAACAAGATCCAGGGTCTTAGGCCGAAAAATTACGCGTTGTTCTATAAGGCAGAAGGTAAGATCAGGACTTGCATCCTTATCAAAAACTAAATAGAGGCATTTCTTTTGAATAATTACAGCTCAGGAGATCTGACGGCGGAATCCTGTGAGAGGGAGCGTGGCAAACCACTTTGTCTGACCTCGGCCTACTTCCCCTATGACACCGAGGTAGTGATTTCGGAGAAGTTAAAGCACTTGGCAAGGTAGAAAAATTGGATGATGGTACTGGGCTGTGATGCAAACGCCCATCATACACAATTGGGAAGCGGTGATATCAACCCAAGAGGTGAGTGTTTGTATGATTTCATTATGTCTTCCAACTTCACTATTTGCAATAGAGGAAATTCACCTACTTCTGTGGTGAAAAATAGGCAGGAGGTGCTAGGTAGCACCCTTGCTACAAATACCGGAGGGTTAGAAATAAGGGAATGGAGAATAGTTGACGAAGCGTCAACTCGATGGATACGCTTCAAGGTGAACTTTCACAACAAGATATGTAGTTTTCAAAGAAATCCTAGGAAGCCTGATTGGGTCAAGTATACAGGAGTGGTAAATATACACCTGGAGACCCAATCAATCCCCTGCAATAATATTGTTAACTTAGATAGGGCGGTGGAAAATATTAGTAAGGCACTAACAATGGCGTTCGAGAAAGCTTACCCGGCTAATAGAACACCTAAAAGGGCTCAACCAAAATGGTGGAATACCGGCTTTTTGACTTAGTCACAGCATGCATATATAAAAGGAAAATCTGTAAAAACCGCCCCGCACGAGGTGGTGGGAAAATAGAGAAGAGTCAACACTTCGGTGAGTTTGCGAAGAAGCCTTCAATAACGTGGAGTGCACCGCCATTACAAATGCTAAAGTAGACGCTCAAAATGAACAGAGCATTACAAACTGGGTTTGCAATATGTTCCATTGGGCAAAGCTCGGTCAGAATGTCCGTAATCAGGGGAACCCCTCAGGGGGGATTCATATCGCCACTCCTGTGGGTGCTAGTTATCAATGACATCCTCAAAAAGCTTAGTATAATGCGTATAAGTGCCACGGCATACGCAGATGACGTGATCATAATAGTGCAGGGAAAATACTTAAATATTTTAAGCGACATTATGGAGGTTACCCTGAATACGATCAGTACTTGGGCAAAAAGCTGTGGTCTCAATGCCAACTCTTCCAAAACGGAACTGGTTCTTTTTACGAGAAAGTATAAGATATTGAATTCAGACCCCTAAAACCCAACGGAGTGGAATTGTCCCTCTCGGACGGCGCGAAGTATCTGGGTGTGATTCTGAACAAAAAAATGCTCATTTATCTGCAAAAAACGGTACGAAAACTTAGGGCTACACCTGCTATGGTGTACTGGCTGGATACGGTGGTGGTAAGACCCATACTTACAAACGGCGCACTAGTATGGTGGAAAGCAACAAACAAGAGAACAGTTTACGGAAAATTAACGACGGTTAAAAGAGCGGCTTCCACAGCGATTACTGGTGCGCATCGTACCATCCCTACGGCAGCATTGGACACCTTTTTGCACCTAACACCACTTGACTTACAGATCAAAAAACACGCTGGCAACAGTGCGATACGACTCACTAATCTGGGTTATTTCAAGAGCAATAATTTCGAACATGTCACGGCCCTACTGAGCTACTGCCAGGCAATCCAATTCTAACTAATGAAATTCCTTCCTTGGTCGACTTCGACATCCCTTATGATATAATATATCCGGAGACGGAGGACTAGAGAAAAAATTCAATAATTAGGTCAAATGAAATTGCAATTTTCACAGATGGCTCAAAAACAGAGAAAAGAACAGGTGTCTATAAGACTACCGGACGCAAGCAGGAGGGTTACTCAACAATAGTTAGGTTGCCAATATCAAACCACCCCTTTGCATAATGAGGGGCACTATCGAGGAAAAAATCACAAAGACTGCCAACCTAAGGTGGTCAAGTCTCGAATGACACAGGGTATCCAAGGCCCTTTGGCCGCTTTTTGATGGTAAAAAATCTAGGAAGTTAATAAAATTAAACAGGGATAAGCTTAGGACAGTTATATGAATCCTGACAAGACACTGTCTTTTGCAGCCACACGGAAAAGAGACTTAAATTGTCCGCCACGGATATATGTATATTCTGCGGTGATCTTCAAGTTGTTGAGGACATAACACCCACACAATGTCGTTTATCTTTCTCAACCTCGTAACTTTGTTTTGCCAGGTTTAACCTGGAAAGAAAAAAGGATCTTAAATTTGATCAACACGCATGATTTTCAGTTGTTTCAACGGTACATTTAATAACGCATTCCAGGTAAGAGAAGTATTTGCAGTATTATTAACTCTTTCATTTAAAGGCCGTAAGAACGTGTATAAGTCGGTTGAGTGGCTGGAATCTTCGCTGCATTTACCTATAGTGTCGTCAGTCGTAGCAGAGAAATCACACAGAGAATCACCACTTTCCGAGCATTTAGAGGAGAAAAGAGGTTTTAGTTCGCCAGTTGTTTCATCCAAAATGAAGTTAGCTCCATTGATAACTTCACTTGTTTCCAGTTTTGAATCTTGCAAAACAAAAAGGCCAATGCTTTTATCTAAAACAATAATAAGATTTTTTTTTTATAATTTGCACGCGCTCAAGGAATTTAAGTACCCTTAAAATGTTTGCACATAGCGCGGGCGAAGGAAAATCAGGGAGGATGGAAAGAGAGGTGCCGGTGAACGTTGGTTTTAAATGTTTGAAGGTTATACTGACTAGGAAATAAAGAGCTAGGCAGGGTATTCCATAAGCGAGTTGTACGACTTAGGAACGAATCACGATATTTTAGAGTACTTCCGAAAGTGGGCTTGAGGGTATACTGATGAGCATTCATAGCGAGACGGGTGTTACGGTTAAAAGTTGGAAGGGGCGGAATGCTACTGGCGATTTTTATGGAGCCCTGGTGGTGGACAAAACAGAGTGAGACACGAGACAGTACGTCGGTGTTCGAGGGTTTCCATTGTTGGAGTGATATTAGTATCGCCTATGAGTTTTATCGCTTGGTTTTGAACCCTATCTAGCAGCTGCAGAGATGTTTTGAGCACACCCGTCCAGATGTGGGCATTGTACTCCAATTTCAGGCGGATAAATGCCTTATACTCGTATATTGAGGCTAGATCAGAGGAGGAAAAGTATTTCTTACATCGTTTGAGAAAACCTAAACATTTGCCGACGTCGAATATGAAGTCATTCCAACGTAAGTTGTCATTGACACACATACCGAGAATGGTAATTTTATCGGTTTCGACTCGACGATGCAAGTGCTATCCATGGATAATGGCTAGGTGTTTAAATTTCGCTTTAACGACAGCAGACAACATTGTGTTTTCGAAGCATTAATGAGCTTAGCATACGCTGCCGTTCCCGTTCTACAGCTGAAGAGCAGGGACGTAATAAATTGGGTTAGAAGTAGCAGACAAGAGATCGTTGATGAAAATTAAAAAGAATGTCGGAGACACAACAAAACACTGTTTACACGTCTATTCTGATAATTATAGCATTGCACAACCCACTCTTATTACGACGATTTTGACGAAATCGCGCCAAAAATCAGACACGCTTCCACAATTAGCTTGCATTTAAACAACATCTTTGGTCTCTCGTGGGGTGTCCATAGAAAGGCAACCTCGTATCTCCAACTTTGGGTAATGACGTAAGGTTCAAAACCTCGTAAATGCGAGTTACGAGTTTCTTGAAGTAAACCAGCACAAAGGCAGTAAGATGAGAGGAAATTGCATTTTCATTTGCGGCCATCTTGGCATTGTTATTCAGGTGTACGTTAGTTACACCTAACATATGAGTCGTCAAGTGACGATGCTAAAAGTGAAAAAATCAAAAAATTTTAATTTTTCAGATACGAGGTTGAGAAAGTAAAGCGACGCTATGTAAATGCGCGGCAATATTGCGTAGTTGAAGAAAATTTTTAGGAAAATACCTTTTCCGAAAACCTAGAGGAAATAGACGGCACAAACTTCAAAAGCCTTCTTGACTTTTGCAGGGAAATTTGATGTTTCACCAGGGCGATTGTTTAGGTTTTTGCCATTTGAAAACAATTGAATGGTTCCACAGGGACCGCGATGTGCCCGTTTTGGTGTCTGGTGTCTGTGTGATGTCATATCCATCATACCCCTGTTTAACCTAAGGGCTGAGCTGAGCTGAGCGTGTTTAATGAGATAAAGTGTAGGACAAGTCACTTGCAAAAATCAACAACAACAATCAATAAAGAAAAATGACGTTGTGGACATTGTTTTACATTTTGTTTATTTTAATTTTCGATATAATACAAAAAATGTTTTACTTAGCATCTGGATTAATTATTTAGCCTTACGTACATATTAAAATTCTTTAAAAAAAAAATCCTTCATGTTTAAATACATGGAAAAAAAAAATCACTTACACGCTAGATGCATATCATGATTATATTTTTGTTTAGTCACTTTAGGTTAATGTTTATTGTTTTTTTTTTTCTTAAATACATGTGTGTATTTTGATAGCATTAATTAAGTTTTGTCATGTAGTAAATGTTTCTAAAAAGAAGACACTAACTTTTATTAAGCCAACAAAAAACGTTGATATTTTTTAATTTCCATTATAAAATTCGCATATAATTTTTAATTGTAAAAAAAAAAAAAAACATTGTTTTATGAATATCAGTATACAATAAGTTTTACATAGCTTTGTTATAACATGGATTAATTTATTTATTTTATTTTTGTTTACGTTCTTAAATTCATTGTTCCTTTTCGCAAATGGCACACATGGGCGATTTATTTTTAAAAAAATTTTCTTGTGTTATTTTCTTTTGATTTGTTGTAAATTTGATTGTGTACTTACATATTTGTCCAGTGTACAATTCAGTTCACAAAAAAAAAAAGAATGCACATATGTATGTATGTACATACCTAGCTTCTTCGAAGGCCGCTTTGGAATGAGGTAGGCTTGCCTTTTTTAAATGTTAATTAGCAGTGCCAATTCGAATGGAAAATGTATGATGGCTAAATTCTGATATGAGAATGTGTTAACTATTCAATACTACATACATATCTGTTTGTATATTGGCATATGTATGTAAATTTATAATATTATAGAGTGTAGGTACTTAAAGCTTACAAAAGAATATACAAACTTGGAAATCTGGTATTAAAATAAAATTTAAAGTTGTACAAAATTACGGAATTACAGCAATTATTCAACAGCTTCTGGGACGGCCCAGTTCCAAGATTTCATCGTTGAAGGTTCATGTGGCAAAGGAACACAGTGTCTTTGGCTCCGTATGCTTCGTAAACATTAACCCCTAAGTCGCAGATGATTTGGCTTCCGTTGGATGACCTCTATTGCACAGTAACATCTTACTTCTATTGCATCGCGATGTTGTATATTACAAAACATATTCTGTTATGACCTCTATATGAGGTTTCGGTTTAAGGCTGCGTTTCTTGTTACTTATCCACGGGGCCAAAATTTGCTGAGGCCAATTGTCTTCGGAATCAGAGAGCTTTATGAAGAAGTAAATGAAGCGATTTCACGCGCATGGAAACATTGGCTATCGTCCTGAACAGGAAAAAACAAAGACTATTTCAAAAGCCGTTGAAAAGAAACTGTTAATTTTTTTTTAAAAAATGACGAGTAATTAACTAATCCTCCGAAAAGGAAGATAGATGTTATTATAAAAATGTTACGAGAATTCTATCTTCAGTATTTGCAACACTATCCGAGAAAACGATTTTAATGACAAAACCGTTTCGACAAGCATATGATTAGTGGTATGTGTCCGTGATATTGATATCCACTACTTCTTAAAGGACCATAGTTATCAGTGCTAATTTGAGCAATGCGACATTATTCCTTCGCTTGTATTTGCTCTAGTGTTTTTCGTTTTTGTGCTTATAAGAGCGTTACTATTCGATTAATGTGGCGTTGTCATATTGTAAGTCTTTCATATATTATTTGTTATCCTAACAGGGACATTAAAATGAATATACATAGTATTAAATTATAAAAGTAGAATTTTCGTTTGCTTGTAGAAGAAAATAAATATTTGCAGGGTACAAAAAGTTATAAAAAACGCAACAAAATATATTTCGGCTGTGAACCGCGACTAAACGAGGAGAAAAATATATGGATATGGACCTAAACAGCGAGTGATGGCCATCGTGTTTTTACCCACCCTGTAGGTATTTATCATAGGGTAAATGGGGTTTTTATTATTTTATAATTTTTTATACGTTAAGGACTAATGTGTTTTTTTTTTTTTATTAAAACCTAATTTAAGAAAAAGTTTGATGATCTGAAAAAAAAGAGGGATTTTCTCTTCAAAGAAATCGCTGATCAAGAGTGTTGATGGAAAAGTACAAACAATTTCTAAGAAGTTGTACATGTCCCTTTTTATATACTCGTACTTAGACAAAGGTTCCTTGGTTGAATATTTATTTTGCTTTATTTTTATTTTATGGCTTTATGTTAACCCCTATAAAAATGAATTGAGAACGGGGCAACATTGCAGGTACATAGAGAATTAGATGAAGTTCTTTATTGATTGGTTACTTGGAAAATTGTTATTATTTGTTTTTTTCTCGTTTTCAAAATACAGTACGTACTCGATTAACGCAACTCTCGATTCACGCAACTCCTCGATTTTCGAAACAGATAAATTTTCACAATTGTGAAATTCTTACTCGATAAGTGCAACTTTTGTTTATTTCTATCTTTTCTTACTCTGGTTCCTGATTTTGTTAGTGTTTTTTGTGTATTTTTATTGTCTGGGCAGTTATTTTAGCGCTATTTGTAAGTTCGTTGTGGGGACGTAATTGATGTGCAGCTGTTGTGATGGTAGTTGGATGAATGTATCTTTTGAATGAAAGTTGTTTATTTCGTAAGTTTTGTTTAGTGGTCGGTCGTGTTTTTTATTCTCAAAAATGAGTATAACGAAAAAAATTGTGAAACTATCAATTCAAAATAAAAGTGAGATTTTAGAAAAAATAAATAAAGGCGCTTCAATAAAACCAATATGTAGTGAATATAATGTTCACAAATCTACAATAAGCAGATTAAAAGAAAAAGAGCATTTAATAAGAAGTTTTGTTTCGAATGCTGAATGTGGACCGAGGAAGAGGATTACATTAAAGAAGTGTGAATTGCCTAAAATGGAAAAAGCCTTGTACAAGTCGTTCCTTAAGCTTAATGTGCCAATTTCCAGCGAGCTCCTTAAATCAAAGGCGATCCAGTTGCACGAAAAAATTAAAGAGAGAGCAGGATCTTTTAGGGCGAGCAACGGTTGGTTGATTAATTTTAAAAAAAGACATGGAATTCGACTGCTAAAAATCTGTGGTGAAAAACTTTCCAACAAACAGCAGCTTGTAGATCCTTTCTTAAAAAAATGTAGGGACAAAATAAGACAGCTCGATTTGACTCCAAATCAAATTTATAATGCCGATGAGTCCGGCTTATTTTACCGACTATTGCCGGACAAAACACTTGTCAGCCTTAAGGAATCGTCAGCTCCTGGTAGAAAGAATAACGTTTCTCGCCTGTACTTGCACAAAGTGAAGCTATTTATCATCGGTAAATCGAAAAATCCAAGATCTTTTAAAAAATGTTGACCCCAAACCCGTGGTATATAAGGCAAATAAAAATGCTTGGATGACCTTGGCTTTTTTTGAACAATGGTTCCACTTCACATTTGTGCCTGAGGTGAGAAAAATTCTTTTAATAGGTCGCCCTTTTTAAAATGTTTTTCTGTTTTTTTCAGGTAAGAATCTTTTTAAGATCAAAAGGACTTCCAGCCAAGACGCTTCTACTTTTGGATAACGCTCCGTGTCACCCAAAATATGGCGAGTTGAAAAGTGATGACGGCATGATTGTTGTCATGTATTTTAATGCAAATTGTACTGCTCTTCTTCAGCCAATGGATCAGAACGTTATAAATTTAACAAAGCTTCATTATAAACAAAGTCTATTGGCCTTTTTAATTGGTTGTGAGGGATCAGACCTTGAAGCAAAAATTAAAGCATTCAATCTCCGAAATGCAATTTGCCTGCTATCTAACGCATGGGATGGGCTGCAGGCAAGATCAATTAAAAAATGCTGGAATGTGTTGATGGCTTCACATTGTGATTGGGAAAATGAAGATGAGTTACCTTTAAGCACAGTCAGAGCTCAAATTATCAGTGAACACGCGGTTGTAGAATCCATATCAACTTTTTTCAATGATATTTCTCGCAGCGAATTGATTTCGAATGATGAAATAAATGATTGGGTTTGCGAAACCAATTACAACAATGAGGAAATACAACAAATTGAAGAAAATGAGTCTGCCGGATCTGATGAAAGTGAACCCGAGGTTGATATTCCTGCTCCTAAAATAAAGACTGAGACTGCAATAAAAAGCATAAACACAGCAATTCAATGGGCTGAACAAAATTCAGTCCCTATAGATCAAATTTTTAATCTTCAAAAATTACGAAAAATGGTTATACTAAAAAAATCAACAAATTCAACAATCCAAACGAAATTGCCCAATTTTTTCAAAAAAAAAAAACAATAAGTTGCTCAATATGAAAATTTATGTACTAAATGAATTATCTTGTTTCCTTTCTTTTTTACACAATTATATTATAATAATAAAACATTTTGGTGCTAAATAAACTGATTTCTGGTTTTGATCTTGAATTGAACTCTTTTAAAAATTGACTCGGTTATTGCAACAACCTCGGTCATTGCAACTAACCTCGGTTTCTATTAGTTGCGATAATCGAGTACGTACTGTATATAATTAATAATAACCATCATAATAAAGTATAATTGAACTTAAATGGGTTTCCGGTCACTGTTTTTTGTTATATAAATTGGCATCAACGACTGATCGTGATTAGTAAAATTTGGTGTTTATTTGAGCTGAGACTAAAAATATTGTTTAAAAAAAATGGGAAGACCTAAAAAAAACTATTTGGAAGTATTTTGATAAAACGGAAAAAACTGTCAAGTGCAAATTTTGCTAGCAAGAGCTATTTACGTAAGCGGTTCACCTTTATCGTTAGTTGAGCATTCATTATGGAAGTAATTTTTTGAAGAATTGCAACCATCATTCAAACTGCCATCCAGGAAGCAATTGGCAACAACTTATTTGGAGGAAGAATACAAGGAGGTTAAAAGCAAAATTGCAAATCAACTATGTAGATAGTGCACAACATTTACACCTGCAATGTAATGCTTTTTAAATGAGTCACGTCGATAGAATTTATTTATGAAGTATCGAAAAGTATGGGACTGATGTTATGTCTGATTTGGCTATGTATCGATCCAAGGAAGACATTTGGGCAAAAGAATTCCTTTGGTCAAGCGCTTCGTCAATAGAACCCTTAATATGGTGGAAAGGTCTTTGTGCAAGCAAAAATTTAAACAAAATTGCAGCACGAATTTTATCAGCACCTATAACTTCAGCAGCCACGGAAAGATCGTTTAGAAAAATTTAGTTGGATATATAGTAAAAAACGAAACCTTCTTACTGTTGAAAGGGCCGGAAAACTCACATGTACCATATAGCTCATAACTGGAATATTGAACTATCACAAAAGACAAATCTTGAACGAAAGGCAGAAAAAGAAGAACAGCCAAGTTGCAGTTATAATATCAACATACCCAGCACATCAAAAAAAAAAAAAAAAAACTGAATCGGAAGAACCCATCTCTTTGGATAGGACAACAGTTAATATACTAAGCGATTCCAGTGAATCAGATTAATTTTTATTAAAAAAGTATTTTATAATATTGATTTTTTTTGTTCACTTAAATAAAGGCTAAGAATGAATAAAATAAATTCTTTTTATTGATTTAAAGTAAATACCCACATTTTTACCATTTTAAAATGGTATATACCGGGTATTTGCCCATCACTAACCCCAATACAGTCATTGATTGAAGAATTATTAATCGGACCATCCCAGAAGGAAGGAAGGACTTTAAAGCGGGCGATTACCATAAGGATATGAATACTATTAATAAAAATAATAGAAAAAAACCTATTACATGCAATTTATTTTTACTTTTCAAAAGGAAAATATCATCAAAACTAGGTAGCCTCCTAGCCATAGGTCCATCGCCGCAAATATCTACGTCATGATAGACGTATGACTTCCCTCAAGAGTTCAAAGCTTATGAATTTCATGGTAGGGGCTAACATCCTAGAAGGATGGGACATTGCAAGTCGTGTGATTGTAGATGGTCCTCATTTTTCAATAAACAGAACAATCAAAACAGAAAGAGAAGCGTTACAACTCATACCGAGGGTCCTGCATATCCACCATCCTGAAGTTCAACATTTTCACCTGATCCAATATAGTGGATGTGATTTCTGATGCTCAACAAAGTCTTCTCGATTCAAACAATATTCCTTGTGATATTTTTCCTGTTTCGAATTTAGTCACATAGAGAATTTCTATAAAAACATTTAAGTACAATTTATTTAAATTAGGGTGTAACTGAAACGGACGATTGAGCGGCCGGACTGCCTAAGACATGACTCAGGCCAATAACGCAACCTTTGAAGTTCGCGTCAAATGCTTTCTTTACCTCCCCTTAGTGGTGGGATTTGGAAACTTCATATGTAAGCCCTTATATATGCAGGTTTAAAGTGCAAGTGCGACCCAGGATTCAACGTTGGGTAGAGAAACGTTTTTTATGGCTACTTTGACATTTTCTAAACCCAGATATAAAAGGAGCTCCAGAACCAGCGATGGCAGCATTCATAACTTCCTGCGAGGGTATTCACCTCAGTGTAGCGGAATCCTAATATTCAAAGGGTGGCACAAAGGAGCTAGGCCTCCAAGTTTAATGTTTCCCTTGGGATAAACTCCCCTGCAGTATATAAAAAAATGTATGGTTATGAAACAACCAAAACCCTCTGATATACATAAAGGATACCATTGTCTATGAAGCATGCTTTTACAAATTGACAAACGATTTAAAGTAGAATATTAGCACCTTAACAGATCATGCGCAGCCAAAGACCTTGCGAAAACCCTAATTCTTGGATATCGGCCTTATATGAGCGCACGACCCGAGGGAGGAAAAAGACCATGTTTTAACGCAAAATTTTTAGCTTGAGTGCATCCTTGTATCACATCCGGTAAATAAAGCCTGCACATCACCTTCGACAACGGATTCAGGAGTATCAAGTTCGCTTCGAATCGAAATGTCATTGCAGCAATAACGCGGTTTACGCATTTCCACCAATCAACTCCAGTATTCTGGATGTCCGAAAGTTCCGAGGGGCCAACACTATTATATTCGGGCCAAGGAATAAGGGAAACAACTATGAAGATGTCTAACTTCGGAAGGTTGAAATCGGATAAGACTAGCAGGGCCCTTCCAAATAAGTGTACCTTCACCTCACCACCCTTTGGCCAGCCAGAATCTTGTTGTGAATCGCAGCGGCAAAGCTACTAACACGATATCTGCGATGCCGCCTCTGATGTGGTATGGCATCGGCCCATCACCACAGATTTTGACTTTGTAAAGAGCATGCACTGAAACACCTCTAAAATATGGTCGGACGAAAGCATGCCAGACGCATGCAACCTCAGCATTGTATGCAAGATCCTGAAGAAAGGAGATCATCTGACATAGACATTATCCGCAGAACATTAATTGGAACAAAGGCGGCGAAGATTCCTCCGCCAGTAGGTATCAAAGGAGGAAAACGCCAAGCGATTAACAACTTCTTAATTCGCAAAGATAATTTTATTGAACAGCAATCATTATTTACAAAAGGAGCATTCACGGGGTGATCACATATTTCGGCAAAGACGCACTTTCATTTCAAATCGCTCTGTGCACAAGCCACAAGTCAGTATAACGAAAGAGCGAGTCGATAGTCAAGGATAAACTGTTGCTACAATACTTTGCTAGAACTAGAGCATGTGAGAAACCAGTATAGGCATTGCATTGGAAACTGAGAAATGTACCCTCACAAGCTTAGAGGTGTACCGATGAAGAAAAAACTCAAGAATTTCAATCGTCAAAATACATGAACATATTGAAGATGAGCATGAATGAAATAACAGATTTTAAGCCCAAGTCGGCGAAGCAGTCGTGCCAGTTCACGCACCCTCCGAAGTATGGACGAGAATTGGAATGATTAACCAGCGGAAGGTGAGCTTTCTTGTCCCACTTTATAAAGGCAAAGGGGACTTGAGAAACTGCGAGAACTACAACTATCGATGACACTAATGTCGCATATAATGGTTCTTGAACATCGAAAGCGAAATATTAGTCAACTCCATGGCAGGCGAAGGAGTTTGGTGAGAGGCAGGTCAGCATATAACGCTCAAAGTTTACGGATAACGATGGAGAAAAAGCATTCGACAGAGTTCTCAGAGATCTTATTTGACGAGGCAAAGATCTCGAAATGTACCCAAGAGCACATATATAAGTATGATGCGCGATATGCACGATAAAGTTAAAATAAAAGTTAAATGCACAGCGGAAATAGCCGAAGAATTCGAAGTTAAAATTATAGTAGAGTAACCGTAACCGTAGGCAGTATACAAAATCGGTTGCTTTTAACTTCGTACAATAGTTTCTACTGAAGCAGTGATGATAGCGCTATCATAAGCAGAGACATGCCAACTCTTCAGACAACTCTTGATGCTGGACTTAAAACCATAGAAGATAAAGGGCTATGAATCAGTTGTACTTAGACCGAATATCTACATTGCCTTATCTCCAACCCACAGATCCAACTCCTGGCATCTAGAGAAGTAGTCATCGTACCAAAGTGCAAAAAATTTAATATTTGTATTCGTACTTAGGCTCTATCGATTACCAACAAGGAAATTGCGATAACGATGTCACACATAGAGTGTGGGCTGGCTTAAATAAAGCGACAACTCCACATTAAGAAACCGATAGTGGGCAAACAACTTGAAGCTGAGAAAATCAGCTGCTTTCACAATGATTAACGGAGGCCATCAAAAAATCCATTTCAACATGCAATGGAAACTCAAGTTCCAGCCGAGTACAAAGACGAGGCTAACAGAAAAAATTATTGGATAAATCAAATCAAAAAGAAAAAAAAAACATCAACAAACTGGTTGATCTAAAATAGAGCGTCCATAGAATAATTAGACGTAATTCGAAAAACCATGAATAGTACCGCGTCGGGTCATGAATCATCAGTAAAATAGTCGGTAAAAATGAGCCAAGTGCTAATCTATACATATATGGTAGAACTATGATAACTAAGCCGATTCTATCACAAACAACTTGAACTAATAAATCTCTATGTGGAACACTTGTGTCACTGAAGCAAAAACTAAATCATTCAAGCCACTACAAGCACACGATCAGTACAAATGAATAAACTAAAGGTCCATCAAAAAAAGAAAATAAATAAATAGAGGAACAACTAATTCATTTGATTGTATTATGGATACGAACATAAATTTCTATCAAATAGGATACATGCTTCCTTCTTGTTTTGCTAAAAAAAAATCATAACTTTGCTTAGCAATAAGTTTTGTTTCATTTTTATATTATTTTGTTTGTTTTATTGGTTTTCTTTGTTGTTTTGTTTTGTTTTATTTTTCTTTTGTTATAATTAAAATACAAATACATTATGTTCACGCTTTAATACATAATTAATTAATCACTTTAAATACATATACAAATATATATAATAATAATAATTACAGCACCTACGTAAAATTAGGTTTTAAATTTTTTTTTTCTTTATAAATTTAAACAAAAAAGAATTGTATATAAAAAAAAATTGTCAAAAAGAAGTAATATTTGTAGAACTTTTGAAAGTGCATTTTATTTTGTTGTTTTATGTGATTTTTGTTTGACTTATTCCTTAGGAATACACCAATTCCCTGCCGCTTGGTATGGAGAAGCAGAGAATTGGTTTATTAAATGAATTTCTCTCGAACTTTCGACAATTTAAAAAAAAAAAAAAAAAAACAAAGAAAAGAAGCAGAAGTAAGTAGGTAGGTATACTTAATATGGTCGAGAATGAAGACACTCTTGCTCACACTTATAAAAAACAAATAAGTTAAAGTGATTTCGTTCTCTTTTTGTATTCTTCTACATGCTCTTAGTATAAGAAAAAAAATTAGTTACGTTTAGTATTGCTTTACTTCTTCACTTAATTGCTGTTTACATTATTTTGTACACTATCCATATTTGGAATGTAGTCCATGGCCATTAGACATGCAAATACAGTCATCACCATTTTTGGTTTCACTTCGGTGATATCCTCAGGCAGGGCATAAACACGAGCACCAATTTTGCGCGCCATCGAAATTGCGTATTTTGCATTGGCGAGGTTGTCCTAAAAAAATAGAAAACATCAAATACACTCAGATTAGATATAAATTTTCTTTGAATTGATCCTACCTCCTGACTGCCAGTGTGTCGCACCAATTCATAATTGATGCTGCCTTGTTTGATTGAGTCAATCAGATCGATGACGATCTTACCATCGGCGATCGCAGAATCATTAAAGTTCTTTAGACTTGTTTGCTTGCCACCAGCGGCTAGTTTCTCATTTACCCATTGGACGATTTCCATTTCGATGATTGGATTACCAGTGTTAGCCAGACGAGAAAGAATCGAAAGTGTGTAGGCACGCATCAGTTGCCAAATTAAAGCTGCAAATAAAATATTTATATTCAACGTCTCCATTTGTGAGAAGTCTTTATGAAAACCTACCTAATGTCAAGGTTGCATTTCCATCATTCAAATCCTGTCCAGCGATTCCAACTAAGGAGAACTTTAGTTGTTTACCCAATTCCACGGCATAATTACAATTCTCCAATTTCTCCATGAACTTCTTGCGCGGAGTAAACCTTTTGTGCACTTTGCTCCAGTTGACGATGCCTGGCTTAATGATATCAAACAATTGGAAAATAACCAAACCATCAGCCAGATCCGAATAGAGCCAGTTGACGTGAGGAGCCACACCCATGGAGTTCATCCAGTTTCTGTAAGCTGGACAAAGAGAATAAACAATAAGTAAATTAGTCCGTTTCTTAATACAGTAAATTATCGATTATATGAATTCCTCCGATATATCATCTAAAGCGCGTATATCAAATACACAATTCGTTCAAAAAGTTCCGGCACAGATTTGTTTTAAAAAAAGATAAAGATAATTTAGTACCCTGTCCTATCCCATCGTCACCTGCTATTATTCTTCCCTAGCAGACTTCAGCTTAGAGAATAGAATAATAAATCAGGCGTGGCCAAATTCTGCGAGTATCTTAAAACTTAAAACTGAATTACCAATGACGACGCATGCCCAGAGCATTATCATGTAGAAGAAACCAATCGCCGTGCAGTACAATTCTAGACGCACGGGCCATATCCGTTTCAATATAAGATGCAATATCGGACAGCGTCAAACTAGATACGTGAAGAAATTCACGAACTGGAGTACTTTTCAAGAAAATCTCGCTATCAAAAGCTGACTCACTGCTATCTCTACAGTCCACTGGGGACGTAAATGAAGCGGTGGATTAACTAAAGGAAGGCATTATCTCATCATTTAAATGCAGTTGCAAATTGAAACACAATATGGTCAAAAGGTGTGGACCATGGTGGAATCCTCAATTTGATCCAAACACACCGGTAATTGGGACCTTCACAGGACCGCATTGACCAACTTCAATAAAAAAATTGACAAAATCTAAGACAGCTTCCTTGGGAAAGGATTGTGAGAACCTGGAAAAACTGCCAGAAATCTTCCGTCTCCAAAAAGTTATATCAAAGCTCTCTTCAAAGAGCTTAGGTCTGTTACAAAAGAAAATGTACTTTCACAGCTAGTCGAGAGGAAAGTCTAAAAATGCTATTCAAGGCTCATTTGCCAGACTTGACCCTTTTAAACAACACACATTATGTCCGAAACCACAAGCTTTCCTTGCAACAACAGGATTAACAGTCTATCTGGAAATATGTTCACTGTTCAGCATAGACAAAGTTGAATAACCCATAAACTCATTTAAACTACATAAACCACCTGGATTTGGCGTAACCTTTCCAGCACTGATTCAAAAAGATCTAGTCCAGATTTTTCCCACTCTAACCGCCTTATGTAGGTATAGATTCAGATGGGGATATATCCGAAAAGCCTGGAGGGAAACGTAGTTTTTATCACTAACCAGATAAAACTAGTGAACTACCCAAATCTTATCGACCCATATGAAAAGACTTATCAGAGACCTTCTCAACAAAGATTCGCCTCTGCATCCTCACTAATATGAAAACTGGAAAGAAAAATCCACAGAAGGCGCTCTACTAGATCTGGTAACACCGATTAAAGAAGTCTACCGCAAAAAGAAGATTGCACTATGTGCCTTCGTAGATACTGTAGCTTCTTTTGATAATACCGGATAAGAATCCATTTCGGAAGCCATGTCCAAAAAGAGTATTGACCATCCCACTACCCGTTGGGTTAGAGCAGTGCTCGTAAACCGGAAAATCGCCACATCATCCGCTAAGACTTAAATCCCAGTCTCAGCCGTCGAAGGTTGTCCACAAGGAGGTGTTCTCTCACCGCTCTTGTGGTCACTGGTCATTGATGACCTACTAATAAAACTTAGTAATCTGTGCTATCAAACAATAGGATATGCCGACGATTTAGTCATAATAGTGAACATGAACCTAAAGACCTTTGCTATAAGATACAGACTGCTCTAAACATAGTAAACGACAGGTGTGTTGGAGAATCAAACCCAGTAAAGCTATACTTGTTCCCTTCACTCGTAAAAGAAATCTGAGGCTTTACTAGCTCTCACTGAACGGTACAGAAATAGTGTTCTCCAACGAAGTAAAATATCTTGTCATGTCTCTCGATAAAAAACTAAATTGGAAGTCACATATTAATAATAAAATTACCAAAGCGACTAAAGCCATGTGGGATTGCCGTCGTATGTATACTAAGACCTGGAGATTTACCTCAGCGGTCACCGATTGGATATACTCGTAAATATATAGAGTCTTCCAATAGGGACTTCCAAACTTTGACAGTTGGTAGCGGCCACATTGTTAAAGCTACATCTGTCAAATTGGCTGTCATTCAGTGTGTCTTGCCAAATCACCATGCACGGACATAGCGTTCAACAACACTTGCAAATGGTAAAATTGTTTTATCAAAATGGGAGTTCTGTTCGAGCAATGTTCCACGCGCTTTGCCCATTTTACGGTTGCCATAGTCGTCCTACCGAAAGGACTATTCGCAGTGTAGTGATAAATTTGAGTCCACTAGTTCTGTAAACGATAAACCAACACCCGTACATGGACGAAACGCAAGATCTGCCGAAAACATCGCCGCTGTCCTTGAGAGTGTGCAGGAGAATCCGAAGCAGGCGATTTCGCGTCATTCGCAAGAACTCGGCCTTTGGCAGACCACAACTTGGCGAATTTTGCCTCGTGATTTGGGCCTGCACTCGTACGAAATTCAACTGACCCAGGAACTGGGTTCGCTGTATGGGCTCTGGAGCAGCTGGAAACTGAGCCTAATTTTCATCGAAAAATTATCTTCAGCGATGAAGCCCATTTCTGGATGAATGAGTACGTCAACAAACAAAACTGTCGAGCTTGGGACGATACCAATCCACATGCGATCCAAGAGCGTCCAATGCATCCCGAAAAAGTTCGTTGGCCAGGCTATCACCATCAACAACGAGCGCTATAGGTCGATTATCAACTTCTTTTGGCCTGAATTGGATAATATGGACACCAACGACATGTGGTTTCAGCAGGACAGCGCTACGTGCCACACAGCTAACGCCACATTGGAAATTCTGCACGAGCGATTCGAGGGCATGGTCATCTCACATGGAGGTGATGTGAACTGGCCACCGAGATCATGCGATTTGACCCCGTTAGACTTTTTCTTGTGGTGTTTTCTTAAGTCGCAAGTCTATGCGAATAAGCCACAAACCACAGCGGCCCTCAAAGTCAACATAACCCATGTCATAGGTTAAATTCAGCCTGATTTATCCACCAGCCATGGAAAATTGAACATTTCGGATGCGCGGAATCCAGAGAAGCCGCGTCGGATATTTGAACGATGTTATATTCCATACCTAATGGCATCGATAGGCCTTTCAAACGAATAAAAAATTTCGATGATATCTCACACACACTTTGTTTTATTTAAATTTAAAGATAGGAAGCCCTTTACAATGATGATACGACCTATCATCATCTACTCATTAGTAGTATGGTGGAACAAAAGAAAAGGGAAATCTACCACACAAATACTGCAGCGGCTACAAAGACTTGAATGTCTCGGCATCGCCGGCGTTATGCACACATGACCCGCAGCACGTATAGAAGCCTTAATTGGTTTAACGTTACTCAATCTCTTTACAAAAAAGATGGCAATTCGCACCACGGTCAGGCCCAAATGAATCTTCTCTCCGAAATGACCGCCTACTACCTAAGTCTCTGTTCCTGGACAAATGGTTCAATATAGTGATCCCAAGCCGAGAAACATGGAACTGTAAGAAGTTGGGTTGGACTCAAACCTTAAAGGTATTAAGTGTTATACGCATGGATCAAAGATGGATATTGAAGTGGGTGCTAGTATATTTGGTTCAATCACCAGAATTACCCAACCATTGGAAAAAAGTCCCAGCATAATTCAACCGGAAATACATGCCATTTAGGTGTGCGCCAATCTCATCCTCGATATGGGAATGAAGGGCGTCCCCATCCATATACTCAATCAACCATTAAAGCATTAGGGTCTATACTCACTGGCTCCAAATCAGTATTGCACTGTTTCAGTACACTACAAGATCTCTCCCATAAGAAAAAAGTAAAACTTTGTTGTTAGCCTGGTCATAAAGGTATTGCCGGAAATGCAATAGCCGACGAACTGCCCAGAAACGATTCGGCTGATTCTTTCATCGATCGTGAGCCGTTCTGTAATATCCCGAATTCGGCAATTAACGCAGCAATAAAGAGTTGGGAGAACATGATGGCTAAAAGAGCCACCAAACCGTTTCACAAAAAATCAAAAGAATCCCTACAACTCAAAAGGGATGATATCAGAAAACTAGTTGGATTTCTAACCGGACACTGCCACCTTTGTATGAAAGACGACGATACTGCGGAACACATTTTATGTGAATGCATGGCTCTAAGTGCGTTAAGGAGGCAACACATCCGCAGAGAAATTTTAATCTCTGAGAAAATTCTCAAATGCATTAAAAAAGTTGACCCTCTGTATGCTTCCTAATACTGATTTTGTGGTACAAAAGATCTCCTACCGACTGCGTTTTCAGTGAAGTCTTACATTTTCGAAGTAGCCTGGAAGCTGTAAGAGGATTTAGATAGCTTTAAGCGCAGCTTGGCTGTCGCTACAGAGCAAATACTTCGCCCCCTCCACCGATTCTTCACAATATAGTTCGTTGCCATCAGGATTGTGTATATATCTCAGCTTGGAGGACAGACACAAGTTTCCCTAATGATGAGTGAAGTCTAACGTTGTGGTCCTCCAGAAAGACATCAGCGCCGCATTCTAAACCAATATTGAATCCATTCATGAAGACCCAACTACATTCCTTTCCTGGCTCAGATTCTGGCCGAAACCATGTTTGGGGACAAGGAAAATCGATTCCGTATTTTTCCCGCAACAGAGTCAGAAGACAGTGACAGCCAGACAGATAGTGTGCAATGTGTTATACCAAAAACCGCTTACCTGTTTAGACTCGACATAGCATATTGGCCACATTCAGCATTCGTAATCAGTGTCATATACACCATCATTACTTTTATCCACAAAGCTATAGATTCGTCTACGATGTGTTGTCTGGATCTGGATTTAGATCTGAGTAAAGAACAGATTTACGAGTCGGGACTGTATGTACTACTCGTATAAAATGCAACCGGGAAGCAAAATAGCCAAAGAGCACGTAGCTTGCAAAATGCTACAGGTACGCATAAGCTAAAGGCATTAGTAATTGGAAAAACCAACACACCAAGAGCATCTGACAACATTGAAATACCTGTTGAGTATTATAGTAGAGGGCTACTAGAGCTTTTTGTTTCATTAGATCTGCAATATTTTCTGTCCACTCCAGTTTGCTGTCCAAGTGCTGAGGCCTAGTTACCTGACACTCCTCGATAAAATTAGAAAGATGCCAATTAGTAGCGTGGTATGATACAGAGTCAAGAGAAGACGCTCTGCTTTGGCTGAGTTTACAATAAGGCTCGCTATGTGTTCAAGAGGAGAGTATGTCTAATACACATTGGAGAATACTGCAGGCTGTTTGCCCGAAACATAAAAAGTTAAATCGCATGAGTAAACGTCCCGCGTCCTCTAATTTGGTAAACCCCTTGAGTAACATAGTGTCTCTGACATATTGTAAAATATTCTGTAGTTGTGGATAAAAAAAAAGAGAAGAAACCATCTAGTTCTGGTGGCCTGCAAAGCCACAAGGTACAAGCTATCCATTTAAACCTTTTCCCCGTAAATTACGCACGGATTTGCTAACGTACAACCATGGCAGAAGTCTTCATAAAGATTCTTTCTCAAATTAAACGGAATACCATCCGTGTGTTTAAGTACTCTCAAAATTCGAGGTGTTTTGGGCAGAACTTTGCATAGACTTGAAGATTTACTTCTATTGGTGATTCATTCGAAGAAACTGCTCAACCTTCCTTACTTCTCGTTTTTAGTTTCCTAAGGAAGCTTTGTAGGTTTCTCAGTCACATTATTCTAGCGCAAGCAATATATAAAGAGGAAATAAATTCGCTCTTGAACTCGTTAAGCTCTAGCTGCAATATCAGAGTATAACTTTCGCATCTAACCAGTTTGGAATGTGTTGTTGTGTTGTGTTTCTCACCTAACTTTTTCTTTTCCTAACATTAACACTCTAAATGTGACGGTTCACGGTTTGTTGGTTTTTAATGACCAAAATAGCCTCATAAATGTTAACGCTGCCTTCACCAGTATTGTGAGATATATTTTCAATATAAGGCAGTGTTAAGCCGTCTCTTTTTTTTTAGATAAATATCTCTCTGTCTTCTATGCTCCCTAATGCAAATATGGCAGCTAAAATACCTCAACAATAAGCTTTTGTTGTTGCGATCAAACAAATCTTTCTTGCTAAACACTCACGCTTCACACCCGAACACACATTTTTTGTGTTAAATACATGGAATAAGAATAATTTTTGTTTTAATTTAAGAAAACTTACTTTTCTCTTCGCGAGTTTCTTCGATTGTCTGTAGACCTTCAATTTCCTCGGGTTTGTCCAAGCCTGGATGATTGTTGAAAAGATTGGCAACGAAAGCCAAATTCAATTTGTACACTCCATTGACGACATCCTGTGGTGTCAAGAAACTACGGCAGTTCAATTTGGCAGCCTGCTGCAACATAATTTCAGCCCTTGACGTCAAATCTTGTTCCTACAAAAAAAAAAAAAAAACATAATTGAATAAGACTCCCATTCACAAAACTCTTTTAAAAAAGAAAAACTCACCCTTAAAGCTTCCACATTAACTCCCGAATCATTTGATGCAATTTGCTTCAACAAGTGTGTATAGATCTCCGAATCAACAATGTCACTTTGGAAATTTGTGCAACGTCTCGAAATACCAGCTCTTTCCAAGTGATGATTGACCCAACGCAAAAGAATAGCCTCCGGTGATAGTTTCATCAAATCCTCTAGCCTTTCATCCTCGAACAGCAAACCAGCCAAGCCCGGACAACTGTCCAAGGTAATATGACTGAACAGACCAATTCGAATGATCTGCCATAATAAACCCAACACCAAATGTGGTTTACCCTTTGCCAAATCATGAGCATCGATGTTAACGATATTACAACCGATCGCTTGGGATGACACCAAGGCTAGAGTTAAATTTTCAAACTCTCTGTAAACGGTAAGGCTCTTTTTGTTGATTGCACGTTCGTCAATTGTGTCCGGACATGAGTGATTGATAATCTTGCAGAGTAAAATACCATCTCTGATTGATTGATACAAGTGTTTGCCTTCTTGATCGATTGGGAGTAAGTGCTTCAAATCGACATCGTATCCCAAGTTGGAGTTAATCCAATCAGAGAAAGCCAATTGCTCTTCCAGGCGAACTGAATGTGTTGTTCCTTCTGATGAGATCGAAGACATGCCACCCAATGTTTCGAGGTTTTCTTTTTTCGAGACAACTGTTTTGAATGTGCTTGCTACATCTTTGGACTTTAAGTCAAGACAGAGGTTTTCGAATTCCTCTAGATTAAGTTTGCCTTGATGGGCGGTTCTCTGCTTGTTACGGAATTCATCGATCATTTCACGTACTTGGTAGCCGGCGAGCTTGAAACCGACTTGATCGAGGGCGTCTTTAAGTTCCGTAAGGTCAATGAAACCATCTTTGTTTGCATCAATCTGAAATAGAAAGAATGGAAAGAATGTTTAGTAAGAATTTTAAGGAAGTGTGTTTTTTTGTTATTTAAAAATGTTAAGGTGTGTTTGTGTCTTATTATACATTGGAAGTAAAAGGAATCAAAACCGATTGCAAGGAGTTCAACCGAATGAATTCTTCCGACGTGCGTTAGTTGGATCACCAGTTACAACGTAGGACCCTAACTTCTTTGAAACGAAAGTCAACGATTTGAATATGAACTCATACTCAGATTCGGATAGAATGATCAGATTTATAAGAAAGAAATTCGCAGGACATTGGGTTGTTTCAAATTGAAGATATTTCATGCGGTACAAGTTGGATATTTTGAACTGGTGGGATGAGTACTCCTCCTCGGCAACTGGGAACACTTACTCTGCTCTAAAAGGCTCATATTATGGAAATCGTACAGTGATCGGACATTGGGGGTCAGTTTCCCGAGCTATCAAGGGAGTATCATCCCAAGATACCAATATACGAAACAACGCAAACGTTTACTGAGGATGAGAAGAATAGCAGTTATAGTAAATTGATGCCGCCTTCAACCTAAGCTTAAAGGTGACTTCGTAATCGTGAAGTGATGTGAGATTTTAAAGACAAGGCAGGAAATGATACCACTCAAACAAACATGTGATGAGTATACTCGGCCTCGAAGGACATAACCGCAATGACAATCGATTCATTGATTCTTGCAAGCGCTTAGTCATTAGAGGCCTACAAGATCAGTTAAACTTCATCTACTTGGTAGCAAACATTGAACTTGAGATTAGCCGATGATTTAGAAGTTGCATTTCTGATGCCACAAACAGGTGGAAAGCCGGCATCGGAATGGTTTGCATTAGCTGATAGCAAATTTGACCACATCAGAGCTACAACACCGACAGATTTCGAGAACCGACAGTTTTGACCAAGAAGCGGAAACAATAAGCAAATTTGAATACACACGTGTGGACTACCACTAACGCCCTTCGAAAAATGTTTGCGAAACCAAAAGGAAACTGTAGCGCATGGAATTATGATACATCATAGTGTACAGGCTAGAAGATGTATCAACCGACAATATAACTTATCAAGGAGTTTGCTGGAGCTTTGAACAACTAAAAATCAGCTCAGCGAGCACTTCGTGATTTAAATGAGCCTTTCAAAACAATGTGTAAAAGTAAAAGGCATCATACTCCTTCGTTTACAACAATACATTATTGGGTTGCAGAGTTTAAGCGAGACCGCACGAGTTGCCAAGACGAACATCGCAGTGGTCGACCAAATGAGGTGAGTTCACCAGAAATATTGAATATAATCCACAAAATGGTATTGGATGACCGCCGATTGAAAGTGCGAGAACTAGCAGATATAACAGGCATTTTAAAAAGCGCTGTTCATCGCATGTTGAATGAAAAATTGGACATGAGAAAGCAATGCGCAAGGTGGGTGCCCCGATTACTCACAATGGAACAAAAACAGCGTCGTGAGAATGTTTCAATTGAGTGTTTGGCAAAGGTTCACAGTAATAAAGACGAGTTTTTGCGTCGATTCATAACCATGGATGAAACATGGAACCATCACTTCACACCCGAGATGAAGGAACAGTCAAAACCATAGACTCAAAGGGAAGAATCGGCTCCGAAGAAGGCGAAGACAGTTCTCATCTCCAGACAAGGTCATGGTGTGATTTTGACATGCGCGTGGGATAATTTTCAGAGAGGAAAAACAGTCGATGGCATGTATTAAGCGAACTTATTGCGGCGTTTGAGAGATGAAATCAAGAAAAAACGGACGCATTTTTCAAAGAAAAAAGTTTTGTTTCATCAAGACAATGCACCAGTTCACTCATCCGTCATCCTAATGGCCAAAATCAATGAGTTAAAGTTCGAGCTGCTTCCTCACGCACCTTATTCGCCAGATTTAGCCCCCTCGGATTATTTTCTATTTCCGAATTTGAAAAAATGGCTCAGTGATAAGAGATTTGCCAACAGTAAGGAGGTGGAGTGTGCGGTTGATGGCTATTTTAAGGAGCTCGACGATTCTCATTATAAACAGGACATCGAAGCTATTGAACATCGCGGGGAAAATGTATTGAACTAAAAGGAGACTACGTAGAGAAATAAACATATTTTTCCCCAATTTTTTTGTATTTTCTTTGTTAGGTCGGGTACTTCTGGGACTACCCTGGTAAAATAATTCCGGATATGATCCTATACAGGAACAATAAACAAAGGGATTGAATATGTGTATCCAACAAGCATTTTGTGAAAGTCTTCGGTAAAGCTGACCTGACATGGATTACAGAAGAAGGACGTGATAAGTATAATCCAATCTGTACGATTACAGGGCAGTACTACAGCGGACACAAAGCTTATCGGCTAGGCAGAAGAGTTTGACAAATCTTACTTTTAAGATGGCTGGAACGAACCAAAAAATGTGGAGAACTTTTTATTTCTTACATGAGTATTTACTGATATCCACCCTCGTAGATCCTACTATGGCAGACGTCATATTACTTCATAAGCTAAGACGGTTTTATATGATTCGAGTTAAGAGTTACTGCCGCATCTAACATTCAATTTTAGTCCCAAGCGAAAGTCATTCGTTTCCAGAATTGAAACAAACTCTTATGTGGCGCATGCTTCGAGACCTTCAACGAGATAAATGCCAAAATACACGTTTTTCTAAATTTCACTGGATCTATGTTTGTTGTGCGCTTTCCAACAAGCTCTGCTTCTACGAATTAGCGGTTTATTATGTGCAGTTTCTTGTCTTTCTTGTTTCTTCTCACATCAAACTTTATTTCCGCTAAATTGTCAACAACAATGTCAAAACGACTCTTTGCATCATGCAAGAACTTTAACTCAACTGAACACAAGGTTGCATGTGATTTGAAATATGATCTGTCATTGTTCGCTGAATTGCAATTCAATTCCATTTGTCTGTTTGACATTGAACGAAGATAGTGTCAGTCGCAACGCAAGTCATTGTCAAGAAGTTCTTTGAAATGTCATCCGATGAAATTACTTCGGATACTCAATATTACATATCACCTCCTACATGAACGGGACAATGCGCAACTATCGTTTTCAATCAGCAGTTTGTCATGTTCGTTGGTATAAAAACAAAAATTCCAGACGCACGATCACGTAACGAGCATTCTAATGTCAATTCTGAATTCCATCAAACTGACGCGACACCGGCATTCCATATGCACTTTTCGACGTGTCGTTCATGCAGTCATCAATTTTCGATCATTGATGACAACAAAAACAAAAAGTCTCCCCACAAGTCTACACATTGTTATGTCTGACGTGTCGTAATAATGTTTTTCAATATTCGTGTCACTAGTAAAAAATGCTGTCTTCCCATGAATGACAATGCAATTGGTTTTATAATGCTGCCTTGTTACAAGCTGTCAACGTTCGTTTTCTTCCCGCCTAGATCTCAAGACCAAACTAATGACCAATTTATCGACTTCTTAGCGCAATTTACAAATATGGAAGCCTACAGAGCCACACAGAGAAACTTTGTTAAATGTTACGCAAAGGTTTTTGCTTTAAAATTTGAATATCATTATATCGTGTTTGTTTTTATGACTATAGCCGTGGCAACTAATTAGGAGCTGCTTGTAGAGGCCCAGGTGGGTGGTGAGTCACTAAGCAATTACATGAGGAACAAGTTAGGTGTTTACGTGAATTTTTATGCGTATTCTGTTGCACGAGTTTCGTTTATAAATAAACAATCTACGATCTTCTAAGTAAATACAAATTTTTTCGAATTTTCAGTTTTAGTGAAAAATTCCACCTAATCGAAGCAGTCAATGAGTCAGCGCGATGAGTAACTAAGTTAGTGGAGAAAATTGTTTATGATTGAGTTGATTTTCAATTATGCAGAAGTAATCGGGTTCAATTACTTCGATTGAACTACATCTGTGGCAGGTGTAATTTAGTAAACGTCTAACATGGTGGTGTCCGTTAAATATGTTGGCGCCATTCTCTTTGACATTTGATACTTTTGACGGTGCAATGCGCTTCAGTTTCTATTTTAAGTTGGGAAAATAGATACTTGACTGAGAGCCGGCAATTATAAAAACCTTAAAATTTAACACCAAAGCTGGCGATCGAATTTCTTCGAAAAGTGATCTACAGTTTACTAGTGATCTATTGCAATTCAGTAAATTCAAAATGATGCACGATACACCGCCTCTACATCAGGGATGTAAGCAAAATAAATATTAAGAGCCTAATTGCCGTTGTTTTAGTTAAAGCGACATATTTCAGTTGCAGAATACTGCAGAGTTTTCGGGCCATTTTAGTCACCCCACGCTCTATGGGCCATATTGCCATTGCCATTTGATTAGTGGTTACTGACAGAGCCTAAGTGTTGCAAATTTTTCCACCTCGGCATGATGACTCCTTTTTTAGATGTCAGAAGTTGAATTTGCGCGTCCGGAAAAAACGCAATGCAGATATAATTAATCGGTATAATTATACCTGATTTGTAATACGTTATCTTCTACATGCTTGCTTCATCCTGCCTGAGGGCATCACGTCGTTGCCTATACTAGCGCTATCATCTGCGGAAAGAAGAGAACTCGTTTCGGATTCGCCAATATGCTGTTTAGATAGAATTTCTTGCACGATATTAAAAAGCAAAGGACTTTGTAGACCGCCTTGGTGTTCCCCAACGTTAATAACGGTTATTCCTCTTATGTGCACATTATTTTCGTTTTTTTTTTATATACATCTCGGGTTCATTTTGAGATCCAAGTGCCGTCCATATAAGATGTTTGAAAACTCTATCGAACCTTCTTTGCAAATGTAGATCTTTCGAAGCGTCACGATGTTTCTTCAGCTTGATCTTTGGACTTTGAATCTAGTCATATGTCCACTTGGCCCCCACAAAGCCGGATTGACTGCCATGGAGTTGAATAACCTTGCCTTGTCGATTGTTTAAAACACTCTAGAATATTTTCATAGTACGCGACATGTTCCAATTTTTCGTGCCGCTTTTGCTTTGATAAAGTGGAACATAGAAGCTCACCTTTCGCTGGTAAGGCATTCTATCGCCTCTTATCATTTTACTGAACAAATTCGAGGGCCATTTGAACCAAAGATTTCCGGTTGCCCCACTTAATCCGGAGAGTAAGAGTTCCGGATCAACTTCACTCTCCCGGGTCATCCATTAACTGCTTCCCTAACTTAGGTTTCCGTAAAAGCTGGCTTTTTCTCTTCGTGCGTGACAGACGAGGGAATGGTACTGCGCTTCTTCTACTTCTTTGTTAAACTACTCTTTCAATCTATTTCAATTTTCGTTGTTTGTCGTTGTTCGCAGTTAGCAAATGAATCTATCTTTAGTTCTTTCTTCGTTATGCCGCAATCTTAAAAATGTTGGCTAGATTGCGCTTGTAATGCCGACTGGGCAAGTGTCGACATAACTTGCCAACGAAAGTCAACTACAGGACATGTATTCTCCATGCAGGGAGCTGCGGCGCCTACTGTTGCACTTTCAACGGCGGAATCCGAGTTCATAGTAATGATTACTGCGGCTCAAGAATCAATCTGGCTGAAACGACTTGAAGACGAACTATTCTCTGATTACTCTAAGGACGTACATGGATATTTTCTATGACAACAAGAGCGCAATTCAACGTGCAACTAACAACGCTTATTCGGCATGAACTAAGCATGTGGAAAGGAAAACCAAATTCATTCGTGAAAAAATTCAAAAAGGAGTCATCAAACGATTGCCAAGTGTTAAGCTCTCTGCAGATACAATTCGATTAGCATTAATTGGCTAAAAATTAAAGATAAATTTAATTTACGTTGAAATACTTTATACAATTTATTTTATCATTGAATTTTTTCTTCTCATTGAATTCAATATTCATTCAGGGAAAGTGTTAATTTGTAAGAATGAATCTTGTCTTTTGAACGCAACCATTTGTGAACTAACTATTTTGAATTAGTCTTGAAACAATTATAAACTATTGTGAACGCAACTTGAAATGTCATTCGAATAAACGAAGTTTCTGTTCTCGGCACTCCTGAAGTTTGGTCGCATTTCTCATTTTTCCAGCTCGTGTTTTCTTTTTTTTTGGTTAGAATTGTTATCACTTTTTTATCGACCGCGTGTAAACTACGCTCAAGCCATTGTGAATCTGAACTATGGGGGAGACAACTTTTCATCGAAAATCATTACATTTCCATCTCTGTAGATATGTGAATAATCAAAATAATCGCTTCTGGGGCACCGAAAATCCGCGTATAGCCCACGAAGAGCCATAACACCCGCTCAAAGTTATTGCATGATGTGCTCTTTACGCTGGAGGCGTCATCGGGCCTTATTTTTCGAAAACGCCGGGGACCAAACGACTACTGTGGACGACGAGCGCTACATAGCCATGCTCAACGACTTTCTCCTTCCTCAATTGGATGAATTGGGACTGGAGAACAAGTGGTTCCAACAGGATGGAGCAATGGCGCATATTGCACGAGCCACAACCGAAATTCTGAGGACTGTATTTCCGGGTCGCCTAATATCTCGTTTGATAATTTGCACTGGCCGACAAGATCGCCTGATTTAACCGTTCTAGACTCCTGTCTGTGGGTTTTTTTTTTTTTAAGTCACGAGTATAAGTTACCAAGCTTCAGAGTCTCAAGAATGCGAGGATATACCGCCGGAAGTTCTGGGCGCGGCCCAGAATTCAAGACATCAAATAAACATAATCCAAAGCAGAACCAACATTTTTCATTCATAAAAAAAATTACAGCCAAAGAACATTGGGTGACGGAAGACCTTCTGTCGGCAAAATGCATCCAGATTGGGGAAATATCAGGAGAGTACGGTGGATGCCGAAGAATTTCAAATCCCAACTGCAACAGTTTTTGCACCGTTACTTGTTAAATATGGAGTCTAGCAATGTCATGCAAAAGTATCGGACCGTGCCTATTGACCAACGCAGGATGCTTTTCAGCCAATTTGCCATGCAATATGTCCTGACAATATTTGATAGTGTTTATCGTTTCTCTTAGTTGGAGAAATGAAAAGTGGATTGGTCCTTTCGATGTCCACCAAATTGTCACCATAACCTTTTTTGAGTGAAGATCGGGCTTGCGGGTGTGTTTTGGTTTTTAATCTGCATCCAACCGCTGACCAGATCTTTTACGATTATCATACCGTATCCACTTTTCATCACAGATGACTATCCGGTGCAAAAACGGTTCAGTTTGGTTTCTTAATGTAAGCGATGCGCAGATTTCCAGGCGCGGTAGTTTTTGGGATTCGTTCAGTTCATGGGGTACCCACTTATCGAATTTCTTTACCTTTCCTATGAGAGAAAGGTGTCGACTTATTTTCATTGGGGATACTCCCATGCTTAGTGCAATCTTCCGCACCGATTTCGTTGGGTCTGCATCCACCCTTGCTTTTAAAACATCAACTAACGTTTCGGCTTCCCACGTGGTTCATTTTCAAGGCTGAAATCTCCCGAACGGAACTTTATATACCAACGTCGCGCGTTCGTTTACCGCTACATCTACAAATGCGTCATGTTTTTCATTGCCAATGACGCATTATGACCCATTTTAAATTCGTAAAGGAAGAGGGTTCGAATTTGAACTGCCGACAGCATGGTAAATAATTCCTAGAAAAAAAATAACGGTAATATAATGGACCCTAAAATTCTCACACGTCAAGCACACGTACCACTTTCTTTTATAAAAAAAGAAAATTTAACGTTCTGGAATAGAATGTTCACTCGAGAACTTCTTATTTCCGACTGAGCGAAAATCGGACATTTTATGCGGTACAACCCAGTAGTTCCAAACGAAGTAAAGGATAAGTTTTCGATTAGAAGATCAAATGCTCTTGTTTTAAACCTGGTCTAACCAAGTGGAGTCATTGCACCCAAAGCTTTCAAAAATAACTCATCATTGCATTTAATGGTTCGCTTTTCCTTTCCGAAAATCTACCTAATCGTCAAAAATATTAGAAATTCTGCCTCATCCTCCATTCCAACGTTCATTTGCAATGACATTCCAGCTGTCAGCTCTTTGGACAAGGCCAATCTGCTTGCTGCACACTTTGCGGCTAGCTCAACGCTCCCAGATTGTGCTTTGCCTCCGCCTACACTTGAGTGCGTCGAATCTTCAATGGAACAAATCTACTGTAGTAGCAAGAGTAATTAAAGATCTTAACATTCAAAAATCCGCTGGTCCAGATGGTATATCTCCCCTCCTTCTGAAGAGGTGTTCTTCCTCGCTGGCAACACCACTGCGTAAGCTTTTTCATCTTTAGGACTCTTTCCGAGTAGATGGAAAACAGCATTTGTCCAGCCCGTCCCTAAAAAAGGGGAATCTTCCTCTCTCCTCCTACAGACTCGTTTTACTTACGCCCCTTCTTTCCAAGGTCATGGAAGCGCTGATAAACCGTCAGCTCATGAAATATCTCGAAACATGAAAACTTCTCAATGACCGGCAGTATGGTTTTCGTAGCAACAGGTCCACTGGTGATCTGATGGCATGTCTCACCGAAAAGTGGCATTTGATACAGTTTCACAGCATTTGACCTTTCAGAACGTCCAATTCAAGTTGTTTTGGATGGTTTCAAGTCTGATATTCACAAGGTAAATGCTGGTGTGCCCCAGGGCTCCGTTCTGTCTCCGACACTCTTTTTAATTTTCGCACTTGCATCGTCGAAACTGATAAACTTTCCATTCTCGGTATGTGTGTCAATGACAGCTTACGTTGGAATGACTTCATATTCGACGTCGGCAAATATGCTGCGAAATTTCTAGGTCCCCTCAAACGATGTAACCTCAATATACAGGGTGTCCCAGTTTAGGTGTTCGTCCTCCTCGTGCAATACAATTTTTTGTTTGCCATAACTTAAGGAATCTTCAGCTATCAGGACGAAAACCTAAACTGGGACACCCTGTATGAGGAGTTTATCCGCCCGAAATTGGAGTACAATGCCGACATCTGGTCGGGTGCGTCCAAAACATTTCTGCACCTGCTAGATAGGATTCAAAACTATGCGATAAAACTCATAGGTGATACTAATATCACTCAAACAATGGACACCCTCGAACACCGACGTAATGTCTCGTGTCTCAGTCCGTTTTATCGCTATTTCCACCACAGAAATCGCCACTAGCATTCCGCCTCTTCAAACTTTTAACTGTAACACCCGTCTCGCTCTGAATGCTCATCAGTGCACCCTCAAGACCACTTTCGGACGTACTCTAAAATATCGTGATTCGTTCCTAAGTCGTACAACTCGGTTATGGAATGCCCTGCCTAGCTCTTTATTTTCTAGTCATTATAACCTTCAAACATTTAAAACCAACGTTCACCGGTACCTCTCTTTCCGTCCTCCCTGCTTTCCCTTCGCCCTCGCTATGTGCAAACATTTTAAGGATACATAAATCCCTTGAGCGCTCGCTGTTCAGTCTTTTAACACTGATTGGATAACATGTGCAATATTTTGTGCCATGGAAATTGGGAAATGACCGAGAAATAGCAAAAAGGGGTGATTTGCAAAAATTCCTCACAAGCTGCAGTTTTTTGCATAAAAGGAAGTCTAATCCAGGAACAAAGTGAATACCCAGACCAATTATCCAATGCAGGCTCTCTTCCAAGTTAGGCTTATTTCAAATGCTCTGGTTTGAGGTTGGATTGTACAGAGTTTTATACGCACTCATTGACAAGGAGATTCAGAAAAGAATCAAGAACGCAACTTATTTCTCTCTAAAAAAAAACAGATTTTTAGATTTCCATGTCAAGATAAATAACATAGACGCCACTCATAGTCAATGTCAGTCTACGCCACTCGTTAATTTCGAATTCATGAAAGTGTATTTGAAGTGCTTCCTTGCCGTAAAAAAGTCGCCGGTATCGTGATTACAAGGAAAAAAGTATTTTTAAAATATTTTAAGAATAAACAAATATTGAAAATAGATATCAGGCAGCTTAGGGCAGTTCACCGTAGTCAACAGAACATAGGCACCCCTTTCTAGTGGGTTTCTGGGGTTTTTTTTTTTTTTTTTTTTCATTTCTTATCAATACCGATTGGGGTTCCTATTAACTTGCACAATCTAGTACCACACATAGCAACCCCTTATCTTATCTACCCCTGAGGTATTCTTTTATTACAGATATTTTTTTTTTTTTTACCATTCATGTGTACAAGGTCTACTACCTCATTACCGTTGGTGAGCGCGATGAAAACTTACATTTTCCTCACCAGGCGAAAATAATTCATATCTTCAATTAGTAACTATGGTATAGTGTCTGCAATGGGGTTGAGTGTTAGTAATGGGGTTTTACCCTCATTACTTCCCCTTGTTTCCTTCTGTGAGGATTACCATTTACAATATTATATATGTAGTTGAAGCCTCTAGATCAATATGACACTTGAACGTAGCTTTGAAACGTTAGACTAGGGTGTGACGCATATGAAAGCAGGAAATGTTGCTTTCAAGGAATGTTCAGTTCTGGTGAGAATTTCTTCTCCGCGCACTCCATAAATGGTGGTGCTACTAATATTAACTTTAATGGGTTTTTAGCGAAATTAAAACAGGCCGCTCCCAGTAGTCGGTCGGCCAATGGAGAGCTGGTCGAGGTCGATTTTGAAATTTATTATGTTTCGTCTGAACTTGTGCAACTAATGAGAGATTGTGCACTTTCCTTATCTTAAACAAAAAAACAAAACAAAAAATATATCACACATACGCCCTATTGCATTGGTGCCGGTCTGTTTATGAACTCTGACTGAGGTTGTTGTGTCGAGGTTAGGCCTTATCTCAATTTGAAGCCAAGATTTTGTAGGTCTTTAGACTGTAATATGGAAACATAGCGCCTGTGGAAATGTTTGGATATTTATGACCGCCAAAAGATTAAAGCAGTAGGTTGTCTGTCATAAATCTATAAACAGGCTGAAATGGATTACCTTGTGTGGTAGGTGTACGTGAAGCTTTTTTATGGCGTTTGCATTGAAAATCTGTTTTTTTTTTTGCTTTTTATTAATATGTTTTCTCTACACCAATTTCTTAATCTTCAATGGTTTTATGGCCATTGTCCTAATCATAATTATAAAAATAATTTTTCAGTTGAATGGCATATCGATTGGATGATCGGGCTCAAAGCTCAAAATTGGAAGGCGATATTTGACCACGTGAATGATCGAAAATTCCACTTACGGAGAATGTACTGATTGGAAATATTGATTGAAAATATCTACCAATGACGACATCTTTGATAAGGAAACAAGAAAGAACTAAACGTACTTTGGATTGCTTATACTACAATTTGCATTCCAACTCGCCGCTGAATTCGTCCCTATCATATGAACGAGATTTAAGTACTATTGACAACGCTAGCAAATGCAGCAAGTGTAATGAATAACAGGCCTGGAGTACACAACATATGTGACAACTCAATGTAAAGAGTGTTTTTTGTTTTTAACCCTCTACCGCATACGAAGCCAAATATGTCTCTGCATTTTATGAAAACCGTTTCGAAATGACCTGAAAAACAGTACTTTTTTCATTTAAACATTCTTCAAAGATGGATAATTTAAAGTTTTGTGGACGAATTTCAAATGCCAACTAGAGATGGATCTAAAAGCAGACTCTGAGACGGAATTTGATGATTGTTTTTCCAATTGTTATGTTTCAGCAGCTGTCAAAGTTACCAATGGCATCCAGTTGTCAAAATATTCCGTAAGGTTTCCCATTTCATCATACATCGTTTTACGCAACGTGAATTTCGTCGTGAGGTCGGTCGTCATCATGGCTTCAGTGTGCAGGCAATTCGTCGCACCGTGGAGCGTGAGTATACTCTTTTGGATCTTAAGCCACCAACCAGACAGAGATTGGTGCGAAAAGAAGAAAACATAGCCGCCGTAGCGGCCAGTATCGAAAAAGACCCAGAAACATCGATTCGCGCCGATCAGCTGCATTTGGCATCGCCAGAGTCAACCCGGCTTATACACCCGTAAAAGACGCAAGAATTGAAGCCGTACGACCATAAACAATGCCGTGAGTTCGCTAACTGGGCGCTGAAATGTTGGCTGGAGATCCGAATTTTGGCCAAAAAATCATCTTCTCGGACGAGGCCCATTTTTGGCTCAGCGGCTATGTCAACAAGCAAAATTGCCATTATTAGAGCAAACACAATCCACAAGTGTTCGGCCAAGCATCAATGCATCCACAAAAATTGACTGTGTGCGGTTTATGGCAAGCGGCATCATCGGACCTAATTACTTTCGAAATGAGGAAGGAGACACCGATACCATCAATGGTCTCAGGTATATAGCGATGTTATCCGACTTTTTGTGATCAGAGCTCGACAACATCGATATATCCGAGCTGTGACTCCAACAAGAAGGCGCTACATGCCATACAAGCGACGCAACGCTCGAACTTGTGAAGAAGAAATTTGGCGACTATTATTTTCTCTGTGGCTACGACAAATCCTTAGTCTACGCTAACAAACCAACCACTTTGGACTGAAGCACTGCCAGCGAAGCCAAGGCAGGCATTTGACTGGTGTGCTATTCCGCACATAATGGCATGAACATAGCTTCAAAACAAAGCCAGAATCAATTTTATACCTCACACCGTTGTTTTTTTATTGAAATTTTTTTTCCAATCGTTTTGATTGTAACTGGTCACCCTTCAGCTCTGCCCACTCATCGATTGCAGCACGCAAATCATGCATTGAAAAATTTTCCACTGCTCGGACAAGGACGCGCTTCAAGTACTGAATGCTTGGATGTCGGGGAGCCACATTCTCCAGAATGGACCATAGTCTTGTAGTCTAATGGATAAAGGTCTGATCTACCAGAGGGCCAATCATCCGTGGAAATTAAGTTCGGAACGTTGTTTTTGAGTCGTTTTTGCCTTATGGGCTGGAGCGGAGTCTTTTTGAAAAATCCACGGTTTATTTGTGAATAGTGTTTTGTTGAAGAGCTACACAACGTTCTCTAAAGCTTCCGCTTGATACACTTTCGCCGAGATTTTGAGACCTTTCTCGCAGAAAAGAGCTCGGTGACCCCACCAAACCATCACAGAAGCTGGGTTGTGGCAACGTTGAATTCTAGCAACGAGTTCAGACTCTTGTCGTGATGACAGAGCATACATTCTGTGGTTCTGTTTCTTGAACGATTCTTCAGCGGAGAAAAATTTCTATTGTAGCCAGTAAAAAGTGTTCGTCTGAGACCGTTCCTCACGTACTGGCGAAGGAACGTCTCTCGAGACATGATTTTCTGCTTGCACAGCGGATTTCGGCAGATTCGATGCTCCACGATTTTGGTGATTTCCGGAATTTGCACGGTCGACTATTCAACCAGTATCCTTAAATAACTTCACGGTACGACACACAAAGATTTTCCACTGAAAGATTTCGCCTTATTCGTGGCATTTTGCAGATCAATTACGATACATGATTTTCGAGCGGGCCGCATTCCATAATTACAAGCAACTGATATCAAAAACTTTTTATTATTTCCTAGTCGTTATAACTTACAATCATTTAAGAACAATGTACATCGGTACCTCTCTTTTCTTCTTCCTAAGTTTCCTTCGTGCGCACAGTGTACAAACATTTTAAGGGTATAATAACCCCTTGAGAAAGTGGTAATTATAAAAACAAAAAAAAAACGCGGACACTTTGCATAAATGTCACTTGTCAAATAGCCTTCAAATTGGAGTGGATGCATTCATTGGTTATTGGCTCTTGAGAATGAATGCGTTCATTTCGTGTACCACAACATTTGCTAGTACTAGGTACGAGTAAATTGTATCCGTTGTCCCAATATACATATTCAGCTCAGCAACCATTTATCAGACACTACCGCACTGTGTTGCTATGATGTGGCTGTTTTTTTTTTCGTAATGATCAATCACGAATATTTTATTCACTTTGAATTCTCAAAGCCAATGCTAACTGTTGTGATTTTCCAGTCAAAAATAACGCAATCACTTGAACGCAAGCAATCTGCAAAACTTGACCGAAAACGATTTCACATGCAAATGACAAGAACGCGCAGACTGCGCACAGATGAAAATATCGGTGCCGTTAAGGAGGATCCTACTTCATCGATTCGTCACTGTGCGCAAGAATTTGACCCGTGTCTATCGACTTTGCCCAAGATTTTGCACAAGCAGTAGAAGATGAAGCCAGGCACTCATATTTTACGTCGTCACTTTGGTAATTGAACAATTGAACAATTGGAAAGCGGTCCACTTTTTTACCGTCAAATTTTGCTCAGTAGTGAGGCTTACTTCCGCCTTAAACGATTTTTTCATCAGCAAAATTGTCGAATATGGAGCGAGAAAAATCTAAATCTGACCAATCAGCTACCGTAGCACCCCGAAAAATGCACTATTTGGTGCGGTCTATATGGCAGCCCAAGGCCAGTCAACAACTCATGGATATCCTGGCTAGATGTAACACAAACATCAGAGATATAAACAATATTGAGCTATTTTGTAATAATCTCAATATGGCAATCATAACTGCCTTTCATCAAGATTGCCCCGAAAAAGAGAAAACAGGCAATCGACTTACGCCCTGGTGAAACAAATAACTAGTCAAACTAAGAACAGAGGCGAGAGAGCTCTTTAACCGGGCTAAACGTAATGGTGAATGAGAAATATACAAAAAAAAACACTCACCATCTACACCCAAGAAATTAGAAGGGCCAAGCGAAAATCGTGGAGAAACTTCTGTCATACAATCCATGGCACCACATTCATAAAATACCCCCTAAGCAGCACACTAATCCTATCGGTTCAATGAAAAAACCTGATGGCACATACGCCGAAAACGGGTTACCGACTCTTCAGATCTTAGCCAAAACACACGCGACGATAGTTCCAGAAGTCTAAGAAAACCCTCTCCAGAGAAGGATAAATAGACCGCTCAGAGAGGACTGGAACAGAGCAAATTTTCATAAAGGCAAAATAATTTGGGCAATCAACTCTTTTCATCCCTTTAAAGCCCCTGGTGACGATGTGGTATTCCCAGCTTTACTAAAGAAGGGCATAAATATGCCTACCAACCCAGGAAATCAACCATATACGCCCAACAAAATCTTACCACAAGGATTGAAAGATCTCTCAGAGATAAAGAGGTAGCGGTCGGTTGTTTCCTGGATATAGAAAGAGCATTTGACAACACAGAATTCTCCCAGATATATAGAGACATTCAAAACATGGGATTTGACGACACCACATGTAAATGGATAAAATATATGGTAGAGGATAAAAGAATAAAAACCTCATTAGGCAACAATACACTCAGTCCTACGCCGTAGAACTTGCTTATGGAATGCCCTGCCTAGCTCTTTATTTCCTAGTCATTATAACCTTCAAACATTTAAAACCAACGTTCACCTTTACCTCTCTTTCCACCCTCCCTGATTATCCTTCCCCCGCGCTGTGTGCAAACATCTTAACATCTTCCTTTGAGCGCGTGCAAATTATAAAACCAAAAAAAAAAATGTGTGATAGCTATGAAAGGATGCCCTCAGGGGGGAGACATTGCTATCTTAATGAGAGGTAAATTCGAGGACACAATCTCGGATCGCACCTAGTTGCTGAATGGTGCACAAAAGTTGGCCTCAAAGCCAATTCCAAGAGAAGAAGGCGAGGAAGGTTCAGAAATGCAACTCTCTTCGGTGGAACAATAGAAATCACACTGGATGAAAAACTTGCGTGGAACACTCATTTTTCTAAGATCATTGACAAGGCCAGGACCTCACTATGGACCAGCAAAAGTCTTTCTGGAAAAAATCCCGAAATACACCAACAGCTGCGCTTGAAGTTATCCTAAGCATCCCACCACCTCATCTAGAACTCATGAAAGAAGCAATGGTAAATGCCTACACTTAATAGAAAAATGTCTATCACGATATAACTTTCGACACAACTTTATGGGAACTGGAAACAGGAAAAACCAGCATTTGCCAATGACTCACATGTATGGTATACAGATAGTTTCATGTGCTTTACGTGGAGACCTGTCGTGTAGGCCTTATTCCAAGGAGTGCTTACGCTCATATCGGGATTAATACAATGCGTCAACCAACGCCCTTCGGATGATATTAAAACCACATCCAGTACCTATTAGAAGTCGTGTATCGTGATGACGATCTCCTCCCTTGATAAAGGGTTGAGGCCTATCTAAAACCTCTGCAATTTTGTGGGTCATGGCACCCGGTTGCTGTGCAAGTCCATACCGAGCAGACCGATTGGTTCCATAGCCATCAAATGGTTGAGCACAAGCCGTAGTACTACAGCCTATGTTGAACCATGAGGTATCCGAGTTCCAGTCGATCTACTTTCCCCGCGATTTTGGGTATAAACTGACAGCCACCACGATACTCCCACAAGGGGGCCAACTCCTAGGTCAGGCAAGAACCATAGTTCCGGGGGCTCCTGGTACCAGAGTATAGCCTCCGGTCGAGCTTTTAACCATCCTTACTAAGCAGCATCAGGGTATAGCTGCCTATATCGACGTCTAGAAAAAACTATGTTCGCATAGTCCTGAATCGTAGCTACTTGCGCATTGTTATCTAGAGAGCTGCCAACGTCGCAAACACCGTCTTCAAATATACGCCCAGATCCCTGACATCGTGATACAAGGGACATTCACACAGAATGTGTACCCAGTCTTCAAAAGAAGCCCCACACGAGCAGCCGTCCACCTGGCTAAGGCCGCTTTCGTGCAGGATTGCATTAAAGGAACCATGTCCAGTAAGAAGAAAGCCCAAATTGAGATTCAACCTCAGCTCCGGCCGCTCCCGCATGAACAATCATCTTTCAGGAAGCGGTAAGTTACCCTGCCGTTATCGCAATCGTCTAGTTGGGTCTTACGCTCCCGTAAGGACATCCGGTTGACATCAATGTCAGCCAACCAGTCTCTCTCACTTAAGGGGATACCCCTCTTTAGCTTGAAGGCTATACCACGTCGGATGGCCTCCAAGTCGAGAGGAGGCACTCCCATAAGAACCTGAAGTGCTTCCGTGGAGACAGTACGGCAAACAGGCAAACAACCAAGGAAGGCCACTCTTTGGCAAGAGAGCATCTTTCTGCGACCACGCACATTCGTAACTATGTCACACCATACTGATGCCCCAAATGTTGCACAGGCAACAAAAAGACCACTATATATTATACGCCTGCTGAGCCCCCCAAGCTTGTTATGGACTCTTACCAAGTGTGGTAAGAAGTTTAACCTCTCATTCATGGTTATACCCAGATACTTGACTTGTGTCACATATCTAAGAGTACGAGGGCGGTTCAATAAGTCCGTGACTTTGATTAAAACACAGATTTTTTGATAAAAAAATAATTTTATTTTTCAACGTAGTCTCCCTTGAGCTCTATACACTTTGTCCAACGCTTCTCCAATTTTTTTATCCCTTCCAAAAAAAATGATTTGTCGAGGTCCTCAAAATGACGAGATGACTTCATCATTGGAGTCAAATCTTTTTCCACCAAGCCATTTCTTCAGGTTTGGGAACAAGAAGTAGTCGCTCGGAGCCAAATCTGGAGAATAGGGTGGATGAGTTAACAATTCATAGCCCAATTCATGGATTTTTGCCATGGCAACTGCACATGTGTGCACCCTTGCATTGTCTTGGTGGAAAAGAACTTTTTTCTTGGCCAAATGAGGTCGTTTTTTTTTCAAATCGTCATTGAATCGGTCCAATAAGTTGGCATAATATTCCCCATTGATTGTTCTTCCCTTTTGAAGGTAGTCAATGTGGATTATCCCGCGTGCATCCCAAAAAACAGTCGCCATAACTTTATTGGCTGACAAACCCACCTTGGCCTTCTTTGGCGCCGATTCACCCTTAGAAACCCACTGTTTTGACTGTTGTTTGTTCTCTGGTGTGTTGTGATGGATCCATGTTTCGTCCACGGTTACAAAACGGCGCAAAAACTCCTCCATATTGCGATTAAACAACGCCAAACCTTCCTGTGAAGTTGTTACACGATTGCGTTTGTGGTCGACTGTGAGCAAACGCGGCACCCATCTTGCGGAAAGCTTTCTCATGCCCAAGTGATCATTCAAAATTGAAACCACTGAGCCATGCGAGATCCCTACGGCTTCCACAATCTCTCGCACTTTCAATCTTCGGTCGGCCAACACCATATCGTGAATTTTTTCGATTGTTTCGGGTGTAGAGACCTCAACTGGGCGTCCAGGACGTTCGGCATCTTCAGTGCTTGTACGGCCACAACGAAATTCAGTAAACCACTTTTTTACCATTGAAATCGATGGTGCAGAGTCCCCATAGTATTTATCAAGCTTAGCCTTGGTCTCGGTAATGGTTTTTTTTCGCAAGAAATAATGCTTAATAAGCACACGAAATTCACTTTTTTCCATTTTCTCCTCAAATTAGTGAGTAGTCTGATAAAAATAGCTGTCAAACACAAACTAACTGACGCAGCAAGTTTAAATTTTGACAGGAGTCAACTGACAAATGCTTGTTGACAGGAGCAGTGTTGCTGTTTCAGTAAAGAGGTCAGAAATTCAAAAATGCACGGAATTATTGACCCGCCCTCGTATCTCCACACAGCTTGATAATAAAGCGACCTCCCGCTTTATTAATGACTTGCCTTTGAGCAACATCATTACCTTTTTGAGAAACGCAAACGCCTACACTCCTGCTGCAGTCCTCAAAATGTCGGAGAACTGTGTTTCCCATTTCTTCCAGAGCTATCCTAGATCGTGCTTCCAGAATGAGTAACAGGTCGTCCTCGTATGAGCGGCACTTGAATGTTTCACATATCTGCCCCAGTAGGGGGTCCATCATTAGATTCCAAATAAATGGATTACAAATGGACTCCTGAGGACATCCACGCTCCACATTCCCACTCACACTCTCATTCAGGCCATTATTCATGACGTATGCACTTCTGCCGGAAAAGTAGCTTTTTTAAAGCTCAATTTCCTGGCACCCAATGTCATGCAGCCTTCGGAAAGTGCTTCGCCAACTTAGGTTGTCAAAGGCACCTCCAAAGTCTATAAAGATGCGTAACACATAGGTGGCGCTATTTGATCGGACGCTGTCTTTGACATAAGACCAAGCGTCCTCAATAGACATGACTTTTTCGAACCCGAATTGGAATTGAGACATCGGTTCGGTCAAATTATCAACAAGTCATGTATGATATACAGACGGATCCAAAACAAATGAAGGAGTATACTCCGGTCCTCGCACTAAAACATCCATACATCCATACACGGTATGGTACAAGCAGCTCCATATTTCAAGCTGAAATCCATGCAATAGAGCTTTGCATTCGAGAGAATCTAAACAGATACCTACTCGTATATAACAAACAAAAACATTTATATTCTCTTCGATAGCAGAGCACGTACACAGCGCGGCCGAGCAGCCCTACTTGCATTAACGTCTTTGAAATAAAATCAAAACTGGTCTGGGATTGCCTTCAACTCCTACAAATACTGGCCACCACAAACAAAGTCCATCTGATTTGGGTGCCACGACCTAGCGGACATAAAGGCAATGAAAAAGCAGACGAACTAGTCAGGAAAGGATCCGCATCTCAATTCATGATGCCAAGACCATTCTGTGGGCTATCAAAAAAAAAACCTGGCTAGATGAAAAGAAACTTCATTTCTGGAGAGAAACCGAAGGAAACAGACAAACCAAAAACTTTATGCCAAGTTGTTGCCATAAAAAAAAAAAACAAAACAGCTACTACAACTAAGTAGAAGTCAGCTCCGAGTGATCGAAGGTTTTCTCACAGGGTACTGCACCGGCATAGCACAAGACAATACTCGTACATGCAGATTGTGCAACGAGGCCGTGGAAATTACTATGTGACTGCAAAACCAAAACAAGTCAACGTTACCTAGGTAGAAGCCACGGACATAGTTAAAGACCTAGCCGCCTTCCTTCATCTATGCAGCATCATAGATGAGCTCTAAATGAAGAACATCACAATAGGCCCACCTGTGGCCGCAGTGTTCTGGTATTCATTATACCACCTCCCATAACAACCTTCTCTAATCTGTTCTTGCATTCTTGAGTGCAAGTGTATCCGTACTACAAGAACCAACAGTCACTCCATCTTCCACTCAGTTCATAATTAATTTCTATTGAATATGGGATGATAGTAAATAGTTACGAGTATGAAGACCTTAAGACGTTACGTCTGGGGAAAACATTTGAGATCGCTAAATTTACAAAACTGCTACAAACTCTTGTCTGGAACGGGTTTAATGGATTTTTAAAACCAATCAACTTCGTATCAACCTCCACAAATTGTGCAAGGAAAAGCCACTATCTCGATTGACTAACATAACCAGTAACACCATTGCATTACATGAGATTCGATTTCAAAAATTGGTGCGAGCTACCAATTTAACATCGTTCTGTGGTCAAAATTTTATTGAACTGACCTCGTCTATGAGTACTCTAGTTTTGAGTTTCACTTCCAAATAGAAACCATAACATAGGCCCAACAGTCATGCTCGACATAACTCTTAAGTTTAAAATATCTCTAAGAACCGCTAATGAGTCAACGCCCTAAGACAACCGACATACCGAGTAAAATATCACGGTTCCGGTCTGTGGCAAAGCATTTCACATTATAATTCTAACAACTTTCGAATATTTCTCGAAATTCATAATACATTCACTTTTCGATGGCGTCACGAAAACAGGTAGATAGCATCTCTTCATTTAAATAATTAAAAATGCAACAAAGATATGTAGAGACACCCGGATAAACCGGTCTATTCTAGAATATCTACATAAACATATGTACAAATATTTTCGAATCGATTCTTATGAACTGGGTCAGAAACCATCACCTGGCTTTAAGTTGGTAATCAATTCAACCTCATGACATTCCCCAGTTAATTTGAGTCTCTATTGAATCTAATAAAATTCATTACTTATTCCTGGAAAGACAAAAAATAATAAAAATTATCCACACAGATAGGAGTAAAACAAACACACAAGCGTCTCTTTTAACAATCAAATAACCGATTACCCTATCAATCCCAGATAAGCTCAACAAAAAAGATAAAAGAAAAGATGGAAACAAAATATTTTATTAGCTAACTTCTGCTATCGACAACATTACGCATGAACTCATTCATCGATAAAAAAAAAAAAGGACTCCGAGGGAAAATTATTAATAAAAAGACAACGATTTCCTCTTATAAACTGTTCAAGTACGAGTATCCATGAAGTCTTGTTTTTGTCAACCATATGTGGCAAACTAAAACTCGGTATAAGACATATTAATTAGGGTCCACAAGTTGCACTTAATTTTGCTGTCGTTGTTTGGGTTTACTTTTTGCGGTTTTCTTTTCTTTCTCTTAGCACCAGTAGTGTCAACGAACCACAAACTATTCGCACACTATGCACTCTACAAACGTAACACCAGAAGCTCATTACCTTCGATGAGGTAATATGATTCATAGATACTCTCAGATACTCGTATCTATGATGCAAAAAAAAAAAAAAAAAAAAATTCAAATTGCAACATCAATCAGTGTAATTCAATCTTGCACACTTGAGTACTGAGTTTCTAATCGTCTAACACTCACACACACTCCCAGCAGTAACACATGAATATATACACACCAATGCATCACCAGAACGCAATCAGATATGAGTCTGAGTTGCCACTTTACTTAAATTAAAATGAAATTATTGGATCCTTGCCCAAGGTACCTACAGTTGGGATCAGTTCATGTAAATTCTGTTTGTAATCCTCCAGAAGCTGATAGTGTTCCACTTCTTGTATATCCATGATTCGATTCTATATATTTGATTTCTAACGATTATAACACGCACTCAGGACAACGATGCGAAGAGCCAACAACACCGAAAACGACTGAAAACACTTCCCCAAGTCTGACTGATTAACTTTAGTTTAAAACGACAACGACAACGACAACGATGAAGGTAACAACGAAACGACGACGGCAAGAGAAAAAACAATACTCAGCGCCATAAAAACACACTATCGTATCGACAGCGATTTCTCAGTTATACCATACTATCGAGTTCCACCTGTCGCCGCCGCTCTACACTTCACCTTATCAAATCATAATGTACGGCTAGATAAGGCCGGGAATAGAAATAACAATTTGGGAGGGGGGAGAGAAGTTCAAAAGAAATAACCAAAACTGTTTAGCTAGTCATATCACCAACATGGATGATTGGATTCTCAAAGAATCGACGGTGCTTCTAGTGATCTGTCAAAAATGTGACCACTTTCCAGGGAATAGGGAACCCCACTGGAGTCTAACAAATCACACAATTCGCAAATCAATTACTTTCCGCTTTAATTCGAAAATGATTCAATTAGCTTTCCACCTTTTATGTTTTATGAGACAAATGACATTTCATCTGTCACTTCCTAGACATTACGTCATTCTTCACATTTGACACTTTACTCGTATAAATCTCGCGTTCTAATGTCGAATGTAAATTTATGGAAAAAACAAAAACCAAAAGCAACAAATAATAAGACATCGACCAGTCTGAAGTGAATCTTAATGACATAACCAGCGTGGTTGGTTTGAATTTCTTTTCTTTTTTTTTTTTTTCAAACAATCAAACACAAATTTTGACAAAACAGTAATTTTTTGATTAATAATACTCATGCGTTCGAAGCGACAGTCCGTCAGTTTGTCAAATTTGAAATTGAAGGAAAAGGTAGAGAAAGGCGCCCGTGATCATTCAACTTCGGGAATTCGGGTTTGTTTATCAAATCGTCATTAAGTAGTTTAGAAGGAAAAGGTGACGAAAAGAAAGTTTGACGATGTGTCAAAAATAAATTGATTTTTTTTTTTTTTTGTCGAACTAATGAGATGGTTACGAAACCACATCGACAGCACGTGAGATATAATGAGACAGTTTCGAGCTAATCGGTCAAGATTTATATGAGTGTGTTAGTCGGGAAGCGAAAATTCCGGACGTAATGGAGACACATCCATCAAAAGGCTGGACATTGTTTAGTCACTTGACAATACAATAAACAAAACACCTTTGAGTGAATATAATTTGTTGAATATTTAAATTATATTTATGACACCAGATTTTTGTAACAAACAGGCCTATTGCAAACGTTTGGTGTAAACTAAAATATTATCGCTTTCACAGCTTGAGTCAAGTCTTGTCTGGTCTTGCATTCATTGCGGATGAAGTACTGAACGCATCCATTTCATGTTGACTGACATTCGAGATGTGACATTTATGCAACTTTGCAGCATAAACCTTTGTTGGTTGTGTACAGTCTTAATATAAAGGGTGACCAGATCAGAACGATGGGAAAAAAATGCAAATAAAACAACAACGGTGTGTGATATAAAATTGATTCTGGCGTTATTTTCAAGCTAAGTTCATGCCATTATGTGTGGAATAGCACATCAATCAAATGGCTGCCTCGGCTTCGCTGGCAGTGCTTCAAGCGGTCGGTCCAATATGTGCGGTGTTATTCCGGCAATAACCGGTCGAATGTTCGCCTTGAGCTCATCCAAAGTTGTTGGCTTGTTAGCGTAGACTAAGGACTTGTCGTAGCCCCAGAGGAAATAATCGAGTGGTGTCAATTCGCATGAGCGCGGCGGCCAATTGATGAACGCTTGCAGTGAAATGACCCATTCGACTACTTTCTCCTTCACAACTTCGAGCGTTGCGTCGCTTGTATGGCATGTAGCGCCATCTTGTTGGAACCACAGCTCGGATATATTGACGTTGTCGAGTTATGACCACAGAAAGTCGGTTAACATCGGTCTATACCTGAAACCATTGACGGTAACGATGGTAAGACACTTCCTCATTTCGCAAGAAATAACGTCTTTATGACGCCACCATGCTACGAACCGCACCAAACAATCAATCTTTGTGGATGCATCGGTGCTTGGCCGAACGCTTATGGGTTATGTTCACTCCAATAATGGCAGTTTTGTTTGTTGACATAGTCGCTGAGCCAAAAATGGGCCTCGTCTGAAAAGATTTTTTGGCCAAAATCCGGATCTCCGGCCAACATTTCGCTCAATTAGCGAACTCACGACGTTGTCTATGGTCGTCCGGCTTCAATTCTTGTGTCAGCATAATCTTATATGGATGTAGGTCCAAATCCAGCCGCAAAATAAGCCGGGTTGACTCTCTGGCAATGCCCAATTCAGCTGATCGGCGCCGAATCGACATTTCTGGGTCTTATTCGATACTGGCCGCTACGGCGGCTATGTTTTCTTCATTTTGCAACAGTCTCTGTCCGGTTGGTGGCCTAAGATCCAAAAGAGTGTACTCGCGATCAAACTTTTCCACGGTGCGACGAATTGCTAGCACACAGAAGCCATGATGACGACATTACGACGAAATTCACTTTGCGTATTTACGTAAAACCTTGCATGATGAAATGGCAAACCATGCCGAACATTTTGACAGCTGCATGTCATTGGTAACTTTGACATCTGCTGAAACATAACAATTGGGAAAACTATCATTGTTATAGTTGAAGAACTCTTCAATAAACAAATCAATCGAGTGTACATATGTTTGGCCATCAAGAAAAACGTCAGAAGTCATTTCGTGAGACCTACATGGACACTATCCTGAAACTCAGCATTTGTACTTGGCCTCAATTTATGTATCACTGGCGACGAGGTTGGGATTTCTCATGCTCAAGAAAGACTCCTCGATTTTTCTCTAATAATGTTGCTATCGGCTTCGACGCTATCATAATCACTTTGCGGAACAAGTTAAGGTCGACAACTGTCGGATGAATTAGCCCAGTAGCGCAACGTTTCAATTTCGCGTCAATTGCTTACTGGAAAGGGCGGTCCAAATACAAGTTTTTTTTTAACCGTATGCTGTTTTGGCACTTCCCGCTCGAAATCTTGACTGCTAGTTAGAATTATACCTCTGTAGAACGAAATGAATCGCTTTACGCTTGAACAACGATGGAAATACCCGTATTGCAAACTTATTTCAAAAATGAGTGCCGTGTTGCCCAAACAGTGCGTCCATTGAAAATAAGTTTTGGCCGAAATGAAGCACCCACCGGCCCATGCTGTACGAAAGTTTGAGCGAGCGCGTCTGGCTTGCTTGCGGACAACACTCACCGTCCCCGTGATCGTACGGTACGCACCGACGAGTGTGGCTGCTGTGGCCGAGAGTGATCGATTCAATCCAGGAACATCAGCTCGCCATCGATCTCAACATCTCAACATTTCACGCACCAGCCAGATAAGAATTTCGCCCAAAGATCTCGTATTTTTCCCTTACAAAGTCAAATTGACTCAGCAATTGAAGGCAAACGCCCATCCGCTTAGTTATCGTTTCTCAGTTTAGGCCTTACAGCAGCCCGATATGGACGTCGAATTTGGCCGAAAAATAATTTTTTCTGACAAGGCGCATTTTCATTTCAGCGACCATATTAACAAACAAAATTGCCGCACCTGAGGATCGGAATACCCGCACTTTCTTGTCGAGAAACAAATGCATCCAGAGAGAGTGACAGTATGGTAGAATGGTGGCATCATTTATGCTCTGAAATTTAAGACATTGACTTGGATGATCTTTGGTTTCAGCACGATGATGCGCAATGCCACACAGCCCATCAAACAACCCATTTTTGCGAGCTAAGTTTGCTAATCGTGTCATCAGCCGCCTTGGCGATGCCAATTAGCCCCCTCGGAGCTGCGATTTTACACCGTTTTTTTGTGGTGTGCCCTTCAAGCTCGATGTTATGCGGACAATCCAGAAACGATTCAAGCCCTTAAAGCAAATATCGTCGGAGCCATTCGCGAGATAGACCCAGAAACAGCCAACAAGGCCTTGCAAAATTGGGTTGCCAGAATGTGCTACTGCAAAGCCAGCCGAGGCAGCCACATGAAATCGTTTTCCATAACTAATGGGAATGTTCAATCTTTCGAATAAAGCCATAACATACCGAAAATAATTGATGTTTGTTCATTTTATTTTATTTTTAAAAATAAACTTCTACTTGGACCACTATGTATATGCAGCCTAAAATTGTAAGCGGCTATCACGGGCTACATTCAGAACCAGCTTTCAGTGTTCCTCAGGTGGAGATGGTGGCAGAAGAACTTAAATTGAGTCGACTCTAGCAATCATATCCTCATACTGACACCGGTGTAGATGGCGTGTTATATCAAACAGCGGCCATAAACGGACTGGTTGTCCAGATTGGAGACTAGTCCTCCGGTAGATAACCAAAGTCCCATGCTACTTAAAAAGGCAAACAATCTTCAGTACTGGACGTACAACCAAACAACTCTCGGAGGCCTAAGACCCACCATCCAAGAAGTGCGATGGAATTGACGGATGACAAACTGCGGCATATGCAATGGTGATTGCTATCGAGAAGCAAAGTAGCGGCTTGGATCCGGATTTGCCGTCTGGAGCAGACTTACGCAAGAAGTGTTGAGTACCAGAAATGTGAACGAGCGCCTCTTGACAATCCATAATTAATTCGACGACATCAGCCTAATATGCGCACACATCCCGATGGAGGAAAAAGACGATGGCACCAAGTACTGTTCATGAGCTCCTCGACAAGACATATGCGTATGTCCTAGGCGATTTTAATACAAGGTCAGAAAATAAAGGCATCTGTATAGCTTTCACATCATCCCCATAATGTCATCGTATCAATCACCCGGTTCCCGCATTTGTACCCTCGACGGAGACCTACAATCTACCAGTAAACAGATTTACCACATTGCGATCGACGAAAGGCGCGTCTGGATGTCCTCATGCCAAGAAAGGAAAAGAAATACTGCGAGGATGTTTGACGTCGGAAAGCTGGAATCAAAAGAAACTGTCAGGGCCTATTCGATCAAGCGTTCCTTAACTTTATTCAATGCCCTGACCAGCCAGTGCCGAACCCCAGTTGCAAAACTACCAACAAGGCATCAAGTATATCGCTTTTGATGCACTAGGTTTCGGTGAAAAGAAGGACTAGAGTGACTCGTGAGCTCTATGAGCAAAAAGAAAAAAAAAAAGAAAAAAGAGCATCGGCTTCTCAAAATGAAGAGAAGCGTATGATTGAGGAAATCGAGAGATGTTGTAGCAGAAAGCCTGCAAAGATGAACAAGAGAACAAAGTGAACCATTTTGCAGACAGTAAACGGCAATGACGATGAATATACTCATGTGCTGTCAAGCAGAACGAACCATTCAGCCTGGATGATGATGGACTATAACCTAACCTCCACGAAATGAAAATATCCATATCCAAACTTAAGTTCGACAAAACTGACTGTATTGACGGCCCAGCTGCAGAACTATATAGTATAGTCTGACGAAACCATGCCAGATGAATAGAAACTTGGCAATATACCCTGAAGAAAGGTAGACCTATTAGTCTTCTCATCATTACCTATATCTTCTCTGCCGTACCTAAACCTTTCGCCAACCAATTGATTGGTCATTATCACTGTGGGACCGGGAAAAATTATAGGAAGCCATTTTCGGTTTCTGCTTCACTCCTAAACTTGTTCGGCTCTGCAGGATAACCATGGAAAAGCTCCCTGCTCCATGAAAGTTGGTTATGATTTAACCGAGACCTTTGAAAAAAAGCTTGCGACAAGGCGATCCACTGTTGTACTTGAGAGAATTGTGCGAAACTCGTACGCCCAGAAGCATAATCTTTCGAAAGTCCGTACAACTACTTGCTGCCAGCGAGAAAGGACTCACAATGAACTCGTAGTTTCTCAAGTAATTCTCCCCAAAAAAAAAAAAACCAAATCGATTTCCCCTGGACCCAGGGATGGTATCGACCAGAATCTGAGCCAGGAAAGGATGCAGCCTGGTCTTCACGCATGGCGATGGTGCCTATCTGCAGGACGACAATGTTAAATTTCACTCGTCAACAGGAAAACTTGCGTTTGCTTCCATGTGGAGATATACACAATCCTGTTGGCAGCAAACTATTTTGTGCAGAATCCGTGGAAGGGGCGAAGCATTTGCATCTGCAACGGCAGCCAATCTGTGCTTAAAGGGTTGCTAACCCTCTCACGACTTCTAAGCTAGTTTCGGCAATAGCATGTCGAATGCTAGCCTCAAGCTTGTCCAAAGTGGTTTGCTTGTTAGCGTAGACCAAGGACGTAACGACAGCCAATCTACGCTTAAAGCCTTGTTAAAACCTCTCACGACTTCTAAGCTAGTTCGAAAATGCAAGACAATTTATGGGGCCGAACTGGCGGTAAGCCTGCGCCCTTGTTTAGTGCTTGGTTTCGTATAAGCATAACTGCAGACGGCATGACCTCAAAATTGCCGGCAGACCAAATGAATGCTTCCAGATGTCTCTAAGAGGTCAGCGGCTTTCCTGCTGTCCATCACTAGGAAAAAAGAATGCAGGCTCAGTCTGAGTACTGTGTTCTGACAGAGAAGAAAAAAAACATTCTCACCACAACAACGTATAATACCAGCATATGGCGAGCGTATCCTTGAAACAGATGTGTATATTTAACATGAGTGTAGTGTCTACATGTGTCCACAAGCATTGCGTTGGTTTGGTCTGACTACACCTTGAAGAATGATGACACCTACAATCATCCTCACGAAAAACCCAACTGTCACGAGAAGCCCTGGTGCAGGTCAGAAATAGTAGTCCTAAGGCAGGTTAATGATATGACTAACAGGTCTTCTTCTTACATCTGCAGGGCATGGCCATCAGCGTTGCCATAATGGCCACGATAGTCAAAAATTGAGTTGGTGTTGCGGTACAAATACCTTGCATTGGCAAACTATGTAATTGAGAAGGGAACTGGATACAGAGTTGGCAAAGAACGGCCTGCTCTTTCCAATAAAATTCCCTGACATCACCGTTTGGAAGACAAAGGCATAAGCTGTATTCTAAAGTCGTTTACCTCCTTTCTTTTCCTGGATTCGATTACATTCTTCTTCTGGCTCAGATTCTGTTGGAAGTTCTTTGTTTTTGTAGAAGTCTCTGAGTTCTGATATCAGACGACATTCTTATATGAAAAGAGTCGAGAGACGACCGTGGTCGCACAATGTCAACGAAACTGCAAGACACTTTGTACCAAAAGTCACCATCTTTTAACCAGAGGATTACTTTTAGGGTTCAGCCAGTCAAAAAGTTCCCGCACCACAAAACCGTGTAACGCTCGCATGTTCCGATTTGAGTTCTTGCAAAAGTTACGTAGCCAACAGTACATCTATCTCTCTGTGTGTTGGCGATTTTTTACAATTTTAGAAATGGATTTAAATTTGCAACGACGAACTTGTACTCGTATTAAATTTTGCGTAAAAAACGGATTTAACGGTGTGCGAACGTTGAGTAAAAGAAATGTTCGTCAATAACCGGAAATTAGCCATCAGATAGATAGCGGAGATCTTGACCATTGCCTATGGATCCGTCCAAGACATTTTGGTTAATGATTTGGGTTTCCGTCGTGTAGCAGCAAAGTTGGTGCCAAAAGACCTCAATTTCATGCAAAAAAGAGACCGTTTTGACGTCGCAAAAGAGATGATTTGCGAGGCTGAATCCGATCCCACATTCATCAAAAGGATCATTACTGGAGACGAGACGTGAGTTTATGAGTACGACACGCAATCCAGACATCAGGCAAGTGAATGGAGTTCACCAAATGAGCCGAGACCAAAAAAAAACACGTCGTTTTCAGTCACAAAAGAAGGCAATGCTCACGGTGTTCATGGATTACAACGGTGTACTAGATGGAGTGAAAAGTGACCTCATTGGGAATTAAAAAAAAAAATTTTTGTTTAAATGTTTTTTTTATATTATTCAATATAGTCCCCTTTTAGTTTGATACGATTTTCCAACTTCTTGATCCAGTCCGAAAAGTAATTTTCCGGAAGGTCTGCAAAATAATCCTCCGTGGCGTCGATGATATCCTCGCGCGAGCTGAATTTTTTATTGATGAGCCATCTTTTGAGGTTTGGAAAGAGATAATAGTCCGAGGGATCCGAATCCAGGTACCAATCGACGCCAAAAGTCCGCCCCATTCCGCACCAGCAAGTCCAAACACTTTTTCGAGGTGCTCTCGCCTTCGTGTTTTTGGTCATGCGCGGCACCCAGCGGCAGGATAACTTTTTCATATGCAGAATATTGCCCAAAATATGGCGTGTGCACTCAGTACTAATCTTTGTGGTATCTGCTAGCTGGCGCACCTTCACTTTCCAGTCAGCCATTTCATGCATGTTTTTGACATTGTCCTCTGTAACCGCATCGGAGGGCCTGCCGCTGCGAACTTGATCGGTAGTGGAGTTGCGGCCACTACGAAACTCTCGAAACCAATATTTGACGGTGTAATCTGACGGAGCATTAGCCCCATAATATTTATCCAACTTTTCTTTTGTTTCCTTCGCCGTTTTGCCTCTCAAAAAATAATGTTTTATGAGAGAACGAAAATCGTTTTTGTCCATACTCAACATGATGCCAAACACGTCAACAACAATCAGCTGTCAAAACAAAACTAAAGAGAGTATCGCACTGAAATTTGGCATGTCTGCCTAAATATGAACGGACTTCAAGGCACCATAACCTTTTTGGAAGTAGCAGCGTATTCTGGCGGTCAAGGATGTCACTTTTCACTCCATCTAGTAGTGCATCATGAATTTTTGCCAGAAGGCCAGACAGTAAACAAAGCGTATTACGATTATTTGGGCGTTATGAGACGTTTGCTTGAAGCAATTCGCCGAAAGAGACGAGAATTGTGGGCAGAAAACTCGTGGATTATGCACCATGATAACGCACAGTCGCAAATACCATCCAACAGACAGCGAATTCACCTGATTTGGCTCCCTGTGACTTCTTTCTATTCAATCGAGTTGAAAAACCACTACGGCGAACGCGTTTCAGCAGCCGAGAGGAAGTAATGGAAAAATCACACTAAGCACTGATGGACATACTGAAGACCGAATATAAAAAATGTTCGGAGGATTGGATCAAGCGCTTGCATAAGTGTGTTGCAGTCGATGGGGATTACTTTGAAGGGGACAATATAGGTTTAGATGAATAAACTTGTATTTTTAATTTTCTGAATAAATTCCGGCAACTTTTTGGTGGTATGTACGTTTCAAGGATGAACGAGCTCAATCTAGAATAGAGGCAAATATAAACGGAAAAGCCCCTAAGTAGTCAAAACAAACCGGCCGACTTCTTGATGAGACTACAAAAGCTTCGTAAGTTTATTTAAAGCAACTAATGGCTTCGACATAGAGTAGCCCTTCATGTTCTTGAATCAGGTTCAGATAATGCAAAAGCAACCCAAGTGTGTTCCCAATAAAAAAATTATCAAATACACTCCTAGACAACTGATTGAGGCACCCCTGACTTCGGAGTTTCTCGATAATTTTGTTCTATGTATATGTGCTGCAAATATTACTGTTTGGTAACCATTGCCAAATTCTAAGAAAATTCTAATCACCGTAAATCCTTTTTTTTCCTTAATTTTCTTGGAATTTACAATTTGTTTTTTTACATAATTAATTTTTGTGGAATTTTGTCCCATTCAGTTTCAATGGGGTCTTTAGGTCTGCTAGGTTATTGAATTGTCGTCCGCCTTGGTAGACAGCTCTGGAGAGATATCGCCATACATTCTCAATTATGTTGAGGTCTGGAGACAATGCTGGCTAGTCAGAAACACAAATGTTGTTAAGCTCGAAGTACTCCTTCACCTTCCGAGCTGTATTGATTGCTGTATTATCTTGTTGCAGGATGAAATTTTCGCCGAATTGTAATGCTGCACGATCTCTTCGTCTATGATCTTGAGGTAGTCGTTACTTTTCATCCTGCCATTTACGAAGCGGATATTGTTCTTATTTTGGTATGATATTCCTGCCCAAATCATGACTCCTCCGGCTTGTTGCCGTCATCTTAAAACAGCTCGTCCTTTCTCAAAACATGAAAATAATGACGAAATCATTAGGTCCATACAGGCAGCAGCGTTTCTCATCGGTGAATATGGCAGTTCCCCAACTCTTCTTCCATCTTAAATGATTTCTGACAAAGGTCATCGTCATCGTCCGTTTTTTTCGATGACGTTGCAGTAAAGCGGGTTTTCTTTTCAAACGCTTTCTTTGAAGATGTTCCGCTTCTGCTAACACACGCTGGCAAGTCCTTAGTTTTCTGTCCACATTTGAAATCCCTGCTGATACCGCGATTTCCCTTATTGTTTGACGTTTCTCTTAGTAGAGATCGTCGATCTACTGGTGTCAAGCTAAGTATATTTTCGTTCAGGAATAGTTTTCTGGATCCCTTAAATAGTTTGAAACAACTGTACGACTGTGCTTCAAAAGTTTTGCAATTTTGTTGACAGAATATCCGTCTTAGCACATTCTTTAATGTTTTGGATCTCCGTTTGGCTTGACATCTTTCCAGATCCCATTTTTAACTTTTTTACTTCTAAGACCTATTCAAATACTTTCTTTCAAATCAAATCACTAAAACTGACTAACAAGTCACACTGCGAATGGGGTCCGCAACTGAAGTTCCAAAGTATTTATACCCTGTCACAACCACTTGACGCGGGTAATTAGGGACAAATTGCAATTTCCAAGAAATTTAAGGGGAAAAAAGGATTTATGGAATTTTCTTAGAAATTAGCAATGATTACCTAACAGTAATATTTGCAGCACATACGGAACAAAATATCGAGAAACACCGATATCAGGAGCTGCCTCAACCAGTTGTCGAGGAGTGTATTTACAGATCACGTCACGAAAATCTGGAGGGTTATTGATATCCTTTCCTTTCTTTCAAACAAGCACATGCGAGTACATGTACATATTGCAGTGCAATCTTGCCTAGATCAATCAAATGATCTTTAAATTATGAGAAAGCTATTCTACTTACTCTAACCACTCTCACTCTCATTTTCATTCTCTAATCATCTTCACTGTCACTGTCGTAGTTAAGGAACTTTAAAAGAAATAAATCTTCTTCGTCTTCGGCATCTTCGAAATTAATATACTTAGCAACTAATCTCAACCTTTCTCAACAGAGGCAATCAAATACTCACCTTGCTACCGTGTGTCAGGTGCTTTCCACCATCAAATTGATTTGTTCGTTATTTACGTCATTAATGACAGGTGGAAGATGCTTCATTGACGTAAACATTTTTCGCTTTCAATCGTTATAATCATGACCATGTTGGATCATCTACAACCCGTCGTGACCATTCTCAGCATATACATCTCCACAAGTATGTTATGTGCTTCAGCTCACACAAGATCAAGTTTCGTGATTACAACTAATTCAATAAATGCTAAGACGTCACTTAATTTTCACATTGTGACGAATGGCATTTAATTTTTGAATATGCAAAAGATTATCGAATAAATCAACGATTTATGAGTGAAAGATGTCACAATCTGATTTGCAAAAAGTTCCAACTTGTTGCGACAGATGATCTACGAGTACCATCTCCACTCTGTCACCTTCTGAATTTATGGCATTTTCCAGACACTCACTTAAAGTGACAGCAAGTGATTGCGACCGTTAAGATCTTCGCCATTTGCATGGTAAGTCGGGGTCAGCAAATTCTGGACATTTCAATTCAACCCTTTTTCTCTTAGTAAGTGGGAGTGTATCTCTATCACGTGATGGCTTCCCGGGAGACTTTCTCCAGCCGAGATGCCCATCAAAGCGCCCAATTACAGATGGCAATGATCGTATTTTAAACAATTTTATTAACTCGTTCATTCTCTTCCGCTAAATAAAGAACAAACAAACTTTAAACGACGCCAATAAACTTAATGAAAACAAAACCAAAAACAAGAAGAAAATAAAATTGAAATTCCACTTCAGATCTGTCAGAGGTAGGAGTCGTCCCAGTGTTTCAGTGCGAGTATTTACGGTGTGTACTCGTATATCCATCAGACGCGTCAGCTTATCTCGCATCTCTGTCTCCCTACTTCTGCCAAACTCTATTGACAATAAATGTCCGTGCAACTGGAACCCACTAGTAGTCTCCAGAGTGCTCTTGTTAGCCGCACGGAATTCAAATTACAACGAACAATCCACCGCCGCCGGCGGCGGCCAACTCTGTAATTTCTCAGCTGTGCTATGTAGTACTCCTCGAACAGACCATGAGGGGAATCCCCTATCCCATAAGTGATCTTTCATTCGTTGATGGAAAGACAAAGGAAACCTTCTCTGTCCTCAGTTGGAAAGGAAAGAAATCTTAATCCAGCACCAAAACTGTGGTCACTGGCATGCATTGCATCTCCATTGATTTCGAGGAATGCAACAATAACAGGCGATCGACCCAAGGAGCTGCAAGAGGAGGATCTTCAACTTCAACTTCAACTTCAACTTCAACTTCTACTCAAGATCGCTTGATGTAGTGTGTTGTGGTGATCGTGTGTAGAGATTCAGATCCAAAGTCAAAGCACCATTGAACCGGGGAGATTCCTTCTTCGTCTCTTCAAATTGTTGTTGTTCTTGGGTTTGCGGGCTAAAAATAGACACTCACCAGCAAGCTACTCGTAGCTTTGATTGGATGCTCGAATCCACAGGAGGATCTCTCGAGGGGAGATTCCAGAGAATCACGGGCTTCAAGTTGATTGTTTGTTTAACGTTTTTTTTTTTCTTCCTCATATCTAGCAGATTTCTTTCTGGCTCTTGATAGATAGAAGAAGTGTTGTCACTAAGGGGGGACTAGACAAGTCAACTATCGAGAAATTGGTGTACCGGTACTGCCATGCTAATGTGCTCACGTCGCTATTCGAAACAATTTAAGAGATTTGCCGACAAATTGTGTTCGGAAATTAAGTGGGCACTGCTCGATGATCAGGGAAAAGTGGAAAGATTGCTCGATTAAATGACCGACTAGCATGCCTGTGGGGTACGAGTACGTATTCGGATAGGATGCGCACACCTGGGAGGCATGCTTGACAGTAGAAAGTTAGCTACGAGGAATGTCTTTTGACAAGAGCCTATGTGCGTTCGCTTTGGGAGGTGCTCGATTCGATGGAGGATGTTATTACGAGTGGAGTAAATTGTTGTTATTCAGAAAAAAAAAAAAAAAACTGCACCCGCCGTCGGATGAGATTCTGGTAGATGTTTCGAATGGTAGGTCAGCGAATCCGGTGTGAAAGTGATAAATATCATACTTCGCATTGGATCGTAAATTCATGGCATTGACATTCATTAACATATCAGCAGGGTGCTAATTGGGTCAACGGCTCTGGAATTTTATGAGATAGTTGTCGATTTTTGACCTACATGACATTCTTATAAATTTCGGGGTCGTAGTATTGTATATTATGACTGCAAAAATTCCGCATGCAGATTGAGATTATAGATAACACCGTTGTTTGACCTCCTGTGTAGGGATTTGAATGAATCATGACGTTGACAAGCCAAGTAAAAGTAAAGAGAAATTTTTGAGAGAGATAGTTAACCGATTTGAATACCATCAAGAGAATCAGGAACAGGTCATTGTTGTTTTCATAACAAAAGTGTGCAATACCTAAAATTTACTCCATAAGACTTAGTCTTACATCATTTCCATTGCTACCTCTTAAGGATCTTTGGCGTAGACCTTGTTTTTAACATACCCCAAAAGAAAGAAGTCCAACGGTCAATAGGAATCTCCGAAACTTCCTGCGCAATAATTCGATTGTTTCGCAACTTATATGACTCGTAGCACCGCCCTGTTTAAAGAAGAGCTCGTCGGTATCCATATCCTCGCGCCCGGCCACAAAAATTTGTTTATCATGTCCCGGTTGCGCGCTTCATTGGCTTTTTCGGCCCTATGACAACTCCGGTTCATAACCGGACCAAACAATTACTCGTTCTGGGTGCATTGGCATCTCCAGAATCACTCGTGGTTTATCAGTTTTAAGTGCCCCAGATGCGGAAATTTTGCTAAAAATTAATGTGGGAATGTGCCTTATTCAAAAACACGATTTTCTTTTAAAAATCAATGCCAGCATGCACGTTTTTCAACACGCAATCCGAGAGCATTCGGTGCTGTTGCTAGTTGGCGGGCTTCAGTTCTCGCATTAATTGGACTTTGTATGTAAAGGGTGTTGTTTTTTAGAGATTTGGTTTTTAAACTGGCAACATTGTTTCTACAGATTGTCAATTTGACAGTTGAACTTATTTTGAAAACCATGCTTCGGTTCGCCAAACTTATCGTGCGCTACTTCCATTTTACGGTCGACATAATCGTCCATCAGGATGAATCGTTTTCGTACCATGTACACTGTAGTGGATAATACCTATACCCAAACATGACAAACAGTGCGAACAGAAGAAATTACTGTCGTTGTGGAGCGCAGTGCCGAGGTGAATCCGAATGCGTTGATTCACCATCGTGCACAGCAATTGGAGCTATGCCCATCCACTTTGTGGACGATTTTACGGAGAGATCTTGGATTAAGAGCTTATAAGATCCAGCTTGTGCAAGAGTTGAAACCGCGTGACCATTATACGCGTCGTAGGTGCGGTGAATGGGCCGAAAACATGATTCAGCTTGATCCCCATTTTCAACGCAAAATTTTGTTCTCCGATGAGGCCCATTCTTGGTTAAATGAATATGTAAACAAGCAAAATTGCCGAATTTGGAGTGGAGAAAACCCAGAAGCCTTTGTCGAGACGCCATTACAACCATTAAAACTCACTGTTTGGTGTGCTTTATGGGTTGGTGGAATCATCAGTCCATATTTCTCTAAGGGCGATGCCGGCCAGAATGTTACCGTCAATGGAGAACGCTATAGAAACGTAATTTCTGACTTTTTCGTTCCTCAGTTGAATGGCATTGACGTGACAGAGCTTTGGTTTCGACAAGATGGCGCGCAACACCATCGATTTATTGCGGGAAACATTTGCTGAGCGCATAATTTCGCTTAATGGACCTGTGAACTGGCCTCCACGATCCTGTGATCTCACACCTTTAGATTACTTTCTTTGGGGGTATGTGAAGTCACTTGTTTATGCCAATAAACCAGAGACGTTGGACGATTTGGAAGTCAACATTCGCCGTGTTATTGCTGATATACGGCTCCAGTTGCTCGATAAAGTTATCGAAAATTTGACGAGCTAGCCCTGGGTCGCATATGCCCGATATCATGGCATAAAATTATCTATTAAATAAAGCTAATATCGTAGACATTAACATTAGCTTCAAGTGTTTTATTTAATATTGAATTTGTATAACACTAAAAAAAACACCCTTTATGAAGAGCCAAATCTTTCGTCAAAATTGCATGCAGTGTGGCTGCGGACAAGTCACGCTCTTGAGAAAGGTGACGAATGGAGGTGTTTGGGTCGTTTTCGGCACTTTCCTTCACTGCGGCGATATTTTCCATTGGACGTCCGGGGCGAGCATGTTTCGGCGTCTTCACCGTTTCTTGGAATGGAAGGCAATGATTTAGATTTCATAGGGAATACCCAAATTTATAGACGACATCTGTTACCATATGCCAACCCTGCGCACATCAGCTGTAAAATAATAGGCACTTCAAATCCTACACCCCTTGTTGAAACACACTTTACTTCAGTTTGCTTTGCATAAGCTTTCCCCATTGGCCAACTGTTTGTTTCATCCATTTAAAACAGTGTCGGCCTTTTTTATCAGGAAACATAAAAAATCCAACTATGCGTACGTTCAGGCTATTTTGATAGGTAATTCCCTTGATCTTAATAGCAGTGCTAGATGCCTTGGGTCTTGGGTTAAACTTAATAGCGACTGACCAAAAATATGTGGCATCCCCAAGTCCCCTATAATCAACACAGAACCTACCACTTTTTCTTGATGAAGACTATCAGAGATGCCCATGGACTGTTCGATTTTCCGACTTCAGCATCACCTTTAGCTCTTTATGGATGTGCTTCTACATCGCAGGCGAAAAAAGTTTAGTACTAGGGTATATACCAATAAATCTGCATCAAGGATCACTGCATGTGGTATCGCTGGGATAACGAAGCATTCAATTAAACATGAATCCGCTTTGTACTCCGATTGGTAGATACACCATCCCATTCAAATAACTTGACCTGCGCCAACCTCTTATAGTGCAAGAGGGGCCACTATCTATACTATACCTCAAATATTAACTCCTACACATGGACTGATATCCTTCCAATTTGCCTCCAGACTAAACTCCTAAACCCTTAATGAACTTCTGAGTTCCCCAACTGATATTCAGCAGGTTACCTAATCCATATTGCGCCCCCCGGCGCTCTCTTCCTGCTTTCCCGAACGAACGTTTTGAGTTTCCCGACGTGACATTGCCTACGCCGACATTGCCTACGTGTGTTTCCTTGCGCTTCAGACCTTAAGTAGCACCTAGGAACGTTACACGTACGCAATCATGGAATCGGGCTCGCTCGAAAATCGTGTTGCCGTAATTGGCCTGCAAAAATGCGACTACGAAAAGGCGAAATCACACGAAACTTTGAGTATCGTACCGTGAAGTTATTTGAGGATACTGGTGGAATAGTTGACCGTGGAAAATCCGACCGTCCGCGTATTGTACGCACGCCACAAATCATCAAAGCCGTGGAGCCTCGAATCCGTCGAAATCCGTTAGGCAAGCAGAAAATCATGTCTTGGAAGATGTATATCAGCAAGGACAGTATGTCGCGCGTCTTAAAACGTGATTTGGGACTCATCCCATACAAGAGACATACCGGCCACTTACAGAAGAATCGTAGGTTAAAATCGAAAGCGAAGAACGGACACCGACGAATTCTTTTTACTGACGAAAAAATCTTCACCGTTTAAGAATTGTTGAACAAACAGTGCGATAGAGTGTATGCTCTGTCATCACGATATGCGTCTGTACTCGTTCAAAGAGTTTAGCATGGCCACGGCCCAAATTCTGTAATTGTTTGGTGGGGAGTCGCCTACGAGAAAGTATATCAAACCGACGTTTTAGAGAACGTTATGAAGCCTCTCAACAAAACACTATTCAACAAGACTCCGCTTCAGCTCATTAGGCAAAAACGACTCAAGCATGGCTCAAAAACTACGTTCCGGGCTTCATTTCCACTGATGATTGGCCTTCTGGTAGCCCTGAACTCTATCCATTAGACTACAAGACTATTGTCCGTTCGGGAAATATCCCAGCATTGAGTCTTTGAAGCGAGCCCTTGTAAGAGCAAGCTAATGTTTTCCAACGCACGAGGTGCGTACTGCAATCGATGAGTAGCGAGACCGACTTCGCCGTTGCTGGAAATGGAATGGCAAATGAGGGCCATTTCGAAGAAGTTGTTCTACAATTTGTAGCCATTGAGTGACCCAATACTCGTAAATAGAAAAAAAAAAGTTTTGAAAAATATTCATTCGTTTTAATTTTATTAGCCAAAAACCGTGCACCAAAACATTTGCTAGTACTCGTACTAGATATTTTATGAGGCTAAGGCAACTGCCTGCAAAATGCATCTCAGCATTCATCCTTATGCTAAAGAGCATCCATCAATAAAGGGCTCAAGATGCAGAACATTCCTAGAAACTGGGAATGAAACGTTATCCTTTTAAGTCAGTGGATGTCTCTACCTCTGTGGCATTATTTTATCGCATTTTATCGCAATCGTATAACAAACAGAAGAAGTTACCAGTAATGACATGTCTTCTGCGATAACAGCCTGAATTTATCTTTTAATCAAGCTGCAACCTGCAATGCGATATAGGAAACCGATGTTGTCAATTACTCGTATATTGACATTCAGACGGCGGCCAAATTTCTATATCCGCCTTTTTCTAAACAAGATAACTTGACTTGGTTTTGAATGTTTGCAGAATATAATGACTAGGAAATAAAGAACTCGGCAGGGTATTCCATAAGCGAGTTGTACGGCTTAGGAACGAATCACGATATTTTAGAGTACGTACGAAAGTGGGCTTGAAGATGTACTAATGAGCATTCATAGCGAGACGGGTGTTCCGATTAAAGGTTTGAAGGGGCGGAACGCTACTGATAATTGATAACTGAAAAATGGAGCAATGCCGCAAAGCAGATATCACTGCCATCCAGAAAGTACGGTAGGATAGAACGGACAAAAGGATATATACTACGGACACTGATACAGAGAACTGAAACAACTTCTAATTGGGTGTGGGTTTGTTGTAAGCATTATTCTTAGATAGAAAGTCTTGAGCTTTAGGCACGTAAAGCAACATCTGCCTGATATAAGCTCAAGCTGACACAGTGGAAAACGACGACTTTGACAAATAACCTTTCGATGAGTTCCTTTACAAACCCTACGAGAAATGCCATTAGTATGACGTTTAAATCATTTTAGGTGAGGTTAACGTCAAAATAGAATAATAAGAAATCTTTGGTAGTGCAAAGAGAAAGCATAGAGTACGCAAAACAAGGTATAAAAACGAACGCTGATTTTGCTGCGAGCAGACGGTTTCCTCACCATAATATTTATAAAGAAACATGACGGTCACCTAAACATAAAACAACCAACCGAGTCGCAAGGCACTTCTTCAGTATAATAAATATTCCGAGTAGCCAATATTGACTTTACCTAGTTGTAGCCAATATATGTATATACTATATACGGATATGACTCAGACGCCACAACGAAAGAGAAGTACTATGACGGGATTAATCGTTGAAGGGCCGTGAACGCAAAAAATGGCCAAAACCTTTGCCGATCGCGCATCTCTCTCAATGACATCGCTCTCCAAGAAAACGTCAGGAATGCCGCATCTGATTCCTCCAACAATTCGAAGGTTTTTGACGACGAGGACCTACCTAACTCCGCTGTTAATCAGATCGAAGCATTCAACTTGAACGATGAAACAAAGATTTCTGTCCATCCCGAAAATAATGATATCATAGTCAATCATACACAGGAGAGTACTGTAAAGGCCCCTTTACGCACTTTCTCTCTGGGCACGGTGGCTATCAAATATCTTGATATATTTTTGGCACGACGGCCACAGTGGCGGGTCGAAAGTCCAAACGAGTAGCATGTTTTACGATTCGCAATAGGCAGGACAAACCTGCCAAGTTCGGGAGACATCGTTAGTTAGGATGCGATTGGATGGAAATCAGATAATTTATAGCGTGTTTACAGGACGAGTTCCCACGAGATTAAACCTTCAGAAGAGCCCAAGGGCCAGCCTCGAGCATAATATCTAACCATTCCGGGAAGTAGAACCTATCGGCTGTCTCAGTGTGCATTAGCACGTAGGCGTAAGGTCCAAGAGAATCAAAGTCCGCGAATCGTCTATGCGAGTATTACAGGCTACTGTTGTCTATGCAGATTCCAGATCCATTGGCGCAAATCTTAAAAAACAATATCCTGTGTACCCTATTATGTGAACGCCTGAATCCAGTTATCAATGATCTGACTGGATCTATTACAGTGGTTAACCAAATATTCACATTACGGCGGATCCTGGAGAAATTCCCAAAACTAATCAGATCGATCAAGGCCCCATATCACAGCATCTATAGAGATGGAGAATACAGAGCTATGCCCAGTTTTAGGATCTCTGCAAACTCCTCAGATTGTGCAGAATTATTATGTATTGTACCTTCAACCATGCGTGATCCAAATAATTTTCCAAATACCTGGGCCACTACCCCCACTTGTCTCTGGTTTTGAATGCATTGAAACAGAAGCGGCAAAAATCAGTTTAGCTGTGAAATGAGCTGCCAACAAGAGACGCACAATTTCGACGAATCGGACAGAAGGTCACACTAGATAGCTTTAACTTCGAGGAATCCAGGGATTTTGCAGACCTCGGCTCCGCTACCAACTCTGATAATAACTCCTCATTAGAAATCAAAAGAAGGCAATTGGGAAATAAGACCTTGTCAAGAATACTAAGGAGCCTCCATATAAGACACTTGTAATCCCTTATTCTGTACTAGGGCGCAGGAACATGGATTTTCCAGAAGGCGAATGAAGATATCTTAGTCTTGAATGGAAGATTGCTCGAGGGAATTTCAGTCCCGTTTTCGTTGGCGGATATAACACTGATACGAAAGGTACAGCAATTTCGCCTGCTCAGAAAAGTGAGCATCAGTTTCATGAGACTGATAGTACGCTCCAACCCAAATGCTTCGATTCTTACCCGTAGGAACAACACATTAGACGAAGACCTGGTTTCTGGTAGCGACCACAAGTGGAACTGCACCCAGCCAGGCGTTACTGTAGAGGTTTATTGATTGAAACCCAGGCCCACCGCGGACTCTAACGCCATCTTAGTAAGTAACGAAGTTCGGCTGGAAATTCCTACACGTATCTACAGAACACAAACAAGTTAAGCCATCTAAGGGACCAAGTGATGACACACGTCTATTTAATTGGAGACAAGTTACTTGGAACCACAAAAAGACGAAGTTGACTACTAAGAAGGCACCAGGTCTGCACGATAAGGGGTTTCAAATAAAGTAAAAGCAAGAGAATGGAGATGAATATGGACAAGTTTACTTTCCTTTAAAGGAACACAAACTCGTTCATTTACATGTACAAATGGTTCATCGACTCTTTACAAAACCCTGATTTGAACACTTATCTTTAAAAAAAAAAAAAAAAACAGAAAAACAAATAAACAACTCTACAACGCATAAAATTCGATAAATACATCAGCAAACATCAATCGATACATACCAATTGAACGAATCAATAGCAACGAACTACTTTTCAAATTTAATTTCCAAGCAACTAGATACAACAGGGTGGTCCATGCGTCCCCATTATTAGATACTCAATTTTCAATTGATACGATGCGCCTAATTTGTCATCGTTTGACACTGATTAACGCTCGATAAATAAAAGAGAATCGCCGCTTAACCACAACCCTCAATTGATAACTTCATCGCAGTGCATCTATCGATAGCATGCTTGTATCTGGCTGATTTATGCTAACAAAAACTGTCGACGTGATGCTCACATAATTCGCAACTCACAACGCACGACACACGACAAACTTGACGTTTACGATGGAAAAGCTGAAAAGACAAAAAAAACAATGATATCGAGCAAAAGTAAAACCAAAATCGTTTAAACTCAAACATCGATTATTCGATCACAACGAACGAGTACTCATATATGCATTCGTATGTGGCTGACGTTGTCAGCGTTTGTAGTTGTCATTAACCGTAATCAGCGACTTTTATGGGACCATGACTATGAGTCCCATGTGCGGCGATAATTTAGAGAAGACATGACAAACATTCTTCAAATAGCAGTCGATATTACGTAACCCAGGTGTACGAAGAGTTGGTTATCGATTTCTCCAATGTGTTACAGTCACAGTCGTAAGTCATTCGATCATTCGATCATTCGATCATTTGATCATTCGATCAGTTTTGATCATGAGCCCGTCCCTTATTAGAAAATTTCGAACAATTTGTGTAACAAGCTCATTACTAGGGTTCGAGATACAATCCGAAACATGAAATCTATCTTATTCGTATTTATCGATTACGTCCGTTAATACGAGTATGAATGTGAAATACTCATACAAGACTTTGATAAACTTTGATTAGAAAACTTGTTCATTGTCTCATGTCTAAATGAGTACGAGTATCTCGGCACTTAATTGAAATTTAATTGTCATTCAGAGCTGTTGAGTGTGCCATTCTAGATCAAATAAGTGTAACAATTAACAAACACTGCGTGTAAGTATCTGACACAGCAGTTTGATTGAGAGAAGACGTCATATGGTTTGATGGAGTCTGCGAGCGGTAATTGCAGATTCATTCGTATTTTTCAAAGTTAAGATCTCCAGAGATAGAAGAACCGAATGTAGGTCAAAAGGCCGAAGAGATTACCAGCTTAGACTCATAAATTGTAATCGGATTGAGCTCTTCCGATGCTGGAATCATGACATATGACTTTGTTTTTATCTGCAAAGATGCCGGATTTTAAATTGACTTGAATGTCCGGTCGCACGTTTCATTGGCATGGAAATTGTAAGACTTGTAAAATTTACAATTTCCTTTATTAGATTTAGATAAGTGCCTTATTCATGATTTGGAATTCAATGGAGAAATTCAATAAGGTTTTGAGACGACATGTTGCAATTGGCATTCAGGAGATGAAGTCAGAGGGCTTGCTGATTGCTGATTGCATACCTAGCCTATATCTCTGTTTAAAAGCTCAGCGACAAGGCAAAGGCCATGCCACATTAGCGAAATAGGCGGAGAACCCGGCTCATTATTCACTCTGGAGAAGAGCACATATACTCGTATGCACACGCCTTGTAAATTGGGCTTCCGGATATTTTAAACTTGACCTTCCATTACGTATGTGCACGGTTTTCAATTCATGTGCGAAGCAATCATGGCTGACACACATTCTTATAGGTGTTGCCAGCATTATTTTGAAGGGAATACGATAACAGCCAGTGGGAGTCTACACTTACATAAATCGACTTGATGGGGTATGGACCACGAGCTCGATCGGTCGATCCACTCGAAGAACTCAGGTGGTTGATTCATAGTTCACGATGAGAACTTTGGAGCCCAGAAAACCAATGTTGTCCTCCGAGGAAAAAAGGGACAGGAGAATCCTAAACGAAGCAATTAAACAAGTGGGACGTTGCTACGAACCATATCTACTTTGCCATTACGACGAGCCCTTCTTTCCCAACGAGCCCTTCTTTTGACATGCCAAAAACAGGCTCCTCAAGATTAAGGGAAAAATGCGCAATCACCAGCTGGACATGGTATTTGTCGCATTTTGGAATTGTCAACCCAAGGAAGTCAGGAAACAACACATCGTGTCCGACGATTGGTCGCAAGAACCGAGCAGGTATCGCTCAACGCAAAGTCCGGCGCAAGTCCACCTGTGATATTCAAATTGTGAAAAGGTTCAATTCAGTCGCCGCAGATATTCTAGAAATGTTTTCCCAAATTGAAATTAGACAAGAAGACCAGCAAGTCCCGCGATTTTGTAGCGCGATGGGATTAAGAACCAGCCAGTCGAACGTATCTGATGGCATGAATAATTTTCGGCGTAGGCTGATCCGCCGTGTGCAGCTGAGTTTACGTAGAATCTTAAAGCCGCCAAATTTATTAAAGGTCCAGTTGCCGCTATTGTCGAAGAAGATTGTGAAGACGACATTGTCTGCAACTTTAACAGCGACGCCTTGACGTTAACAGGGAGGCCGCAAGGATCCATTGCCCACCCTTCTGAGCCCATATTGAACTGCTACAGCTGAAGTTGAACAATCTCGGTAAACATCGATGCTAGTTATAGAGAAGGGAAAATTGTTGGTCCCTATTGGAACACCTGAGATGAGACGTTCCGGTTCCAGATAAAATTTCATTGGATTGGAAGCTATGAGGACGCTGATAAAGGGGAAAATGCTGGGAATAGTTATGCCATTGGGAAGCCGTTTGCAATGCTCAAGAAGAACATAGCAAGTAGCAAGCCGTTCAATTGAAAATACGAAACTTCAACCCAGGCAGTCGGTAGATAACTGCGGCTGAATCTTTGTGGCTACCCTAACAGAAATGTTAATAAAGTTTTTAGAGGCATTTTAAGAAGTTTAAGAAACACTTTTACAAGTCAAACAAGCAACTAGTTTGCAGATACATTTTATTAAATTTTTGCCATAACAAGGTGCCCGACAAAACTTGGCCCGGTGAGAGGTACAAGTTGATAGCGAGATAAACTGTCGATGAAGTCGGGAGGCGTTGAACGATGAAGTCTGGAGGCGTTGAACGTTGAAATCGCTTAAAGAGATTAGAAGCATCCAAGCGTTTAACTTTAAAATTGCTTAAAGAGATTAGAAGCATCTCGAAATCAGGTGAATTCCTTCAACTGAGTGCGTCTGAAAGTTGACAAAGTCTTATATATGTATTTGTGGACGGTTAACGAAACTCTTCGTTAAAAACTACTATCATAAGCTGGATCATCGGAACGGCGACCTGAACATGAACGAGGTCCACCAGCGCTCCTGGATTCCCGAGAAGCACCTGGGAAATTAAAACGCGAGTTGTTAAAGGCCAAGCTAAAGACGCCACTTATGGGATATTTTCCGGCAGATCGGGGCACACCATTCATCCGCCCTTTTACTTACACGGGATTGGAATTCTTCGGCCCGCTTCAGGTCACCATCGGCCGCCCGGATGAAAAGCGGTGGGTGCCTGCATTTAGGTACCCCACAATAACAGCCATTATCTTGGAGTTGGCTTCCTATCTGTTTACCAATATTTGCGTATTCTACGGTGCATTCGCAATTTTGTCAACGGCCGTGAAGCACCAGTACATATCCGGAGTAACAATGAGAGCAAAAATGTGGGTGGCCTTGGCTCAAGTGGTAGTGTATTGGCTTCCAAATAGGACCGTTCGACGTTCAATCCAAACCGCACCCGAAAAACATTCTTTTTTTCAGGCAACTAAATTCACGTAAGATGAGTGGCTGCCTAGAATACGAGTATAACGACAAGTCCTATTACACCAATAATTTAGTCTCCTCATTAAACGTTAGATACCAACCAAGGGGGGAATAATTACTCAGCCCAAACAACTTCCTTTGTTTCTCCTATGTCCCATACATAGCGCTTTTAAAACACGACCGGACTTAATTCCCGAAAGGTTTAACGCGTGTCTTCAAGAGACCGTTTTTCCTGAGCTTTGGAAACGTCTTTTGCTATTGACAAAGAAAAAAGCGAACACATACGATCTTTCGTCGAAAAAATCCTTAAACGGATCACGTACAATAGCCCCTTACCAACAATCAGCAGAAGCTCTATCTGAACAGTAAGTCACGATCAACAGTGGACGCTAATAAGACGATAATAACTAAAACTCGGGACGCTATTCAAGAAAGGCGCTGGAAAGGAGCCATCAAGAAATACAGCGCCGTCATAACGTGAAGAACACGTTTAATCGTCGTATTGGGAACGGATTACGAACTGTTTTTTATTGAATTAAAATACCGGACTATTTCTCGAATAGGATCCTCTATGACTCTGACGATGAAGTCAAAGCCTATCAAGTTACTGGCGGTGTGCCACAAGGTTCGATCTTAGGGCCCGTACTGTGGAGCCTACAGATACCATGCAAAGCGTCGATTTTCAGATTTGCTGATACATTGTCGTGGTAGTGGCAGCAAAACAACTAGAAGAAGTTCAGCTCTATAGAAACGAAACGAAACAGAACGTCGATGGCTAACTAGTACTAAGCCTTTAAGCCGACCCTCGTGAGGTAATGTCAAGTAGAGTTTTCCAAATTCTAGTGATACTCTCCACCACATCATTTCAAAGGTACGTAGGTACATTTATAGAGACAAGTAAGAGTGTCACATAGAGTTCCAACAACCTGTATCTATATTGTATCATACATTGTTTCGTAACATCTATGTGAAGATGTTCGAAGTCAACAAAGGATTTCCACGATGTCGCATACGGCGACGTCATAGACATTGTCAAAACAATCTAGCAACCATCTAAGCAAAACTTAGTGCCTGCTGTCCACAAAAAGCGACGGATTGGACGAAAGGTCACAGAAAAGAGCCACATCTAGCCAAGCTCTCCGAATCCTTACCTACATAAGTATATAATGAATTCGAACCGATATTTGTAAATTTTCTCCACGCTTTCCTAACTATGTACTGCTACAAAATGGCAATTTCAAATACCCTCCTCTAGTCTAAACAAATTTGGTCTACATTCCTTGTGTCTGTTTGTATTTGTCGACATAATCTCAAATGAAACTCAACACCTACAATTTATCTAGGCAAAACAATAGTTCCACTGGCGACGCAACAATAAGCGTATCGCTCCAATTAGCCAAATGACATATAAATTTTCTACAGCCAGACCTTTAGCTGGAGTGCGCGATTCATGCTAAAATCGAACGAGAAACCTCCATGACACCTCATTTCAAGTGTCAACAAAACACAGCCCCACGAATGAACACATACCGCTGCTATTCTGCTGGTACACACTAGACTTGGTTCCACTATTGGCATTTTCCATTGTACTCGCTGTCCAAGTACCTTACTCCCCCCCAAATGCAATTGTGCAACAGATACTCAAACATTGCAGTCGTACGTGGAAAAGTGCGAAATGCAACACCCGTCTGTACCGCTTATAAATCGGAACCAAAGCTTCGTCTCTAATCCAAGCGCGCATTGCTTTTGTAGTCACCTCACGAACTTGCAATTGGCGCGCACACTATGTCATAGTCAGTCACTAAGTCATTTTGCAATTATGCATCTCTTAGACGAGCTCTGCGATGGATTGGATTGGTTACCTCATGGTCAGTCAAAGTTTTTATGGATGCACCGCGGGAACAGGGAACAGGGAACAAGGACGACAACGGCGGAATACTTTGTGTCAAAACTCAATTCCATCTTCGTCGTCGTCGTCGTCGTCGTCGTCGTTGCCATTGTAGTCGTCGGGCATGACATCATTTTCCGTTGCATGGAATTGCATATTCACCGTGAAATTCTTTTTAAATTAAAAGCGGGCGCTCCCCCCGAGGGCGGGGTGAGTATCTGTGAGAAAACCAGAAACACTGCACTGGGATTGACACCGCTGAGTTGAGGCCCGCAACGGTGGGATTTCTTTGTAGCAGTTGTACGGATTAAGGTTTAGCATTTCATCGAGATACTTCGAAAGAAAAGTTACACCAAGTCGCAGAGTAGCACAAAGTCATATTACGACACGCTTCCTCAATCACAGTCAGAATCTATAAATAGTTGCTGGAGAAGATGGGGTTGAAAGGTTTTTATGTTCTTTGTTCGATTGAAAAGAAATGTTAAAAAGTGTCCAACCGAATATGTGGAGACGAGTTTTGACATAAATACGACCACATGAAGGGGGTTAAGTAGCCCAATATTCACTTCATCTAACTGGCAGGGAAAAAAATCGATAGTTGCTAGGAAGGATTGGTTTGAACAATGGGATACTTGTATCGAATGAGCAGTGATTTTACATAGAAAAAAAAAAACAATTGTGTTCAGGGATCCGAGATGGAAATGGAAAATTCGTGTCAGGATCTGAAACAAGTGATTGACCGGCTTTTAGCCAATTGTTAGAGGGTGAAACAGATTTCTTCACACTTATTTATTCAAAGTTTGAGTGTGAGATTCTTATAATGTTGAGTGTTTGAGTTCCAGTTTCCATTGTGATACAGTTCTACGCTCGACACTGTGATTTAAAACGAGGAACAATGGAACATAGAAACACTCTTGCTCCAGCAACCAGTAAGGCAAAACTCTATGGTTCGCAGATAGATAGATAGATTCAGAGACACTCAGTCAAGATTCTCTACTCAATAAGGCAGACAGATAGAGTTTCTAAAGCTCTGAAGTTCCCTTGTCTCTTTCAATTCTTATCGGCCTGTCTAAAATAGTCGGAAAAGTCGGTGTTGGAGCCTTCTTCCATGACTCTGATATTAACCATTTCATTTGTGTTCCCAGTAACTGTGTACTTCATGCCGAAGTCAGAACTGCTGCGTATTAAAAGATTGACCCAATAGAGGCCAATAACCATTCAAATTAGGGTGCGTGTGAGGTTTATTAAACTACGTGAAAACCCTCTATTGTTACGAAGCAACCAAGAGCCGGATAAGGACTATTGCTGGCCCTGCAAATTGAGGGAAAAAAATAATACAACTCTCGGTTCTGCACATCGAATGTGTGGAATTTTAATAAGTCACGTGCAGCGAACTATTATTGGAGGTCCTAGACTAAAAAACAAAACTGTGACATACCATGTACACCATGGTGACTGCTTTAGAGCACAGGAATTTGTTGTAAGCGGCAGACTAAGGTAAAAATTGTTGTTTTTCGGAATGTGAGCAATCCGCATCAAAGTTCAATTCGCCAACATTTGTCGTTAAGTCATTTGACTTTGCTGCGAGGCAAAATATCAGCTAGCACATGGTTCCCTCATCTCAATATTAACAAAAGGACATGATGGCCTTTTCCAGTGTTATAAATTTCTCGGACCACTAACTAGTTGGAACCATGGTACGTCTACGAATATCTTAGAAGACATAACAATGTAAAAACATGAGACAAATGAAACGTAGACTGTAATCGCAACAAATCGCTGGTACCTACGCCGATGGCGTATTCTTCTACTTTACAACCTGCATCAGGTGCTGAAGATAAGTAGTATTGATGCCAAGAATCAAGCAAAATTTTCGCGATGGATGTGCTGGGTTTCACCCGACCATTCCTATGAAGCCCTTGATTTGATAAAGAATACAGGCAAGCACATATCGCAAAAACAACTCTGCGGCTATGCGGCACTGTGTAAAAAGAAGAGGGTTAGTCGAGGAGTCTTCGAGTAAAGGAAGAAGAAAAAACCTGAATAATGTTCGGAAGTTGCATAAAGGAAGATATCAAGACAACAACAGCCGAGCCGAACGGATACCTAGCGAGATCAGCAGAGAAACTTTGTAGTGGAATCACAGTCAAAAGTGACGGGTCGATTCGCGTCTGCGCCAACTACAAATTTACATATATTCAACAACAGCATCGTCAACAATAATTACCCAATACCTAGGGTTAAGGATCTTTATCAGAAGTTGAACGATGGTAAGTTTCATTGCGTTTTCGATATATACAGGCTGATAAGATAGCGATGATAGATTTTCTAATTGTTATGTTTCAGCAGCTGTCAAAGTTACCAATGACATCCAGTTGTCAAAATATTCAGCAAGGTTTGCCATTTCATCGTGCATCGTTTTACGATTGCCGAATATGGGGAAATTATTAAAAATGCACCGTGAATTTCGTCGTGAGGTCGGTCGTCATCATAGCTTCAGAGTGCAGGCAATTCGCCGCACCCTGGAACAGTTTCAGCGTGAGTATACTTTTTTGGATCTTAAACCCCCAACCAGACGGATATTGATGTGAAATGAAGAAAACATAGCCGCCGTAGCGGCCAGTATCGAAGAAGACCAAGAAATATCAATCCGGCGCCGATCAGCTGAATTGGGCATCGCCAGAGAGTCAATCCGGCTTATATTGCGCCTACATCCGTATAAGATTGTACTGACGCAAGAACTGAAGCCGGACGACCAAAGACAAGTTCGCTAATTGGGCGCTGGAAATGTTGGCCAGAGATCCGTATTTTGGCCATAAAATCATCTTCTCGGATGAGGCCCGTTTTTGGCTCAGCGTCAACAAGCAAAATTGCCATTATTGGAGCGAACACAATCCCCATGGGTTCGGCCAAGCATCAATGCAACTACAAAGATTGACTGTTTGGTGCGGTTTATGGCATGTCGGAATCATCATCAATGGGTCTAAGCTATAGAGGAATTTTGATCGACTTTCTGTGGTTGGAAAAAAAATTTCACAATTTCTAAACGTTGTTCGGGTGTAAGTCTTTCCATTTGACAAAGTATACTGAACATAAATGTCAAAGACACGTGCCCAGTCCGACATAGGTTTGAAAGATAATCCCATCGGAAGTTCTTATACCTCCGGTTCTGTTCAGGGTACATGGGAAGTTAGGGTGTTTTCAAAAACGTCATACTAACAAAGAACTGCATTAGTTGCTTTAAATAATGCAGATTTTCTGCAGAACTAACTTAGTCAAACTGTATTATTCTTGTGTTCATAAACGTCAGACAGACTGCTGGCATTGATGACATGTACCTCTCTATACCATATGTCTGTCACTACAATACCACGCTAAAAGCTAGTATACCATGTTGTTGGTGGTATACCACATACCACCATCTTATTGATTGCAGCGCCACTTTCTCTCTGTTGGCGATTCTTCGTAGATTCTTTGACAAGTAATCACAGCGAAGAAGTATAGCATTATTTTTATACAATTGATTCGTGAATACTATTTTTTCCAAATGCGAAACAACACGCGAAAATCAGCGTGTACTACGAAATACTGACTGTCAGGGGTTGTAAAGAGTGATTTTTTGCTGGCTTGTTTTTCAGTTCTATTTTTGGCAGCTCACGCGTGATCCGTGACATGTGTTAAATTCAAACGTGCTCAGCTAGCATTGCCATTTCATCAACGAAAGACTTACACGCGAACTACGTTTACAAATTATTGAATTTTGTTATCAAAATTCGTGCTCCGTGAAAAATGTTTTCCACCATTTTACGGTCGTCATAATCGACTTGCTGAGCAAGCAATTCAAGCCAAAGTGACCAAATTTCGCACCAATTTCACGCTATTGGACATCAAGCCACCTACCCGGATACGTAGAGTGCGTACAGAGGAAAATATTGCTGCTGTATCCGCCAGTGTTAATGAACACCGTGATTTGTCCATTCGTCGCCGTTCGCAGTAATTGGGATTGTGTTACTCTTGGTCTAAAACCCTAAAAAATATAGCTCGTGCATGAGCTGAAGCCGGACGACCTGCCACACCGTCGAATGTTCGGTGAGTGGGCCTTAGGAAAGCTGGTGGAAGATCCGCTTTTTTGAATGGATTGAATGGATATGTTAATAAACAAAACTTCTGTGTTTGGTGCGATGAGTGACCTCAGATAATATAGGTCCGCCAAAAATGTTTTTTTTTTTTGAAAATAAAAAAATAAAAATAAAATAAAAAAAAACTACTGAATATTTTCTCAAATTTCTTTTTTTATTTGAAAGTACAATCCTTCCGGTTAATAATGGAAAATAATTTCATTCAAATGGCTGCCTCGGCTGGCCATGCAGTAGCCTACACGATCGGTCCCATTTTTAAGCACATTAAAATCGATTGTGTGCAGCTGTATTTCACCAATGGCTTCACGAATATTGTCCTTTAAAGCGTCAATTGTCTCTGGCTTGTCGGCGTAACACTTATCTTTTACGGCACCCCACAAATAATAGTCCAACGGTGTCAAAACGCAGCTCCGGGGTGGCCAAACGACATCAGCTCTGCGGCTGATAATGCGATCTTCAAAAACAGGGCGCAAAACATCGAGTGTAGCTTCGGCTGTGTGGCACGTAGCGCCTTCCTGTTGAAATCAAATGTTGTCAATATCCTCCTCTTCAATTTTTGTGAACAAAAATTCGTTCAACATGGCCCGATAACGATCGCCATTGACTGTAACGAATTTTCGAAGAAAAATGGCCCAATTATGCCTCTGGACCAAAATCCGCACCAAACAGTGACTCGTTTTGGGTGTATCGGCTTTTCAATGTATGCGTGCGGGTTTTCTGTGCCCCAAATGCGACAATTTTGCTTGTTTACATACCCGCCAAGATCAAAATGAGCTTCATCTGAAAAGATGATTTTTTTGGCAAAATCGGCATCTTCTCTAAGTCGATCGCAGGCCCACTTAGCGAAGCGTTGTTCAAGCGTATACACAACCATATTCGTTCAGCGGAAGGATAAAACTAATTATCTGTCAAATCAGACATGAGCTAAGTGTTACCATTCACGAAATAAGCACTAGTTGAAAAAAAAAACGTTAGATGGCGGACCCTATACAAGAGCTGCCAATGCACTCGGAAAAATACACTGTTTAGTGCGGTTTATGGTCCGGCGGAATCGTAGGCCCGTATTTTTTCCAAGATGACCAACAACCTTACCGTCAATGGCGCCCGCTATCGCTCAATGATTTTGAACTTTTTTTTGCCCAAAATGGACGAGCTGAACCTGGTCAACATGTGATTCCAGCAAGACGTCGCTACATGCCAGACAGCACGCGAACCGATGAACCAATTGAGAAATGAGTTCGATGAGCAATTCATCTCTCGTTTTTGGACCGGTGAATTGGCCGGTTAGATCGCGCGATTTGACGCCTTTGGACTATTTTTTATGGGGATACGTCAAACCACTTGTCTATGCCGATAAACCAACGTCAATTGCAGCGCCTTGGAAGACAACATTACGCGTATTATTAGGGAGATAACAGCCAATATGCTCGAAAAAGTTATTCAAAACTGGTCTCTCTGTATGGACCACTGAAAACGTAGTCGTGGTCAACATTTACATGAAATAATCTTTAGTAGATGGCAAGCATTCAGTTATCAACTCAAATAAAAATTTTATACAACTTTTGCAATTTTCCTTGTACAAAACCGCTACTGAAACCGACACTACACTCGGACAAGGAATGATAACACGTTGACGATATTTGGCTACCGTACCCGGACAAAGATTAGTTTCTGGAATGTAAAGACGCTTTCGATAACGTTAGTGTTTGTCGTGAAAATGCCAGATTCCTCCAATTAGAGAAGGAATTTATACTGTATAAGATTGGACATCTTAGGGATTAGTGAAGTTAGATGGTTGGGCTCGAGGAAGTTTAAGTCTCCAACTCGTAGCACTGCACTACTCTACTCCGGGAAGGCACCTAGAAGCTATCAGGAATCTGGTGTTGGATTGTCTGCTCTCAAAAGCTTAATTTCCTGGGAGCCTTTGGACGACAGGATTCTGAAAGCCAGGTTTCGGACTAGAGTACGTCGCGTCACAATTATACAGTGTTACGCCCCAACGGAGTTCTCTTCTGTCGCGGAGAAGGAGGCCTTTTATGACCGGATGAGTGCTGCTTATGATAGTATACCACACGGACACATCATACCAGTAATGGGAGACTTGAATGCCAAGGCTGGCAATGACAATGATGGATTCAGGCAAGTTATGAGAAAGCTGTTGGCAACTGCAACGGCAATGGCGAGTGTTTTGTCGATTTTTGCAAAGCCAACCGCCTTGTAATAAGAGGGACCATGTTTGAGCACAAGACGTGCCACAAAGTCAGTTGGGTATCGACGTACAGACAAGCAAATTCCAATCAAATTGATCACCTCGCAATCAGCCGGCGATTTAAAAGCAGTCTCCAGGACGTTCGTAACAGAAGGGATTCAGACATGGAAATGACCATGTTGCTGCCGTAAGATTACGTACAGCTGCAGTTCGGAGATCCCAAGAAAACACCCGAATGCCTAAGTTTAATACCGATAGTAGTCCGCCAACAACTAGGGGATCACCTTTCATAAGGATTGAGAGCAATCAGTAGCACGGAACCCACCTCCATCAAAAACCATTTAGGTGTTGTAAAAAATGTCTACATATCCGGTGGTCGGTCGCAAGAAAGAAACAGTGCTTGGCTTTCCGAAGACACTTGGGCTAGGATCGAAGAAAGAAAACAACTCAAACCTCGCATCGCTGCTACTCTAGCAGCAAGGAAAAACGAGCTAGAGTCTGCGTATCGCATGGCAAGACAAGAGAAGTGATCAGCGTAACTATATATAACAACGCATTGACTACAGCAGCAGAAGAGGTCGCTAGTAGGTCTGACAGTAGGACCGTCTACAGAATTACCAAAGAGCTCACAGGTGTTCAAAGCTCTAAACAACCTCTCGTAAACGACACAGACGCATCTCGGCTAGTTTCGGATGAGGAGCAGCTCAAAAGGTGGAAAGAGCACTGTGAAGTGAACCCAACGCCCAATGACCCGTTCGTAGTAACAAATTCCCGAATACGCACTGTATCCCCCAGTAGAGAGGAAATCTTTACTGCAATCAAAGCACTGAAGAACAACAGAGCGGTTGGACTTGACGGTATTCCCGCAGAGGTCTTCCGAGTAGCGCCAACAACAACGAACACCCACACGTTAAGAGAGCTAGGGAAGCAGAGAGTTTTCCAGAATAGTGCAAAAAAGGAATGATTGTCAAGCTCCCAAAGAAAGGAGACCTTACCTAGTGCGAAAACTGGAGAGAAATTTGGGTGCTGTATGCAGTATGCAGTAGCCAAGGTAATCGCAAAAATCGTTGTAGAGCGAATAAAAGACGACGCCGAACAAGCAGGATTCCGCACTGGATCTTGCGGTGTGGACAACATCAACACCTTGCGGATCATCATCGAACAGTGCGTTGAATATGGATCACCACTTCAACTGCTGTTCATCGACTTCGAAAAGGCGTTCCACAGTGTCAATAGAGAATTTATCAAATCTAAGATCTGGCTGAATATTATTTTTTTTTACACTGCCATGACACTGTTGAACGCAAAACAAATGAAGATCGTACTAAGCCATGTCTGCGCAGTGAATGCGTTCACAAACACACGAAGAAATTAGAAATGATGACGTTTATGAACTCACCCTTAGTGTCAAGCAGGAGACAGTTCGTTCCATAGCTTATGTCTGCAGACTAAATCTTGGTTACAAAATTGCAATCGAGAGTGATTTCGGCACAAAAGACAAGTTCTGGGTCTTTCCGATAGCTCGGTATACGAGTAGTGGTGTGGAACTCCTTAAGGGGAGATACAATACATATATACCTAGTATGGTGGAAAAAATCGATTTTTTTTTTGCATTTTCTTGAAGCTTGAGGTCTCAAAAATATCTGGTGACGCCAAGTCAATATTTAGTTAAATAAGCCAGTTACAGTCGAGAGAGTGAAACGAGTTTTGCGGCGTCGAACCGAGAGGCAGGTAGCGGTAAGCGATTCTTCGAACAGAGCGTCCCTAGACCTAGACCTAGACAAAAATATTCGACCTCAGCAATAATAAATTGCTGGAGCGCTGTGTTGGTTGATATACCCAAAATAGCAATAAGAGCTCCAACCAACTTATTAGGAAAATATAGCTCCAAAAACGATGAACAGCGGATCGTTAACATTGCTGTATTTCTTGCAACATGGACGTTCAACAATGGTGTCACCTCATTGTTGGGAGTCATGATCGTGTTAGGAATACCGGTCGAACGAAACTGGCGTCAGAAAGAACAATCCATAGACCGAGATGCGAACGAAAATCGGAAAACGACAAAATGACAGCTCGCGCTCAAAATGGAATTGTGGTGAAAACATTATTGTTGTGGCTATGTCCGAATAGTGTGTTATTTGTGTGTCTGGGGAATTGTTATTGTAAAACCACCACATAGGCAAAATAATAATTTTTGGACAAAAAATCACTATTTATGTTCAAACATCCGCCATTTTGTCATAAATCAATTTTTTTCAAAATTGGCTATGACAAATACTAAATTATACCTAGTCCTGCCATAAGTTCTGTTACACTTAACAGAACTTAACTTTTTTTTCAGAACACATGCACTGATCAGTGAAGAATACTAGTCACTTTGGTTTGAGTTTGCAAACTATTAATATGGAGTGGGGCGTTAAGTCGCGGTAATAGCGTTGTATAAGTACGGAAAGAGTGATGGCCAAATTTTCGAATTGCTAAAACCACTCGGAATATCGAGAATATTCGTTCATCGGGCTATTGCTCGCTTCGGTAAATTGTCTGGAGTAGAGGACAGGCCAAGAAGTGGTCGCCAGAGCGTCGTTCGTACAAACGCGGTAGTAAAGGCAGTACGTGAACGAATTCCCCTTAGGAAGCAGAAGATCATGTCCGAGGAATTGGATATGTCAACCAGATCCATGTCTAGGCTGATTCGCTATGATCTGCATGTGAAAGCCTATCGTCGCTCCACGGTTCATCTTCTAACTCCTCTACTAAAAGAAATTAGGCTGGAGAGTTGCAGTGGCACGCGGACAATGGCCACGAAAATACTCTGTTTACGGATGAGAAAATTTTTACCGTAGAAGAAGTTTCCAACAAACAAAATTACAAAATGTATCCAAATTCATTTAAGGAAGCGAAATAAGTTGTTCCAATGGTTTGGTGGGAGGTCTCTCACCATGGTGTCACATCCCTCAATTTCTGTAAAAAGGCGTAAAAACTGGTGCACAAGTTTACCAAGAAGATATGCTAGAGGGTATTGTATAGGGTTTGACCACTACCCTTTTCAATGGATGCAGATGGATTTTCCAACAGGACTCTGCTCCAGCGCACAAAGCCAAAACCACGCAAGAGTGACTCAGAGTCAATATTCCTGGCTTTATAGCAGAAGAAGATTGGTCATCGGGGAGTCCAGATCTGGATTCACTGGATTATGGTTTGTGGTCAGAATTGGAGAACATGGCCTGCAAGACTCCCCACAGAAATTTGGAAAGCCTTAAAACAGCATTAACCAGAGCAGCGTCCACGATCTCCATGCAAACCGTACTTGCTGCTATAGCCCAATGGCCACACCGTTTTAAAGCTTGTTTTAAAACAAAAGGCAGTCATTGTGAGTGAATCCAATTTTTTTTTATTAATCAATATTGTGGTCTAATAAATGAAACAATTTTGAAAACAATAGCGCAAAATTATAGTTACCGTGTATTAGGTAGGCTTAGTACGTACTAACTAACATCACGTTAACTTTAAAACCACCTCCTAACTTTGTATTTAATTATGAACACTTTTTATCCTGCCTACAACTAGTGTTAACTTTAGAACGTACCCGCGATGAGTTTTAGTCAAACAAACCTAAAAATTTACAGTTTGGGATATCAAACACAGTTTAAGGGGTACACTTTTAAAAAATTGAAATGAATTTGACAGAAATATCAAAGGAAATAGAAAACAAGTTTTTCGAATTTTGAATTTGGATAGCAGTTTCTCAATAAAGGAAGCAGAAAAGGTTTTTAATTAAAAAAAAGTGAATTTTCTTTTGTGATAATATTTGTGTTTTCTTTAGACAAAACGAGATCGGGCACAGAATTGGGATCGGAATGAAAAGGAAATGCTGCAGCAGTTGGTGGAGCAACATATCGTAGTAGTGGAAAACAAGGGAAATGATCTGAAAATGATTTCGCGGAAGAAGGCGGCTTGGGAATCAATCGCAGTAGGGATGACAAATTTTCTTGAGGCATTTTACTGAAATGACATTTCAAAGTCACTAGAATTTACTTTGTTACGTACTCGTACTAAAATGTGGACTTTATCTGACTACAATTTTGCGCCAATATGTTTACTGGTTTTTTTATTATAGCGTTTCATATTTGTAACAGAACTTATGACAGGGCTAGGGTAGTATCTAATTTAATAATCTTTTTGTTTTTTGTTTTTTTGATTTTTAAAGAAACGCCAGTGGATACCGTTTACGCTGATGTTTTTTACGACGCTGCACGAATCATACAATATCCTTGTATATTTTTGATATTTTTAAATAAAAAAAGTTAAACACATTTCAGAATGTGCATACTTTTAGAAAGTGCCAATCTGGGATTTCAAATAGTTTTCCTTAGAAAAATACACAAAAATGACCGGCTCCCAGGTTTATATCTCCCCTTAAACATCCGTTTATTCCACACTTGTGGTACTCGCATGGATATTATGAGAATGCATTTAAACGTGTACAAGTATTTATAACTAGACTAAGTAGCTCTGTGTTTACTTTGCAGGAGAAATTCAACCTAAGAAAGATTGTTTAACCAGAATGCTAGTTAACATTTTCCTCTACAAATTCCTGTCTCAAACCTTAAACATTCCACTAAACAAAGCAACAAACACCCTCATCTTCATTTTAATTGTCGCGCCTCATTGTCTATATACCTAGACCTACAAATAGCAGCACAAGGCACACTTTCTTCAGCACCATGCGCAAATAAATATGCCGACGAACTTAATTGCAAAAGAGGAAAAAATAAAACGAACGAAGTGAAGAAATAAAGCAAAAACCTCTCCCAAGAAAGCCATACAAGAAGCGCTTATAGCTTCATCGATGAAATAATAGGCGGTTGCCCTCTCCCAGTTTTTGCTTCAAACCAAACCTTATTTTTTATTTTTTTGTTTTTCTATTCATTTTTGTATGAGTTCTTCTTTTTGCTTTTCGTAAGAATTTTTTCGGCAAAAATTTATGTGTGTTCACAATTTAGTCGAATCTAACCATCACGTCATCGTCACTTCCGCCGGGGTGTCAAATATTTTGTTTAATATTCAGAACCTGACGCAGCCAAAGGAGTTCCGCTCTGCTAATGTGGCCTTTCCGATGATATTGAACTATCGATAACATTATGGCGAGTCCGCAGTTGTCCACAGTTCTGACCACACATCATGCTACATACAAAAAAAAAAAGGGAAACCCCTTGGGGTGGTATATTACAATAAAAAAACAAAAAATTAAGTAAAAAGAAACTACCCCGCCCTTAAGCATGATTCATCGTAAACTAAAAATGTATGTTACGCCATGTTTCACTCTACTTATGTTTACACGGTCATGTTTCCTTCGAGGAAAAGTCGCTCTCGTCTAATTGATTATGAAACGCCACGGATAGTCTGAGGATGAGTCAACTTTCCGTCTCTGCGTCTGAGATCAATTAATGAGAATATTTGCTAGTACAGCCCTACTGGTTGCAGCTCCTACTACTACATACATAAATATGTCAAGAGTGTGCAACGGCGAGATTGTGAAAATCTTATCAGTGAGCGATTTCAATTTCCGGGCGGTACGTGCAATTTCTGCTTCTCGAAATTCATTCGTAATCAAGTGAAAAAAATAAATATTTCGAATTTTTTTAAAAACTCATATCGCACACGGGTTGAGGTTATTTCTGACGCTAATGATGCATGAAAGGCCTTCAGAGTTTGTTTTTCCTTTTTTTTGCTGCTGCTGTCACTACAAAACACTTCATGGACATGATAAGCAAATTTGCAAATTGAGATAAATAGTCAACGTCACATTTTATTTTTGCTGACGGCAGTTTATTAAACTTCCAATTTTAGCTGGCATTTTTCGACTTATTTAAATGTGCAGTATTGCAAAACATGGTTTTAAAGCTGTCACAATCGTATAATTACTTAATGGCCCAAAATAACCGGGACCTACTTACGAGTATATGTACTCGTAATTAAGCAGAGCATCACATTCTCCTCAAAACTGAAGAGAAAATATTTGAGAATTGTCATGTTCCAGCAGCTGTCAAAGTTGCCAATGACATCCAGCTGTCAAAATATTCAGTAAGGTTTGCCATTTCATCATGAATCGTTTTACGCTTGCCGAATGTGCGGAAATTATTTAAAATGCACCGTGAATTTCATCGTGAGATCGGTCGTCATCATGCCTTCAGTGTGCAATAGTTTGAGCGTGAGTACACTCTTTTGGATCCTAAGCCACCAAACAGACGGATATTGATGCGAAATGAAAAAAAACATAGCCGCCGTAGCGGCCAGCATCGAAGAAGACCCAGAAACGTCGATTCGGCGCCGATCGTATGGATTGGGCATCGTCAGAGTCAACCCGGCTTATTTTGCTGTTGGATTTGGGCCTACATCCGTATAAGACTGTGCTGACGGAAGAATTGAAGTCGGACAACCATAGCTAACGCCGTAAGTTCGCTATGTTGGCGCTGCAAATGTTGGCCGAAGATCCGGATTTCATCTTCTCGGACGAGACCTATTTTTAGCTCAGGGGCTATGTCAATAAGCAAAATTGCCAATATTGGAGCGAACGCTATCCACAAGTGTTCGGCCAAGTATCAATGCATCCACAGAGATTGACTGTTTGATGTGGTTTATGGCATGGCGGCATCATCGGTCTTTATTTCTTTCGAAATGAGGAAGGAGACACCGTTACCGTAAATGGCTTCAGGTATAGAGCGATGTTAACTGACTTTCTGTGGTCAACAACATCGATATATCCGAGCTGTGGTTCCAACAACACGGCGCTACATACCATACAAGCGACGCAACGCTCGAAGGTGTGAAGTAGAAATTTGGCGACTGGGTCATCTCACGGCGAGAGTTCATCAATCGGCCGCCGCAAACATGCGATTTGACACCACTCGATTATTTTCCCTGGGACTAGATACGTCAAGTCCTTAGTTTACGCTAACAAGCCAACCACTTGGACGAGCTCGAGGCCAACATTTGACACGCTATTGCCGGAATAACGTCGCACATATTGAACCGAGTCACCAAAAATTGGACCGACCCCTTGAAGCACTGCCAGCGAAGTCGAGGCGGCCATTTGAATGACGTGCGATTCCACACATGCGAGGGCTGTTAGATGAGTACCCGGCTTGGAACATAGGTGGCGCTACTGAGCCAAAATGAGTGTACCATCATTTAGTATAAACGTAATCGTGGCTTCAAAATTAAGCCAGTATCAATCTTATATCTCACGCTGTTGTTGTTTTATTTACATGTTTTTGCTATCGTTCGTATCTTGTCACCCTTTAAGGTTTATAATAATAATTACAGATCCACAGGGCGAACAGTTAAGTTAGGTAAGATTGACTGTTGGAGAAGTCAACTCACATAGGCCTATTGACCCGTTGTGATGACACGTGGATCTGTGATCCTCCTGCTCTTGGAACCATTTTCAGCTTTTGATTAAGCGTAGGAGACTCTTAACTTCCATTTTCTTTAGACCGTTTAAGTTATTGTATGTAGAAAAAAGCTCCTAAGTGGAGTTTCCTTCTTTGGGATAAAGCTGGGCACGTACAGAGTTGGAGGAGGAGTGTCTTCTCCATGCAGCTTCTGCACGAATCATTAGTAAACAGGTCAAGTCTTCTTGCATGCTTGCTTATAAGACAGTATCCAGGATGATAGCGCTGAGATGCTTCCTATTTTGAAAGATCAAACTCTTAGAACAATTCAGATCCAGTTTTGGCCAGATTTGTTTGGTCGCTAGACATATTGCTCCAACAGTCCACCTAAGGGTTGTTCTTCTATTAGCATCTAACTTTAGTACGAATATTAGTTTGCACGTAGCGATTGGTATACCGATGCTCATGCTACCTTTCTCCAGTAGAGTAAATAGAGTAGTTCCAAATTTGGCGAGTTCGTCGGCTCTACAATTCCCTGGAATGCTCTGCTATCTCCATAAAAGATGATCGGCAATCAAGGGCAGTTTTAGAATTTTGTAAGACTAAGTCCAGGAATTTGATTGCGGCTTGACTATCGGAAAAGATGCGGATATACCTTGCAGATATCATGTTTTTCTTAAGAGAGGACATGACTTCTTTAATCCGCCTGCAACACGCTACAGTAATTTGGAAAGCGAAAGGAGAGGCTTAATTTAACACCGCGACCAATATCCAGTCTTGTATCCATCCGTATATAAGTGCATTGACATGTCACTTCCGAAAGCATCTTCCTCCCAGAACGGTCTAGAGACGATAATTACCACATGAAAGCCTTTGTCGAGCTAACGTTGAGGCATGGTGTAATCGAAGTTCTCTAGCAGGATTTCTAGTTTGTTAAGGATATTAGCGTGGTCAAATAATTGTTCACTGTGTAGTCGCTTTAAGGCGTGTAAGGGATGTAAGTGAAACAAAATATCCAGTGCCGCGAAGAGAGTAGTATGTTAGGCTCCGCTTAGGCATAGAAATGCTGTTCTTTGGACTCTGCTTAGTTTGCTGCAGTTGACTGGATTGTCTCAGGCCGTCCACCAGAGAACTACCCCGTAGGTCAGTATCGGTCTTATAACCGAGACGTATAGCCAGTGGGTTATGCGAGGTTGAGGGGCCCATTTGTTCCCAATGGCTTTTTTGCAAGAAAACAAAGCTACTTTAGCTTTCTTGACTCTATATTGAATGTTAGGTTTCCAGTTTTGTTTCCTGTCCAAAGTGATACGTAAAAATTTTTCTGTATCGTAGATGACTAACCTGGTACCGTCTATGATTGGGATTTTATATTTCCTGAAAAAGACGACAAGATCAGTTTTCAGCTCCCAATCCACAGCGATCCGAGTTAATTAAGATTTAGCTGCAGGAGTTCTTTAATTGTATGAAGATACCCATCTGCATAGGCAATCACCCTGCTACCACCCGCATCCAGGTTTATCAGCAGTTCGTTGACCACTCAGATCCAGAGAAGGGGTGAAAGGACACTGCCTTCCACCGTACCCCAGCTGACAAATCTTTTAGCAGAAGCCCCACCCAGTTTAGAATTGGTTATCCTGCTATTTAGCATAAGACTGTTCAACACTCCAAGTAAGTCGTCTATTACTCTATGTCCAAGAAAGCGACCATTGTGTGCTCTTTATATTGTAGGGATCGCTCTTATATGGGTATCAATCAATCGTTCTAGAGTTTTCAGAAGGAGAGATGATAGACTTCTAGGTCTGAGGTTCTTTAGGACAACATGAAAAGATTTTCTGGTTTTGAGATGAAAACTATAAAACATTAACTTCTTTCCATGACAGTGCAATGTGGATCAGTTCTACACAGCTCCTCATGATATTCGCTAGCGTAGGCAGGGTAATATCTGAGAACATTCATAGCTCGGAAAGTATTATACCGTCTGGACCAGCAGATTTGTAGGGTTTGAAGCTATGCAGCTTGTCTCTTGTAATCAGAACATGAATTTTGGTCCCGCTTGCAGTAGGCCTGTTTCAGTTGCTACTGGCCGTGAATAGGGAGCTACCTGGAAAGTGGGTGTCCAGTAGCAGGTTGTGGCACTCATCAGTTGACGTCGTCCAAATGCCATTAGTTTTCTTCAAACAGCTAGACATCATAATAAGACTTGTAGAGAGGATTTTTCTTAACCGTTATACCTCAGATGCTCCTGTTATTTTGTCACGGTATAACCCCCAGCATTGTTGCTTTGCCTTCCACAGTTCTTTTTTTTAGATACATATTTTTAGGGATTCCTTGTATATTTTAAGTCCCAGTCAGTCACTTTTTGTACTTTTTGCAGCGGTCCCAGTGCCAATGTCCACCAGTGTGCCTTTTTTTGCCCCTAGGTTGAATAAGAGGACAGGAAGCAGCCATAGCCACACTGAGAGACAGGGTGAAATCCTGTCAAGTTAGTTGGTGTTACACGAGCAGTTACTGATGGAAAACGTATAAAAAGTACTCGAGCAACCAATTGTGACAACACTTCACATCAATCCTTTAAACCAATTGTAAGCCCCAGATCGTTAGAGGACGACGACTAACCAATTTTGGAACTTAAGAGATTTCTTGATAAATTTGTCAAAATCGGTAATCGGCCTAGGGAATACATTTTGGAAGCGCTTCACAGATTTTTCTATACTATCGTCTCTGTAGAAATCATTATGAAGAATACTCAATCACTGCGCTAGGTCTTTCAATGACAGTGTTCCGTGATTCCATTTGTGAATTTGTAGATGACACCTATCATGAGGGTTATAAGCTCTCTTCAACGTTCAGGATCGTAGATGGGCCATATCATTTTAGATTTCTGATGAGTCCACCTATGACTAGCCTTAGAGAGTACTTGAAACTGTGTCATTGGTATAGTCTAGGACATTAGTGGTTTTCCATTGGGATCCGGGTCTATTCAGTTCATCAAGGCTGTCTGTAAAGATGTAAATTGACTCAGCAAAACTTCGCGTTGTTTTCACTCGTTCTTTCTGATTGAAGTCCCTTTCAAGGAAGAATGGAAGGTCGGGTGATTTTGAATAGATTTGCATGTTATGTACATGCTTATTTAGCTCTTCCATAGCTGTGAGTGTCTGTACATACGTACCAAATGCAACGTTTAAAGAGTCACCGATGCAAAAGTTCTAAACGCGCAAGTGATGCTTATTCAAGAAACTCGTTCCTAACAGACTCATGTTGTTCCGTCATTCTATAAAGTCTACAACATGATTATAACTGAGAATAATTCTCACGACCTTGGTGTAGACCCTAGGGTTGTCCTCTGTCTTTTTCTTTCTTGTAGTCCAGCTAACATAAGTTGCATCCACTCTTGAGAATTAAGTGAGTCAAACTAGAGGCAGGGTGGTTTAGTTCAGTTCTTGAAGCGAGTTAATAATCGAGGAAAAGTCAACGTTCTTGATATCAAGGAACGCCAGCGTTGTATTTTATATCCACTCCTTGAACTAGAGTGATCTTTCAATAGATGGTACGAGAGAGTGTACGGCGATCTCAACTGATTTTCCTTTTTGGCAGGTATGCTCGAAATTCGAGACATCTATGGATGAGACTGCACTTGAATAATAAATTATATTTATAACAAGAGCGACAATTTCGTTGCACCTGGGTTGACATCGAGCCTACTCTTGGGTTTAGTTGGGAGTTCTATTTAGAGCTCTTTACATTAGGTCTCTAAGACTTTCTACTGGGTTTAGAGAAGCATTGCATTTTTTAAATATCGGCTGTAATTACAGGTACACGACCTCCTTCTCCTGGCAATATATTTGTAGTTCATTGTCACCAAGATTGCGTATATTTCCGTTTGGAAGGCATTCGCAAGTTCCAATTTCCAAGTGAAATCCAACAATGCTGTCCTCGAAAAAGACAGCATCCTAGATTGGTTTTTGAGTCATCCGTACAGATCTGATTATATCCCTTTTCCAGCTCAAATTCTGGATGAAACCATTCCTGAGTACGCGTCTAGAGCACTCCATTCTAAAAGTTTAATTTTTCACATCGCAGCTTTCTTCTTCCTTAGGTTAGTTCCCACGGTCGATCAACACATTTGTGTTGTCATTGCCAGTCTGCCCAAATCGAAGTATCAGAGAGTTGATACCGGCACCTCTATAGTAAAGCCGGCCTCATCTTCGTTGGCATTTTAAAATTTTCTTGGACGTCCACCCAAACTGCTGTTGACTACAACACGGATTTCAGCCGGACATTGCACCATTGCACTAACATGATTGTTCCTCACAGTGGATATGACCGCATCAACCAACTTTCGTTCACTAGAACTATGATATTTGCAGGTGGGAGTTCCAGCTTCATGCGTACATCGTATGCGGGTAGAACCACCGCTGGTTTTGTTTTTGTCAATAGGTTTTACCACTCTGCCCGATGTTCATCCACTGGAACAACAGCCCTTGTTAGTTTCAGCACCGATTTCAAGGCGGCATTCATCGAGAGAAGGAGTGCTATAAACTTTCTTCCTCTTGGCCCTGTTCAAGACACAATTCGGAGATATTAATCGGTTTTAGTATGTGTCACTTTCCTTCCTTTCTATGTCGACTTTAACGTCCATGCCTGTAACAGCACTCATCGGAATCGAAAGATCTAGCAACTCCTGTGTCTCAGCGCCTAAATTGCCGGGGCGTTTATTAAGAACGTTGGAAAAACTACGGCTAAATTACCTCTATTGTGTGTGCCACCTGGAGTATTATCCTGTGGAGTCACTTCCGTACTGTTAAACCAATTGACGTCTTCGGCGCTTAGGACAACGTCACACCTGGATTCGTTTCAGAACCATACGTTCTTTGACTTTGGAGCCTCGCTGATATGCAAGGAAGTCGGGAATCTCTAAATACTTTCATATTCCATTTAACCTAGAAAACTCACCTTAAACAAATCTGTCCGACATCTTAGAATCCTCTAAAAAAAAAAACCCTACCTAAGTTTGCATAAAACGAATTTCTGACAGAGTGCGGTCGGTCAGGGAAATCTTTCAACATAACCTATAACTCATCAAAACAATTCTCATTGGAAAATTCACCCCACAACTGTCAACTGGTTGACAGATTTATAACGTTCATTATAGCGCTAAGATATGCATCCAAAAACAGCGTCACGCATTCTAACTTTGTTTACTCCAAAGTGTTGATATAAATTACCTGCCGTTGACTTGAGGTAAACAAGACAGCTAAAATTGAAATCCAGAGCATTAATGGAAAGTGATCTAATTCAAATTGAGCCACCACTAAACCAGCTATGCTTTGTGCACCTTTCTAATTGCTTCGCACTTCACATTATAAACCGAAAGCGAAATTTATTTCCATCAACCACTCTACCCGAGACAACGTAATCAATAAATCTTCACTTCTAAGACAGTACTTCCGCAAACTACAATCCGAATTTGTTAAAAATTGAAAAAAAAAAAAGAAAAACAAAAAACATCCATCCAAGTGCATTATCCATAGCTATTCGCCTCCCGTCGGTAACGACGCTTGGCATGACGTTTTTGTTTTCACCACACCGCTGACTTGTAATTATATTTTCTGCATCTACTCGCACAACACAACTACAACTTGTCTAATTCAAAATGTTGTTTTTAATTTTTTTTGAATTTTTTTTTCGTTCTTTCTTTACTTTCTTTTCAACGAGAAGAGAGTAAATCATTAAGATACTGTCAACTGGCAGACGGGTTTGCTGTTAATCACCGCTACATATATTCACTTCACGCATGACTCCACCACCTTCAGATGGCTGTCATAACAAATTCCAGCCAGTCCGGTAGCTCAACGTCAAAAATGTCATTTTTACAGTGTGCTCGTACATATTGTTGTTACACTTTTTGGCAGTCGCAATTAATAACTTTCATGATTCTTGAATTTGGGGAGAAGAGTAATTTTGTTTTTTTTTTTTGTTTTTTTGCGAAATACTCCATCAATCGGACAGTGATCCCAAAAAGATGACAAGTCAGAGATGTTACACGATTCACGGTGATGATGGTGAACATTGTTTGAATTTGATGTTCAGGTGATGGTTGGTTAAATTGTGATGTAGTGTGGGTGATGGAATTCCACTTTGTTATCTTGAGGCGACACAAGTACAAGTACAACTACAAGTACGAGTACGAGTACAACTTTCATATTCTTGCCAAAGCAACGAACAATGCTCCAAATGAGGCACACAATGGAATGTCAATTGAGAAGTTGTTGCTATTTCTGGGTATGGTGACATGAAAAAAAAAAATCTTTTTGGGGCACAGTAAGTGGGTGATGGTGGTATGGAGGCACTCGAATTGTGGTCGTATTGTTGTGGTTCAAGTTCTTTTCATGAAACAAGAACGCACACAAATTTGGCTGAGTGGTATCTTGGTCATGTGTCAATTTGTTGTAGCCGATGTCTTTGGTGGAACGATTATATCGGTGCAGAAGACGAAAACTACTTGGGGCTTTTCAGTGTTTTTTTTTTTCCTTCTCTACATTGTGACGTTTGAATAATGACTGTCGCGTGCTGAAAGATAAACCACTCCTATGATGGCTGATGCATGCATATTACTCAGTTTGATTACACGAAATGACAGTGAGTAAGTTCCGCCTTTTGTTTGCAAAAAAAAAAAAACACTCTAGGGAATTCACTTAAAAAGTTTCCCATTAAAATTTATCAGCTTGTGACTTTTTTTCTACTGAACGACGAAAGGCGCTGTAAATGTGGAGAGTTGGAAATGGGTTGGAGGTTTTCCAGCGGCAGTTGCTGATATGGATGCGAGCAGTAAAAAGGAAATTTATGTTTCACCGAATGATTGGTTTAACTGTTTTAGATATGCTGAAAAGAGCGCTTGTGTCACTATCAGGTTTTGCAACGATGACAAATGACAGTTTGTTTGATAGTCCAGAGTTGGTGAAATTCTCTGATTTCTCTCTTGGCAATTATGGGGGGAAATGCGTTCCTTCGGCGTCAATGCAGCAGAAACATGACACTTTGAACAGATTCTAAGAACCTGAACATGCAAAAGATTATAACGGGTGATCAGACAGCAATGATAGTTTTTCCAATTGTTATGTTTCAGCGGCTGTCAAAGGTACCAATGACATCCAGCCGTCAAAATATTCAGTAAGGTTTGCCCTTTCATCACGCATCGTTTTACACTTGCCAAACGTGCGGAATTAAAAAATATTATAGTAATTCCGGCTCAGTTGTAAATACGCAACGTGAATTTCGTCGTGAGGTCGGTCGTTATCATTGCTTCAGTGTTATGGCAATTCGTCGTATGAGCGCGAGTACACACTTTTGGATCTTAAGCCACCAACCAGAGAGAGATTGGTGCGAAATGAATGAAGAAGAGATAGCCGCCGTAGCGGCGAGTGTAGAAGAAGACCCAGAAATGTTGATCCGGCGCCGATCACCTGAATTGGGCATCGCCAGAGAGTCAACCGGCTTATTTCGCAGTTGGATTTGGGTCTACATCCGTATAAGATTGTACTGACGCAAGAATTCAAGCCGGACAACTATAGACAACACCGTGAGTGGGCGCTGGAAATGTTGGCCGGAGATCCGGATTTTGGCCAATAAATCATCTTCTCGGATAAGGCCCATTTTTGGCTCTGCGACTATGTCAATAAGCATTCGACACGCTATTGTCGGAGTAACGCCGCACATATTGGACCGAGTCCTCAAACATTGGATCGACCGTTTGAAACACTGACAGCGAAGCCGAAGCGGCTGTTTGAATGATGTGCTATTCCACACGCAATGGCATGAAGGTACATATGTAGCTTCAAAATAAAGCCAGAGTCAATTTTATACCTCACGCCGTTGTTGTTTTATTTAATTTTTTTTTCTTATCTGGTTACCCTATATTATGCAGGACACTTCAAATCAGATATTCGTCAAAGCTAATACCCAACCTAATTAGCCAAAACGTCGATTTAACGCAAAAGATTTAAATTACTAACATATTTGGGTTGCCACAGGAAACTTATGTAGGACCTGATTTACTTGACGAAACACTTTTACGATCAATGAATTCATAGTTGACTTCAATTATGTTTCATCACGCAACCTTTGTGTTTTTTGAACGGTCTTCTTTGCGTTGCAAAATTTTAGGAGAGTAGTTCTTTTACCGGATTCCAAGCCACTACAATTATGGTATAGATAGGTTGCTACTTAAGTTTTGGGAAAAACAAGTAAAAACAAATACTTATCATCGAAAATGGCCTAATTTTTTTTTGTCAAAATACTCTTCATGAAGATCTATACACTTTTGCATGGGTTTGAACCAATTTTCGAAGCACTTTTTCCACCCTAATCGAGGCAACTCCAAAACGACGGTTTGAAATGCATCAACCGCTTTTTCAGGTATCGAAAAACGTTAAGTTCGCAATTTACGTTTGATGTCATAAAACAAAGCCATTATGTGCCAAGTCAGGGCTGTACTCTAAAAGTCATTTGATTAAGCCGACCTGTGAGAGGCTCGCACTATCGTGGTGGAGAATGATCCGTGTTCGGCGGTTGCTTTTCCTTATTTCTCCAAAGACTTCTGGCAAACAAATGTTGGTGTACCATTTTGAGTTGACCGTTCTTGGCACGTTCATGCTCTAATGGCACGGTGGCGACAATTTCACCATAAGTCACATGACGATTTTGCAATATCAGTTCCCGTTCAGAATCGACTATTTCTGGCACAACTACCGATTTTGGACGACCTTCACGAATTTCCTCCTGGAGCGAGTGACCATCACGATTGAATTCCGAGAACCAGCGAAACATGGTGGCCCGGGAAGGTGCTTCATCACCAAAAATCGAAGCGAATTGATCGGCACACTCTTGTTGAGTTAATACACTTCAAAAATCACCGCACGAAAATGTTTACGATTTAATTCCATTTTTTAGCTGAGATGAATTTTTCAAGTCCCTGTAAAAAATGCAAATATTCGTAGCACTCGTATGAAAAAATGCTCTCACCAAGTGCACCATTAAAAACGCCAAACCTTACGACGCTGATGTCAGATTTGACGTATCTACACCGGTATTGCCATATCTCAAAACTTAGTACATGAAGAGCATTCTGAAATACGGAGAGCTTGTCTCACTGTGCCCAATTAGAGTCCAGCATCGAAACTTGAACGGTTTTGTTACCCACGTTTGACCGCTACAGTCACAATTCAGGAAACGAACGGAGAATGGTATAAGATTGTCTTTCCCTCAGCTTACTCCCCGTAACATTTGGTATTACCACCAAAGATAGTAGCTGTCCAATGCAATCAGAATACTTCTTAAGGAAGGACCACATCCTGAATTTCATACAAAATTCTGACTTGTCTATCAACAATGTAGCCATCGAACTAGAATTGGTTAAGGAAGGAAGACAGCAAGCATCGACTTAATCCTTTCCACAAAGTACGCTTAGGAAATCGCCAGATGGAAAGTACTATCCGAGATTTTCATTCCAGCACAAGGTATATCGAAACTCAAATCGGATGCAAAGTCTAGACTTCGTTGAAGAGCAGGAATGTGAGAAAAATCTGATTTAAAGATCACTCCGCCTAAACTCTGTACGACACAGAAGGTATATGAAGCTGTTCAGAACTTGAACCTGCCTCATCAAATGTTTTCAATTGACAAGACCTATGAGGAACAACTTCTGTGGTGGAATGTAGATCTGTAGCGACTAAAAGTTAGATTAAAAGAAAAGAGAATATAAGAAGCTAATTCGGATATTGAGGAGTGAAGCCACATAAGGAGCAAATTAGCCAGGTTGGTATGTTCGGAATTCACTTCCCTGGTAACCCGACCAGAACCGGCTCACAACCAGCTCTTATCATCGAATTGCCTGCAATTAAGCCAGGCAATACAAGGAAGACAATACAAGCTGGTATCTGCCATCGGTTCTGGTGATGGTTGAGGCCATTAAATAAGCTGTAACCTCCTCTGATGGTTACGTGACACTTGATACCGATGGATATTTCTGGTTGTGCCGCAAAAAAATTTAGATCGCCTGCTGTCAACTATGAACAGAATCTTCACTCCTAACCTTCCAATAGGCTATATAACGAAGTCTTGATAAATAGCGAAAGTAGTACGGAAAATCAGCAAAAATCACTAAGATCTTCATACCTACTAGCCTGACGTCTTTCCTGCATCGCGAGCAGATTGAGCGAGAGTGAGATTGAGCTTCATGTACGCAAAGTTACAGATGTACCTCGCATATAATGGCCGAAGATTTTCTGAGATTGTGCTTCCAAACCTGGTGGGCAGAATTGAATGAGCACTCGGCAAATGTCACATATATGACAGCGTTCAATAAGTGATAACGAAGAAGAACAAGAGTTGTCCATAAAGTGACGTCCTGTCTCCTCTACTAGCGTGCATGTGAGTTCATTCTTAGTTTAACGCTCAGAAAAGGACTGAAAGCGTGTTGAGGTTAACCCTTCTCGGTGTGGATGGGAAGGGGAACCCCTCATATCACCACTCCTGTGGGTGCTGGTTATCAATGACATCTTTAACAAAATTTAGTACAATGGCTATAAATGGAACGGCATACGCAATTGACGTAATAATTGTGCAGAAAAAATACTTAAATATTTTAAGCGATATTATGGAGGTTGCTCCCACTCAACGGAGTGGAATTGTCCCTTTCGGACAGCGCGAAGTATCGGGCTCAAGAAATTTTCACAGATGGCTTTAAAACAGAGGAAGGAACAGGCTCTGGTACTCGTATCTTCTCAGGAGACTCAGAACTAATAGTGTTTATAAGACTACCGGCCGCAAGCAGTATCTTCCTATCATAGCTCAGAGCTTCTGGCTGTCCTTAGAGCGGCTGAGCTAATACAGATGAGATCTATTGTACATCTCGATAGCCAGGTCGCACTTAGGGCAATGGAATCGACCAACATCAATTCTGATAGTTAGGGGTTGTCGCGCAGTGCTCAAGGCACTATGCAGTCAGAACTGGGTAAGACTGCGCTGGGTGCCCGGACACTCCTGTATTAAAGGAAATGAACAAGCGGACGAGCTTGCAAGAAAAGGAGGGCTACTCGACAATAGTGAGGTTGCCAACATCAAACCACACCTTTGCATAGTAAAGGGCACTTTCGAGGAAAAAATCATAAAGACTGCCAACCTAACGTGGTCAAGTCTTGAAGGACATAGGGTATCCAAGCCTCTCTGGCCACTTTTTGACGGTAAAAGATCTAGGGAATTAATAAAATTAAACAGGGATACGTTTAGGGCAATAATAGGAATCCTGACAGCACACTGTCTCCTGTGGAAATATTCAAAGATACTCAAATTGTCGGATACGGATATTTGCAGATTCTGCCGTGATCTGCAAGCTGTTGAGGATATAACACACATACTGTGTGAATGCAAGGCAATATCGTATAGTTGAGAAAAATTTTTAGGGAAATACTTTTTCGAAAACCTGAAGAAAACAAACGGCACGAACTTCAAAGGCCTTCTTGGCTTTTGCAAAGAAATTGGATGTTTCAGCATTGAGATTGTTTAGGGTTTCGCCATTTGAATATAAATTTAGCTGGTTCCACAAGGATCGCGATGGGTCCGTTTTGGTGCCTAGTGCTGTGTGATAGCATATCCATCACACTCCTGTTTCAACCTAACCTAACCTAATCCTTCTCAGTAATAACCGGCAGATCCCAAAGATGACATTGCAAGCAGACCAAATGCCGTTTCTTGGCATTGAAATTGGATTGTCTTGGATCCTCCATAAAGTACTAAGTTTGGGAACTAGACAAATTATGGACCTGTGAAGCCATACGAGATCCGAGTCAATTCGTAAATTCACTTAACCGACAAGAAAATTGGATGCGATGCTGGCCGCAGCAAGATAGTAAGTGATGCCTGGCGCAGGGCTTACTCTATGGAGTACGATTAGGTGCACGGTGATGTCGCAAAATGGTCAAAAGAGCATCCTAGACATCATATCATAACAGATTCTGTCCTAACAATCCCCGTCTAAACAAAACTTAATATGAATGCTTTGGCGGAAAATTTCTCCAGAAAGAGTCAACGGCGACGACAAGAACCAGTGTCAGTTTGGACGCGGATTTGTCATCCGAGGTACACTTAGGACAGAATTCTTAAGGTTAAGTTTCTGAGAGCTCCTCGACCAAACATGAAAACAAGAAAACTTAAAATTGCCACGCACCATTATGAAAGCAGTTCGTCCTATGTGTCGTACCCCCTGCACGACTTCTGTTTCAAAAACAGACTTATGCTACTGGCTTTGCATTTTGTCATCATTGCCAGATCGTGTTATCCACATTTCCATAACCATAAAGGCATCTGGCGTTCCTCTAATCACAAAACTGTCAATATGGTTGCCATACTACGATGCAACATCACGCTAACGGGGGAAGTTATTGGTTAAGGACACGGAAGGTTCAAGTAAAATGACCACACTAGTAGTACTATGTATATTAAGTTCATTTATTGTTTCGTGCTCGCATTTTAAGCCCTTTCTAACACAAGATCGTTGAAAAGAAAGTGGTTAGGGCGCTGTCATAAAAACATTCCACGTTTGTTACCGTGTATGTGCCTTACTTGAAGGTAGTTAACAAGTACCAGAATGCATAAATCTGACGCCATGTCATTCACCATTCACAACAAAACAACACTTTCCCCTTTTCCGGCATTCCTACGAACATCACAAAAGTAATTGCATAGACCCATAAACGCTTATCCGCCAGTAAATAATCACATTCGACCTAAAACACGGACGCACATATTCACTTGTCATCCATAAGCGGACGCACCTACTCTACTTGACTACCCATTACCTGATAATCTAATTAAATTCAAATACAATTAGCATAAGCGCATTTTCAGAAACAAAAACAAAAACAAAAATCAATATGTGCGCTCCCTTATGTAACCAAAAAAAACTCCCCAACCTAACCTCAACAACTTTGCTCAGGCCACAGTAAAAAAAATAAAAAGCACGATTTACAGCTCCCGTGATAAGAATTTCAATTACCTTTTCATTTCCAATTATACAAAGTCAAGCTGTATGCAGTGCCTAGTGTCAGTCCCTGTACCGAGCTGTCACTTTGATTCGTTTACACTTGCATAACAAGAAAGTAACGATGATAAGTAGTGATAAAATGAACGATAAAGACGCGACCAATTCCAAACATTATATAGGAATGTGCAGATGACAATTTGGTCGCTCAGTCATGACATTTCTCATAAATTCGAAAATTATGACAGCTCTCTCGAAAAACGTCATTCACCTGTAACTACAATACACGCACTTTGAAAAAAAAAAAAAACAAACTCTGGTCATTGATCTCTGAACACAGCCCCAAGGATGGGTTCGGAATTCCACTCCACTTCAGGCTATATTCTGCGATTATTTATCCACGAACACAAACGCTTGCAAGTGCCTGTAAACGCTCGTAAATAATTTCAAGTTAATGAAACAAGAACATTACCGTTGTTCATTGTAATTTTGTTTGGAATTTTACGTCAATAAACATGAAAGATGGACTCGCGCCCACGGAGAATGCATTCAGTGTGTTATATGTACGAGTATCTCCCCCTTGGTGCAGGAATAACGATAATCTGTGGATTCCATTTCAACTGTTAACATGGGAATGGATAATTAAAAGATGATGAAAAGCAGATTAAATCGCTTGAGAGGGTGAAAGCTAATGTGCCGATACACCATACTCTCATAGGGGTACGCTATTTCCTTGCAACTCACACCAAAGGTTAGCCGGGGTTAAGTGGACTTACTATTCCCCTTCAAACGATTGACAAGTGTAGCTCTGCGTTTGTGGCGTTTCATCACAACACCAAACGCTTGAGGGAATTTTGAAATTCGAAATGTGAGACAAATTGAATTGTCGAGGGGGCGAACTCTATCCAACTAGTACCCGGACTCCAGTCCCTGTCTTTTATTATTGATTTTTCGAGGCGAAGGTGTGGGTCTCTAGAGTGCGTAGCACGAGTGAATATTTGAATTTCTATTTTTTTCGTCTGAAAGATTTTGGACGGCAGATTTGAAATGATTAAAAGCAAGTCCCCAAGTCAGGCGATCGTTTTAAGAGATTTACTTTGACGACCATAGGATTAGATTGATGTTTGTGGTAAATTTTGAGTAATGGATTATTGCAGTAATTACTTGTTTCAGTGAGTGGAGGTTATTTAATATTGACTGAGGCGATGAGTAGATGTGTGGTGTTTGGTGTTTGGCACTTAAATGAGGTCATCGAAAATTGATTGAAATCAACGCTGTGATATTGTTGGAAGGTGGTTTACTGATGCTCTTAATGACTTTCTTTGATGTTTCTACATTTATTGAAAAGCGTAAGACCTCTAAAAATAATCAAATCAGCACGAGCCGACATCATGAGGTAATTAGTTCATGGTAAACTTCGATTTATACAATGTGATATGTTGCGAGAAAGAAAGTCTTTCGTGGAATACATGGCTTGGACTGATTTTTTATAGAAACATCATGCAAAATCGGACTAATACAAGTTTTCAAGAAATTCACTTGAATGAAATTCTAGAAGTCGCCAGAGAAATATGTTAGCGTATCTTGTCTACTTGCGACAACGGGTGTCCTTTTTAAATGGCTTCAAATGCTTCAATGTTGGTTTGTTTCAGCGGACTCAGAGCTCTAGGCACAAAAGAATAACAGGGGAGATAGCACACAACCCTGTGTTGCTTCTTAACTTCAAATTATCAGCAATTTTAAAGCGAATTTCTTAACTCTCGACCAGAGTTAAGTTAGGAAGGTCAAAGACTTCCTAAGCACTCAAGGTAGCTTCCCTACAAATCATATCAATGGCGTTTTTTTCTATCGATAAAAAAAGGGCTCGATTGGTGTTTTTTTTATATCACAGACTGTGGTAGTAAACTGAGGCGGCAGATGATAATGCCCTTCAAGAAAAAAAGTGCCTAATAGAGGATGAATGGTGTGCATTACTAAAAACCCAGAAGAAGAGGGAGTAGCTAAACAGATTTACTGGACAGATCTACCAATATCATCGCAGGTATCCCTGATAAACCAGCATATTAAATTGAATTACGAAGACAAATTGCCATAAAGGCAGAAGAAAAAATAGTTTAGGGCATGAAATTTATAAAACCAAGAACGAAGAGTAGAATAAGTCTACAGGGAAAACAAACTCTTGAATTGAATTGAAGCAAAAACATTCAATTTATGATGGAACAATATGTTTCAGAAACCACTTATGCCATTTGAAATTCCGCCTGCCAATGAAACTCTATCCAGTTTGAGTCATTTCAAGTGCATTGAAATTCAAGGAGTACTGACAAGTCTTGATGCTTGACATACGTCTTAAATAATAAGAGAATAAGAGCGCCTATCAACGGAAAATACTCCCTCAGTGTACTGGATGCTCAGAGCAAAGATGTGGATGCAAAAATCAAGAAATACGTCGGCTAGTACCACTAATTTGTGAATTTTCGAAATGAAAAAACTGATATCATAATCTAGGATCTTGTCAAAATCCCACAGTTCAGAGAACATTGATACCAACACCGTCAGTAATCTAGGTGGGTCAACAAATCCCTGATACACTTCGTCCAGCGTTTTTCCAATTTTGTGATGCCAATACGATTTCTCGAGGACCTCAAAATAGGCCTCTACATTCGATCTAAATCTCTTACCGCCGAGCCATTTCTTAATGTTTAGAAACAGAAAGTAGTCGCAGGGGGCTAAATCTGAAGAATATCTATCTAACAGCTCTGCCATAACCTTGTTGGCTGACAGATGCACTCTCACCTGCAGAAATCCACTGTCTCGACTGTTCCTTGGTCTCTGGTGTGTTGTGATGAATCCATGTTTCGCCTACGGTTACAAAACGACACAAAAACTCGTTAGCATTGTGATTGAACATTCCCAAACGCTTCTTTGAAGTTGTCAAACGAGGCACCCATCTGGCGGATATCCAAATATTTTTGCAAAACTGAACTCACTAATCCATGTGGTAAGCATGTAGTTTTTTAAAGTTCGCGCACCTTCATTCACCGATCGTCCAATATCATACCGTGAATTTTATCGACCATTTCTGGTGAGGTGACCTTAATTTGGCGACCAGAATGTTCGGCGCCACTTGTGGATGGTGGATGGTTTCAATTAATAGTGAAATCCCCATGATACTTTTCAAGCTTTTGTTTGGATTGCGTGATGGTTTTTTTGCGCAAAAAATTGTATTTAATGAGCACACGAAATTCACTTTTTCCATTTTTACGAAAAATTCTCGCAGGTGTCTGTATCAAATGGCTGTCACAACAAAACTATTTGACAGATGTCTGAAAATTTGGGTGCGTTCATTTGAAAAATCCTTCTTGACAAGCAAAGTGTTGGATTTGAGTAGGCGTACATATCTGTTTTAATTTTCAGGAATTTGAGCACCGCAAAACGCAACCAGAATAAAAAGCGCCACAGCTGGACGTCTTACAGGCAGAAAAGGAATGAGTCGTTTCCTGAGACGAAATAAATTCCATGAAAAAGCAAAAATCACAGGCATGTTGCTGCTTTGAACCTGCAAGATTTGTTATTGCTGAGTTGGTGCTGAATATGTGGAAAAAATATTTCTGCAGACTGATTTACGGATACATGCTGCTGAGGTAAGTTTCTGATTCCTACACTAGAGGATAAGGAATTACTCAATAACTAGATCGGAACAAAGGTTAAACAAAAATAACTATATTTACGATCAGGCGGACAGAATGACTTGTAACGGGCCTCGCAGGAACAGCAGCCGCCAATGAATATTAGTTTGCTAAGTGACGAGACGATGCCTTGGGAGGTGAAATCCTACTAGTAAGTCCGACTTTCAGCGCCTCCACGTGGCGTCCCCTGTGATCTTCATCGCAGCCCTGTGAGCCGCAACCGTAAAACGCAATAAGCTCCGAAACGCACAAAAACGCCTCGGAAACGGCCTAGGACAATGATTGGGTTCTGAAACACATTAAGACCCTCTTCGACAATGGGAATATAAATTGGACATTCTTAGAGTTCGCGACAAAGAGTGATGGGACTACAACATGTACACACCCAAAACTGGAAACAGTTTCATCCTCTACAACGCACGCAGAAATGAAGTAGGTCTAATATACTACTGACCCTAAAAGCACTTTGTCATATTTGCCACTCAGTGACAGGATTTTGACGGGTGGAGTGAGGAACATCATCATCCTTCAGTGCTACGCCCTACCAAACGATTCGGACAATGAAGTTAAGAATGATTTCCACAGGCAACTAGGCATCCCTACCGATTCAATGTGGACCAAAGTGGACATCCTAATCATGATGGGCAATTTCAATGAGAAGATAGGAAACAACAAACAGCGAAAGGTTCATTGACCTTTGCATGGTCAATCACCTGGTCTTGAGGGGTACATTGTTAAGTCCTGACTGATGGACAGCGAACATCGAACCAGGTCTATCTTATAGTAATCACCCGGTGTTTTAGAAATAAACGTAGAGCAGGCGAAAAGCCTATAGACATTCAAATACGAAGAAGGAAATGGCAGTCGATTTGTAACACCGTATGGGGTGAAAACAGTTCCATCGCGAAATGTGCCATCCAATGGAATCGGGTGACCGCCCAAAGCAAATGTGTAAAATAGCAGTTGAGGAGGAATTGCGAACACTCCAGTTGGAAATCCAATTGTTTCTTAACCCATCCTAACAGAACAATAACGGAAGCTTTAATAGAAAAACAGTTCGTGCCAATTATTATACGAATATGTGGACAACCTATTTGTACAGACAACTGGAGCTGACAGAGATTCAAGACAAGAAACTATACCTTAGCTGTGCCAAATATGACTGAAGACATCCCTAATATTCCCTCAATTGTAAAGGGTCTATGGTGCCATCACTCAATTCGTGAGCGCCTAGAATCTACAACCTAATGCGAGCTTAAGCAGGACACTCATAGAAAGTATTCCGCGGTGTTGACGTAACCTTCAGAATGAACGTCGCAAGAAGAGTATTTATTTTATGACTTCAAATTATGGAGCGGTGGGACTTAGAGCGGATTATTAGAGCAAGGGAGTGCCATACGGATACAAGTTAGTTAACGTTGCTCGCAGTTCGTAGCATTCTAGTCACAGGTTCGTTACAACAGGGATAGAACATGGATACAGATCTAAGGCTACATGGCAGCTAATGAACAAATAGCACGTCAGCAACTTCTTGACGCCAACGGCGGGACTAGACACTATACATGGTTTCCTGCCCCTAGATCTCTACATTCTAAATTCGGCAGCTTACGGGCCCCCATGGGACATCAACCAAATTGGTAGAAGACTCCATATCCCTTTCCACGGATGCATCAAAGATGAAGATAGGAACCAGCGCTGGGATTTTCTCCGATGAATTGAATCTTTGAATTTCACTTCGCCTGCCAAATTATAGCAGTGTCTTCCGAGCTGAGATATTGGCTGTAGCAGAAGAGGCCAGACTTGCGGCAGTAAAGGCAATATCCAACGAGGATATTACCATATTCATTTACAGCCACGCTGCAATTAACGCTATCGGTGCAGTCGATACTAAATCAAGGCTTGTGAAATTGGCTTTGCTGGGTCCCTGGCCACAAAGGAGTGTCCGGTAGCAAACACTCGGACGTGTTAGATCGAAAAGGTTCTTCGTTTAATAAGAACCAATGGAGTAAACGATACAAATCAAAATGGATGAGAATTGGAAAAACCTTTGAACCTGGAACTCAGCAAATCCAAAACAAGTAAGATTTCCTTAAAAGGCAGAGCCGAAATATCTACGTTTGGACACTCACAGACCTTAATCTTCTAAGGACATATGCAATGTGGGAAAGTGGAAAAGTGCCACTGCGGCAGGCTCAGTAATTTGTGACAAAGAACTTGAAGATGTTACTACTTCCATGACCTCTCAGAGCTATCTGCTGTTTTATTTACGTCTCTTTTCAGGTTCGCGGATGCAACAGGATACTTGAGACCCATCCAAGCAAATGTCAGCCAACGAGAGACGGAAAGCGAAGTCCGCAAATAGCTACCGAAATCTAGCTAGCTGCCCCCTGCCCGGGCATCACAATGGGTCTACACAGACCTAACTGCGATGAGGAACGGGGATGCTTCCGGCTCCAGATACAACATCACCCCGCAAACCTAACCTAACCTAAATGCGTTATATGCTTTGCGTTTTGACAAAGACTCGACACAAGAACTATGTCGCCATTAAACAACTTTTGACCGCAACCTCCACAGATATCGTCACCATTGGTGTTTAGTTTCATCATATGATTTCTTAGAAGGTTATGATGATCAGTGGACATGGCCAATGAGTTCTCCTACAAAATATTGACATCGATTTGCTGGCTTTGCCAAAATTTCCGTGGTATGTTGAAAGTGGCAATTGTTATCGGCTATCATGCTAATTTTGCACTTCATCCACTCTCTGAGTTTGTAGAGTGGTTATTCAGCCGATTGGAATGCGTCATATTGGCGAAATTTGCCTAGCGAGTTCGTAACCAAAATATTTAATTACGTTTTAACCTAGTGACCAGGGACTTCCAATGGAGTAAAGGGCTTTTCTACTCTCCTACTTTGTTCTCCTGCTTACAGGTTTTCGGATTATCACGTGAAATGCATACTGAAAGTTATTTGTTTGCATAGATACATTGTCATCATTGGTAAACCGAAACCAAGCTATTACTGGCATCACGGAGATACTGCAACAAATGTGTCACCATGACAAAACACTCAATGTCCACCTTTATAGGAATAAAAGCCTCAAACCCGAAGCTTACTCATACATTCCTTAACACCAACTCACCGATCCATCCACTCTAGCCGAGTAGGCAGTATAACCTACCAATATAAATCTAAGTATTTGCCAATCAGCTCATGTCTCGCTCATTAACATTAATTGTGGTTTCATCCGACCATTATTTGCCACTTATTCATCGCCATCCACAAACGTTTCGAGACCTCAGCTCATTACTCTAAACGAAACGAAGCCTTTCCCAATGGTGACAAATCCAATCCTGTCATCGTGCTTGAACTTTCTCTTCGCGCGTAAATCGCGTGAATCATGCAAATGCAATACACGCACAACAACAGTCGAAGAATCCAAGTGAAGCCACTTAAGATACCATATAAGGCATTCGAAACAAAGCACTCGTTCTTCGATTTACTTTTACTTACGAGCACTAGTACTGGCACTGGTATCCGTACAGGCACTTAATTTATGATTCAATTGATTTAGATTGGCAATCACGAGATTTCTCAAGCGATAAGCGATGTTGTTTTTCCCAAATTCAAACAAACAAATCCATTATTTCCAAGTGTTGTGGCACAAACTTCACCCGTTCACCGGCAAGCGGATGTACGAGTACGAGTACGAGTACGAGTATCTCAAACTCAAAGTCGCACGCCAACATTTGGTCAACAGATGTCGCCTCTGATGGTTTTCAATGTTGCTTTTGTACTCGTCCTATAGCCGCCAATTCACATGTCTATCATGTGCTGCAAGATTGCTGTTTACAAATTCATAAACCATAAGAAGCAGCCGGGAGGAGTTCCATTTCATGCATCTGCGATAGTATTACGCAAAACGAGGAGCTATTGTAGGCTTATTCAATAGACTGGGCTCGGAGCACTTGGTATTCTGCACCGAGCAAAGACCTGAGCACGTTTCTGGTTCACTTTCTTCCCATTAAGTATCCGTTTAGCTACTCAATAAGCAAAAATCGTTTGGCAGTTGCATAAACCAAGTGATGAGATTGAGCGAAAGTATTATGCAACAGAGTGCGAGTACCTATTCATATTATAACCAGCGTCTCATGTTAAATCAATTAAACAATTAAATTGATAAGAACCACTACAACGATGATGACGGTGGTGTTTGTTGAGTTCTTATCTTGACGACCGACGTTGCTTGGCACCGATATACCATATGTATCTCGCATACTATGGCATTGGCCGACTCAAGGTTTTCTTCTTTTTTTTTCCATAAACACTTAACAAACGAGAGAATTGTGATCTTTACCGAGTTCTGAGATCGGAGTGCACCGTACGTAGTGTAGTGTTTCACTGGCGTCACCCAGGGATTTGGTGAGATAACAATGCATTAATGCAGCTGCAAACGGTAAACGACAAACAGAAGTGATTGCCCGCAGAACCATTATCAGTATTCGAGAAGGTGAAATGAACTCTAGAGGAGTGGGCATTGGTATAGGCACTTAAGGCGTTGCCATGACTCAGGAGTTGACTCTATACTTGTAGAGAACACATATTTTTGAGGTAAAGTTGAAGACATGTTTTCCTTGACCTCTTGCAACATCAGTTAAAGTGAGTAGACCCAGGGTGTGGAGTATTTTTGGTTTACAATAGGTGCGCCGATGGGTCCATTTCTGGTGTATTCCGAGGTCAAGTGGGATACATTTTTGACTCGATTGTTTTTGAGATGTAATATTGGTACATATTGTAGCCGTGTGAATCCAATCAAGTTCTTTTAATAAAAACTAAAAAAAAAATTTGCAAAGGCAGCACGCCACGTAATGGCAAACATATTTGATTCCACCGTTTTGGCCATTTGAATCGACCGGGAAAGTCGATTCCTTACTTTCGCAGCAATGTTCCGGTGTCATTGCGTTAGATGGCATGTCCATAAGACCAGAGTCAAATGGTTGTGCGTGTCGCACCAAAAACCAACTCTTTTTAGACGTAAGAAGCCTTTGAGAGTGCAGCCCCTGAATACCAAATAGAGGGCTGTTCATTAGTGTTCATTGGACCCCACGCAAACGGGACACAGGATTGGTAGGAGTGTTGTATATTAGACAAAGAATGCATATGAAAAGAGCTTTGCTTGGAGGGACTACCTCCATGCCCTCCAATATGAAGGAAATTAGATTGAGAGGTCTGAAGCTCTTGAAAATCGCATTTTCATTTTCCTTTATCTTTTTCAAGTTTCGGTAAAAAAATCAACTCGTACTGTTCGCTAGGGGTTCGGTACACAAGTATACGTATGTCAAGGTTAGCATTGAGGATTCTTTTCAGAGTTGCCAACAGCTGGTCTAGATAAATGTTATCGGTACCAGATGATTTGAAGCCATCAAAGGAAGCAATAGCGTGTTTGATGCCCTCATCCGTCACTACATCCGATGACAGATACCACCTAATGCATGTTGTGTTATTCAGCTCACTTGGAGCTGGTTGTTAATAGGTTCTGATCAGATAGCCTGCGAAGTGAGTTTCAAGCATAAGACAGAGAGCCCTGGCTCCCGGCTCAATATAGGTGCCATCAGACCTTCTAAGTTTTTTTTAAGGATTTTGACTAGTCTACTGGTTTCATGGAGTGAGTCTTTTATAGATTCACTCTTTGAAATCCGTTTCGATTTGTAAAGACTCCAGTCTTCTCAGTGTTTAGAACTGTTCGGATTTCCTTATGTAGTCGCTGCCAATCTGGGCTCCATCATGGAGCGGGCGATCTGCAGGAGTTTTTTCTTGCTAGACACGTCAACTGAAAATACTTTATGAAGGCACCATTCAAGTTGATTTTGAATGTTTGCAAGTTTTTATGACTAGGAAATAAACACTTCGGCAAGTTATTTTATAAGTGAGTTGTGCAACACGATATTTCAGAGTACGCCCGCAACAGAGCTTGATGAGCACTCATAGCGAGACCTTTACAGTTGCAGGTTTGAAAGAGCGGAATGTTACTGCCAATTTTGATGCAGCATTGTTCACCAATAGGGACAGACCAACCCAAAACAGGAGACATTATGTCGCTGTTCGAGGATGTCAATTGGCTGTGCAATATTAGATACTCGTATACAGCCCCAGATAAAGTTAATATCATAGACATTAACATTAGCATCAAGTGTTTTATTTCATATTGAATTTGTATAACTCTAAAACAAAAAACACCCTTTATATGCATCTGTAAGCCTCTAAAGTCATTCTAAAGCAAAAGCTTAAAACTGCAAATTCTATAGAAATCTCTGGGCAGAGGGAACAAGATCTCATATAGGTATGAAGTCGTTGCAGAATAAAAGTTAAACGTGCTGAAAGCGTCCATATCCACGAATAAGGTTTCCATCCATTGGAGTAGATTCTCTCCAAGTCAAATTGTAAGAGTGCAGAAATACCAAACCAGTGGTTCCCGACGTCTCATACTTGACTCCGTTTTTTTTGCTTTTCGGCTTCTAAGCTGCCCGCCATCCATGTGCTTAGCACCTTTGTGTTATGAAATCGTACGTACGTACGTTCTCAAAGTGATCATATCCTTTTTGAATGTCCGGCCGGCTCTAAATGATATACGCACTAGTATTGTAGGCGACATTAGTGGGTCAAACAAAAAGTTTTACAACATCAAATGCTACAAACAACGTCCAAAAGTGTCAACACAGCACTTAAATTTTGTAAACAGACACACCCTTCTCGTGGACTTTGTTTTTGTTTCGATTCAAATGTATTTTTGACGCCATTTAGTAGGCATTTATGCTCCATATATTTAAGACACCAATATGTATGTACATATGTCGACGGAATAGATGATGCCGACTGACCATTAATTCAACCAACTATACTCGTATTCATTAGACAGAATAACGTAACACCGCATCATAGGCAACTTAATGACTTGATGTCGTTTATGGCGGTTGAATTCTTTATATCGTAAGTGAAACGTTCAAGTTTATGACATCCAAAGACGCATCATCTGTGGCAAGATGCTTGTTATCGTAGTGGTGTAGTAAGAAAATGGGCGGACAAGGCTGTTAATCTCTATCTGATTATATTAATTGAATTCCTCGGGAATAATGAAGAAATTTCTTTACTTCAAAGTTATTGTCAAACTCAGAAACATCGTCAAGTTGAATTCGAAAACAAAAAGTTATGAGTCAGAAAATTCAAATATTAATAAGCCAATTCAGCCAACCATTCAGCTAACGAGCCAACCCGCTACGGAGTGAGTAGGTACTCATATTTCCATCACTTGCCAAGAGACGTGCAAAGAAATTCCTCTTGCATGACTAACCGCTTATAGGTATTCGTACATACCATACTCGTAGGTACCTCAACCTCAACCTTAGTAGCAAAAATCATCCTCCATCAGCTCGTAAACAAAACAAAACCAAATCCAAGCGATGCGAGTGTTGGCAAATGAGCAGCATAAAAATCAACTACACTTCCAGGCAACTGAAAAAGATTTTCACTTCATTAGCAACCCAATCGAAGTGTTTCCTTACCCCACTAGATCTCCTCCATAAGTCCCATCAGTTTCTCAGTTATCAAGTACTTCAAAAACACGAAAATATTCCACATACACTTACTGTGCTGATTTCATATGTACATACGAGTACTCTTCGTACAGAAAACTCATTTTATTTCTTTTTATTAATTCAGCAGAATTAATTGCCAGCGCGGGCAAACAGCGCGCGGCCGTCAGCTTAAAAAATAAAAAAATTAAAAAAGAAAACAATTGTACGCTCTTTATAATCGTGGAAAACAGACAGCAGACTAAGTAACGAATTGAACAACCGGTTTGATGTACGTTCTGGCCTCGTAAAATCGATATAATGTCGAATGGATTATTTTACAGGGACCGGTCATAATAATTCAAAAAAATAAAACAAAACCCAAGCAAATAACCCTTCCAAATACAGACCCGACCCACTGTCAGCAAGCCCCTAGTCCAATTAGGGTTACCTTTCTACGTGCACCTTTGACTGTTTTTTTTTTTTTTACTACAACTGGGACGTTGCTACCAGAAGAACATACTCGTATAATTTGCAATTTTCAGCAAAGCACATGGTGAAAAAGTGAAAGCCAGTGGAAAAGTGGATGCGTCACGCAGAATACGAGTTACCCGTACGATATACCACCCCTTCCAGACTGAACTGAACTGTATTTGATTGGGGGTTGAATTTTATTGCGTTCCTGCCAACACCCAAGTTCGTATACCGGTTCAATGGAGTCCAGTCCAGCCTGATGTTGGTAGTGAGAAGTCATTTTTCATTCAAAGCCTTCTATATTTACGCGTACTGCAGAGTGCACCAACCAAACGACGACACAACAACGAGTCTCAAAGCCAAGGGGACTCGGAAACAAACCGAAACAGAATCAGTTTCAGCAGACGACAAAAATTCGGATTCGAAAAACCGGTTTAGAGTTTAGAACTCTCTAAGAGAGAGAGGAGAATCATCTCCTGGTTTTCTTTCCACTCGTGTTTTTGTTTTGTTTTTGTTGGCTGGTTGGATTGAGATGGCTGACTATTTTTGGAGCAGTGTTGCCGGTTTCGGCAACAGAAGAAAGCCACTAAACTTGCTTTGGACTGTCAGGGGGAAATCAGGGATTTGGATCAACCACAAAGTCCTAAAAATAAAACAGAATTAGATGATAAATGATTAAAAAAATAAATTAGAATGGAACTATGTACGTTGCACATGGATCCTGCTCCATATACTGACAGACATTTAGAAAAAGAGTAAATAGTGAAGACTATCGTCGATGCGGACGGTTTCGTGTTTCGAAGCGCAATAGGTTTAGCTTTTGTAGTATCTACAGCGTGCGGTCTAGCGTTGGTTAAACCTTGCCCCGGTCATAGACGTGGCAGTTTCTGTTGCATAGCGCCAATTTTTTGATATGATAGGGACTCAGAACTGTTGACCACCAAATAGTCACAATTGTCCCTTTTTTCGTGGAACTTCAGCTTGGAATTGTAAAGGGTTTTTCATTAAGCGCTTCGTATCTTTAAATTTAAATAAAACAAAGTGTGTGTGAGATATCATGGAAATTTTTTATTCGTTTGAAAGGGCCATTATGTATGGAATGTAACATCGTTCAAATGTCCGACGCGGCTTCTCTGGATTGCGCGCATCCGAAATGTCCAATTTTCCATGGTATGGGTTATGTTGGCTTTGAGGGCCGTTGTGGTTTGTGGGATAGACCTGCGACTTCAAAAAACCCCGGTGGCCAGTTCACATAACCTTCACGTGAGATGACCATGCCCTCGAAACGCTCGTGCACAATTTCCAATGTGGCGTGAGCTGTGGCACGTAGCGCCCTGTTGAAACCACATGTCGTTGATGCCCATATCATCCAATTCAGGCCAAAAGAAGTTGGTAATCATCGACTTATAGGGCTCGCCGTTGACGGTGATGGTCTGGCCAACGTCGTTCTCAAAGAAATATGGACCGATGACGCCGCCAGCCCAAAATTCACACCAAACAGTGACTTTTTCGGGATGCTTTGGACGCTCTTGGATCTCATGTGGAATGGTATCATCCCAAATTCAATAGTTCTGTTTGTTGACGTAGCCATTCATCCGGAAATGGGCCTCATCGCTGAAGATGATTTTTCGATGAAAATTAGGGTCAGTTTCCAACTGCTCCAGAGCACATTCAGCGAACACACGTCGTTGTCTATGATCGTTTACCTTCAGCTCCTGGGTCAATTGAATTTTGTACGGGTGCAGGCCCAAATCACGACTCAAAATTCGCCAAGTTGTGGTCTGCCAAAGCCGAATTCTGGCGAGCGACGCGAAATCGACTGCCTCAAATTCTCCTGCACACTCTCACGGACAGCGGCGATGTTTTCGACAGATCTTGCGTTTCGCCGATTTCCGGGTGTTGATTTATCGTTTACTGAACCAGTGGACTCAAATATATCCACCACACTGCGAATAGTCCTCTCTGTAGGACGATTATGGCGACCGTAAAATGGGCGAGGCGCGTGGAACCTTATCCGAACAGAACACCCATTTTGATAAAACAAAACACGGTGATTTGGAAAAACAGACTAAATAAATGACAACCAATTTGGCAGATGGCCGCTATCAACTGTCAAAGTTCGGAAGTCCCTATTGGAAGACCCTATATTTTGGCATATATGTTATTTCATCTGACCACTGCATTGAACAATGTCAATTGCTATACCGGATCCATTCTTCATCAAAAAAGTTTGAGAAATAAATTAGCATTTTCGCAACGACGATTTTTTATATATTGACATTCAACTTGTCTCACCATTCTAGGTGATTTGCTTACACCAAGAGCTCTCACAAAATACTCAGGCGTTTGTGCATGAATGCAGTTTAGCCAACACCTACTTGCATTAGTGATATAATGGCTCGCCCATTACGCCCATAAGACTTTCGAAAACACCATGGCATTGGACGTTTATTAGCTTATTATCTTGGACCAAATGCATAATTGACATTCCTTTCTTTCTTGGGAAATAACGTCAAGAAATTCAAAGTAAAGTAGCAATAACTTTCTGGACATAGCCCTATTTTTAACATCGCCGGTACAGATAATCTCCGATGGCTTACCCCAATATTTGAGGACGTTAGAAAGCCCTACACATATCAGGCTGATATACGGATAGCTATAATCTAACTAAAATATATGCTAAGATAAACGACAAGCATCCTCTCTCTCAGCTTCTCTCTCACCCCTTATCTTAATCCTTATACGTAACTTCAAGGTTGGATTTAGCTAATTCAAACTTTATTCATGATTACGGTGAAGAACTTCTTTTTAAGCTAAATAATATTTTTCTGGTCTGACTTAGGAATTTACAATTTCAGGATATGGATTTGAGAAACAAATCGTGCACTGATCTTCTATGTTGGTCTGCTAGTCAGAAATGCGGAAAAATGGATCACATCGAATCTGTCGGAATGTAATGCGAATGTACCATAGCTTTTAAGGTTGCAATAGAATAAAAGAAAAAAAAAACATCACTTTCCCTTTCAGGAAATTTACATGTTTGCTCGTCCAATGATTCCAAATGTAAAAGAGAACAAGGCATTTAAAGTTTTAAAGTTTATATTAAGCAGCCTGACGTGATGGAAACATTGTGCTCACAAGAAGCACATCAGCCGCTTTTAGACGCTTATTAAAGTAAGGCTGCCGGTGATTTTTTCTCACACTCACTATTGCAACGGATATCTATTGACCGAACGCAATTCTCAACAAAAAAAAAAAAATGGTTCGCGATTTGACAGCATGATCCATACATACTATACATTCCAAGAGCTACTCGAAAGTCACCCCCCTCTCTTTGTCCATAAACGGACAACGTTGCAATCTAAGGGATGCGCTGGATTTTAGAACATGCATGCTTAAGAGGAAAATGTCCCACATGTATGTACTACAAATCTTTGTGAGAACTCGGATCTGGTGGTAATTCTTGAACTTTAGGCTGACAAGCGATCGATGGAGTTAAATTCTTTATCATAAATATGCACACACCAAGATCGCGGAAGCCAAAAAACCAGCAAAAATTACTATTGCGACCTACAGGTTGGAAAGTGAAGATCATGTACTTTAATGCTAGAATCCGTAAGGAAGACATATATGCCGGACTAGGAGTGAATGATAACAGATAATAAATAGATAACAACTGAACGAAACCTAATGAGTAGCACAAGGTTGCACTCAGCGACACCAGCTAACTTCAGATGGTCGACTTGAACAGCCAACAATACGTTGATAACATAACATACCTCGAACCTACTGAATATACGAACATTTAGGGGCCACTCCTTTCTGGTTGACAATGCAAAATGGAAAAAAAGCTTGATGTGGTGTGTTACACAACAACGGGAGCATGCAATGTGTGTCTGAGCATATAACTTTCCGATAATGCCAAGCAACAGTTCAGTGCCGACCGATCAACATGGAAGTATTCAAGACAACTTTAAGCTTCCAACAAACCTAGGTTCAGTAATACGGTTCATAGAAAAAGTCTTCGAAAAAGGCCCTCAAACAAAGCGAAATAAACAGCCTGCAGAATGAAAAGAAGAAAATCCTTCGAAGAAAGAAAAGGGATCACAAAGCGTTCCACCTCAAGAAAAAGAAAAAAAAAAAAAACTCCTGCGACATGATCAACGAACGGAGTCTGTAGACATCAGCCAAGGTTCTTACAGCTGACGCTAAGCCAGGAACACAAGGCTTTCATTGATTTAACGAGAGAGAGAGCTGACGAAAGTACGAAGTAAATCAAGATCAAGTTTAAAACTCCATCTGATATGAAATCGATTCGCCAATGAGACGCTTGAATAATTTTAATGGCCTTACCTAAGGAACGCCCTAACACAGAAGGCAAGATCTTTAACAAATTGGTAAACCGAAAAAATTGGTCTTCAAGAAATTGAAGGCAAAACGAAGCACATGCTGTGGACAACCAAAATCGATCTTATGATCACCATCTGCAAGAAAACATCACTGACAACAACCTTAACTTCGAGGAAAAAGTTCACCTACCTCGGAGTTAACTTCAAAAATAAAATGGGGAAAGGCTTAGCAAAACAATTGCATTTGTAACTTCAAACCGAAAATATCTAAATGGTGGTACGCAATACCGAAATCCTGCAAGTTTCACACAACGGCGATGAGTATTGAGATATAAGCAAAAAGTTGGAGCTAATATACATCGCTACTCTTGAAAAGGAATGTGCTTCGACGTATACTAGGTGCTTTGGCCGAATAAAAGAAATAGAGAAGGTATAACCATGAACTCTCCGATGTACCATGTACAGGCTGTAGAGTTGTTAAACCGTGATATGATAGCGCATATCTGAAAAGCCAATGCGACAAACTGGAATCTAGGTGCACAACGTTTCACGCAAAGGCTGTCTCCAGTTCAGTAGCACGTTGAAGTAAGTACTTAATTGTTACACCACACCCCAATATTTATTAATAGGAAACCGCATATTGATTAACGTTGTGCTGGATCCCAAATCGATATTCCGGTAGCCTGTCAAACAAATTATTTAGCTGAAGCAGTTACAAAAAAAACACTAATAACTGCCGAAGGAAACCTTTTATACCAACAGAACAACTATGTTCACCATTTCTATCTATAGTGACTATCTAACAGGTCAATCAGAAGTCGAGCCGACTTGATTTTCAAAGCAAATACAAACATCAAGTAAATCTTCGCAGAACAAAGTGCTTGCCAAGCATTACTCTTCAAAAATGACCACGGCAACATCATAATAGAGAAATAGACTGCAAAGACTACGAATATACTGTTGTCAGATAGGACACACCACTCAATCCAAATGAAGTTGGCGAAAACTTGTATCCTCCTTCCTGAAGAAAGGCGACATTCTGAACTAAACACATCGCAATCAAGATCCTTGTTGCCGATTTATGTGAACACCTTAAGCCGATCGGCAATAACCTGTTCGATACTCACCACCTCTTCATCGATTTTAAGGTTGATAGCGTCTATAGAGCATAGATAGACAGAAAGATGTGTCTTCTTCGCATTCATGACTAACTTATCCTAAAGCAAAGCAAAGCCGTAATAGTTCCCACCTTTCTCGCACATCCCACCCTTGAAATTCTGGCCATCGAGACCGGATATGAGCATTACTCATAAATCCATCAAGTCAATGATGGCACAATGCGATGAACGAAATTCCCACCATAATCTGATTACAAGTTTTCTCGAAAAAAGTCAGTGAACTCTTACTCTTTTGGCAACATTGGCACAGGTTTAACCAGCCTTTGACAATTTAACACTTAGGCGTCCAACGTTTGAAAATATTTAGCGCCTTCATTAGCGACAACTATTCGTCACCGGACTGGGATAATGTATAACCAAACCAATCCTTACTTAATCACTCCTCTTCGTCATTGTTCGTTGTCAATTCAAGTGCGATGATGATATGTATATACCAGACTAACCCAGTTCGTTTGCTTTTCCCTGAATAAGTAATTACGTACAGATGGGGTTCTCACACGAAACATCACATGAAGAGACGCCGTTTCAAACGGGGCGGCTAGACAAACCAAAATTTGCGTTTTAACTTCTAAAGTTAACAAATCATCACTAGGAACCATAAACGAAAAGTCAAATTCCATCCGTTCTTCAACTGTGAACAACTGCATTGGCAACACAATCCAGCACCCCCGCGGAGCCGAAAATCGAAATTGGAGTAAAGTGAATCCGAAACTGATTCCGAATCCGCCAAAGAGAGTGTGTGCACGGAGTAGATATAATAACTAGAAGCGAGGGTGGAGTAAGAGGTGGAAGAAGCTATTCAACACGACACACGACTTGTTTTGTGTGCGACCACAACGAAGACGTCAACGACAACGGCAAGGAACAGCAACAGCAACAGCAACGGCAACAACGAGTACGATGTGCGTAGGATGCGGCATCTTGCATGTGGTAACTTTTGCCCACCTTGGGCGTGAATACTGAGGCACTCCATCCATATCTGGATGTGAATCATGTCTGCATTCCAAGAGTTTTCTGTTTTATTTCTTGTTTTTGTTCAACATTAAATCTACGTCTTAACAATAGAAAAGAAGGAAATGGAGTTGTTACAGGGAGTAGTTAACATGTCTCATGAACTTCGTCTACTTACTTCAATGAATTTCTCCTGGATCTCGGCCTTCTCCTCGACCGATAGAGTCTTGAATTTATTATTCAACGTGGACATTTCGCTTGGCCTTGATTCTTTTTACTTATTTTTTGCACAAAACAACTTTTTTTTCTTTCTTTATTTTGATTTTCCTTTTGATTACTGCTTCTTGATGATTCTCTATTTATTTTGCTTCTTTTTTTTGTGTATAATTTTTCACTTTTTATGATTCTAATTGCCTTCGTAGACAACCGCGCGAGACACAATCGATATGAACGAGAGGCGGAGATGCGGTGTTTTCACGTTCGACTTGGAGAATTCGCTGCTGCTGCTATTACTGCTTATTGCCTGCTACTTGGAGCACCCGATTTAGTAGAACTTTCTCTTTAAAATGCACACAACAATAAGAACACACTGCACAGGGTGCACAGTTTGGAGTATGAAATTAAATTAAAAAAAAAAAATTCTACACGGGAGTAAATAATTATAAGCGAATAACAACAAACAAAGTTGATATTCAAATTTTTGCTTCTTTTGTTTGGCGTAAAACAAAAAAGTTGAACGGATAGAGAGAGAAGGAGACCACCACGAACGACAACGAACCCGACGAAACGGTTTGTTATGCGAAAATGAATTGACAGCAAGAACGAAACACAAACGACAGCAAAGACAGCGAATATTCGTAAAACCAACGACAGCGGCAGGGAATCGAATCGAATCGAATCTTGGCTCTGGAGAGAATTTTTGTTGTGAACTTTGTATGAACGGATGAATGCTGGAGCTGGGACGGAGCACTGCTCTGGCTGCTGCAGTAGCTAGAGAGAGATGACGGAGCTCGAATGCAGTTCATTTTGTAGACTGAGAGTGAGCAAATAAAGTTACTGTTGGAGAGATTTTGTTGTAGAGAGTTTGCTGTTGAATTTTGTTGAATTATGTTCGTTGGTTTTGATTGTCGGTTTGAAGAATTTTTGAATCGAATCGAACGGGCTTGACTGCAAATTTGGTTAATTTTTTTTACTTTGAGAGAATTGATAGCGGTAGCCGAACTCATTGAATACTTTGATTCCTTTGCGTTGCTAATGCTGAGAATAATTTTTTGAGCGGTAGCAAATGCAACGTGAGGGGCAATCATCTGCTGAATTTCATACTATCTGACCTAGTTAATCGACTTAACGCTATCCTACGAGTATGCTAAGGAGATTGTCGACTGAAGTGCTACTGGAGGTCTCCGTCTCAGTTCATATGCGCAGAGTCTTCCAATAGGGACTTCCGAACTTTGACAGTTGATAGTGGCCATATTGTTGAAACTACATCTGTCAAATTGGCTGTCATTTATTCATCACCATGAACGAACGTAGCATTCAACAACACGTACAAACGATAAAATTTTTTTATCAAAATGGGTGGTCTGTTCGGGCAATATTCCGCGCGCTTCGCCCATTTTACGGTCGCCATAATCGTCCTACCGAGAGGACTATTCGCAATGTGGTGGATATATTTGAGTCCACTGGTTCAATAAACGATAAACCAGCACCCGTACGTCGAAAACGCAAGATCTGCTGAAAACATCGCCGTTGTCAATGAGAGTGTGCAGGAGAATCCGAGGCAGTCGATTTCGCGTCGCTCGCAAGAATTCGGCTTTGGCAGACCACAACTTGACGAATTTTGAATCGTGACTTGGGCCTGCTCCCGTACAAAATTCAACTGACCCAGGAGCTGAAGGTAAACAACCATAGACAACGACGTGTGTTCGCTAAATGGGCTCTGGAGCAGCTGGAAACTGACCCTAATTTTCATCGAAAAATCATCTTCAGCGATGAGGCCCATTTCTGGATGAATGGGTACGTCAACAAACAGAACTGTCGAATTTGGGATGATACCATTCCACATGAGATCCAAGAGCGTCCAAAGCATCCCGGAAAAGTCACTGACTGGTGTGAATTTTGGGGTGGCGGCGTCATCATCCATATTTCTTTGAGAACGACGAACGCTATAGGTCGATGATTACCAACTTCGATTTTCCCGAATTGGATGATATGGACACCAACGACATGTGGTTTCAACAGGACGGCGCTACGTGCCACAGCTAACGCCACATTGGAAATTGTGCACGAGCGATTCGAGGGCATAGTCATCTCACGTGGAGGTTATGTGAACTGGCAACCGAGATCGTGCGATTTGACCCTGTTAAACTTTTTCTTGTGGGTCACAGGTCTATAAGCCACAAACCACAACGGCCCCCAAAGCCAATATAACCCATGCCATCTGTCAAATTCAGTCCGATTTATGCGCCAGAATCATGAAAAATTTGACATTTCGGACGCACGCCACCCAGAGAAGCCGCGGCGGACATTTGAACGATGTTATATTCCATACATAATGGCATCGATAGGCCTTTCAAACGAATAAAAAATTTCGGTGATATCTCACACACACTTTGTTTTATTTAAATTTAAAGGTAGGAAGCACTCAATGGAAGACCTTTACATCGAGTTTAGAATCAGATGCGAGGTCTGAGTTCATGTTGAAGAGGACTAATTCACGATTGAAGGAGGAGCTTAGCAAATCCGACACTGCACCGTCTTAGCTCAAGACAAAACAAAAGCTAGAAAAAGTTGTTCAGTACCCTCGCCAATTGTTTTGAAATGGCACGTCCAGCTAGAAAGCAATACTGCAGGTCGCCTGTTCCTTGGTGGAACGCAGATCTGCAGCGTCTTCGTAAATTGATCAAAAAACTTCACTTAAGACTAATTTGAAGGAAGGCTTTAATCTCTACAGATTGAAGCGAAGAGAATATAGGAAGCTAATTCGGATTTCGAAGAGTGCCTCTTATAAAGACTTTTGTGAAAAAAGTCGAAACTGTTGGTGAAACCAGTAGGCTGGTCAAAGTCTTCAAAAGGGGAAAAATAACTAGGCTGGAATCACTCAGTAAATCTGGTGGCACTTACACTGAATCGAAAGCAGAGACTCATGCTCGAGACTCACTATTGATGTAAACTTATCAGAACCAGCTCACAACTAGCTCCTATTAACAAAGCTGCAAGTGAGCTGAATAACACAACACGAAATCTGATCGATTGTGGTGACGGATGAGGTCATCAACCATGTTGTTGTTCCCCTTGATCTTTCAAGTCGCCTGGCACCGAAGGCATATACACAGTTATGCTACAAAAAGGCACCTTTGGAGAAAATCTTCACTGGCGAATAGTGAGAGAATCTTTAGACGGAAGACCGGAAAAGAAGACTTCACACTTGCTAAGAGCTTTAGACCTAGTAGTCTGACTTCCTTTATGTTGAATAGTAGGGCTCCATGCGTAAAAAACTGCTTTGCGAAAGTATCCTCTGTGTAAGATGAAATATGATTACCAGCGCGGAAAATCCTGTGGGAGTGCGCTTCAAGATCTTGAAAGTGCACTCGACAAGAAGGAATTTGCTTTCATATTGACGACAACTCAACTTTTGACGGCATGTGAAACTCGGTCAGACAACCCGGGGTAAATGGCTCACTATTTTTGTGGATGAAAGCGCAAAGAACACTGATTGTGGATACTGATTCTAAAGAACGGCATGTCTCGGCAGGGTGAGGGTTTTGCCCTGCACGCCTGAATTAGCTCTTTGGTACAAAATGTACTAGAAGAATTTTGATGACTTTGCTCGCGGTCTGTTTTCATTAATTCTGCGGAGGCGTCCGCTCGTCCGGACGGGCCATCTGTACACAGGAATAATTTCGGCCAGAATCTGAACCAATAAAGGAATGTAGTCGCGTCTTCACGGATGTTGTTGTGTGTGATGATTCTCTCGCAAAGTCATGTGACGATCTGATTCAATTATTACTTTGATTTGCTCGTCATCATCTGTGAGTGAAAAATCTCCAAAATGCAATTTCTTAAATCAATTCCGACTCGTGCGTTCTATTAAACAGTCAACAGCGTAAACTTCACATATTTTTCTTTTTGAGTGTCCATGTGCAAATAGACACTCGCCTAACATGTTGAAGCAAAATAAAGTTCCACTTGCCTCGAAAGTAAGCTTAAAGTGTCAGCCGTTAAATGCTAAAGAAAAAAAGAATCAACCAACATAAAAGAATTATCTTAAAAATAAATTCAAAAAACAAGAAACTGTAAATAATCGTTCCATTATCTCCCCTGACTTGGCATCACTTCCTGCAATGAATATTCACCAACACACAACCCATCACCAATGAACCAGCTACTTGTTTAAACACCTACATATATTTACAACCAGCTACGCCGTAGTGTTTGTGAATGAACTTCTGCTGCGCTGCGGATGAACACCGCACAAAATAACCCCCGTCCATCCGCTCTTCCCCTCATCTATCTTTCTTTACAAAATATTCAAGCGAAAGTTATGTTTGGTGTTTTGCTGTCAATCTCCTGCTCAAGTTTCTCGACTTCAACAACTGCGAGTTTGCTCCACAACTACGCCGTCGATTACCTCGATTTTTTGAACCATTCCTTCATCAACAAATAATTCAATTAAACAACTCTAGTGCTGTGTTTTAAAGAAATTCCTCCCACCGGCCGCTATTGTGTCATAATTCACACAAAATTCGTCAGGGAATCGGGGAAACCTCTTCCAAATTGAAAAGAAGAGAGAAAAAATACGCAGAAAAACTGTCCAAATATCTGGAGGGAGCCGTGTCCCTATGTGGAACACATATCTACGTGCAATTTAATTCAAAAGACGAAACCATAACTGTGTCGGCTTAGCCATGAACAACGGCTTTAGCACGGGCGAAGAGGATTCGCGTGGTCATACGGATCAAATCTGTTGCCTCATCGATGACAATGGACGGTGTCAAAGCGCCGCTGGAAATGCTTCCTACAGTAAACGTATACAAAAAACAGTTGCCCAAAAGCGGCTAAAACTCAGTAGTGATCCAACGGTAAGTACCCAAAATCCGTAATCTCTAATTCCTTTCCTTGGAGGGGAGTTTTTTTTTTTAATTCGTTTGTTTTTTTTTTTTGGTGATTGTAGGCCCAGCATATATATATCTGTGACGAGCATAAGGAACGCATACAAAGTGCGCGTACAAAACGGCGACGAAAAGACTCCGAAGATGATAGCAATGAAACGGACACAGATCTGCCAGAGGTGGATCTCTATCAGCTGCAAGTGAATACTCTGCGACGCTATAAGCGACACTACAAAGTGTCCACCAGGCCGGGGATGAAAAGAGCTCAATTAGCTGATGTAAGTTGATTTTAATCTAAAAGAAATATTCGGAAGGAGAGAGAGACTTCACTCTCCCATTGTTTTGGTGATAAAGTGTGTGGTTTACGGAAAATTAGGTCAAGGGGTCATCTGCAATCACTGCCTGTGATTATATGTCAACTTTGTCTCGATAAACCTTTGACCAAAGTGCCCAGTGAAGCAGGTTTGTGCATAGTTTTCCTCTGTTTTATTTGTTTTACTTTTTTTCTGCTTTGTTTTACGGCAGTACCGGGTGTCGCCCAAAAGTTATTCAACTTCAAAACCGGAATGACGAGATTTGCTGGAATGCTACGTGAGTTTTTCGGTGGTGTTTGAGCTTTTCTTATTCTTGAGACCAAAATAGAACGGGGAGAGTTTTGACTACACTTTTGGAGGCATTTCTTTGTGCGTTGCTCGTAATAATAAACGTGCGTTGTCGATATGAGCTGCACCGCAGCAAACTGATAAACATTTCGTCAGCTTCGGTGGTGTTATCGTGAGTTCTTTGTGGCCAAACTAAAATGACTGGTGGTGGCGTACATAGTCATGGCCATCACCGAACAAAGTAGACCCAGTGTGATTAGCATGCTTGCAGGTGGTAATGTGATCGGTCTGTGGTATCATGAAGTACACTTCCTCTTCATTGTGATAGTCGTTAGGTAGTTAGTTTGTAAAGTTAGCGATGAATAAGTCTATAGCAGTGGTCCTAGGCGAAATATCCAAAAGAACTCGGTTTGAGTTTGGATATGAGTCATTCCATTGACTACCACATACCTCGGAGTTGTATTTCTTTGCTGTTAAGATACATTCCTTTGTTGAACTCTTTGGTCTCATTTTCAATGCAAGTGCTCCTAATGACAAGCCCTATTTTCGTCTCTCTTTTCATTTTCCCCTGTAGACAGCATATAACAGCTTCTATGTTGAAACGCTCTTATTTTCGTTCTTCGCAGAGTCTGCGACAGTACATGGTTTTAGGTTTCTGAGTGCTGACGTTTAGGAGTATGTCTCTTTGGCTTCTCCAGCATTTTCGTTTAGATTCCAAGCAGGAAAATACTGGCTAGAACCCCCCGTGAATAGCATCTGTCTTAGGCAAAGCAATTCTTTGGTTTTTACTTCTCTGTCGGAGTGAGTACTCCGACTCTTCTGTACTCCTTTCATGTTCCTTTCGACGAAAAGTGGATATCCGCTACAGTACCCGCACCCATGACATTAGCGCCTAGTACCTGCAGCCAGATGCGAATTTAAGTTGGATATTCACAGGCAACAGTTCTCGACTATGTTATTATTACTCTCTGTTACTTATGTCTTACAAACTTTGGTGCTAAACAAAAGTGTAGCGCTTAGTTAAGACAATAGTCTTTCCTGCCGAAGGACAGCAGAAAGGCCGATGGCTCTTAGAGCCGTCCGAAAGCATTCATTCGATTTCTCTACAACCTGCGGATTCATACGACCTACAGTTCTGCTCATGAGACACCTCATTATCGATAGAAGCTATAACCGAGGATGTAGAAAAAAACAACGCGGGTTCAGGTCATAAGATATCCTCTGAGCCTTGCGTAGCGAGTTCATCGGTTTTCCCATTTCTCGCGATCTCATTGCGTCTCAGTGAATTCAGGCTTTCAACTGCTTTCAAAGAAATCATTCTCGAATCAGCTTAGAGGTGGTGAGACGAATCAGTTAAATCAGATGAAGCGCTGCAGACGCAAATATATGATACCCCTCTACCAGATGCTCACAATACATGTACAATAGTCCATTGGCATCAGGATTGCGATACCTCCGCCTGGAAGACGGACGCAAGCCTGGCTAATGTATAGAGTCTGTGTGATTCTATTTCCTCTTCTTTCCCCATCGTCGAACACAATCTGAGAAAGTGCAGCATCTAATGTCCCAAGTGATGAGTCGATGCCTCAATGTTAACGAGATTTAATTGGTTTTATACCCGCTCTGTCCAAGACCAAATCGGAAACAGCGTTCACATATACCTCCAGCTTAACACATCCATCGTGTTCTCGGTCTGCTTCAGTACGAGCTTAAAGAAATTTCGCTCCAACGCGACACGACTGGATTGATTTTCTTGTAAAACTACAGGTTATGTTATGTTTGTGCATGTTCCAGATGCACTTAGACCAAGAGTGTGTGAACTATGATACTACTGAGAGAGGTCTACAGGAAAATTCTCTGACTACCCCTGGAACCATAGAAATTTCTTGAAGAATTTATCAGAAATCACTGAAGAAAACTCCATAGTTGCGCGTGGCTTCTAATAGTACAGTATACCGCGGTTATATTTGTGTTTAGCTCCATTGATCGTCTAGATATCTCACAGTGTTCATCGACCATGTTAGAGACATTGTTAGCTTGAGAATGACAAGCTGCCTACTAATAGTTCCTAGTGGTCTAAGTCCAAACCCGTTCGAATGTTTTGGAATCGTCTATGAGATGGTCTTATTGAGAATAACTTCACGTTACTTTTCACTTTTGTTAAAGAGGGCTTAACGCCTATGAGATGGTCTTATTGAGAATAACTTCACGTTACTTTTCACTTTTGTTAAAGAGGGCTTAACGCACCAGTGTTGCTTATCTTGGCAGGTAGTCTGTTGGGTTTTTTTCCAGCAAATCGACTCTACTTTTCTTCCAATGCAGACCATCAGACGGCTGAGCTTTAAATTGGAATGAGCGAGTGCTTGTCTTTGGGTTGTAGATACCACTTTGAGCCGACAGCCTCCTTGTACGAATTGAGGGCAATTAGAGATTGCTCCTCGAAAAAACCTACTTATGCATAGTGTCCCCAATATGATGTCATTTAAATGTTAAAGTAGGAAACTAGGCCATCTACGATAACCTACGACACCTAGAAGACATCACGTTTTAAAATTAACTTAGGTTGCTCCACTTTGCTGCGTGAGGAAACGTAGGCATATGGCTACCACTAGTACATTTCAGTGCCAATGGCACTATCAGTATTTTGTATGCTCGAACATTTAAAACTGCAAACATCGACTAGAATCCCTATCCCTGTAACAACTTCTAAATACGACAAGGAATAGTCACATTCCCAAGAGAATTTCTGAAAAACTTTGTCGGTCGTATGTCTCTTAAACTCTCCTGCTCGATGACGCTAGCTTCAAGTACATAATCAAAACATTACCTCTAGCGTGCTGAGGTTCATTAGACCTACGCAATAAAACTCTTGCATCGAGGAGGAATGCCGGTGACCAGAGGGAGTAAGAAAAGACAGGTCCTTACAGAAGAGAACTAGTAGCTCACGATCGAGGAACGAGTTCATTTTGTTAAATAAAAAAGCGAAAATAACGTGCGAATTGGTTATCAAGATCTAGCGGGAAAATGTCATCACAAGCTACGAGTACACAATTGAAACTTTACGAAAACTAACAAATGTTACCATTTTACAGCTGTCTTTGATGATTTTTATCACTGAAGTAGAACGTTATCTCGCACTGACATTGCTAAGGTTAACTTGGCAAAGATAACACTACAAAACGACGTGCAGTGAAGGTATAATGACATCAGCTCTCAAAACTTATGAAGATTTCAAACAATTAACTGCAATCTGCTGTTGCTATAGATAAAATGTACAAGCGCTTGAGGTTAATTTGAGTTCTCTCATTTCCCTTAACATACTCGTATTGTTGGCTGCAAACATGCAAGCTCATCGACGGTACTTAACGGAAATTGACTTGTAACCTCCAATTAGCTTGGATCCGTGATGTGGTATGTACTCGTATTATGAGAGTAATCAAAGCCCATTCAGTGTTAAATTTAGACCTTCTATTTGCTGATACAGAGCACCAGAGTCGGAGCACATAAAATTCCATTCTAATGAGATGGGGCGAACCTGGCAAGTGAGAAATTTCGTCAGCAAGCTGACTCTAACACACACGGCAAGAACTACAAATTGGTCTTCGGGGCTTACTATCCAAATTATTTTTATCACGAGAGCATGTCCCTTAATGGACTCATTCCACCAGAAGATTTCCTCGATTTTCATATAATCGGCGCTAGATTTCCATGCCGTTCGAATAGCTACGGACAAACGACTCAACTATGACAGAGGCGCGGCAGACAGTAGAAGGAAGTATCTTCTGTTCACAATTGTGGCAGGGAGTCGCGAAAAAGAGTCAGCACATCTAGTTTTGGTTCGTTTTTAAAGGAAAGGAAAGCGTTTCGTCATTTGCTTCAAATTCCGGCGTAAATTTCAAAATCGGTATACTTTTAGCCTAGTGGTTGAATCTTCTGTTTTATTCCCCGTCAATACGAACGAAGCGGCCAACCGTTTCTTTATCCGTTTTCGACAAGATCCAACCCTCTGCGCCATAAGGGTCTTGTATAAAGCCAGTTGAGAGAATGCTGTTCTACTCGATTGCCTTCCAATAAGCAAGAGTAATTCTGTGTCTGACTTGTGCGCTGATGTCGCTGCTGCTTGTAATTGCGGAGCCGAGGTAACTTGAAGATATAACTGCCAATGGCGACGTTCTGCTCAGCCTTTTTCTGCGTCCTTTTCTGATTACAGCATGCACTTTGTTTAGTTCTCTTTCACCGTCAGAACCATTTTGTCCGCATCCACCTCAATACTCATCGTGCCTCTTTTCTTGGTCAGTGAGTTTTGCACAATTCTTTCTGGGGCGATGTTTCAGTTGTGTCGCCTTATCTAAAACCTTTCTTGGCATTGAACGTCTCCGCTAATTTATTACCGAGTTTGATGGAGCAGCGAGAATTCTCCATAGTCATCCTGCACAACCTGCCGAATTTGGCAAGGATGTCAAAAATAGGCAGATATGTAGCAATTTCTTTTATGTTCATGAATGCTTCGGTTTGTGTATGAGAACTAGAATCTTCAGAGAGCGAGATCGTCAAAGATTCTCCCGGTTTTTTCACTTTGAACTTTGGTTTTCTTACTTGTCTCCGTTGTGTAAGATCATAATCGGAGGAGCGTCTGGTGTCGATCGCAATGTGATTATTCTCGATGACGCTTGATTGATTTTATGGGTGTTGAGATGTGGTAACCGCATGCTGGCTTCTGAATGGGAGTGCGCCCCGTTAGAAATTTTAAAAACTTGAATCCATTGTCGATGGCTTACTTACAGAGCCTTGCGTTAAGATCGTCTAGCATAATGTTCGAGGTTTAGAATCATTTGTCTTGATGCAAATCAGACTTATGTATCCGAGTTGGGTCTCGATGTGGATTGTTATGAGACGACTGTTTAGATGACGAAAGCTTGAGACTTTTTATCTAAGGCTGCCTCGAATAGTAAATCCATATCCAATAAGTTTCGCCTTCTTTCTTTGTAGTTTTTCATCTGCTTTTTGTCCGGGCCATCCCATCGCATTTCTTGGATTGCGGTAGTATCTGCTTTATAGCAGTCTAGGGCTTCCGCGAGTTGTTCGGTAGTACGCCAACAGCTAGTGTGAAAGTTTTCATTAAATTAAACACACATTTATTGTGAAATCAATGTAAGATTTTGTTGATTAATAAAGTTTGGTCTATGGCAATTATGAATGGGACACAGCATCGTACATGTGACCCACCACGGCTTCTGTTGCAAGCGACTATCTGAAGGTCAAAATTATCGATGACTTTTTGAAGAATAAGTGAATCATTGGCCGGAATTTCAGTTTGGATGTTATGTTTGAGATCCTGAATTGTCGCTGGGATATTGGCATAGACCTTACTCTTCAAATAACCCCACAGGAAGAAGCCTAAAGGTGTCAAATCGCATGACCTTGTAGGTCGATCAACTTCTCCTCTGACCAAAATAATGCCAAATTCAAATTTCGTACGCAATAAATTGATTGATTTATGGCTTATGTCGGCGGTAGCACCATCCTGTTGAAACCAAAAATCGTCCAGACGATTCACTGCAACTGTCTCTCCAGCTTTGAAAAAGTACGGACCAATGATGCCGCCAACCCATAACCCGCACCATACTGTGACTTTTTTGGGATGCATTGGCTTTCCGTGAATCTCGTACGGGTTTTCCGGTACCCAGGTACGACAATTTCGTTTATTTACGTACCCATCCATTCAAAAATGGGCTTCATCGGAAAAGATCAAATTCGATGACAAATTGTCCTGGCTATCCAACATCCACTTAATAAATCGGCGACGTCGTGATGGTTCAAATGCTGTGTAATTTGAATTTTATAGGCGTGCAAATGAAGATTAACTTTTAAAATTCGCCGTAACGTGCCATAAGTGGGCCCAATTTTTGACTTTGGCGACGAATTGCGGTGCCTGGCTGGTTTTGAACACTTTCGATGGTGTTTTCGTGTGTACGTGCTGGCCGAGCATGCTGATATGGAGTTTGACCCGATACCGAACCAGTTTCTTCAAAACGCTTCACCATTGCACGAATTCCGGACTCACTAGGGCGATTATGTTGACCGAAAAATTCACGAGTTTTACGAAATGTTTCTTTTACATACCACCCATTTGCATAATAAGATTGAATAACAAAAATGCGTTGCTGCGTGTTAAACGACTCCATGACTAAAATTGCCAAAGTGGGTATGACATCATGACATCAAAAAGATGAACTAATGAAAATGGCAGTAATTGACAGCCAACATCCACAAATCTGTTGGCTCACCTTTTACTTAGGTTGCATCCATGAGTAGTGCAAGTACGAGTTTTGTTACAGTTTGTTACTGTTTCTTTATACACATTGTAAAGTTGTAGTCTAGCGACTCAATCCTTTTAATACAATGGTGGCTCAATAAGTCCGTGATTTTTCGAATGATAAATAGTTTTATTCAGCAAAACAAAGTCTCAACAAAGTGGCCTTTAAGCACATCCAACCTTTTTACAATCTTTGATCCCTTCCACATACAAAGATTTGCAGAAGTGCTCAAAACAGGCGTTTATTTAAGCGATGACCCCATCGTTATCACCAAATCTCTTTCCGCCGAGCCATTTCTTCAGTTTTGGAAACAGGAAATAGCCCAGAGAACATGTCGAATGCCCAATTCATGAAGTTTCGCCATGACGGCTACACGCGTGTGCATAAATGCATTATCTTGATGAAAGGGCAACTTCTTCTTTGTCAAATTCTGTCGTTCTTTCTTCATATATTCATTGAACTGTTGCAATAAGTTGGTATAATATTCGCTGTTGATTGTTGTTTCCTTTTGAAGATAATCGATGTGGATTATGCTGTGTGCATCCCAAAAAACTGTCGCCATGACCTTGCTGGCCGACAGACCCTTCTCGTCCATTAAAGCGCCGATTTGCCAGCAACTCCTTGTTTCCACTGTTTTTTAGTCTCCGTTGTGTTGTGGTAGATCCGTGGGCTCGTGCAAGTTTCGGTTGAAATACACCAAACACTAGTTCGAAGTTATCCACACAAAAATATGGCGAATCTTGCTCAAAATTTAACAGAATTCTATCAACAGTTGGCAGGAGAAATAACTAAGGACTGAAACGAATAAAATCTGTAAATTTTAATACGGGCTATACTTCCAATGCGTAAAAATTGCAATCGCATTTTGTACCCAAATTAGCCTGTATATTCTCTAGTTTCAGTTTGTTATTGATTTTAGTTCGGTGCGGCTTAAAATATTTATAAAATATGAGTCAAGACAAACGCTGTAAAAAGATCATCGACAAATGGCTCGAAAATACTTCCGCGTCCAAACCATTTCATCGCAAAAAATTTAAACATAGCACGCCGTACAGTGGATTCTGTTATTAAGCGATATTTGGAGACGTTGACAGTTAAGCGAAAAATGTAATACCAACCAAACAATGGTACAAAGATCTAAAAAACGTAACGGTCTAAAAACACGAAAAAAACAAAAAATACCAAAAGTTACTGAAAAGCAAAAAAAAGTCATAAAAACCCGAGCCCGAAAGCTATACGAGCTGATCGGCAACAAGAAAGCGTGCTTGGTTTTGGATGACGAAACTTATGTCAAAGCCGACTTTACTACTCTTCCAGGTGCGCGGTTTTACAACTCGTTTCAAGCTGAGATTCTTCCGCAATCAACAACATCGATTGGGATGGAAAAATTCGGGTCAAAATATCTCGTTTGGCAGGCCATTTGCCAATGTGCACACAGAAGCTCATCGTTTATTACAACGGGAACAATTAACGGAGAAAAGTACATTAACGAGTGCCTAAAAAAACGGTTGATTCCTTTCTTAAACAAACACATTATTTTGGCCAGATTTAACTTCAGCTCGCTATGCTCATGCGACGTTTAGCTTTCTTGCTGCTAAAAATGTCGACTTTGTCCCAAAAACATGAATCCACCCAATGTTCCACAGTGCCGTCCCATTGAAAGGTATTGGGCTTTGGTCAAAGCTAAAATGAGGCAAAGTGAGCAGTGTGCAAAGGACGTAAAAGATTTTAGTGCTAAATGGAAAAGAGCGCCCAAAAAGATCACGGATGTAACTGTCTTCAACCTTATGAAGGACATTCGAAAGAAGAATAATTTTTTTTATTTTTTGTAATTGTGAATGAATTTAATAAAAACAGAGTTTTAAAGCAAATAAAAAAAATTTACATGAATTATGAAAATATTTTTTTTTTTACATTGAAGTTTCCAAATTTTATTCGTTTCAGTCCTTATTAACATTAAGAATCATTATTAGCACTATTTTAATGCTTCCCTTCCCTTCTCCACAGACAATAATGAAGCACTTCAAAACGATACCCATCAAGGAGAAGGAGATCATTACCTATTTCATCTACATGGTGAAGGCAAACCGAAACAAACTAGACCAGAAGAATGGCATCGGCAACGACACCACCTGAGCTACACTTCAGCCGCCCAAACGCAATGCAGAGAGCAATCCTAACCATTAAGTTCTACAATAAACTTACAAATAATATTATTTTTTTTACTCTCTAGATTGTAACATACTAAAAAATCTTTTTGCATATTTAAAATATTTTTTTATTTTACTCTTTTTTGTTTTATCATTTATCTTTGTCTGTAAAGTTAGAATTTATTTAAAAAAAAAAAAAAAAAACAAAGCAAAACAAAAATGTGAGAGTTTAAACGGAGAAAACAATGAAAAGAATGAAAAAAAAAATTAGAAAAACAAAAAAACCACAAAAAGTAAACATCAATGTTTAGTTGTTAAGCGAGAAAGCAAACTTTGTAAACTTGTATAACTAATTCTAAGTATTTGTCGTTTAGCGAGACACCTTTGTTTTTTGTTGTCTTTAAAGCAGAAACGTAAATGAAAAACTAAAAGAAAATACTAAAAGCAAAACAAAAATCTAAAATGCAAAGCTTAATACTGGTGTTTTCACTCTGTGTTTAGGCTGTAAGCGGTGTCGAATGATAGAAAGAAGGGAATGCGAATCCAAATCAAGTGGGGTTGGTTGCTGTTTAAGACTAGCTGATAGCCTCAAGCAAGGTAATAATTTAAAGTTAATTGAGTTAATTTTGTACCTACTAATTGTCTAAAGGTGTGGTTTCAAATATGTTTAAGTCTCTCTTAATTTGATTCTAATTCGTTAGCATCGATGTTTATTTCAACTAAGAGACTAAATTAGTTGAACGAAGTTGGTTCAGAGCAATCTTTTAAACTCCACAAAATTCGTTAAAACTAAGAAATTCTCTGTTTTCAAAAGCAAATGAGGTGCAGTGGTGGGTTAAATTCCCCATATGCACTGCCATAAGCACTAGACATCGTGCACAAAAGATCACACTTCCAATTAGATCGCGTGTAACAGCTGCGTTTTTCTTTGAAATGTACTTCGGCCAATGCTGATCCAGTAAACCTTAAAGCTATATTTGTATTTGATCCAGCTTACAATCACTTTAATCACGTCTGAGCATAAATATGAATCTGTTTCGTATATCGGTACAATCGGATTTGGTAAAACAACAACATTTCGCTCTTTGACGCCTGATTCTGAACACCTCTAACGCTTAAATCAAAATATTTTGTATATCCTTAACATTCGGTTGCCGAGCAACAACGACTTACAAAATACTGGGCCGCTTCGTTCCCCTACTTGCAAAAGTGCGCTCAATGGGCAAAAATCATATTCAAGTACTTAAACACAAAGATGAGCCCGAAACTGTCCGATATCTGCGTACATGATTAGGTTCCCATGTCTGGAAATTCCGGTGGGTCAAACGAAAGATTGAATACACATTCATGCGACTTGTTCTTTTTTTTAAACCTTTCTTTCTTTCTTCTTTCGTCAAGAACCGCGAACCCCACCTAGAACTTGAGCTTCTTTTATTTTTTGGACCAGATTTTTCAACCTTCGCCACGATTAATCGGAAAACTGCTGGCTGTCCTATAATTTGGATTGTGCCAGCAGCACAACAATAAATATCCTGATGCAGGATAAAGTGACAAGAGCATGCTAGGCTAGTAGCATAATACTGGGCTAGGCCGTCATAGGACTCACAGCCCTATACGGAAGACATTAAATAGATTTGGCGGACCTTGTAAACGCTTAAAGTAAAACAACCTTAGGATCTGCACGAGGAATGTTCGGACCCTTAACGGGCCACACACAGCCGAACAATTAGCAGAGGCCCTTACATAACTGCTATCACGCAGATATCACTGCCATCCAGGAATTTTGATGGGATGGACCGGACAAAAAGGGATGAAAAACTGCTACGCCGATTGCTACAGCGAAAAAAATCAGCGCTTATTCGATCCGGATTTGTCATATACAGCAGACAAAGGCAAAAAGTCTTGAGCTTCTGACACGCTAGCGAACGCCTTATGACAATCCGCATCAAGGGAAGACAAGAACGTTTTTGCGAACTCCTCGACAAGGCATATGCGCAATGCCTGAAATATGGGAAAAGAGGACATCTTTGGTAGGACACGACACCATGTATGGGGGTCTACTTAGGCTTATTAATTTTGCTGTGGGACGAAACATCATTATAGCAATCACACGGCTTTCTCATCGCAATATACACAAGGGGATATGGCTTTCTCCGGATCATGAAACGCTAAACACAATTGATCACATTGCGATGGACGTAAGGCATGCATCTACAATAGTTTTCTGAGCGTCCGAACGTTCCGGGCAGCCAACATTGACTCGGATCACCACCTTGTTGCAGCCAAGGTTGGAAAGGATTTCCCAAGCGCCACAACAACTAAGAACCACTATGAGAAGATATAACACATATTATAAATGCTGCAATCCCGAGAGACCGAACGCGTATCCCGAAATGTCTCAACAACTGTTCTCCCGCCAGCATTAAGTACCGAAGACCAGTGTTAATGCTGCCAACGCGCTTTTAGAGACTCTGCAACTGATGTGCTGGGTTTAACCCGACCCAGCTGCAACTACGGACGCCGCCCATGAGCTCTACGAACAGAAAAGTCGGGAAAAATATTGGCTTCTCCAGTAGAAGGAAAAGGACCACAAGAATCGCGCGATCAAAGATATTGAGAGGTTGTACTCTAGGAATAACGTACGGAAGTTTCTACCGACAGGTAAAAAGAACGTGTCAACTCAAGAACACCTGTACAGAAAAGCCAGTAGCGATGAAAAAGGAGACTTCTTGTAGAGTCAGTATTGTGCTTAACTCACAAGCGAATACTGGAGGCACAATCATTCACTGGAAATCACAGAGGACTGTCACCTATGTTTAGCGGCAAATGAGGGCAAAACCAAGTATATGTACGAGGGCAGGTCAATAATTCCGTGCATTTTTGAATTTCTGACTTCTTTACTGAAACAGCAACACTGCTCCTGTCAACAAGCATTTGTCAGTTGACTCCTGTCAAAATTTAAACTTGCTGCGTCAGTTAGTTTGTGTTTGACAGCTATTTTTATCAGACTACTCACTAATTTGAGGAGAAAATGGAAAAAAGTGAATTTCGTGTGCTTATTAAGCATTATTTCTTGCGAAAAAAAACCATTACCGAGACCAAGGCTAAGCTTGATAAATACTATGGGGACTCTGCACCATCGATTTCAATGGTAAAAAAGTGGTTTACTGAATTTCGTTGTGGCCGTACAAGCACTGAAGATGCCGAACGTCCTGGACGCCCAGTTGAGGTCTCTACACCCGAAACAATCGAAAAAATTCACGATATGGTGTTGGCCGACCGAAGATTGAAAGTGCAAGAGATTGTGGAAGCCGTAGGGATCTCGCATGGCTCAGTGGTTTCAATTTTGAATGATCACTTGGGCATGAGAAAGCTTTCCGCAAGATGGGTGCCGCGTTTGCTCACAGTCGACCACAAACGCAATCGTGTAACAACTTCACAGGAAGGTTTGGCGTTGTTTAATCGCAATATGGAGTAGTTTTTGCGTCGTTTTGTAACCGTGGACGAAACATGGATCCATCACAACACACCAGAGAACAAACAACAGTCAAAACAGTGGGTTTCTAAGGGTGAATCGGCGCCAAAGAAGGCCAAGGTGGGTTTGTCAGCCAATAAAGTTATGGCGACTGTTTTTTGGGATGCACGCGGGATAATCCACATTGACTACCTTCAAAAGGGAAGAACAATCAATGGGGAATATTATGCCAACTTATTGGACCGATTCAATGACGATTTGAAAAAAAAGACCTCATTTGGCCAAGAAAAAAGTTCTTTTCCACCAAGCCAATGCAAGGGTGCACACATGTGCAGTTGCCATGGCAAAAATCCATGAATTGGGCTATGAATTGCTCCCTCATCCACCCTATTCTCCAGATTTGGCTCCGAGCGACTACTTCTTGTTCATAAACCTGAAGAAATGGCTTGGTGGAAAAAGATTTGACTCCAATGATGAAGTCATCTCGCAAACAAAGGCCTATTTTGAGGACCTCGACAAATCATTTTTTTTGGAAGGGATAAAAAAATTGGAGAAGCGTTGGACAAAGTGTATAGAGCTCAAGGGAGACTACGTTGAAAAATAAAATTATTTTTTTATCAAAAAATCTGTGTTTTAATCCAAAGGTCACGGACTTATTGGCCCGCCCTCGTATATATGCAAGTCGCAGTCGACAGCTATAATTTCAAGGTAGTAAGAGAGTTTGTCTACATTTTGCCAACAACACCTCAGCAGAAATAAAACGCAGTTAATCACTCTTGCCAATCGCTGTTTCTTTGGGCTAAGAAGGCAATTGAGTAGTAAGGCTCCATCCCGAAAAAAATGAGATCTTGGTCATCATAGCCCTGCTTTATGGATTCTATCGAAAGAGGATGATGATATCTCAGAGGAAAATCCTTCAAAAAATATTCGTGCCCTTTTGCGTTGACAGGCTTTGGAGAAGAAGATTCAAGAACAAACTATACGACCTATACATCAACATCGATCTAGTCAGAAAACTGCGCAGAGTCTTCGAGTCTAACCCAGAGGAACAACGGAGTAGAGGGAGACCGCTTTTTAGCTAGCGAGCACAAGTAGAAAGGGACCTCAATCGACTTGAAGGGTGCAATTGAAGGCAGTTAGCTAAAATCGGGCTAACTGGAGAGATTCACTTCGAACTGCAGCACCACCTTAGAAAATAAATCGAATTTTTCGACTAACTTCGGCGCGTATGGCAAAATTAACTGATTTACTTAGCCTGACGTTTTCCTACTATCGGCTTCTTTAAGCGGTGACTATAGTGAATGCACCGTAGATCATATAAGATCATGTTTTGTCACACCAGCTGACATTCTTAACATTTTTGTCTCCATCGCTGTCAATTTATATTTATACTTCTCATACATCTCATACATTTCGCTGCGTTTAAAGCTGGACGAACGATTGTCATGTATAATAAACCTTTAAATTCGAGCGGCGTTTTTATGTCAAAAAATATTACGGAGTTTTCCCTTCATTTAAACTCTCAATGGGAACTCTATGTGTGACATCGTATTGGTTTACGATAGAGGGATTTAAAATTCTCGCTTTTCGACACAAAACTTCGATACATGTCAGTAATTGGGTTTGCGGAAAGTGAGCAATGCAAACATTTGGTCTTAGTACAACTGATTCGTAACACGTACATACATATGTGTGGCCATCTGTACAGTCACTCTGGCTGCCATAAAGTTATTTAATATTGTACTCCTAGCATTTTGTCATAGTGTGCGACATTAGCTTGACCGGTAATTGTTGCAATTTCTCGAGTCACCTTTGCCTTTATACAGTGGAAAAAGAAAGCTCTATCTTCACTGGTAAGCCATCCGATCGCCTCTCATCGAGTTGTTGAACAATAGCGAGCCTATACTACGGAGGGTATGCGATCCGGTCTGACTGTACATCTCCGGTTATTATCTTATTACTTCGTTAACTTCGGCTTACCTAAAAGTCGCCATCTTTCCTCGTTATCGACAGCAGAGAAAATGTAACTTGGCAAGAATTCCTCGTTACTTTAAAGTTACTTTACTAGCAGAGATTTATACTCTTCTTTAATACAACATTACTTGTATTTCGGTGATTGAATATCTTTCGAGTTCTTTATTCGTTGCGCCGCAATTTTAAAACCGTTACACTTCTATTTCTTATCGCCTGCGTATGGGTTTTGTTATCCTCAATACAATGCTTGTATATTACTTCTATTGCACGTGCACTAGCCGCCGCTATTCTCGTTTATTTTTTGCAACATTGGTAGTCCACGATCCACCTTCTCTATTTTCGGTTTACATAGTCCGCGCTGCGCAATGCGTTGAATAAGATCTTTTCCTTGATTTCGAGAAGGCCCTTGATAGTGTGTATTAAAATCTTAATTCTCAAGAAACTTATAGGTATATCAAATTAAGGTGTCGCCTAATTTCCATACATGTCGCGTTATATGAAATAGTGATGCTCAGAAGAATTTAATGGCTGAAACACAATGCCGCGTGCCCTTAAGTCGAGGTCTCCCTTTCCGCGTTGTCTAAGCTATAATCCGCTCAATACGTCCTAGCCATCTAAACCGACGAATTCCGCTGTTCGCTGTTATATCTTCGTCTGTAAATTTTTATAAAATCTGTTATTCTGCGTTATATAATAAGACTGGGATGATGAGGGTCGCTTGAACAGTGTTTTCTTCGGTTATTCCTAGTTGCCTTCTTAGTCCAAAGAAACAGCGATTGACAAGAGTGATTATTTAGTGAATAATCAACGGCTGTGTCGTTGATTTAACTAAGAGCAGATCCGAGTCAGACAAACCCTTTTACAAACTCAAGACAGTAGTTCAAATCGCTGCATGTTGTTTGAGCCGTTGGTGTTGAGTGTCCTTTATTGCCGACATATACATTGTTTTACCACTTTTACCCTCACTTATCATTAAACCCATATATGCCGCTTCTGCTTTAATAGGCGCAAATGTGTAACAGCTAAAGCCAGCTCATTGCTTCCCTTTTATTCTGGTAGAATTTCCGAACGCACCAAAATTCTGCTAAACGTCCGGTGGAATGATCGGAATGAAAATGTCTATTCCTACAATCATTTCCGCCGGTATGACAGTTAGCCTATCACACTGAGAACGAACGGAATCGGAATTATCTATACAAACCTGTCGTTGAATTATTCGAATCATCTGCAGTTATTTTGTTGGGTTGTGCTTTGCGATCTAAAGTTTGTAAATAGGAAAATGTAAGTAAAAAATATTCAATGAATACCTACGTATTTATGAAAATTTGGTTGGTAAATTGTTTTATTGTAGGATGAATACAACAAATCGTGGCCAAATCGGTATGATGGTTCGGTTTATGAAGGAAAACATCGACGTGCAAAATACTCGTAAAAGTAAAATGTCTCAGAAGCAAACAAACCAGTTCTGGGAAGATTTAAAAATGAGAATGAATAGTTTAGGTCCACCCATCAAGGAAATCGTTGAGTGGAAACAGGTAAAAAGAAATTCAATTTCAATTTGTACTTATACCTATATATTTTTTTTTAACATCCAGGTCTGGAGCGACTACAAATCCAATTTAATACAGAAACTAATTTTGAATAAAAGAGCTGAATGCGACTGGTGGTGGACCCAATGAAACTATCCAATTCACGCCAGAAGAGGAAGAAGTGATTGCCCTAACAAGTTTGAGGCTTTATGTGTATGGAATTAAAGGGGCAAAATCATTCAGAGTCCCAACAACCCAAATATTGGACCGAAGAAGTACCACCAGTTCAGAACTCACATTCAATGACTTCGATGTCTCCGATAATCTTTCTGTAAATTTAAGCAGAGGCGAAGGTAACACATTTATTTACAACTAAATTTTGAACTTACTGCTGCTTTTCAGAACCGAAAGCAAGCTGTCCAAAAAGACTGAAAGAGGAACCAGAAACGAAAGAGGGCGCTCTGAACAACCAGAGGGATTTGTTAAAATCACAGATCGAAATCCAGCGCGATCTATGCAATGCCATTAAAAAAGGCATAGAGGAAAGTAAAGAAAATGCTAAAAGTGGGCAGATCATCATCCGAACAATTAACAAGACACTAGAAAGCCTAGAAAACACGAGTAAAGAAGTGCTGAAAGAAATAAAGCGGCATAATAAGGTAAAAGAGACGTTGGCGTTCGAAAAGTTAAAAGTACAGAAGCGGATACTTCAGTTGAAATTAGAACGCCGCGCATCTGATTCATAAAAGCGCACGGCAATATTTATCTTTAAAAACTGAAGTATTATTTTGTAAATATTTATTGTCCTGAATTTAGTTGTTCTTTTGTTCCCTTATATTCAATGTTATTGCTTCGAGAATCTATATTTTATGTTTGAAAATGAATTCAACTGATTTTGTAACTTTATTCCTTCATTTCAAAATATATACATATGAGTACATGGATACTTTACATTAATTATCGCATTATTTCATTTGTAATTTCGGTCGTGAGTTGAGACGGAATTGTTTCTAAAAATCATTATGTGTTGAACATTCAGGTTCAGTTGATACGACTGGTTTATCCCACGGTATTTTAAATTTCTTGCAGACATTATGCAAAGCATACCTTTATAATCTGTGCAGCTTTCTCTGGCCGAGCCGGAGTTGTGGCGTCCAGTAGCTAAACATTATCCAACCATCTTAGACGTTGGAAGGTACATTGACGGAACTGAAATCAAACGCAGTATCTTTCTTCTAAAACTTCCAAGTGCTTACGACAAGATTCAAGCGGCTAGGCCAACCCTCCCAGATTGTGCTTTGTCCCGCCTACACTTGAGTGAGTCGTATCTTCGAACTGGTCGTTCGGCGAGAATATCGCAGCTGTGGCTGCCGATGTAGCTGAGAATGAAGAAACATCAACCAGACGACGGACTACGCAACTCACCAGACGGACCCTATAGCGAATTTTAGTGAAAGAGTTACAAATGTTCCCGTACAAAGTGCAAACCGTGCATCAGTTAATGCCTCCTGACCGTCAGTCACGTGTGAATTACTGTAAAGCCATCCTCAATCTCAACAACGAAGACGACGATTTTGTGTCGAAAATCATCATGAGCGACGGAGGGCATTTCCACTTAATCGGTTACGTTAATAAGCAAAATCTTCGTTTCGGGGGCACTGAAAATCCGCGTGTGATGCACGAAGAGCCGTTACATTCACTCAAAGCCACTGTGTGGTGCGGCGTTCACGCGGGAGGAGTGATTTTGAGGATGCAATATGGTCACTGTTACTGGCCATGGTAAACAACTTCTTACTGCCGAAATTGGATGAGCGGGGCTTGGTGAACATGTGATTTCAACAATACAGTGCTACAGCACACACAGCACGAGCCGCAATGGATATTGTGAAGGAAGCGTTTCCTGGTCGGCTACTCTCCCGTTTTGGCGATTTGGCATGGCCAGCAAGATCATCCGATTTAACCATCCCAGACTTCTTTTTTTGGGGTTACTTGAAGTCGCGGGTTTACACCAACAAGCCTCAGACAAACGCAGTCCTTAAGAAGAATATTCGACAGGAATGCGAACAGTTATCACCGGAAACCTTGCGGAAAGTCATGAAAAATACGATAAAACGATCACAAACGGTCGGCAGTAACTTGGCGAATATCATCTTTTCCACTTAAAAGAAACAATTGTAAAGGTCGATCACTGAAAATTATTTTTTTTTATTTCGTAAAAGAGTAATTAAAAAAACAAAATTGGATGATTAATTTTGCGCCACCTTGTACATAAATCCACTGGTCCAGATGGTATATCTCCCCTCCTTTTGAAGAGGTGTTCTTCCACGCTGGTAAAACCACTGCGTTAACTTTTCCATTAATCGTACTCTTCAGGGCCCTTTCCGAGCAGATGCAAAACATCATTTGTCCGGCCCGTCCCTAAAAAATGCCAATCTTCTTCCCTCTTTTCCTACAGACCCATTGCACTTACGTCCCTTCTTTCCGAGGTCATGGAAACGCTGATAAACCGTCAGCTAATGAAATATCTCGAAACACGGAAACGTCTCAATGACCGGCAGTACGGTTTTCGCAGCAACAGGTCCACTGGTGATTTGATGGCATGTCTCACCGAAAACTGGAACCAAAGCGTACACCAATCTGGCGAAAGGAAGATAGTTGCACTTGATATTTCTAAGGCATTTGATGAAGTTTGGCATCAGGCTCTTTTGCCGAAAATGCGTCCTTTTGGGATGAACGACTCTTCTTCAATGGATTGGAAATTACCTTTCGGAACGTTCAATTCATGTTGTCTTGGATGGTTTCAAGCCTGATATTCACAAAATAAATGCTGGTGTGCCCCAGGGCTCCGTTCTGTCTCCGGCACTCTTTTTAATTTTCATCAACGATCACTTGTCTGCTAAAATAGGGACTATTTTGCTGCCTGAGGTGATCTTCTGTTTAGAGAGGTGGTTGAGAAAACATCCGTTGTTGTTGAATTCTTGTGAGAAAATCTTACTTTTTTTCCTTACGGCGGACGTTGAACTTATTCGTGAAACCTGCTGAATCGTTGGCAGTGGAGCAACAGGTATTCCCCTCTTTCCTGCAATTGTTTTCTCTGGGTTATTGTTGTAGTAATCGTTGACATTGTATCCTTTTCTCTTGAGAGCTTCTACCGAAGATGGATGAAGATGTAATTTATTCCCTTGCTTAACACGGGTAACATTCCTTTGGAAGTTGGGATCCTTGGCCCACTTTTTCAAAGCAACAAGTTGATCCAAATGAACTGGCCATTCGTCACCGATCTTTTCACAAATCAAATCTGACAAACCTGGATTGCACTCTGCAACAACCAACGACGTGGGGTAACACCGTTGGTTTTGATTTTGAATTTCTTTGGATCAATAACGTAGAAATCATGGAAAAGTTCTTCTTTTAGAATTCGAGAGTGAGAACCAACGATTGAATGGCCAATAATGGATATGTATCGTTTAATTGGATAGCGACCTTATCAGGGAAATGTTCAAAGTTTGTGCGAACAGTTTCCCGGTTACCGAATTTCCATGACTTGTACCGACGAATAATATCTTGAAGAGTAGCAGCACACATGAAGAGTTCCTTACCTTCAAAGAAGTTATCATTGGGGTAAAGTACCCGAGAGATATTCTCAGCCAAGTTACGATTCAGCACAGCTTGGGATTAGTCACCATCTTTAACGAATTTCAAGTTGAATTCGATTGGACTTTTAGCGGACCACAAATGGAGGGTTTTCACAACATTGTTTCTACGAGTATATCCAGGAATTGGATCATATCGCCTAGCATAGACAACTGTGGTATCAACTCATTTTTTGCCTTCATTTGTCTCGATTAAATGACCGTTAATTGGCAACATGAACGTGCCCTCTCCCATGGATTACCATAACCTAACCAATCATCGGGCTCCTCAACTTGCTCACCATTGCGAAGCCAAACCAAGGGTGGCTATTGAATCGAGGAAACAAGCAGCCACGAGATTTTCAAAATGTCTCCTCAAAAAGTCTCAGACGACCTTGCCGCTTTCGGTAAGTGCACTCAAAAAGGATCTCACACCTTTAACGGAGCAGAGCTGACAACCGAAATTTTTTTCGTACCTAACGTGCCACCATTGCCCGCGTTGCAACCATCTACTCCTACGCCCTCTGGAATCATCTTCCTCTTACTTTCTACTATCAAAACGGACTGAACTAAAACCCGTGCTCTCTTGCGTCAATCTCACGCTCTCCCATTTGAGGAGAGTATCTGACGATTTTCCACCACCCATCTCATACGAAAACATATCATCAAACGATCCGCATACCATAGCCAACTTTTTTTTCACTTTTTTTCAGCAATCTTTTGCTGATCCCGCTTTTTCCAAATACCTACTTGACTTCCCCAATGGCTCCTCTATTTCTCAATGTTTTGATCGTACAGTAATAGAAAATAAATAACAACAATTTAAAGATGAATACTTACCCGGGCCAGTGTTCCTCCACACTTTTCCACCCCCTTTCAAATCTCTTCCAGTTATCGCTCTCTCAAGGTGAATTTCCGCAGATATGGAGGTTTTCTTAACACCGAGACACAAAAAGGTTTAAAGAGCGAAGTCATTAATTACCGCTCCATAGCTAAGTTTTCACATTCAAACTCCTCGAAAGCATTTTCTACGAAGCCTTAAGACCCAGTGCAAATCCCTTATTTCCCCTAATCACAACGGCTTTCGTATCGTCTGAAAGTGGTAAAGAGACTGACGTTATAACAACTGATTTCAGTAAGGCTTTTGACAAAATATCTCATAAACTCATCCTGTTCAAACTGTCCGTCCTGGGCTTTAAGCCCATCTTGCTAAAATGGATATATTCTTATCTGGATAATCGTGTTTACAGTGTTCGTTTCAGGTCTGTTCTATCGGCCCCTTTCTTGGCCACTTCATGTGTTCCTCAAGGTAGTCACCTAGGTCCACTTTTCTTCATCCTAACCATTAACGATCTTAAGAGGGTCATTCAGCACTCAGCACTTTCTCTCTATGCTCACGATACCAAACTTTTTAAACCCATTTCCTCACAACATGGCTCCAGGATCCTTCAAATAGATCTAAACAGTTTTTCCACCTGGTACATCAAGAACTGCTTAGAAATCAATGTCACCAAATGTCAATCGATTACCTTCTCACGTAAGTGCAACAAATCTCCTCCTCGAATTTACTTTCTCCATGGTCAACCTATATCCCTAGTTGAGTCTATCCGCGATCTTGGCGTATTATGCGACAGGAAGCTTAATTTCCGCTCGCATACTGATGAGATATTTACTAAAGCAAACTTATCACTTGGATTCGTTAAAAGATGGCCCAAAGAATTCTGCAACCCTTACGTGACCAGATCATATTCATCACTCACGTTCGGCCCCCTTCTCGAGTGCGCTCAAGCGTGGTGTCCCTTTCAACGAGTTCATGTATCACGTATTGATAGCATCCAGTGTCGTTTTCTTCGAGGTCTACCTTGGTACGATCTTCTAATCTTATCTCCCTATCGAGACCGTCTCAAACTCATTAGCATGAATACCCTTGAGGTATTCTGGCATTCTTTTCATTCACCGACTCCTTTCAGGCGCCGTCGATTGCACGTCTCTTTATCTACCAATCCACCGCACCACCAATCTTCCGTATGATGCGTAAGGTAAACGCCAACCTTTCCGTTTTCGATTTTAATCGCAGCACTCTCTCCCTCAAATGCGATCTCCTTCACCATCCCTAGCTTTAAGCCCTAGTGATAAGATATTGCTAAACCTTATTTCTTATTAGTTGTTATGCTTGTATTGAGCTAAATAAAATTAAAGTTAAACGACCAAGACCTCTATTACCCAAACCAGCATCCATCTCTTCGATATCAAGACCAATTTGATACATAGCCTCCTCGCATTCCAGAGAGAGATAGTAGACACGCTTGGGATCCTTCTCATAGTAGTGTTGCTGTGTAGGGATCCATCTTGAGACCATGTTATCCTTAACGGTGTTGGCCAAGGCAAAGCAGTAATCCCTCAAGGTGGCCACATTACGATCTGCTCTTAGGCTACCTGTACCTAGGATGACTCGGCATTTTTGTTTCCTCCTAACCGAGATGACTCTAGAAATGGTTTCCAGCGTCTTAACGTGACACTTTGGCTAACCACTTGCATTTGATGAGCATAGTCGACTCAACTTGCTGTGCATGTAAAGACGATGCCCAGATCAGACGCCAAGACAATGGAGTCGTTGCCCATATTGAAAGCGTTTTTAAAATGGCGGCGATGTATACTTCATAGCAATTTACAGTTTTCCAGATCTTGCCATTCCACGGGCGTTTACTTGCCTTCTTTGTGAAGCACCAGGCAGATGGACACCTCAACTTAATTAACAAAACACAAATTTTCACAAGAAACTAATTTATTAATCACTCGACTTATAAACGAAGATAACTCGTTATCCCAACACCATCGTTTGCTCCTCTTCACTGCTGCTGCCGCCGGCATCTTCTGTAAGAGAAAAATCAAAAACAAATCAGCTCTACACTGTCTTCTGCACATTACACTTGATAACCCACGTTGCAGATTCTTTTGGCTCAGGGGGTATATGTTTTTCTTTTTACTGATCGGCTGATTCGTTCTCTGATGGACGTGAATGAGAGCGTTTTCGATTTGATGCTCCAGATTACCGTCGTTCCCTTCGTCTTCTTCGTCATCATCAACATCACCTTCTGAATCGAAGTCATTATCAGAATCATCATTGCCCTCTGGCACCCAACTGATGGATTCTTGATTAGAGTTGAGGATTCCTGTGTTTTCGCCCAGTGAAATCACTGCAAAGCGGTTGAATTTAATGTCATGCAAGCAGACCACGAAGGACTTACCATTATCAGGTCTCTCCTCGTTTTCGTTGAAGTTGATCACCTTCATGTCTTGGTCTGCTGATATATTTTGGAAGCTAAAGTAGCGTAGTTTGACCGCAAGTCGATCCTCTGCCAGGGCAGTGATTTTATTTAATCGCAGACACTCGGTGAAACCGACTGGTTGGTTCTCTGCACGACACTGTGCGTCTACTTCCAAGGCCTCCTTCACCTGGTCCACAATCAGCTTTGCTTGATTTGCCGCACGATGTGAACATTGAAGGAGGAGGTATGAGCTGGTGAGTGTAGTTCCACCAAGATTCAAACAGCATAGTTCTCGGTAGGAGTTGATTCCAAAGATCATGCTTGTCTCAGCGGTTCGTTCCTCGATTGCCGTTGGATCTGCTACTGCAATCTCTCTACAGAAAGAAGATGGCATACGTAAATAATGAATGAACGATAGGGAATATCTTACCCATTGTCGAAGGTGGCGTAGGACACACAAACTGGATAATGGTGTAGAACTGTGGGAATCAGCTCCTTCTCAGCCGCTGTGTGGATTTTCACTTCATCTTCCATTACCGAGACATCGGGGCGCTTAAAATGTGCCAAAGCACAGAGGCCAGCTATTGAGCAGCAATCTGGAAAGACATTTTTCAATCCTCTCTCTCTACCTTCAAAGAGGTAGTCACGTTTATGAAGACTCACCAACAAGGTTCCCCTCATGATTCAGAACGTTCAAATCCAATCTTAAAATCCATACACGATCCTCTGCAGTGACACAGAGAGATTCTAAGTCCACGCAACGAGATTCCTTGAATGTCTTTTCCAGAATTCGATTGATTTGAACGCTTAAATCTGAGTTCCTCCCTGCTTCAAAGTTGATTCCAGCCATTGGACCGAGTTCGACATTAATAAACATGATGCCCTCATTAGGGCGAGTAGATTTCGGTTGTCCTAATTCGCAAGTAACTTGTGCCAAGACACGAGTTTCGCCGAGCGACACATGGACACTGCCCCAGTCGGTGCCAAAGTTGATTTTTGCAGTTCGAAATTCACTGTTCTTACGACCATCGAGGCGCTGTAAAAGTGTAATTAAAAATTATCGCTTGATACAGATAGATGGGTGGTGCACTTACCTGATTGCTTTTAATTGTTTGTAACACGAAATGCTTTTCGCAAGTGGATAAAGGAGTTTCTTTCATTTTTTGAGCAATTTATTTACCTGGTTTTCAGAATGTTATTGATTTCATGAGAAATGTGAGGTTAGAATCGATTGTTTACTCGAGGTTGTCAAAGTTTAAAAACGATTCTCGAATGGCGTTTCTAGGTTTTCGAACTAAGGTCATGTGATAAGATTGTGAAGAATTTATGATTAACAAAAAGTATTATATTTGCTACGAATGAAAATAATTTCGGAATACATAGAGGAATAAAAATGTGGCTTCTGTGTTTACGGAGACTTTTAATTGTGAAAATCACTTGGAAAGGTACGTACCATGTTTCCCTCTCCAAAATGATGAGCACCAGCTCATATGTACAAATCAAAAGAAAGGAAGGTCGTTGAATGAACTCCGGTTCTGAAGAAAGAAGAAACCTGAATTGCGCCAACTACAGGGTCATTTGTCTATTAAACGTCGCATACAATATCTTTGCTGCCATTTTATGTGAACGTCTAAAACCGATCGACAACAATCTGATAGGTCCATACCAGTGCAGTTTTAGACTTGATAAATCCACAATCGGTCAAATCTTCACTCTGTGGCAAACCTTGGAGAATACGAAATCGATATTCACCACCTTTCATCGATTTTAAGGTTGCGTATAATTACGTCTATAGAGACGAGCTACATATATACAAAGCAGGATGTCAGGGAAAACTCTGTCATACTGCTCTGTCAAAGCTGGAAGAAACATCACCAGAGGCAAAATGACATTGACATAATCGGGAGGAACCAACGGGATGTCAGCGGGGCTTTGTGCGGCAGAATGATAGCAAAGCAAAATACAAGGTGGAGCAAAAGTGATGTTATAATATGAATTTCTTTCGAAATCGTATGTCCAGCTAATAAGCAATCCTTCAGATCGCCTGTTCCTTGGTGGAACGCAGACTTGTAGCGTCTTCGTAAAGAATCCAGAAAACTTCTAAACAGGTCATTTAAGACTAATTTGGAGCAAGATTGGAATCTCTATAGATCGAAGCAAAAAGATTTTAAGAGGCTTATTCGGATTTCGAAGAGCGCCTCTTATAAAGCTTTTTACGTAAAGATAAAAACTATCGGTGAAACCAGTAGGCTGGTCAAAGTCCTCAAAAGGGGAAGATCTGCCAGGCTGGGACCACTCAGAAAATCTAACAGTATCTATACTGGTAACCTAATCGGAACTAGCTCACAACTAGCTTCTATCAACGAAGCTAGTAATGAGCTGAACAGCAATGGTATATCTCATCAGTTGGGGTGACGACTGAGGCCACTAAACATGATTTTGCCTCCTGTGATGGCTTTAAGTCGCGTGCCGCCGATGGTATTTACCCAGTTATGTTACAAAAAGGTATAGACCAGCTGCTGGTAACTCTGAAGAGAATTTTCACTGCTAGCCCGGCACTGGCATATAGTACATACCGAATCCCTGGCGAACAGTGATAGTGGTCTTTATACCGAAAAAGGGAGTTGTAGATCTCATCAAGAGTTTCAGACCTGTAAGTCTGACTTCCTTCATGCAAAAAATCATCAATAGAATGATCGAGATCCAAGTGCGCAAAGCCGCCTTGAGAATGCATTCTCCTGCGAGAGTGCGCTTCAGAATCTGGTAGGCAGAATTGAAATCGCCCTCGACAAGAAGGAATACGACTTGGGCATTTTCATCGACAACGCAACTTTTGACGGCGTGTGTAACTCGGCCAGACAACACTGTGTAGACGAGTCACTAATTTTGTGGACAAATGCAATACTGGAGAATAGGACATTGATTAGGGATGCTGACTATGGCCAGCGGGATGGTGGCGGGTGTAAACAGGGGTTACCAGCAAGGCGGCGATCTGTCTCCACTGCTATGGTGCATGTTGGTCGACTCACTGTTCAACGCGCTCAACGCGTTCAATAGCTCTAACACCTACGCACAAACATACGCGGATGAAGTAGCTGTACTGCCTGTTGGATTGTGTCTAGCGACTGTGTGCTCTAAAGCGCAGACAGCCCTAGACGTGATCGACGACTCAGCACTAGTAATCGGCTTTCAGTCAATCTTCTCAAAACTGAGCTTGTTCTCTTTACGAAAAGGTGGAAGCTGACTGGTCTAACTCATCTAGTGCTCAAAGGCATCACCATCCAATTCTTCAAAGAAGCTAAGTATTTGGGTGTCATTCTGGATAACAAACTTTTCTGGGCTAAACATGGTACGTCGAAAGCATGTAAGGTGCTGTCGGCCTTCTGGAGGAGTTATCGGCAAAACATGTGGCCTGTCAGCGAGAAATGTCTTTTGGAACTACACGGATAAGGCCAATTATACACTATGCGTCGTTTGTCTGGTGGAATAAGCTCTCGCGAAAATATGTGATTGCTGCTTTTACCAGACTCCAAAGAACGGATGCATGCGGGCTTTCCCCAGCATTTCTGGTTCCGCTCTAGACGCATTGATAAATCTCCCACCCCTTGATATTCATATCATGGGCTGCACTTTCAAAGCCGTCTTTCGTCTAAAAAGAAGTGGTCTTCGGTACAACACGCACTGGAGTGTTGATGACATTGCGCGTCGGCTGTTTTATGACTCTGGTCTTATGGACATGCCGTCCGAAGTAATGACACCAGAATTCCTGTTGCAGAAAAAATACGAAATCGACTTTCCTAATGCCCGCGACTGATTTCGGCCAAAATCAGAGCCAGGCACGGACGGCTCCAAAACCAATATATGATGTGGCACTGGTGTCTTTCTGGAGGACGACAACGTTAGATTGAAGAGAGATGTACGCATTCCCGATGGCAGCGAACTATATTGCGGAGAACCGGTGGAGGTGGTGAACCATTTGCATCTGTAGCGACAACCAAGCTGCTGTTAGAGCCTTGCTGAACTCTCTTACGACTTCCAAGGTAGTTCAAGAATGCAAGAGATCACTGAACGCACTGAACCTGAGTCCCAGGTCACAATGGGATCGCGGGAAATGAAATCGTCGATGAACTTACCAGACAAGGTTCAGAGGAGCGTTTTTCAGGATACGAACTTCCGTTGGGTTTGGCTGCGTCCTCGGTTAAGGCTGTTATTGGCGGTTGGGTCTCATATGAGCAGAACTGCAGATGGCATAGTTCCCCGGGATGCAGGCAGACCAATCGAATGCCTCTCTAGCAAGTCAGCGGCCTTTCTGTTGCCCCTCTGCAGGAAAGACTGCCGGTTGCTTACTGGCGTCATGACAGGGCATTACACTTTTGCAAAGCACTTAAATATGCTGGGCATAAGTGACACAACATCCTGCGATGCTTGCTGTGATAGTGATGATGATTGCGGAGCACTATCTTTGTGAATGTCCGGCTTACGCTCGCGTCAGGCTGCAGGTACTCGGCGCTGGGTGCTGGTACTGTTGGCACTTTATTACTGAAGCGCTAACTCATCTTTCGTCGTAAGACTGAATGGTTTCATTAAAAGGAACGTACAAAGAGTACATTGTGACAGTGTGGAAAAAAAAAAATTCGGTAACGTTTACTGTTGAATGAAATTCGAGCTCCGGTCTCATATTTGAAAAAATAAGGACTGATTATGCCACCAGCATTAAGACGACACTAAACAGAAACAGGCTGTAATTGAATCTTATGGGTTTTTTCTGAATTTACCTCACTCTAGAATCGGCAATTTTGATTGTTCGCAAAACCGTTGAGCCAAAGTGGTCGTCGATTTTTCGATAAACATAAGTATCAATGCTCAATCCGCGAACTTCTGCTGCAATCCATGGTTACATGGCTTTAATTCCTACACCAACTGCATCTTATACAGAAGTAGACCGAGTGGTCTAAACCGATCATGAGAACAAAAAAATTCACGTTACTTTCTAAAGGTTTCGCGAATTGAAAACCAAGTTTCAAAATAAGTTCGCAGTTCCAAAAGAAACTCATTGTCCTAACAACGTGAAGCCTATTTTAGGCCAAACAAGCTTATGCTCACTCACTTCCATCATTCTAGACAGTCGGCTGCTTATATCCTCATCCTCACCTAATTCGCCGATTCCTGTCTCATCGAAATCTAACGCAATATGATCCTGCTGTTGCAACAAAAAAACTCAAATTGCTGTTGGGGTTTCTAAGAAAAATGCATCTAGAAGCTTTTATATCGGATTTTGGCGCTTCTCCTTTGGAATGTGTACAAAGACTTCGTAGACGTTCAACTTTTGGTTGCTTGTTGTACCTTATACCTAGAATCTCTTTCGAAATTTCTTCACACGGTTCGTGTCGATTCAATAAACGCTTGCATTGGTCGTTCTGCATCATACGCTGATGATGTATGCCCACATTGTTACTTCATCTTATTGCTGAGAACTTCAGTTATGAGATCTAAAAAATCGGACAATGTTACCTTCATCGCTGTGAACCTATATTGATTTATGCGCCATAAAGTAAACGAAGCGAAAATGGAAGAATTCATCTTTCAAGAACAGAAATTTCATGGACACACCGAATGAATCCATAGGTTCACCTACATCCGTATGAATAATTTCACCAGAAACGCAAGCTTCACATGCAAACTCCTCATTGATGAAATCAATACCTTTGCGTTGCAGAGATTTCCCTACGTGGGCGTAGGCCTCCATGCCACACACGAGAAGAATACCTTTCAACGGACATACTTGATATTACCTCATCGTCCTGTGTTGTTTGAAAAACCTTGAAAAACCTGCGAAACAATTTTTCGTGCAGTACTCCCATTACAATAATATCAACACCACTCAGTAGCGCATGATGTTTGTTATCCGAACCAAACTGGTATCCCCGAGCCAAAGCCTTTCCTTGGTGAAAACAAATTGAAATTAATTTCTGGGACGTTTAACACGCCAGTTGTTAAATCGCCTTTAGCTCGAGCTAAGATCTACGCACTTTTGCCATAGTTACGTCTCTTTAAAATTTTGGAAGCATTCACGACGATGACTCATATGGTCACTTGCACATGAATCCAAAACGTTACGAGTGACGTCTTTCGCCACAAAGAAAAGATGCTCCTTTGGGTCTTTCATTTTAATTGGAACTTTTCCTGGCTTGCTTTTATGAACCAGAACCAACAAGCTATAGCCATCCCCGAGCCAAGGTTGAGGTAGGAGGAATTGATTGTTGGGAATAACCACCACAAACATTTTGGAATACGCTAGTCCTGACTTCGCAAATGTAACTGAAGCAAGCATAGCTGGGTGAACTTCAGCCAATACGTATGATACAGGCAAAGCACGATAGCACGATACGGACCGTTTGGCTGCGGTACTCCTACTCCCAAGATGGAGTCAACGAAGTAGAGATGATGATGGTGGAGTTTCGAATGAACCAACGGCAGCGCTCAAGCCGTTGGCTACTGGACTTTATTTTGGAGGTTTTGCTGTCGGGTTATCTGCTCAACTGCATATAACATATTGTGAAGCAATAAACAGCCTCGATATGTATGTACATACTGTTGGCGACCCTAGCAAACAGAACCTGCCAAAGGCTTTATAAACTTACTTATTTACTTACGAGTAGGTGGCGCTACAGTTCGGGGTGAACCTGGGCCTCAACCATTGTAACAAGCCTTTTCAGCTAGGCCGGTCTTAAGCTAACTGCCTCCAGTTGCGCACTCCAAGTCAGTTGAGGTCCCCTTCTACTTGTGCATGCCACCTAAGATGAGGTTCTCTCACCCTCCGGGTTTGATTCGAAAACTCTGCGGGCGGTAGCATTGGAGTCCATTCGCTCTACATTTCCTAAGCATCTCAGACGACGATGCGCAGTTCTTTAATTAGGTTGATGTCGCTGTACAACTCGTGTAAATGTATTTCTGCTCCAAAGCCCAAAAAAATGTTCTCTCGAAACGACTAGGGATATCTTCATCCGCTTTCGATTGGGTCCATGCTTCTTCGCCATAAAGTAAGACTGGGATGATCAAGATGGGTCTTCATAGCCCAAAGAAATAGCGTTTGACAAGAGTGATTCTTCGTTGTATTTCTGCTGAGTTGTTGCTGGCAGAATCTATAGCAGAGCCATGGTAGACGAAATCTAAAAAAATTATAAAGGGTGACCAGATAAGAGATAACCGTGTGAGATAAAAAATTGATGCTGGCTTTATTTTGAAGTTACGTTCATGCTATTGTGTATGGAATAGCACATCATTCAAATGGCGGCGGCCGACCGCCTCGGCTTCAAGCGGTCGGTCCAATTTCTGACTCTGTTCAATATGTACTATACAGCATTATTCCGTCAATAGCGTGTCAAATGGATGTCAAATCGGCCAATTGATGAATGCTCGCCGTGAGATGACCTAGTCACCAAAATTCTCCTTCACAAGCTCGAGCGTTACGTCGCTTTTATAGCATGTAGCGCCGGAACCACATTACGGATATGTCGAGCTCTGACCACAGAAAGCCGGTTAACATCGCTCTATACCTGACACCATTGACGGTAACTTGGTACCCTTCTTCATTTCGAAAGAAATAAGGTGCGATGATGCCGCCACGCCATAAACCGCACCAAAACTGGATCTTTGTGGATGCATTGATGCTTGGCCGAACATTTGTGGATTGTGTTCGCTCCAGTAATGACAATTTTGCTTGTTGACATAACCACTGAGGTAAAAATGGGCCTCGTCCGAGAATATGATTTTTTGGCCAAAATCCGTCTCTCCGACCAACATTTACGCACCCAATTAGCGAACTCACGGCGTTGTCTATGGTCCTCCGGCTTCAATAAGCGGGATTGACTCTCTGGCCTTCGGCCTTCTTCGAAACTGGCCGCTACGGCGGCTACGTTTTCTTCATTTCGCACCAACTGGTTGGTGACTTAAGATCGAAAAGGGTGTACTCACGCTCAAACTTTTCCACGGTGCGACGAATTGCCTGCACACTGAAGTCATGGTGACGACCGACCTCATGACGAAATACACGCTGCGTATTTACAACTGATGTCATTGGTAACTTTGACAGCTGCTGAAACATCATTGTTATTTGGTCACCCGTTTGCTGTGACGTAATTTTCAATTCATCGATGATGTGTGTCCCTTTTTTTGACAGCATATGCTTGGTTTTGCCCTTATTTACCGTTAAACCCATTGTGGCAGCTTCTGTTTCAATAGTAGAGAACGCATCGGTGACAGCCCAGTAAGTTCTCCCAATTATGTCGATTTCATCGGCGTACGTTAGTAGTTGCACACACTTCTGAAAGTTTGTGCCTTCAGTATTCACTTGTGAGTTCCGCATAATTCCATCAAGTATGATGTTGCATAAAACCTATTTCGACGTCAAAGGTCTCGGTTAAGTCGTTACCGACCTTGATTGAGGAACGAGCGTTCTAAATCGTCATTCTGCATGGATGGACGAGTTTGGCAGGGATGTCAAAACTGCAAATGGTTCCATGTAGCCCGACTCTATACTGTCATATGTGCCCTTAAAGTCGATGAAAAGATGGTGAGTATCGATTAGGACTTCTTGAGTTTATTCCTGAATCTGCGGAAGTGTTTAGATTTGGTAGATTGTGGACTTTCCAGGTCTAAAACTATACTTATAAGGGTCAATCAGGTTGTTGACGTAGGCTACTAGACATTCACACAATATGGCAGATAAAATCTTGAAGGCGATGTTGAGGAGTTAAGCGGTTCTCTTTTTTTGTGAACCGGGCAAACGATGCTGAAATTCACCAGGCATACACTCTTGTGACCAGCTCTGAGAAATGAGGTGGTGTATGCTCTCCCCAAAGTCATTTCCGTCAGCTTGGAACATTTCGGCCAGCTGCTTTGTTAGATTTCAGCCTAGATATTGCAATCCTTGCTTTGTTTTGAATATGTGGGACAAAGTTTTGGGTATCACCGTCTAAGATGAATGGTCTATTCTGGTTGACGGCGAGATGTTGGGCTTCGTCGCCGTTGTACAGTCTGCAGAAAGTGTTTTAAATATTCTCAGCACCGACTGTAACTCTACTACAAGATTTCCTCCTTAATCTCTACAGGTTTCTCTACGGGGTACCTTCACACGATAGTTTTACTTTTTGGTAAAACCTCCGTACGTTATTCCTGGAGTACAAACCCTCAATATATCAAACGGTTCTAGTGCTATTTTTTCTTCTTCTGGAGAAGCTGATGTCCTTCTCATCTCTTCTGCTCGTAAAGCTCATGAGCGGTTCTCATACTTCGTTGCAGCGCCGCCTTGTAGACTTCTTGTTTAGCTGAATGTGCTTGCCGGCATTCTTCATCAAACCAAGGATTTCTTGGTGGTGGTCGGGTGAAACCCAGCAAATCACTTGCAGGGTCTCTGATGGCTCGTTGGTTGCACTGCCTCTGGTCTTCGGTACTTGATGCTGGCAGCATAGGAGTGTTGAGAGATTTCGGGATACGCATTCGGCGAAGATTCTGACGGTCTTTTCTGGTTGCAGATTTTCTGCTTTATATCTGCTCACCGTAGTTCTTTTTTTGTTGTAGTTCTTGGGAAATCCGCATTCGAACTTTGGCTGCGAAAAGTCAATGCTGGCTGTCCGGGACGTTCGGATGCCCAGATTGCTGGAGGCAGGACTTGCGTCGATCGCAATGTGATCAGCAATGTCAATGCGCCTAAGTCCGTTGCCAGACGTGGCATCGTGTAGGGTCCTACTTACCTATTCCGGCATTAAAATTACCTAGTACGGTTTAAACGTTATACTTCAGATATTGCTCATGTGTAAGGTTATGCAAAGACATAGCGATTTGTATTTTAGTAGTCTGGGGAAGGGGCAACCAGTTATTTGCTTAGAAAAGTGAGAGATACGAGTATGATCGCGCTGCCGGATGTTGAAAATGTATCTCGCGATATTGTTGAAGACAATGTTAAGTTTTCTGAGACTATTGTCGTCAGGCTTGCAAAAGATCTCGCATCCGTAAAGTAAAGTTGGTAAAAGAAGAGTTTTTGCTAAAATTAATTTAGTTTTCGTTGGTAGAAGGTGTTGAGTAACCCATAGGGTACGAAGCCCACTATAAATTTTGCTGATGATAGAATTAATGTGAGTATCCCAAGAGAGATTCGAATTAAAAGTCATACCAAGGTTTTTAGCGGAGACAGCCCACTATATGGACACTTGATTGATATGAACAAGCTGAAGACCTGAGAGTTCTACGTTAAGTCGAAAGTAGTGTTTAATTGACCAGCCATCAATTCTGGCAAGATCTTCGTTTAAGAGGTCCATAGCAGAGTTTGTTTCATTAGCAGCGCAACTTATCATAAGTTGTATATCGTCAGCGTACATATGGATTTTGCAAGGAGAAAAGAGTGGATCCAAAGATTGATCCTTGTGGCACTCCACTCTGTACACTTAAGAAACTCGAACTATTCTCACCAATGCAAACGCACTGTTTTCTTCCACTTAAATAAGACTTGATAAGAGCTACAGGGAAAGAAGAAATAGCAAAACCGTCTTTAAGCTTACTACAAATGACCGCGTGGTTGACTGTGTCAAATGCCTTTGAAAAGTCGAGCAATGATAAAAGGGCAGTGTTGCACCTCCTTTTAGGCCAAAAACCAGACTAATGTATAGTAAGGAGATCTTCGTTATTTAAGTAGCAACGAATTTGTTTTAGTGCTAACTTTTCAAAGGCCTTCGACAAGCAAGGCAGAATAGCGATTGGACTGTATTCAACCGTATTCCTCATTCCTTTCTTGGGGACCGGGACTATTTTTACTCTTTTCCATTCAGAGATTCAATGTGAGGAAGTAAATAAGGCAGAAGCAATTTTATAAATTTTGGGCTAAGTCAGTCTAGACCAGTAGGATTGCATTTTGCCGAGAGGAGTGTTTCAACAACATCTACTTCGGTGACTCTATTGAAGCAAAAAGCCTCTTCAGTGTTATTTGCAGTGTTATACTCTGGGGAAGTAGGTCTGCTAGAAGGATTGCCGTGTGATGAGATTAAATTCAAGTTCACCTGGTCACAGTTAACATCAGTGGGGACACTACGATATATTTCCTACCGATGCCTAATTCGCGAAGTTTCTTCCACATGTTCGTAGAGTTTCCCAGGGTAGATAGGTTGAACTTGTGATTATAAAAAGCTTTTTTGGCGGATCTGATTTTCAAGACAACTTTGTTGCGGAATGAACGATATTCGTTTCGGAATTCATCGAGGCGATATCTCCTCCACTTTTGATAGGCAGTGTCACGTTGGACTATGAGTTTTTTGGTGTAAGAGTTAAACAATTGAGGGGACTTAGATGTGCGTACAATTGCTTTTAGAGGGATGTTGTTATCATATAGCTGTAACACATGTTGCTGTAGGAACATAACTTGGTCATCAACGGAGGGCATGTAGTAGATGCAGTCCCAACATATTCGATTAACGTCGGAAAGCAGATTCGTATAATCTATATTATTATAATCACGGTAAAATCGTTCCGGGGTGCTGCTAGATAGCTCTATGTTAAGTAATAAGTATATACGAGTACATCAAGTCATGCCTAGAAAACCCTGGGGCACAGATTTAGTGGGTTCGTCACTGCTTTTTAATCTCTTCCATATAGGGTTGCGAGCCTCTTCCGTATAGGGTTGCGAGCGTAGGCTAGTATTTTGTCATTTTAGCTTGCATCAGTAAAGTTGCCGGGAACCACCACTGGGAGGTAAGGCAAGCACTACGCTACGAATTTGATTATTGCGCTGCTGACTATATCCAAGTTATAGAAGAGTCAACAGTTTCCCGATTGCTTTGCAGTTTCCTTAATTGCTATAAAGAGCAGAACCAGCACCTACTTGGAAATAGATTTGATATTTCCATTCATTCCCTCCTAAATGCCAGGGTCCTGATATTGAACACAGTCTCAGTCGGTTTTGCCTGCATAATGCTTTAAACAGTATGCGATAGTTTGTGGCTATTTCAGAATTAATTCAGTAGAATGCAAGCCGACAATCGATGCAAATGGCAATATCCCTACAAGGCAGTGATCCCATCCCTCTGTCGTCCAAGAACAGCCTGAACTTCTGTATGAACATTTCATCTCTGGATTTGCCAAGAAGGTGTTAGAACCTGTAACTTCCTAACATATGTAAATAGCAAATTTCTTTGGCTTTCTTTTCGCATCTCTGGCATTCATCCTTTTCCAGATATACGAGTACCACCTTGATCAAAAAGTACTCGAAAGGATCATCTTGTGGCGCTCCCATTGTTCCGATTTGATTTCAATTTTTTTTGTTAAGTTGGTAAATCTGTTGTTGACATATCAAATCTTTGCATCATAGCTTGATATTTGCAAAAGTTACGTAGCCAAGAGTACATCTATCTCTGTGTGTGTTGGCGATTTTTTACAATTTTAGAAATGGATTTAAATTTGCAACAACGAACTTGCACGAGTATTAAATTTTGCGTAAAAAACGGATTTAAAGGTGCCCGAACGTTGGAAATGTCGGAAAAGTGTAAACGGTCGTTTACCAGTGGCATGAGCGGTTCAAAAGTGGTCGTGAGTCAATCGAAGATGATGAACGCAGTGACAGACTATCGACATCAAAAACCGACGAAAACATTGATGAAGTACTCGTAAAAGAAATGTTGGTCAATAACCGCAAATTAACCATCAGAGAGATAGCGGAGGACTTGAACATTACCTATGGATCCGTCCAAGACATTTTAGTTAATGATTTGGATTTCCGTCGTGTAGCAGCAAAGTTGGTGCCAAAAGACCTCAATTTCATGCAAAAAAGAGACCGTGTTGACGTCGCAAAAGAGATGATTTGCGAGGCTGAATCCGATCCCACATTCATCAAAAGGATCATTACTGGAGACAAGACGTGGGTTAATGAGTACAACACGCAATCCAGACATCAGACAAGTTCAACAAATGAGCCGAGACCAAAAAACCACGTCGTTTTCAGTCAAAAAAGAAGGCAATGCTCACGGTTTTCATGGATTACAACGGTGTAGTGCATCATGAATTTTTGCCAGAAGGCCAGACAGTAAACAAAGAGTATTACGAGTATTTGGGCGTTATGAGACGTTTGCGTAAAGCAATTCGCCGAAAGAGACCAGAATTGTGGACAGAAAACTCGTGGATTTTGCACCATGATAACGCCCGTCGCACAGTGTCATCATTATTCGTAATTTTTTGATGAAAAATGCAACAAATACGAGTACCATCCAACAGCCACCGAATTCACCTGATTTGGCTCCTTGTGACTTCCTTCTGTTCAATCGAGTTAAAAAACCACAACGAGGAACGCGTTTCAGCAGCCGAGAGGAAGTAATGAAAAAATCGCAGGAAGCACTGACGGACATACCGTAAACCGAATATAAAAAATGTTTCGAAGATTGGATCAAGCGCTGGCATAAGTGTGTTGCAGTCGATGGGGATTACTTTAAAGGGGAAAATATAGATTTCGATGAATAAACTTGTATTTTTAATTTTCTGAATAAATTCCGAATAATTTTTGATCAAGGTGGTATGTATTGTACGGAAGGTCGAAGCCGATCAAGGAACAATTTCATCCGTAATTATCATTTTGCTTGGCAGTAAATCTTTTCAAATCTTATTGTGTCCAATTCTTTAAAAGTTGAATTAGTCTAAACAAGTGAACCGTAGCCCACTATTCTTGTTGTTGATGTGTAAATCGAGCGCTTGCAAAGTATAAAATAATTCCGCAGGGGTGGTGCGGACCACACCTGGAGTAACTATGTTTGTTGCTTACAATTGCTTACAACACTGCCAGAAATGACTCGACTCCAGACATATGGCATATGAATTCGGGTCAGGTACTTTAATATATTTGATATTGACGTGCTTAAATTGTTCCAGAAAGGTTGTGATGTGAATAGCACATGATTTCTTCACCACAATGTTCATAAAGGAACATGGCGAATACCTGCTGCTGTCAGGAGACATCAACGGATATCTAACGACTACAATCACAACAAACTGCCAGAATTTTTGGTAATCGCTCATCCCTCAGCCTCTTAACAGCTCCTACGCAATCTGCATCAAGCTCCAATGAACTCCTACACCTGCCGATGGTTAAGGCTCCGCGCCTGTTAACTTTGTATAGAACATAGATAAACCTAGATCTACAAGAAAGGAGATTCTAGGAATAGCCCCAACTATAGAAGCATCAATCACCTTAACATTGCGTACCAGATCTTGTCTGTAGGAGTCTGACAAAAACGAGCGAGGTTTTACATTTTGGATGGTGGTGTGGTGCAGTTGGTACATTCGGTCTGGGTTCAATACTCGGCAAACACCAAAAAAAGAAAAGTAATCGACTTTTCTTACTTCACTACCGTTTTGGCGCGCAATATGAAACCGCCAAAACTGATATCTTCCGACTGTGGAAAAGTCTCTCACTCACACCCTTCCGTTTTGAATCTGCAAAAACCACAGATCCCCTCTCACTGTGCATAGAATGTTGCCTTGACCCACTCTGGATTGTTGTGTTAGCAATTTAAATATTTTTGAATTGACAACATATTCACACTACGGCAGATCGAGGAGAACAATCTCTATATCGGTTTTAGTCGCATATGGCATAGAGACAAGCTAAGCCTAGTTGAAGCGACGCTGCTTATTTCAGATTATACAGAATGGCGATAGAAATGGTGCGCTGCAGACAAGGAAACTTGAGGAAATTGTATCAAACTCGCAAATGAAGACGAGAGGAACAATTTTCCAAAAGCCTGTGCAAGTTCTTCGATATCCTTGATAAAGAAATTGATGTCGTCATTTGCCAAACGTAGAGAATGTGGGCGAAGATATAGTCGTTTTCAATGCATGAAGATTCTTGAATGACATTTGCATCCCTTTGCATTTGGAGGAGGAAATAAAACAGCAAACTCTACGAGCTCCACCTATGACTCGACATGAATATTAACCTTCCTCTATCTCTATCTTCCTTTCCTACCCGTATGGACCTCGCCCACATAAGTGAAAGGTGATCTCGACCATCTTGCAGTGTGCATCTGGAATTGGGAAAGGCCGCGCTAATTGGTGAGATTTATTCGTTGAGGCCCAGGTCTATCTAGTGAAACACAGGCCCACTACACCAATACGTATCTATGTATAGAGTTCCATATAGAAAACCGAAATTCATCAATAACCGCCGTATAACCTTGAAAGCTAATGAACTGACCGTCTGACGTCTTTAAATCGAAAACAAGTCCATTGTTTACACATTGGAAATATTATCGCAGAGCATAAAATCTAAAAATAGTATCTCATGAGTATTTGCGGATTTAAAGCGCCAAATATTCTCCTCGCAAACGAGTCCGCCAATCGATCACCGACAATAAGTGACGAAATGGAATAATTCCTCTCTGTTAAAGACCTTCAAAATGTTTGGTTTTGAATATTTCAAATCACTCTTTAACAATGTGATAACGATAATCAATTGCATAATCCTTTCCCATTTTGCATCGTTTCTCGTCTATCCAGGAGCTGTATGTGATTCAAAGGCTATAAATCCTAAGGTCACTGTTTCCAAAAATAAAATTCCAACAACCCACAGCTTGAGCAGCATTCTTCTATCGCCTCAGAAGTATTTGTCTTAAGAAAAACACCATTCAATGGACGCATGAACGGGGCGGATGAATAGACTCTCCCCAGTTAGAAAATCCTCCACAGATTCCATCAGAAGAATACCTTTTCAACAATCCGGCATACAGACCGATTCAGAGATATTCTATCTGAAGTGAAAAACGCCCAAATCAGCAGTGTTTACACAATGCGAGAACGAGCACAAAAACGCGCACAGTTTACCAGTTTACGCTATGATCTTGCTGCCTTAGCCATTAGCCATTAAAGCTAGAAATAAACTTGAGATACACTATTCGTATACGGATACTGCGACCCACCACACAACAAATACAAGATGATGGTACGCAGTCCACCTCCATTTTATCCGTACACCCTCACTGAAATACAAAATTGAATAATCTCTTTTTTCTTTTTTCGATTTTTTTTTTTTAAAAATAGAATCTTTCATTCGATTCGGTTTTCCTTTTTAACAGGAACAAAAAGTAAAATTTGAGAAAACAAAAAAAAAAAAAAAATTAAGAAACTTAGGAAAAGATACAAAGATACTCGATTAGTGCTCGTCAAGCATAGAACATCGCTGCTTGGGTAGCAATACGAGTATCTGTGGAATTATTCAAATTTCGCTTCTAGGCATGCTGGGTTAGGTTTGATGCTCCATCGTCTGGATGGGAATACAGATAGTTTTCTGCTCAGCGAATTTTATTTAGAAAACCAAACTGAAAATTCGTTCACTGTGAAGCAATTAAATTCCAAAAATAAATCGATAATAGATACGAACACGAGCAGAGTTTTGTGTGCGAGTATCATTTGTATCTTTTCGGTGTGTGTGATTGGTATGTATGTAGATGGACACCCTCTTAATGGTTTTTGGGGTCAAGTAGGAATTTATTGGAGTTTAAATGTTTCCGAATTGTGGCAACTGGCTGACAAAGTCCAACGATAGAATTGGTTTTGGGTTCTCGAAACTAAGAAATACGGTTCAAGTGAATTGAGATACAGAAAGTTAAGAAATACGTGCGACTGGAAACTTAATCCTGGAAACGTTTGAATAAATTATTCACAAAAGGTCTGCTTTGGGGGAATTGGACATCGATACGAGTACACTTGTCATAAGGGTTATCCATGTCTAAATTTAGAAATTCACCTTTTCTAGGCAATCAAACCCATAATCGAATCTGAATGTATGAATTTAAAATATTTCCATTTGACAATCTTCAAGGTGTTCTGTTTACCAGCTGTTACCATGTGAATGGCCAGCATTGGACTCTAATTGCCTGTCCATAACCCTAAGTTCTAAGCCATTGGGACCTGATCTTACAACAGTTTTCGCAGAAAAATAAGCAATTTAATGACATTGATAACCAACTCTTGTCATACCTTTTTGTGCTTACCTAAATAACTAGGACCTACACTAGGTTCGGTTATATAAGAGTGGGTGTTGGAAAAATCAACCAACAAGGCCCATTGTAATGCCACGTGAATCTGTGACCCACCTACTCCTGGAACCAATTTGTTTGTTTAGATGCGCTGGATATTTCCTTCTTTGGGAAAGTGCTGGCACGTGTAGAGTGAGTAAAGGATTGTCTCGTCCACCTCCTCGTCCACCTCCTCGTCCACCTCCTCGTCCACCTCCTCGTCCACCTCCTCGTCCACCTCCTCGTCCACCTCCTCGTCCACCTCCTCGTCCACCTCCTCGTCCACCTCCTCGTCCACCTCCTCGTCCACCTCCTCGTCCACCTCCTCGTCCACCTCCTCGACCACGCAGTTCGGTCCTATTTTGTAAGATCAAACTCTTAGAGCGATTCAAATCCAGTTTTGCTGGGTAATTAGACATGTTGATCCAAGACTCCACTCCACTTCTATTAACATCCAGCGTTAATATTAGTTCGCAAGTAGCGATTGGCATACCGATGATGCCTTTTTCAGATAGGATAGATAGAGTGGTTCCAATTTTGGCAGGTTCGTCGGTCCTGCATATCCTTGAAATACCTCTGTGGGCAGAGATCCAACATCGGTGAATGGTTAACTGCTCTCCTTGAGAGACGATCGGCAATCAAAGCCGGTTTTAGAACTCTGTGAGATTGAGTTTAGGGTTTTGATAACGGTCTGGCTATCCGAAAGTAGCGAACATCCTTCGCAGATATCACGTTTTTCTTCAACCAGGACATGACTTCTTTAATGGTCATAATTTCCACCTAGAACACGCTACAGTGATTTGAAAGCTTGAAGGAAGGTTGTTGGAAAAAAGAAACAATTAAAATACAAACTTTTGAGCTAAAGTGAAGTCTAAAGGCATAGTCGACTACTTTAAAACAAATTCGCCAACCGATGCCCTAACTAGAATAAACTAACAAAACGAAATGGAGTTCACTCGTGATACCTCACGTGATAGACATCATCCTTCACGTGGATATTTTGATCCCTACGGAAACTCGAAAATTATAATCTGTGAACGGTGATTCTTTATGTAAAGCGTCCTTTTAGTTGACGGCATTGAAATATTTCTTTGATTTCGATGGGTCAGCAACCATTGTCTTGGTGCCTGGCTTCCAGTTGGCTGGACAGACTTCATCATGCTCATCGGTGAATTGGAAAGCCTGTAGAGTTTCATCGACATTACGATCAACTAGCAAGTCGTACACGGTGATTTGACACAAATTCTGCTTGCCATCGATGATGAAGTGTCCACTGAATAGCACACCAGATTTCCCGTCCAAAACGCCATAATCCAGGGCGATTATCATCGATTTATCACCGAGTAAGGGAATGTCCTATGATCCAAGACCACCTTGCTTCCGTGGAGTATTAATCCATGCCAAATGGATGAAGTGAGAATCTGTCGGCCAATGCTGCAAAATTCCTTTACACGGTCAGAGAAGGTAAATTCCAACGGGTAAAAAACAGTACAACGTACTTTGACTCATAGTCCTTCAGGGAGATCTCCTTGAAGGCACCGTTGACGATATCCGGCGGGGAACTGAGGAGCTGGCTTGTGCAATTGTGGCATCTTGTCGGCTATCAAAATATTCAGTTAGGTTTGCCATTTCATCGTGCATCGCTTTACGCTTTCCGAACGTGCGGAAATTATTAAAAAATAATCGAAATTCCGGATCAGTTGTAAATACGCCACGTGAATTTCGTCGTCAGGTCGGTCGTCGAAAACGTACCCGCCGTAGAGGAAAGTATCGAAGAGCCAGAAATGTCGATTCGGGGCCGGTCAGTTGAACTGGACATCACCAGAGTCAACCTGGCTTATTTTGCGGTTGGATTTGGACCTGTATCCGCATAAGATAAGATTGTTCTGACGCAATAATTTAAGCCGGACAACCATAGACAATGCCATGACTTCGCTAATTGGGCGCTGTAAATGTTGGCCGGAGATCCGTCTTCCCGGACGGGGCCCAGTTTTTGCTCAGCGGCTATGTCAACAAGCAAAATTGCCAATATTGGAGCGAACACAATCCACAAGTGTTTGCCCAAGCGTCAATGCATCCACAAAGATTGACAGTTTTGTGAGGTTTATGGCATAGCGGCATCATCGGACCTAATTTCTTTCGAAATGACGGACACCATTACCGCCAATGGTGTCAGGGATAGAGCGATGTTAATCGTGGTCAGAGCTCGATAACATCGATATATACAAGCTATGGTTCCAACAAGACTGCGCTACATGCCATAAAAGCGACGCAATGCTCGAAGTTGTGAAGGAGAAATTTGACGACTAAGTCATTTCATGGCGAGCGTTCATCAATTGGCCACCGTGAACATGCGATTTGACACCACTCGATTATTTTCTCTGGGGTTACGTCAAGTCCCCAGCTAACAAGCCAACCACATTGGATGAGCTCGAGGCCACTATTCGACACGCTATTTTTGGAATAATGCCCCACATGTTGGACCAAGTCATCCAAAATTAAACCGACCGCTTGAAGCACCGCCAGCGAAGACGAGGCTTCCATTCCACATCGTTCTTATCTGGTAACCCTTTACAAAAATAACAAAGCGTGTGTCTGGGATGGTTGTCATCTATCAGAGGATTTTGAAACTTCAATTGGTTTCAAGCAGGGCTACATCCTCAGTACGTTACTGTTTATTTTATATATTAATGGCATAACAGAAAACATTATGGATGGAGTTAACGTAAGTGAAAGATAGATCCCTGCACTAAAGTTTGCGGATGATATTGTGTTTCTCGCAAGTACGGTAGCAATTATGCAGTTGATGATATACAGACTTAACACCTATTGCAAAACATGAAACTTCACGGTAAACCTAGAAAAATCAAAGGTAATGCTATTTAAAGATGGTGAAGAAAAGTATGCTGAAGACCAGCAGCTCAAGATCGAAATAGTTAAACATGTGTAAGAACTTGAAAGCAAATTTTGCAGAAGCTATGCGGCCAATTTGTATAGTCAAACACGTTTCTCATACCTCGCAGCATAAGATATTCCGCACTACAGCATCTTCTATTTTACTGTCTGCAGCACAAGTTTGAGGTTATCAGTAATTCGAAACTGGGGAAAAGTTTCTACGATACTTTCTCAGCAGAGTTTTTAAACTACCAAATAGATGATATATCTGGAAGCTAGTGTGGCGCTCCTGTTACTTTGAATTATATTGTGAAAGTCAATGCAATGAGCCAGGAAAGCATCCTGAAGTTTGCGCTTTCTCAAATGCTGCAAGAGTGGAAAGCACTATGAGCTGACTGCGTCTTCGTATTTTCTATAACACTGAATGAGAAACAGACTTCGATAAGATAAAAAATAAACTCCCAACTGAAGGAAACTGGTCAAGGATTATACAATAAATACTTGAAAGAAGCTCAGGCTCAGGAACCATTGTCTGAAGGAAGGTACATACTTTCGGAACAAGTCCTCGGCGGATAAATAAGTTCTATCTTCAAATATAGAGGTGAACTTTTGAGGCTGAAATTTATACTACACCGCCCGGAACTACCAGTTTTATATGATCTTTGCAGTATCAGGAAACGAGAGTATGTGTTTCATTTCATCGCAAAATGCCCAATACAACAAGCAACAGCTTCTTCGGAGCTCCGACTCTTGAGGTTACGACTTATTATATATTGTTGATACGAAATGCAATTCGCTATAGGAACTGTCTAAGTGAAGAAAACTTCTGAAGAAACTAATTGAAATATCTTTTACTTAAATTTGTAAATGTATATAACATTTAAATGCACCTGTATACCTGCCCGATTTGTGGTATTTTCCGTCACCCTTGCCAGAACTTCCGGCGATAGCCCTCGCATTCTTGACGAATATTCTCTTTGAGGGCTTCAAGAGTCTGAGGCTTGTTGATATAGACTCGTGAGTTCAAAAAACCCCACAAAAAGAAGTCTGGAAAGGTTAAATCATCCGATCTTGCCGGCCAGTTCAAATCGCTAAAACGAGAGATTAGGCGACCTGGAAGTGCAGCCCTTAGAATTTCGGTTGCAACTCGTGCAGTATGCGTCGTTGACCCATCCTGTTGGAACCACATGTTTTCCAGTCACAATTCATCCAATTGAGGAAAGAGAAAGTCGTTGAGCATTCGTAGTCCACAGTAGTCGTTTGACCCGCGGCGTTTTCGGAAAAATAAGGCTCGATGACGCCTGCAGCGTAAACAGCACACCATGCAGTAACATTGAGCGGGTATAATGGCTCTTCGTAGGTTATAGGCTGACTTTCGGTGTCCCAAAAGCCATAATTTTGCTTATTCACATATCCACAGAGATGGAAATGGGCCTTGTCGCTCGTGATGATTTTCGATGAAAAGTTGTTTCCCTCGTGGTCGAGGTTCAGGATGGCTTGAGTGTAGGTTACACAGGCTTGGCTAACACCTGATGGACTGTCTGCACTTTGTAAGGGAATATTTTACAATCCTTTACCAAAATTCTCTGTAAAGATCGCCGATTGATGCCCAATATTCTGCTGCGATATTCTCAGAAAAATGGCAGCTTCAGGGCCGGCCATAGCTGGCAGCATCCAACTGCCAGACTGGCAGTTTGTCCAGTTGGTGGCCGATGACCGGGAAATCTGCGCCAATACCACCGACGAATTATTCCGCAAAAAATCGTAACAATTATTCCACGTTAGGAGTATAGCCCTGTTGGCGTACCATACGTACATACACGTACCGATGATACCATTTACCGATAGGGTAGGCAGAGCGGTTCCAATTTTGGCGAGTTCGTCGGCCCTATATATCCCTGGAACACCTCTGTGGGCAGAGGCCCAACATAGGTGAATGTTGAACCGTTCTCCCTAAGATATGATTGGCAATCAAGGGCGGTCTTAGAATACTGTGAGATGGAGCCAGGCCTGGCTATCCGAAAGATGCGGACATCGTTCGCAAATATTACGTTTTTCTTCAGCCAGGACATGACTTCTATAATCGCCAAAATTTTCGCCTAGAACACGCTACAGCGATTTGGAAGGGGAAGTAGAGGATTAGGTTAGGCTTAACTTAGAAAACACAGCCATCAACCCCGCTGTTAATCTTGGATCCATCTGTGTATTGACTTGTCGTCCATGAAAGCATCTTCCTCCCAGAAAGATCTAGAGGGGATGCTTACATGAAAGTCTTTGTCAAACCAATGTGGCTTAATGTGGTCAATGTTGTCTGGAAGTATTCCTAATGTATTCTTTTAGATGGGAATATGAAGTCACTAGTCTATGCCCATAAACCAGAGACGTTGGACGATTTGGAAGTCAACATTCGCCGTGTTATTGCTGATATACGGCCCCAGTTGATCGATTAAGTTGTCGAAAATTAGACTGCATGATTAGCCATATGGCACGCATATGCTCGATATTATATTTAAACACTAATGGCATGAAATTATCTATTAAATAAATCATAGACATTAACATTAGTTTCAAGTGTTTTATTTCATATTAAATTTGTATAACTCTAAAAAAAACGCCCTTTAAAAAGAATATTAGCATGGCCAAGTTATTTGTCCACTGTATTCTGCTTTAAGCCGAATAACTACGATATTAAGTAAAACTAGAATATCTAGTGCCTTGAAGAGAGTTGCGCGTAAGACTCCACTTATGCACAGGCATGCTGTGCTTTGGATTTTGCTTAGATTGCTGCAGTTGATTGCATTGTCTAAGGCCATCCAACAGACAACTGTAGCTGAATATCGGTCTTATGACCGAGACGTATGGCCAGCGGGTTATGCGAGGTTGTTCCCAATGTCTTTTTTTGAAAGAGAATAGGGCTACTCGTAGTGTAGCTTTCTTTACTCGTCCTTGAATATTAGGTTTCCAGTTTAGTTTCCTGTCAAAAATAAGATCCAGATTTTTCGCTGTATCGGAAAAGACTAAGCTGGTACCGTTGGTTGAGGGAGGCTATATGATTGGAATTTTGTATTTCCTGGAAAAGAGGACAAGATCAGTTTTAAGGGGGCTTACTCCCAATCCACGCCTATCCGCCCAACGGGTTAATCTGTTAAGATTTAGCGGTAGGAGTTTTTTAATGGTATTAAGATGCTTACCTGAGCCAACTATAGTAACGTCATCCGCATAGGCAATCACCCTGCTACCACCCGCTTCCAGACATATAAGCAGTCTATTAACCACTAAGTTCCAGAGAATGGGAGAAAGGACACCGCCTTGCGGCGTACCTCTGCTGACACATAATTTAGCAGAAGCCCCACCAAGTTAGGAGTTGATTATCCTGCTTTTTAGCATAAGACTGATCAACTTCCCAAGTGAATCATCTACCTTCATAGTTGACAGCGCAGTCTGTACAAATTTGTTCAAATTTTTCTTTGGAATTGTAAAAAAACGTCACATCAATTAACCTTCTACCGCATGCGAAGCCAAATGTGGCTCTGCATTTTATGATGCATATTTTTCCAAGAAAACCTTTTCCAAATGACCTGAAGTTAATTTTTCTCATTAGTTTGTCAATCGCTTGAAAAAACAAATATTCTGTCTGATAATTAAAAACGGAAGTAACAAATAAGTTGCGATTTTAAATGCTAATTACTATAAGTATTCGGCAAGTATAATTAACAAACAAATTATTTTGAGAAAAAATACATTGCTTAAAATATTATGAATCAATTTTGAGTGCAAAAGTCTTATTAGTTTACTCTTATGAGTGATTTTCTTCGCGGTGCCATATATGGCTTCGTATGCATTAAGAGTTGCGTTTTCGAAAATTTTTTTCTCATATTTTTGCTTATTTCATTTCAATTTTCTTCAGAGATGGATAATTTAAACTTTTATCTAAATTTAAACTTTGATCTAAAAGTGATGATAAAGAAGTAGCAGACTCTGATGTGGAATTTGAGACCGTACTAAGAAACAGCGACTGCCTTATAGTGCCCGAAACTGACACCGGATCTGAGTCTGTAATCGAACTATTGTAGTTGCATCGGCTTCAAAACAAAAAAAGACAAGCCTGAAAATATTTTGTATTGGAGAAGAGAACATTTGGATCCGCACGATGAAAAGAATTTTCAATTAACGGGTGCTATTGAATAGCCAGGATCGGTGATTGGGCTGAAAACACAGGGGATTATTTTTCGTCCTTTTCACGGAGGAATTACTTCAATTTGTCTTCGATCAGTCAAACTTAAAAGCTCTTCAAAACAATATAAATATGCCAGAAACGAGTAATAACAACATAAATGGAACAGTTCGTTGATATGATGATTTACATGTTTTGTGTTCAACTGCCACTTATTGGAATAAATCTGTTGGCCAGTCGGAAACAATAAAAAGGTATTTACGCTTGAGTGATTACACCGATTTAAGCCATTTGGAACAGATGGATGGGGCAAATTTATTCAGAAAATTTAAAAATACAAGTTTATTCATCTAAATCTATGTTGTCCCCTTCAAAGTAATCCCCATCGACTGCAACACACTTATGCCAGCGCTTGACCCAATCCTCGAAATATTTTTTATATTCGGTTTTCGGTATGTCCATTAGTGCTTCCTGCGATTTTTCCATTACTTCCTCTCGGCTGCTGAAAGGCGTTCCCCGTTGTGGTTTTTTAACTCGATTGAACAGAAAGAAGTCACAACGAGCCAAATCAGGTGAATCCGGTGGCTGTTGGATGGTACTCGTATTTGTTGCATTTTTCGTCAAAAAATTACGAATAATGATGAGTATTTCATCAATGTTTTCGTCGCTATTCGATGTCGATGGTCTGCCTTCATCATCTTCGATTGACTCACGACCACTTTCGAACCGCTCCTGCCACTGGTAAACCGTTTTCAGCAACGATTTTGCTGAAACATTTTTCCAACATTTCTAACATTCGCGAACCATTAAATCCGGTTTTTACGCAAAAGTTAATACTCGTACAAGTTCGTTGTTGCAAATTTAAATCCATTTCTAAAATTGTAAAAAATCGCCAACACACACAGAGATAGATGTACTCTTGGCTACGTAACTTTTGCAAATGTCAAGCTATGACGCTAAGATTTAGAGGGAATATCAACAACAGATTTACCAACTAATAAAAAAACAGAACTCAAATCGGAACAATGTGAGCGCCACACGGTGGTACTTATTCCAAAAGTAGAGCTTCTTGCGGTGGGTGAGCAAATAATACCCATTAACTGCCGTCATAAACTGAATCAGTATAACTCAGCCAAGCCACACAAGTGGGGTTACGAGAACAAAGTTCCAAGTGTAGTTTCAAGATTCAGTTTCGACTACAAAACTTTTTCTCTGAAAATGCCCCTCATTTAGGAGGCACTGCAAACTTAGTGACGAGGCTTACATCTACAGTGGTTAAACGTGTCAACCACCAATTTTTTCCCGATAATTGGTATCACAGTCCCAAATTGCAAGTTCACCTGTACGAAAATGGATTACCATTTTTGGGCAAAGTCAGACTAAACGGAGTCCCCAATTCTAAAATATCAAGAGAGAAAGAACTGAAAAAACAAGGTGGTGGTGGAGTGAAATTGGGACTGGTATCCTAGTTTGATAACAAGGCTACAAACATGCTGTTACAGTGTGTTGGAAGCATGCCAATCCTCACCAAACAGGGAAAGAAAAACAGTATAGCGATATTCCTGCTCCTCAAGCTGTCGAGGTTTATAACAAATATATGAGTGGCCTTAATTTGCTCGATTCCACGCTTGGTTTATACAGAGTCCCTTTGCGGTCAAAAAAGTGCTAAAGGAAAATGTATTTTACCATGACGATTTATGCTCAGTAAATGTATGGCTCAGTCAGAATGACTTCCGCCTGCCATTATAAGATGTCAAAACTAGTCGTTTTTGAGAATATACGCAAAACAAACAAATCACTTTTGAAAAAAAGGTGGTTGGCGTTGCAGCAAGTCAGTTGCAATCAGATTTGATAAATGTTTTTGTATAACTAAACATTGCACTGTTCTCGTAACACTTGACGCATACGAAGCCATTTATGGCTTCATTTTTTATTTAATTTATTTTAATAAAAGTTGGTTAAAAACTCTTAAACAAAACTATTTTAAGAGTCTTTAATTTTTTTTCTGCTTAGGATTTAATTCATGCAGCAGAGGGTTAAATTTTAAAAGAACTGCCAGATTCGTAAAAGTTTAAATTTCTGTGAACTGCGACAATTTTATGAAAATTAGCTCAAAAGAGATGATCCGGAGACCGCCATACCCTCTTGTGCATATTGAGATGAGGAAACCGTATGCTTGCTCTACTAATATTTCGTCCCGCGCAAAGTCAATAAGTCCAAGTCCGTTACCAGTCGAGGTATCGCGTAGGCTATGCTTACCAATTACCCTACCAAAGATGTCCTCCTGTCGAGGAGTGCGTAGAAACGCATCGTCATTGTCTGCACTGCAGATTCGAATTCCACCAAGAAGCGGACGATCTGTGTTTACCTAATTAGTTAAAGACAGTTCCTTACGTACCAAGTCAGCTCAATTTCAATTCAATTTCAGTTTTACAATTTTTTATTTATAAATCGTAGTACAAGTAAGATCATAAGTCTTTTATAGTACATAAAACTCGTGGAAAAACAATTAGATTTCAAACTAAACTTAGTTAAATGAGCACAATTAAGGAAAATTAATTAATTCGATACAAATTAAAATATTATTGGGCATAAAACTTAATTACTGCGGTTTTTTTTTGTCAAAATTTGAACGTTTATTTAAGAAAACATGTACAATAGTATTATTCAAATTATTGCCCATCTGAAGCTATGACTTTTTCCCATCTTTCTGGCAATTTGTGGATCCCACCCCAAAAGAACTCTGCCGGCTTGACAGCCAAGAATGAATCAAGCCAATTTTTGATATTCTGCTCTGATGTGAACCGTATTTCAGTGAGGGCGTTCTGCATCGACCGGAACAAATGGTAGTCAGAAGGGGCAAGGTCTGGGCTATAAGGCGGGTGGAGTAAGACTTCCCATCCACTGTTTTCCAAATAGTTCTTAACCGGAGTAGCAACGTGGGGCCGAGTGTTGTCATGATGGAAAATTATTGCCTCGTGTCTGGTCGCATATTCCGGGCGTTTTTCGACCACTGCTCTCTTCAAACGTTAGCGTTGTCCATTGATGGTTTCACCTGGTTTTAGCAGCTCATAATACAGCACACCCATACAGAGCATTACCTTCGAGCCATGGATATTCGGCTTTGCCGTTAATTTGGCTGGTTGGCCGGGTTTCACATATGATTTTTTGCACTTGGGGTTGTAGTAATGGATCCATTTTTAATCACCAGTAACAATCCGATGCAAAAATGACTTCCTTTTGTGGCGTTCCAGCAGCATTCGGACATGCAAAACCTCCTTTCGACGTCTTTCGGCTTGAGTTCATGTGGAACCCAATTTAATTGCTTTTGAATATATCCAGCTGCTTTTAAACGTTTTGAAATGGCTGCTTGAATGACACCCAAAGATTCTGCGAGCTTTTCTTGTGTTTGGCAACAATCTTCATAGAGTAATGCTTCCAGTTCTTCATCTTCAAACTTGTTTGGCTGCCCAGGACGTTCATCGTCTTCCAAGCCAAAATCACCACTTTTAAATCGTGCAAACCACTTTTGGCACGTTCGCTCAGCTAGCGCATGTTCACCATAAACTTCCACCAAAATACGATGACTTTCGGCAGCAGTTTTCTTCATATTAAAGTAATGAAGAAGAACTCCCCGCAAAAACACTTTTTCAGGCACAAAGTTCGACATATTTGAGTAAAAAAAAATTATTGTTGTTTACGCTTCAAATGAATGACATATTCTGAAATGACGTACAATGACAGTAGCTTTCCAACGTATGTTCCAATGGAATAATAACAATGGAATAATACAAGTTACGCCATCTCTTAGCAAACCGCACGTTATAAGTTATAGACCCAATATAATAAAAATATGTTATAACATAATTGTAAAAATAATAAATACTGAAATAGGAAAAGGTGTGATAGGAAAAGGTAATTAAAACTAAGCAAAGAAGGAAGAAGAGGGGATAAAAAGAGAATGAATAGCAGAATAAGGAAGATCTAACTATAGAAATTAGAACTTTGAAGAACATACATACATAGACTTATAGCTGTCCGAAATGTGCATTTAATGCACTTTTGAACTGCTTCGCTTTATACTGGGTGGTAGAGTGTTCCAGAGTCTAGTGGTGTGGACGAGAAAGAGGCGCTACGAGTTCAAGTACTGAGATGATGGTGTTATTAAGTTTAGTCTACGTTGCGAATGTGCAAATTGAAGTTTTGAAAATAGATACAATGGTGATTGGGTGTGTAAAACACAATATCTCAATTCCCAAAAATTTTGAAATGTACACCCCAGGACTAACTTATGAAAATGGGATATGTGGGCATGTCTTCTTATTCCAAAGGCATACCTTACCATATCATTAAAGGCAATGAATAGTTTGTGCTGAGAATATGTATCTAGTTTACAGTAGATACGGATGGCATATTCAAAAAGATTGGCACAAGCAGAGTTTTAATCAATTTAAATTTGGTGTCAGCTGGAGTAAAAGAGGAAAATAACCAGAGTTTTCGCAATCCAGAGTAAATACGTGACACAGTATAGTTTATATGAACGGATGCTGAAAGGAATCGGTTTCACTTGTAACCAAGACTTGCCACTGTATCGGAAAAAGTAAGCCTAGTTGAATTAAGGACAATTGGCGGTATCTGTTCAGTGCAATATGCTTTTTTGACTTTTTCCAGGATTTAAAATTATTTTCAGCCCAATTGACTATTGCTGACAAGTCTAAATTAAATCTAGCCACAAGATCTTCCATTTGGCCAATGGGACGGGATAAATAAATCTGAGCGTCGTCAGCATAAAGATGAACAGATGCGTTTTGACAAACTTGTGGAAGATTATTTATAAAGAGACAAAATAAAATCGGGCCAAGGATTGAACCCTGAGGCACACCAGTAAGTATTTTGATTGGTTTTGAGCATTGCTTATCAACGACAACCCTTTCATAAGATAATTCCTTATTAAATTCACCGAGGATTCATGAAATCCAAAATATGTTATAACTTCAATTTCAAGCCCAAAATTTGATGGTTAACACTGTCAAAGGCTTTTGAGAAGTCAAGTAGGCACAACAGCGTAACATATTCCTTATCAAAATTTAATCTTATATCATCGAGCACTTTGATCATAGCTGTAGAGCAGCTATGGTTAGCGCGAAAACCTGATTGCACTGGTGATAGTAAATTTAAACGAGCAAGATAACTTGTAGATATTTGCTTTCCGAGAATTTTTTCAAAGACCTTAGATAAGCAAGGTAAAATGCTTATGGGTCTAAAATCGGTCATCGATGTTGGGTTTGCTTTTTTGGGAACAGAAATTTTCCATGAATTAGGGAAAGTCGAAGATGTTATGCAAAAATTAAACAGATGTGTAAGGCAATTTATAATATAAGGCAACAACATTTTCACAAAACGAAACTGTAAACCATTATCGCCCATTGCGTTTGATTTCTTTGAAAAATAAGGATAACCTCGGCTTCAGAAACTACATACTTCGAACTCCAAATGACGAGGTGAATCAATTTAGGAGACTCTTTTCCGGATGAAATGAGGAGTAGCAACTACTATTTGATACAAATGCATTGTTTAAGGCGTCAACATTAGGTATATTTGTTGACGCTTGAGTTTTACCGATGCCAATGGAGCGCAAATTGTTCCAAAGTTTTTTTGATGGTTGGTCAGCACTCAGCTTGGAAAGGAAATATCGTTTTTTTGATCTTTTGGTGAAGAATGAAGGGTAGTTTCTGGCTCTACAGAAAACTTGCCTATAAAAACTGGCTGGCTCTAATTTTCATTTAGCATATAGTTTTCTCCTATTTTTTATTAATTAATGTCTGGACAAAGTCAACTTTTTCGTCAATATCCGCTAAAAAGTAACAATAGCCATGGCACTACTAAACTAGCATGATAATGGAGGTTACTGAAGCTAATTGATGCATAGTCTCGAAATTGAAAAGAATCCTGTGAGGGAACACTGGAAAAATCAATGTTATATGTGCAAAAAAGCATATCATAATCAGATATTCCCTCTAGTGGTAATTGGTCTTGCAGTAACACATTAGAGGGGTCGGATACAAAAAACAGATCAAAAAGACTTGGATGGAATTCAGGCCCAAAACGGGTAGCATAGGAGTTAATAACCACAAGTCCTGTAGAAGCAAAATCATTTAAAAGCCGACAGGATCTGCTATAATTTTTAAACAAGTCTGCGTTAAAATCACCACAAAGTATAATGTTTTCATAACATGCTGAGAACTGTTGAAGGGTAGAAAAAAACAAGTCGAAAGAACAATTACGCTTAGGACTATAGACGACGCCAACTAAACATTTTACATTACCATATGAGATTTCAGTAATCAGAAATTCAGTGTCATTTCCCACCGACTTCCCTTAAACCCTACAACTCAGGGCATGCTTACCGTAAATTGTAGTACCGCCGTGAGTAGTGAGAGTAATTCTATTATGAGGAATCATCTTATAGCCAGGCATGTCATATATTTTTTCGGTATCATCTTTACCATCCAGCGCCTTAAACCAGGTTTCACTCACGCATCAACTACAGAATCCGTGAAAATATGTCTGACATAATCTAATTTCGACAAACTTAGACTACGTGCATTGAAGTGAACAATCTTAAATCCTTTACGTGCATTAGATAAAATTTTAACCAACATCCGAACATTAGCCTCAACCCTCACATCAAATGCAGATGTGTCACCTACCATGTTTAAATTTATAGTCTAAACAAACAATAGAAGCATTCTTTGAATATTTTTTAGTTACAGCAAATCTACGAGTATGTATTAGATGAAGAAAAGAAGAGAGAAAAAAGAAAGTGAGTGGAGAAGGAGGAAAGTGAATATAAGCAGGAGGAAGGAAATAATTAAAATAAGACATTTGAAGCAATACAATTTGTGCAAATTTAGAAGCTCTCATTCAAGAATCTTTGTCGTCACCATCTCACACTTTTTTTTTTTAGTTTATATATGCATTTTTATTTATATCACTTATTTTACTCTTAAATGTTATACAAAAAAACGGCTTAGAAACTAGCTTAATTAACTTAAAATTATCTTATTCTTACTTACGGGCCCCATGCGGGCACTCTTAGTTAAACCTAATACTTAAATTATGTCTTTCGACGTATCTTACATGTTTATACTATGTCTATTCATTATAATTAAAACTAAGAAAACAATTTAATTTGTTATAAAACTTAAAACTAAAACTTACAAACTACCTAAGAATAAATCTTAATTTACTTCACCTACTTACATCTAATACATAATATATATATACGTAATATATAAATACATATTGTACATACATATATATGTTACATATTTTTTTTTTTAAATCTAACTTAATTCTACCTAAATCTATGCAAGCCGGCCGTGGCTAAAAAAAAAAAAAAATTAGGCTGACCCACTTTGCTTCACATGAAGCTATCTATTGCTGGAGGAATTCGACGACGACGCATCCTCTCCCTCAAAAAGCCACCAAAATTGTTGGTGCTGCCGAACAACATCCCTCATGTCGGGACTCCCTACCGCCCTACTGAACCGGAGACGCTCCGCACTGCCGTGTGCGCCGTCTCTGTCGTAGTTGAGTCGCCTGTCCGCAGCTGTACGAGCGCCGTGGAAGATTAGCGGCACCGCAAATCTGTCTTGGATCAGACCTTTACTATCTAGGTAGAGGAACGCTTCTGGAGAAATAAAGCCGTCAAAGCGAATTCTCTCACGATACATATAATGAGAAGAGTAAGCCCCGGAGATCAGGTTGTTCGACGAGGTCATTGCTCTTGCAATGTGCATTCGAGTCAACTTAATAACAAAATTGTCCACTCTTATTAGGTTCGCCCTCTTGTACAAGACCTCATTACGATGGAATTTTATGTACTCGGACTATGGTGTTCTGTATAAGCGAAGACAAGTCCGAAGACAAGCCCTCTTTAACACCCGAATCTTTTCCAATAAACTTGTTCTCACGTTGAACTACATGGGACAACCAAATACAAGCATAGGCCGGGTAAGGGCCATATAGCAGATCACCTTCACCCTCAAATCGAGTTGACTGTTATAGAACAGTCTCTTTGTAAGGGCAATAGCACCTTTGGCTCTGGCCAGAGCAACATCTATATGTTTGTTAAAATACAGATATTGATCTAGCCAGATCTCAAGGTATCTGACTACATCGAGAACTTTCGCCAATTCTTTCTGGTATCCCTAGAGGCCGCAGACAAAGGCGTCCTAAACAGAATGGTTTCCGACTTCTGAAAGTTGATTTTCAACTTTCAGTCGTCGCAATATCGCTTAATTTTGTCGACGTCACGTTGCAAAAGTATGTTAATGACCTCAATCTTTGGACCTGATTTGTACCTGATCTGATTAAGTCGTCTGCATACGCTATGGCATGGTGAAGTGAACCTATCAGATCACTTGTGTAAATGTTGAATAGGATCGGCGAATTTACCGCACCTTGTTGCAGACCGTTTTTAATGTTAAATGTTCCAGCAGAGGTCACATCGCCATTCTTCACGATGAACTGTCTACTGGAGAGCATATCAAAAAGTATATACAGCAGTGGTTTACTAATGCCCAACCTATTCAGCTTGAAGAAGAGCCCCTCTAACCATACGGTATCGAAGGCTTTTTCCAAGTCAATCAGGCAGGCACCAGTGCACTGTTTCTTGCCTTTGTTCCATTGGATATCAGAAACCAGTTTAGACGCGGCATGAATGATATCATGCCCCGCCTTGAAACCGAATTGCTTATCCGGAACTCGTATATGCTTGTCCTCAACCCACTTAGTCAGGACTCTATTGATCACCTTCTCGAAAACCTTACTGATGTTTGGAAGAAGACTGATCGACCGGAAATTCGCCGGATTGGAAGTATCTTTATTCCTTTTGGTAATGGGATGCACCACCGCCGTTTTCAAATGCACTGGATAATGTGCATTATGCATTGCATTATTAAACAGGGTGGTATAAATGTCCACCGCTTCTAGTGGAAGATGTCGAAGCACAATGTTCGGTATTTCATCGGTTCTCACTGATTTCTTACTTCTAAGCGATTCGAAGATCGTTTGGAGCTCTTCCTTCGAAATGAACGGTGGTAATACCCTTTCGTTGGCGATGACATCATTTGCCATATTCTCGTCACTGAACTGGGTGAAACCCGAGTTCTCGAATCGCCAATTCACAATTTCATTTCGAAGGCAGAAATTGTGCACAAGGATTCGACTCTCCAAGTCGTGGTTCGCCTCTACCTTCTTCTGCGGATCCTCGATCACAAAGAAGTTGTCATCATCAACGGCCTGATGTATTCGTTGTCCGTTGTTCGGGCGATTTTAAGACACGAAAGGTCGTTTTGATCTTTTATTTTATTTATTTGCGGGAACATATTCGGGTTGCTGGTGCTTACAGCCCGAATTTTATTGTTCCAATACAAACTTACAGAATTTCTTATAATTTTCTTTTATTAATGTTTGGAGGTTTTTGATCGACGACTTTAGTGTCATGATGTCCGGGTTATGTCCGTCAGTAAACTGTCTGTACAAGGTTTTTGGTCTTGACAGCAGTCTACTTTTGTGTCGGTGCAGTGCGTCAATAGTTGCGTTGCGGAATAAGTCTTCGTTGTCAATATGTTGATACCGATTTATCGTTTTGTCCATTGTTCGTTTGATTGTCTCGTCCATTAGTTTTGGATACCCGTCAATCTCCTCGTTTGACAGATTTCTATTGGACGGTTGGTAGAGCGAAATCGAGGAGAGTGCTCTCGTCAGCGTTCTGGAGAAGTGCGCCCAACGCACCCTAGTATAGTTGTAGGAATGCCTTTGAACAAACTCATCCAATTCCGCAGTTTCGTTGGGAACAGTTATTTCGGTGCTGAGACCGCAATGATCGCTGTCATACACGAAAGTACGTAGACAGTTTATGGTATGTTGGTTAGTGCCTGTTAGTTCTATTCGAGTGTCGAACAGCAGGAGATCCAAATAGGACCCGTGTCTGGGAAACGACGGACTGTCCGTCGCTTTGAGGCCGAGTCGATACATCACACTGTGCTGACCCCACCAATTGAGTAGTAGGTTCCCTCTAGTATTTGGTGTATTATTTCCCCAATCTCTACATTTGGCGTTGAAATCTCCGCCGATAATAAAGTAATTCTGCTCCAATTCCAGCCTCAGGAATCGAAAAAGCGTCTCGAGCTCTGAGATGAATAAGGTGGATTGAGTAGCTTTAGGGGCATAAACAGACACCATGTATAACCGTTTTCCACTACGGAGAGGAATATACATGACGCATGCTTGCAGCACCTGGAACCTACGTACTACACGACTGTATATTCTTTTGAAACGCAGTCCTTTTCTAACAAAGATCGCAACACCTCCTCCTTGAATGGAGCTGGGTCGATTTCTTCGTAATATTTTATATCTTCTGTGCCTCATTTTGTGTCTTTTGGTAAGCTTAGTTTCGCTAACCAAAAGCACATCAGGGGCTTGGTCTTTAAGCAACTTAAACAGTGTGGCTCTTCGTTTGAACCTAATCAGTGAATTAACATTCACTGCAAGGACATTCAGGGTTTGCTCCGCCATGAACGTACCCATTACGACTGGAGGTGCGATAGGCCCGGCAGCAGAGCGTATATTTGATCTACCCGCTTAGCCTGTTAATGTATTTGACGCTGAAGCTGAGCCATCTGCCCCTGAATAGAGAGCAATATAGCCAGCATGTCAGGTACAGGTTCCTGTGCCTCACACAGTGTGGGAATCCTACACCTCTCCCGATCCTGGTCGTAATACTGTTGCTTGCACTCGGTCGCTGCCGTTACGGTATTTATCATACGGTACGGGCAGTGACTGAGTGTATGTTGTGTGTGAAGATTTTGTTGGTGCACTGTTTCATATTGTTGTAAGGGCATACTTAACACCTACAGCAATTTGATTCAGTAAACCATCGTCAGAATTTTCACTTCGCAGCCCGGCTTACTATCGTCGGTGTTTGTGTTTACTGTGTTTGTTTGTGATTATGTCTAAGGAATTCAGGGTGGACGTAGCCAATATACGCGGGCTAAAAAGTAATCACTTTTCTGCGTACGTTCACATCTGTAAGTACCGACCAGCTGTTTTGGCACTTAGCGAAACACAGGTACATCCCCGCCCACACCTTTCAGACCACCCTGATCTGAAGCTACCTGGCTACGAACTAGTGCCACTATTCTTTCCCCATTGCGGTCACTCCATTTATGTGCGTAGTGATGTAGCTTACCAAATTCCACCACAATGTAGTCCCTGTTCCAATTCGGAATTCATGTGGTTAAAATTCCATCTCCGTAAGCAAATTATCCGCTACTGATTTATTTACAGAAGCCCAAAACTGGACAACAATTCGACCTTTGATGCGCTGTCTGACTCCATTCAAAGAATTGTATCCCTGTGTCCTCATACTGAAATCATTATTACGGGCGATTTCAATATACACAATTCTGGGTGCCTTCGACAATCTGGACAGACAACACCCGAAGGACGGTGTGTTGAGATCTCCGCCGTGGAAAATTACTTAACCCAGCTTGTAAATGAGCCCACGCGAATACCAGACGTTGATAGTCATACCGCCAACACCCTCGACTTGTTTTTAACTTCTCACCCTGACAAGTACTGCGTTGATGTGCTCTCCCCTCTAGGCTCGTCGGACCATTGTGTCATATCACCTAAATTCTCGTACACCCACCACACAGTTAGAGAAAAGATTCCTAAAAGAACCGTATGGCACTACGAGAAAGGCAATTGGAGCGGACTTAACAACTTCTTTAGGAATTTTAACCGGTCGTTATGTTTCCTCGATAACGACGTGGATGCCGCTGCTGACATGATCACAGAAACTATTCTCTTTGGAATGAGATGCTTTATCCCTCATCGGAAGAAGAGTATCAAACCAAAAGAAAAGGAATGGTATGACTCGAGCTGTAAAGAGGCTGTCAGGGTTAGAGAACTGTTTTTTCGGTCCTACAAGACCAACCCGACAGAGGAAAACCGAAAAAAGCTTAAACGAGCCAGTAATGACTGCAACGTCTTTTTTAAGCGTGTACAATTTTAATACGACCAAAACCTGAGGCAAAAAATACTGCAATGTCCCAAAGGCAGTAAACATTTTTGGTCATTCGTCAAAAACATTAGAAATTCTGCCTTATTCTCCATCCCAACGCTCATTTACAATGACATTCCAGCTGTCAGCTCTTTGGACAAGGCCAATCTGCTTGCTGCACACTTTGCGGCTAGTTCAACACTCCCAGACTGTGCTTTGTCCCCGCCTACACTTGAGTGCGTCGAATCTACAATGGGACGAATCCACTTTCGCACTCGTGTAGTAGCAAGAGTACTCAAAGATCTCACTGGTCCAGATGGTATATCTCCCCTTCTTCCGAAGAGGTGTTCTTCCACGCTGGCAAAACCACTACGTACGCTTTTCCATCAATCCTACATTTTAAGACTCTTACCGAGCAGATGAAAAACAGCATTTGTCCAAGCCGTCCCTAAAAAAGGCGAATCTTCTTCTCTCTACTCCTACAGACCCATGGCACTTACGTCTCTTCTTTCCAAGGTCATGGAAACGCTGATAAATCGTCAGCTCATGAAATATCTCGAAACACGAAAACTTCTCAATGACCGGCAATATGGCTTTCGTAGCAATAGGTCCACTGGCGAAGCAAGATAGATGCACTTGATATTTCTAAGGCATTTGACAGAGTTTGGCATCCGGCTGTTTTGTCGAAAATGCGTGCTTTTGGGATCGACGACTTTCTTCTTCAATGGATTAGAAATAACCTTTCGGAACGTTCAATTCAAGTTGTCTTGGATAGTTTCAAGTCTGATATTCACAAAATAAATGCTGGTGTGCCCCAGAGCTCCGTTCTGTCTCCGATACTCTTTTTAATTTTTATAAATGATCTCTTGTCTGCCACTTCTAATCCAATATATTCCTTTGCTGACGACAGTACTCTCTGCTTTTCATATTCGTTTCCGGAATCACGCCCCTGCTCTTCGGCCGTAGAACGGGAACGGCAGCGTATGCTAGGCTCATTAAATTCCGATATTAACAGCATAACCAACTGGGGAACTATCAACAGAGTGGAATTTAATGCTTCCAAAACTTAATGCTGTCTGCTGTTATTAAAGCGAAATTCAAATACCCAGCTATTATCCATGAATGGCACTTGCATAGTCGAAACCGAAAAACGTTCCATTCTCGGTATGTGCGCCAATGACAACTTACGTTGGAATGACCACATATTCGATGTCGCAATATAGTTAAGTTTCCTCAAGCGATGTAAGAAATATTTTACCCCCTCTGATCTATCCACAATATATAAGGCATTTATCCGCCCAAAACTGGAGTACAATGCCCACATCTGGTCAGGTGCTCCTAAAACATCTCTGCACCTGCTAGATGGGATTCAAAACCGTGCGATAAAACTAATTGGTGATACTAATATCAGTCAATCAATTGACACCCTCGAACACCGACGTAATGTCTCCTGTCTCACTTTGTTTTACCGCTATTTCCACCACCAGTGCTCCATTGAAATCGCCAGTAGCATGCCGCCCATTCAAACTTTCAACCGTAACACCCGTCTCGCTATGAATGCTCATTGGTATAGCGTCAAGCCCATTTTTGGACGTACTCTAAAATATCGTGATTCTTTCCTAAGCCGTACAACTCGCTTATGGAATGCCCTGCCGACCTTTGTGTTTCCTGGTCGTTATAACTTTGAAACATTTAAAAACAATGTACATCGGTACCTGTCTTTTCTTCCTCCCTAAATTTCCCTCGCCCGCGCTGTGTACGAACATTTTAAGGGTACAAAAACCCCTTGAGCGCGCGCCGATTTTATATATAAAAAAAAAAGAAGGGGTGTAGGAGAAGAACTCCAGAGTTCCATACCATCTCACACTACTCGTACATCGATCATTATGGTCGAAATTGTCGAATCCTATACCAGTCATAGTACTCGCCCCAGCACTAAGGCACAGGCCTAATTATTGCTTAAAAATTGGGTGAAAATGAATTCCCAAAAAATGAAAATGTAAATCATGGTATGGACCTCATTGCCAAAGCCACAATTGGAATTGTGAATACCTGAAAAGGACTTTCTATAACAGATAGGCCTATTCCAATTACTGGCTTCAGCTAATTTAAATAATTTCCAAACATAATTCGGTTGATTGTTTTGTGGGAGCAGCAACCGAAACAAATAGCTGGCAACTGGATATACTCGTACAGGTGGTCTTGTTAGGCGATGGAAATATTCAAATCCAATTCATGTCGAAGTTGACAACAAAAAACAGCATGAAACAAACTAATTTGGAATTAATACCTCTCCCATCGTTCAATCAAAATCGAAAAACCATTAATTCAATCAAATTTAGATCACCTCTGCAACCTACACCAACACCCCACCCTTTCAGCCCCTGTTCGATGGGTTGTAGCAAATCTTTTCAAGCTCTCTGGTTATAAATTCAAAGTGAACAAGATACAAAGATACCCGCACATACCATAAATACCGCTCTAGTGTTTAATTTGAAATATTAAAATTTTCCACTTCTCCTTCCAGTGGTGGTTGTGAAGTTGGTCCTCTGCTGAATATGCGGTCGAAGCAATACATACCAATAGAACTGTGGTCCTCTCTGTCTCTACGGACACATTTAAGCGGACCGTGATCAAAATAGCTCGATACGTGGGGGTCGATTTAGAAAACAGAATAAAAAGATAGTTTTTTTTTTTTTGAAAATATCTCGATTGGTAGGTAGTAGGAGTACATAATTAATTTACACATTATTGGCTGATATGTAAAACAGTTGCCAATTATGCAACACAGAGCAACTATGACAAAAAATAGAGAGAGGGGGTGGACTGTTGAGCGAAGCGATATCGATCTATAACTGCCACCCCAGCGGGGTCAAATGATCCATGGGCCTTTAATGAGTACCGTCATAGCATGCAATTGGGCTTTCATAATTAACGACGCACGGATTGTCGATGCTGAGGAGCATGCATATGGTATTTCGGGCCGTCATCGGCAATGAATTTTTGGCAAAACAATTTCGCCCAGCTCTGGTGGAGCAGTTCGTTGGCATCGTCTTACTCTGGCGAACAACACTATTTCGGGGATACTCGGATGAGTTTTTCTAATTTAATTTAGATTTTTTCGAATTCGGGGCTCTTTTTCGTTTTGTTTTTTTAGAAATCTCAGTTTTGAAATGTGTTATTTTTGACATCGAAATTGGGACAAATTGGCTTTGGGACTGTGTTGTGCTGTCTTAATTTGTTTGGGGTGTTCTTGCGAATCTAATATGTAAATATGCAAATTAATATTCTTCGTTTGTTTGCTTGTTCGGTTGGTGGTACGGCGAACAGAACAACGAACAGTACAAGGAACACTGTATCGCAGTGCACTGGGTGGCAGCATGAGCAATGGGATCATAATTATTTTGTGCACGGAGCTGTTGCGTCAGTCGGCATTTGGCAGGATATCGTGTTTCATAGAACTTGAGAAATATGCGGTGACATTTTTCTTAAAGTGACTTTGGGAATGTGTAAAGTTTTTCGGTTGTTGCTTTCTATTTTCAGTAGAAGCTTGGGAAAAGGACAAGGAAATGTTTGAATATGTATGCACAGTTTATTCGAGAGGAGTAGAAAATCTGGATAATGAAATTCAAACTGAAGGTTGGTATTCTTTATTACGGGACTACATCTGGTCTGGTCTGAGTATCAATGAAGTCGACCATTTGCCTTGTAGTTGATACGAGGTACGAATTAAAAATTTAGGATTCTCAGCGAAGAAATATTCAGAAGAACAGACGTTGACATTCACCACCATATTGTAGCAGCCAGGTAGGAAGATTGTAGGTACAATAATAGAAGTAGTTAGAGCCTCAAAGATCCTCCACCAACAAACAGCGCAAACCAAGCACATTTTCACGAGAAAGGCACAAAATCTAAAGGTCCTTTGAAGAGTTCCGAGTGTCCCACAAGAAATCCAAGCAATATACATTTGGATTTAAGTTCGAAACGCAGGGAACTACTCTTTTTATTAAAAGAAATCCATAAACATGTTTTTTTCTTTTAATTCCTGTGCTGAGCAGAGAACTCTAACAAAGGGACAGAAATCGAGGTCATTAAGACGCTCTTGCAAAAGCAACTTCGATAAAATCAAGCGACATTGCGAGGGGTGTAAGTTGAAGACCAACTTTCAGAAGTTGGGAACCATTCTGTTTAGGGCGCCTTTGTCTGCGCATTTTTTTTTTGTCTAGCTTGTAAGTGTAAATGAATTGGTTATAATAAAAATGGATATGAACTGAATCTGAAACTCAATGAAAGTCTTAACCAAGGACGTAAGTCGTCTTAACGCAGTTTTGAGTCCTGAGAAAATGTTCTCTGTGTCTTGCTTAGCAAGTTTACCGGCGATCTCATTTCCCGTGACCTGTGACTCAAACCAGACTCAGTGTATTTAGGCTTCCAATTGCGTTTATACAAGCTTTACACTCTTTAACTACGTTGGTCGTAGTGAAAGGGTTTATCAAAGCCATAAGTGCAACTTGGCTTCGAACGCATATGCGTATTTTCCTAATGGAGAGCAAAATCTAACGTTGTCGTCTTCCACCAACGCCGCGTCCTAAACCGGTTTTAGAGCTATCTCTGAAGACACGACTACATACATCATTTCCCGCCTCAGATTCTGACCGAAAGTATTCCTACAAACAGGAAAAGTGGGTTTCGTGCTTTCCCTGGAACAGGTTCAGGAGTCATAGCACCAGCCATGCCCATAAGACCGAAGTTTGACTGTCAGTGCTCCAGGGCACCCGCCCAATTATCAAGCCTTCGCCCATTAATGACGTTGTCTAATATGTAAAAAGGAGGGCAAAGCATATTTAGTGGTCTTATCGTAGTATGGTAGTATGACGATGTCGTCAGATGACGCCACCGGATGTTGCTACGTTTGATCAGTTACAAGTTGCGTGTCATAGGTCTTTTTGGTGGCAGGACCACCAGTGGTCCCTACCAGTACTTAAATCACGGTACCATGGGAGTCAGGAGCCAACCGGATCTCGGTCCGGGCCTGACTTGTTGAAGTAGGCCCCCTTGTGGCTTAAATCCAAAGTCGCGGGAAGGGTCTTCCTGTTGGTTTGACCTAATGTTGAGTTGCAATAAGTACTGGGTGCTGTGACCCTAGGTTTTGGATTGTTTTTTAAAGGATGCCTGTGGGGTGACCAAAACTCCGAGGTATTTGTATTCCTTGACTATATCCAGTTCAATGTTCTGCCAGGTTCATTTTGCATCCCTTGCGTGACGCCCCCAACCATTCCCGAAAAATCAAAACTTTGGATTTGCTGGTATGAACTGCAGGTTCCATATACGGCAATACTGTTCCAGCTTGGAGCATGCTTGGGGTTTCTGCGAAAATTACGATGTCGTTGGCGTAGAGTAAGAGTTTTATAGGAAATCCTTCAAGAGGCAACCCGCCCGGAAGAAATTCAAGTAGAACATCCAAAAATATTGAAAACAGAAGAGGACTCAGTAGACATCCTTGCTTTACTCCAGAATTTGTTTGGAACCGATTAAGCAAGATATTCCCGTCCCACTTCGTAAAATTGTTGCAGAACCTTTTAGAACTTTTGTCTCAACTCCTATGTTGCTGAGGTTAAGAAATAGTGATCTTCTATCGATGGAGTCAAAAGCTGCCTTAAAGTCTACAAAGAAAGCGTATAGTTTTTTTTTCGGTCCAAGCAAATCCGAGCGATGTTTGTGAGAGTAAATATGTTGTCAATCGTGGAGTACTCCTTACGGAACCCGGCTTGAAACTCGCTTAGCAGGTCGTTTTCACATATCCAGGTTGCTGGGCGCTCCAAGATGACTGCTGTAAAAATTTTGGTTACAGCATTTAGAAACGAAATCCCTCTATAGTTGGATGGATCATTTGGATCTGCTTTCTTGAGAATCGGAAAAATTATATTTTTTTTTGAAAGCTTCTGGAACTTCGCCGGTTGTAGATATATAATTGTATGTTTCCGTGAGTTTCTGCAGGAAGTGGTCAGTTGCATTTTTGAAGAGCTCATAAGCAATACGATCTTCCCTTCGAGCCTTATTCAGACGGCACCTATCCATAACTTTTTCAACTTCCTGTAGGGTTATGGGGGAGTCTAAGGAGTTTACTTCGGAATACGGTAGTGCAAATTATATTTCATTCCGGTCCTTGAGCAAATAACGTACCGCTCAATGCTTTAGCCAGTTTCCAAAAGGACTTGCTGTCTTTGGGGTGCGCAAGTTTTAGCGATAAATTATTTATGTAGAGTTTTTGTTTTTCTTGGCATATGATTTTAAAGCTTCTGTTTGCTTGCTGGTACATACGTGTTATGTGGTCGGTACCTATGCGTCTTAGCAGACGAAGGCAGGCGAATGATTTTTTTCTGGCTTTTTCACATTCCCAATCATACCCGGGCTGCCTTCCTGGTATTTTTGTTTCTGTTTGCAAGAGTTTAGCTGTGTTCAAGATGCAGTTCGTGAGGATTTCCGTGCCTCTAGCAGATAGGAGTTCGTTATTTTCTATATTATTGATTTCCAGAGTAAGATTCGCTTTATACCTTTCTAAGATTGCGTCTTTCCAGCGTAGTTTTGGAAGAAGGCAATTTTGCTGAACTTCGGTATTGGTTTGTCGCAAATTTAACTCTAATTTGACGGATATTGGTAGTTGGTCTGAGTATGTTGATTTGGAAACTACTAGGTCTGTTGCATACTTAAGCCAGTCCCCCTGCAGCAGACAGTAATTAATTGTTGAGCACGCGGTACCTCTTAAGAAAGTTAAATTTCCTTGTTGATCACTATTGGTTTGTCCACTAAGTAACGAGAGGCCTATAGTTTCGCACATTTCGATGATTTATCTCCCGTTTGCATAGGTAACTGCATCTGTTGACTTTCTCACTTCACTCACCGATCCTTGCAGCAGCTCTGGCCCAACTCTTCCATTGATGTCTTCAATGACTTCTGTCTTCTTCTGTCTCGCCCATTTCCAGCAGAAAATTGTATAAACTCGTGAAATCGTTCATCCAGTTGTTGCAATTGATGTAAGTTGGAATAATATACAATTTTAGGGTCCCAGCTTCAATCTTTACTAAATGTCTGTCGAAGTAAAGGAGTGTACTCACGCTCAAACTTTTCCACGGTGCGACGAATTGCCTGCACCCTGAAACCATGATGACGACCGACCCACAACGAAATTCACGATGCGTATTTACAACTCAGCCGGAATTTCGATTATTTTTTAATAATTTCAGCACGTTCGGAAAGCGTAAAGTGATGCATGATAAAATGGCAAACCTAACTGAATATCTTGACAGCTGGATGTCATTGGTCACTTTGACAGCTGCTGAAACATAACAATTGGAAAAACTATCATTGCTGTCTTGTCACCCTTTACAAGGAACGAGTGCGTGTCGACTATCTGGTAGTCCCTGTCTGGGTTAAATACTGACAGATCCGCAATTGACCAAATATACATACTACGCGTACCTTGGAGAAAACCCAAGAAACTTAGATCGATACTCACAACATATTTTTCAGTTTTTGAGGCGGCATATGTGAGTCTTTGTAGAGATAGACAATACAGGGCTATGTCCAGTTTAAGTGTCGTTGCTTAACTCGTCAGATTTGTGGAAGATATTTGCATGTAGGAGGATATATCACAAAGACCTTTCTTGACAAGAAAGTGTTAGGACCATGTGACTTCTTTCCTGCACACATGAGAAAATTGTACCAAATTCCCAAAAATCTGTGCAACAGCTGATGAAATTGGCATTATTGGCGAACTGTCGTTGAAGCGACAAAAATGAATTTAGTTGTTTATGAGGACAAAACCAAATACTGGACAAAACACCTTAACTTGGAGATAGTTAGGGATTTTATCTACCTTGACTCCACTAAGTATTAACTCAGATAATGACACTTCATGAGAAGTCAAACCAAAAGTTATAGTACACTTGCAAATCGATGTTGCTTTGATCTAGGAATGCAACGGACTGATAGTGCTTTATCGCGAGAAACGTCTGCGAATACGTTGGTCGTTTTGAACGCAAGATTCTTCAAGTGAATTTTGGTCTGACTTGTGTTGACGGGCTTTGGAGGAGGAGATAAAGGGTGATTTTTTTGCTCCTTGGTTTTTCAGTGTTCTATTTTCGACATCTCACGCATGATTAGTGACAAGTGTCAAAGTCAAACGAGGCTTACAAATTACTGAATTTTGTTATCAAAATTCGTGCTCTGTGAAAAATGTTGTTCGCGTACTTAGATCATTTTGCCGTCATCATAATCGACCTACTGAGCAAGCAATTCAAGCCATAGTGATCAAATTTCGCACTAATTTCACGCTATTGGACGTCAAGCCACCTACTCGTATGCGTAGAGTGCATACAGAGGAAAATATTGCTGTTGCATCCGCCAGTGTTAATGAAGACCGTAACTTGTCCATTCGTCGCCGTTCGCATCAATTGGGATTCTGTTACTCGCTGCTCAAGGATCTTGGTCTAAAACCGTACAAAGTATAGCTCGTGCATGAGCTGAATCCGAACGACCTGCCACAGAGTGGGCCCTAGAAAAGCTGGAGAAAGATCCGGTTTTTTATCGAAAAATTGTGGTCAGCGACTAAGCTCATTTCTGGTTGAATGGGCATGTTAATAAATCAAACTGGAGTATTTGGTCCGATGAGCAACTTCAGGAAATACAAGAGCTGCAAATTCACCCGAAAAAATGCACTGTTTGGTGCGGTTTGTGGTCTGGCGGAATCATTGGCCCGTATTTCTTCAAGGATTTAATTTGCGGCCCAATTTCAGTTAAAACTAAAGGGTTGGAGTGGTTAAAGAAAGTTAGGACAAGAGGCATAGGTGGAAATAAAAATATTCTTGAGGGAGAGTTTGCTGAGGTGGTAGGCGACGAGAGGCAGAATATCGTTAACTTCACGAAGCATTCTAGACATTGACTTCAGGCGTCTGTATTAGATTGCGCCGGAAAAGTGGCACAAACCTAAGATTGCGTGTGCTGGTGTTAAAAGAAATAAGTTGAAGTAAAGAAGGGCAATAATATCAGCAATTTTTCGACGTATAGAAACGTGTTGTAAATTTATAAGTTTTAGCCGATCAGTATATAGTGGTAAGTTTTGGCTATCATCTCAGGGAAGACCACGTGAAGCTAATCGCTAAAACCTGAGTTGAACAGCTTATATCCGGAGGATGTGAGTTCTGTAGTAGGGTGACCAAACTTGGCTAGCATTGAATATGCTAGGGGCCTAACAAAGCTTATGTAGAGAAATTAGTAACATAAGGATTGGAAAAATCCGTAGACGAACGCTTGATGAAACCAAAGGCAGAGTTGACTTTTTTTTTATTGTATTATCAATGTGAGAACTGAAATTGAGTTCCTTATCACAGGTAACACCAAAATCACGCAACTCATTTACTAAGGGAACAGATTAAAGATCATATAGCAGCGAGGTGAAGTAGGAGGGCGCTTACGGGTATAAATTATAGCCTGGCACTTATTGACGTTAAGCTCGAGGAAATTCTTTTGACACCAAGTACAAACTCTGTCTAGATCTTCCTGCAGTGGTAGACTCTCTGAGGAAGATGATAAGAGTATATATCTAAAGATCTTCATATCATCTGCCTAAACAGATATGAATTTTTTTGATACACTCAATATCATTAATAGTCAGACTAAATAATAAGGGACCAAGGTGGCGACCTTGGGGGACACCAGAGGAGGCTTTAATTGGGTCAGAAACCAAAACATAGTAATGTCGTTCATTTTAACAGCATTGAACCCATGTTATAAAGCTTATTTGGAAACCCAGAGCCTTTAATTTTAGAAGGATAATATCACGATAAATTCTATCAAAGGCTTTGCTGAAATAGGTGGCAATCACATCAACTTCATTTCTAGATCCTAGGGCACATTGGTGGTCGTAGATCGACCTTTGAGAAATTCGTCCTTGTTATAGGAAACAATAGATTTACAGTGGAAACACATTCTGTCATACGAGTAGATCAAGAAAACTCAGAGATGATGGAAAGTTAGCCGATTTACTTTTTTTTTGATGAACGGAAATGAGTGTATGGTCCATTCGGTTTAGAGAGTTTGGCAAAGTACAGAGAAATTTATTTGGGCAGACTAGTAGTAGAAGAAATCGGTGTCGGAACGCGGTTTTAAGTACGTATACCAGAGCGTATTTCTCTTCTTATGAAGAGATCGCAGATTTTTATTATACCGGGGTGGTGACGATGAGTAATTCTTTTTGGGTAAAAACAGTACAAATTGGGAGAAACATTTGAAAATTTCGGTGTAAAAGGATGCGAGAGCATCGTAAACCGTAAAGTTGGGGTTATCGTAAAAAAAGTCAAAATTGGCCATACTGAGGAGGTTGTTCAGTATGAAAATTAAAACTGTAAGAATGCTCAATGCTCATAGAAATCGGGATTAAGACCATTGTCATACGTCAACGTAAGAGAAAGGGGAGGATGGTAACAATGCAACTTAGAGAGAAGATGTCTACTTTCTAAAACGACGCAGTTATCTGTATCAGTAGCGAAGACTAGGTCGAGTTGTCTGCCAATGTTATTGGTGACACCACTTAATTGATACAGACCAGAGTCAGTAGGGCAGTCGATGAAAAGATTTTCTTTATCAGAGGTGGGATTTGTTGCAGTGAAGTAGGACTGGTCAGTCTGAGCCCATACAAGCTTAGGTAGATTAAAACCATCTAAAAAAATAACAACGTCGTTGGGATCAGCAGCATTAAAAATGCAGTCGCCTGCATCAACAGCTAGTTGGTAACCTTAATTGGTTGAGAAGGGCGAATATAGCAGCAACCAATATGAAGATAGGTTGCGCTTGCAAATAGGAATTCTAGCGCAAACGAATTCAAAGAATGCAGTGGAGGATTATTTAAAGAGTCTAGACTCGAGACGAGAGGGTATAGCTAGAAGTACACCACGGCCATATAAATTCTCTGCTTTATCTAGACCATCGTCACGGTGTAAATCGAAGTGTTGGGAAAATAATTCATTATTCTTATTATTAGGGGTGAGATTGGTTTCTGTGAAGGCGAAAATGTCGTACGGCGGAAGGTATATAGCAGAAATCTTAGTTCGTGAGAGGATTACGAGCGTTTTGATAATACAGAGACAGACATTTGGGAGACTTCGACAAAGAATTGAGTTAGGGGCCCTGTTAATTTTTGAAACTAGACCGTGTTCTCCAGAGGTGTAGTATGCATTTGGACTTTACGTGAAATGCAAAAGAAGAGAGATCATTAGTCACGTCATCAGGAGTCACATCTAATTGCTCATGAAAACGTATAAACGCAGATCATTATGATTAGTGGGGAGGCCCCTTTACATAATGGCAACATTGGTTTTCGTTATACCGTCGATACATACAAAATCTGGCTTATCATAGAGATAAGCGAGATATAAACGAACATTATCAAATAATCTGCGGTCTCATAACCGAGAGAGAACATACCGGCCATCTTCCCCTGAATCGATAAGGTGCTTGTTTAACTTTGCCTTTAGAGGAAGTATGGTTTGGGGTCTAAAAAAGAAGGTGGTGTGGTATTAGGGTGGGAGTCTAACTTAGAAGATGTGGGGCGATTTTACATAGGGGAGCGAATAAAGTTAGGATATGCCGTTTTTGTTCGAGTGCAATGAGGAGATGTTGTTAGGTTTTTTAAATGACTGGGAGGAGGATCAAGATTAAAAGATACACGTTTGAGAATTGGGTTGAACGGGTTGGAACAATGACCTTCAATGGCACTCGCTATCTTTCAATGATTTCAAACTTTCTTTGCTCAAAATGCACAAGCTGAACGCGGTTGACATGTGGTTCCAATAAGATGGCGCTACATACCACACAGCACACGAATCGGTGAGCAATTAATCTCTCGTTTTGGATTGGTGAATTGGCCATCTATACGTCAACTATGGCGATAAACCAATGTCAATTGCAACTTTGGAAGACAATATTACACGTGTTATTAGCGAGATACCAGCCAATATCCTCGAAAAATGTGATCCAAAATTGGACTCTCCGTATGGACTACTTAAAACGTAGTCGTGGTTAACATTTACGTGAAATAATCTTTAAAAGGTATGGCAAGCATTGATTTATCAACACAAATAAAAATTGTGTACATTTTTTTAAATTTTCCTGTGTTTTTTTTTTGACAATTGAAAACCAAACGCTTAAAAGTTTATCCATTATAGTAACGAACTCCAGGTGTTCCACAGCAACATCGACTTTTTGAATAAGTCATGCAAAACTTTCTGGCCAGAAGAGTACTCCATTTTTACCTGGACGTAGAACAAAGTATTGTAGAAGAAAATCTCGCTTTAGGTTATACGCACAAATAGAAGCGAACCTCAACAGGCAATTTGTCAAAGACCCCAACCCACCCAGGACTGTATCGCCACCTAAGTGGGTAAATAAGAACAACGTCTTCTAAGTAAATAGGCCTCTACTGGAACCGCGTAATAAAGCCAAGTTTTAAGAATAATGATATATGTAATGGGTGGCCAGATAGCAATGAGGCGTTTTCCAATTGTTATGTTTCAGCAGGTGTCAAAGTTACCAATGACATCCAGCTGTCAAAATATTCAGTAAGGTTTGCCATTTCATAACGCATTGTTTTGTGCTTTCCGAATGTGCGGAGATTATTAAAAAATAATCGAAATTCCGGCTCAGTTGTAAATACGCAACGTGAATTCGTCGTGGTGTCAGTCGTCATCATGGCTTCAGTGTTCAGGCAATTCGTCACATGGTGGAAAAGCTTGAGCTGGGGTATATTTTTTTGGATCTTAAACCAACAACAAGACAGAGATTGGCGCAATGAAGAAAACATAGCGGCCGTAGCGGTTTTGACCCCATATTGTTAAAATGGATACCTTCTTATCTGGAGAACCGTTATTATAGTGCTCGCTGTAGATCAGTCTTCTCAACCCCGTTTTTAGCCAATTCTGGTGTCCCACAAGGAAGCCATCTAGGCCCCCTCTTTTTTATTTTAACTTCAAACGATCTTGACAGGATTATTAAATACTGCTCCCTATCTACATATTTACGCCGACCACACTAAGTTCTCCAAGACAATTTCTTCAGCCCAGGACTTTATTCTTCTTCAGGAAGACCTCGATAGGTTTTCCGCTTGGTGAATAAAAAATTGCTTTGAACTTAATGTCTCCAAATGTCAATCTACGACTTTGTCTCGCAAGTCCAATAAATCTTCCCCTCGACTTTATATTCTGCATGACCAACCTATACCCCAGGTCCAATCCCTTCGCGACCTTGGAATATTATACGATTGGGAGTTAAACTTCCGTTCGTATATTAATGGGATAACCCTTAAAGCTAACTCGTCACTTGGTTTGGTCAATCGTTGGTCTAAGGAATTTTGCAACCCTTATGTGACAAGATCACTTTACGTTACCCTTGTCCGGCCCCTTCTCGAATATGCTAGCCAAGTTTGGTCCCCCTTTCAGCGAGTTCATACTATATAGTATATATATCCCGAATCGAGAACATTTAGAATCGTTTCCTTCGATTTGCCCTTCGTGGACTACTAGCATGATCCGTAAGATCAACTCAAACCTCCCCCTTTTTGATTTTAACCTGAGCACTTCTCGTTTTAAACTTGATCTCCTCCACTACTCCATTACCTCCTAACATTTGACTGTTGTTAGTTTTTAAGTCCTAGTTTTTAAGTTAGTCTAAGCTTGTATTAAGGGAAATAAATTGGGGGCGTTAAAAATATTAAATACCTAGAAATGTCGATTCGGTGCCGATCAGCTGAATTGGGTATCGCCAGAGAGTCAACCTGGCTTACTTTGCGGTTGGATTTGGGCCTACATCCGTATAAGATTGTGCTGAAGCACGAATTTAAGCGTGACAATGCCGTGAGTTCGCTAATTTGGCGCTGGAAATTTTGGACGGGGATCCGGATTTTGGCCAAAAAATTACCTTCTCGGACGTGGCCCATTTCTGGCTCAGCGGCTATGTCAACATTATATTGGAGCGACCACATTAATGCATCCACAAAGATTGACTGCTTGGTGCGGTTTGTAGGATGGCGCTATCATCGGACCTTATTTCTTTCGAAATGAGGAAGGAGACACAGTTACTGTCATTGGTCTCAGATATAGAGCGATTTTAACCGACTTTCTGCGATCAGAGCTCGATAACATCGATATATCCGAGCTGTTGTGCCAACAAGACGGCGCTACATAACATACAAGCGACGCAACGCTCGAGGTTGTGAAGGAGAAATTTGGAGATGTGTCATCTCAATTGGCAGCCGCGATCATGTGATTTGACACCACTCGATTATTTTCTCCGGAACTACCTCAAGTCCTTAGTCTACGCTAACAAGCCAACCACTTTGGACGAGCTCGAGGCCAACATTCGACACTCTCGTGCTGGAATATCGCCGCAAATATAGGACCGTTTGAAGCACTGCCAGCAAAGCCGAGTCGGCCATTTGAATAACGTGCTATTCCGCACAAAATGGCATGAAGGTACATATGTAGCTTCAAAATAAAGCCAGAATCAATTTTGTATCTCACACAGTCGTTGTTATCTGGTCACTCTATAGATAAAGAGACCCATGAATACCTCACTGTCCACTACTTCCCAAAATTTTCAAATACTCTGTAATGAGTTTCCAATTTTTACAAATTCTTAAGGACATCAAGGTGAGTGGACAGTTTTGGATGTTCGATCATAAGAAGAAAGGGTACAAGGCTTTTGTAAAAATGCAATGGGGTTAACAGAAGCGCTTCAAAATGGGTTCAAAAAGACTTAAGTGTGATGAAGAAGAGGCTGCTTTGCTTTGCCGACCCAGAAAACTAATCTTATTTAATTAAATAGCTGATTACATCTGCGTCGAGTTACTATTCGAAAATAAATTAAAGTCTGGCTACAGATAAGTCTTGCATCTACCTAAAGGAGAAGCAGTAAATTACCTGGGGGTCAAATTGCTTTACTTTATCAGAAACAAGGCTCAGTTGATAGCGCATGGGACATATTTCTGAATGGATGCACAGGCTATTATTATGTTGCATTTAAAAGCAATATTCTAATCAAAACTGTATTCTATTTCCAATCAACAGGTATACATTTAGAGTATACAGTGTCTTCATTTGACACCCATGTCTAACAAAAGCATAATCGAACGACTGTGAATATTACATTCTCGACTCAAATTAAATCTCTGAAATTGGTTAAGAAATGTTTACCCTTTCAGAGATTTTAATTAAGATCCAAATACATCGATCCCTAGAGCAATCCTGAATGTATCACTTGATTTGAAATGTATATACAATATCTGTATCCCCCAAAAATACCCCTTTCAAGTTCATTCTTTAATTTTCCTTCGTAAGTACTCTTCGTCAATCCAAGGAGACTAACGACTTCACCCCTAAAATCTCAATGATAAATGAAAAGAATGAACATTTCTTCCTCTTCTCATAGTAAAAAAAAAATAGCAGAAATAACAGAAAACACCATGCACATTATACACTTTTAATTGAATCTCAAAGCCAGAAAGACCAAAAAAATAATGAAACAAACCAAAAAAAAATCACAAAGTATCTCAAAAATACTTCACACACAAAATAGTTGCACCACTGCTGTGTCAGCCGCCAAACCATACGAAATTAGAACCAGGTTAAATAGCAGAATAGTCCATAGTCTCGTCACCATCATCACTATTCCGATAGTCCGATATTCTGATTCCCTCTACAACCACAGACTCGTTGCATGCCTTCTGTATTGTATTTTTACTGTGTATGTGCCTTCCCATCTCTTGTCGATGCATATTTTCGTAAAAATTATTCAAAAATTCTAATTTTCTTCAAAACAAGAAAAAAGGAATATTTTTAAATCTGCCAAAAAAAAAACCCTCTACATGTACTCGTATTTGTGGTATGTTAGCCGACACCACACCTACAGGAATTCACCCCCCCCCCCCCCCCCAAAAAGAAACAAAAAATACTTTTCTTCATATCTCAAAAACACTAGTGGGCGATTTCGAAAAATTTCAAAAAAAATCCCAAAAAGATCGCTTGGAAAAGTTTATATTTCACATAAACGAAGCATTTCTACTCACTAAAACAGGCATTCTCAGGAGAGCGATTTTTTTCTTTCCCTCGATCGCTCGCTCACAGATAAAATTATGCTAATAGTGTGCGTATGCTGTTAGTGTATTGAAACTTAGATTTTTAATTTAGAAAAATTAAATAAAAAAAAAAAATTGTTCTTCATCAAGATAGAAAGATACAAGATTCTTCAACGGCGTGTTGTTTCTTGGTGTACCGTCAGTCAGTTTAGTCGAACCGCAGCATTCGCTCCAACGACGTCAGCTGCTCGGACTATCGTAGAGATTTAAATTTGTTTCTTTCCCTAGAGTAAGTTTCAATACCAAATCAAAGAAATCATTTTCTTTTTCTAAAAACTTGAAAAAGAGGATTCTTTTTTAAAAAAAGTGACAAAATTCTAACTTTTTTATAAAAAAAAAAAAAAAATCTACTAAGCAACTCCAACTTATATCTGTATCTTTCCTTACAAAAATAAATATTGACACTTTAAGTGCTTAAGCTACAACGTTACATAACTTGAAAAATAAAAATAAAAACTTGTAAAAAAAAAATTTAAAATTGTGAAAAACTCCTTAAGGACTACAATGGGATAACAGTGACTGAAGGATATCTTCATTGGATAACTGTGATATGATTTATAAAAAAAAATCAAGTGATTTCCAAGTGTTAAAACTAAACAAACTTATATTTTTGAAAAAAAAATTTTTTCTTATAGTGTTTTTATATAAAAAAAAATATTTTAAAATAAAAACTAACCTCGATCTATGGCAGATTTAAAAAAAAAATCCTTAAAACGATTTCTACGAAAATAAAAATGGTTGTTCTAAAAATAGGAAAATCTCTTGAGCTCAGTGTTACCTGATACACAAAACGCACTGAAAGCTAACAAAAACGGAACGAAACGAAACAAAAAAAAGTATCTTTATGATGAAAAACAAAAAAAGAGTTATGCAAAGAAAAAACGACCAAGAAGGAAATGAGTGAATTAAATGTGGCGCTGTGTGTGCATGTGTGTGCGTTTATTTTTTTTGAAAAAAAGTGTGTAAATGTGTTCAAATTTCATCTGGAACAATGCGTTTGACTATCCAAAATTTAGAGAAGAAAATAATTATAAAAAAAAAAATGGTTTTTAAGTATACAATTTGTAGATACGAATATATTTGACACACACTTTTTACATATCCATGCACATATTTGTACACATGCACTCACACACACTACTGTGACTACATCACTAACATTTGTCAAGAAGAAATATTTTCGGAAACACCTGCCAAAAAAGCGTAGGTGTTTGCCATTTGATACTATGCCCTCGGCTAATTTGGGTCACAACTGTCACTTTGACAGTTTTTTTTACAATAGTTTCTTTTTTTTTTCAAAAAAAGAATAACTTTTTTTTGAAAAGTTTTTGTTTCCTTATTTCCTCGCTGCATTTACTCAGATTTATTCTGCTGTTGTTTTTGCCTCGATTTTAACCCATATCAACGGAGCTGATGACAGTTGAGAGAAATCATTCGTTTTCCAATGTCAGAATAGCTGAAACAGTCACTTTTATTTTTCGATACAGTTCAATATCTTGAGTTTGAGTCTGTAAATCCCTGTCGATGTAGTTGGATTTGATAAGGAAAAGGAAGTAGACCACTTGATGCCTGTCGGAATACCTGCCGTGATTGCTCAATTTCTTCTCAATTCGTCAAACTTACATCATAGCTGTCAATCTAAAATGACAGTTGTTTTAAAATGGCACTTAGTTTTAAGGAAAACTCGATGAAAGAACATCAAAGAACACGTTCGCTTTTGTAAGCTTTCAACAAGAACACATTAAAAGAAGCATCTTTCACAAAAAAAGAGCAGAAAGAGCATTTTTTTGACAGATTGACATGGTAAAAATGAGAAAAGAAAATTTAATGCAATATTTGTGTTGACTATTTCTGAAATGAACCGTGTCTCCTATTTACTAAATATCATAGCAAGACCTGTTAGGTAGATATAACCGAAAATAGCAGTTCCTAGCTAAGAAAAAACACTTAGTTGTATCGTAAGCTGCCTAACAATAGACACATAAGATAGCAAGTTTATTTAAAAATTTGATAGCGAGCTTAAAGAGGTCCCTACAAAAGGTATATTAAGCGGAAAGAAGGCCCATTGGAAATGGCCGTTCCCATTTCCGAAAATGTTATTATTGCCCTCTAGCATTTAAACGTTGATCATGCTGAATTCGTCGAAAGATCGCTGGAGAAGTGCAGACTAGGGTAGTTCGTCTAAAATATGTTAATTTGCCAGAAATGCTCAATGGACTCCTTCTCGTGCTTATAAATGTGTAGACTATCCCTAGTCTCCGGGCTTACCTATCTGGTATCCGGTGTAATGTGATGAAGATATTGTCTTCTTTCGTACAGTGTATAATGTTCTTGACTTCAGAAAATAAAGCACTGGCGAAACCAGCAGGATAGTTGTTGTAATGGTGAAGGTTCAGGTAAAAAAAAAAACATCTTATATTGAGCTCCTTCATCACATGCACAATTTTTCGGAGTACCAGGGTTACTAGTACGAGTAATTCAAGGAAGTGCAATATGGTGGTATTTGCTTATTTTGTTGAGAGTTATGAAATAGCCCTATACAATCTGGATTTTAAGAAATGGGGGATACCAGTGATCTGATAACAATGTCTATTAGTGAGACTTTGGTCCGATGAAATCTGGAAAATTAAAGGACACTGAAAAGATGGTGGTTGTTAAAGCCGACTTATTTGATTGTTTTTGAGCCATCGATTGATGTAGACTAACTATATAATGCTGTAGAGTTTCCGGTGGGAATCACGAATTTAAGCCGAAAGCCAAAGCGTTTCAGGCTAAAAATGCTGTTCGTATGGGTTTCTGAAATAACAAAAAGCGTTTCGAATCCGACATACCCCTTGCTTTCGATAGCAAATCAAACATTTGTGATCCTAAAAGGTGATACTGCTCTTTGGTTTAGGGCGCGGCCTTTTGATTGCAAATCAATATATTTCCGAATTCCTGCAGAAACTAGTATGAATCCATTTCTTCCTTGACATATGGAGACTCCTTACCTCCTTTTAATAGTTCACATTTCAGTTGACTGTTTTCTGGTATCATGTCCCGCCTTGAAATGAATTGCCATAGACATTTCAAGTTGGCATAGGCTCGGGTCCCTACTAAACAACCGTGGATTGTGTTGCCTTTTGGCATTGAAAATTCTTCGGACTGATTCAGACGGCATCAAAGGCAGCATCTACCCCCATATGCTGAAGCGTGTTTCAGAGTTGATGAAAGAACTGGTTTAAGTCTCAGAGAAATCAGCACCACATATCGTGAAACATTGTCAATTGTCTAGGTTCTGTCTATACTTTGTGGGGCACAGGTTCAATATCCTGTCGAAATCAAGAATTTTTGATAAGAATACCTCATTACCGAACTTGCAATAGTCTGAATCTTTATTAGCATCAACACGGTATCGAAACTCCTTGCTCATTTAAACTTTTTTGTGATGCGTTCGCTATGGATTTGTATCCTAGCCGGACATTTTTTTTAATGTATTTGATCGCACTTGAGCTGCTCTTCTGTTCGGATTTGATCAAACGTGGCACACATATTTGGATTTATCTAAGCTTAAAAATATATCTGGGGGAAATATTTACAATAAATTTTACGTCATTCAATTACAATCCAGATCACCCTAGAGCTCACTGATTTCAAATGCTAGATTTGGCCAGTGTCGTCTTCATTTTGGAAGCCTTTATATCGAATAAATTCGACGTAAGAGAAGCTCCTTAGGTCTCAAGAAAATTAGAAGACAGCTTCATTGCTTGAATTTCGCTGTCGAAATAAGAAGTTTCAACGGAGCCATCACCTATAAAGTCCATTATCACTCAGAAATTATGTCTTCGTGCCCCAAGTTGCCGATCTTGAACATTTTTCTTAGCTGGCGACCCTTATTCCGTTTTTTTGCTTATGGCTGCAAACCTGATCTTTGCGCGCTTAGATTTGACGCATAGTTCGGTCTTATGGTAAGGTAGAAGTATCGGCTAACGAAGTTACCTTTACAGACCTTTAAACGGTCGTGAGTGGCATCTGCCTATTTGACAGTGCATTGAACTACTCCGAAGACGGGAGAAAAGATTCTTTCATCATTTTAGACCGCTTAAAAGACGGAAAATTCTGTTGGTGCGAAACATCACACAAGAGTTGGCATTCTAGAATTGCACTTACTCCTTGAGTGAGGACAAACCGGAGCCATCGATCAGTGATTTTCTTGTCTTGATTCATGTCATATTTTTGTTCAAAAAACTAGTCCTGAGGTACGCCACGTACGTAGCTAAGTTTTCTTTCATATTTTAAACATTTTCACCTCTAAGAAGTGAGCAATTATTTTAAACTTAAATTTAAAACTAAAAACAAATGTCTTCACTCACAGCCATTAAATTTGTAATAAACCTTTTGGCAAAAGCAACATTTTTTTTTTTTAAATCTTCTGTCACTTTTGATTTTACTCAAAAAAAATTTCCAACGCAAATAAGTTCAAAAATATCTTAGACAAAAAAAAATTGTGAAACTTTCACCAAATAATAATTTCAAGGCGCAACCAAACTAATTACCAAACAATACGTCAACAGATGGTATTGCATTATATCCGTTCGCACCTATATTTAGACCTCAACAATACAGTTGTTGGGAATCTTTGAAAATTCTGGCAATTTCTAATTAAAATTAATTTTTCTTTCAAAAATCGCTCATTTTGTAGCAAAAATAAGGAACGATTTTCTACAAAGTGTTATATAAATAATTAAAAATCTTATTTTCCTTCATAAATCCTAGAGGAGTAGGTAGCATCACCTGTTTTTGTGTCTTCTTTGAAAATCCGTATCAAGCCATTTATCACAATTTAACATATTGCCAATAAATTATTAACCCTCCCTATCTGTATTGTATCTTCCGGGGTAAAAATAAATCCTCAGAATAATCCCTTTTTTTTTTTTTAGATATATTTTCTTTGAGAGAGAAGACCAATTTCTTTTTCATCCTCCCACATAAGCACCACCTACACTGAATTGTCGGAATGTTTTGCCAGTAAATCAAGGCACATTTAGCTATTCAGCAATTGATGAAAAAGAAAACAGAGAAAAGAACGTATATTATATTTTTGTTCGTGTTGTCGTTGTTGTTGTTGTTGTTATATTTTGATTTTCTTGAAGAAAAACATTCGCATAAAGATTCGCACGTAAAGGAAATTCAATCCGACAAATTCTATTTATAATCAGCGTCAAGACTAACACATATCCCTTTTTGGCCACTCACTTTTCGATTATGTCGAGGAGAGACCAAGTGGCCAACAAATACTGATGTATTGACAATATAAACAAAAAACAACAACAAAAACCGCCCGAAATATGCTACTACGTCAGCTGTGAATCCCTGAAATTTTTTATTTATCGTATTATTAAAATTAATTTGATTTCTCTTGTATTTTTTTTTAAATCATATTTAATTTAACGAAAGAAAAAAAATGCAGAAATATATTTGTTTCTTAGTATTTTAAAAATAAAAATTTAGAAAAGAAATACCAATGGTTTAGTGTAGCGAAATTGATGTGGCAATAGAAAGATGAAAAGATACAGAGGCAACAGAAAATACCAAGAGAAGAGAAAGATTGCTAGCACAGAGACGGCTGGTTATTTTTAGAAAACGTGTAATGGTGATCTAATTTTGTTGGATATCATAAATTTTATAATTTCTTCAAAGTTCGTATTTCTTTTGCTGAAATTTCTTCAAAAATTTTAAACTCAAAAACAATATTTTAGATGGAAATATATGTAGTCTATATGTTTTAGGTTTTAGCCTTTGTCTAAATTACGTATCGTAGATATTTTTTTTAATTATTTAAAATTCATTGATCGAATTTAGCACACACTTTGGTAGTAGTGAGATATTTTCCAATATTTTCCTGTTGATTTCGGGTCTTTTTGGGGTCAATAATATCGCAAGAAGTTTTATAAAATTCTTGTAATACTGCAATAGCAAGATTTTTCCTCCTAGAAACAACTACAATAGTTCGATAGCTGATAGAAGATTAGTGCTCAATATGAATTTCATTTTCATTATGAATAGAATTACTCCACAACAACACTTGCCAATTGTACAAAATCTGTGTCCATCCTTACCACATTCACTTACCTCATCTTTCACAAACTTCCTGCCATTTCTTTAAACCATCTAAAAATAGTGATTTGTCAAACCCTTCACTGTCAAACTGTCTCACCGATTACCTCCTGACTTGAGCTGAATATTTTTGCTGCGAGTCACGTTTTAATGTTGAAGAACATGAAAGAGTCGATGGGAGCCAGCAGGTTTCGGCTAATACTGTGGATGCGGCAGCAATTCGTATCATAATGCATTCAACTTGACCACATCGGTTCCGCGTGATTGAGCTCGTGTATTGTTATGGTGGAGCCGTGTCCTTGCCAATTTATTTGTTACCAAATCGGTCCAATAATTCACTGAAGAACTGCTCTATGATCGTGCTTTCTTCTTCAAAAAGTTCAAGAGAGTTATTATCGAATTCCGAAAAAACGTAGCCATGACCATTCCAGCCATGGGATCGTCTTTGCTTTCTTTGCAGCAGATTCGCCTAGAAAAATTCATTGATGTGATTTTCACTTGATCGAGGGTGACGACTCGACTCAAAACATCTGTAGATTCCATTTAAAGATCTTCAAACACTACTTCGAAATTGACAGCTGTACCTGTTTGTTGTCCTCATCAATTTCTCATGCTTAACTAATCATGTAACTTATTGACTGCCGTTCCGTACGATATGCCTGCGGCCTCTGGTGCTTCGTGCACTTCCGTTCGACAATCAGCAAGAATCATGTCACCGACTTTTTTAACGATCTTCTCAGTAATCTCGATTGTCGGGCGGCCTGAGCACTCCTCATGAAACACAGATGTACGGCCACGTTTCCATTCATCGAACCAATATCTCACTATTGCCATAGATGGAGGAGCGTCCCCTTAGATAGTATTCAACTTCCCTTTTGTTTTTTCTTACGTTCTTCCATTCAATAACGAAAATCTAGCTACGGATCGATATTGCTCATTTTCCATTGTAAAGGGTCTTTCAATAAGCGCTTCCGGTCTTTCAATTTAAATAAATCAAATTCGTTTGAAAGGCCTATCGATGCCATTATGTATGGAATGTAACATCGTTCAAATGTCCTTCACGCCTTCTATGTGTAGCGCGCATCTGAAATGTCCAATTTTCAGGCTGAATTTAACCGATGACATGGGTGATGTTGACTTTGAGGGCCGATACAGAAAACGCCACAAGAAAAAGTCTGACGGGGTCTAATCGCACGATTTCGGTGGCCAGTTCACATCACCTCCACGTGAGATGACCATGCCCTCGAATCTGTGTGGCACGTAGCGCCACATATCGTTGGTATCCATATCATTCAATTCGGGCCAAAAGACGTATGTAATCATCGACCTATAGCGCTCGCCGTTGATGATGATGGACTGGCCAATGTTGTTCTCAAAGAAATATGGACCGATGACGCAGCCCGCCAGCCCAAAATCCACACCAAATAGTGACTTTATCGGGATGAATTGGAAGGTCTTGGATCTCATATGAATTGGTATCGTCCCAAATTCGACAATTTTGTTTGTTGACGTACCCATTCATCCAGAAATAGGCCTCACCGCTGGAGATGATTTTTCGATGAAAGTTAGGGTCTGTTTGCCACTGCTCCAGAGCCCATTCAACGAGCACACGTCATTGTCTATGATCGTTTGCCTTTAGCTCCTGCGTCAGTTGAATTTTGTACAGGAACAGGCCCAAGTCACGACGCAAAATTCGCCAAGTTGGGGTCTGCGAAAGGCCGACTTCTTGTGAGCGACGCGAAATCGACTGCCTCGGATTCTGCTGCACACTTTCACGGACAGCGGCGATGTTTTCGGCAGATCTTGCGTTTCGTCGACGCATGGGTGTTGGTTTATCGTTTACTGAACCAGTGGACTCAAATTTATTTGCCATATTGCGAATAGTCCTCTCAGTAGCACGATTATCGCGACCGTAAAATGGACGAAGCGCGCGTAACTCTGCCCAAACAGAACATCCATTTTGATAAAAAAATTTTATCATTTGCACGTGTTGTTGAACGCTATGTCCATACATGTTAATTTGGCAAAATAGACTGAATAGATGACAGCCAATTTGACAGATGTAGCTTCAACAGTATGGCCGCTCTCAACTTTCAAAATTCGGAAGTGCCTATTGGAAGACCCTGTATCATGGCCGTCAAATCAAACTGAACATATGAATCAATCGCCATCTCAAAGAAAGTAGGACTCGATGGTAATACCAACTTCCTTTAAAAACGACTGCTAATTGATCCACCCAAAGACCGAAAGTTTAGTTCATATGCCATATTAATGAAGATATCCCTCAACAATCATAGTTTAACTAAAAAGATACAGATATGAAGGAGCAAAATTAAAAGAAAAAAAAAACTATTCATTCTAAAATGTTGGACAAAATATTAAAAAAAAAAACTCTTTTCTCTCCTTCCAGGTTTTTAATCCCAAACCATAACCATGTCCGACGATGAGGAATACACGTAAGTATACAATTCCATCACAAAAATCACAAACGTCTCTCAATAAATCAGTTCAGGACACTGTTAGCACCAAAAAACATAGATCATTCCAAGACTTAGCAGTCACAAACTTTTATAAATATTTTCACACATTTTTCTTCAATACTTGTAATTCGTCTATAAACAAAAAAAAAAAAAATCTTTTATATATATACTTTTTGTTACATTCCAAGTGCATCTTTTTGTCACCTTTTGTTATGTTTTTTTTTTTTTTTTCTATATATTTTTTATATATGTATATTTTTTTTTAAGAATCCCTTCACTCTTTTTAAATGTGCAATGACTATTTCATTTGTTCCTATGTTAAATGTTATGTGAACAAAAATGTCGCACACACTTCAATCCAAAAATCCACATGCACTATTGTTCAATTGTGTTCCTCTTGTTTTTTTTTTTTGTATATTTCTGTTGTTCCTTAAATAATTTTTTAAATAATTTTATTTTTTAAGTTTAGGACTACAGAGCAACTGATTTTCGTAGAGTCTGTAAAATAATTAAGAAAAGACGAAAGGAAATATTTTAAAAATAAATTTTTGGAAGGAATTAAATTCAAGTGCGAGTACTTGTAATTAAGAAGGAATTTTGTTTATTAATTTTATGTATAGAGTTTTACCCAACTTTCATATATTCTATGTTTTAAACTAATGAATGTTCTTTCCCACTTATTTTCCCCCAAACCTTTACCCTTAAATCATATGAAAAACAAAAAAATTACACAAAACATAGTTCTGAAGAGGAGGAGGAGGAGGAGGAGGTCGTCGAGGAGACCAAAGAAGAGACGTAAGTTAACATCATTTCACTTGATCAGTAAAACTTATAGTCAAATCAAAAATGAATAGTGTAAAGTAAAGTAATTTCTAAATATCGTATACAACTCTATGAAGTAACATTTGAAATGAAAGTATTGTATCTACTGAATGAACTAACCAACACTTTGAAACATACCACCAAATGCACATCCATTAATTTTGAACTTTTCTTTATTTTTCTCTCTTTTATTGCAGCAAGTAAGTGTACCCCGATTTCAGTGAATCCTTAGACTTGTCATACATTTTAGATCGTAAGCAAATTCTTAATTGGTTTGATGAAAAGAGAAATAAAATTCTCACACATAATTGGGCACAATATAATTTAAGATAATAATTTTAAATTTAATTTTATTTCTTTATATATATCATATATAAAAAAAAAGAAGAAAATCATTCCAAAAAAATACTTGTACACATTTCATAGAACTTTTTATCTCTCATTCTCAAAAATATCCAATCATTTCAAAAAAAAAAAAAAAATCTCATAAAATTTTATCAACGTTGTTTTTTTTTTTTTTGGAAAGAAGAAATCATCTTTTTTTTGATTACTTAAGAAAATATTTCTTAATCTTAATATTTTAGTTTTTTTTAAAAAAAAAAAATAATTTTTTTTCTCTTTCTTTCTTCTTTTTTTCTGAACAAACCAAAAAAATATATATTCACACACATAAATTGAAAAATAATAATTTTTTTGTATGCGGGGAAATCCTTTGTTTAAAAATATAAACAAAACTAATTTTTGACGAAACTCGAAACATTCATAAATCTAAAAAAAAAAAAATAATAAAAACTCTAAAGAAAACCACCTCAAACACCAGCCGAGTAAGTTATAGTAAATCTGTTGTTAGCTCCAAGTATAAAAAAAAGCTGCTGCTATATTTATTATTATTTTTTTTTTTTGAAATAATATTTTACTTACTCTATAACAAAGCCTATATTGTAATACGAGTTTTTTTTTTTTGTTAAAAAAAAAAAAACAAAACAAACCAACAACATAAAATAATGAAGCTTTAGATGGATGTGATGAGCCAATTGGTATAGGAAATTTAAATTGATTTTTTGAAAAGAGTTTTTCTTATTCGTATTGAAAGAAGAAGCTTCATTGTATAACGTTTTGGGAAAGTAACGATTTTAGAAGTTCGTTTTCTTTTATGATTTTTGTTTTTTCTTTTTTTTTTTTGGTAATTTTGATTTTTGCGCCCACCCCGTTTAAGTGACTACTTTTTTTTTTTACTTTTTCTCTAAAACCAAACAAAAAGATGGTAGAACATTTTAATTAAAACATTTTGTATTTTTTGTGAGTAACGCGAAACAATTTTCTTAGTATTACATGAGTCTACAAACAAAAATCATTTACATTACACATTTTTTATAAATTTAAAATTTATTCAAAAAAAAAAACAGACAAATATATTGATACAAGAAAACTTTCTTAAAACATGCGGATACATGAAGCATTTGTAAATATTACAAGCTTTGTACATAGTCAAATTGAAATTAATATGAATTCATTTGTTTTTTACATTTAATATAAAATTTAAATTATCAGAAAAAAAATATACCAAAATAAATACTTTAAATGCAGAAGTACGAAAGAAAGTTATTGTAGATATTGTAGGTATAGTTGAAGAGATAAAAAGGTCACGAGCTTTTGAATTCCTAAAAGATATCGGTCCCAAGAGGGACCCTATTAATAGTACAAAATGCTTGCAATTATTTGGGTCTTTTATATAGAAAAACCTAACCACTCACCTCGATTTTTCGGCGCTTAGGTGCAACTTTTGTACGCTCCATTTTTCCCTTTATTTTTTAATTGCCATACTTTAAAATTACTCAAAATGAGCATAAACATTTTATTACTGATGGACTGACCTTAAATTGCGAGATCTAATTTAAATTCCATTATTATTTGTGAGTGATCCTTCACTGGTGATCTAGAAAACATATGGTTTGTAACAAAGGAAAACAAGATGGGTGACAAAAGGCTACCCTGCAGTGCAACGTTTTTTCCCACTAAAGTACTAAAGTACTCGTATTTTGACACCTTAAAGAGATAATTGTTGTTATTCAGGAAGCATAAAATATTATTAAAGAGTTTATAGCATTTATGAGTATAACTTTAGATAAAAATTGCGAAGAACTCAGAACTCAACTTAAAACTTTAGGATTTGGAGAGCAGAAACATTCAGCTAAATACAATATAAGAAAGAAGATAGCACAACTTTCATAACGAATGCTATTTCATGTAAATGGTTTAGGTTCTATATCCATTGCAGCAGCCAAAATAAGCTCTCAGCAGAATACAACTATTATATCTTTATACAATTTATTGAATATGTCAAATATTTCCAGTTCACCTTACTCTATTTATTGCATCATCAAATCAGACACATCTTGGAAAAGTTATATCTTTTTTGAACGTATATGATATGGGTAGTTCCCTGGCTACTAAGTTAGACTTTTAGTCAGTCGGAATAAATATAAAATATAATTTCTGACGCCTCCATCCCTTTAAAAGAGAATGGCAACACTAAGCCCCTGCTGGCGTCCTTTTCCTCGCTGTTAGGAGTCGAAAAAAAGGCCTAAATCTCCGCCATCTCTCTCACAAAAAGGTAAGAATGTTGGGTTACCTGACAGTCCAGGATGCTAAGAAGAAGATCTTGACGATATTGTTGGCCTCTAAGGGAAATTTGAATGACTACTTAATTAGCCACACTAAGCTTGCTTCCTTGCTTTGATATCAGCATTCCATCATGGGCTATCATCCTTTAATCCAAAGAATTGTTAAGAATTTCAAAGCTATCATTAGGAATGGATTTCGTTTTAAGTATTTAGAACTCACAGACCAAGCGACGCCATTTCCTCTGCAATAAGCTCGACAGCCCGTGAAACATTTCAATAACTCTGAAGGTCGTCAAATACTCAGAATTCTTTTCGATTAAGAAACCTCTATATTCTACATTGAGTACATTCGGTCTTTCATCATTGACGTGTCACCAACTAACCTTGGTTGGATGATTCGAGGATGTAGCAACAGCGATCCAAAATAGTAATTAAAAAAAAACTCCAGATCGCCTTGAAAAATGACCTTTGTGAGCAGTTTAGTGTTTCTGTAAAATTTTCTTAATGTCTTTCAAACTGTTGGACTTCTTTCTGTATAGTGAACTGCTTGAAGTCAGTTAAGACTTTTTTTTTTTAAATTGTAATCATCGTATTGCACTACAAAAGATTATCCTCGAAATTTGGAATTTTCTGCAACAGCAAACTTGCGAGAGTCAAAACACATTTTTTCCTGATTCTCATCTCTATAGGCTGCCGAATAATAGAGCTGAGAAATTCCATTCCGACTCCATTACTTTGTATATTTGCTAAGATAAACAAGTTATTGTATATTTCCTTCAATTTATATTCCACATCCATTTTGGGAGCTGCCTTAGCTCAAACATTCACAGCAAAATTGTTTTTGGAATATTGTTCTGTCTTACCCGTCTTCTCCATTGTTTTAGACTTCGTTAGATTGCTTAATTTTGGTCCGTCGTTAACCGGCATCTATACCAACATTATAGAGGGATATCGATAGCTCTGCTTATTACATGAAATTGGTTAAGCATCACTAGCTTTGTTGTATAAATCTTGGAATTATGAAGCCAAACAAAGTGTCCTTCCAATTTTCATACATTCAAAACCAACCAATAAAGTGGTATATAAAAAACCATCATTCCCATCGCGAAAGGCCAGAACTTTTTGTTTTACTGTGTTGAAATGTTTGTGCCTTGTGCTAAAACTTATTATATAGTTAGAAGAATTATTAAAGAATACCTGTTGGCAATATTTGTCTTTGAAAAATCATTTTGAAGTGCATGAATTCATCTCATTTATACAAAAAGCATTTTTGTGAGTCTTTATTCAGGTAGGGGTTTTTCTGCATTTAAAGTCTTAAATTTAAAAATAAAAAAAAAACAATACTATAAATATTCTCAAAAATATTATAAAAAAAAAAAAAAAATTGGCAGCATAATTTAAGGACAACATGCGAATAAATATTAGTGTTACTCTCTAATTTGTTTTGCATGCATTTTTCCCATTACTTAGCCTTATTTGCCTCAACTGCTGGCCCCCTTTTTTTCTCATCCAATAAAAGTATTAATTATTGTAGTATTATTAATAATTTATTTTTATTTAATATTTAAATTAATTTTAATTTAAATGTTGTGTATTGATGTATTGATGTTTCGTCCCCCTTCAACAAAATAAAAAAAAATAAACAAAAAACAAATCCACCCGCATTTATTCAGTGTAAATATTTCAAACACACGCAAATAATTCATACAAATTTTGTTACATTGCGGCAATTTGTTTTATTTACTTTTTATATACTCATATATGTATATATATTTTATGCTACTGTCCCGAAAAAAAAAAAAACAAAAAATAAAACCTAAAATTGTTGTCAATCTTTAAGTTTTTAATCAAATTGTGTTGTGTAACGCCATCTGTGTGTCCCAACCATTAGCAAACCCTGTACAAAAATATTCCAAAAATTAAAAAAAAAAAAAACAGCCCCAACTCAAAAGAGCTTGTTTTTTTTTTTAAAAAAAAAAATAATATAATAATAAAATAAAATAATAATAATAATAAAACCAATGCTTCACAATCTCAACGTTAAAAAAAAAATATCTCAAAATCTAAAAAAAATCCAAAAAGGCTATCATCTCTAATAAATCGTATTTTTGAAATTTTTTATTTTTTTTTTTAACAACTTAAAGAGGTGAGGGAGATCCAGAGTTCATTAAGCGTCAAGATCAAAAACGTTCAGATCTTGATGACCAACTGAAAGAATACATTAGCGAATGGCGTAAACAAAGGGCCAAGGAAGAGGATGAGTTGAAGAAACTCAAGGAAAAACAAGCCAAACGTAAAATCTCTCGGGCTGAAGAAGAACAAAAGATGGCTCAACGTAAGAAGGAAGAGGAGGAGCGTCGCGTTCGTGAAGTCGAAGAGAAGAAGCAACGTGAAGCTGATGAGAAACGTCAACGTCTTGAGGAGGCCGAAAAGAAACGTCAAGCTATGCTTCAAGCCATGAAGGACAAGGATAAGAAGGGACCAAATTTTACTATTTCCAAAAAGGAAGCTGGAGTTGTAATTATTCTTTTAGCCTCTTATCAACCATGCTGATTTTATAATTTCTCTTTGTGTCTTAGTTGGGACTTTCATCTGCCGCTATGGAGCGTAACAAGACTAAGGAGCAATTAGAGGAGGAGAAGAAAATCTCACTGTCGTTCCGTATTAAGCCCCTTAACATTGAAAATCTTGGCGATTCCGCGTTGCGTGAAAAGGCTCAAGAGCTGTGGGAAGCCATCGTCAAATTGGAAACTGAGAAGTATGACTTGGAAGAAAGGCAGAAACGTCAGGACTACGATGTAAGTGAAAAAAAAAATAACATCCTCTCCCTTTTTGAGAATTATACCTGACTGTCCGTTTTATTGTAGTTGAAAGAATTAAAGGAAAGACAAAAGCAACAGCTCAGGCACAAAGCCTTAAAGAAGGGTCTTGATCCTGAGGCTTTGACTGGAAAATACCCGGTAAATTTCCAAACACCCATTCCCAACATCTTTCGAAATTCATTGGATCAAATTTTTTTTTTGTTTTTCTAGCCAAAAATTCAAGTAGCATCCAAATATGAAAGACGTGTCGACACACGCTCATATGACGATAAGAAGAAACTCTTTGAAGGTGTAAGTATAATACTTTGGTTTCTACCGTTTTCAACTTTTTCAAAACTAAGAAAACATATATTTTTCTTAAAAAAAAAAAAAAAAAAATAAAAATTTATTATAACCAAAAAAGGGTTACAATACGTTATATGCTGAACTCAAAGAAAAAAGATGGCAAGAAAAGCACGAAAGATTTATGCAGCGCTCCAGATGTAAGAATTTTTACCCCCGTTCCCAAGTCAATTTTGGGCTTAATTGTTTCGTTAAATGTTTCAACCAAAGTTTCTCGTTGTTTTTATATTTTTTTATACAATTTTTTTTTGTGTATTCCAAAAATAATGTTGTGTCGTGACGTTACCTTTTTTTCAGTACTGAAAAAACTGTTTGGTGTTTAAGTGTTTTGCATTTTATATAAGTTCTCTTTTTCAAAGGAATAGTAGATAAAAACACTCGAAAAGGCTCAAAGTTCATTGAGTCTAATAATTCAACGAAATATCCAGGTTTGACTGTTTTGTATTTCTCTATCTGTTTCCGTCTTGTTTCTATCTCTCTTGTCTTTACTCTTTATCAGTACACACTTAAATACAACATAATACACAAGGCACAACATTTTTTTTTTTTTTCAAAACTCCCTTGGATGTCATTCACATCAGTCAAAAGGTTCTTGTTTCAACAAATCCTTTTTATAATTCCCTTGTAAGCAATCAAACTGGAGAACATAACCAAATGCTTACCGTCGTGCTCTCTTTCAATACTGAATTTATAGCATCAGTGTTGTTCCATTGAATGCGAAGAGTAAGGGTCCGTAATGCCAGTGATGTGGCACTTCATAAAAACAACTAGTGTAATCAGAAAAAATATGAAACTAGGTCGAGAAGGCCGATCAACTTAAATATAAAAAAAAACTAATGAAAAAAAGAGGATAGGTCCACTCCGCCACACTTGTGGCATGTCATATTTGTTCTATGGAAACCTCCATAATCTTCCAGAAGAGTACAAATATACATAAATTCTCATCACTAAGGTCTAGCCCTCTAGCCCTTTGTCCTCTTGCTCTTAACGTCATTCATTCATTTTAGAGTATCCTTTCATACAATATAAAGACCTCAAAGGAGCACAAAAACAAAAAGCACTCGTACTTGTTTATCAGCCAACGTAAAGTATTTGTAACGTATTTTCTCTACGTAACTAATTAAACATGACATCCATTACAAAACCCACACGAAGAAAAGAAAAAAACTATTTTCTCTGTTTCTATCTGTTTCATGTTATGTTCAGGGCTGGGATGAAATCACTAAGGACATCAATGAGAAGCTGTGGAACGAAAAGAAAGATCAATATACCGGCCGCCAAAAAGGTATGTACTCCTACACCATGTCTACTTAAAACAAAAAAAAAAGGACACTGTCCCTATTTATCCATCTATCCGTTGTCGTTCTGTTAATTGTTATCTTTTCCTTCTTCGATGTCTTTAACTCATATAATATTCTTAATAAACTAATGGACATACTTGTTCTTCTCTCATTTGCTTTGTAGCCAAACTGCCAAAATGGTTCGGAGAACGACCAGGCAAAAAGTCTGGTGATCCAGAAAGTCCAGAGGGTGAGGAAGATGCTAAGGCCGACGAGGATATTGTCGAAGATGAGGAAGAGATAGAAGAAGAAGTTGCCGAAGAGGAGGAGGAAGAAGAGGAGGAAGAGGAAGAGGAGGAAGAAGAGGAAGAGGAGGAGGAAGAAGAAGAGGAAGAAGAAGAAGAGGAGGAGGAAGAAGAAGAAGAATAAATTAATTGAATTATTATATTTATTTGTTTTTTTAGTAAAAACCAAAAAACATTTACGCTCTCTCTTTTTCTCACTCACTTTTAAGTAAAAAAAAAAAAAACAAAACGAAAACCAAAACAACTTCTCAGAATCTTCACATGTAAAAACATAAAAAAAGGTGTTGAACTCACTCACCAAAATGATAATGCTATGTTAAGAAAGAAAGATTAAATAATTATAACAACAACATTATGTAGAAACAACATCAAAAAAAAAACAACAACAACAACAACAACAAGAAAACTCTCTCTCTCTCGATATTCCTTTTTCTTTTTAGATATTTATTTTTCTTTAATCATTTCTGTTCATTTCAAAATAAAATAAATCCAATATCTTTTATATACATTGTTATATTTTTATTTATTGTATAAACAAAACTTTAAAAAAATTGAAAAGAAGAAACTTTAAAAAAAAACAAAAAAAAACAAAACAAAATAAAAAAGAAAAAGATTATTTTTTTTTTGAAACACAAATGAATCAAGAGCATAAATATTTATGATAAATAAAAAGAAAAAAAAACAACTTTCTTCCATGCAGCCAAACCGATTCGTTGGTAACTGCTAATTTAAAAAAAAATAAAACATTGGTATTTTCATTGACAAAAAAAGTCGACACGGAATTCTTGATATCCTTTGACTGGTTGAAAAAAGTTCTACGTCCAATTTTGCCCATGAGAGCATTAGTTACGAGTAGTTAGTTAGTTAAATGACTTCTTTTATTTACTTCATTTAATACTTTACGGTGGTAAAGTAGGCACGAAGTGAGCAACTGCTCTTCAAAGAGGAGTGACGTCTGCATGGATCCTCATCATTTATTGTTGCACAGGTACAATGCGCCCAAGGAGCCAGATGAACCATCTACATCGCAGCAAGCAAAGCATCCTAGAACGGCTCTACATAGCGCTGTCAGTAATTTTGCTGATCCACAAGTCATCTTAGCGACAGTAGTGTTGAATGTTAGGAATCAGGCAGGAGGATTCGTTTTGGCTAGAGCCTTACTTGATTCAGGTTCTCAAATAAATCTAATGACTGAGTCACTGTCGAGGAGTCTTTGTCTCAATATGCACAATTCTGGGTAGCTTCGACATTCTGGACAGACAACACCTGAAGGACGTTGTGTTGAGATCTTCGCTGTGTAAAATAACTTAACCCAGCTTATAAATAAGCCCACAGGAATACCAGACGTTGATAGTCATACCGCCAACACCCTGGACTTGTTTTTAACTTCTCATTGTGATAAGTATTCCGTTGATGTGCTCTCCCTTCTAGGCTCGTCGACCCATTGCGTCATATCAGCTAATTTCTCGTACAACGACCACACAGTTAGAGAAAGGATTCTTAAAAGAACCGTATGGCAATACGAGAAAGCCAATTGGGAGAGCCTTTACGAAATTTAACTGATCGTTATGTTTCCTCGATAATGACGTGGATGCCGCTACTCATATGATCACTGACACTATTCTCCTTAGAATGAGATCCTTTATCCCTCATCGGATGAAGAGTATCAGACCAAAAGAAAAGGCATGGTAGGACTCGAGATGTAAAGAGGCTGTCAGGGTTAGAGAAGTGTTTTTTCGGTCCTTCAAGACCAATCCGACAGAGGAAAACCGAAAAAAGTTTAAACAAACCAGTAATGACTGCAACGTCTTTTTTAAGCGTATACAATTTTAATACGACCAAAAACTGGGGCAAAAAATACTACAATGTCCCAAAGGTAGTACAAATTTTTGGTCATTCGTCAAAAATATTATAAACTCAGCCTCATCCAGCTGTAAGCACTTTGGACAAAGTCAATCTGCTTGCTGCACACTTTGCGGCCAGCTCAACACTCCCAGATTGTGCTTTGTCTCCGCCTACACTTGAGTACGTCGAATCTTCAATGGGACAAATTCACTTTCGCACCCGTGTAGTAGCACGAGTTCTTAAAGATCTTAATATACATAAATCCGCTGGTCCAGATGGTATAACTGCCCTTTTTCGAAGAGGTGTTCTTCCACGCTGGCAAAACCACTGCGTAAGCTTCTTCATCAATCCTACTCCGTAGGACTCTTTCCGAGAAGATGGAAAACAGCATTTGTCCGGCCCGTCCCTAAAAAAGGCGAATCTTCTTTTTCTCTCTCCTACTCTTACATTGCACTTACGTTCCTTCTCTCCAAGGTCATGGAAACGCTGATAAACCGCCAGCTCATGAAATATCTCGAAACACGAAAACTTCTCAATGACCGGCAATATGGTTTTCGTAGCAACAGGTCCACTGGTGATCTGATGGCATGTCTCACCGAAAAGTGGAACCAAAGCGTACATCAATCTGGCGAAAGCAAGATAGTTACACTTGATATTTCTAAGGCATTTGACAGAGTCTGGCATCAGGCTCTTTTGTCGAAAATGCATGCTTTTGGGATCGATGACTCTCTTCTTCAATGATTAGAAATTACGTTCAAATCAAGTTGTCTTGGATGGTTTCAAGTCTGATATTCACAAAATAAATGCTGGTGTGCCCCAGAGCTCCGTTCTGTCTCCGATACTCTTTTTAATTTTCACTAATGATCTCTTGTCTGCTACTTCTAATACAATATATTCGTTTGCCGATGACAGTACTCTCTGCTTTTCATATTCGTTTCTGGACTCACGCCCCTGCTTAACAGCATAACCAATTGGGGAACTATCAACCGAGTGGAATTTAATGCTTCCAAAACTCAATGCTGTCTGCTGTCATTAAAGCGGAATTTAAACACCCAGCCATTATCCACGGATGGCACTTGCATCATCGAAACCGATAAACTTTCTATTCTCGGGGTGTGTGTCAATGATAACTTATGTTAGAATGATCACATTTTCGGTGTCGTTAAAAATGCTGCGAAATGTCTAGGTTTCCTCAAACTATGTAAGAAATACTTTTCACCTTCTGATCTGGCCTCAATATACAGGGTGTCCCAAAAATCAACGTCCAGCGGAAACGGGTGATAGGTCCAGTGGTGTCGGTTATCACAAAATTATAAAAAAAATCTAAGTCATGTACTTTTAAAATTATTGGCACTCAAAAAAAATCGAGAAATCTGACACCCTGTGACGATCTTTGAAGTACTGTGGCGGCAAATCTTTACTTTTCTTCGATTTGTTTATTGTCACGTAACTCTGAGCAACTGTTCTGTAAATTACGGTCCAAAATTGAAACATAACTACATCGGTTTCAACTAAAATATTGCTTTTTATGTCCATCCATGTATCTGAAAATCATTAATCACCCAACTTGAACTGACTGTACTGACAAAAAAATGTTCCATGCCATTTTGGCAAGTAACTTTAAAAGATGGCGTACTTAGTCTGGATTCCAAAATGGTATGACACTTGCTAGACTAACGCCTAATTGAGGACAAAAAAAATATTTTGTTAAAGAAACCCGATTCATAGTTAATTGTTTTTAATAAGTTAAAATGAGTACCAAGTGTGAGCGAGACAGCCAGTGACGCTGTGATTGAGATGGATAAACACGCCATTTCGACTAGTGTGAGTAAAACATATAAGGATGCCATCCTTGTCATTTCATTTCATTTTTTTCCCGTCATAGAGCACACAGAACACTACGTTCTCTTGGCGTATACTCTCAGGATCGCCATCTACCGATCTTGTATCTTACAACAAATGTTCAAACTGTTTGCCTTCAGCGGCAATGCAAGCTCTGTATTTTCTTACAAATGATCTGATAATAAGACGGGCATATCTTCTGGAGTTGATGTCTTCAACGGCTTCTGCAATTTTTTGTCGCAGCTCGTTTAAAATTTCTATCGGCGTAGAATAAACTTTTTCTTTTAAGGACTGAAACGAATAAAATATGGAAACTTCAAAGTAAAAAAAAAAAATATTTTCGTAATTCATGTAAATTTTTTTTATTTGCTTTAAAACTCTATTTTTATTAAATTCATTCACAATTACAAAAATAAAAAAAATTATTTGTGGGTTCCCATTCTTTCCTCAACTTCTTTCGAATGTCCTTCATAAGGTTGGTGACACTTACATCCGTGGTCTTTTTGGACGCTCTTTTCCATTTAGCCCTAAAATCATTTACGTCCTTTGCACATTGTTCACTTTTCCTCAATGTAGCTTTGACCAAAGTCCAATACCTTTCAATGGGACGGCACTGTGGAACATTGGGTGGATTCATGTCTTTTGGGACAAAGTCGACATTTTTACCAACAAGAAAGCTCAGCATAGTGAGCTGAAGCTAAATCTGGCCAAAATAATGTTGAACCCTCGTGTTTGTTTAAGAAAGGAATCAACAGTTTTTTTTAGGCACTCGTTAATGAACACTTCTCGGTTAATTGTTCCCGTTGTGATAAACGATGAGCTTCTGTGTCCACATTGGCAAATGGCCTGCCAAACGAGATATTTTGACCCGAATTTTTCCATCCCAATCAATGTTGTTGATTGCGGAAGAATCTCAGCTTCAAACGAGTTGTACTCGTAAAACTGCGCACCTGGAAGAGTAGTAAAATCGGCTTTGACATCCGACCATCCAAAACCAAGCACGCTTTCTTGTTGCCGATCAACTCGTATAGCTTTCGGGGTCGTGTTTTTACGACTTTTTTTGCTTTTCAATAACTTTTAGTATTTCTTGTTTTTTTCGTGTTTTTAGGCCGTTACGTTTTTTAGATCTTTGTGCCATTGTTTGGTTGGTATTACATTTCCGAGCGACATCTCTGGATGACATAGTCCGGTGTTTTACGATAATACCCACTATTTTCCTGTCCAAATTTGTATCATGTGCTCCATTTTTAGCTCCACTTTTAGCTCCACTTTTCTGTTTTCGCTTAACTGTCAACGTCTCCAAATATCGCTTAATAACAGAATCCACTGTACAGCGTGCTACGTTTAAACTTTTTGCGATGAAATGGTTTGGACGCGAAGTATTTTCGAGCCATTTGTCGATGATCTTTTTACAGCGTTTGTCTTGACTCATATTTTATAAATATTTTAAACCGCACCGAACTAAAATCAATAACAAACTGAAACTAGAGAATATACAGGCTAATTTGGGTACAAAATGCGATTGCAATTTTTACGCATTGGAAGTATAGCTCGTATTAAAATTTACAGATTTTATTCGTTTCAGTTCTTACTGCTCCCCAGTAAAAAAAAATCAGGTGAACGGGCTGGCCACGAAATTGTACTAGACCACCCTATCCACCTGTTGGTTCCCGATCGAGGAACTCTCGTACTGTGCGAGCATAATGGGCTGGGCAGCCATCTTGTTGATACCACATGCATGCGTAAATACTCGTATTTAGTAGCACGTCTCCCAATAAATTTGGTAAGTGGTTCTCCAATAAATCTAAATAAACCTCGGCATTCAAATTCTGCGGCAGCTCGAATGGGCCAATAATTCCACCATTCAAAATTCCCGTCCACATGTTTACTTTAAAACGAAACTGTGATCTATCTTCTCGCATCAAATGTGGATTTTCCACGTGCCACTCGTGCAAGTTGTGGAGGTTCATGTTGAAAAATTGATTCGTCCGACCATAGAATTTTTTCGAAGAATCTCGAATCTTCTCTGAACCTCTGCAACATCGTTTGCACTCGTTGTACATGCTACGGATGGAGCTGGTTTTTCCTTAGAATTCGGTATGGTGTACTTTTGGGCACTCATATGCTTTCTTCAATTACAGGTACTGAGGTACTAGGGTCTTGTGCGACTGCTTGTAAAACTTCGTCCTCGTAGCGCATGACGGGTTTTCCCTCATCTCCGAGAATGACCGGCGCACATTTAAAAAACACTTGATGGTCCGGATGACGCTGAGCATTGGGGTATCTCTCATGATAAAGTCTGGCTGCAGCACTAGCATTACACTTGCATTCCCCATAAGTGAGATGCATTCCTGAGCAGTGTATCGAGATGGCATGATGGCACACAATCACGGGATCAACGATCAATAATAGCCCAGAAGAAATCCAGGTTCGACAGAAACGGTCAGATAGCAAATCAAAGTTGCAATGCAACGAAGTCCAATAAAGAAAGCCAAAGTTGTAAGCATGAAATCAACACGAATACAGAATAATGTGCTGTAAGGGAAGGAGCGTAACGTACTGCAGTATTGCAGGATGTGCCTATGCGTCACTGTTTGACAAGGGTGGCATCTCTAGTCGAAATAAATGCCAGGTTTATCCATCTCAATCACAGCGTCACTGTCTGTCTCGCTCACACTTGGTACTCATTTTACCTTATTAAAACGAATTAACTATGAATCGGGTTTCTTTAACAAAATATTTTTTTTTGTCCTCAATTAAGCGTTAGTTTAGCAAGTGTCATAACATTTTGGAATCCAGACTAAATACGCCATCTTTTAAAGTTACTTGCCAAAATGGCATGGAACGTTTTTTTGTCAGTACAGTCAGTTCAAGTTGAGTAATTAATGATTTTCAGATACACGGATGGACATAAAAAGCAATATTTTAGTTGAAACCGATGTAGTTATGTTTCAATTTTGGACCGTAATTTACAGAACAGTTGCTCAGGGTTACGTGACAATAAAAAAAATCGAAGAAAAGTAAAGATTTGCGGTAACAGTATCGTCACAGGGTGTCAGATTTCTCGATTTTTTTTGAGTGCCAATAATTTTAAAAGTACATGACTTAGATTTTTTTTTTATAATTTTGTGATAACCGACATCACTTGACCTATCACCCGTTTTCGGCTTGACGTTGATTTTTGGGATACTTTTAGAAGTCTTTAATTTTAGAGAGGGACTAAACTGATTTATTACAAAAGAATTAACTTAATACAAAAGAAACGACGAAAACTGATCTGATCATCCCGATCGCCAATTCTCGTGATTGAAAAGGAACTGAAAAAACTTGCTCTGGCAAACTAGCCCAACGCCACGCCACACCCTCGCTCACAACAGCGACCAAACTTCTAGTAGATTCAGCATTCCGAACCATGCCCATCCTTTGGCGATCCATAATACCACGATTGCAACTCCGCAAATTCCCGCTGTTAACAATATCACTTTACTCCAATTTGCCATTCTTGTAAGTCGTTACTGTCTCGAACGATTGGGCTTCCCACTGACTTCCTCCACTAGTTTCCTCAGCTGTTGGTCCTTTCGCACTTCATAGACACTCCAAATATAAGTTGAAACGGGCTACGCTTTGTAGCACTAGATGCGGTCGACTTAAGCACCTGTTGTACGCTACTTACATGCTTGTACCAATAGTTTAGGTCATCCGCTGATACCTCAATGATAGTCCGATTTATCCTCTCCACCTGTTTGTTACCTCAGGAAACTCCGGTTGTCGTCAGAACATGCTGGATATGGTTCGCTTCGCAGAACTCCTTGAAAGCGCCGGTTGTGAAAGCTGTTCCTCGGTCTGATACTATACGGGCTAGCCGCCCGAATATATCGCTTTGCAGCTCCAATTTTTTGATTCTTCGCTCTTCGTTGACTTTACGGGATATACCCAGACAAATTTAGAAATAGTCCATATGGTTTGTGTGTAGCGGCATATCACTTTTCTCAATCGGATGAAGAAGTCCCTCCATTCTTCCGCTCTTCCTGGTACTCAAAATGCACGCCACGCAATTGGAAGGCATCTTTTCCACACAGTGCGCTCGCTTTAGGATGTTGTAATATTGTTTAAAAATCGCTTCCACCCTGGCTGCACTGATGTGCCCTGTATTCCCCGTATTAGTTCCTTCTGCATTGCTTTGTGAACAATAAGCAGATGTGCTCCTTCTTCGAACTTTTATAAAATGCTATGCCTTAGCTCGTAGTCGTGGTAACTTCCAGTCGCTGCAAGAATTGAAATTATTAGTTTACAAAACTCATCTTTACCGGCTTTAATCCGGTGCAACATGCAGTCCTCCACTCTCAACACAGTTGGGCATCGACTTAGTGCGTCCACGTGACGCATAGCAGTTCCGGAGCGGTGTAATACTTCACAGTCATATTCCTGCCTGGAACGTCTAGCAATCCGTTATTAATTTGAATTTCAGCCCGAACAAGTAGACCCTTAGTTTCCGTAGATATTTCACGATTGCCAGTAACTCGTACTCATAGCTCGTATAGTTCCTTTCCCCCTTCCGTTGCTTGAGAGCTCAGGTAGAAAACAGGATTGAAACCTCCTTCGTGTCTCTGCACAAACACGCCTCCATATCCCACAAAGCTAGCACCTGTATGAAGTTCCGCTTCCAGCTTCGGATTAAATAGCTTCAGTACAGGTTCGTTGCATAGACTGCTCTTCCGGGCCTGAAACGCCAACCACTGCTCCATCCCATCATTCCATGATCCATCCTTCTCGAGGAAATCGAACTAGCAATCCCCGAATAATTCTAAATAAACTTTCTAAAGAATCTGATGAGGCCCAGAAAACTCTGGACAGTGTTAACGTTATGTGTAGGGTTCCGGAAATCCTCTAACCGCTTTAATCTTATCCCTCGATGGTCATATTACGCCTTCGTTGATGCTGTGTCCCGAAAAACTCTACGGTTCTTTGAATAAACGAACACCTCTTCCATTTTATACTCAACCCGTTTTCCTCAGCCACTTTCAGCACAACTTGTAATCTGTCAAAGCGGCCAGTGTTACAAATGCAGTGTACTTACGGTTGGCCTCGTGTATATCCACATGGAAGAACCAGTCCTTAAGATCCTGTGTGGTGTATACTTCAGCTTGATGTAGAGTTTCCAAAATATCGCCGATCAATGGAAGAGGGTGCCTGTCCTTGATGATCTACTTATTAAGTTGTCGGTAGTCGACACACAATCGGTGGGTGTCGTCCTTTTTTTAACTAGTACAACGGGACTAGCGTAGTCGGATTTGCTTGGACGTATTACTCCTTCGCGCAGCCAATCGCTGACCTGGCGATTCACCACTTACTTTTCCTTTGGTGCTAACCTGCGTGGTTTTTGATATATTGGCCTTTCATCTTCCAGCATGTTCATACGGATGCAAGACTCTGTAACTTTTCTTGAGGAATAATTGGAAATAAGCTTAGATATGTCCCACTTAAAGTCTTCGGTACCCACTCGCTCTTCAGCCATGTCCCCCTTTCTCTCACCACTTTCAACTTGAATTTTGAATACTTCGTTTTCTTCCGGCTCTATGACTTGACCTTTTAGTCTGTCATTATTCTTCACAATCGACATCCGTCTATGGTCCAGACGCAGCTTAAGAAATTTCAAGAAATTTCTTCCCAGCAAAATCCTTGATCCAATTGTCTGGTACCACTTCAAAGTGGACGGTGTGCTCATCTGATTCGATTTGCTTTTTACGCTTACACCCAGGGTCTTTATTGGTCGGTTGCCCAATCCTCTGAGCACCACCCTTTCGAAATCATTCGTGTATGAGCGATACGTCGCTCCTGTTGTCGACAAAAGCGTAAAATGTTCTTCCCTGCGTGTTTATCTTGATGTGGCATTCCTCAGAGTAAATGCATCTCACCTGACTCACCCTTTTTGATGTTGATGCCGCTTCGCTTTTTATTGGACAATTTGGCGAAATATGCCCAAACTGATTACACTTAAAATAGCGGCTGCCTCGGCCTTTGGCCGGGTAATTTTGTGCTAAGTGCGACATCGTACCGCAGTTGTGACATCGCTTCGCTCCTACTGCGTCCCTTGCTGGCGTACTCGTTCCACTACGACTTTTGCTTGTCTCTGTCCTCTGTTTCGTAATTTGGCGTTGCATTTTCTGATATGCCTCCAGCCTTGTATTATAATATATACAATAATGTATTCTATCAGTGATACCTTGTCTACACTACCTTATACGACAGATTGTCTATCCTCAAGAAAGCTTGCAACTGTCGAACTTTTAGCGTATGAACTGTTCTGAGATACGCTTGAAGAGCTCTTGAATAGCAGCGGAGTTACCAATGAAAGTGGCAGACATTTTCAGATCTCTTGGTGGAATATCGCAAACGGCTGTCTTAACGTTATTTGGAATCCATTCAACGAAGTAGCTGCTGTTCTTATTTTCAACATTTGTTCATCTACCTCCTTCATTGACATACGTCCACGGAAGATGGCAGCAACAGTCAAATAACGTCCATGTCGTGGATTCACTGCTACACAAATCTGCACCATTCCTTATACCACTTAGCTCTATGCCTAAAACACTCGAATCTGTCTTCTTATCTTACCGACTTCTCTCATACTTTCCCGCTTTGCCAAAATCAAAGAAATTAAACAGTTTGTAAATAGCAGTGATCTCCGTTGAGCCCCCAATCAATAGTTTTTCATTGCAAGTCCATTGTTTCGAATAACTAGCTCGGATTCTTATACAGTAAATCAAAAATGACGGGCCTAACAGAATCTGTATCAGGTACTCTAAAGTTGATGTAATAACTATCAATTTCGAATAAATTTATTCTTCTTAAACTAAAGGCTCTTGGCTTTCTATCTGATTTCATAATGCGGATAACTTCCTCCTTAAAAAAAAATACACTATAGTGGACCTACCACAGCATTCGTATCTAAATCCATAAACGCTCCTTCTGGCGTACCCCAAGGAAGCCATCTCGGTCCTTAGTTATTCATCCCAGATGAATTCAAAATATTTTATCACATTTTGTCTCCCTCTGACTGTTTTCCGCTAAGACCTATAGAGATTTTCCACTTGGTGCTAGAAGAATTCCCCGAGGACATTAGCATCAAAAAATGCCAAACTCTACATACGAGTACACACGAATGTGAAGACATTCCACATAGTTACAGGAGTGTATTAATCCACACCCAGCGAATTATGGATACCATGAACTGATAGGAATGCTACGAGAAGGCGGTTCTCTTCAACCTATCCGTGACTATTACCAAGGTTAAGCTTGCCCGAAGACTGGTCCGCAGTGGACCAGGACCTCAGCTAACATGGCTCTGCCAGCTGCTATGAGTTTCGTACACGAAGTTGGCTGACGTCCCCTTCCACTTGTGTGCGTTGTCCCTCTGGGTTGCAGTTGAAAGCTTCCGACTCTTGACGCACTTGTCCATGACCTAGACATCTTGTCCAGATGACCAGCCCGAGTTATTCGAGCTCTTCTGCTGAGGTCAGCAGCGCTGTACATCCATTCTGCACCGATTCAAACGGGACCGAATATTACCCGAAGAATTCTCGTTCATCTGGGCCGTTACTACTCAATTACCTTCTAAGCCCAAAGAAGATCAGGAAGGGTGATTCTTGCGTTATCGGAGTTGACAGCGGAGCCGAGGTGAATAAGGTCGTTTACTACCTCAAACCTCAAATGGGCTTTCAGTTAATCATTTCAAAATTGAGGTTGATTTCTTTACGAGAAGGAGGAACCTGACTGGTTTGACTCATCTAGTCCGAGCTAAGTATTCGCCGAAAGTCAGAGCCAAGGAGCTGTCACCAATGACTGGCATTTGGATCCACACAGCTATGATAAGGCTAATTATATCCCATACGTCGGTTGTCTAGTAGAACAAGCTTCCACGAAAATATATCACTCTTGTTTTTACCAGACTCCAAAGAACGGTGTGTCTCGACTTACATTCATATTATGCTTTGCACTCTCAAGGTCATTTTGCGTTTCAAAAGAACAATTTTTGGTGCAACATGCATTAGAGTTTTGAACAGCTTACGCGCCAACTATCTTTTGACTCTCATGGACATGCCGTCAGGACTCATGTTGCTGCCAAAATACGAAGTAGACTTTCGTTGGGCTCAGAACTTATGCCAGGATAAGAATGAACTCGGATCTCCACGGGTGTCCCCAAAACTGATCCTAGATGCGGAGATGATGTCTTTCTGGAGAAAGACTCTGATGGCAATGAACTATCTACAATATAAAGAATCGGTGGAGAGGACGAAGCATTTGCATCACTAGGGTGACCAGATAAGAACGATAGAAAGAAAAATTTCTGGCTTTATTTTGAAGCTAGAACATCATTCAAATGGCTGCCTCGACTTCGCTGGCATTGCTTCAAGCGGCCGGTCCAATTTTTGATGACTCTATCCAACATGTGCCGCGTTATTCCGGCTATAGCGTGTCGAATGTTGCCTCGAACTCGTCCGAAGTGGTTGGCTTGTTAACGTAAACTAAGGACTTGACGTAGCCCCGTAGAAAATAATCGAGTGGTGTCAAATCGCATGATCGCGACGGCCAATTGATGAACGCTCGCCGTGAGATGATGCAGTGGCCAAATTTCTACTTCACAACTTCGAGAGTTGTGCCGATTGTAAGGCATGGCCCTCTTGTTGGAACCACAGCTCGGATATAACGATGTTGTTAAGCTCTGACCACAGAAAGTTGGTTAACATCGGTCTATACCTGAGAGCATTGACGGTAACAGTGTCTCCTTCCTCATTTCAAAAGAAATAAGGTCCTTACCAAACAGTCAATCTTTGTAGATGCATTGATGCTTAGTCGAACACTTGTGGATTGTGTTTGTTCCAATAATGGCAATTTTGCTTACTGACATAGCCGCTGAGCCAAAAATGAGCCTCGACGAGTGGAAGGCTCTTAAGGATACAGTAGCAAGGACTTCAACTGTGTGGAGTATTTTTTAACTCCAGAAGAGACAAAGATGGGTGTGTCAGTAGAATGGTCGAGACCACAAAAGATGGCTCATTTATTAAATACCAACTAAGGACATGAATGTCTAATTCTGCTTCACTTCTGAGCCAGTGGTTTGCAATTAAATTGTTTAAACTGCCCGTTTTCGCATCTCAATTCCCAGCAACGATGTGATCACGACAGCAAGGCGGTGAAAAAAAAATCGAATGGCATTACGGCTGAGCTATTGCAGGGAGTGCCAGCAATATCTACAGAGCTCCTACATCCACTGGCAGAACAGAATTAATAATGTTTCCATACCACTTCATTGAGAATTTCACGTGCACAACCCCACAAACTGCTATCGCCGGAAATGGTCGTTTTATTAAAATTCTCCTGCGTACGGATACTGTCGTCCTTAATGCATGGAGTGCCGTTTATGCCATTCCATGTACCAATTCGATATTCCTTCTTGTTGCTCCTCGCACACCCACAAAGGGGACACACTTCGACTCCAACTCAGAAGATTTCCCTAAAAAGCGAATAAAAGAAATTCCACAAATTGGAATTCATCTATGGACGTGTCGTTTTACTCATCGATCCATTTGCACGTCCGCATGCAGAGAATACGAATACAAAGAGCATAGGGATCAGAGACGTAACACAGTCGACTTGAAAGTGCTAAAAAAGAATTTGCAATGCGACAAACGTCGAGAAGGATAAGCCCGACTTCGATAAGTCCTCTGTATCATATCGTCGATTGTTTCCCTGCCTCTCCACGAATTCGATCCAGTTATACCCACCATAGAAGACAGAAACCATATTGTGTATTCGAATTCGAAGAATCCATTCTCCGGGGCAGGCAAATCCCTTAAACAATTTTCATCAGAGTCATCAGCTGCAAAAAGAAGAAAAATTCCTTTGCAGGTCTTTCTTTGATGTTATAGGTTCTTGGTCATACAGGACACCTCCAGGGTACAGAAATGAAATTCAATTTTTCAAGCAAGTTACCACTGTAGCACAGGCATCGTATCGTCTGTTGTCGTTTTCACATAGCACCTGCAACATTACTCGCCAAAGTGTTGCGTTTTGTTCCTGCAATCAGCCCAAGGTATGGATACCTTCAATGCGACACGACTGGATCCTGTGACTATTCCAGTAGAGCGAGATGGGTAGATTTTTGCATTTGCGGGCAGTAAGCACGTAACTTGGTGTCATGTTGATCTGAAATGTGTCTGTAACCAGGATGCCATGGATGAATAAAAATTGTCCTTTAGTTCTTGAATGTCCTAGCTTCAACCGAAACCAGCACCATCACCAACATCAGTGCTGAAGTATTTCAGCATCTCCCCCCACCAACCACAGATGTCGGAATTCAATTTACTCCCTTCGTCATGGGGATATGTGTGAGGGAGGATAACTGTTGACGATGGGTTATCCTTTTACGTCCTTTTTTGCCTTTGTTGTTGGTTTTTCTTTTTTTTTTTTATTTATTTAATTTTGAAACTGTAAATTAGCATAATTAGTTTATAAAAGAGAACCCGTTATTTTCGTGACATAATTGAGGTCGAGAGGTCCTTCAAAGACGGCTTGTCAGTGCGTTGTTACGTGCCGGAATCATGACAACCATAATTCACGGATTTTCATCCAAAACCCCTCATTCGGCAAAAATATGCATACTTTGAAACAATGTCGTTCCACGAAGATAAAATCACTTCCTTGTTGTGTGTAAGAAAGGGTTCAGGATATTCAGAGAAAGTTTCTCGTTATAAATTACATCATCAGTTGTTGCCACTAACTAGCAGCTGAATAGCCAAACTGAAGGGATCCTTGGTTAGCTGTAGCGAACCGGCAGCAGATAGATTAATGGATGAATGGTTTCTTTAGGGTTGAAATTCGGGACGATGATACAACTGGTTGGTAGGGTAGGGTGGGGTTGTTGGTTCGTTGATTGGATGAAAGGGAAACAGTGGCCGCCTAAGTGGTTATAATTGAATTTTTCGGATTCTCGTTGTTCGTGAGGCTGTGGATGTTTGTTTCTTTAAAAACATTTGATGGACACTTGAAAGAGGAATTAGTCTCTAATTTTAATGTTATGCGAGCAAAATTAATTATTTTACAAATGTAGCTGAGAAACGTAATTCGAATGAGGGATGCGGAGGAAAGTGTCCTGGCGGTGGTGGTTTTTTATAATTGGAAAGGGCACCAGATGATTTGATTAGCAATGCTTTTTAAAGAGAAAACTGGAGGAAGGTGAAGCAGAACAACTGCGGCAACCCTATGAAATGTATTTGAGAGTGGAAATGTAGTTAGAACTGGGCTTCCAGATAACAATTTCCTCGATCTACAATAGCTGTTTCCAATTTGGGCGCTAAACTGATTTGAAGCATGGGATTAAGGTTTAAAAGTTGTTTTTTCGGGATCACTAGCCAACTGAAAATTAAACGCTTTTTCCAAAGGGCAAAAGTAAAGCTGTTTTCGTCTTATTGCATCAGGCTTCGTCTTGAACGGTGACAAATATTGACGGCTCAATCCGCATACCTATGCAACAAATTCTGTACTATATTAGATGGAACTACAAGCTGCACCCCTATATTGCCGTAGTTAAAAGTGCATTACAACCAGCCACTACTAGTCTCCGGTGACAGCATGAACAAACCCTTACTCATGCAGGCTAAAATTGCAAGTGCTTGCTCATTTGAGTCACTACCCTGTACGGAAAAGATGAAAAACATATGACGAACCAGCTTTGGATAATGACGGATTCACTGTTGACGACCCTGGACAACGATCTTTAGAGAGCACATGTAGTGTTTGAACCCTTAATTAGCTGCTCCGTCAAGCTTGTTAATGACAAAACCGATAAGTTCAATGTCACAAAAGGACTTAAACAAGGCGATGCGTTGTCATGATGTGAAAACAGTCAGCTGCCAATGGAGTGTTTGCTACTATTGAAGTAGAAGCGATAATCACTTTGATAATCACTGCGCATCTAGCATTCTGTACGTCCGCACGTTCCGAGGTGTAGACATTGACTCGGATTACTACGTAGTAGTAGCCAAAGTACAAAAGCAGTTCAGCGCCAGGAAAATACTGTGAACGGCATTAGTTTCTCATAATAACGCTTCCACAAGATCAAATGCAGAGGGACAGTGGCAATGGTTCAATGAGACCATCAGAAATACTGACTCCGATATTCGCAATGTGGCCACAAATAAGAAACCCATGCTTCGGCGATGAATGCTGGCGTGCACTTTAAGTCAAACGGAAGGCGTACCGTGCAACACTATATGCGAGGACTACAGCCGAGTTAAGGGCTGTTGTCGAAACGTACACAAAGTCCTCCAAAGCGGCAGTTCGAAAGTGTTAATATGAAGAAATCGAGAGAAGTTACTGAAGGAATGGGGTTCCGAAATTTTACCAGAAGATAAAAAGGGTGTGTTAGAGCAACAAGACCTGAACCGAAGCCTGCAAAAACGACCAAGAGAATATCGTAGTTGAGTCGCACGTGACTGCTAAAAATTTTTAAGAACCATTTCTGCAGGCTGTCATTTGATTGGAACACAGACCCCGAAAATTTCCGTCCGCCTGGCCAAAGCAAATGAAGATATGTTTTGGTATGTCCCAACTTCAGTCTAACAAATCTTCTGGAATTTAGTCGCTGAATATTTTAAAGCTGGAGGAAATGAGTTGGTAAAGAGTATGTACCAGCTTATATGTACAAATTGGTCAGAGCATCGTTTGTCTGACTCTGAAGAAAGGAGACCCCTGAACTACTCCAACGACGCCAACTATAGTTAGATATGTATTACACGTCACATACGAGATCCTTGTTATGTAAATATCTTACACCGAATGGTTCATATCAGTACCATTTTAAACCTGGTAAATCCACCCTGGACCATATGTTCGCCCTGCGGAAGATCATGAACAACACCTGAGAATGCAAAATTGCTACCCAGCACCTACTCGTATGTGAGGTTTCATATGATAGCGCTTTTAGAGATTAAGAGACTAGCATTACATATCCATTTCTGGTCTTGGCACTCCTGCCAAACCCGTCCGAATGCAGTAAGTCGGAAGAAATGTCACCGAATCTTTTGATGTTCAAAAGGGTCTCAGACAGAGCGACGGGTTATTATGTGACTTCTTGAACTGTAAGCGGACACAGAAACACAATATTTTAAAAATCTGTCTAACCAGCCAGAGAAACCAGCGGGATGCCAGTGGAACTGTTGTGAGGATTGAGGAGGAAGCAGCAAGAAGGATCCTGACGTTCTATGAAAGCTGAGCAAAATATATGCTGTCGTCAAAAGAGGACAGTCAATACCACCTACAGGATAGCTGTTGACGACTGCGGTTTCTCTTGGTTAAGAAAACAGTGCAGCGGCAAACCTTTATCATGAGCAACCAAGAAGACGCTATACAAGACCCATCTGTCCTGATAGTTGGTTTGAGTGAAAAATTCATTGTGTGACGGAGTATGAAGAAAGACGTATTTTTCAACAAAAGGTGTATGATTTGCTATTTGGATAAAACGCACAATTGCTGAGACATCTCTGAAACCTTTAGTTCTATAAAGTAGACACATGGGGATTATTTATGGAATACAATATCTTCCAAATGACCGCCTCCTTTTCTCGAAGCTTTCAATGATTCTTTCACATAATTGGGACTCTATCTTGGCGATGGTGGTTTTAATGTTCGTTTTCAGAATTGAAATTATTTGCGGCGTAGACCTTGCTTTTAACATAGCCCCAGAGAAAGAAGTCTAACGGTATTAAGCCGCACAATCTTAGCGGCCTGCGCAACAATTCGATTGTTTTATGGGCCACAAAACTATTTTTTCACGTCTCGGTAAAGCGCTCTGTTGACCGTAATACCTTTTCCGCCCTCATTTTCGAAAAAGCCCAGCCCTGTGATACCTCCGCACCAAAGAGTTACTAGTTCTGGGTACAATGGCATCGCCTGATTTTCGGTGCCCCAGATGCAGCTATATTGCTATGTTGCCATTACGATCCCAGGCGTGGTGTTTTCAGTTGAGAAGACCAAGCTGCCGCGATCGCCTGATCTTTAAACCGGGGGTTCGGTCTTCCTTTTCTTCTCGAATTTGATGGCTTGGATTCGAAGACTCTCTTAGCTGGAGCAGCATCGTCCAACCGCTCGATGTGGCCGAGCCAATGAAGTCGTCGGATTTTTGCCTTCCGTAGTATGTCCACATCTTTGTACAGCTCATAGAGTTGTGTCTTCTTCTTCATATGCCCCACTCACAGACAGGACCTAATTTATCGATGAAAAATTTTTCTTTCAAAAGAGCCTAAAACTTGTTCCTCTGTCTTATCTATCGTCTAACTTTCGGCTCCGTAAACCAGGACTGGCAAGATTAGTGCTTTATAGAGCGTTAGGAGTTTTGACCCAAGTTGTTTGGACAGACCAAAGTGGAGATTACATTTGCCCAGAGGTAGGTAACATTTTGTCCTAGGTGATGTGTATCAATTGCATTTTTATCATTCTTTTTAAGACCAACTCGTTTAGCCTCTTCTTTAATTGCCATAAAGGCTTCAATTACGGTACGCTGGGAACGTGCGATTATATCAATATCATCTGCGTATCCCAAAAGCTGGATGGACTTGGAGAAAATAGTACCTTCCGTGTTGACTTTTGTCCATCGTACTATCTGCTCAAGTACTAACCGGTGCAGGTTTGGGATAAATCGGAGGATCTACTTCCATATTGTACGGCGCATAGCGAGTTTTCCAGTGTTGTGTGACACATCCGGATCAGTTTCCCCGGGATCCTGAATTCGGCCATCGCATTATATAGATCAGTGCGACGAATGCTGTCATATGCAGTTTGAAGCCGATGAACAGGTGGTGTGTGTCGACTTGGAACTCGTTGGTCTTTTCCAGAATATGTCTTAATGTCTGATGTCAACTTGCCGGGCCGGAAACCACACTGGTATTGACCGATTTGTGCTGTGCACAGTTTTAGACGTTCACAAGGTACACTGGATAGGATCTTATAGGCGACGTTCAGTAGGGATATGCCTCGATAGTTGCTATAGGCCATAGGATCGCCCTTTTTGTAAATGCTTTCGCCCCATCATGCTTTCCAAATGATCTGGTGTGTGCTCCTTATTGTATTGCTGTCCATTAAGCAACTGCTCGAAGTGTTGCTTAAATACATCTACAATTCCCTGTTGTTCAGCGACGAGACTATCTTCACAATTTCGAAGTGCTTGGAGACCCGTTTTAAAGCTATTGGCTAGGCTTTCGGCCTTTTCAAAAAAGCTCCAGGCACTCGTATCTACAAAGGCTCTTTTCGCCTTCTTTCTTCTCGACCTATACTCGACGTGAAGTGTTTTTGGCCACTTCCTCCCTGGAAGTGCAGAAATATGATCACATGTTGTTGTTGTCTCTGTGGAGAGTTGGAGAGTTTCTCGTCCAGGCGCTCTCTGTAGTCTCTGCCCGTTTCCGGTGTGCGTTCAGCGTTGAACCTCCTTTTTTGAGGTTGTTGCAGCTTTCTTTCATTTCATAATAGAGCCATTATCTGTTGTCATGTTATGAAGGCTGTATTTTCCGACAGCTTCGCCAAAGATGTCCCCCTTACCGATTTTGGCATTGAAGTCGCCGAGTGCAATTTTAACATCGTACTTCGGACAGGCTTCGTAGGCTCTGCCCAGGAGGTCAACAAATTCCTCCTCGATGGGTTCTTCAGCGCCGTTGGTAGGGGCGTAAGCACATATGAAGCTGATGTGATAGAATACTGCATTGACGCGGATCACAGCCAGGCGGTCGCTGATGGGCTTAAAATCCATGAAATTTCATTTGTACCGCTTTAACACGACGAATACGCATCCGAATATGTGTAACCTTTTGAGACAGCTGTAATAAAACGAAAATTTGTAACTTTTGACCTCGGATAAGAAACAACGCACAAGCGGGATCGATGGGGACTTTTGACATACGAGTAGTATTTGTAGTGACGTATTCAAGGCCTGTACAAAAATCCAGCTTGTTGGGAATTAATTCAAGCTGGAATGTCTATTTTGTCTGGACTCTAAAACACTGAGTTACTTGTTTGTCAAAATAAAGTTCTTTCGCTCTCAAAGAACCTTAAAAAGACACAAATTCGTCGTCACTTGTTCTTCTATCTTTCTCTTTTTGCCTATGCCCATCAAAGCTTGTAAATTGTTAATTTAAATTTTGTAAACTTCACACCTTTTCAAAAGCTGTTATAACTTAAGTACGTAGAAAGCTGATATTTTAATTATATCAAATCTGTAAGTTGTCATCAAAAGTATTGCCATGGATGACAAAGATTTGAAGACCGATGAGTTACTCTTCATTACAGTTTTTTTTTTTTTTTTAAGTAGAGCGCGCTCAAGAGGTTAAGGTACTCTGAAAAGATAGGTACCGATGTACGTTGGTTTTAAATGACTGAATGGCATTGGGTACGAGTATATAACTTGCGGTGCCGTTTTTTTTTCAAAATTTGAGCATTTATTTAAGAAAAACATATACAATAGTATTATTCAAAGTATTGCCCATCTGAAGCTATGACTTTTTCCCATCTTTCTGGCAATTTGTGGATCCCATCCCAAAAGAACTGCGCCGGCATGACAGCCAAGAATGAATCAAGCCAATTTTTGATATTCTGCTCTGATGTGAACCGTATTTCAGTGAGGGCGTTCTGCATCGACCGGAACAAATGGTAGTCAGAAGGGGCAAGGTCTGAGCTATAAGGCGGGTGGAGTAAGACTTCCCATCCACTGTTTTCCAAATAGTTCTTAACCGGAGTAGCAACGTGGGGCCGAGCGTTGTCATGATGGAAAATTATTGCCTCGTGTCTGGTCGCATATTCCGGGCGTTTTTCGGCCACTGCTCTCTTCAAACGGATTAATTGTGTTCGGTAGCGTTGTCCATTGATTAGCAGCTCATAATACAGCACACCCATCTGATCCCACCAAATTCAGAGCATTACCTTCGCGCCATGGATATTCGGCTTTGCCGTTGATTTGGCTGGTTGCCCGGGTTTCACATATGATTTTTTGCCCTTGGGGTTGTCGTAATGGATCCATTTTTCATCACCAGTAACAATCCGATGCAAAAATGACTTGCTTTTGTGGCGTTCCAGCAGCATTTCGGACATGCAAAACCGCCTTTCGACGTCTCTCGGCTTGAGTTCATGTGGAACCCAATTTCCTTGCTTCTGAATATATCCAGCTGCTTTTAAACGTTTTGAAATGGCTGCTTGAGTGACACCCAAAGATTCTGCGAGCTCTTCTTGTGCTTGGCAACAATCTTCATAGAGTAATGCTTCCAGTTCTTCATCTTCAAACTTTTTTGGCTGCCCAGGGCGTTTATCGTCTTTCAAGCCAAAATCACCACTTTTAAATCGTGCAAAACCACTTTTGGCACGTTCGCTCAGCTAGCGCATGTTCACCATAAACTTCCACCAAAATACAATGACTTTCGGCAGCAGTTTTCTTCATATTAAAGTAATGAAGAAGAACTTCCCGCAAAAACACTTTTTCAGGCACAAAGTTCAATATATTTGATTGAAAAAAAATTATTGTTGTTTACGCTTCAAATGAATGACATATTCTGAAATGACGTACAATAACAGTAGCTTTCTAACGCATGTTCCAATGGAATAATACAAGTTACGCCATCTCTTAGCAAACCGTTATAAACCCTATATAATGACTAGGAAATAGAGAAATTCCACAAGCGAGTTGTCCGGCTTAGGAACGAATCACGATATTTCAGAGTACGTCCGAAAGTTGGCTTGAGGATATACCAATAAGCATTCATAGCGAGACGGGTGTTACGGTTGAAGATTAGAAAAAGCGATAAAACAAAGTGAGACAGGAGACATTTCGTGGGTGTTCGAGGGTGTCCATTGACTGGGTGATATTGATATCAGCTATGAGTTTTATAGCACGGTTTTGAATCCTATCTAGCGGGTGCAGAGATGTTTTAGGCGCACTTCACAAGATGTGTGCATACTGCATTGTACTCCAATTTTGGGCGGATGAATGCCTTATATATTGAGGCCAGCTCAGAAGGGGAAAAGTATTTCTTACATCGTTTGAGGAAACCTAGACAGTTCGCAGCATTTTAGACGACATCGAATAAGTGGTCATTCCAACGTAAGTTGTCACTGGCATACATTTCGAGAATGGAACGTTTTTCGGTTTCGACGATGCGAGTGCCATTCCTCAATAATGGCTGAGTATTTAAATTTCATTTTAACGACAGCAGACAGCATTGTGTTTTGGTAGAATTATATTCCACTGTGTTGATGGTTCCCCAATTGGTTATGCTGGTAATATAGGAATTTAATGAGCTTAACATACGCTGCAGTTCCCGTTCTACCGCCGAAAAGCAGGGATGTGAGTCCGGAAACGAATATGAAAAGCAGAGAGTACTGTCGTCGGCAAAGGAATATATTGAATTAGAAGTGGCAGACAAGAGATCATTGATAAAAATTAAAAAGAGTGTCGCAGACAGAACGAAGCCCTGAGGCACACTTGCATTTATTTTGTAAATATCAGTCTTGAAACTATCCAAAACAACTTAATTTGAACGTTCCGGAAGGTGATTTCTAATCCATTGAAGAAGAGAGTCATCGATCCCAAAAGCACGCATTTTCGACAAAAGAGCCTGATGACAAACTTTGTCAAACGTCTTAGAAATATCAAGTGCAACTATCTTGCTTTCGCCAGATATCAATTCCACTTTGGTTCCACTTTTCGCTGAGACATGCCATCAAATCATCAGTGGACCCGTTACCACGAAAACCTGCTACCGGTCATTAAGAAGTTTTCGTGTTTCGAGATATTTCATGAGCTGACGGTTTATCAGCGTTTCCATGACCTTGGAAAGAAGGAACGTAAGGGCAATGGGTCTGTAGAACGACAAAGAAGAAAATTCACGTTTTTTAAGGACGGGCTGAATAAATGCTGTTTTCTATCTGTTCAGAAAGAGTCCTAAAGGGCAGGATCGATGGAAAAGCGTACGCTGTGGTTTTGCCAGAGTGGAATAACACCCCTTCGCAAAAAGGGGAGATATACCATCTGGATCAGTGGATTCAGGTAGAATATGTTGACATCTGCTACTACATACTCGTAAGTGCGAAAGTGGATTTGTCCCATTGAAGATTCGATGCGCTCAAGTGTAGGCGGAGACAAAGCACAATCTGGAAGTGTTGAGCTGGCTGCAAAGTATGCAGCAAGCAGATTGGCCTTGTCCAAAGAGCCGAGAGCTGGAATGTCATTGTAAATGAGCGTTGGGATGGAGGATGAGGCAGAATTCCTAATATTTGTGACGAACGACCATCAATTTTTACTACCTTTACGGCATTGTAGTATTTTTTGCCTCTGTGGTCGTATTGGAATTTTATATGTTTAAGAAGGACGTTGCAGTCATTCCTTTCTCGTTTGAATTTTTTTCGGTTTTCCTCTGTCGGGTTGGTCTTGTAGGAATGAAAAAATATTTCTCTAACCCTGACAACCTCTTTACAGCTCGAGTCGTACCAAACCTTTTCTTTCTAGTTTGATACCCTTTATTCGATGAGGGATAAAGGATCTCATTCCAAAGAGAATCCCGTCTGTGATCATATCGGCAGCGACCAGTTAAAATTCCTAAAGAAGGTATTAAGTCCGCTCCAACTGGCTTTCTCGTATTGCATTCGGTTCTTTTAGGAATCTTTTCTCTAACTTTGTGGTTGGTGTACGAGAAAGTAGTTGTTTTGACACAATGGTCTGACGGGTCTAGAGGTGTGAGCACATCACCGGTGTACTTATCATGGTGAGACGTTAAAAAGAAGTCCAGGACAAACAAGTCAACGTCTGGTATTCGCGTGGGCTAATTTACAAGCTGCGTTAAGTTGTTTTTCGCAGCGGAGATCTCAACACACCGTCCTTCGGGTGTTGTCTAGAATGTCGAAGCCATGGGATACAATTCTTTGAACGAAGTCAGACAGCGCATCAAAGGTCGAATTGCTGTCCAGTTTGGGGCTTCTGTAAATAAATCAGTAACGGATAATTTGCTTAGGGAGATGGAATTTTAATCACATTAAATTGATTTCCTAATTGGAACAGTGATTACCTTTTGGTGGAGTTTGGTAAGCTATAGATAAGTAGGTTCCTAATTACCTGAGTTCTCCAATCCAATGGTAAGCAAAACAATTAATTAAATAAATTACGCAATTCATTTCACCGTTTTTGCTCTGTTCCAGTAGCCGCAGACTATCATATAAAACAGCGCTCTTTAATGAAAATTGCACACCGTAGAAAAAATTGGATTAATCCGAGCACACATTTCTCTCATACACATAGTTCCCTTTTTTTTTACATTTTTTACTATTTAGGTAGATATACCAAATAAATGGAATTAATCCAAAAAAAAAAATGGTTTAATTTTCGATTTATTGAAAAGCAAAAACCTAGATTCCGAGCAATAGATTTGAAACTGTTCAGTCTATTCGAATAATCAACATCCTATCCCATTTCACAAAAAAACAAAAACTTATCTCCATTTAACCGGAAAAAACTAAATAAATCAATAAAAAAATGTTTTCCGGAAAATTTAAATAAAAAAGAGAGTAAAATCGCCTTCCACAAAACAATGGCAGAATTTGCTAAAAAAAAAGTAAAACAATGGCTGCAGTGAAGTTGGGCTTGCTAAACCGGATATGCTCCTGAACCTCTTGTAAAAGTAAACCTTGTTTGTACCATTACAACCATGCATCAATGGCCAGATGAATAAAAATATCCAAAACTTGTGAATAGGTCTGTAACCGGAAATGAATACTTTAAATAGAATCTACAAAATACTCTAGGGATGAGGACGTACCTTCGATATCCAACAAACAATATGAGTACCTTGCCCTCAGATTCTTCAATTATTACAAAAAGGAAAATCCTTTTGTTCTGGAAAAGGGGTGCTTCGAACGTTACCAGAATCACGGACGTCACCACCAGTAAGAAGGACAGGAACAGGCACTTCGATTTTGTGAGAGTCTAATTGGAGAGTTTGTCTGGTATTCGTTGTCGGATGGTGCAGAGGTTGTTGCTTCATTACTGAGCCGGAACAGATTTGATACCATTATTGGTCTTTATTGTTAACAAAGTTTACTTTGGAGTAGACAAGACATGAACAGGACATGAACAAGAGTCGGACAAGGAAACAGATAGATACCTTGTCGAAGGTAGATGTTAGTGAATAACATGAAAACACATAAATAACTTGAAGCTTACCCCAGCATCAGTGAATGGACCAGTTCCCATGGTTTAAAAGGAATTCTGACCCGTTTGTCAGGTATTTAGCTCAAAATTTATCTGAAGTTCCTTAGAATAAACGCTTTAAGCATTTTGAAAATACAAATTCTTTCAGAAAGGCGAATATCGTTCCTGGTCAGATGGTTTTTCTCATGGTACGAACTAACATCTTTGCTTTAACCTTCTTTAAAGTCAAACTTCAGGTTTCTACTTTACTTCTTACTTACTACTTAGATTAAGTAATAGTCCGTGGTGAAACCTAATTAAAAATTCTTTTTCTTTGTTAGTGGGGTCTTCCACCAAACGCCTTCAGTCGCCTTCCAAATTGGTTGAGGTTGCCTTTTATTTGCTTGTGTGCGCCACCTAAGCCAAGTCCTTCATCTGCTGCGTTGTCCTTCCGGGTGGAATTCGGATTGGGCCGGAGCTCTATATTTTTTAGCCATCTAAGGCGACCGTGTGAGTTCCGCACAATATACTTGAAAGAATGAACGAATGAAAGAAGTCACAAAGCAAGGCATTTCACTCTTTTATGGAAAATGCATGCTTTTGGAATCGATGACTCTTTTCTTCAATGGATAAGAAACTTGTTTGGGTTTCACGGAAATGAGATCGATGAGCTGATGACCTTGCCAGCCAAGGCTCAGAGGTATAGAGCAGAACTGCAGATGGCATGATTCTTTAGGATACCACAGGAGCAAATTAATGCTCCTGAGGTGAGCGCATTTCCTGCTGTCTCTTTAAGGAAAAAACTGCAGAGTGCTTACTACGGTCTTTTTCCTTATCCCGTCATAACCTAAACTCCTAACACAATACACAGCAACAATGATGACGCAGTGGAGTGTTCGAGCCATGTTCAGTTGGTGGGTGGGTTCTGGTACTGTAGGCACTTTATCACTGTTACTTATCTTTTTACGAAAGAGCGAGGAATTACAGCAAAAATAGTGAAATGGCTTCTCATATACAAGAGACGCTATAGCCGCTGTAAGTTGAAGTTTTTTCTTCTTTTTGTTTTAAAAGTAGCGCCCACTAAAGGGGTTAAGGTACCTTTAAAACGATTGCAGACAGCGCGGGCGATGGAAAATGAGGAAGGAAAGAAAGATACCGAAAGTACGTTGGTTTTAAATGTCTCAAGGTTATAATGACTAGGAAATAGAGAGCCCGGCAGGCAATTCCACAAGCGAGTTGTTCGGCTTAGGAACGAATCACGATATTTCGGAGTACGTCCGAAAGTTGGCTTGAGGGTATACTGATGAGCATTCATAGCGAGACGGGTGTTACGGTTGAAGGTTTGAAGGGGCGGAATGCCGCTGGCGATTTCTATGCAGCATTGATTGTGGAAATAGCGATAAAACAAAGTGAGACAGGAGACATTTCGTGGGTGTTCGGGGGTGTCCATTGTTTGAGTGATATTGGTATCACCAATGAGTTTTATCGCACAGTTTTGAATCCTATCTAGCAGGTGCAGAGATATTTTAGGCACACCTCACCAGATGTGTGCATAGTACTCCAATTTTGGGCGGATGAATGCCTTATATATTGAGGCCAGCTCAGAAGGGGAAAAGTATTTCTTACATTGCTTGGGGAAACCTAACTGTATCACCACATCGAATATGTGGTCATTCCAACTTAAGTTGTCATTGGTGCACATACCGAGAATGGAACGTTTTTCGGTTTCGACGATGCAAGTGCCATTCATCGGTAATGGCTGAGTATTTAAATTTCACTTTAACGACAGCAGTGTGTTTTGGAAGCATTAAATTCTACTCTGTTGATGGTTCCCCAATTGGTTATGCGTGCTTAACATACGCCGCCGTTCCCGTTTTACAGCAGGGACGTAAGTTCGATAACGAATATGAGAAGCAGAGAGTACTCTCGTTAGCAAAGGATTAGATGGGATTAGAAGTGGCAGGCAAGAGATCATTGATGAAAATTGAAAAGAGTGTCGGAGACAGAGTAGAGCCTTGGGGCACACCAGCATTTATTTTGGAATATCAGACTTGAAACCATCCAAGACAACATGAATTTTACGTTCCGAAAGCTAGTTTCTAATCCATTGAAAAAGAGAGTTATCGATCCCAAATGCACGACAAAAGAGCCGGATGCCAAACTTTGTCGAATGTCTTAGAAATATCAAGTGCAACTATCTTGCTTTCGCCAGATTGACGTACACTTTGGTTCCACTTTTCGATGAGACATGCCGTCAGACAACCATTGGAACTATTGCTACGAAAACCATATTGCCGGTCATTGAGCAGTTTTCGTGTTTCGAGATATTTCATGAGCTGACGGTTTATAAGCGTTTCCATGACCTTGGAGAGAAGGGACGTAAGTGCCATGGGTCTGTAGTAGTAGAGAGAAGAAGATTCGCCTTTTTTAGGGACGGTCTGGGTAAATGCTGTTTTCCATCTGCTCGGAAAGAGTTTTAAAGAGTAGGATTGATGAAAAGGCTTACGTAGTGGTTCTGCCAGCGTGGAGGAATACCTCTTTATGTATGTTGAGATCTTTAAGTGCTCTTGCTACTACACAAGTGCGAAAGTAGATTCGTCCCATTGAAGATTCGACGCACTCAAGTGTGGGCGGAAACAAATCACAATCTGGGAGTGTTGAGCTGGTCGCAAAGTGTGCAGCAAGCAGATTGGCCTAGTCCAAAAAGCTGACTGCTGGAATGACATTGGAAATGAGCGTTGGGATGGAGGATGAGGCAGAATTTCTAATATTTGTGACGAACTACCAACAATTTTTACTACCTTTGCGGCATTGTAGTATTTTTGCCTCAACTTTTGGTCGTATTGAAATTTCACACGCTAAAGAAGGACGTTGCAGTCATTTCTGGCTCATTTGAACTGTTTTCGGTTTTCCTCTGTCCGATTGGTCTTGAAAGACCGAAAAAACATTTCTCTAACACTGGCAGCCTCTTTACAGCTCGAGTCGTACCAAGCCTTTTCTTTTGGTTAGATACTCTTCATCCGATGAGGGATAAAGTTTCTCATTCCAAAGGGAATGGTGTCTGTGATCATATCAGCAGCGGCATCCCGGTCATTATCGAGGAAACATAACGACCAGTTAAAATTCCTGAAGAAGCTGTTAAGACTGCTCCAATTGGCTTCACGTATTGCCATACGGTTCTTTTAGGAATCTTTTCTCTAACTGTGTGGTGGGTGTGCGAGCAATTAGCTGATATGACACAATGCAATGGTCCGACGAGTCTAGAGGGGATAGCAGATTGATATTGTATTTGTTAGGGTGAGAAGTTAAAAACAAGTCCAGGGTGTTGGGTCTGGTGTTCGCGTGGGCTCATTTATAAGTTAGGTTAAGTTATTTTCCTCAGCGAAGATCTCAATACACCGTCCTTCGGGTGTTGTCTGTCCAGAATCTCGAAGCCACCCAGAATTGTGTATATGAGGATACAGGGATATAATTCGTTGAATGGAGTTAGACAGCGCATCAAAGGTCGAATTGTTGTCCAGTTTGGGGCTTCTGTAAATAAAGCAGTAGTGGATAATTTGCTTACGGAGATGGAATTTTAACCAAATGAAATTGAATTCCGGATTGGAACAGGGACTACATCGCTATGCACGAGGCGGCGGTGAGAGAAGAATAATGACACTAGTTTGTAGCCAACTAGCTTCAGATCAGAGTGATCTTAGAAGTGTTGGCGGGGATCTACCTGTGCTAAAACAGCTGGTTTGTATTTACAGACGTTGACGTACACAGAAAAGTGATTACTTATTCGCGATTAGCCCGCGAATATTGGCTATATCCACTCTAAATTCCCGCGTCATTACAAGAAAAAAAATCAAACATAAAAGACACAAACACCGACGATACTAAGCACAGCTGTGAAGTACAAAATTCAGAATGGGTTTGCCGAATCAAATTGTTGTAAGTGTTATACCCTAAAACAATGAAAAACTGTGCACCAACAAAATTCTCACTCCAACAGAACAGAAAAGTTCACGAGTGCACTTGTACTCAGCGATGGTCGAAACGGCACTGTTATTTGTCAACTCAATGTCAATCACAATGTTCGTCCACTGGAGGCTCCCGCCCAATTATCAATGCTTCGCCCATCAATGACGTTATGTAATAAAGAGCTGGTCTTATCGTAAACAGATGACATCACCGAAGGTTGCTACGATTTGATCAGTTACAAGTTGCCGGTCATAGGTCTTGTTAGTGGCAGGACCACCGGATCCCGGTCTGGGCCTGACTTGTTAAGGTAGGTCCCCTTGTGGGAGCGTCATGGTTGCTGCGGTTTAAATTCAAGGTCGCGGAAACGGTCTTCCTGTTGGTTTGACCCAATGTAGAATTGCAGTAAGTACTGTGACCCTAAGAACAGTAAGAGGTTTTAGATCAGCCTCAATCCATACCAAGGGTGGAACTTGTGCCTGCAACACAAGTTCTGCTTTGATATCTCAGGAAGGCGGCAGAGCGATGGCAAGGCGTATGTATCCTTACTCCCATGGATGTACGGGCATCCCTTAAACTTAAGTCTACACGACAGGTGTTTACGTTAAAAACGAGAGACTATGTTCGTCCACTGGAAAATTTAGATAAAAAATCTCGGTCTAATCCTTTATAAGGTCTAGCCGGAGAAGGAACTAAAATCAGGAGAACACAACTTGCGACGGGAGTGCGAAAAATTGGCTGTGGAAAGAGGTGAAACCAGAAGATTAATTTACATCCCGCCAAATGGAGGACATTAATCTGGATGATATCTGTGTCCAGCAGGATGGCGCTACGTGCTGAAAAAATAGACCACTAATTTGGCCATCAAAATCATGCGATTTGACGTCCATGGTTTACTTTGTGTGGGGGTATGTAAAGGCTGTAGGGTAGGCCGGAAAGTATACATGCCTCGAAAGTCATTATTCAGCGCGTTATTTGTGAGATGGAGTCCCAAATGCTTGTTAGCTTATATTTGAATCTACAGGATGCGCTTCTCCGAGGAAGTTATACCATATGTCTGAAGGTGTTAATAAAACGCCGTTTATAAAGAGGTGACAAGGTATTAGTAAAAAAGCTATCACGTGTTTTGGTATCAAAAAGCAATTTTAACGGACGTCACTGTTCAAAAAAAAACTACTAAGCTCGAAGAATCTAACCGCTTAACGACCAAAATCACTACCAGATTTCACCGTCGGACCATAAAAATAATTTGATCTTTCCATTTTATCGAAAAGGTCCATTCGCAAAATCATAATTTAATCACCCATCAACGCCAGAGTAACACAAAGGGATTATGTCGGTCACCTCTACCACCACCAGAAGCCAAAAGTTATAGCGAAAAACCGAAAATAAAATTGCTGTCACCTTCATCGGAATCACTACTTTTGTCCTTTGGGAACGAAAATCCATTTTCGATTGCAGTGAAATGGGATACAATATCCTCAGCTCAATCGAATCGTCCATATACTATAACAATCACCGTTGTACTCGTACACGAATTTCAATTAAAGCGCCGATCAAAAACAAATTTGTATACAGGGATGGTTGCCCAAGTTCAAAGAAAGATATACGAGTATGTCGACCATCGTCAAAGGACTTCAAACGGGAAACAATTTTCACAATCGCTGTTTCAATTGAATGCCAACGGCATCGTGTGACACTGGTTTCCATTTACACCCGACATTTTGATCTGGACACGGGTTTGTGAGGGATGCTAGGAATCACGCCCACCCGGCATTTGATTAAAAACCACGTCAACGCACAACTATGTACACAAAAAGGACAAATCATCAATCCCTTTCCGGTCTAGGAATTGACTGCCACAGGAATTTATTCGTTGGGTGGCCTTTAGAAGTTTCTCCCCTATGACTGGTCAAATTTGAGGGAAAGGGAGAATTTTCTCGGAGAGAAATTGTTGCGGGTTGGCGGTTGGAAAAAGTAATTGTATCCGTCCGGTGTTAGTTCGGGAACGAAAGAACTTTCTCCAGAACTTTTCGATGCAGTGAACAATTCTATCGAGTCCATCTAAGGCGACTGTTTGTTTGTGTCCTTCAGACTTTGAGCGACTCTTATGAACCAAAATGAAAACGTGAACGAAAACAAGGATGACTAGACGAACATGGTTCCTGGCTGGATATCGGGTAAGCAATGAGCACTCGTGCCGCGAACAAAGCAAGCAAACTTAAATCAAGTTTCCCGGTGTGAAAGCGTAATAAATTATTACCACCCGCATCGGTCGTGCCGACCATGCCCCGGAGAGTCTTTCTTCTCATAATCTTCTCGAAAGAAAGTGTCGACCTAGGAAATAAAATTAAAGTTTCTTCCTCTTTCCAAAGCCTTTTATCTCAGTGGAGTGGGTAGATTCGTGCTCGTAATGTCCTTGGGACAATATCCACTTGGGTATGGCCAGCTCTTATTACTGGAGCTCCGGGTTGCATCCTATATTTAACATAAGCTCTGAAGTATGCGTTTTGCTTAACTTTGTTTTGGAACTTGTAAAAGATGCTCCCACGAATAGGAAGTCTTACTCGGTCCAGAACCATGGTATTGGTCGGGTACTAGCCGAAAGTGGCAATAAATTTTATGGACAACTCTTACATGGAAGAGTTGGGTCTTTTATGGAATTTAACACGACGTTGTTGTCTTATTTTGAATTTCATGAAATTATTCATGGAGAAGATGTACGGATGTACGGATACGTAGCAAAGCTGGAGGGGTAGATAAAGTTTCAACAATTGTGTGATCAAGTCCATGAAACGGCTCATAAAAGGATTTGCACTTGGAAAAAGAAAAAGAAAGCAACCGATATCCATCCGTTCGCTGGAAGGCATGAAGTTTTATTCAATTTTGATAGCATCTACGATGTGATGGGAATGAGGAGAGACGAATCTGATATAAATCGATCATTTGAATTAGATGCTGTGGCTTTAAAAGTGCTGGAGGCAGTATTTGACAGGAATTGGAAGGATGAACACGGTACACAAGACTACAGACGATTGTGTCGGACAGACGAAATCGGATACTTGAGATAACGAATCGGATTCTGATTATATAGCAAACAGGATGGAAAGAGCAGAGGCAGAGAAATAATTAAAATCAGAGGAGAAATTGAAAGACTTGGCCTGTAGTCCATAGACTGCTCAGCACTGAAACATCAAGCCATGAAGAGGTGGATGGACCAAACCGTAAGTAGTCTATTTTTGCCGTAAAAATAAGAAGTTGATTGTAGGCTATCAAAAGGCATGAAGAACACAGTATTTGAGAGATTACACAGGACATCAAAACTAAATGTAGGGAAGCTGTCTGTCCATGCTGAGGAACATGAAGAGGCTATTTCGATGAGGAAAATACGCTGTTTTTTTTCTACGAGCTTCAGCGGGAGTGGGCTTAATATGTTAATGTCTAGGTGATACACACATATCTGATCCAACAGCGAACACCTTGCTACGGCTTCACGAACAAAAATTTGAGTGCAGGTCTAAACGAATCCTTATCGGGTTTAAGTCTAATGAGATTACCATCCAGGACGTACGTTGGACAGGATCCAGCCCAGTTGAAACGAGGACAAACTACAATTGTAGGCTCTACAAACCATGTAAAAGTAATTTTTGAAAGAACCTTTAACTTTTTTAATCAGAGCTGGTGTTAAAAATCTAGTAGTCAGTATCCACGAAAGCTGTTCACGAGGAATCTTCTTCTAAACTGGAGACCTTGTGCAATGAAATTAATAAAGCCTTGGGATAGCTTGAAGGTCTTGGTCGTAACGCAAGCTAATGGAATGATGTCCTAGCACACATTATTTCCCCCAACCAAGATGGTGCATATCAGTGTTAAAGAATTGTAAAAATCATTAGGATCTTCAACAGAACCACCAACCACGAGCTAGTCCAGGACAAAGCACTCATCCAACACCAAATAAAAGCGTAGGCGCATCATGTAGCTGTACAACACACAAAACAGGTATGTTTCAATTGTAAAGGCGAACACTATGTCTCTTCATGTCCAGGTTTTCTATCAAAAAATCCTGTTAACAGTGTCGAGCTTCTAAAACAACTGAGACTCTGCTAGAACTGACTTCGTCATCACACAACTAGTGCGTGCTTTTCGAAATGACGTCCAAAATGTGGAGGACGTCATCATACAACTATTCATCAACCATCGATTGAGTTCCATCTACACCATCTAATCAAGACATCCCCACCAACAACATCAATCATTTTTCTGCTTCCTCCAATGTGACCTGCATCATTCAGTCTCCAAGATCAATAACGCTTCTTACAATCGTATTGGTAAGAATCCTATCTAACTCTGGGGGGAGCCATACGTTGTTCGAGCCTTCTACCGACCAGGGCTCAGAAGTAAATCTTCTCCAACTTCAACGATCGCACATAGCTTTATCTATAGTTGGCATTGGAGGCGATTCATCGTCACCCCATCAATCAGAAGGTTTGGTAAAAATGAATCTGCAATCTTGTATAAGTGACTTCAACTGCATATTCAACTCTTATGTTTTATCGAAACTTACCAACCTTTTACCATCAGCTTTTGCAAAATATCGATTTCGCAGACCCAGAATAACATCAGCCTGGACGTATAGATCTCATCCTCGGGCAAGTCTTACAAAATGGACTTCTAAAGGGTCCTGTGGGGGCACCAACCATCATCAGATTCAACATCGAAACCCGAAGAAGCAAAATCATTCTACTGCTATGCGGATAATCATTTGGACGAGCTATCGTCCATCTATCGAACCACTTACTCCACAAGAACAGGAATGTGAGGAAATTTTCAAGTCTGCGCATGCACGTGATTCGGAAGGAAGATTTATCGTTCGCGTTCCCTTCAAATCAGTTCCAACATCATTTGGAGACTCGATAACTCCGGCATTAAAGTTAGAACATCGCATGAAAAATCAATGAACAACTGAGACGTATGAAACGAGCCTCTTCACCAATTCAACCAACGGACCAAATGTTTTATCTCTCTCATCATGGTGTCCTTCGCAGTTGCAGTTCCACGTCAAAATTAAAAGTCGTTTTCAATGGATCCCTGAAGACCGACAAGGGTACGTCACTTAACGGCTTTCTGCATGAAGGTCATAAGCTGCAAGTAGACCTTCCTGATGTTCTTACACGTCAGAGGGTTAACAAATTCGCCTATTCTGCTGCTCCACGAATTCTGTGGACTGAAAGTTCTAACGTTCAAGAAATTCTACTCACCACAGAAACGTGTGGAACAAAATCTGCTCCTTTTCTTGCTATTCGGGTCTTGAATCAACTAGCCGAGGATGAAAGTTATCGATTTTCTGATGTCAAAGATGTTATCAAGAAACATACTTACGTGAATGATATGTACGCCAGATCAGTTACAGTTGAAGACTAATCTTTTTGAAGAGGGCGGGTTTCAATAGCAAAAATGGTGTGCTAACAATGAAACTATTATCGAGGAAGTGCCTGAAAAATACCGAGCAGCACCATCCTCATCACTTTGCATGATGGTCCAGTACATAGAACTTTGGGTTTGAACTGGCAGCCTAAATTGGATCGATTTATCTTCATTCCAGTTCAACATGAAGAACCAGCTGTTTATACAAAACGGACAGTGCTATCGGAAAGAGCTCAGTTTTTCGATTCATTGGGCTGGCTTTCATCTGTTATTGTCAGAGCAAAGCTTTTCATTCAGGAATTTTGGCTAGCGGATCTTGAATGGGATCAACCAATTTCTAAGTCATTTGACACTCGCTGGAAAAGCCAACCAACTCAAAGATCTATCTCTAATTTCCGTGCCCCGATGGCTTGGAATAGCTCCCGGTTTGGTATCAGTTGAACTGCACGGGTTTTTTTTTCAGATGCATCGCTAGCAGCACTTGGAGCCGTGGTGTATATTCGTGTCATCAAAGAGAATGGAACGCATATTGCAATCTTATCATCCAAAATGAAAGTTACTCCAGCTAATCGCCCAGCAAAGTCATCAAAACGACTTAGATCTGTTCGAGTCACCATTCCACGTCTAGAACTGGCCGCAACACTGCTGCTCACCGAACTCGTGAAACATTCCTTAAGTCTCCTCTACAACCAGTTCCTATCCACCTTTGGACTGACTGCGGTACTGTTCTTTATTGCATCCAAGGTGAGCCATCGAGATGGAAGGATTTCGTCCGAAATCGAGTCAGACAAGTTCAGGAAAATGTGCCCAAAGCAAACTGGCATCAGATTCCTGATCTGGAATGTGAAATTCTCGTTTAGATTTTTTTTCCCAGAGTAGCTCTCCATTTAGCTTACATCATTTATTGACTCAGAGGGAGTTCTGCGAATTCGCGGGCGGCTTCGTAATGTATAAATAGATCCAGACATGAAACATCCCATAATTCTACAAAGAGATTCGATCTTCACCAATCTTGTCATGAACTATGTACATCGAGCAGCGCTCCAAGGTGGTGTGCAGTTAATGCTGGCAACGTTAAGAAGAACTTATTGGATTCTAGGAGGGCATAGTTATGTGCGCTCATTCGTTCATCGCTGTGTTATCTGTGCCCGTCATCGAGCTGCAACATCGAGACAACTGATGGGTCAACTTCTAGTTAATCGCACCATTCCTTCTCGACCATTCTTACACTCCTCTGGTGTGAACTATGCTGGACTATTTGTTTGCTTTTCATCATCTGCGGTTCACTTAGAATTGGCAACAGATCGTACAAGAGGTTCGTTAGCCGCCGAGTTTACAAGTGAATGTGGTACCAACCTGATAGGAGCTGACGCAGAACTTCGAAGACTTTTTAAATCTGCTTCTAAGGAGTGTCGGCACATTGCAGATATGCGTCGTTGGCCTTTTTCTTCTGGGAAGGTTGTCAGCAGTGAATCCTTATTCGCGGTTTTTGGTACTTTCGCAAAAATTAGCTCAGGAAGTAAAACACACGCATAACCGTTAAGATGGAGAGACTCAGAGACTCAGAGATATGAGAGCTGCCCTTGACCCATAAATGACTCATCCACCATTATTTCTACTTTAGAACCCTGACTTGCCCTGAAGATCCTTACTGATGTCAAGTCCAAATAGGTATATACATATAGACATTTAGGTAAAACTCAGCCGTTACGTTCTTGGCCTCAACCCTCATGTTATAAAGTGCCTTTTTAACTTCCCCCAAGAATGTTATTTACTCCATCTACGAGTATGCCTTACGTTCCACTGGTCCCTGCTTTGTTTCCGCCCGACTTGATACAATACTCGTATTAATTGGACGCCGAGCAGCTGGTGGACCGCACCAGGAGTGGTGCAACGCATGTATGCCTCGTCGGTAGGCCACCTAGGTTCAAACGAGAGCCGAGCAACTGGTGGAGCCAGGAAATGGCGACCTGCGCAGAGTCTTCCAGAGGCATAGAAGCCGCGAGTATGTGGAGTTGGGGGGGGGGGGCAACGTATAAGGAAGCGCAGAAAACCTGGTGAGGGCGATCAGAACGAGCAAAAAGGCGCTGTTGGTAAGAGCTTAGTTGATATAGATATATAGAGCTAGGGGTATCGAATGGAGCTCAAGTCCCGTCAGCCCGATGGAACCACTTTTCCTCCTTGCGCACCCGAATAACTGAGGAGTTTACCATCGGGTCTGTCGGGCCGAAAGGCTTCTGGCCTAGACGGGATACCCAACGAAGTCCATAAGATCGTGGTTGCAGGGAAATCACATATATTCCTGGACATGTCCAATGCGTGTTTAAGTGTCGGACTGTTCAGTGGGTGCTGGTAACTTCAACGACTAGTTCCTTTGGATAAGAGCAAACCATCCCCCTTGACACCCCTGGATACCGTCAGGAAAATCTTAGAGAAAATGAAACGCATTTAACTCGGCAAGATGGGCCGACATCCGAGAGGCGGTAAAGCGTACCAGACTGACATCGCGAGTAGGTCAGGGCTCGGCTCTGGGGCCCGATCTCTGGAATCTCGTGTATGACGGGCTCCTACTTCTAGAAATCCCTCAGGGGGTCAGACTAACCGGCTTTGCGTATGATGTCGCACTGGTCGTGACGGCGAGATCTCGTAAGAAGCCGATGGGCGGTCGATGGAGTGGCGGACTGGATGCGAGATCACGGTCCAAAAAACGGAGATGGTCACCAAGAAACGATGGTTCGGCGGAGACTTCCGTGTGAACGTTGCGGGTGCAGTACTGCGCGAGAGCCCGGTCCTTAGCTATCTCGGAATGTGGGTCGACTCACGACTTACTTTTGGGGAGACCCCTCGTCCAATTATCTAAGCTTCGTCTATCAATGACCTTGTCTAATGAAAAGCGAGCTTAGGACGAAGTACTGGTCTTATTGTAACGGTTTTCTGAATTTAACGCCTCTGAAGGATGCTATGATTTGACCAGTTACGTGTGGACGGTCATAGGTCTTTTTGGCGGCAGAACCACCGGTAATTTCAACCAGGACTTAAATCACGGTACCATGGGAGTCAGGAGTCCTCCAGATCTCGGTCCGGGTCTGACTTGTTGAGGTAGGCTTCCTTGTGGGAGCGTCATGGTGGGTGTGGTTTAAACCCAAATCGCAGATCAGAAATAGGTTTCACATCGGCAGTTCCGAATTGGTACTTAGGAAGGCGGCAGACGATGGCAAGGCGTATCATTGCTCCCATGGATATATGGGCATCCCGTGAAATTATGTCTTCACGACAATTGTTCATGTTAAACCAAAGACACGTTACCTTTGGACAGTACATAAGGAGGATGGCTGATAAAGCCACCAAGGTAGCATTGTCTAAGTTGATGCCAAATGTTGGCGGCCCGAGAGAGGCTAAGAGAAGGGTACTAGCGTCGGTCGCCGATTTCATATTGCTGTACTGCGTCGAGATGTGGGTGGATACGCTGTCGAATGCTGGTTTCCGAAAGCGACTTATGCGTCATGTCCCTTCAAATCGCGTGCGCTTACTGTACGGTCTTGGGCCCCCGCCCAATTACCAAGGCTTCGCCCATGAATGACGTTGTCTAAAACAAAGCGGGGGCAGAGCATATTACTGGTCTTATTGTAAACATCTTCAGATGACGCCGCTGAAGGTTGCTACGATTTGACCAGTTACAAGTTGCCGGTCATAGGTATAGGCAAGACCACCGGTAGTCCCTACCAGTACTTAAATTACGGTACCATGGGAGTCAGGAGCCCCCCGGATTTCGGTGCGGGCCTGACTTGTTTAGGTAGGCCCCCTTGTGGGAGCGTCATGGTGGCTGTGGTTTAAACCCAAATCGCGGGAAAGGGTCTAACCCATTGTAGGGTTGCAAATAAGTACTGGGTGCTGTGACCTTAAGAGCAGTAAGAGGTTTTAAATCGGCCTCGACCCATACCAAGGGTGGAACTTGTGCCTCCAACACAGTTCCGAATTTGGTATCAAAGGATTGACGGAAAGCGATGGCAGGGCGTATCCTTGCTCCCATGGATGTATGGGCATCCCGTAAACATAAGTCTACATGACAGGTGGTTTACGTTAAAAACCAGAGACTTTGTAAGGTCTCCTTAGTAGCTGTTATGGTGATTGAGAGGACCGTGTCCGGTGCTGAGACAGTGGCTGAAGCGAAGTGAGGTAAGGTAAATTACAACGCATATCTGCACTGCATGGATGTGAAAGCATCATCCAGGTGCGACTATTGCCCTGCGGTGCACAAGTTCTTCGTTTGCGCAAGCTGGCATCAGCAACGACATCAGTTATAGGCTGGCTGGGTCTGATGATCACGCCCAAAAATATCATTTTCGCTTTGTTGAGTTGTGAGAACGCATAGAAATAAAAAGGGTAATAACAGAAAAAAAAGGGAGGAGCAGCGGGTGCATAGGCCTGCGTCTACTCGCATGTAGATATGGTTGATGCGAGACGAGGTTCCTCGTTGCTGTCGCAGGGAACCCGAACGGTTGCCCTACCCTGAAGTTATGTAACGGGGCTCTCCGATGGTTTGAAGCCACCCGGTAAGAGGAGGTCTTTAGTCGGGATTGACCCTGGAGTCAAATCAAATTAGTTTTCCTCTATCGAAAAAAGCTACTGGACACAGTTCTGCGGTATCGGGCCGAGTCCTGGATGATAAGCAGGCAAGCGTATCTGATTCTGAACTTATTCAAGGGCTCCTCGCCGAATATTTGTTTCTGTGTGCGACGAGGCTGAATGGAGGCTGAAGATGTGCGAATAATCCAAGACGCAAAAACTCGACGGTTGGTCTGGCTCGGCGATATTGAGGCAAGGGACAACAATGCTCCAACTGCGAGCATCTTCGGATTGCAAGACTCAGATTCAAGATGACAGAAAACCTCGGATTTCAAGATCAAGTGGTTGTAGATGCATGAAAGTTTGTTTTTCAAGATTAGAAGTTCAAATTGCGAGTTCCCGGAATCACGTATAAAAGAATAATGTAGCCCACTTTTGAAATGTGGAAAGCCTGCTCGAAGTCGTGATTCCTTATACTTTATACCGTAGGGAAATTTAAAGATAATTTCAAGATTATTTTCTGTCTAAGTTTGGTGGAATTCTCAACCATTTCAGCTGATTAAGGATCCTCTTTTCACGCTTAACGACTCATACTTATCTTCTTTCCAAAACAACGTATGGAATTTCGGGATTTCATTTAACCACCCTCATTTATCACTTATTATTGCCCCTGAAGGCCGTATCCTTCAATTTCATCTTCAACTCTTTCATCACACTTTACCATCCCACGTACATACATATGTATCTACCCTGAACCTATAAATCTACAGAAGACACGCAATCGTGTAGAAAACTCATTTCCATTATACATACGTATAAACCATCTCGAAAATAGATAACCCACTCATCAATCTCTAACAGAATGAGAACAGAGAAAAAATCCGAAATCTGTCCTACAACTACAAGCACATTAAGAACATCGTTCGGCCGCACAACAGCATCCAACAAATAATAGTCAACCCCCGATGAGTTCAAACCCAGTGATCAATCAAACAGCAGGGGATTACGAATTGCCTTCATTCTTTGTCTACTGTCTTTTTTCTTTTATATATAAAAAATACAAAACCATTAACCACAACAAGGATTTATACCTACCCCACCCCCCAGAGTACAAATAAAAATTGAAACAACCATCACAACCCTACTAACCGCATTCATAAGCCTTTTTTGCAAGACCTCAACCCCCCCAGGGCGGGCTCTGGCATTGGGAAAAGCTCATAAATTACCATACTGCGCGCTGTTCGATGATCTTAAAAAAAATTGACTCCAACTGAAATAAATTCTCCATTCTGACTGACAACTTGTTTACAACTTTTGAATCCGATTTCGCGCTCCTCCCGGACCTACTCGTACCTATGCCGGAGTACTTATTTACACCCTTAGCCTTAGTCGGGCGCCAACTTGGGCTCAGAAAAATCTGGAAAAAGTTTTCCCGCAACAAAAAAAGTGATTTACGGTTGTGTGAGGTTTCAATTTGGTTGCCAAGTTTCACCTGGCAAAGGAATTCTCATCCAAATAGCCTAGCTTGACTGACAGCTGAGCATAGTAGTTGCAGATATGAATGTCAAATCTTTCCCATCTTAGGATTATCTGGTGAAATCCTTCTTTTAAAAATATACACGTCCAGAATCTGTGGCGACGGAGATGTCTTCTTCTGTGGAAATATGAAATTTCATTCCCGCTTATCCTTTTCTTCCAGTTCGGCGCTTTCATTAATATTCAACAAGTCGACGAAGGCAACAATATGCTTGTCGTCTTGATTCCACATGATTCGGTAGTCCTATTGTTTACGTCGCCTTGCCGGAGAAGCACTAGGCATTGTACATACCGAATGTCTGTTGTGCGAATGTACCGATGCCAAGGTTAAGAGACGTGTCGAGCGTGGCATGCTTTAATGGCAAAACACTAAGCCACCCTCCAATGGGGAATGTTACCCATACCAGAGCACCCTTAACGTGCAACTTGTCACTTTTATTAAAATCATTAACGAGCCGTCCGACGTCTTTCTCGTGGGCGTTCCATTTACAGCCCACTCTTGGAGGACTGTTGTGGCTTCAGTTGTAGCTGTAGCTGTAGCTGTTGCTGTTGCTGTTGCTGTTCATTGTCTCTACCGGTTAATGCGTCCTCCTCGGATGACATGTATCCGTAGGTTTTATGGAAATTTTATGCAAATACTGTGCGTCATTAAAAGAGGCGCTGAGGCGACGAGCTCAGCTGAAATATCAGATTTGGAGGAGAAAGAGGGTGCTTGTATGAAGGATACATACCATAAGGACTAAGAAGGATTATCTGGTGACTGCAGGATATGATTGAAAAAATTAAAAAAAAAAATTTAAAACATCCGTGTACCACAAGCGACAAGGAATGAGCAAAATATGTATTGCGTCGGCAACGCCATTGTCACTGTTAGGCAATGCGTTCCTGTGTGGTCCTGGGGTGGTACTCGGTAGTGTTGGATGCTGTCTCAATGCGTATTGACACATTCTGTGGGATTTAATGAATTGCTGATGTTGGATTTTCAATTTTTCCACACGCTTCCCATGGGAGTCGGTGTTCATTATTCACACTCGAGCAGCGCAGGCGAATATTAATTGTACGAGTACGAGTAAATGCGTGTTAAGGACTTTTGTTTTTTGATTATTTAATGGAGGAGCTTAAGGCATATGCGCCCGTATATGGCTTGGAAATTCATGTTGATCGGCAGGAAAATGAATACATTATGCAGACAGACACTTGACACCATTGACAGGGATTAAAGGTTGTTTGTGGTTGAGATGATGTGTTTTGGAACACGATTTATGAGGATTCTGTGAGGAAAAATGTCCCATATCAGCGTCCATGTTAAGTTCCAATCGAATACTAAAATGAGGAAGACATCTTCCTTACGAATTGGAAAACTGCTAGGTCGCCAAGAATATAGAATGCAACAGACTTCTGTAACTAATCGCTTTGAGAACAATCTGTGCCTTCCAGACGGCTTCAGAGGAAGAAGATTTAGCTGGTATGATGCCCATCAATATAATGGCCGAAGAATCGAAATACGTTCTTTTCCACCCAATGGATCAACTGGCGAGATCCATAAGCAGGAAAGGGATATCCCACTTTAAAAGTTCCACTGCCCATGCTTCAGAAGATCAGGTAGCAACTTTCGCATGCAAGCGTGCTTATTAGCGAAATGATCCTCTTAGAGGAAAAAGGGAGTGAAGCTGTCCAGTAAGTGGCGGCGATCCTAGTAGAACTTAGAAAGTAGTGTCAGTTATGTTGATGAATTAGGCAACTCGGTTCTGTCCTCAACCAAAATACGTTAATTAAGTCCAAGCTCAACAACATCGATAAACAATCTGCAAGTCCGGTCGAGATGAATACTGCGATCAATGATTTCAAAGCAGTTTGTTCCGCCCTAAACATCTCTAACCTTAAATTGAACGAATCGATAAACAACCTGCGTGAAGATCTTGAGACTCATTTTCAATCCACCTCAAAGAAACAACCATCTCTAATGGAGCCTGATCCTATGCTCGAAGTAATCTTTGTTAGAATCCGCTGTGTTGGTAAAGATCTAGCTGCCTCACAATCAACCATTTTCGATATCGAGAATCATATCGAAACAGTAAGCAGCAAAATTGATAATTTACCAACCCATCCGCAACACCACCAGAATGTCCACTACAGTACATCAATTTTGGTTGAATTACTGGAAACCGAAGTCGATCCACTTTTACCACCACCTCCTCGTCCACCACTGTTACGTAAATCTTCCCGCTGGCCCTTCAATCCAAGAGACCGAAACTGTTTCCCTATCAACTCCTCCCGTCACCGTCCCAAGCAAGCTCATCAAACATTTTGGTACAACATGGACACCTTCCGAATGGAGGCGTAGATTGGATAAAATTGAAACCGATATGAGTACATTTTTAATCAAATGCTGATATTTCTTGGATCACGGCCATCTCACCACAAAGGTAATCGAAACTTTAAGTTCAACCTCCTTGTTAGATACGAGTGGTTATTTAAAAACTCCGCTGGTGCCATTTTCAACATTGGAAAGATGCACATCTGTAAATAGATCAACACACCTACCAAGAAACAGGATAAGACGAAGCTTAATTCTAAGTTATCTAATCCCATTTCCAACTCCCGTCCCAAACCGTCCCAAATCTGACTCTAATTGGAGATTTAAAATTAGTATATTCTCCAATTTAGGCCCTCCCACTCACATCTCGAACCAATTTCATTAGTCCTCCAATTATATTGCACCAGCTGCCTCCATTCCACCCAAACCCCCGCGTCAACGCGTCTATTTCAAATTAACACCAACCGCTCACACTACATAACTCCTCCAAAATACCTATCCCCTCTGCACATGCCCCTACCAGCACTTCTTTCCCAAATTTCGATCTCAAAAATGGAGCTAAATATCCCAATTTCATTAGGTCCCATATTATAAATCCCTGATCTGGAAAAGTGTCTAATGCCCCTTCAATTACCGCTGCATCGCATTCATTCGTCGATCAGCCCCATTTTTGACCCCCTTCTGTCTCCCACAGTTAAAATAACCCAACAAGCTTTTGACACAACAGAATGTCGTTATGCACTTTCTAGGCTTAGAGAAAAAAAGACGTACGAGAATATACATACATGTCCTTCTAGCGAATCTGCATGACAAATCAGACTCAGTTTGTTACGAGGGAAAAACTAAAGCAAGCGTCATGGTCTCCATGCAGCAAGAAGGTCTCCCTACTGACCTTACAAGCTTGAGGAACTTATATATCAAGTTCCACGAGATTTTCAATATGTCTCCCCAAAAAGTCTCAAACGACCTTGCTGCTTTCGGTAACTATGTGCACTCAAAAATGATCTCACATCTTCAACGGAGCAGAGCCAGTTTTCAACCATCCACTCCTACACCCTCTCAAAATAACATTCCTCTAACCTTCTACTATCGAAACGCAAGGAGGCTGCGATCAGGGCCGTCTTGCTCCAATCTCACGCTCTGACCGAAACTAATCTAATTTCCCCCTATTTTCAATGTTTTTCGAGACGACGATCTTACCCGACCCGTCCAAATGATGGTTCTCCTTGTCGAGGTGTCCTATTGGCCGCCCACAATTACCTAAAGTCTTCTCCAATCGCTGTTTCTACTTCTTCTTAGCTTGACTACGTTTCAATAAAGATAACACTCCCCTGCAGGTCCCTGTACGTTATGTGTGTTTACATCCTACCGGCACAACCACTCGAATGCTACCAACTCGCTATCGATGCAATTGATCAAATAATTAACTTATCTGATCCTGTCGATGATATCATTGTATTCGGCGATTTCAATCTACCACAACTGCACTGAACTCAATCAGGTGATGAATCTTTTTTTATCGCGAATCCTAACTCCAGTAAAGTATGTCTCTTCTTGGATGAGCTCACAGACTCTAGCCTATGCCAAGTTAGTGGGGTCGCCAACTACATGGGTAGACAATTTACATCATTTGCACCACTGACCCCATAAACTCCTCTGTCTCGCCCTTTCATTGTCGACCATTGATAACTTTCACCCACCACTTCTTCTTTCACTTTTTCACCACTCTCCTATCCATCCCACCCCATCTGCAGCTGCCTCTTCTTACGACTTTCATAAAGCGAATTTCCTCAAAATTAACGCTTATCTTAGTAAGCGTTCTTTTGAATACGCCAATATGCCCCTTAAAAGTGTTCTCTCTATTTTCTATAGAGAATTATTCAATTCTATTTCTCTCTATGTTCCCTTTTCGGGCAACAAGACCTTTTCTACGAGCCCTCCGTGGTACAATTGTAAACTTCGCTCTTTACGTAACAAGAGAAACAAGTTATGGGCAGTTTTCTTCCGATCCAACTCTTTTGCTGACTGTTCAAACTATCTCGGTTCATACCTTCAATTCGCCCAGCTTTATAAGGTTCTCCACCACCGATACTTGGATAGTGCGCAATCAAGGCTTATAAACGATCCCAAGTCTTTCTACCAATTCGTTAACTCCAAAAAAAAAATCCGACGGTTTTCCTCCATCCCTCTTATGCGAAAACATGTTATCAACCGATCCACATACTGTAGCCAGCTTTTTCGCTACATTTTTTAAGCAATCTTTTGCCGATAATTCCTTCGTACCGGATCCCTCTTATTCCAAATAGCTACTTGACTTCTTCAATGTTTTGATCGTGCAGTAATAGAAAATAAATTACAACAACTTAATGATGAATACTTACCCGGCCCAGATGGTCTTCCATCCATATTTCTTAAAAAGTGTTCCTCAATACTGTCCCGCCCCCTTGCAAATCTCCTCCAATTATCGCTCTCTCAAGGTGAATTTCCACAGATATGGAAGTCTTCTTTCAAAACACCGATACACAAAAACGGATTAAAGAGCGAAGTCACTAATTACCGCCTCATATATACCCAAACTCCTTGAAAGCATTTTGTACGAAGCCTTAAGCTTCCAGTGGAAATCTCTTATTTCCCCTAATCAACATGGCTTTCTGAAAGGTAGATCAACTACCACTAACCTCGTCGAATTAGAAAATGGTAAAGAAGTTGACGTTATAACAACTGATTTCAGTAAGGCTTTTGACAAAATATCTCATAAACTAATCCTGTTCACACTGTCCGTCCTGGGCTTTGATCCCATTTTGCTAAAATGGATATTTTCTTACCTGGGCAATCGTTTTTATAATGTTCGTTTCAGGTCTGTCCTATCGGCCCCTTTCTTGGTCACTTCAGGTGTTCCTCAAGGTAGTCAGCTAGGTCAGCATCTCTTCATCCTAACCATTAACGATCTTGAAAGGGTCATTCACCACTCAGCACTTTCGCTCCACCCGTATGCTAACGACACCAAATTTTTTAAACCCATTTCCTCAAAACACGATTCCAACCTCCTTCGAATAGATCTAAATAGTTTTTCCACCTGTGTATCAAGAACTGCTTAGTACTCAATGTCACCAAATGTCAGTCGATTACCTTTTCACGTAAGTACAACAAGTCTACTCCCCGAACTTTCGTTCTCCACGGCCAACCTATATCCCTTGTTCAGACTATCCGCGACCTGGGCATATTATGCGACAGGGAGCTTAATTTCCGCTCGCATATTGATGAGATAATTACTAAAGCAAACTCATCGCTTGGCTGGTCCAAGATGGTCCAAGGAATTCTCTACCCCAATGAAATGTACCACGAGAACACGCTTCTATCGGGCTTTATCCCGCCAGAGGCATTTCTCCATATTGACACTAAAGGGTTAATGCAAAGCAGGGATGGTATCCCGGTAATATACCACCGCCACCGCGGTGCGAGGGACAAGCGGCTCATCTACAACGGAGCTCAGGAGCTCCTCCGTTTTAGTCCCGCGATTGCGGACAGGGATCGGATCGATGCCGAGAAACAGTACACCGAATGCTGGTGGCTTCTAGAAGGGGAAAGGGTGGGATCGCTTTCCTAGGTCGGTACGTTACTAAGGTAACACACTCCTCTTAGTTGTAAGTTAGATTAAGTATAGCTAGGGGGATCTCGTAGAAAGGCCGCGTTGGTTAGCATGAGGCCGCACCCCTGAGAAGTGACCGGTGGTGTATGGCAATGGTTAAATCTCGGTGGTGCGTGTGCACGTTGTTGACGGATGACAGGCGCCCGAGATCGCAATTGGGATGGTGACCACCCGCTGCGAAAGACTACGGGAGCTCACCACCCCGATTACAGTTAAGTTAGGCTAAGTAGTTTAGGTAGATTAAGTAGAATAGGAACTTAGTTTTAAGTTTTATAAAAAATTAAAAATAATATGGCATCTAAGTTTTTTCTGAAAACATTTTTCTTAGAAATTTTATATTTGTAATAGATACGAGTAGATAAGATTAATTGTAAGATAGTTTTTAAGGCCGAAAGGCAAAAGATGAATGAAACTGTTAAGTTTAGAACGTTCGGTAAGAGCCAGTAAGCTAGAATAAGTAACTGTTGTGGCCAAATTAGATTTAATCATTTTTGTCTAGAACGTAAGTTAATAACGAAGGAAACAATAAAAAGGAATTCAAAAGTAAAAAAAGTAAAGTCCAAGGAATTATGTAACCCGTACGTGACCAGATCACTATATACGAAGGTTGTCTGAAAAGTTTCCGACCGAACAATGATACAAGACATTTTTTCTCAAAATTTTTTTTTATTTTTCTACATAGTCTTCTTGTTACTCTACACACTTATCCCAGTGATGCTCCCATCTCTCTAACCCGTCCAAATAGTACTTGGCGTTTTTCTCTGCAAAATAATTGCTCACGAAGGTGATTGCCTCCTCATTTGACGAAAATCTCTGTCCTCCGAGCGCAGTTTTTAGATGAGGGAACAAAAAGAAGTCGCTTGGGGCTAGATCTGGTGAATGAGGTGGATAGTCAAGCAGTTCAAACCGTAATTCATGGACTTTCGCCAATGCAACCGCTGAGATGTGAGACGGCGCATTGTCTTGGTGAAAAAGGATTTTCTTTTTCAGCAAATGTGGCCGTTTTCCCGCAATTTGCAATTTCTGCCTTCAGTTTGACAAGTAATGATGCATAGTATGCTCCTGTAATGGTTTTTCCTTTTTGAAGATAATCGATTAAGATAACTCCTTTACTATCCCAAAAAACAGTCGCCATTACTTTCCCAGCCGAAGTTTTTGCTTTTTTTTGGAGCCGGCTCGCCCTTTGCAGTCCACTGTTTCAACTGAATTTTTGTTCCGGACGTATAATGGTGTATCCAAGTTTCATCTACCGTAATTAATCGGAGCCAAAACTCGGATTTATTGCACCTAAACTGCGCCAACAGAGCGTTTGAAATGTTCATGCGAACACGTTTTTGGTCTAACGTAAGAAAACGCGGCAGCCAACGCGCGGACAGCTTTCTCATGCCTAAATCTTGATCTAATATGTAACAAACACGTTCTTTGGACATTTTCATAACTTCTACTATCTCTCCCACTTTAATTCGGCGGTCGTCTAACACCATTTGGTGAACTTTAGCAATGTTATCGTCAGTGGTTGCAGTTTTTGTACGTCCCGAACGTTCATCATCTCCCAAGCTCTTACGGGCACGTTTAAATTCAGTTGCCCAAAATTTCGCTGTGGTAAATGATGGTGCAGAGTTCCCAAACACAGAGTCCAACTCATTTTTGATTTGCGTAGGCGTATTGCCTTTCAAAAACAAGAGTTTACAATAATAACAGCTCGATACTCAATTTTTTCCATTTTCACAAAAAACACTCACATCGACTCACTCAGACGACTGTCAACTAAAAACTACGCATCCAAAATGACTGAAACTTCGGTAGGTAACTGTCAAAGGATGCACAACTAGCATTCACTAGCTTTTACGGACGAGTGCCGCTATCTTTACGTTGCGATCGGAAACTTTTCAGATAACCCTAGTACATACATCACTTACGTTCACCCCTTTTTCGAGTACGCTAGGCAAGCGTGGTGTCCCAGTTCATGTAACCCGAATTGCGAGGATCCAGCGTCGTTTTCTTCGATTTGCTCTTCGAGGTCTACCTTGGAACGATCCTCTAATTTAACCTCCCTATCTAGACCGTCTCAAACCCATTAACCTAAATACTCTTGAGGAACGAAGGGACGCAGCACACATTCTTTTCATTCACCTCTCAGACTCCGTCGATTGCATGTCTCTTTACAACTCCATTTTCCTTAACACTAACCCTCGAAATCTACGTTGCCCCCGCCTTTTTTATTTACTAACTCACCGTACCACATATGGCTCTAACGATCCCGTATACCGCGTTAGGTAACCTCCAACCTTTCCGTTTTCGATATTAATCGCAGCACACTTTCCCTCAAATTCGGTCTCCTTCACCCTAATTAAATATTTTGTATTTTAGTTTCTGAGTCCTAGTTTTTTAAGCTTGAACTAAGCCAAACAAATGGGAGCGTTAGCCCCCACCAAAAAATTAAAAAAAAAAAAGGACTGGAGGATTAGAGCTTCAAACAAGGCAAAAGGATGAAGGATGTAATATTACTCGTACTTGAAACAGCAGACGCATGCAATCAAGAAATTCAATTCATCATACACGAATAAGAGGTGCAGATACGCGCCACATACTCAGACTGCCCTTGCTCTTTCTCGAAACTTACATATACCTATATAAACCCACACACTTTATTCCCACTTTTTTCCCCATATGCATACTTACCCACACTGACACACAAATCCATATCAACGTTCGTAATGTATCCACGTAAAAAAAAAAACACCCAGAAGACCATCGTCGGCCTAATAAACCAACAAGATGACCACATACTCGTACGAGTACTTGACTAACAATCAACTAACAAGCCCATGATTTCTAACCAAAGGCTACTCCCTCTGCTCCGCGAAGTTGTGCTTTACGGCGGTTCCGCGGGACGAAAACAGGGACGATGTTTGTTTGCGGATGTGAGGTTTAGTACTAGTAGGAGTCTCACACTAGCACCTTCACGGTGTGGGGACAGGTGTGATGGCTTCCGCTTCCGACGGAAGCATCCACATCTGCACATTGCCTAGAAAAGGGGGTCTTTCGCAGCCCTGGAGGACTTTCGTCGTATCGCTCAATTCGTCATATGTGCGAATCGCAGGCTGCTTGCAGTTACGAAGGAAAATGGGTCTCTGTTAGACCATCAGGAATCGCATTCTACGATACCTTCAATGCCATGAAGGTGATAGCAGATGCAGCAGCTAAAGCAATATATTGGAAAATGTGGGGAATGTGGGCAATAATAATGCTTGACGTTAAGAATGCCTTTTACTCGGCGTGCTAGTCGCACATTTGGAGATCCTTGGCCAGAATGGATATACCACACAGAAAACTCAAGAATCATACTGAGGTTAGCGTTAAATACTACATCGTTTCCGCGGCAGTGCCGCAAGAGTCGGAATCGGACCTCTTCTTCGAAACATAATGACCGATGAAGTTCTGCAACTGATCCTGCCCGAAAGAGTGTGATAGTATTCTCTGTTGACATCGCCATAACTAAGCACTTCCACGAGTTAGAATCCGCCACCGATGATGTTGTTGCAAGGATCAGAGATTAGTTGGATTCTGCCGGTCTGGAACTAGTCAACTACAAGGCTGTCCTGCTTACCAGCCGCAAGACCAGTGGGGTATGCTAATTTCCGAGTTTGGAATTAAACAATGAGGTCAAAGGGGTTTCCCTTTCGAAGTGATCCTCGATAAAAGGCTACGCTTTTAAGAAACGTCGACAATTCCAGCACTCCTTCTGATACATTTGAATACCGGTGGTCCTGCATAGTCCTGTTGCCCAGAAAGACCAGTCCATACCTCATATATGCTACTTCGAAACGGGTGGGTTTATTAACAGGGAAAAGTTGTGGTTAGCATAGAGGCTCTGTATAATCAGGATTAATACATATTACATACGTTGAATAAGATGTTGAGGGTATAACACAGTCGACCCTCGAACCAGCAGGCGGTCAAATTAGTGAAAGAGGAGGAAAGAGCAGTATCAGCTGCGATGTGGCATATACTAGAAAGCGGGACAGTTTTACGAAAGAGAAATAGATCCACAAGCTATTTCCCGATATCGAACCATGGATAACGAGACCGAGAAAAGAGTGTAGCTACCACCCCACGAAGTTTCTGTTCGGGTACGGCGGCTGCACACCTATGAAGGTCGTCAATCAAGTAGTCTCTGACCCTATCGCTTCGCTATTGCACAGGATCGCGAATTTCACACACACCAACCACAATACTCGTACACCAGTTTCAAATCGATACAGCGAGGGCAATTTGGTTTTTCTGAACAGTGTGCCACCGTGGTTTGAACCTCTGTTGGTTCACCAAGGGGTTTGAGTCCGTCCAAAAAGATCAAAAAGCAAAAAGAAGAGTAAGAAGATTACTTAAGTTGGCGTCTTGGCGTGGTCTTGCGCTAATCGGTTTTAGTGGTGCCCGACAAATTGGCTGAGGTCTCTTTCCACTTAAGCGCGCCTTCTGAGGCGAGATCTTCCTCAACGTCGTACAAAGTCAGCTCGGTGTCATCTGACGAGTTTAAGGAAATTCAGATTCCTCAACTTGTGGATATCCAAAACAGACCTGGAAGAGGTTACAACTGTCAAACTGCAACTGCTTCGTAATATTACAAGGCACAACTTCCGCGTAGGGAACCTTTCAATGCAGCAGTAAGCTGACAACAATTTAAGAAGATTGGAACACTGTTTTCGCTTCCGGGATTGGAAGATGTTGTTTGAAGATTTTACGAAAGACAAGCCACGTGCCATTCTGAGGACACCTGGATACTGGTCGAAGAAAGCAATACTCAGCAGCAGAGTGTACGACTCGGTTAAAGGAGAGAAAGCACAAGCAGCAGAATCTGTCGCAAATATGTTACATGGGTACGACAGGAGTTGGGTGGTAGTCATAGCTCTACACAATTTCCATTGAAAGCTTTGGATGGTTCTGTGCTTACGATGTGAGGAAGGATCGTCAAGCTTCCGAAGGAAGGTCATCTTATACTAGGTGGCGCAAAAGCCATGACCCTATCGGAAGACGCTATAATTTTTGCAAATGGCGGTATCTGCCAATTCTACTTTGATATTTGTGAAGTAAACAAATACACGTCAACAAGACATGAATTGCTAAACTCCTAAGGAACGCAGAACAATTTTAACGATTATTTTGCGACATAATTCGTCGGTGGCGATGGCGCAGATTTCTCGCTCGCCTACCCTGGAGTATCGACCACGTCGTTTGGTCACGCAATTGGACATCAGTCGGCGGCCTTTCAGAAAATTTTGGACAAAGACTATAAGACGTTCCCTTACAAAGTGCAGACAGTGCATCATCTGTTAGCTGTTGACGGTCAAGCGCGTGTAATCTACGCTCAAGCTATCTTGAGTCTCGACCACGACGGAGCCAACTCTTCATCGAAAATCATCATGAGCTTCTGGGGCACCGAAAATCCGCGTTTAACCCATTAAGAGCCATTACATTCGCTCAAAGTCACTGCATGGTGTGCTGTTTACGCTGGAGGCGTCATCGGGCCTTATTTTTTCGAAAACACCACTGGCCAAACGACTACTATGGGCGGCGAACACTACAGAGCTATGATCAACGACTTTCTCCTTCCTCAATTTGATGAATTGGGACTGGAGAATATATAGTTCCAAAAGGATGGAGTAACGGTGCATACTGCACGAGCCACAACCAAAATTCTGAGGGCTGCATTTCCGGATCGCCTAATCTCTCGTTTTGGCGATTTGCACCGGCCCGCAAGATCGCCTGATTTAACCGTTCCAGACTTCTTTTTGTGTCGTCGTAACGAGTCTACGTCAACAAGCCTGAGACTGTTGAAGTTCTCAAAGAGAATATCCGCGGAAGTTCTTGCAAGACTGATGAAAAATGCCACAAATCGGGCCCGAATGGTCATCAATTCTGTTGGCGGCCACTTGGCTGATATCATTTTCTCAACTTAATGGAAATAAATGTAACATATCAAGTAAACATAAACCATAAGCAGAACCAACGTTCTTCATTCATAAAAAAAATTACAGCCAAAGAATATCGGATGATAACTTTTGCGCCACCTGTACTTACCTACTTATTTAGGTGGCGCTACAGTTCGGTATGAACTTGGGCCTCAACTAACAAGATTCTCCAGTTAGTCCGGTCTTTAGCTAACTATCTTTAGTTGCGAACTCCTAGTCGGCTGAGGTCCTCTTATACTCGTACTTGTGTGCGCGACCTAATATAATGTCTTCCTCTACTGCGTTGTTCCCCCGGGTTAGATTCGAGGACTCTGCGGACTGGTACATTGGTGTCCATTCGTTCTACATGCCGATTGTCGATGTGCAACTCGCATAGTTCGTCTTAGAATGTTCTCCTCCAAAGCCCATCAACTCAAACGGAACTGAATATTATTCGACGTATTTTGTTCTCCAAATGACCGAGGATATGTTCACACGCTTCTGCTCAATAAAGTTGGTCTGGGATGATAATGGTCTAACATAGAGTCTCCTTAGTTTTTCGGGATACGGCCTTACTACTCAATTGCCTTTTAAGCGCAAAACAAACAGCGAATAGCAAGAGTGATTCTACGGTTTAGTCCCGCTGAGGTATTGTTGGCAGAATTCACAGCAGAGCTGCCGTTGATGTTGTACATACTTGTGCTTGGTTTTGCCCTCATTTATCGCTAAACCCACTTTGGCAGCTTCCTCAGCTCACCAGTGACATCGCGCCGTGTTCTTCCAATAAAGCCGATATCATTGGCGTAAGTTAGTAGTTGCACACACTTCTGAAAGTTTGTGCCTCCAGTATTCACTTGTCAGTTCCGCACAATTCTTTAGACAGCGCGTCACCTTGTCTAAAACCTTTCTTGACATCAAAGGTCTCCGTAGAGTTATTACCGACCTTGACGGAGAAGCGAGCGTTCTCAATCGTAATTCTGCACAGATGGATGAGTTCGGCAGGGATGTCCAAACTGAACATGGCTCCATATAGATCGCCTCTATAAATGCCGTCATATGCGGCTTTAAAATCGATAAAAAGGTAGTGGACACCGATTTGAATTTGACAAAATCTGTGAGCATTTTGTCGATTGTTGATTTTCCTGCCCTGAAACCGCACTGATAGGGGCCAATCAGGTTGTTGACGAAGGGTTTCAGATATTGACATAATATGGCAGATAAGACCTTGCATCCGATTTTGAGCAGAGTTATACCTCGATAGCCTGCGTAGTTGAGGTGGTCTGCTTTTTTGTGGATCGGACAAACGATGGTGAGATTCCATCCACCAGGCATACACTGTTCTGACTAGATCTGAGAAATGACTTGGTGCATGCTCTCCACAAAATCGTTCCCAGTAGCCTTGAATACCTCGTCCGGTAAGCCGTCAGGTTCAGCTGCTTTGTTGGTTTTTAGCTTAGATTTTGCCAGGCTTACTTCGTTTCGGTCAGGTAGACGGATGTTTAGGCTATCGTCGTTAATGTTGAATTTCCTATTCTGCCCGATGGCGTTATACAGTCTGCAGAAAAAGTTGCTCAATATTCTCAGCATCGACTGTGACTCAACTGCAAGGTTTTCTTCTTCATCATTTCAGGCTTCTGTATGGGTCTTCTTTGCCTTGACACGTTAGTTTCACCTCTTGGTAAAGCTTCCGTACGTACAAACTCTTAATATCTTCGATCGCGTGTTTCTCGTGCTGTTGTTTCTTCTTCTGGAGAAGACGATGTTCCCCCCGTCTCTTCTGCTTATAGAGCTAACGTCCTTCATTGCAGCGCCGCTTTGTAGGCTTCCTTTTTAGCTGAATGTGCTTGCCGGCATTCCTCATCAAATTAGGGGTTTCTTGGCGATGGTTTCAGTTGCGGGATCTCAGATGGAACGTTCACAGCGTTGCCACTTGTCTTCGGTACTTGATGCTAGCAGCATAGGAGTTATTGAGAGATTTTGGGATACGCGCTCTCTTTGTTGTGGCGCTTAGAAAATCCGCATTCGCATTTTGGCTGCAATAAGGTGGTGATCCGCGTCAATGTTGGATGCCCGTAACGTTTGGACGTCCGGTATACTAGAGGCATACCTTACGTCTATGGCAAATAATCAATTTGATATTGAGATTTCGTACCGCTTCGATGTCATAAAGCCTAAGTCCGTTCCCAGACATGGTGTCGTGTAGGCTATACTTGCCAACTGTTCTACCGATGAAGTCCTCCTTTCCTATCGTGACTCATAGAAACATTCTTTGGTATTCCGATATGGAGAATCCGCGTCCAAATAATATAGCAATCACCATAGAACATATATATCACAGTTTTTCACCCTCTTTTTGTCCGCTCCATTCCATCTCGGAAGGGGACGAACCTTTCACGTGCAGTTCCGAAGGTCGTTGTCCTTTAGACATTTGCCAGGATCGTCAACAGTGAGTCCATTTTTATCCGAGGCCATAAGTTGTTTCGTCAGAGATTATTATCTCTTCTCTATTGGGTTGTGCGCCCTATGACGGCGTGGGCCAGTATAATGCTACTGGCGGGGGATGCCCTTGCCATTATATCGATTAGAGTAAAGGTTTACAGATGAACCACCTTGATGCTATACTCGACGCCGAGCAAGCAGGTTTAGCAGGATTCTCCCGTGTTGGCTACTGATGGAACTTCGAGCTCCATTACATCTGATGCTTATCGATTTTGAAAAGACATTCGATAACGCTATCTGGCTGGCTCTGATAAAAGTACAGCTCCAATAAAAACAATTTATCATGAATCCAAATGTCATATTCTGCAGAAATTTGAAATTCAGAGCGGTGTGCTACAAAAAGATATCCTTTCTCCAGTAATAAACCTAACGGTGATAACAATGTACTCTGCTGCTCTGTCGACAACAAACGGAATACACTCAGACATCACATTGCAATACTTTGTCTACGATGACTATTTACGCTAATTCGTCACCGTAAATGCCGCTTCAGCTAAAGCTGCCGATTGCGGCACAACCGATTTGGGTCACTGTTTGTTTTCTGCTTCGTCATTTAGTTTTAGCATAAGAAAGCTGTATATAAATATCAGGGCATTTTTACCAATAAACCTCACTTTCAGTTTTCACATTAACCGGAGTGGTTTTAATTGAAACAAGTGTTTCAACAAATTGATCCTTCGAGCCTTTTAAAACAGTATATAAAGTAACAGTTTACCTAAATGAATAATTTAGAATGAGTTGTAGATAACTTTCCGGATGTCATCGTCCAGCTGGAAGAGGTTAGAGTTAACCTTACCAAGCTTGGATTGGATAAACGTACCCCGGAAACGCTTGCAAGGCAATACGGCAAGGCAAAAAGCCTTTGGACTTCCACCAAGGCAAATTACGCCACTATGATGCACCTAAGCGAAGAAACTTCGTCCACGTTTCTTCCGAAGTACGAGGCAGCAGAAGCCGTTTTCTTAAAATCAGAGAATTTATTATGAAGAATTCCACAGAACTAATAGAGGAGGACGAAAACAAACAACACACCAGTCTATCCAGAAACCAGCCAGCCTTCCGAACCATCGAATTGCAATCGAGGTCTACCACAGGAAACCAGGCAATATACCCAGACCTTAAGGATGCCAGCCCAATCCACTTATACTTTTGTGCAAGGAGTGGGATTTGTTTTAAAAAACGTCGAGGGAGGGGTACACCAAGATTACACCAAGAAACCCACCACATCCATCACAATCGCCCCATAATGCTCAGAACCAGACAACCGATGCACTTTTGCACGCTATAGCGAAACTAACGCTTGATCGAAAGCAGACATCGCAGGGCGCTGGATCGGCACATGGTGGTATAAAGATCCCGTAAGTTAGCCTACGTGAGTATAGTGGCGACATCACCAAGTATCGTGAATTCAAGGAGCAATTTGAATCGCTGATAGTAAGAAGTCGTACTTTAAGCAATGATCAGTTCGCTTTGCTCAAATCCAAATTAACTGGCAAAATACTGGATGCTAAGTATTAGTGATCTTGATCTGACTCGAGACAACTATCCTATAGCCTGGGCTCTTTTGCATCAAACGTCTGATAACCCAAGGCACCTGGCAAAAGTAGAATTAAAGGCTTTGTTAGCTCTACCCCAACGTCCAATGATCCCTGGAGATGCAGAATCAATCATTGCATACTTTCACCATACTAAAGGACGGGTTTCCAACCTGAAAAAAAATAAGGTAACTAGATCAGGGCCTAGCTGATTCTTCGTGGCGTTGACCCAATTACCCTTGGAAGACTAGAAGATTCTGTTAACTCCAAAACCAGACTTCCCACCTTAGAAGAAACCAACGATTTCATGTTCAAAGAATATCAGCATAATTTCGACCAAGGCGATAACCGCAAATATCAAAAGATGCCCAAGAAAGATGCTAGTATCCCGCACATTAAAGTATAGGGTGACTTACTCGAACTGTAACTTCTCAGAATAATTTTTTTATTTTTCGATAAATTTTATCATGACAAAGCAAAAAATGTTAGAAAATACATCAATTTTCAAATTGTATCAGTAGTTTTCAATAAGTCCACCTTGGGCGCGAATAATGGCCTTGAGACGGCCGAAGAAAGCATCGCACGTTGCACGCAAGTGGCTCTGCGGTATTTTGGCCCATTCCCGGCGAAGTGCTTGTTTGAGGTGGTCCAAACTTTGGTGTTTTTTAGTGCCAATCAGACAGAGAAATCCAACGGATTTGTATCCGGAGAATTTGCAATCCCAGCCTCACCCGAAAGACATACTCGTATCATCCATTTTTTCAGTTAACGAAAATCAAGTAAGACGAGTAGTTGACTAGAAATCGACATCAAGCCAACTTCCACTAAGAATTTAGTCTCCCCATTAAATGTTGGATGCCACCCATGGAGCAAAATAACCACTGAGCCCAAACATCTTTCTTTCTCTCTCTATCCCATTTTCCAAAAAACTTAACACATGCTAAGGCATTATAAGTGTATTCATACCCACTTGAGTGTTAAGTTCTTTAAAAAAAAAAAAAAAAACAAATTGTGTCGAAGAAGTGAAGTGTGGAACATTGTTTCTTAACCAATCTTGGTTGACGTGCGCTTTGTGAGACGGTGCCGAGTCTTGTTGAAATGTCCACGGTCTCCGACTGAAATGATTGTTTGCCCAAGGCTTCAATACTGCCTCTTAGACAATTTCACAGTAAACGATCGCATTAATTTTGACGCCACGGTCCAAAAATACGAGCGGAGAGCGACCATCGGCGGTTATGGCGGCCCAAACCATCACCATCGGTACTGCCTGCTTTCTGGTGGCCGTCCGAAGGTGTAAAATTTCGAAGGACCGCAACCGTGTCCATCACCGACGAGTGCACACGTCACCCACTGCACTCGTCATTTCTCTTGTGCTGCACAAAAAAAAAAAAAAACAAAAATATTAAACAGTGCAGGTATCCCACGTCTCCCGCTCCTGCTCGTGGACTGTTGCTTGCACTCGATCACTGCCGTAAATGTATTTATCATACGGTACGGGCAGTGACTGAGTGTATGTAACAACTGATGGATAGCGGGTTGTGTGTGAAGATTTTGTTGGTGCACTGTTTCATATTGTTGTAAGGGCATACTTAACACCTACAGCAATTGGATTCGGTAAACCATTGCAGAATTTTCACTTCGCAGCCTTGCTTAGTATCGTCGGTGTTTGTGTTTACTGTATTTGTTTTTTAATTATGACTAGCGAATTCAGGGTGGACGTAGCCAATATACGCGGGCTAAAAAGTAATCACTTTTCTGCGTACGTCCACATCTTTAAGTACCGACCAGCTGTTTTGGCATTTAGTGAAACACGCCCATACCTCTCAGATCACTCTGATCTGAAGCTAGCTGACTACGAACTAGTGCTACTATTCTTCTCTCACCGCGGTCTCGCATTTATGTGCGTAGTGATGTAGCTTATCAAATTCCACCACAATCTAGTCCCTGTTCCAATCCGGAATTCAATTTCATGTGGTTAAAATTCCATCTCCGTAACCAAACTACTGTTTTATTTAAAGAAGCCCCGACAAGTATTCGACCTTTCACGAGTTTGATGCGCTGTCTGGCTCCATTCAAAGAATTGTATCCCTGTATCCTCATACTGAAATCGTGATTACGAGCGATTTCAATATACACAATTCTTGGTGTCTTCTTCATTCTGGACAGACAACACCCGATGGAAGGTGTGTTGAGATCTTCGCTGCGGAAAATAACTTAACCCAGCTTGTAAATGAGCCCACACGAATACCAGACGTTGATAGTCATACCGCCAACACCCTGAACTTGTTTTTAACTTCTCATTATGATAAGTATTCCGTTGATGTGCTCTCCCTTCTAGGCTCGTCGACCCATTGCGTCATATCAGCTAATTTCTCGTACACCGACCACACAGTTAGAGAAAGGATTCTTAAAAGAACCGTATGGCAATACGAGAAAGCCAATTGGGAAAGAATTTACGAAATTTAACTGGTCGTCATGTTTCCTCGATAAGGAGGTGGATGCACTTATATGATCACTGGCACTATTCTCCTTAGAATGAGATCCTTTATCCCTCGTCGGATGAAGAGTATCAGACCAAAAGAAAAGGCATGATAGGACTCGAGATGTAAAGAGGCTGTCAGGGTTAGAGAAATATTTTTTCGTTCCTACAAGACCAACCCAACAGAGGAAAACCGAAAAAAGTCTAAACGAGCCGGAAATTACTGCAACGTCTTTCTTAAGCGTGCGAAATTTCAATACGACCAAAATCTGAGGCAAAAAATACTATAATGTCCCAAAGGTAGTAAACAATTTTGGTCGTTCGTCAAAAACATTAGAAATTCTGCCTCATCTTCCATTCCAACGCTCATTTGCAATGACATTCCAGCTGTCAGCTCTTTGGACAAGACCAATCTGCTTGCTACACACTTTGCGGCTAGCTCAACACTCCCAGATTGTGCTTTGTCCCCGCCTATACTTGAGTGCGTCGAGTCTTCAATGGAATGAATCCACTTTCGCACTCGTGTAGTAGCAAGAGTACTTAAAGATCTCAACATTCACAAATCCGCGGGTCCAAATTGTATATCTCCCCTTTTTCTGAAGAGGTGTTCTTCCTCGCAGGTTAAACCACTGCGTAAGCTTTTTCATCAATCCTATTTCTTAGGACTCTTTCCTAGAAGATGGAAAACAGCATCTGTCCAGCCCGTCCCTAAAAAAGGCGAATCTTCTTCTCTCTCCCTCCTCCTCCAACAGACCCATTGCACTTACGTCCCTTCTCTCCAAGGTCATGGAAACGCTGATAAACCGTCAGCTCATGAAATATCTCGAAACACGAAAACTTCTCAATGACCGGCAATATAGTTTTCGTAGCAACAGGTCCACTTGTGATTTGATGATGGCATGTCTCACCGAAAAGTGGAACCAAAGCGTACACCATTCTGGCGAAAGCAAGATAGTTGCAGTTGATATTTGTAAGGCATTTGACAAAGTTTGGCATCAGGCTCTCTTGTCGAAAATGCGTGCTTTTGGGATCCATGACTCTCTTCTTCAATGGATTAGAAACTACCTTTCGGAACGTTCAATTCAAATTGTCTTGGACGGTTTCAAGTCTGATATTCACAAAATAAATGCTGGTGTGCCCCAGAGCTCCGTTGTGTCTCCGACATTCTTTTTAATTTTCACTAATGATCTCTTGTCTGCTACTTCTAATACAATATATTCGTTTGCCGATGACAGTACTCTCTGCTTTTCATATTATTTCAGGGGCGTGAATGCGCCCCTGCTCTTCGGCTGTAGAGCGGGAACGGCAGCGTATGTTAAGCTCATTAAATTCCGATATTAACAGCATAACCAACTGGGGAACTATCAACCGAGTGGAATTTAATGCTTCCAAAACTCAATGCTGCCTGCTGTCATTAAAGCGAAATTCAAATACCCAGCCATTATCCATGAATGGCATTTGCATCGCCGAAACCGATAAACTTTCCATTCTCGGTATGTGTGTCAGTGACAACTTACGTTGGAATGACCACATATTCGATGTCGACAAAAATTATACGAAATGTCTAGGCTTCCTTAAGCTATGTAAGAAATATTTTACCCCCTCTGATCTGGCCTCAATATATAAGGCTTTCATCCGTCCAAAATTGAAGTACAATGCCCACATCTGGTCAAGTGCTCCTAAAACATCTTTGCACCTGATAGATAGGATTCAAAACCGTGCGATAAAACTCATTGGTGATACTAATATCAGTCAATCAATTGACACCCTCGAACACCGACGTAGTGTCTCCTGTCTCACTTTGTTTTATCGCTATTTCCACCACCAGCGCTCCATTGAAATCGCCTGTAGCATTCCGCCCCTTCAAACCTTCAACCGTAACACCCGTCTCGCTATGAATGCTCATTGGTATAGCGTCAAGCCCATTTTCGGACGTACTCTAAAATATCGTGATCCTTTCCTACGCCGTTCAACTTGCTTATGGAATGCCCTGAAGATCTCTGTGTTTTCTAGTCGTTATAACTTACAAACATTTAAAAACAATGTACATCGGTACCTGTCTTTTCTTTCCTTTCCTCCCTAAATTTATTTCGCCCGCGCTGTGTACGAACATTTTAAGGGTACAAAAACCCCTTGAGCGTGCGCTGATTATACAATATAAAAAAAAAAACTCGGTCATTTTGTTTGTTGACATATTGCGCGATAGCAAATGGCGACTCATCGGAAAAAAACTAAATTCGGCAACTCACCACTTTCGTGCAAGCGTAGCAACTCCTTCGCTCTTTCGACTCTAACTTTTTTCTGTTGCGGTGTAAGATCGTATGCTTTTTGGAACTTCAATGGCGTGAGCCCAAGCTCATTTTTTAGTACGTGTTGCATCCGTTCCAACGATATGTTGAGTTCACGAGCCATTTTTCTTCCACTTCGACGCGGATTTCGCTCAATTCGAGCCTTCACTTTACGAACCATTTCTGCCGATGTTGCTGTTTTTTTATGACCACCTCAATGGCGTTTTGCAACGCTGCCAGTATCACGGTAACGACCTATGGTTCGATACACAAATGATTTATTCACGTTGAAGTGCTGGAGGGCTCTAACGATAGCTACTTGTGGTTTTCCAGCCAAATATAAAGCAATCGCACTGTCACGCTTGAATTCCATCGCGGATAAAAATTTTTCAACACAACTGAGACGCAAATCGTTTAAAAGGCTTGTAAATAATAAAATTATCTGTCTTGTGTCAAAATTTGAGATCACTGCCATGAACGGTTTGGAAATTATAGCAGTCTGAAGTTGGTTGCAGTTCGAGTCATTCATTCATGGTGTACATGCCACCGTCCAGTCCCGGCAAATTACCAAATGTTTTATCTCCACTGGACAACTTCAAGTTATGGATTGTCCAAAGTTCTTGAGTTTCCAAAATCGGGAAGCATTATTACGGGATCATAAAATTTGCACATACTACGCCAGGCATCGGTTTAACTATCAATCTCCTTGCAGATCAAAACAGTTTTTAAAATGTGAAATTTGCCAAAAATTTCAGATTACGGCCATGCATCCTCAATCAACTTCGACATTGAATGAACTGCCAGCAACAAGCCAACTTATGCCAAAACGAGTCTGAAGTGTCCTCTAATGTGATCCTACCCAGGGCTATTGCTACATTCCTGAATGAAAGCCGTTCTATTGCTAGCATCAAACTCAAGCTTGGTAATCCAGAACTACCATTCGTAAAAATAAAAGTACTCGTAGTAAAACGTGTTACTGAACCACTTCCCAGCATTCCAAGTCACATCAATTGGAAGTCCTCATATGATAGGCCACTTGCTGATCCACAGTTTAATAGACCAGCACATGTACCCCTATTATTAGGTGAACCTGTGTACTCAAAAGTGTTGCGACCTAGACTAGAGAAAAATGGTGGACTGTTATTGCAAAATACATGTGGAATGTGTCACCCACCACACAGCAGAAGCTAAGTACTGTATTTATCATTAAGTAAACATAAAGTTGTTGAGTATCATTTTCAGATCGTCGCCCGCCGTCTGTATGACCACCGAGTCTCGCATTTTGGAGTCAATGTTTTATGCCCGCCACATATTGCCATGACTAATGTCCACAGACGACATATCTGATTTGTTTACGAATCGGGTTACCGCCAAGCAAAATCATCGCTTCGGTATCGATTGTGAGTAACCGATCCTGCATGATGCGTAGCACAGTGAACTGACCTACATTTGGACGAAGTTAAAAAGCGAAGGCGATTAACTAACAAAACCAATAACACAATGTTGTCATTAAGAGGAAAAGCGATTGTGTTGGGCCTGGGCGGTGGCGCACTTGTGCTGACGTTGCTGATGAAAGTGTGGACATGGTACAATGTACTGAATGGGCTACGGGTCTGGCACTGGTTTGGATAACATGGCCAGACTGATTCTAGTCCGAGGCTTCAACACGAGCGGTCGGCTGGCGGCGATACCGAATATTTGTTTTTTTCATTTTTTTCACATACATATCTTGGCGGGTGGATTGTATCTGGAAACCCGGGAAGCGGGATTGGAAATCAAAGCTCAGCCTACACGACACTTTCAGAGTTCGAGTCAAACCTAATTGATTTTTGGGATATGCCGACCAATGATAACGATTTCTTGCTATGCCATTAGATTATGGGCCTCCATCATAAATAACTGGCTTGAAAAGCGAACATCGTTGGACTGGAGATTAAATCCGCGAAAACTGAGTTCATCAGCCTTCCCACTTCAACCTCACAAATAAACATTTCTGGACATCTAGTAGAGACAGAAAATATCGCCCTTGAAAAGCAATGCTATCAGCTTAAAGACCCATCTACGATGGTCGGGCCGGATGTTGAATGCATACTAGGTGCAGTCCCTCCAGCACAGTGGGATTTTCTTGCCAGACCGTATCTCTACTCGTGACTCCATGAGAGTACTAGTCAGAATTTTCTAGACATGAAAATGGCAGTGCTTTGAACATATTTTTCGCAGTCGCGACACCTTACTTTGTCCCAACAGATAAAGAGCGGATTGATCTAGACATACATTGTGCAGAACAGTCGACTAGAATGAAGTTGGCGAGAGCTAAGACAGATCTCTAGAAATCGTGTGCGACGGAAAGTACAAAGTATTGGGTACATAACTTTAATTAATAACGTTTATTTAAGAAAAACATGTACAACAATATTATTCAAAGTATTGCTCATCTGAAGCTATGACTTTTTCCCATCTTTCTGGCAATTTGTGGATCCCATCCCAAAAGAACTGCGCCGCCTTGGCAGCCAAGAATGAATCAAGCCAATTTTTGATATTCTGCTCTGATGTGAACCGAATCTCAGTGAGGGCGTTCTGCATCGACCAGAACAAATGGTAGTCAGAAGGAGCAAGGTCTGGGCTATAAGGCGGGTGGGGTAAGACTTCCCATCCACTGTTTTCCAAATAGTTCTTAACCGGAATAGCAACGTGGGGCCGAACGTTGTCATGATGGAAAATTATTGCCTCGTGTCTGGTCGCATATTCCGGGCGTTTTTCGGCCACTGCTCTCTTCAAACGAATTAATTGTGTTCGGTAGCGTTGTCTATTGATGGTTTCACCCGGTTTTAGCAGCTCATAATACAACACACCCATCTGGTCCCACCAAATACAGAGCATTACCTTCGCGCCATGGTTATTCGGCTTTGCCGTTGATTTGGCTGGTTGGCCGGGTTTCGCATATGATTTTTTGCACTTGGGGTTGTCGTAATGGATCCATTTTTCATCACCAGTAACAATCCGATGCAAAAATGACTTCCTTTTGTGGCGTTCCAGCAGCATTTCGGACATGCAAAACCGCCTTTCGACGTCTTTCGGCTTGAGTTCATGTGGAACCCAATTTAATTGCTTTTGAATATATCCAGCTGCTTTTAAACGTTCTGAAATGGCTGCTAGAGTGACACCCAAAGATTCTGCGGGCTCTTCTTGTGTTTGGTAACAATCTTCATAGAGTAATGTTTCCAGTTCTTCATCTTCAAACTTTTTTGGGTGCCCAGGACGTTCATCGTCTTCCAAGCCAAAATCACCACTTTTAAATCGTACAAACCGCTTTTGGCACGTTCGCTCAGCTAGCGCATGTCCACCATAAACTTCCACCAAAATACGATGACTTTCGGCAGCAGTTTTCTTCGTATTGGAGTAATGAAGAAGAACTCCCAGCAAAAACACTTTTTCAGGCACAAAGTTCGACATATTTGAGTGAAAAAAAATTATTGTTGTTTACGCTTCAAATGAAAGACATATACTGAAATGACGTACAATGACAGTAGTTTTCCAACGCATGTTGCAATGGAATAATAACAATGGAATAATACAAGTTACACCATCTCTTAGCAAACCGCACGAGTTATAAACCCAATAGTTGCCATAGGAACCACAAAGGGAAATGGGATATACGAGGAAGTCTGTTAGTAGAGTGTCTATGGTAAGTTAAGTGAAAATATGATACAACGAAGTAGCTTCCAAAAGTGATTTCCTACAATGAGCTCCTATATCCGGGTCTCGTCTTCCATTATCCATAATCCACTCTAACAATCCGAAATCAATTTCAATTAAGATATCCTCCAGCAAACTAGCAAAGTAGGGTACATTTGCAATTTATTTGAAAAATCCGCCACAAATTTCACAACATTTTCGAGATCTCTCGCTCCACTTACTCGTGCTCATACGAATACACGTATCCGTATTTTTTTTTCCTGTTATTTTGCTGCAAAATGGCCCCAACCTTAAACTTTCAATAGAATTACCCCCAAAGGTACGAGTAGATATTCGTAAGAACTCTCGCAGTTTAAAATTCCATTTCAGTAATTCTAATAAATCGATATCCCTCTTGACCTGTTTGAGTTTTCGCTAGTGGCGCTCCATTGCACTATGCATCATGCACTGAATCCTGCAACTTACATCGAACGGGATACGAATCCCATAACCAGCATTACCATTACCACAGAGTGAATCCAAGGAGCTTCGATTCAATTGAACTCTATCTAAAGTAGTGTGTTACGGTAATGGAGGTACGAATACGAGTACACCAGAAAAAGTGGATGAATCCTCTCGAAATCCTCTCAATTCATTTCATCCCTTCGGGCAAATCCTTTGCTTCCGCAAATAAGAAAGCCAAACAAAACAGTGAAAAAGGAAAAAAACAAACTCATCCCTATGCTCTAACAAAAAATAAAAGGACTATGGAGGACAAGGACGAACATCAGTACGAGTATCTGCAGCACCACTTGAACAAAAAAAACAAAAAAAAAAACAAAAAAACGGACTACACCCTTAAAAAAGGATAAGGAACACGGGCGCCAAAGACCACATAGCTAGATGAAGGGAAACAAAAAGAAATAAAAAAAAAAAATAACCAGAACTTCCAGCTTCAATTAGGGCAAATCCTTTCTAATTGCCGGAGGTGATAATTTGGGTCAACATCGTCGTTGCCAAAACCAGGAATAGAGTAAAACCAGAACCAAGACCAAGACCAACTGTTCCGCAGGGTTACACTACTACTTTTGCCATTGACTGGGACTTTGGTCAGTTAGAGGATTTGCTACGGGGCCCAGAGCCACTTTAAGGCAACAACACCAACAACAACAAGTCATTTAGATTCAGCTCAGAGATGAACAAAATAAGAAGTGACCATGGAAGAGAAGGACCTGAAGAACTGAAGAAGTTAAGAAGCACTTGGCTTGACTTGACTTTAACTGGAAGGGAGGTATATTAATTGATGTGCGGTCGAGGCAAAAGCAAAAAACGACAAGCACGACTAAGAGCGAATACGGGACAGAAAGGATTACAAGGTGCTTTCACGTGTTTGTTGGTGGATTCAGATGATTAAGTCTCTAGCTGATGCGCTTTAATGGTACGCGAGCTCCTAATGCAGGAGATTAATGCCATAAATCGGGTGGAGGGTACATAATTGCACAAGTTTGCTGGGTAATTTGGCAATAACCCCACCGGACAGGGATTTGTGGGTTTGTTAGGGCTGTAATGACTTGATCATGATAATGCATTTGGACCGTCATAAATTCCGACAGGAATTTAGTACCCTTAAAGGTGTACCAAATTTGTTAACAATGGAGGACAGTGGTGATGAGTAGCCAGTTCTCTTGAATGCTGACTCATTATGTTCAACATCTCTCAATCAGTTCGGCGTTTCTGTTTTTTTTTTTACGACGACGACGATGACGACCATGACGACGGTCAGCCTTGTTACTTTAAGGGAATTGGAAAACTTTTTTTGAAATTTCAATTTAAGGAATAGGGTGGGTGGTGTAGGATGGTGGTCTTTGTCTTGTCTGGAACAATCGCCCACGGGTATTATTCGGAACACGTACTCTGTAGGAGAATCTGAAGGCATTGGCTGCGTAATGAATTTTTTGAGGTTCATTGTAGTGTTTTGTTACTTTTGTACATGATTGCCAGGATAAGTAGATTATACTCGTACTTATCCTCATCTTGAGTTGAGATTTTGAAGTTGTTTTATGTGGAAGTGGTCATGTACATTGTGGTATCACTGTGAATCTGCAAGAATTACCGACCTCTGTCTGAAGTTTCAGTTGAAACTGGGTAGCTTTTATTCTGATGGATGTCTTATCGCCATCAGTTCTAAGAGATTTTGAAGGACATTTGAGACTTAAATGGGCAAAGTTTACATTAGAGATTTGAGAATGAAATTATGAGATGACATTTAACGGTTTTCAGATAAGGACATGATTTTGGATTCTACTGTAAGAAGTTTATCGTCTTCAGTGTCATCGAAAATGAAAATGGAATGGGCGTTACAATGTCTGAGTGTGCTTGAAACCCAATCTTCGACTGGGTCCTGTGTCTCTGAATTTTATTTTAAAATTAATTCCGTTTACCACTTACAATTCAAGAGTTCATTCGGTGTAAAATGGATGCCTGTCTTACATAAGAAGCACTACCAAGCCTCATATCGTGGAAACGGTGCAATAGAGTGATCAAATAATGCCGGAAAAATACCAGCGTAGAGTGGAAAAAAGGTCTAGAATTTCTAGACTGAGGATGACAAGAGTAACTTGTAAGCTAAACTAGATACGAGAGTAGTCTCAAATGTACCCGACCTAACGTATAGATGGCAGTTGTTGTTTAAGAAGAATGACTATTTTAGAAAGCACCACTATCGGCGAAACCTGTAGGCTGGTCAAAGTCCTGAAAATGAGAAGATCAACCAGGCTGGAGCCACTCTGGAGCTGACGGTGCCTATACTGAGTCGAAAGGAGAGACTTTCCCTCTCATGCCTGAGTCTCACTTCCCAGATAATCTAATCGGAACCAGCTGACAACTAACTCCTGTTAACGAAGCTGGTAGTGAGCTGAACAACACAACACGCTGTAGCTGGTATATCTCATCGGTTCTGGTGACGGATGAGGCCCCTAAACATGCTGTTGTTTCCTTTGACGGCTTCAAGTCGCGTGGCATCAGTGGTATTTACCCAGTTATGTTACAAAAAGGTATAGACCAGCTACTGGAAACTCCGAAGAGAATTTTCACTGCTAGGCTGGCACTGGCATACATACCGAATCCCTAGCGAACAGTGAGAGTGGCCATTATACCGAAAATCTGAAAGGAGTATTACTCGTTCGCCAAGACTTTCAGACGCATAAGTCTGACTTCCTTCATGCTGAAAAGCATTGAGAGAATGGTCGAGATCTATGTGCGCAAAACCGCCTTGCGAGTGCATTCTCTGCCGGCGATGCAACACGCCTACCAACGCGGTAGATCCTGCGAGAGTGCGCTTCAGAATTGAAGGCAGACGTCTTGAGCATTTTCATCGATGTGGAAGGTGCTTCGCAACTTTTGACGGCGTGTGTAACTCGGCCAGATAACACGGCGTAAACGAATCACTAATTTTGTGGATAAAAGCAATGCTGATGAATAGGACATCGATTTCGGATGCTGGTGCGGCAAATATGTGGTGGCGGGTGTAAACTGAGGTTGCTCGCAAGACGGCGTTCTGTCTCCGCTGCTAATGTCCATGTTGGTCGACTCACTGCCCGACGCACTAAATAGTTCTAATGATGTGATCGACGACTGGTGACGGCCTTTCAGTCAACCCTCTCAAAACTAAGGTTGTTCCCTTTACGAGAAGGAGGAAGCTGTCTGGTCTGACTGATCTAGTAATTAAAGGCATCACCGTCCAATTCTTCAAAGAATCTAAGTATTTGGGTGTCATCCTGGATAACAAACTTCTCTGGACTAAACGTGTTACGTTGAAAGCATCTAAAGTGCTGTCGGCCTTCTGGCTGTGCATATGAGCTATCGACAAGACACGGGGCCTGTCACCGAGAAGGGTCCTTTGGATCCTTATTATATCCTATGCGTCGGTTGTTTGGCGGAATAAGCTCCCGCGAAAATCGTGATTGCTTCTTTCACCGGACTCCAAAGAACGGTTTGTGTCGGATCCATGGGGGCTTTCCACAGCACTCCTGGCTTCGATCTAGGCGTATCTGTAAATTTCTCTCCCTTTGACATTCATATCGTGGGCTGCACTCTCAAAGCAATCTTCCGTTTAAAATGAAGTGGTCTGTGGTACAACACGCACTGCAGCTTTGAAGGCCTTGCGCGTCGTCTATCTTATGACTCTGGTCTTATGGACATGCCGTCCAATGCAATGACACCAGAAATCCTGTTGAGGGAAAAATACGAAATTGACTTTCCTTGTGTCCAGGACTGGATTCTGCAAGAATCTGGGCCAGGAATAGAATGCAATCTGGTCTTTACGGACGGCTCCAAAACCAATATAGCACTGGTGCCTTTCTGGAGGGCCACAACGTTGGATTTCACTTCACGTTAGTAAAGCTTGCATCTGTCTTCCAAGCGGAGATTTACGCAATCCTGATGGGAGCGAACTATATTCCGGAGAACCGGTGGAGGGGGCGAAGCATATGGATCTGTACCGACAACCAAGCTGTGCCAAGAACCTTACTGGACTCAAGAATTCAAGAGATCATTGAACGCAGTCGGAAGGCTAAATTCAGGGACCCTTATCTGGGTCCCAGGTTACAATGGGACCGCGGGAAATGAAATCGCCGATGCCAGACAAGGTTCAGAGGAGAGTTTTTCAGGACCCGAACCTACTTTGGGTCTGCCTGCGTCCTCGGTTAAGGATTCCATTGATAGTTTGGCCTCATATAAGCACAACTGCAGATGGCATAGCTCCCCGGGATGCATGCAGACCAAACGAATTCTTCCCGATGTCTCTACGAAGTCAGCGACTTATCTGCTGCCCCTCAGCTGGGAAGATTTCAGGTTGCCTACTGGCGTCGTGTCAGGGCACAACCCTGCCCAAATGAGGTGGGTTCACCAGAAATGTTGAAAAAAAACCACAAAATGGTAGTAGATGACCGTCGCGTGAACTAGCAGACATGGTACATCGCATGGAAAATTGAACATGACAAAGCTGTGGGTGCCGCGATTGCTCACAATGGAACAAAAACAGCGTCGTGAGGATGTTTCAATGGAGTGTTTGCCGAAGTTTCACAGCAATAAGGCCAAGTTTTTGCGTCCATTCATAACCATGGATGAAACATGGGTCCATCACTTCACATCCTTCACAGCCAAAACAATGGACTCAAAGGGGAGAATCGGCTCCAAAGAAGGCGAAGACAGTTCTATCTACAGGCAAGGTCAGTCTTTTGGGATGCGCCTGGGATCATTTTCATTGATTATCTTCAGAAAGGAAAAACAATCAACGTCGTGTATTATGCGAACTTATTGCAGCGTTTGAAAGATGAAATCAAGAAACAACGGTCGCATTTGGCGAAGAAAAAAGTTTTATTTCATCAAGACCAGTTCACTCTCCGTCATCGCGATGGCCAAAACCATGCACCCTGGTCGTCAGATTTAGCTCCCTCGGATTATTTTCTATTTCCGAATTTGAAGAACTGCCTCGGTGGTAAAAGGTTTCCCAACAGTAAAGAGGTGGAGTCTGCGGTTGATGGCTATTTTAAGAAGCTCGACGATTCTCACTATAAACAGGGTATCGAAGCTATTGAACATCGCTGGGAAAAGTGTATTGAACTCAAAGGAGACTACGTAGAGAAATAAAGATATTTTGTCGCAAATATTTTGTGTTTTCGTGGTTAGGTCGGGAACTTCTGGGTCTACCCTTGGACCGCCTATGTTGGTTTCAAATAATGATCACAAGTTTTCTGAAGACACAATCACCAATGCTGAAGCCTCTGTCCATGAACTCCTACGCTCATCTCCGCGTGGTAAAGCCTGGCAGCCTAATACGTTTGCCTCTATGTACAGCAATAAACTCTTAGCGGGACGTCATTGGCCGCTGTAGACGAGAGAGCTGGGAAGGGTGTTCGCATTAGAGCACTTCTCGTTCATAATTAGGGCGGCGGAGGAATCTTAAATATTGATCAAAGCCAGGGTCCACGGCTCTGATCAATTTGAGCAACTAGGTGCACACTTTCTTTGTGTCGTGACCTTAGGCTTAGGCTTAGGACAACGGAGGCTCTTATAACCTCATCGGGGCTACTGGCACCAGACCGTTTAGCTGGACCCTTTGCTCAGAGGTTTTATTGGGTTTTGTCCAGACTTGGGATTACGCGTGAGGATAGCTTCACAACAATGAAAAAAAAAAACTGTTTAGAGACAACTCTAAGGACAACGAATTTCGGGCTTTGCAAATGGAATATTTGGACCCTTAATATACCACATGCTGCCGAACGGAAGCCATAGAGTAATCCAAAAAGTGCGATTGGATAGGCCGGACAAAATGAGGATGAAAAACTACGAAATCTATCTTACTACGGCCACAATGAAGAAAGCCGACGCTTATTGGATGTGGATTTGCCATTCGAAGCTGACTCAAGCAAAACGTCTTAAGCTTTCGGCGTGTAAGTGGACATTAAATTCGGAAATATATGTCCAGTACCCCTAGCAGTTGCACAGACTTTTGAAACATTGTGACTCCAGTGTTCGCTTGTGAGATCCGCACAACTCTTTCAATTGTAATATCAAAGAAATCACATGACAGCGCGTCACCTTGTCTAAAATCCCTTTTGACATCAAAGGTATCGATTAAGTCGTTACCGACCTTGACGGAGCAGCGTCCAGACGCAATAGTTTGGCAGGGATGTCAAAACTAGACAATGGCTCTCTATAGCTCGTCTCTACATATGCTGCCATATGCGGCCTTAAAATCGATGAAAAGATGGTGGGTATCGGTTAGGATTTCTTGAGTTTTTTCCAGGATCTACCAGAGTGTGAAGATTTGGTCGATTGTGGAATTTTCTGGTCTGAATCTGAAATCGCATTGATTGGAGCCAATCAGATTGTTAACGAAGGGCTTCAAACATTCACACACTATGCCAAATAAGACTTTGTCTATACCCCTATAGTTGGGGCAGATTGGGGGTCGCCTTTGTTGTGGATCGTGCACACGGTGCTAAGATTCAATTCATCAACTATACTCTCTTCTGACAAGATCTGAGAAATGATTTGGTACACGTTCTCCACAAAGTCATTCCCAGCAGATTTGAATACCTCGGCCGGTAAGCCGTCAGGTCCAGCCGCTTTATTGGATTTTAGGTTAGATATTGCTATCCTTACTTCGTTTTGGTCAGGTAGAAGGAAGTTTAGGCTATCATCGCCTATGTTGCATTTTCTACTCTGCCTCGTTATACGGTCTGCAGAGAAAATGTTTCCATATTCTCAGCACAGACCGTGACTCTAATACAATATTTCCTTATTCATCTCTATACATAGACTTTTGTACTGATCTTCTTGCCTTGACCTGTTGGTGTGTACGTTATACCTGGAGTGCAACCCAATATCTACGATCTCGAGTTTAACGCGAGCTTATTATTTATTTTGGAGAAACGGATGCTCTTTCCGTCCCGTCTTCTCGTAAAACTCACGAACGGCTCTCGTCCTTCAGTGCAGTGCCGCTTTGTACGCTTCTTGTTTAGTTACTTGTGCTTGCCGGCATTCGTCATCAACCTTGATTTTGAAGGTGGTGTTCGGGTTAAACCCAGCACATCAATTGCAGTGTCTCTGATGTCACGTTGGGAGCGTTGCCACTGGTCTTCGGTATTTGATGCTGGCGGCGTAGGAGTTGTTGAGAGATTTCTTGATGCGCAGCTTTTCTGCGTTATATGTTCTCATAGTAGTTCTTCTTTTTTGTGGCGCTTGGGAAATTCGCATTCGCACCTTGGCTGCAACATGAAGATGATCCGGAGGCCGCCATGTCCCCATTTGTATATCGGGATGAGGAACCATGCGGTTAGTATGTATAGTGATTTTTCGTCCCGCCGCAAAGTCAATAAGCCTAAGTTCATTGCCAGACGTGGTATCTTATAGGCCATGCTTACCAACTGTCTTACCAAAAATGTCCTCCTTTCCTATCGTGACGCTAAAATCGCTTAGTATCATTTTAACATCATACTTCAGACATTGCTCATATATCTTGTCGAGGAGCTTGAAGAAACATTCTTTGGTGGCATCGTCCTTGTCTTCCGTAGGTGCATGGACATATATTAGGTTTATGTTAGCGAATTTAGCCTTGATGCGAATTGTCATAAGACGCTCGTTCACGAGTCGTAAGCTCACGACTTCTTTTCTATGTCTGCCGCATATGGCAAATCCGCATCCGAATAAGTGCTGGTTCTTTTCCTTTTACAGCCTCTGCTAATTGTTCGGCTGCAGGCGGCCTGTTAAGGGTTCGAACATTCCACGTGCAGATCCGAGGGTCGTTGTCTTTTAAACATTTTCCAGAGTCGTCAGCAGTGAGCCCATTTTTATCCGGCGCCATTAGTTGGTTCATCATATATTTTAATCTCTTCCGTGCGGGATTGTGAGCCCTATGACGGCGTAAGCCAGTATAATGCTACTGGCCGTGCATACATTTTAGCCTGCATGTAAGTGAGTAAAGGCTTACTCATGCCGTTATCGGGTACCACCACTGCGATGTAACGCAAGCACTTGGCTACGAGCTTAATTGTTGTGCTGGTAGGCCAAACTAAGTTATGGATGCTTATCTGTTTTCCCATAGAGAACATCTTAATAGAAAAATGCGAAGAATCACTCCATTGAGGAAGAGTTAGGCCCTATCCCAAACAACTAAGGAGACTTTATACAAGACCTTGGTCACCCCAGTCCTACTTTATGGCGCTGAGGCATATACACTATCGAAGAAAGAAAGCTCTTCGTACAATATTCGGTCTCATTTGCATTTTCAAGCTTTGGCATCGGCCTAGACAGAAAACAATGCATCGGTCGCCTGAGATAGTTAGGACATGTAGAGCGAATGGACATCAGTACCCCGGAGGCACAACCCAGTAAAGGAACAACCCATCTTAGGTGGGTCGCATAAGTAGTAGGAGGCCTTAACCGAATGGGAATGCGCAACTCGAGGTAGTTAGCCAAGGATCGAGCTAACTGGAGAGGATGGTTAGTTGGGGATCAGGTTCACCACGATCTGTAGCTCCACCTGAGTAAGTAAGTAAGTACTTCATCTTGATTTTTATCTTCTGAATTCTTCCTAGTAGCGGACTTTGGATCATTGCTGCCCTTAAATTGCTTGCAGAAGTGATTTTTCCATATCCCCGGAATCGACTGCCACTCCACTTTTCAATTTCCTTGCTCTTTTCTACAGGTTTCCGTTCGGATCTTGTTGACTTAACTCGTTTTTTTTTGTAGAGTTGCCACTCGCTGCTGATGTTCTTTGGTCGTGGATCTGCTTTCGTCCATGTATGCAACGCAGATTCATTGACTGGACTACACTCTTCATCAACCTACGGTTCTCGTGGGTTGCAACATTCTTTAAGATTTCTTGGCATCGATGCCACTTGTCTCCAGCACTTGGTATTTGGTGCTTAGGACTTGTCGAGAGATATGCAATCGGCAAAGATTCTGACGTTTTGTAACAATTGCAGCCATTCAAAGTTAAACCCTTTCAAGGTATTTGGCCCTTGTTATGGCATCTGGTGTATGCATAGACGTACTTTGGCTGGAATTAGGTGATGATTTAGGTCTTCTTTGGGCCTTCAGAATATAATACAGAAGCAGTGCCATATGTCGATCGTATCATGATCAATTTGGTTATCTATTTTATGACAGCATTTGACACGGTCTTTTTTGAGTATTTAGATGAAGAAACCATGCACTAGGTTCAGTAATATAGTATTACACCTTTCAGCAAAGGCAATTAACCTCAGTCTGTTTCCAGGGGCAGTGTCAAGTAACGTATTCTTACCCATTGTTCTACCCAAGATGCCCTCTTTCCCAATTTTGGTATTTAAAAGACATAAAACTACTTGAAATACATACTTCTTGAAGGCATTGTGTTTTTGTAGCACGCATATCAGCCCTAACATTGTAAAACTTAGCCTTGATGTGAATTAATACAATGCGCTCGCTCAAAACATCTAGTCTTTGTCTGCTGCCTGCTACAAATCTGCAAGCAAATAGGAATTTCTTCAGTTCTCCATAGTATATGCCACAATCGGTTAATCGAACTAAATTTCGGTGATGTCGGCTTTAAATGAGTATGAGGCCTCCGGTAGTTATCCGGATCTTCAGCAGGCCACGTACAGCCGAATATCTAGGCCCCAGACTTATGTATGTGCAGATATGGACGCCGGTGACCTTTTACCATTTTGAGGGGCCGTCCACAATGAATGCGCCGTCCATCCTTATTTGGGATAATTAGTTTTCCGTGTCCATGGTACACCTTGCGGAAACCTTCCTTCGGGGATAAAAGAGCAGCCGCTTGTCCCATAATGGCTAAGCACCCTGACTAGTCGTGAACATTCTTATTGACCTCAGTTCTAAATATGTTGAAGCAAAACGTTTCCGTTGACTTACGCAGGACCAGTATCTGGCATAGTTATAGTTGACACCGGTCTGTGTGTACCTTAATCGTATAACACCAACCACGCTGGTCAACTAGAAAGTTAACTTAAATTTCTCCAGAGATTCATGTATCCCTGGCAGACAAAATAAATAGTGTAATGTGCCGAATTTCTAAGCAAAAATTCCTTCCAACGAAACATGTCAACATGCAGCCAACATACCAAAATGATTCAAATTAATTGAAGCCAATCAAAGTATGCCAACTGATTCGGCATATCCTGAAATTCGGAAATTCCAATCAAAATTAAATTATTTCTCTGCCTCTGTGTTCATTTTACTCGGAGGCAAATATTTCTCTGAAAATTCTAATCAATGAAGTTTTGTTGAATTTATAGTCCCCACTCAGTCCTATTAGTTCCAATTTGGCATACCAACCCGTGCAATTCAAAAAGGCAAATTTAATATTCGTGCATATCCTGCACATACTCGTACCCGTATTTTGAAGTATCCACTTTTTAGTTTCACACAGATGTGCAATATTTTACCTCCGGCACATGCATGCACTGCAGCACACACTATTTAATCAAAGCGTTCTTTACTTTCCGGGTATCCTGCTTGAATTACCTTAAATTTAGCTGCAGGCAGAATTTAAAAAAAAAAAAAAATAATAATAATAAAATTTAAACTCCAGTGGCAATTTATTCTTGCAGATATAGTACTACGAGTTCTACTCCCATGCAAATTTGCTCATCCAATTTGAGGGGCGAATTCATCCCCTAGCACCATACACGAGTATATGGGAAGCCATCTCTTACTCAAGGAGTGGCCCACATGCATCGCGCGAGCAACATTTTACCATTAACCGAATTTATTTGCTTGAATTCACGGCGGGCTTATTAAAAAGGATAACGCCAACGCCCACTTATTGTCCTTGTTCTGAATCCGCTGTAGAGATGCTGTTGATGATGGAACGACTTAATGGTGGCGAACGTCCGGGTTGAGTTGAAAATAATTTACCCTCTCTACCGTCGTCGTCGTAGTCTTTGGAGTCGTTGTTGGCATCACCAATTGCATTGGTTGCCTACCTACCTCCGGGAAATGAATATTTGGCAAAGAGTAAAAGGAAAAACCGTTGTCATACCTACCCCTGTACCTATGTACCACCATATACGGACGCTTTTTCTACCGTCGCGTACGAGTATTTATAAAAAAAAAAAAAAACCAAATTCCTGGCAAAAGTTATAACGTTGTTTCCACTTTTTAAAAATAAAAACAGAACACTGTGCGAGATCTTGATTGGGGGTGATTCTGGAAAGTCGGAAGGGAGGTATTTTTGCACGTACACCTTTGTTAATTAAGTCATTCGAGGTGAAATGTGCTAAAGGATGTTTGCATGAAAGTGCTTTCGAAAATTGAAAGTAACTTCTGAAGCCTTGAAGCTAAATGAAAAGCTTATTGCTTTTTGCCTGGTTAACTTAAATGGGTTAATTCGGGGAGGAAAGTGATCAATGGATTTTCCCTGGGAAGGGCAATGTTTACTGAAGAGATGAAACAAGACGTGGTTCGTTGTGAATGTTACTTGCAACATAGCAATAGAAATGCTTTGAAGATTTCGTTTTAGAAGAACGACCAATTATTTTCGACTTCAATGGGAGTTACTACGTCGGAATGACATCAAAGTATCTTAGGTAGGTAGGAGTATCTTATTGGAAGTATCTTCTTCTTTTATTGAGCACTGCTAGAAGCTGAGAAACGATCCCTACGAGTAACCGGTACAAGAAGACTCACTGCCTTCACGCGGTGGGCACCGGTCAAGGACAGTAGCCAAAGGTTTTCTTCATCAGAGAAGTTATGAAATTGTTTTCCTAAAAAATCCCTTATCCAAGGTGGAACAGCATACGCCGAGCTTGCTTAGTTACTAGAATACGATTCGAGGCAATTTCCGATCTCAATTCAAGTCTTTATCAGATGAGTGGTGACTTGCTTTTCTTGAATACTGGTGTCACAAACTTTCTGTGGCCATTTAAAAAAAAACTACTGAATTTCAACACTTGCCTTTATTCTCACATTAGCTTTTATCGAAGTATTGAAATGAGCGAGGTTTACATTTTACAGGGTCTGTAAAGAACTTTGGGACTTCACGTAGTCCCAGAGAAAATAATGGAGTGGTGTCAAATCGCATGATCGCGGCGGCATTCTCTTTGGAATGAGATCATTTATCTCTCATCGGATGAAGAGTATCAAACCAAAAGAAAAGGCATGGTACGACTCGAGCTGTAAAGAGGCTGTCAGGGTTAGAGAAATGTTTTTTTCGGTCCTTCAAGACCAACCCGACAGAGGAAAACCGAAAAAAGTTTAAATGAGCCAGGAATGACTACAACGTCTTTCTTAAACGTGTGAAATTTCAATGCGACCAAAAGTTGAGGCAAAAAAGACTACAATGTCTCAATAGTAGTAAAAGCTTTCGCTCGTTTGTCAAAAATATCAGAAATTCTGCCTCACCCTCCATCCCAACGTTCATTTACAACGACATTCCAGCTGTCAACTCTTTGGACAAGGCCAATCTGCTTGCTGCACACTTTCCGGCCAACTCAACACTTCCAGATTGTACTTTGTCTCCACTTACACTTGAGTGCGTCGAATCATCAATAGGACGAGTCCACTTTCGCACTTTGTAGTAGCAAGAGTACTTAAAGATCTCAACATACATACATCCGCTGGTCCAGATGGTGTATCTCCCCTTCTTCTGAAGGGGTGTTCCTCCACGCTGGTAAAACCACTACGTAAGCTTTTCCATCAATCCTACATTTTAAGACTCTTACCGAGCAGATGAAAAACAGCATTTGTCCAGGCCGTCCCTAAAAAAGGCGAATCTTCTTCTCTCTACTCCTACAGACCCATGGCACTTACGTCCCTTCTCTCCAAGGTCATGGAAACGCTGATAAATCGACAACTCACGAAATATCTCGAAACACGAAAACTGCTCAATGACCGGCAGTATGGTTTTCGTAGCAATAGGTCCACTGGTTGTCTGACGGCATATGTCATCGAAAAGTGGAACCAAAGTGTACATCAATCTGGCGAAAGCAAGATAGTTGCACTTGTTATTTCTAAGGCATTTGACAGAGTTTGGCATCCGGCTGTTTTGTCGAAAATGCGAGCTTTTAGGATCGATGATTCGCTTCTTCGATGGATTAGAAACTAACTTTCGGAACATTCGATTCATGTTGTCTTAGATGATTTCAAGTCTGATATTGCAAAATAAATGCTGGTGTGCACCAAGGCTCCGTTCTGTCTCCGACATTCGTTTTAATTTTCATCAATGGTCTCTTGTCTGCTACTTCTAATTCAATATATTCCTTTGCCGACGACAGTACTCTATGTTTTCCTTATTCGTTTCCGGACTCCCTGTCGTAAAACGGGAATTTCAGCGTATGTTAAGTTCATTAAATTTAATGCTTCCAAAAAAAAATGCTGTCTGCTGTCGGTAAAATGACATTTAAACACCCAGCCATTATCCACGGATGGCACTTGCATCATCGAAACCGATATACTTTCCATTCTCGGGATGTGTGTCAATGAAAACTTACCTTGGAATGACCACATATTCGGTGTCATCAAAAATGCTGCGAAATGTCTAGGTTTCCTCAAACGATGTAAGAAATACTTTTCCCGTTCTGAGCTGGCGTCAGTATCTAAGGCATTCATCCGCCCAAAATTGAAGTACAATGCCCACATCTGGTCAGGTACTTCTAAAACAATCTCTGCACCTGCTAGATAGGATTCAAAACTGTGGGATAAAACTCATAGGTGATGCTAACACCACCTAGTTAATGGACACCCCCGAACACCGACGAAATGTCTCCTATCTTACTTTGTTCTATCGCTGTTTCTACCATCAATGCTCGATAGAAATCGCACGTAGCATTCCGCCCCTTCAAATTTTCAACCGTAACACCCGTCTCGCTATGAATGCTCTTCAGTATACCCTCAAGCCCAGTTTCGGACGTACTCTGAAATATTGTGATTCGTTCTTAAGCCAAACAACTCGCATGTGGAATGCCCTGGCGAGCTCTCTATTTCCTAGTCACTATAACATTCAGACATTCAACCCACTAAAACGGCCAATAGCATGATGGGTCGTTGTGGTCGTCCGATGAAGGTGTGGTTGTGGGATGTTATTCGATGGTGGTGCGATATACAAGAAGTTCCTGAAATTTGTATCAGCAATAGATACAAGTTTATTCATCTAAATCTACATATATTGTCCCCTTCAAAGTAATCCCTATCGACTGCAACACACTTATGCCAGCGCTTGATCCAATCCTCGAAACATTTTTTATATTCGGTTGTCGGTATGTCCATCAGTGTCTCCTACGATTTTTCCATTACTTCCTCTCGGCTGCTGAAACGCGTTTCCCGTAGTGGTTTTCTAACTCGATTGAACAGAAAGAAGTCACAACGAGCCAAATCAGGTGAATTTGGTGGATGTTGGATGGTATTTGTTGCAATTTTTCGTCAAAAAATTACGAATAATGATGGCACTGTGCAACGGTGCGTTATCATGGTGCAAAATCCACCAGCTTTCTGCCCACTATTCTCGAAAATAATACTCTTTGTTTACTGTCTGGCCTTCTGGCAAAAATTCATGATGCACTACACCGTTGTAATCCATGAAAACCGTGAGCATTGCCTTCTTTTTTGACTGAAAACGACGTGTTTTTATTGGTCTCAGCACATTTGGTGAACGCCATTCACTTGCCTGATGTCTTGATTGCATGTCGTATTCATAAACCCACGTCTCGTCTCCAGTAATGATCCTTTTGATGAATGTGGGATTGGATTCAGCCTCGCAAATAATCTCTTTTGCGACGTCAACACGGTCGGTCTCTTTTTTGCATGAAATTGAGGTCTTTTGGCACCAACTTTGCTGCTACACCACAGAAATCCAAATCATTAACCAAAATGTCTTAGACGGATCCATAGTTCAAGTCCTCCGCTATCTCTCTGATGGTTAATTCGCGGTTATTGACCAACATTTCTTTTACTCGTACTTCATCAATGTTTTCGTCGGTTTTCGATGTCGATAGTCTGCCACTGCGTTCATCATCTTCGATTGACTCACGACCAGTTTTGAACCGCTCGTGCCACTGGTAAACGACCGTTTACACTCTTCCGACATTTCCAACGTTCGGGCACCTTTAAATCCGTTTTTTGCGCAAAATTTAATACTCGTACAAGTTCGTTGTTGCAAATTTAAATCCATTTCTAAAATTGTAAAAAATCGTCAACACACACAAGGATAGATGTACTCTTGGCTACGTAACTTTTGCAAATATCAAGCTATGATGCTAAGATTTAGAGGGAATGTCAACAACAGATTTACCAAACGGTGGTGTCCCCCGGGAACGTTTTGATCAAGGTGGTAGATTAACACTAAAACTAAGAAGTTGAATTTTAATTAAAAAGACTTAGTGTCAGGACTTTTTGTTATACTCGTAATATAAAACTCAAAACTAATCCTATAAACTACCTAAAACTAAATCTTAACCAACTGAATCTTACTTAGACCATCTAATACTATCCCTTATTTTAGAGTGTGTTACCCACCTCTGTTCTAATATAATTTTTTTTATTTTAATTTTTTTTTCCTTAAACCTAACTTAATCCTACCTAAAATTATGTAAGCCGGCCATGGCTAATAAAATAGGCAGACGACCGACTTTGCTGCACATGAAGCTACCTATTACTTAAGGAATTTGACGACGAACCCTCCTCTCCTTCAACTAGCTACCAAAATTGTTAGTGCTGCCAAGGAACATCCCTTATGGCGCGACTCCCTACCGCTCTACTGAACCGGAGACGCTCCGCACTGCCGTGTGCGACGTCTCTGTCGTAGTTGAGTCGCCTGTCCGCAGCTGTTCGAGCAACGTAGAAGATTAGCTGCACCGCTAATCTGTCCTGGATCAGACCTTTGCTATCTAGGTAGAGGAACGCTTCTGGAGGAACATAGTCGTCAAAGCGAACTCTCTCGTGATACATATAGTTAGGGTAGTAAGCGCCGGAGATCAGGTTGTTCAACGAGGTCATTGCTCTTGCAATGTGCCTTCGAGTCGAGCGGCGTGGAAGATTAGCGGCACCGCAATTATTGCGCCACCGAAGCACTTGGCCAAAACGTTTCTAATTGTTTTTTTTTATTACTATTTCACTATTTCACTTGAAAAGCAGCCGAAACACAACCGTCCTCTATCGAGGTCTATGAATGACTGAGAAGCCAGTCTACTACCACTTGAGCCATGGCCACCCATTGAGATTTTTATATGCAATGGTTATATTGGTTGACTTCTTGTGTATAGAAATTTGTCAAACGAGGAGATTGACAGGTATCCAAAACTAATGGACGAGACTATCAAACGAACAATGGACAAAACGATACCTCGGTATCAACACACTGATGAAGAAGACTTATTCCGCAACGCAACAACATAAAAGTAGACTGCTGTCAAGACTAAAAACCTTGTACAGACAGTTTACTGACAGACATAACCCTGAGATCATGACATTGAAGTCGTCGATTAAAAACCTCCAGATATTAATAAAAGAAAATTACAGAAATTCTGTAAGTTTGTATTGGAACAATAAAATTCGGGCTGTAAGCACCAGCAACCCGAATATGTCCCCGCAAATAAATAAAATATTTCGGAGAAAAGATCAAAACGACCTTTCGCGTCTTAAAATCGCCCGAACAACGGACAACGAATACATACTCATAGCAGCAGGCATCGATCCAAATGAGGCCGTTGATGATGACAACTTCTTTGTGATCGAGGATCCGCAGGAGAAGGTAGAGGCTATAGGAGCGACTTTCCAGGAAGTATACAAGGCGAATGACATCATTGGCCCGAACCCCGACCTGGAGAGGCGAGTTCTTGTGCACAATTTCTGCCTTCGAAATGAAAATGTGAATTGGCTATTCGAGAACTCGGGTTTCACCCAGTTCAGTGACGAGAATATGGCAAATAATGTCATCACTAACAAAAGGGTATTACCACCGTTCATTTCGAAGGAAGAGCTCCAAACGATCTTCGAATCGCTTAGAAGTAAGAAATCAGTGGGAACCGATGAAATACCGAACATTGTGCTTCGACATCTCCCACTAGAAGCGGGGAACATTTATACCACCCTGTTTAATAATGCAATGCATAATGCACATTATCCAGTGCATTTTAAAACGGCGGTGGTGCATCCCATTACCAAAAGGAATAAAGATACTTCCAATCCGGCGAATCTCCGCTCGATAAGTCTTCTTCCAAACATCAGTAAGGTTTTCGAGAAGATGATCAATCGAGTCCTGACTAAGTGGGTTGAGGACAAACATATAGTTCCGGATAATCAATTCGGTTTCAAGGCAGGGCATGATATCATTCATGCCGCGTCTAAACTGGTTTCTGATATCCAATGGAACAAAGGCAAGAAACAGTGCACTGGTGCCTGCCTGATTGACTTGGAAAGGGCCTTCGATATCGTATGGTTAGAGGGACTCTTCTTCAAGCTGGACAGGTTGGGCATTAGTAAACCACTGCTGTATATTCTTTTTGATATGCTCTCCAGTAGACAGTTCATCGTGAAGAATGGTGATGTGACTTCCGCTGGAACATTTAACATTAAAAACGGTCTGCAACAAAGTACGGTAAACTCGCCGATCCTATTCAACATTTACACAAGTGATCTGATAGGTTCACTTCACCATGCCATAGCGTATGCAGACGACTTAATCAGATCAGGTACAGATCAGGTCCAAAGATTGAGGTCATTAACATACTTTTGCAACGTGACTTCGACAAAATTAAGCGATATTGCGACGACTGAAATCAACTTTCAGAAGTTGAAAATCAACTTCCAGAAATCGGAAACCATTCTGTTTAGCACGCCTTTGTCTGGGGCCTCTAGGGATACCAGAAAGAATTGGCGAAAGTTCTCTATCGTCGGACAACATGGATAGCCACTTGCTTATCGAAATGTAGTCAGATACCTTGGGATCTGACTAGATCAATATCTGTTGCTCTGGCCAGAGCCAAAGGCGCTTTTGCCCTTACAAGAAGACTGTTTTATAACAGCCAACTCGATGCGGGGGTGAAGGTGATCTGCTACATGGCCTTTATCCGGCCCATGCTTGTATTTGGATGTCCTGTGTGGTTCAACGTGAGAGCAAGTTTGTTGGAAAAGATTCGGGTGCTTGAGAGGGATTGTCTTAGGACTTGTCTTCGCTTATACAGGAAACCAGAATCTGAGTACATAAAATTTTATCGTAATGAGGTCTTGTACAAGAGGGCGAACCTAATAAGAGTGGACAATTTTGTTATTAAGTTGACTCGAAGGCACATTGCAAGAGCAATGACCTCGTCGAACAACCTGATCTCCGGCGCTTACTACCCTAACTATATGTATCACGAGAGAGTTCGATTTGACGACTTTATTCCTCCAGAAGAGTTCCTCTATGTAGATAGTAAAGGTCTGATCCAGGACAAATTAGCGGTGCCGCTAATCTTCCACCCCGCTCGGACAGCTGCGGACAGGCGACTCAACTACGACAGAGACGTCGCACATGGCAGTGCGGAGGGTCTCCGGTTCAATAGGGCGGTAGGGAGTCGCGACATGAGTGATGTTGCTCGGCAGTACCAACAATTTTGGTGTAGTTGTAGGAGAGGAGGGTTCGTCGTCGAATTCCTCATGTAATAGGTAGCTTCACGTGAAGCAAAGTCGGTCGTCTGTCTATTTTATTAGCCATGGCCGGCTTAAGTTAGATTTAAGGACAAATAAAAAATAAAAATAAAAATAAAAATAAAAATAAAAAAAAACCATGTTAGAACAGAGGTGGGTAACACACTCTAAAATAAGGGATAGTATTAGATAGTCTAAGTAAGATTCAGTTGGTTAAGATTTAGTTTTAGGTAGTTTATAGGATTAGGTTTAAGTTTTATATTATAACAAAAAATTCCAGACACTAAGTTTTTTTTAATTAAAATTCATTTTCTTAGTTTTAGTGTTAATAAATGTAAAAAACAAAATAGACTGTAAGAAACGCCGAAAGACATGGATTAAGTATTATGTTTAACCTAGAGTGCCCGCACGGGGCCAGTAAGTTAGAATAAGATTATTTTTATGTTATTTAAGCTAATTTTTAAGCGTTTTTTTGTATAGCATTTATATTTTTGGAGGCACAGCTTAAAAACCACTGCAATCTACACGATGAAGACTTCCATCAGCGAGATAGCACCCTCAAAACAGCGAGGCCGTCCAAAGACATCATATGAAGAAAGTTGGGATAGAAACAAACGACTAAAAATTCAAACTATTAGAAGGGATTTATCCACATCTGGGAGCTCAGGGGCGAAATAGTGGAAGACATTGTATGTTCACCAAACAGCGCCACTATTTATAAAAAAAATCATATACATGCTACGAGGAAAACCGAACTTGGACAAAAATGGCAAAATCCCGAAACTTCTTCGACTAGATATTGCCGTCCTATTAAACTTGAATACACGAAAGAAACCACACAAGTTTCGATATCTGAAATTGATGCCCAAATTCAGAATCTTACACATTCAACAAATGGCATTGAACAAAAGGTTGTGCAGGTTTCACATAAACTTACATGTGGATGGAAAAGTTTGTAATGTTTTGACAGATACAGTCTCTTCTCAGCGTTGTTATATCTGCGGTGCTAGTTCAAAATAATTTAACAATATTGAAGAACTGCTGGTGATGTCTTACAACCCCAGTCAGTGTTGCATTGTTGGCGTCGGGCTTTTGAATGCCTTTCTCATGTGGGTTATAAAATTCTAATCAAAAAATGGCAAGCTCGTACAGCAGATAAAGAAATAGTAGCAGAAAATAAAGCACACATGCAAAAGGAGTTCAAAGATCTTATGGGTCTATTTGTCGGTCGACCTAAGCCTGGTTCTGGAAACTCCAATGATGGCAACATCTTAAGGCGATTTTTTGGCAACGTTAATGTGGTATCTGACATTTTGGGTGTCGATAAGACACAAATTGAGAAATGACATGCGATTTTGGTAGCTATTTCCAGTGGCTTTGATATAAATATTGAAAAATTTAGAGCTTATATACTCGATACTACTAAGTATTTTGTTGGTAAATATCCCTGGTTTTGCATGCCCCCAACTATGTATAAGCTTTTAATACGTGGTTCAGGTGTGATTTCAGCGGCCTACTATATATAGGGCAACTATCAGAAGAAGCGCAAGAAGCCAGGAACAAAGATTTTAAAAAAATAGAGGGAACGTCATTCAAGGAAATGTTCTCGCGAAAAATGCAATGAAGTGAATTTATTCCGGTTTCAGGGGTATTTTGCCCACTGTGTACCGACGCTAGAATTAATGACCATTCGGGTCCGATTTGTGGCATTTTCCTTGCATTCTTGACGGATATTCTCTTTGAGGGCTTCAAGAGTCTGAGGCGTGTTGACATAGACTCGTGACTTCAAAAAACCTCACAAAAAGAAGTCTGGAACGGAGGCGATCTTGCCGTCTAGTGCTAATCGCCAATACTAGAGATTATGCGGAAATGCAGCCCTCAGAATTTCGGTTGTGGCTCACGTAGTATGCACCGTTGCTTGATCCTGTAGGAGCCACATGTTCTCCAGTTCCTATTAATCCAATTGAGGATGGAGAAAGTCGTTGAGCATGGCTCTGTTGCGGATGCCGTCCACGGAAGCCGTTTGGCCTGTGGCGTTTTAATCTTCAGCCACAGCTGCAATATTCTCAGCAGAACGGCTGCTTCAGGGCCGGCCAGACCTGGCAGCATCTCGTGTTGCAGCATACTCTCCTAGGTGAGCGGCTAAATGTCGTAGTGTTTGTCCATTTGATGTCGAACGACCGGAAATTTGCACAGAAATTCACGCTGCGCCAACACCACCGACGAATTATTCCGCAAAAAAAACGTAACAATTATACCGCGTTCTTTAGGAGTATAGAGATTCATGTTTTGGTGATGTGTATTTAGCATCTTCCGAAAGGGTGATGACTTTTTCGCCATAGAGTGATACTTCTATTAATGCATCAACTTCCTAGGACGACAGCGCGCCCTCTTTCAAAACCGGGTATCCGAACTTTTCAATTAGACGTAGAAGCAATGTTCTAAGCACGACGTTAAAATCATCCATGGTAATTTTAACGCCAAGTTATTCTTACAATAACATAATAAGGATATAATAAGGAAATCGTTTTTGGCAACACAATTGTTATGACGGATATACGGTCATCACACGCTTCAATTCGAGGTGGACCAGAGCTTCGACCAATAGGCCACTTCAGTTCGTGTTCATTTTGACCATATTTGGCGACTAATATGCGTTTGTTTGAACAGCTAATATCACTATACACCTCGTCGATAAATCAACTACTCCAAATCACACCAAAGCAAATGGGACCAAAAATCACTTTCGAATTGGTTAAGGACTTCGTAGCTAACGTCCATGCTTCAACATCATAAAGCAGGATTGGGATGATGAGGGTCTTATACAAGACAAGATCTTATTACACGTTTGCCTTCTTAAGCCCATCCGCAGTTTGACTTCTGATGATAGAGCAGCCGAAGTGTACAAAGTCTCTGACTACCTTAAAGTTACAGCTGTGTCGCTTCTTGTTTACAGCATATACCTAGTTTTGCCTTCATTCATGACTTAACCCATTTTTGCCAATTCTGTTCCAATACACACCAGTGACAGCTCGCTGACTTGATCCAATGATGCCAATTTCATCAGCGTATGCCAATTGTTGTACAGACTTTTGAAAAATTGTGTCTCTAGTTTGACAGCGAGTTTCATGACAGCCTGTCACCTTACCTAAATCCTTTCTCGATAGCACAGGTCTCGGAGAGAATGTTTCCGAGCTTTATGGAACAGCGAGCGCTGTCCATCGTTACTCGTATTCTGCACAATCTGACGAGTTTGGTATCTCTGCCCTAAACATCGCTCTTATAGCTAGTCCCTATAGATGCTGTCATACATGTTTGCTGGCTTAAAATCCAAAAAAGGGTGATGCGTATATTGTAGACTTACTGGGTCTAAAACCATACTGATGGGGGCCAGTCAAATAGCCGACAAAATCTTTGAAAGGAGTTGGTACATGCTATTTACCATTTCCTCTCCGGCTGTCTTAGATAGTTCGGCACCTATTCCGTCCGCTTCAGCAGGCTTGTTGTTTATAGGCTTGGGTATTGCTCTCCTGCTACTGCCGCTCTCGTTATTCTAGTTGAGGTTGGCCGCATTTTGAATGTAAGCATTGATTTTATGGAGGTGGTTGTGTGAAATCCAGCCCATCAAATGCGGTGCTTCTGATGGGTTCTTGACATCGATCCCACTTCTCTTCAGCACAAGTTCTTGGCTGTATAGGACATGTCAAGATATTGAGAGATATGAGATAAAGACTGCGGTAGTTTCTTGTAATTGCAGCCGTTCGAAGTTAAACATCCTCACAGGGTTTTGGTATAAACCGCACTAGATCTGAAAATAGACTCAGACTAATTAACTTCGCTGTTGACTAACATTAAAGTTTGCACAGGCTTCCTACACATCATAACCTGTAGAAATACCTGGCAGTTATCTGATTAAAATACCATCAACCAGTGCCGACATTGTCACCACACCATTAGAGACGCTACATCTGATATTTTACGAGTCGTGCGATCACCACAACAATACTCTGAAAGCTTGTCAAGTTCCTGCAATATTGCTCGTTTTACGATGCCGCAGCCATGGATGCGGAAAATACACATCTTTGGTTTTAAATGTCATAACTGTATGACGAGCGATCTGAAAGACGACCGATTGCGGTCTCACCCCAAAGGTTTAGACAATCCTGTTGTCAGGCTTTAGTGGCGCTAGCATACTTCGGCTGTGATTCGGCACAAACGGCACAAGGTACGAGGAGTAACCGAACTCATTAAATACTTCCCAGGAAGATGTGACTAATCATGTGCTTCGATGCTTTTCCTGAGAATACTTTTTGACGGAAGTTATAAATGCAATCGGAGAGGCAATCATCACCTGAACTGCATATAATACTATCTATTGTCTAATTGGTGATAGTTTTCAGACAACATTTCCTTCAAAAGTAAGACACCATTAGTAAATCTACCCAACAGGATAGTCGCAACAGGAGGTTTGTTGTTGGAAAGTTGTATCGACGGCTTCCATGGCAGACCAAGAATTAGTTCTTTGTACTCCTTGAAAGTTCCTTTCAATGGAATCGTTCAGCTTATCGAAGAAACACGAGTAAGCGCCGCAGTAATAAAGCAGCACCCACCAAGTCAATGCAAAGTACCTGCAACTTTCACAGCAAGCGTCGCAGGATGTTGTGCTGATATGAGGTCCAACTGTGAATAGAAGCCCTACCCGAGGGCTTAGGTAGACCTAACGTAGGTTCGGGTCCTGAAAAGACTTTCCTCTGAGCCTGAACCTGGCGCGTTCATCGGCAATTTCATTTCCCGTAGTCCCATTGTGACCTGAGACCCTCTCAGTGGGACAATACTTAGTGAGTTTAGACTTCCGACTTCGTTGAGTGAAGTCCTGCATACTCGAACTAGATTGGATGTCGTAAGAGGGTTCAACAGGGTTCTAAGCTTCGCCCCGTCCAGCAGTTCTTCATAATATAGATCTTACCATGGTAAGATTGCGTATACTCGTATCTCAGCGGAGTGGAATGTAATGTTGCCGTCCTCCAGAAAGACACCAGTGTCGCATCCTAGATCGGTTTTAGAGCCATCCTTGAAGACCCGATTACATTCCTTTCCTGGCTCAGATTCTGGCCGAAACCGGTTTTGGACACAGGGAAAGGCGATTTCGTATTTTTCTGCAGCAAGAGTTTTGGTGTCATTACATCAGACGGCATATCCATAAGACCAGAATCATCAAAGCTCAAATACGTGTTGTATTAAGGACCACTTCTTTTTAAAAGGTAGATGCCCTTAAGAGTGCAGCCCATAGGCACATAGAAATCGGAATCATGTGTGAAGTCTCAACGTTATTGCTAAGGTTGAATCTAAGAGTAACTCTGACGTCGATATACAGGCACATGCGAAGGATACAGCTGTATTGTCTATATCATGCTTAGAGTTGCTGTTTGTTCTAAAGCGCAAGTAGCCGTGGACGAGCTGTAATCGAGGATAAATGCACAAGAAGTTGGCTTTCGGCCAGTCGTCTTGTTCTTTTCATGCGAAGGGGTTAACTGACTGGCCGCTATCATTCGATTGTCCGACAGTTGAACGTGTTATTCCAAAGACTTTCAAGGCACTGCAGGATTTTTGTTAGGAGTTTTCGTAAAGGAGCTCTGCTCAAGGTAAGGGTCTCGTCACAGAACAAGGTCCTTTGGATATACACGACTATGATAGGACACATGGTTGTCTGGTGGAAGAAGTTTTTAAGAACGCCGACTTGTCTCAGTTCTATTGGGGCTTTACCTAACACGTCTGACACTGGTGATACTCATATCATGTTCTAGACTCCCAAAGCCATGTTCCATTGAAAAGGAAGTGGTTCTTGGTACAACAAGCACTGGAGTCTTGATGACCATGCATCGATGCGTCATTTGACTCTGGTCTTAAATATTGTCTGTCACAATGACAGTAGGACATCGGTTGCTGCGGGAATACGAAGTCAATTCCAGATTTCGGCCAGAATCTGAGCCAGGTAAATAATGTAGCCGGGGTCTTACCGATGGCTCGAAAGCCGTAATGAGATGGAGCGCAACAGCTAAACTACTTTTAAGCCTTTGCTGCTTCCGCTTAATTTTGAACTTTATCAAATTCACTGAGTCTTGTCTGAGGCTCAAGTCACAGGAAATGAGATCGAAAATGAGCTTGCTGGTTAAGTCTCAAAGGAGGATATCTCAAGACCCGAACTCGGGTTGGGACTGCCTTCAGTTAGCATTTCTATCGGCAGTTGAGTCATTAATGAGGACAACCGCAGGTGTTGAGCTTTCCAGCAGACTATACGCTTGTTCACTGGATTTTTAATGGCAGTACAGCATTATTGAGTACTTAACCGTGATAGGCATAATTCACACCACTCTTTGCGACGCTTGCTGCGGGTATTACCCTCACATTTCAGTGAAGGCACTAGGCGTTGATATGATGGGGGCTGATTCAGTGGGCACTTTATTATTGAAGCGATAACCTTCGAAAGACTGGTAAATTTCATTAAGAGAGATGAAAAACGTTCTAATTCTTTATCAAATTGCCCTGTTTCGAAAAGGTCAGCAGAACTAGAATATAGTCAGCCGCAGGGATTCTTTGTTGCCTCTTAATGAACCATTACCCGTTGGGAGGTGTTGCTTTCGCAAGGTGTTTACTTTTTTGGCGTTCTGTTAATCTTGCCTCATAAGCTCGATGCCCATTCCGCTTGAGTCTTTTGAGGTGATGGTTAATATTACGCCACAGTTCAGAAGGTAAGCTGTTATCGTGGCAGTTGACAGTTTGCTGATATTAAAATCTCTGGTCATCTCGTAAGGTTTCAGTTATATTCCAGGATTAAATATGAAATGGAAGGTAGTAGTCAGAGAATAAATGCATATATATGTACATCGCCGCTTCTTCCAGTAGAGCAGAGATTTTGGTCCTCCAAGTCCTGCTGTTGTCACTCTATTGCCACCTAAATAAATATGTTTTTGTTTTTCTAATCAGTCTTCCAAAAAATCTAACCAATTGCTGGACACGTTTTAGCACAAAAATGGTAGCAAGCAACCACTCAACCTGGTAGTGAAACATCGCACATGACATATTTCACATCGGAACATGCACGCAGACAGAATTTCATTTTATATTTATCGTTCCATTAACATTCAAATGAATACGAAAGCGGAGGTACAGAGTGGATAGGATATTCATATGCATGAACATGATTCATGTTTCTGGAATATATGCGAAAATGTTAATATGGAACTTTAGGTAAGCAAGGAATAAAAAGAAGCATAAATACGAAAGCATCTCATTTCTGTGTTGCTTTACTGTTTAATGTATTTTTGATGTTTTTATTCAATCAGCACTATCCTGTCTGCCTTTCGATACAAAATGTAATTTGGTGCCTGCTTTTTATTGAGTCAAAAATTCAAATTCGGAATAAAGTGGCATCCGAATTACGGTTGACGGCTCGTTAAATGAGAAAAGACGGCCCTTTGCAACTGAACACTTTATAGCTCTTCTGTTTACTGCGAGTTTAGAATTGCTCTGGAGCAGGCATAAAAAAAACCGTTTCGAATCGAAATCACATGACGCGAATATTGAGAGATACTCGTAAGAAGGTCTTCAACTTAGGTTAGGTTAAACAGGGGTATGATGGATACGCCAGCACACAGACACCAGGCACCAAAACGGGCCCATCGCAATCCTTGTGGAACCAGTTGAATTTTTCTTCAAATGGCAAAAACCTAAACAATCTCAAGGGTAAAATATCCAATTTCTTGCAGGTTTTCGAAAAAGGATTTTCCTAAAAATTTTCTTCGGTTACACGATATTGCCTCGCATTCACACAGTATGTGTGTTATGTCCTCAATAGCTTGCAGATCACAGCAGAATCTGCAAATATCTGTATCTCACAATTCGAGTCTCTTTTCGTGTTTCCGCAGGAGACAATGTCCCTTCAGGATTCCTATTACTGTCCTAAGCTTACCCCTGTTTAATTTTATTAACTTCCTAGATCTTTTGCCATCAAAAAGCGGCCAGAGAGCCTTGGGTACTCTGTGTCCTTCAAGACTTGACCACCTTAGGTTGACAGTCTTTGTAATTTTTTCCTAGATAGTGCCCCTCACTATGCAAAGGGATGGTTTGATTTTAGCAACCTCACTATTGTCGAGTAGCCCTCCTTTTCTTGCAAGCTCATCAGTTCCTTCATTTCCTTTAATGGGAGTGTCCTGGCAATGGAATCAACCAACATCAAATCTGACACAGTCAGGGGCTGTCGCACAATGCTCAAAGCATTATGCCGTCAGAACCGGGTGAGACTGTGCTGGGTACGTAGATAGCGATATCTTTTTCGGATACCGATCTCATCTGCATTAGCTCAGCCGCTCTGAGACCAGCCAGAACCTCTAATTGGAAGAAACTGCTTGCGTCCGGTAGCCTTATAGACACTCTTAGCTCTGGGTCTTCTGAGAAGATACCAGAACCTGTTATTTCCTCTGTTTTCGAGCCATCTGTGAAAATTGCATTTCATTCGACCTGATATTGCATTTTTTTGCGAATCCGCCCTCTCCGGATATATTATATCATACGGAATGTCGAAGTCGACCAAAGAAGGGATTTCATCCGTTAGAATTGGATTGCCTGGCAGTAGTGCCACTCGAACTATGCCATGTCCGAAACTACAGCTCTTGAAGTAACCCAGATTAGTGAGTCGTGTCGCACTGTTGCCAGCAAGTCTTTTCGTCTGTAAATCAAGCGGCGGTAGCTGCAGAAAGGTGTCCAATGCTGCCGTAGGGGTGGTACGGAGTGCACCTGTAATGACTATGGAAGCCGTTCCTTGAACCGCAGCTAATTATCCGCAAACCGTTTTCTTGTTTGTTGCTTTCCACCATACTAGTGCACCATATGTAAGTATGAGTCTTACCACGACCATATGCAGCCAGTACATCATACCAGGTTTTAAGTCGAACATTTTTCCTACCGTTCTTCTGCAGATAAAAAGACCAGTGCTTTGTCAAGAATTACAGACAGATGCTTCCCGCTGTCCGAGAGAGACAATTCCATGACGTTGAGTTTTGGGAATTCGAATTGAGGTATCTTGTACTTTCTGGTAAAAGAAAGCAGTTAAGTTTTTGAAGGGTTGGCATTGATTCCACAGCTGTTTGCCTAAGTGCTGATCATCTTCGGGGCAACCTCCATAATGTCGCTTAAATTATTTAAGTGTTTTCCCCGCACTATTATGACCACATCATCTGCGTATGCTGTGATACTCATGTGATTGATAACCAGCACCCACAGGAGTAGCGATATGATTCCCCCCTGAGCGGTTCCCTTGACTACGGACATTCTAACCGAGCTTTGCCTAATGGAACAGTTTATTTTCCTGCTTTCAACCATGTTGCAAACCCAGTTTGTAATATTCTCTTCAATGTTAGCTTCTACTTTAGCATTTTTAATGGCGGTGCACTTCACGTTATTGAAGGAAAGCCGACATTGCAAACTCACCGAAGTGTTGACTCTTCTCTATTTTCCCCACCACCTCGCGCAGGGCAGTTTCTAAAGATTCTCCTTTCATGTATGCATGCTCTGACTCCGTCAAAAAGAAAGTATTGCATCTATTCCTAATGTGAATCTGCAATCTTTTGCTGCTATATGTCCCTGTTTGCTAGCTTTAGGCATAAAAATCACCTTAACTACCCTCCAAGCTATTGGTATGAACCCTATTCTTAGACTGTGCCTAAGAATTTCCATAATTTTTCCGATTGCTACCTCCGGTGCTTTCTGTAGCATAATCGGTAGAATACCATCCGGACCGGGAGATTTGTACGGCTTAAAGGACTGAATTGCCCACCATAATTTTTTCCAGTTAATAAGAACACCTATTTCCTCTTCGGAGAAACAGAGATCAATGTTCTCAGTGTGCCGTAGCATGCCAGGGTCATATGATACTATGGATCCCTGAAAGTGGGTTTCCATCAGTGTTGCCAGAACCTCTTAGCTACTTTCAGCCCAGTCCAGACATTTTTCTTGAGGTAACTAGGAGTACTCGGTTGTTTTGAAAGCATTTTGGATAATCACGAAGGCTCGTCTGTTACCGCGATAGATTCGCAGTACATCTAACTACGTACTTGAACTGTTTCTTTCATTCGTAGTACTCATTCCATGTACTGTCGCTTCTGAAAAGCTTCGTCCCCTCTTACCTTTTGAAACCTATCACCCTATTCCAGAATTTTGGTTGAACCCATTTAGGTGTTCTGTAAGCCGGGCAAGCTTTCTCGAATGCCATTGTTAGTGCCTTATCAATATTTTCTACCGCACTATCTAAGTTAACAATATTATCGCAGGTGAATGATTAGGTATCCACTTACCCAGTCAGGCTTCCAAGATTTCTTTGAAAACTACATACCCTGTTTTGAAAGTTCACCTTGAAGCGTTTCCATCGGTGTTCTGGCATTGACGCTTCGTCGACTACTCTCCATTTCCTTATTTCTAGTCCTCCGGTGTTTGTAGCCAGGGACCTCCTGCGTATTTTTCATCACAAAAGTGGGTGAATTTTCTCTGCTGCAAATATTGAGGTTGGAAGACAAAATGAAATCGGACAAACGCTCACCTCTTGGGTTGACATCACCGCTTCTCCATTGTGTATGGTGGGCATTAGCGTCACAGCCCAGTATCAGCATCCAATTTTTCTGCCTTGCCAAGTCTTTTAGCTTCTCCGAGGTCTTCAATTTGGTAGATTAAGAGGTTATGTGTTCCTTATAGCGAAACACTCTATGCTGTCCATTCTCTCTGCACTTGTAGTCAAACAATTAGCGACGGACTTAATCTGCTAGAAGGATCCAAGAAGTCCGATGAGATGCACCTGGCAAAAAAAGGATGGAACACTGTGACATTTACTATGCTGATTGCTGTAGAGAAAAGAAATAGCTGCTATCTGAATGTGGATCTTTCATCGGAGGAAGACTTAGGAGGAAAGTCTTCAGCTTAAGGCTTAAGGAAGGACCAACCCATTTAGACATTGACCCATTGTGATGCCACGTGGATCTGTGATCCTCCTACTCATGGAACCAATTTGAGCTAATGATGAAGCGTAGAAGACTGTTAACGTCTATATTCTTTAGATCGCTTAAGTCATTGTAGAAGAAAGCTCCTAGGTGAAGTTTTCTTCTTTGGGAGAGCGCTGGACATATACAAAGTAGGTTTAGGATTGTGTCTTCTTCCTCCTCGTCCATGCCGCTCCTACAGAAATCGTTTGTATAGGCGCCAAGCTTTCTGGCATGCTTGCTTATAAGGCAGTGAGCAGTGATAACACCTATGATGGCGCTAGATGTTTTCCATTTAGAAGGATCAGACTCTTAGAGCGATTCAGATTCAACCTTGGCCAGATATGTTTGGTTGCTAGACATGTTGGTCCAACAGTCCACCTAAGGTTTTGTTTTTGCTATGGGGTTTGTGTACCCTTAAAATGTTTGTACACAGCGCGGGCTAAGGAAATTTAGGGTGGTAGACAAGACAGGTACCGATGGACATTGTTTTTAAATGTTTGCAAGTTATAACGACCAGGAAATACAGAGATCGACAGGGCATTCCATAAGCGAGTCGTACGGCTCAGGAACGAGTCACGATATATTAGAGCACGTCCGAAAGTGGGCTTCAGGGTATACTGATGGGCATTCATAGCGAAGCGGACGTTACTTTTAAAAGTTTGAAGGGGCGTAATACTACTGGTGATTTCAATGGAGCACTGGTGGTTGAAATAGCGATATAACAAAGTCAGACAGGACACATTACGTCGATGCTTGAGGGTGTCAATTGATTGACTGATATTAGTATCAGCAATGAGTTTTATCGCACAGTTTTGAATCCTATCTAGCAAGTGCAGAGATGTTTTAGGAGCACCTGACCAGATGTGGGCATTGTACTCCAATTTTGGGCGGATGAATGCGTTACACAGGGTGAGTTTTTTAACTTGAGACATCCAAATTACTCGAAAAATACGCGATATCGCGAAAAATGTTTCAGACAAAAGTCACAAGGTTCTGAAGGCGACATAAGATGGTGACCACGAGTTTGACCTTGAGGCCCATTTTCAAGGTCAAACGAAGGTCACTTTTGATTTTCAAGTGATAATTCCTGATTTTCAATGCTCAGTCGTATTCCTCAATGAGGCACAGGACTTTGTGTCAAAGGCCTTATTCATTCAATGCTAGATACCACTGCACTGGCACGCCTAAATCATTAATCGGTTTCCAACGTTGTTAGGGTGTTAGAAGTTCGATATTTGTTTTGAGGAACTGATTATTATTAGTAACGTTTTCCAGATTAATAATGCAAGCTATTTCAATTCAAGAAAAAATTGAAATGATATTGATTTATGGAGAAAGTGGAAGGAACATCGATGGTGCTGTTGCTCTTTACGCCCAACGTTTCCCAGACCAGATACGATCGCGCGCTTCCTTTTATCGGGTCATCCAACCATTCATTGGTGAAGGAAGTGTGCAACCAAAGAAAAGGAATCGGTCATATAGGGTGGCTGTTGAGGACAATGAAATAGCATTGTTAGCTGCCGTTGCACACGATCCTCACATTAGCACTCGCCAAATAAGTCGTGAATCAGGAATTTCTCAAACGACGGTCTGTAAGATATTACATCGGCATAAACACCATCCTTATCATGTTTCAATGCATCAAGAACTTTCTAGTGAGGATTTTCGCAACCGGATTTCCTTTTGTCAATGGGCACTTCAGCAAATTGAACGAGACCCCCTTTTCTTCGTCAAGGTGTTATTCTCTGATGAGTCGACTTTCACCAATCACGGTACGGTCAATCGACATAATATGCATTACTGGGCTACCGAAAACCCTTTTTGGTTGAGACAAGTTGAACGCCAGCACCCTTGGAATGTTAATGTTTGGGAGGGAATTATTGGGGATAAATTAATAGGTCAATATTTTATTGAAGGCAACTTGAATGGCGAAAAGTATGCAAACTTCTTGCGAGACCATCTTCCAGAATTACTAGAAGAACTGCCATTGGAGTTGCGACAAACAATGTGGTTTCAACATGATGGTTGTCCAGCCCATTATTCCCAAGTAGCCCACGGCGTATGAAATAATGTTTACCATCAACGACGGATCGGACGAGTCGGTCCGAGGCAATGGCCTCGGGAAACAAACGTCGAAATGGGAAGAATTCAATAATTCAACAGTGGGAGGCAAGGGGACCCATTCTAATTAATCACCCCGAAGGAAACAAAATACTGCTACGTCCACGTCGTTGTTTCTGGGTTATGCTAAACGCAGTATGTAAAAACCAATGACAAGCCTACGAGCAATACGACTGAGCAATGAAAATCAGGAATTATCACTTGAAAAATCAAAAGTGACCTTCGTTTGACCTTGAAAATGGGGCTCAAGGTCAAACTCGTGGTCACCATCTTATGTCGCCTTCAGAACCTTGTGAATTTTGTCTGAAACATTTTTCGCGATATCGCGTATTTTTCGAGTTTTCGAATTTGGATGTCTCAAGTTAAAAAGCTCACCCTGTATATTGAGGCCAGATCAGAAGGGAAAAAGTATTTCTTACATCGCTTGAAGAAACCTAGACATTTCCTAGCATTTTTGGTGACACCGAATATGTGGTCATTCCAACGTAGGTTGTCACTGACGCATATACCGAGAATGGAAAGTTTTTCGGTTTCAACGATATAAGTGCGATTCATGAATAATGGCTGGGTATTTAGATTTCGGAACTTACTAATCTTAATATACGCTGCCGTTCCCGTCCTACAGAACGGAGACGTGAGTTCAGGAACGAATATGAAAAGCAGAGAGAACTGGATTGGATTAGAAGTAGCAGATAAAAAATGAAAAAAAGTGTCGGAGACAGAACGGAGCCCTGGGGCACACTAGCATTTATTTTGTGAATAATCCAGCTGACAGCAGGAAATGTCCTTATAAATGAGCGTTGGGATGGAGGATGAGACAGAATTTCTGAAGTTTTTAACAATCGACCAAAAGCTTTTATTAACATACCTTTGGGACATTGTAGTATCTTTTGCCTCAACTTTTGGTTACATTGAAATTTCACACGCTTAAGAAAGACGTTGCAGTCATTCCTGGCTCGTTTAAACTATGATATGGCACAGTGCTCTGACGAACCTAGAGGGGAAAGCACATTGATCTTGCATTTGTCAGGACGCGAAGTTAAAAACAAGACTAGGGTGTTGGTGGTATGACTATCAACGCCGATATTCGAGTGGGCTCATTTACACGCTGGTTTAAGTTATTTTCCGCAACCAAGATCTCTACACAGCGTCCTTCGGGTGTTGTCTGTCCATCTAAGGTCTGTTCTTTTATTAGTATCCAGCTTTAATATTGATTTGCAATTTTTGCGAGTTCGTCGGTCCTACAATTCTCTGGAATGTCTCTATGGGCCGGCACTCAGCAAAGATGAAGGTTGAACTGCCTTGATATCGCCGTAAGACATGATCGGCATTCAAGGACGGTTTTAGGATTTAATAAGACTGAGTTCAGGGATAGCGGTCTTACTATCTGAAAAGATGCGGATATCCTTTGCAGATATCACGTTTTTCTACAGCCAGGATAGACCTTCTTTAATCGCCAAAATTTCCGCCTAGAACACGCTACAGTGATTTGGAAGAAGGAAGGAGAGGCTTAGATTTAGCTTATCTGAGAAAACACCGCCAGCAACCCCGCTATCAGTTTTAGATTCATCTGTGTAAAAGTGGATTGACTTGTCTTTCATGAAAGTATCTTCCTTCCAGAAGGATTTAGAGGGGAAGCTTACATGAAAATCTTTGTCAAACCAAACTTCGGGTATATTGTAATCGATGTTCTCAGTGAGGATTCCTAAAAAATATTATCGTGGCCAAATAAATTATTTGTCCACTGTATAGTGGCGGCTTTAAGGCGAATAGCTGCAGTCACAGCTACTTGCCCGCTGAAGATATCGAAGGGTGTCAAATGAAACAGGATATCCAGTGCCGCGGAGGGAGTAGAGCGTAGGGCTCCGCTTATGCATAGACATGTTGTTCTTTGAACTCTGCTTAGTTTGCTGCAGTTGACTGTATTGTCTAAGACCGTCCATCAGACAACAACCCCGTAGGTGACTATCGGTCTTAGGACCGACATGTATAGCCAGTGGGTTATGCGAGGTTGAAGGCCTTATATGTTCCCAATGGCTTTTTTGAAAGAGAATAAAGCCACCGTAATTTTATTCACTCTTTTTGGAATGGGTGTCAAAAATTAGACCCAGATATTTTGCTGCATCGGAAAAGACTAAACTGGTACCCATTATTGAGGCAGCGTCTATGATTGGGATTTTATATTTCCTGGAAAAGAGGACAAGATCAGTTTTATGGCGGTTAATTCCCAATCCACAGCGATCGGGTTAATCTGTTAATCTGCTAAGATAAGATTTAGCTGAAGGAGTTCTTTAATGGTACTAAGATGCTTACCTGAGATGGGTATTGAAACGTCATCCGCATTGGCAATCACCCTGCTTGCCGTTGAAGGTTCTCATATGAAGACCGGTATCAATAACAAGATCTTAATTTCGAATCTTCCAACAACTGTAGAATGTAGATACTCGTATACGAGAAAGTTATTCCTAGTATATGAGGCCGCGCTGCTTTTTAAATCAGAACATAGTAGAGTGACACACTTTCTGTTAAAAAATTCTAAGGAGGCCAACGTATTTAATCTTAGAGAAGGCTGCTGACCTCGTAATAACCGTTTGAACTGTTCCAAATATCCAGAGTAAATTTGAAATATTCGCAGACTTTCGTGCTAAATTCTGTTTCAAAAGTGGTTCCAATCACGACAAAAAGTTGCGATGAGTGATTCTGCTGCACTGTAGCCCCTTAGATACAAATTCCAAGTTGTCATAAATATTCTCTGTAACCTATGGCGAAGACATTGGACTAAAGGGCAGACTTACCTTCAAAATCTTGCCAGCATTTTAGAACATCTTTTATGAGGGTTTGAAAGACGTTCAAAGAACTTCCTACCACCAAAGTCATTCACCTAATTTACCTTCAACACCTTATTTGTGGGGTTATGTCCTGAATAAAGGAAATTGAACATAAATTTCTTTGAAGCTTCTTCCGACACACCTCATTAGCTTCTCAACAGCCGAATATAAATCCCCAACATCTCCACCCTCATGACAATTCACATCCTGCGAAATGGTGTGGCAACCTTCTGCGAAAAAATACATTTATTCGCATTACCATTTCGATTGGCCAATTGTATTCATTCCCATTGTCGTACGAAATCAGCCACTCGGATACAATCAAATCGAACACTTTTATCAGAGCGCCTGTGATGGCAATGGTGCCTCCTCGTCAAGAGACATATGTATGCCAACCGCAATCTTAACAGCAGTGGGGATCCTTTGTTAAGGCATTCCACACATGCAAGTACGTGTGTACTTGTGTATGCTCGTACACAAAATCGCGTATCATGATAAAATTCCTTGAAGTGTTCCCGTCCGATTTATCCATATGTAACATACGTACGAGTAGACCCCCCAATCCACACCACCTACCACCCACCACCCACTTTCCACCATCCTGATGGAATTTACATTGAAAACAAATTCGATTCCGATCGAATCAATCGCAAATGGCTGACAAGTGTTCATCAGAAAGGGGAAAGGAAGTGGGCCTACGATATGATCCTTACACAGGGGGGTTGGGGTTAATTTAAAGCCGAAATGACACCCCACAATGGTGATTTATTGAAGGCAGCTAGGGCATTGTTTTCGAAAAGTAGGCAACCGTATTGAATTCCATTCGCTTCAAGTCACTCTTGTCTAACCGCCGTACAAGGGCAGTTGAGAGGGTTTCCATGTTGTTGCCGGGATTCGAATTTTCTGTGTACGTCGAAATTGTGCTGAAATTGTGTTGAAATTGTGTCAAATATGTGTAAGAGGCTTAAAGTGTCGTGCTAGTGATTTGTAGTGAAATCAATTCCGAACACAAAAAGTTCCTCGTTATTGCTTTTTCAGGGGAAATGGGTTGGGAAATCGTTTAAATCGTGAGCACCAGGTGTAGGGTACGTAGTTTTGTGTGAGTATTTGTTGAGGATAATGATTCGTTCACCTGTAAACTGTCGCCTCAAACATTTGATACTCGTACATGTGTATGTATTGTAGTTCCAGTTGTCAGGGATCATAAACGTTATTTTCGTCGTTACACGCAGCCCGTAATGGAAATAAGAACTGTTCGTACATCAGAACGTCATGACAGCAGAAACGAGTGCAATTGTCGAAAGAAATTCAAAACAGAAAATCCCTTCAAAGTGCATTGCGGCCGAGTAGACTTGGAAAAAGTTGGAAAATATACTTAAGCACAACTTCCACCAGAGACGAGAGGATATATACTCGTATCCCGCAAAATTGTGTGTACTCGGAATTGTGCACTCACAGAGGACTTTGTCCTCGACAATGACAGTTCTTCGGTCTGGTAGATGGGGAACCCACAAAAAATAATTATTTTGCTCTTGATTGCTTATTCTGAAATAAATTGCCCTGTTAGTTGGGAATATTGAGAATAAGGACAATGCTCGTAGTGGGATTCGTCCTTGTCGTCATTCTTGTCATCGTTTTGGATTGTTTTTTTCTGTTTTGTCCTTCCATTGTTGGCATCCTAAGTGACTGCATGTGGTGGGATGACTTCTGATTCTGGACTGGAGCTGTGTCTTGAGTTTTGTGTCTGTCTTGAGAGTCTGTTGTGGCGAGATTTTGCTTGGCCCTTTTTTGCTGTGCATTTCTGGAGAGTTTTTGTCGGAAGTTGATTTTTTATTTTTATTTTTTTTTGTATAACCGGATACGCCCAGTCATTGTTGACAATTAAGGATGACAAAAGGATATTAACCAACAACATTTGGCAAATGGCCATACGATTATGTGCGGAAGTAGTTCTGAAGACAACATTCGTATTGTTGGTTTTATTTGATGACTGTCATTGTTTCTTGATATTGGCGACAGTACTATGTCTGTGACTGAGTAGCTGAAGACGGTCATAAAGCAGTGTTGACAGTTTTGTGGATTGGAATCGGAGACGTGGATAGAGAATTGATAAATTTACTGGGCGTGATAGAATATTTTTGAAGAAAGTTTTCGAGTATTTCATCGGCTTGAGGGTTTTTATTAATTTCTTGCAAATATAGCCGCTGATATATGAGGCAGCTCGAGGTTGCAAATGGCTTGCCCTGTGATGTAATCTTCATGACTGGCACTTTTGGTGATTAATTATGTCGTTTCAGGGGAGAAATGAGAGACCTTAATCCACTGACGACGTATAGGAAGCGCATAGATGTATCAAGGATGTATAATCTAGGAATATTTGGTTGCTCATCTGCAATGATATCAAAAAATGTGTATTTTTGAAGCTGAGGTTGCCATCCGGGCTCAGATCAAACACAACATCCTTGTCGGTGAAATGGCCAGTCAGTGATGGCGGGATATGTTACATGGCACCGATTATAGCCATGTCCAACCATGTTCGCCCAACTTTTCAATTGTCAGAATCGCAAGAAGCGAACGGCATACATTCAGAAGTGGCATGAATGGCTAAGGAGCCACGAACTAATATTTTTGCGGGGATATGTGATACGAACGGTCAGAGAAGTAAAACCATCTCAAAGCAGTCTTGAAGGAAGCGCGGTTCCTCAGAGGAGAATGGCACCAGAGTGGGATGCAAATACTAAGTCTACCTAGCTACGTGTCCCACAGGCTAGAGGAACAAATAAACGCCCTGGTGGACATGTAAGGGTATGGCAAAATTCGCTTAATCCAGCAGGCAATGCGAAATGGAATGGAGATAACCAAAATGCTCCATGAACTTGAAGTATGAGCAATTGAAACTCATGATGACAAGGCAAAGTAAATCACTTGCAGTACAGCGCCACTTGTACACCTCCATAGGTGAAGATACGTAACAACGAGTCGAGGTCGAAAAACAAGAAAAAGTCTCATCAAATGGAACTGAGCAAGACTATAAGCTTAGAAGCAGAAACACGGAAAAGCCAGCAATGGTGCGAAGACCAAGTGCAAAAAACTGCCAAAGCCACAAACGATAACCATGCTACAGAAGTAGAGGAATCGTCAGTATCATGGTCACCGAGGTCCATACATCAATGGAAGACTGCCAAGGTGAAAATACTACCGGACGCAATCTCGCTGGCATTGTACGATGGACGATTTTTCTTACGTAAAAATAGCTCACAGGTACAAGGCGGGCCACAAGCTCTACAATTCGACGGAATCAGTTGCAAAGATTAGACAAATCCAGAAAGCCAGCCTGCTGTTCCAGCCACCTAAATTTGTAAACCGAACCGAACGATCGAAATTAAAGACTAAGAAAGCTATAAAAAGACCCACTACAATATCGAGGCCAGCGAAGCAGACGTGCTCACTCTGAGAAAAGACTACAGTGGCATGCGGATCACGACAGGAGGATTGCCAGCAGAGAAGGCGAAGAAACTGTAAGAGTCTGGCGAAATCAAAATCGGTAGGGTTGCTGTATACGTGTGCGCAAGCCCTTAACAAACGCTTCAGGAGCCTGGAGTTTGGGCAAACGGCGCATTACTGTAGAAACTATGGAGAGGAAGTCATATAGCCAAAGTGTGCACAAAGGATGCATTATTCCGGGTAATCCAGAAAACGCAGGACACATAGCTGATAACAATACATGCATTAACCAATCTAATATGAACAAAATAGTCTAGATAAACTTAAAAAGCTGAGCAGGACCTACTGGGACAAGCAATAGGAGAATAACTATCAAAATAGCCCCTATAAGCGAGCCATACAAACGCGTAAATGTCCTGCAGGCAGTCGGTCACACGGGTAACCATTTCGTATCGGTTAGAATAAAAGATGTATAGTTCTACAGTTGCCACGTGAACAGCACTGCTGGACGATATCGCAAATGACGCCTGAGATTGGCACACAGTGATAATTGCTGCGGATTTCAACGTATGAACTATCGGCATCAGAATAGTGAGTGCTAGATGGTCTCAACTCACTGCTGCGGAAACCTAAATGGCGGGTTTGCGACAAATATACTCACAGGAACCACAAGGCGATATTATTTAACGTCGGCGAAGAGCAATGAAGACGTGCTCTTCTACAAAGACACGTTCGAGAAAATGTTGAACACTAGCACAACAGATTCATGGAGGTCGTTTTGCATCAACTCTAAAGCATGTCTCGCACCGCTAAAATGTAAAGGACCTACCACTAGTGTAGCGGCGAGACAAAAAGGCGCAAAGCAAAATAACTCCCAGAATGAAGCAGATCTACCAGATCCAGAGGCAGAAGGTTTCTGGAACGGCTAACCATCTTCTTGACCATTAAAGAGAAAACGCTTATGACCACTTTGCGACAAGGCCGACTCAGTCGCTTGCTACCAAAAGAGAACAAACCACCTGACGTAACTTCGTCGTCCAATATATGCGCTTGATACTTTAAGACAGATCCTGAACGTATTATACGAGTATATGGTAGGCTGCTTGTTGCTTGGAGGAAAATGGAGTTCTGTTAGACCATCAGTTAGGCTTCAGAAAATCGCATTCTATTGTCGATGCTATGAAAACGGTAGTAGAAATTGCAGCTGAAGCAATACAGGTGGAAAGGCGGAGACGGAGGATAAAGAAATATTGTGCATTAATAACTCTGGAGAGTAAGAACGCCTTTAACTTGGGGAACTGGTCATACATTAGAAGATCCTTGGATATAAAGTATGTAGAATATTTCTTGCTGAAGGTAGTCACAGACTACAGCAACAGGACGCTTTGGAACATAATACACGATTGCCCGAAGAAGAGAGAATGGTCGGATTTGCTGACGTCATCGCTGTGTTTATTATAGCCAGACACATCAACAAGAAAGAGTCCGATACGGAAGAGACTGTTTTGATTTGATTTGCGGCCTGGGTCAACCCCGGACAGATTTATTATTGCTTATTGCAAGCTTATTCTTAGAACTAACAATTTTCACTTAAAACTAAAGATAAAAACTAAAGGGTGGGAGCGGTTAAAAAAAGTAAAGATGTGAGGCATAGGTGGAAATAAGAGTGTTTTTAAGAGAGAGTTTGGTGAGATGGTAGTCGAAGAGAGGCAGAATATCGTTAACTTCACGAAGCATTCTAGACATTGGCTTCAAGTGTCCTTAATTCGTTCGGTGAAGATTGAGCCGGAAAAGTGGCACAGACCTAAGATTGCGTGGGTTGGTATTAAAAGAAATAAGTCGAAGTAAAGAAGGACAATCGATATTCCCAACTAAAATTTGATGAATAAAGAGAATGTCGGCAACTTTTCGACGTATAGAAAGGGGTTGTAAATTTATAAGTTTCAGCCGGTCGGTATAAGGTGGTAAGTTTTAGCTATCATCCCAGGGAAGACCACGTAAAGCGAATCGTAAAAACCTGCGTTGAACAGCTTCTATCCGAAGGATGTGTGTTCTGTAGTAGGGTGACCATATTCAAGAAGAGGCGTAACAAAGGTTATGTAAAGAGATTTGGTAACATAAGGATTGGAAAACTCCTTAGACTAGCGCTTGATGAAGCCAAGGGCAGAGTTGGCTTTCTTTATTATATTATCAATGTGAGAATGGAAATTGAGTTCCTTATCACAGATAACACCTAATTCACGCAACTCATTCACTAAGGGAACAGGCAGATTAAAGATTAGATAGCAGCGAGGTGAAGTAGGGGGCCACTTACGGGAATACGTTATAGCCTGACACTTATTGACGTTAAGCTCAAGAAAATTCTTCTGACACCAAGTACAAAATCTGTCAAGATCTTCCTGCAGTGGTAGGCTATCTGAGGAAGAGGATATATATCTAAAGATTTTCATATCGTCTGCGTAAATAGATATGTATGAATTTTTAATGATGCAATCAACATCATTAATGGCCAGAATAAATAGTAAGGGGCCAAGGTGGCTGCCTTGAGGGACACCAGAAACCAAGAGCTTTTAATTTATATCATGTGAAATCCTATCAAAGGCTTTGCTGAGATCGGTGGCAATCACATCAACTTCATTTCCAGATTCCAGTGCACATAAAGTGCTTGATACGAATTCCGTTAAGTTGGTGGTCGTAGATCTACCTTTGAGAAATCCGTGCTGGACAGCTTAGCAATTGGTCGATAGTTGGAAATATCATCTTTTCGGCCTTTTTTATGTAGGGGAATAATAAATGACCTTTTCCAGGTCGAGGGAAATAATCCCTGGGTGATAGAAAGCTGAAAGAGAGTTGTAAGAGGAGATCGCAGCTCTTTATTATACCAGGGTGGTGATGATGAGGGATTCTTTTTGGATAAAAAAGGTACAGATTGGGAGAGACATTTAAAAATTTCGGTATAAAAGGATGCGAGAGCATCGTTAACCGTGAGGTTGGGATTATCGTAAAGAAATTCAAAATTGGCCATACTGAGGAGGTTATTCAGTTTTGCGTAGTTAGCCCTATGAAAATTAAAACTGTAAGAATACTCATAAGAAACGCGATTAAGACCATTGTCATACGCTAACGTAAGAGAAAGGGGAGGGTGGTAACTATCCAACTTAGAAAGAAGATGTCTGCTTTCTAAAATGATGCAGTTATCTGTATCAGTGGCGAAGACTAGGTCGAGTTGTCTGCCAATGTTATTGGTGACACCACTTAATTGATACAGACCAGAGTCAGTAAGGCAATCGATGAAAAGGTTTTCTTTATCAGAGGTGGGATTTGTTGCAGTAAAGTAGAACTGGTCAGTCTGAGCCCATACAAGCTTAGGTAGATTGAAATCACCTAAAAAAATAACTACGTCGTTGGAATCAGCAGCATTAAAAATGCTGTCGATTGCATCAACAGCTAGCTGGTAACTTTGAATTGGTTGAGAGGGGCGAATATAGCAGCAGCAAATATATAGGTTGCGCTTGCAAATAGGAATTCTAGCGCATACAAATTCAAAGAATGCAGTGGACGATTTTTTAAAGGGTTTAGACTCAAGACGAGAGTGTATAGCTAGAAGTACCCCACGGCCATATAAATTTTCCTCTTTATCTAGACCGTCGTCACGGTGTAAATCAAAGTCTTGGGAAAATAATTCATTATTCTTAATATTAGGGGTGAGATTGGTTTCTGTGAGTGCAAAAATGTCGTAGGGCAGAATCTGCGAATTAAGATATATAGCAGAAATCTTAGTTCGTAATCCTCTTACATTTTGATAATACAGGGACAGATATTTGGGAGGCTTCGGCAAAGAATTGAGTGGTGGGTTAGGAGCGATGGTAGTTTTTGAAACTAGACCGTGTTCGCTGGAGGTGTATTATGCTTTCGGAACTTAAGTGAGACGCAAAAGAAGAGAGATCATTAGCCACATCATCAGGAGTCATATCTAATTGCTCATGAAAACGTATAAAAAGTTGCCGCAGATCATTGTGATTAGTGGGAAGGCCTTCTTGCAGAATGGAAACCAAACTGTTGCGAAGATCAGGGATTGGTTAGAGTCTGTCAGTCTGGAACAAGGAAAGCGAAGGTTCGAATGGGAACCAAACAATCAGGTCGAAAGAATCCTAAAATATTTCGACATGATTCTTGGTAACAGGCTGCGGTTCAAAGTCCATGTCAAGTTACGCTAGCAAGATGGCATTGCTGATGTAGGTAGCACTCCAAATAATAGCCGTGGAGTCATCCGTCGGATCTTGCGGTCTAGAGTGATTAATTCAATCCTCCTATATCCGGTATGGAGGAACATTAAAAAATAAGTTTAACAGAAATCTGTCGTCAGCATAGAGGCTCTGCGCATTCAAAATTATCAGCGGCTTTCGAACAATTTCTCGATGAAGCAGCCTGTATATTACCCGGAATGATCCCCGTAGATATCCTCAAGGCGAAGCTCGTACCTAGGGCATGGCATAGTGAAACAGGAGGAATGGTCAAACGAAATGGAACACGAAAAGCAGGTGGACACATAAGATAATTCCCCACATCGAATTGTGGCCAACGAAGGCAAAAGGGGACTGCAGCTACCACCTTTCACCTGAAAGGTGTATGGAAGCTGAATGGAGTCTTGGAAAAGATCCAATTGCGGCTAGTCTCGCGAAGTAAAACCCAATGATAGTCCCACCGGGAGAGTGGTTGACAAAGGAAACAGTCCTTCGTCCAGCGCTAAAATTCGCATGGCAAGGGTGGACAGTATGTGTGAAGTTATAATAAGATCTTTCTCATCCCAATCATGCTCTGTGATGCAGAAGCACAATGTCAGCAAATGCTTATAGATCTTTGGGCTCAGTAGTTATTTTGCTCCATGGGTGGCATCCAACATTTAATGGGGAGAACAAGTTATTAGTGTAAATTAGCTTGGTGTTGTTATTAGGCAACCGTTCATCTCACGAGATTTTGGTTGCCTGAAAAAAAGAACGTCTTTCGGGCACGGCTGGTATTGAACCCCGAACCGTCCGATAGGGAAGCCAATACACTACCACTTAAGCCACGGCCACGGTGTCTCGAATAGCTTGGTGACACTGGTCTTCTACACATGATGCTAGCAGCATACGACTTCTTGAGAAGTTTCGGAAAACTCGACCGGACAAGGCTCCAGCAGTCTCTTGCGATTGTAGCTGTTTGACGGCAAATTGCAAGTACTGCTTCGGTGTTTTGTCGTCCGGGTTATCCACATTCGCACCTTGACAAGGAAGTGGACCGAGCCGAATATTGGACATGTGTCTTGCGTTAATCGCAACGTGATCAATTTGGTTGATGGGCTTTTTATCATGAAATAGCCAAATCCTCTAGTGTACGGGTGTTGCCAATGATGGAATATGCGCCGCCGCAAATTCGACTGTATGGCGAAAGACGCTATCTTTCCTAGTCCGGCATTGAAATCACCAGTGCTTGCGAATTAACCATTAACGCAGATTGGTATCATTTGCTCGTTCACAGGCTTGAGGCTCAAGACTAGCATACAAGTAGACGCTAGGCAATCACCATAGTAGATGTCACAGTTTTTCCTACCTCCGTACTCAGGTCCATCCCACGGCATTTCACACTTCTTGTTCTTTAAAGGCTCCGAATACTTAACGTGCATAGCCGAAGGTTGTGCTTCCTCCTTATTTTGTTGGGGTCTTCAACAGTAACATAATCCATATGCGAGGCTGCTTGCCGCTTCATAACATTAAGTGATTTCCGTGGACTGGCAGTTAGCCTGATGGCGCAACCCCTAACCTGGAGGAGGACCTTATTAAGCTTAATACAAACTGAACTTAAACTACTGTAAAACTAAAACTAAATGACGGGAAGTTCAAGCTCGGGAAAGGTGATTATTGAGGACGGAAATTGCGACATTTTTCCAAAAAAAAGTAGGCCGAGAAGTTTGAGTCGATCATCATAGTAGGTAAATATGTATCGGCCAGCCTATGGAAACCCCTGCAGGCCAATTCATAGCATTCTGCTTTGAACAGCTTCGATGCGAATAATGTGGTTTTCATAACCGTAGGACCATACCTGACTAGCATACTCGAGAGGTGGTTTTATAGAGGGAATGGTAAGAGATTTTGTGATCCACAGGTCAGGTAGGTAGGCAGGTAGGTAAGATTGGCTGTTGGAAACACCAACCCATTTAGGCCTATTGGCCCATTGTGATGCCACGTGGATCTATGACCCTCTTACTAATGTAACCAGTTTGAGCTTACGATGAAGCATAGGAGACTGTTTACGTCTATATTCTTTAGATCGCTTAGGTCATTGCAGAAGAAAGCTCCTAAATGAAGTTTTCTTCTTTGGGAGAGAGATGGACATGTACTGAGTAGATGAAGGATTGTCTCCTCTTTCTCCTCGTCCATGCAGCTTTTACTGAAATCGTTTGTAAATGCAAGCCTTCTTGCATGCTTGCCTATGAGGCAGTGTCCAGTGATGACACCTATGATGGCGCTGAGATGTTCCTTATTTAGAAGGATCAGACACTTAGAGCGATTCAGATCTAGTGTTGGCCAGATCTGTTTAGTCACTACACATGTTGATCCAATAGTCCACCTAAAGTCTGTTTTTTATTGGCATACAGCTTGAATATTAATTTGCACATAGCGATTGGTATAACTATGCTACCCTTTTCCGGTAGTTCTACCGGATGGAGTGGTTCTAATTTTGGCGAGTTCATCGGCACTACAATTCCATGGAATGTCTCTGAGGCCGGCACCCAGCAAAGGTGAAGGTTGAACTGCTCTGCCAACTCCATAAGAGATGATCGGCATTCAAGCAAGGTTTTAGAGTTTAGTGAGACTGAGTCCAGGGATTTGATAGCGACCTGACTATCCGAAAAGATGCGGATATCCTTTGCAGATATCACGTTTTTCTTCAGCCAGGGCAGAGCTTCTTTAATGGTCAAAATTTCTTATACGCAGTTCATTAACCACTAAGTTCCAGAGAAGGGGAGAAAAGATACCGCCTTGCGGCGTACCTCTGCTGACATATCTTTTAGCAGAAGGCCCACCCCGTTTGGAGATGATTATCCTGCTATTTACCATAAGACTGTTCAAGTCCCCAAGTGAATCATCTACCTGCAGAGTTGACAGCGCAGTTGCGATTGCGGATGTGTTAACGTTGCTATCGGAACCCTCTCTGCCCAGTAATGCAACCATTGTGTACTCTTTATATTTTAGGGATCGTCCGGTGTGATTAGTCAGTGAATGCAGAGCCGTTTCCACATACTTTCCTTTACAGTAGGCTTGTTGAGCCGTTGACAAAAGTCTTAGATCAATTTTTGTTCGTATATGGACATCAATCAATCGTTCTAGAATTTTCAGAACGAAAGATGATAGACTTATAGGTCTGAGGTCTTTAAAGACAACATGAGAGCTTTTTCCGGCTTTGGGTATGAAAACTACATTGACTTCTCTCCATGACAGTGGAATGTGGATCAGTTCTCTAGGGTAGGCAGGATAATATCTGAGGACTTTTGTAGCTCGACAGGTATTATACCGTCCGGATCAGCAGACTTTTAGTTTGAAGCTAAGCAGCGCCCAGAGCAGTTTGTGTCTTGTAATCAGACCATGAATTTTGGTCACGGTTGCACTAGTCCTGTTTGGGTTTCTATTGGCCGCGAATAGGGAGTTGCCTGGAAAGTGGGTGTCCAGTAGCAGGTTGAGGGATTCATCACTTGAGGTTGTCCAAGAACCATGGGCTTTTTTCAAACAGCTAGGCATCATAGGATTTGTAGAGAGAATTTTTCTTAGCCGCGATGCCTCAGAGGTTTCTGTGATTTTGTCACAGAGAGATTTCTAGGATTGTCGCTTTGCCTTCCTTAGTTTTTTTTTGTATATTTCGACGGGTTCTTCACTTCTCTTGTGCTTTTTGCTAGGTTGAAAAGTTTCTGCGAACGTTTCTAAGAGGTCCCAGTGTAGATGTCCACCAGTGCGGCTTTTTCTTGACTCTAAGGTGAATAAGAGCGCAATAAGCAGCCATAGCCTGATTAAGAGCAAGGGTGAATTCGTTGACTTTCATATCAAGCTCGTTGGTGTCACGCGGGGGACTTGAGTGTTCAGAGGATAGCGTTTCTGACAGTATTCCTCTGAGTTTTGGCCAATCATTTTCCCAATAATTCCGGAATGCTGGTTGGCTAGGAGGAGCATCACTCAGGTTGAATTGGATATATCTGTGGTCTGAAAATGAGTGTTGAGACGATAACAGCCAGTTCGTTAGCATTTGAGTGATGGTGTCGGAGACAAGAGTTCTGACTTCCTGTCGGTTTTATGTTATAAAAGCGGGCTCATTGCCAATGTTGCAAACAATGAGGCTAGCACTAATAATAACATAATCAAAAAGTGACTCACCTCTATCGTTGATGTCGGTACTGCCCCATACCGTGTGATGAGCGTTAGCGTCGCATCCGATGATGAGGCCAGTTTAAAAGAATTCTTAAAACAAATCACAAGTACCACCCAAATCTCTCCTTGCGGTGACTAAAGGTACAGCTTCAGATGATAAATACTAGATTCGGTTAAGCCAAGTTAGACGCTTCTGGGAGTATGAGATGACTAATCACTTTCCTATGTTGACCTCAATGATGTTTTTGTGGGATCATGCTGAGAGCCTATTACCTAAGACAATTTTTTAATAGTTGAGAGTCATACAAATTGGAAATTTATCTAAAGATTATCGGCATGGACAGAGACGTGGCAGGTCTTTCTAATACTAACAACATAATTGATAGTCAACATGAAAATCAATGGACCAAGGTGACTGCCTTGCGGAACACCCGAAGTGTCTTTAGTTAGTTCAAACAAACGAGAGCGAAAACGAGAGAAGTATAAGAGGTCATGTCGAAGTCTGTTGGAATCACATCCACTTCTTTTCCTCTTTCTGGGGTACACAGTGTACTGGAAAGAGCTGTTAAATTTAACAGGAGGAAGAGTCCACAATCAACAGATCTTTGTTGTCGTCGGATAAAATCTATCCTAGGCTTGGGATGCAGCAAGTTTTGAATCGACTTTTGCTCAGGTGCACGACGAGCAGATTTTGTTTGACATACAATATTGTAATGTCCTTTTATTGTCTTCTCTTCTTTTTTGTTTCTCGTGTTGAATAGTCCTGCCTGATCAGATTCCGCTGCCAAATGATGCTCGCCAGTAGCATATAGGAGTTGACAGCTGTACCAAACAGATAGGATTGGCAACAAGATTTATTATTATTACTATTACATTTAATTTGAAAGTACAATATATTACAATATAACGGGTGACCAGATAGCAATGATAGTTTTTCCAATGGCTATTGTCAGCAGATGTCAAAGTTACCAATGTCATCTCACGTCAAGGGTTCATCAACTGGCCGCCGCGATCATGCAATTTGACAACACTCGATTATTTTCTCTGGGGCTACGTCAAGTTATAATGAAAGCTACTCGTAAGAAAACCAAAATTTAAGGCTTCAAATTGAGAAAGTCGAACTTCTAGTACCGATATACTCGTAAACAATTTTCTGTAACCGAACTCGTTTGAAGTTGCAAAATGTTGCATCGTAGAGCTCAGCCGCTTTATATCCCAAAATCTTGTTTTGTACTGTATTCCAAGAACCGTGGATTCGGTCGGGTCCATTTGATGTTAGTACACTGAGCTCATTAACATCGTTTCTTTGGTCGATCGCATTCGTACCAATGTCTATCGGTCGTGCTTCAAAGATGCAGTAATGAGAAGGTGGATGCTCCACTGTCCTCTATCTTTTTAATAATTGGGTGACAGAGTTGGAACAGCAGTAGTTGAAAACAATGAACAACCTTTGTTCGGATAAAATATTTTGCTGCATGAGGTTCCAATTAGTCCAAATGTAAATTGAAAATTTTATTATCTTCGACTTCTAGTCGTAACGTTCAACGCAGAAGTGCTCAGGGCGATCATGTCATTAAAAAAACTGCATTCCATTAGAACAATTCTTGGAATCCTTTTACATTCTTCTTGAAAATTCAAAGGACAGGGTCTTATCTGCTATAAGATTATCCTATCGGTTTATCAGACATTTTCTATAAATTGAAATTTTTATCGAGTTCCTTCTGCGAAGTATTTTCATTTAATGATGCACTCGACCTATGTAGCATCCTCCGGCTATGTCCTTTCTTTTTTTTCATTTTCCAAATTTCAATCAATTTCCATGACTGTACTCGTGGTTTTTTGCATCATAACGCGACCAGATTATGCCATGGCAATCACAGTACATCCCACCGAATTCAATTTAACCAGACGAGAACGAGCATCGTGTCGGCGGCGGTAGGAAGTAGTTCAGTATACTCTTACCCAGTATCAACCATCCACCACCCACAGTTACATCCTCGTTGACATCCTAAATCTGTTGACAGAGACAAAAATGCTATAGGGATTGAGCATTACATAGAAATGGCATGCAACAGCATCTACTCCAACTTGTACTCCAACATCAGCGTCATGTGCAGATCTGGCATTTCGAAGGATTCTATGCATCCAAGCACATCCGAGAATTCAAGCAACCACATCCACCCACCATCTCTTGCATCTTAGTGGTGGTGGCACGTTTGGCATTCACGCTCCAAAAGGTCTGCTGCGAAAAGTACTTTGACTAGATAGTGCCACATCGACCAACTCCGGCCAGAACCAGGATACCAAACAAAATTTCCATAAATTTTCCATTTTCATTTCTGCATTGCGTCATGATTCCAATTGCTGCCTCAATATTGTGTCTCTCCTTTGGATGTTATGTTTGGGAGAAGTTGGTGGAATTGGTAGATACTTCTGCCTAGAGTAGCTATAGATAGATACTCTGGTAATGGTATTGTCCTATCGCATGCCTGATGACGGTTGTCCTGGCAACTTTTTGTTTATCTTTTTTGTTTTTTTTTTTTTTGTCTTGTGTCCTTGCCAGGAGCGGTGGTGGTTACTTATGGTGATGGCAATGATGGCGATGCTTAGTTACGTGTTTAATGGTAACATATTCCTTTCGGACAAGTTAAGTGCAAGTGTCAGATGTCATCGAATCTGACAGCGTTAGCTCTGGATGACTGTTGTAGATAGTTTGGTTGTGGGAATGAGTATATGTACGTGTGAGGATGGTCATATTATGAACATACTTATATCGTATGAGTATAATTGCGTAATTCTAGGAATCGTAGGAGATGAGAGTAAATATTGTGAGTCTAGAATCGGAATAGTTGGTCAAATGATATTGCCTGTTCGTGCCCTGATGTCAGCGTAGTATGGGCATGCCTTTAAGTTGATTGGCTTCTTGGAGGCTTTTCTAATGGACGTCGCGGTCGGGTTGTAAAGTTTACTGCGTGAATTGAAACATGCATCGTGTACTCTGTAATTTGACGTATGGTGGTTCATATCCGTATTTCGTCGGCTTGCTTTATTACTCAGCCTTGGTGTCATAATGAACTTCGGTTCTTCAGAAAAAGGCCGTTTAGGGACTCATGTCTTGTGCTCGTCGAATATATTGTTGGTGGGAAGTTTTTGATTTTAGAAACACAAAACGTATTACCAAAACTTTGCAGTAGTCGGTGAAAGTATATCAAGAATTGCTGGAATTGTCTAGATTAGATTAGATTGTGGTGGGAGGTGGTGTAATGAATCCCAGATCACTGCGGCCACAGATGGGCCTATTGTGATAAAGGCGGCTAAGCCGTTAGGTGAGCTGGCAGCTACGTACGTTGACGTGTTTTGATTAAACCATTGCAGTCACATAGTATCTGTTCTGCTGTTTCTACGTCCTCGTTGCACAGTCTGCATGTATTGTCTTTTCTATGCCCATGATCATCAGGCATTTTTTCACACGACAGTGCCTTGTGAGAAAATCTGTGGTCACTCGAGTCCGACTTCTACTTGGTTGTAGTAGTTGTTTTGTTTTTTTGCTGCGACTTCTTGGCACAAAGTTTTTGGCTTGTCTGTTTCCTCCGCTTTCTCTCCAGAAATGAAGCATCTTTTCCTCTAGCCAGGTTTTTTTTATAGCCCACACAATGGTCTTGGCATCATGAGTTGAGAGGCGGATCCTTTCCTGACTAGTTCGCCTGCTTTTTCGTTCATTTCATGTCCGCTGTGTCCTGGCACCCAAATAAGATGTACTTTATCTGTGGTAGCCAGTAGTGGTAGGAATTGAAGGCAATCCCAGACCAGTTTTGATTTAATTTCAAAGGCGTTAATTGCAAGTAGGACTGCTCTGCTGTCGGAGAGAATATAAATGTTTTTGTTTGTTATATGTCTGTTTGAAGTCTCTTGAATGCAAAACTCTATTGCAGGGGTTTCAGACTGAAATACGGAGCTGCTTGTGTCCATACTGGCATGTGTGTATGCCTTAGTGCGGGGATCGTATACTCCGGCTCCAACTCCTTCATTTGTTTTCGATCTGTCTCTATATCGTACATGACTTCTGGATAATTTGACCGAACCGATGCCTCCATTCTAATTCGGTTTCAAAAAAGGCATGTCCATTGAGGTCGCTTGGTCTTATGTCAAAAGCAGCGCCCGATCAAGTAAGGCCACCTATGTAGACTTTGAAGGTGCCTTTGACAACCTAAGTTGGGGAAGCATTTTCCAAAGGCATTGACATTTGGTGCCAGGAAATTGAGCTTTGGAAAAGCTACTTTTCTGGCAGAAGTGCGTACGTCAGGAATATTGGCCTGAATGAGAGTGTGAGTGTAAGCGTGAATATGGAGCGTGGATGTCCCCAGGGGTCTATTTGTGGTCCTTTTATTTGAAATCTAATTCGGTAATGGTGTTGCTCAAGGGCAAGCCATTAATAACGCGACCTCCCCAAAGCAAGTTGTTTGCGAAGGAAATAAAACGCGATCGTTTGCAACAAATTAAAAGAATTATTATTATAAAGAAAAAAATACCGATTATTACAATTCCATAAGAAAAGAAGATGAAGATGAATTTGCTCAAGCTTCGATTTTGCACAAAATAGTGTTGAATTCTTCAAACGCAACCGACGTATCACACCCATTGCTCTTCGGAGATGATATCTTGACGCCCTCCTCCCATAGCCCACCAAAATGGGGGGCATGGGGAGGAATAAAATGCCAATCGATAGATCTTGATGTTAGTTCGTCGGAGACAGATTCTTGAAATTGTGAAGACTGCAGCAGGTTTGTCCACTCGCGTAGCTGTTGGTTGGCGCCGACAAAGTTAGTGCCATTGTCACTGAAAAGTTTGTGACACTTACCTCGCCTAGCGACGAAACAATGAAGCGCTGCTATCAACGCTGCAGACGAGAGCTCCGCCACAGCCTCCAGGTGCAATGCCTTTGTAGTTAAGCATATGAAAAGTGAGATGTGGACCTTATTCTGCTTGGCGCCACGACCCTTCCAAGTCCGTATGATGAATGGACCAGCATAGTCAACTCCGGTAAAACTGAATGCCGCTCCTGGAACAAATCGCTGCCTTGGAAGATTCGCCATTTGTTGCGAATAAGATGCACCTCGCTGTCTTGTGCAACTTACACATTGATATACTATCCGTTTAATAGAATGATATAAGCCGAGAATAAAGTAGTTAAGAGACATCAGATAAGACATTTGACGGATGCCTGCATGCATATTTGAATGATGGCAGTCCAACAATATATGTTTAACAAGACGGTGATCTTTGTGAAGAATGACTGGTTATTTTTGGTCGAAAGAGATATTAGCATTTTCTAGTCTGCCACCTACTCGCAGTATGCCATATTGGTCAACAAAGGGATTCATTCGCAAGATCTTACTCTTAGAATGTAGAGACTCATTACGCTGCAGGCGAGCGATCTCATCGGGGAAAATTCGGGCTGAGCTAGCCTGAAAAGTGCGATTTTCGCTAAACGTATATCCTTTAGTGAGAGAATGCAAGTCTTGCGATTCGGATCAGATAACTTATGACGCCACCAAAGGCAATGCGCAACGACCCTCAAAAGACGGTTAAAGTTGGAAAATTTGCTGAATATATACTACTCAGGTGCTAATGAAGTTGTTAGGCATTTTTCCGATTCATCTCCTGAGTTCTTCCTTACGTTCGGTAGCTCTGCAATAAGATCACGAAGAAATAGTGGACCCTTCCACCAGGTGTCGAGCTGTGTTAAACGCTCTGGCGTAAAACCTCTGGTGGCGCAATCTGCAGGGTTTTCAATGGAACGAACATAATGCCTCGAGGATGCAGGTATTTGTGTCGTAATTAGCGGCAATCTATTGTCTGCGAACACGTTTCGCGGTCTAGGATACCCTTGAATCCAGTGAAGAGCGGTCGAAGATTCTGTATATGCGAAACACTCGATGTCGGGAATACCCAGGGAATCCTTTACCTTGCTGGACAATCGGGCTAGCAGTAAAGAGCCACATAATTCAAGCCGTCAAAGCTGGCTTGACTGGCGCAAAACGTGTTTTGGCGCAAATTAATGACGTTTGAACGCTTCCATTAAGCTGAACTACTCGTAAGTAGTTGCTGTGGAGCTCCACAGCAAGCTCTTGTTCGTAAGCAAGCCATCGAGGTATCCTTAATAGATTTAGCTGGTTAATATTTGCTCTAAATGCTGCCCATTCTTCGTAGAATTCTGCAGGAATGTACGTGTTCCAACCTACCTTGTTAATCCAAAGCTTCTTCATAAATATTTTCATCTTAACAACTGCTGGAGATAACCGTCCTAGGGGGTCAAAAATTCGTGCAATATCGGAAAACACCTCCTTCTTTATGGCACCTCCTACTATTGGCGATGAAAAGCTAAATTTGAAACAATCGACCATGGTGTCCCAAATAAGTCCAAGCGTCTTGACCTCAGATTCACCGAAATATAAATTTGTGGAAAATTCACGATGACTAGGCTCGATTCCTGCCAAGAAGTCCAACGAGTTTGACGCCCACTTGCGTAACTCTACCCCAGCTTTGCTTAAAATCTTATTTATGTCATTTTTAATTAAAACGGCGTCTTCAAGCCAGTGAAAACCTGACTCGACGTAAAAATCATTTAATATATTGTACTAGAACTCGCTTGAGGATACCTTAAAAAATTGTTCATGCCACAGAGTTTAAGAACTCTGATTGCAAGGAAAGATGCAGGTGCTGTTCCATAAGTTAAAGTTAAAAGATTGTAGTCACGTACTTCCTCTTTAACGTCCTCGCTCCAAACGATCCTTTGATAACGAACATCTGTCTCGCTCACCCTTATCTGCCTATACATCTTGGCTATATCGGCCTTAACAGCAACACGAAATTTCCGAAATTTAATTAATGAAGTGATGAGGTCATGCTAAATAGTAGGTCCAACCAAAAGGCAATCATTGAGCGATACACCATTGCTAGACCTTGATGACGAATCCCTTAATTGTGTGGAGATACTCTTAGATATGGGACACAAGTCAAGTATCTGGGTATGACCATGAATGAGAGGTTAAACTTCTTACCACAGACGTATTCACGACTGTGTGTGGTAGCAGAAAGATCCTCTCTTGCCAAAGAGTGGCCTTGCTTGGTTGTTTGTCTGTTTGCCGTACTGTCCCCACGGAATCATTTCAGGTTCTTATGGGAGTGCCTTCTCGCGACTTGGAGGCGATCCGATGTGGAAAAGCCTTCAAGCTAAAGAGGGGTATCCCCTTAAGTGAGAGAGACTGGTTGGCTGGCAAATGCGTCACATCTAGATGGCGATCTAGATGGGACGATAGAGTTAACGGATGTCTTGTTCATGCGGAAGCGGCCGGAGCTGAGGTTGAATCTCAATTTGGGCTTTATTCTTACTGGACATGGTTCCTTTAATGCATTCCTGCATAAAAGAGACCTTAGCCTCTGTGGATCCTGTGGAGCATCTTTTGAAGACTGGGTGCATATTCTGTGTGCATGTCCCTTGTATGACGATGTCAGGGATCTTCGAGCTATGTGCGTAGGTTTTGAAGACGGTGTTTGCGACGTTGGGAGCGCTCTAGGTGACAATGCGCAAACAACAAGGTTTTAGGACTATGCGAACATAGTTTTTTCTAGACGTCGATATAGGCAGCTATACCCTGATGCTTAGTAAGGATAGTTAAAGGCGGCCAGACCTGGGTAATAAGGTGCCTCACTGGAGGTAACTGCCAGATTGCGAAGCTCGATCGGAGGGTACCACGGGAGGTCGGAAGCCCCTGGAACTATGTTTCCGGCCTGACCTAGGAGTTGGCCCCCTTGTTGGAGTATCGTGGTGGCTGTCGGTTCATACCCAAAATCGCGGGGAGAGTAGTACGACTGGAACTCGGACGCCTCATGGATCAGCATAGGCTGTAGTACTACGGCTTGTGCTTAACCATTTGATGGCTATGAAACCAATCGGTCTGCTCGGTGTGGAATTGCACAGCAACTGGGTGCCATGATTCACAGAATGGCAGAGGTTTTAGATAGGCCTTAACCCTTTACCAAGCGAGGAGATCGTGCCTTACACACGACTGCTAGTAGGCACTGGAGGTGGTTTTAATATCATCCGAAGGGCGTTGATTGACTCATTGTATTAATCCCGATATGAGCGTAGGCGCTCCGTAGAATAAGGCCTACACGGCAGGTATCCACGTAAAAGACATGAGACTATCTGTATATCATAGATGTGAGCCCATGGCAAATGTGGATTTTTCCTGTTCCCAGTTAAGACAGTCAGGACGTGTAACCTTAAAGTTGTGCCGAAAGTTACATCGTGGCAGACATTTGACTATTAAGTGTAGGCATTTACCATTGCATGTTTCATGAGTTCTAGATGAAATGGTCAAGATTAAGAGAACGCTGACAATTATTCAAATCTTCTATGAGGCTGTAAAACTTCCAATTTGTTCCTAGGCATTAGTTTCTGTCCAGTTCGTCTGCGATATATTTCTCAGGGACGTACGAGTGCTCCGAAAGCAAACAGAGGATGATCTTGCATGGGTAAGATATTTCAATAAAAGATTCGCGACACTCTGTAACTACTCTCGAATGTAAGTATGTATGGTGTTCGAGGATAAGGACCTGGTGTGTGATATCCGGAAGTTTTTTCAGTCTTTAGCAGTGCAGGTTTTCCGCGTTGAAACCGCCGAGACGTTTTGCATGATTAAAATGTTTTCGCACCCTTCTGCGTGGTTGTGATAGTTGCTTATTCCACCTTGGCACGTACTTTTTAGCCACCTCTGCTTTGATTTTGCAACTACTTCTGAAGGATTATGCGATGGATTTATTGAGCTGAAACAATGCCATGCCGCCAGTGGGCTGTAGTGAAAAAGGAACCATGACTGGAATAAACGCATTTGTGGTTTCGGATGTTTAATGGGTTTCACACCATTTTATGACGCGTGATCGGAAACGCAGGGAGCTTGTCTTTATGTGCCGAACTCACTATCACCATATAAACTTGTGCAATTTTGTAACCAAGATTTAGTTGCTGCAGACATAAGCTGCGGAGCGAATGGAGAATGTCGTTGCTTCTGCTTATTTTCCCTATGATTCGTTACAGCTTATTGAATATTGTGATACCAGGAAGATGGGACTTAACATATGCTGCGATGCTAATGCTCAGAACACTTTTTGGGACAGTAGCATATGCATCGTGAAAGGTACGAGTAATCATCTCCTGGACTTCATACTATTGTCTGATCTGACATTGTTGGTTCTCAGCCAACTTTGGTTGCGAGAGTAAGACAACAAGTAATCGACTTGTATGCTAAGGAGATTACTGGATGGAAAGTGCTATCGGAGAACTCCTTGTCAGACTATAGATCAACTGGAGACGATTTAAGGAGAAGCTCGACAAATAAAATAGTGCTTCCCTAAGCACAGGACAAAATAAAATCTTGAGGAAGCTGTTCAGAACGTGAACGACACCCTGGCCAAGTGTTTCGAAATGGCATGTCCAGCTAGTAAGCAACCCTGCAGATAGCATCCAGAAAACTTCTAAACAGGTCACTTAAGACTATTGGAATCTGTACAGATCAAACCAAAATGATTTTAAGAGGCTAATTCGGATTTCGAAGAGCGCTTCTTACAAAGCTTTTTGCGAAAAGATCGAAACTATAGGTGAAATCAGTAGACTGGTCAATGTTCTCTAAAGTGGAAGATCAGGCTTGAACGACTCAGAAAATATGATGGTACCTATATTGAGTCGAATGCAGATAATCTCCGTCTCATGCTTGAGTCTTACTTCCCAGGTAACCTAATCGGACCCAGCTCACAACCAGCTCCGTAGTTGATATATCTCATCGGTAGTGATGACGGATAAGGTCATTAAATGTGCAAGTGCTTCCTTTGATGGCTTCAAGTCGCCTGGAACCAATGGTATTTACCCAGTTATGTATAGAGCAGCTGCTAGCAATTCTGAAGCGAATTTTCGCTGCTAGCCTGGCACTGGCATACATACCAAATCTCCGGCGAACAGTGAGAGTGGCCTTTGTATCGCAAATTGGAAAGCAGGACTAACCGTTCGCCAAGAGGTTCAGACCTATAAGTCTGACTTCCTTTATGCTGAAAAGCATCGATAGAATCATCGAGATTCATGTGCGCTAAACCGCCTTGCGAATGCACCTTCTGTCGGCGGAATACGCCTTGGGCATTTTCATCGACGTTAAGGATTCTTTCGACAACACAACCTCTGAAGGCAGGTGTAACTTGCCCAGACAACACGGCGTAGACGAATCACTAGTTTTGTGGATAAAGGCAATGCTGGTGAATAGGGCATTGATTGCAGATGCTGACAGCGGCAAATATGCGGTGTCGGATGTAAACTGAGGTTGCTCGCAAGACGGCGTTCTGTCTCCACTGCTATGGTGCTTGTTGGTCGACTCATTCCTCAACGCGCTCAATAGGTCTAACGTCTATGCACAAGCATACGCGGATGATGTAGCTGTACTGTCTGTTGGATCGTGTCTAGCAACTCTCTGCTCTAAAACGCAGGCAGCCCTAGACGTGATCGATGACTGATGCGCTAGTAACGGGCTTTCAGTCAATCCTCTCAATACTGACTGAGGTTGTTCTCTTTACGAGAAAGAGGAAGCTGCCTGGTCTGACTGATCTAGTGATTAAAGGCATCACCGTCCAATTCTTCAAAGAAGCTAAGTATTTGGGTGTCATCCTGGATAACAAACTTCTCTGGACTAAAGATGTTACGTTGAAAGCATCTAAGTCGCGGTCTGCCTTCTGGATGTGCAGAGTAGCCATTCGCAAGGCATGGGGCCTGTCACCGAGAAGGGTCCTTTGGATCTACTCGGCTATGATAAGGCCAATTATATCCTACGCCTCGGTTGTCTGGCGGAATAAGCTCTCGCGAAAATCGTGATTGCTGCTTTCACCGGACTACAAAGAACGGTTTGCCTCGGATGCATGGAGGCTTTCCCCAGCACTCCTGGCTCTACTCTAGACGCATTGATGAATCTCCCTACCCTTGATATGCATATCATGGGCTGCATTCAAAGTCGTCTTCTGTTTAAAAAGAAGTGGTCTTTGGTACAACCCGCACTGGAGCTTTGATGACCTTGCGCGTCGGCTCTCTTATGACTCTGGTCTTATGGACATGCCGTCCGATGTAATGACACCATACGAAATTTGACTTTCCTTGTGTCCAGGACTGGATTCGGCAAGAATCCGAGCCAGAAAAGGAATCCAGTCGGGTTTTCACGGAAGGCTCCAAAACCAATATAGAATGTGGCATTGGTGTCTTTCTGGACACGATTTGATTTTACTTCACAGTGGACTATATTGGAGAGAACCGGTGGAGGGGTCGAGGCATTTGCATCTGTTGCGACAGCCAAGCTGCGCTTAGAGCTTTGCTGAAGCCTCTTACGACTTCCAAGCTACAATAATTCAAGAATGCAAGAGATCACTGAACGCAGTCGGAGGTCTAAATTTAGTGACCTTGTATGGGTCTCAGGTCACAATAAACTTGCCAGGGAAGGTTCAGAGCGGAGTTTTACAGGACCCGAACCGCAGGGTCTGCCTGCGTCGTCAGTTAAGGCTTCCATTGACAGTTGGATCTCAATGGCTTCCCGACGTCTCTAGAAAGTCAGCGGCCTTTCTTCTGTACCTCAGCACGAAAGACTGCATCGTAAAAAGGCATTCCACTCTTGCAAAGCACTTAAATGTGCTGGGCATAAGTGACACAACATCCTGCGATGCTTGCTGTGCAAGTGATGACCGCACCGCGAAGCCTATCTCTGTGAATGTCCGGTTTACGCTCGGATCAGGCTGCAGGTACTCGGCGTTGATGTGGTGGGTGCTGCAACTGTGGCTACCTTATCACTAAAGCACTTACTCATCTTTCTTTGTAAGACTGAAAGATTTCATTTAAAGGAACTTAGAAAGAGTAGAATGGACTAGTTCTTTGTCTGAGTGCTCTGTTACGATAGAAAAGAAACTCCTCCGGCTGCCGCCGTCAACCGGTGACCGCCACGTGGAAGCTGTACTGGTTACTTGTAGGGAGCGGTTTTTATCTTTTTCCTTTGAACCAACACAGGGAATACCTGCAAAACTAGCACAATGGATTTGTGTTCATATTACTAGAGAAACGTTGAAATATAGTAGAAGTGGCAATCAGCGCTAACATTTTGGAAAAGTTATGTAGAAGGATCTTTAATGTGCAAGGATGAGCAACCAGGATCTGCAAATCAATGTGAATGACAGTAGGCATCCACATTATACAAAAGAAAGGGAGGACGGTGTCCAATAAATTTTCTGGGGCAGATGGGCTTACCTCGGCGAGGTGTGATGGATGAGATATATAGGAGCTAAAAATGGGGATTACTTAGGGAACCTAGTTTTCATCGGACTACCGCCAAAACACGGTCTTCGGGTGAGAGGAATACCAGAAGGAGTATTCGACCCACATATACAAAATTGATTGCCTCAAACACCAATTAAATCAATCTTTGTCTGGAAGCGTCAGTGCGCATTGTTATGTACATCTACTCAGCAACACCTTTTGGCACATCTATCTTGGTACCCAATTTTATCCATCAACTACTGCAATGGCCCATGCAATGCACCTTATTACCGAAGAACTCCATAAATTGCCCCAGTTTCATTGCGATGGTGCCAAAATAAATTTAATTTAACTGCCTAACAGGACTAGACAGCCTTACACAACTGCACATTCAACCTTCCACTTCATTAATCCCCACTCATTCCACTCATCCCCTAGCATAGAGCTCCACAAGCCCCCATGAATTGACTTTGGAACTCAGTTGGTAAGTTCATTATCCCAAACCCATTGCTCCATTGTTAAAGGTGTCATACTCCATTAATCTGGTTCCTAACTGCCTTGCTCATGGCATTTGCAATTTGTACTCACAATCCATCGATGAGAACCTTTAATACTCTCCATTTAATTTAATCATTATCCTGTAATCAACTGCGAATGGGAGTGGCAAACACCACCTTGTGTCAAACCAAACATCCCTGCCATGGAGACATCGTCGGCACATCGAATAATAAACGCTGATTTGCATTTGGGATTGCACTCCAGGAGCAGGACTGGTCTATACAACACAAATGAGCAATAATTTCGATTGGGGAATTTAGACACACCATCACACCATCCATGTATAGGTATGGAGACACAGTCATCATCATAAATAGCGCAGAGGTCTGTGCAGTTCTGACACTAGCAATACAATATTCACAATCAAAGTGCTTTCATCTGGAAGTGATTGAAATACACATACTCGTATAGGTACGCAGGTTCGGTAATAGGAGTATCTATATACATATCATGTGAATGGGTACGAATATTCGGATGTTGGGTCCCACCTCCATTCCCTCTGTCCCTCTGGGCTTCCTACAAGTCTGAATGAAGAAAAAAAGTTATAAATTTGCCGAGTACGAATGAAAACTCAAGGCAGGATGAGACGATGGGCCAACGAAGATGCCACCCGAGGTACGAGTATACATACATAAATCCTTGTGAAAGTGAAATTGATCCTTAAATAAATTTCACTTTGCTCCTTGGCCTTGGTGGTAGTAGAAGTGGAACTGGAAGTGGATGTGCTAGTAAGCGCTATCCCTGGAGAAAAATCAATCAAAACTCCTAGAGCTGGAAACGAATATGTTTGTTCCGACCGTGGGAAGAGAAATGGAAGGGTGGATCTGCCTAGAGGCAAGATGATGAGGATTCGAATGAAATTCGGTTTTCTTTTTTCTTCTTCTTCTTCTTCTTCATAAGGTTTTAATGGAATTTTCCTAAGCGAGTCCTTTGAGCTATGTACTCGTACATGAGCAAAGGTAAACAATCTTCCGAAAGAGACACCAACAAAAGCGTATTACGTACGTTTCGCGGGCGTACTCCCGAGGAGTGCTAACGATTTAAACACGCGTACAGAGACTTACGTATGTATAAAATGTTTTTGAAGAGTGGCATAGCCAGGGTTTTCGAGGGAGGATGAGGGTGGATTTGATTTGAAGTGTTTTCCTTAATAAATTGAGTTGAGTTGCGAGTCAAGGTTTGAGGTAGAGTCTTCGAGTCATGTCGAGTTGGTGGGAAAATGTTTCATGTCAGGTTGAAGTTCTTGATCTGTGTTTTCCCAGTTAAAACATGGTAAACGTCATGGTGTTTGTTTTTTTGTTTTTTTTTTTTTTTGCTTCAAGAGTGAGTAGTCTGCGTATAAATTTCTGCGATTTAATGGCTATGGCCCAAAATAACTCATTAGCCAACAGGGTTCTTGTTTTTATGATTTAAGGTTATGAATTCTTCAGAGCTTTATGTTGATTTTAAAAGTATAAACCACTTGCTGTACGGAACAGCAAAAAATCCGGTCTTTTAGAGCCATAAGAAGACATTCATTTGGTGTGGCGGTAGTCTAGAGATTCATTCAATTTGGCGTTATGTTTAAATGAAACCTAACTGCCAATGAAAGCTATAACTGAGGACCCAGTCAAGGAGAGGGAAATATTTCAATGATTCCAGAGCAGAGCCAGGGATCTCAGCCTCCGCCGAGAAAGACTGTTTTTTTGCGTTTATTAAAAAAATGACGTGTTTTCGTGATAGATTGTTTCACCATACAGTCGACGCAGATAAATCGTCTTATCATACCCGCATAGATCCTGACAACTCTGTTCGGTGATAAGTCCCAGGTCACTGCCAAACAGCCGATCGGTCCTTTGAGTTTTTTTCTTTTTTTGTTAAATCAGGGCGCTCTTAAGCAGTTAAGGTGCCTTTAAAATGTTTGCACACAGCGCAGGCGAAGGAAAGTGAGGGAGGAAAGAAAGACAGGAACCGATGTACGTTGGTTTTAAATGTCTGAATGTTACAATGACTAGGAAATAGAGAGCTCGGCAGGGCATTTCAAAGCATTCGAATCACGATATTTTAAAGCGCGTCCAAAAGTGGGCTTGAGTTGAAGGCTTGAAGGGGTGGAATGCTACTGGCGATTTCTATGGAGCACTGGTGGTGAAAATAGCGATAGAACAGGGCGAGATAGGAGACATTACGTCGGTGTTCGAGGCTGTCCATTGACTGAGTAATATTAGCATCACCTATGAGTTTTATCGCATGGTTTTGAATCCTTTCTAGCAGGTGCAGAGATGTTTTGGGCGCACCCTACCAGATGAGGGCATTGTACTCCAATTTCGGGTGGATAAACGCCTTATATATTGAGGCCAGATCAGAGGGGGTAAAGTATTTCCTACATGGCTTGTGGAAACCTAGACATTTCGCAGCATTTTTGATGACACCGAATATGTGGTCATTCCAACGTAAGTTTTCATTGACCCACATACCGAGAATGGAAAGTTTATAGGTTTTGACGATCCATGGATAATGGATGGGTATTCAAATTTCGCTTTAATGACAGCAGACAGCATTGTGTTTTGGAAGCATTAAATTCTACTCTGTTAGTATTTCCACAATTAGTTATGCTGTTGATATCGGAATGAAATGAGCTTAACATACCCTGCCGTTCCCGTTCTACAGCCGAAGATCAGGGACGTGAGTCCGGGAACGAATATGAAAAGCAGAGAGTACTGTCGTCAGCAAAGGAATTAGAAGTAGCAGACAAGAGATCGTTGATGAAAATTAAAACGAGTGTCGGAGGCAGAACGAAACCCTGGAGCACACCAGCATTTATTTTGTGAATATCAGACTTGAAACCATCCAAGACAACTTGATTTGAACGTAATTTCTAATCATTGAAGAAGAGAGTCATCGATCCCAAAAGCACGCATTTTCGACAAAAGAGCCTGATGCCAGACTCTGTCAAATGCCTTAGAAATATCAAGTGCAACTATCTTGCTTTCGCCGGATTGATGTACGCTTTGGTTCCACTTTTCGGTGAGACATGCCATCGGGGCACTCAAGTGTAAGCTGAGAGAAAGCATAATCTGGAACTCTTGAGCTGGCCGCAAAGTATACAGCAAGCAGATTGGCCTTGTCCAAAGAGCTTACAGCTGGCGATGGAGGATGAGCCAGTATTTCTAATGTTTTTGGCCAACGAACAAAAATTTGTACTTCCTTTGGGACATTGTGGTATTTTTTGCCTCAGGTTTTGGTCGTATTGGAATTTCACACGCTTGAGAAAGACGTTGCAGTCATACCTAGCTCATTTAAACATTTTTCGGAGAGAGGAGGGCTGGTCTTGAAGGACCGAAAAAACATTTCTCTAACCCTGACAGCCTCTTTATAGCTCTGGTCGTACCATGCTTTTCTTTTGGTTTCTTCATCCGATGAGGGATAAAGGATCTCATTCCAAAGAGAATAGTGTCTGTGAATATCAGCAGCGGCATCCACGGCGTTATCGAGGAAACATAACGACCAGTTAAATTTCCTAAAGAAGCTGTTAAGACTACCCCAGTTGGCTTTCTTGTATTGCCATACGGTTCTGTTAAGAATTTCTTCTCTGACTGTGTGGTCGGTGTACGAGAAATTGGCTGATATAACAGAGTGATCCGACGAGCCTAGAGGGGATAGCTGATTGATATTGTATTTGTCAGGGTGAGAAGCGGTATGACCAACGGAACCCACCTCCATTGAAAACCATTGGCGTGCTGTGAAAAAAATCTTCATATCCAGTGCTGAAAGTATAGTCGGTCGGACGCAAGGAAGAAATCATGCTTGGGTTTCCGAAGAAACTTGGTCTAGGATCGAAGAAAGCTCACATCGCAGCCACTCCAGCAGTAGGGAGAAACAAGCTAGAGTCTGCGTATCGCATGAAGATGAAAGAAGTTCACCGTAGTATTGGCATTGGCTACAGAAGCAGAAGAGGCTACTAGGAAGTACGACAGTAGCACCGACTACTGAATTATCAAAGAGCTCACAGCTATCCAAAGCTCTAAACAACACCTCGTGAAAGATACAGACGGATTTCCGCTAGTTTCGGATAAGGACCAGCTTAAAAGGTGAAAGGAGTATTATTCTATGGTTTTGGCCCTCGTTTTCGCCAGTGAAGGGAATCCAATGCTCAAAGATCCGTCCGTAGTAATAAATTCCCGAACACGCACTATATCCCCCAGCAGAGAAGAAATCTTTACCGCAATCAAAGCACTGAAGAACAATAGAGCTCCCAAAGAAAGAAGACCTTACTCACTGCGAAAACTGGACAGGAATTTGCGTGCTCCCTGCAGTAACCAAGGTAGTAGCAAAAATCGTCCTGGAGCGAGTAAAAGACCACCTCGAAGACACAATCGACGCCGAACAAGCAGGATTCCGCACTGGATCTTCCTGTGTGGACCTTATCAACACCTTGCGGATTGTCATTGAACAGTGCGTTGGATATCGATCACCCCATTACCTGCTGTTCATCGGCTTCGAAAAGGCGTTCGACAGTGCCAATAGAGAATTTATCTAGTTTGCTTTATGCAGGAGGGGCATCCAAGATAAATTGATTGCTATTGTCAAGGCTACATATGATGGATTCAAATGTCACGTTCTGCATAAAGAAAGGTCGTCAGAGGAGTTTGAAACCCAATGTGGGGTTAGGCAGGGCTCTGTACTGTCACCAGTACTGTTCCTGTTGATGATAAGTGTTGAATCTGCAATCACGCTTCAAATATCTGGACTATCATGGACTGGATCATGGATCTCCATCAAATGACAGCAAGGGTGAGGAGAAAAGTTGAAATCGTTGGGCTAAAGATCAATACGGCAAAAACAAAAAGGACCAGCTTTGGAACTTCTTCTTCTAACCTCGTAGAGATTTCTGGACAACCAGTAGTGCTGGTAGAGAATTTTCAATATCTTGGGAGTATTGTCTCTACTGATGGCGGGATCGAACTAGATATAATCAACCGAATCGAGAAAGCAAAGGCTGCGTTCGGAAAGCTGTCCTAAATAAGGAGAAACAACTCTACCAGCCTAAAGACCAAGCTAAGACTGTTCCGCTCCAATGATGAATCCGTGCTTCTTTATGGGTGCAGCACTTGGAAGGTCACACCCACTGTCACAAGAACGCTGCGAACGTTCGTGAATGGATGTGTGCAAAACATCTTGAGGATTTTCTGGTCCAATCGTATCTCTAATGATGAACCTCAAGCGAGAGCTGGTCAGGAACCCATTGACTCTGTCATACGAAGACGTAAGTGGCAGGGGATTCGGCATACGCTTTGTCACCTCCCATATTGAGAGGTAGACGAGTGGGCCGACCTAAAAGGAATTGACGAAGAACGGGCGAATAGGAATCAGCACAACTGGGGAAAGCTTAGATACATATATCTCCAGAAACCGTACACGATGACGCGTAGGAGTAGTGAAGTCTCTATTCTCCGCCAGGGGAACCTCATGGACATAATCGGTCCGAGGACCTAAGTAAGTAAGTAAGCCTTCAACATGAAGGGCGTCCGACTGATAAATCTGAACCGCTTGGGAAGCGTCCAGTCATCTCAACCGTTGTCTGACAAAAGGGCTACCAACACTATTCTCCAAGATTTCCGTAAGTGTGCCATCATCAGGAAGATCTTCTACAGAGTTATCATGAGCTGACCTACAGCTTTTCGTTGAATAAGTGGATTTATAACATTGGTGCAAGGCAACTTGTAGCCATCAAATGAAGCAACAGCGTATTTGATGCCCTCATTCATCACCACCATCGACGAGAGATACCAGCTATAGCATGTGGTGTTAGCTCATTTCCAGCGATAAGAGCAGCAAGTGAGCTGGTTTAGATCAGGCTACCTATGAATGGATGCAGTGTAGTTGCTATCAGATGCTTTGAGTATTTCTGGTATTGAAGGTTTGCGTCTTTGGAGGACTTTGACTAGTCTGTTGGTTTTGCCGAGTGTTTCAATCTTTTCGCAAAAGTCCGTATAGGAAGCACTCTTAGATATCCGAGTTAGCTTCTTATGTTCTTTTTGCTTCGATCGGTTTAGATTTAATCTTCCTCCAAATTCGTCTTAAGTCACTTGCCTTGTGGTCTCCGGGTGCCGTAAATCAGCGTTCCACCATGGAATGATCAATCTTAATTAATTGATATAAGACAATATTTGCGAGAAGTATTGCGTTCTATTAGCGTTCGACGTTAAAAATGCCCTTAATCTGGCGAATTGGTGATACATCAGGAGTTTTCCGACTTGAAGGAATACACAGAGCTACCTACCGAAAAAAATCGAGAACTCTTTCGGGAAAACGAAGTTAAAGTAGCGGATTGATAATGGTTTTAAGTAAAACAAGGCCATCACGACAATCTCCCGGTGTCTTTGTACCTTTTCTGTGAAACACAATACAGGACAATGCGCGCGCTCAAGGGATTTGAATACCCTTAAAATGCTTGCATACAGCGCAGTCGACAACGATGAGGTATCGCTTCACTTCCAAACTTAGCAACCTTCGATGGCCCTGTATGCACAAGAAGAATCTTCCTATATGGAGTGAATTGCTCAACCATACTAGATACTGCTCCAATATGGACGGGAACATAGAAACGGAGGAAACAGCATGGAATGTCTTGTCTACACACAGGCTTACAGAACAATAAGCAAGTTCTTAAAATTTTTGGATGAAGTAATATGTGCTATAGTCTGAACAGGCCTCACCGACATTCTCGTTAACAAGTTACGAAGTGAATCCGCACGATCAAAAGACAGTATTGATAGAAAGACAGAAATCTAAAAAAGCGGAACATTTATAGCACTGTGTCAGGCCAAGTGAGGAAAACATGGCAAGAAATAGATATACTCATAATTTATATCCATCATCAGGCGCTGGCTAAAGAGAGCTTAATGTCTGCGAACGGCAGCTATCGGAAATAAAATTTTTCCACGGATTTATAGCTCTCCCTTCTGCCCGGAATGCAAGCTCTACTGTGAAGCGAAAAGTGGAACCGTTAAATCAGCAGTTTCTATTAAGAAATACAACAAAGTCAGGGAATATCTGCTTGGATATCTGTTCCTTCACAACGAGCATGTAAAACGAGCTGAACAGAGTTCAAATTGTAACAAGAACACAAAAGCTGGTATATTATTGCAAATCCCGGGGGAGAAAGAACTAAGTTATTGAATTTATTTAAAGGGAATGCCGGACTGCCGGCAAAACAATAAACAAACAAAGAGAGATGAGCGAACCGCAACCACACAGGCGGTGGTTGATGAGCGAATGAAGTGGACTGCACAAAAGCGAATGTGAGTCCAAGACTGAATCGCAAAAACCGGAATTACAACAAGCAGCTGTTGGTTAGCTGCACACACCGGCTGCTCAGCAAGGGGGGGGTTCGGGAAGTTTGCTCAACACAAAAACTGCTAGCAAACACAACAGGTAGGCGCCACCCAATTTTTAATGAGAAATTGGGAAAACAACTGAGAAAAAAACGCACAAATGATCTTTTCCCTGATGGGGAATTTATTGTTGGATATTTTTTTTGGGGGGATCACAGGGTATGCCGAAAGTGTTATTAGAAAAAAAGTTGCTTAAAATGTCAAGTTAATTTTACTTTTCCGGTCGGATAACGGAAGGCCCACAGTTCCGCGTTGTCGTACCGGTACGGCTAGCGGGTCGCGCAGGTAGTCAAATCTAACCGTCTTACGAACGGTTGCCTGCCTATGCGGGGTCGCTCTCTAGCTGGGTTTCTGGTGGTGGAGGAGGGTGAGCCGTTTCCGCCACAATTACCGATTTTCGTCCGTTCGTATCCGTTAGGTGTCTCTCGTCCTCGATTTGTCTTATTTTGTTGTTCTCGTTCTCGTTCTCGTTCTTGTTCTCGTTCGTGTCCTTGTTCTTGTTTGTGTTCTGGTTCCTTTTTTTTCCTCTTCTGGTTTTTTTTTGTTTGGTATTCGTTCTTTAATTCTTTTTTTTGTTGGCTCTTGCCCTTAAGACGATAAGTTATCGAATCACCTTATCCGCCTTTTTGGCCATTGCCGCCACTCATACGCACACACACACACATGGGGTTCCGCCAATTCAGCTGTTAGAGCAAAGGGAATCATGTCCAGAGCTCCAACAGCTTCTCACTGAATCCCCAGCCAATCACACCAGTCGATGTTCTATGTTTGTGGCTCATGTTTGTTCGTTCTCTTTGTTTTGCCATCCCAGTGATTGCTTTGGTTCGAAGCCAGCCCTCTGACCCGAAACCAAAGCTAAAGGTGAGAGCTTTAATTGAGACCGCCGGATAGGGACGAAAACTTGTTTTACCAGGGGTACAATGGGAGGGTCAGTAAACCTTCCTGCAGACATAGGGGGCCGAGTATCGACTGCGGGGAATTGTGGGCTTTCCTTTACAATTTTCGTGTTTTTGTTATTTTTGTTGGGTGGGGGGTTATACAAATTTATACTCCTGGGGCAAACAATATCAGGTACGGTGGGCTCGCAGCCATTGACAATTGTGTTGAACTCTCGGGGCATCAAGGGGCGGACCATCCGTCCCCTAAAGTCTCCAGGCCGTCCACCTGGCTCTATCAGGGGTACCTATGTGGTCATCTCTGGAGCGATAGGCCGGGGGAGGGAACTGAATTCAAAGGATCCAGTGAATCCCACCTGTACCGTAGCATCCAGAGCATGACGGGAAGAAAGAAAAGAAGGGACAACACAAGAAGGGGGAGGAGAAAAGAAGAGGTCAACAGACAACAGATGGAAAAGGGAGTGGAGGATTTGCACGCAACAATATACTACACTTTACTTTTGCTGGCATCTTACAGGTTTAGCCAGGTCCAGCCAGTTCGATCTTCCTTCCAGCTACGTACTAAGTTGGTTGAGGTAGATTTCCAACTACGTGTACCTCCTATACTGCCTTGAACCATTGGAGTCGAATCGAAGATTCCATACAGTCCACGCACTTTAGGTATATGATCTAGCCATCTAAATCGCTGGAAGCGCAGCCTTTCATGTAGTTGAACAGCCGATATATGGTAGTTCTTCCATATAGGACCTTTCTCACACGTAGAATTTTTCGTCCAAGGCAATCAAGTGAGCTTTCACCCGCGTTTGAGAGTATCAGTGTCTCTTCACCATACACCAAGACAGGGGATATGAGGGTCTTGTTGCTCTTCAGAACCGAATAGACGACGCTCAGGTTTACTGAGCATGCGCTCCTTTAATCAAATTCCACATAAAAGCTTGTTGATGCTGCTTACCAGATCATTACCTAGAGTTTTAAAAACCTCGCATCTACTCGTAAGAGAGTCGTTAGATTCAAATTTGGATATAGCTATCATCACTTCGTCGTGGTCCGTATTTTATGGTGTAGTGTGCATGACAGCGGTAACAGTTCGCGAAGTGTTGTGACATCTCAACTACGATGTTGCCTGGGTCGCCTTTGTAGCCTTCGGTTCGGGTTTTATTACCCAGACACGTCCTTTTTACTTTCTGATAAAATTTCCGAACCTCCTCATTCTTCTGGTAGTGTAAACTTCCTCTTTTTCCTTTGGAGAACTTCGGTGAATTTTGTGCGCGATTTTTCTCCACAGCTGCTACGTATCGACACCAGCTTTCGATTCGGCTCTAGTCCTCGCCTGCAGTGTTGCACGGTGCGCAATCGTATTTTGGGTACCACTAGGTAGTGGTCCATGTCATGTGCGGACCTCTAGAATACTGGATGTATCATCAGCCTGACTTATCATATTGTGATCAGAAGACCACCTTGCCCCCTCGTGGATCCTAGAATATAGGAAACGTGTGCTTGTTACGACGATGTTTCTTCCACTTGCAAAGTCTGTCAGCTTAAGTCATTTTCCAGATGTGATGTCGTGCCTACCTACCTCCTCTAGGTAGTCAAGAGAACCTGGTCTGTTAAGTCCTTTTTATCCAAGGCAGTTGTCGGCTCATCACAATTATTTCTCATTCGAAAAGACTTGTGATGCCTAAGACGACGTATTTTTGTAGATCTATACAGGTGTTTATTGGTCACTGTACGCACTATTATTTTTCCCGAAGGGGTAGTGCCCACTCCCAAACATAATTTTCATTCATGGTTACAGCCAGAAACGCACTTCGCTACTTTCATGGATTCGTTCTAATATCTCACCCTATTTGGCACACCAACGTTGAAGTTCACGTTCGAGCATTCAACTACAGGGGCTAAAAACGCTTTACACATGCTCATCAGCAGTTCCCGTGGGCACCGTGGTTATGCGATAAACGCATTCTGCCCACCGGTTGGTAGCCTAACAAAAATTACGCAGGGAATATGGAAAGAGACTACAGAATTATGGTGGACGCTAGACATAGGCCCACGAATCGGCCATAGAAGCTAGCATGGACAACTGGTATCTACACTTTCATTAGCATAAATCGAATTTTAAAGAGCCTTTAGCCCCTCTTTCAAGTTGCTGTGATGCATTCCCTAGATAAAACGTACTTACCACTTTCATTACATCATAAAAACGAAACCAATTCCTCTTCAAAGATATATCCGTTCTATCGATTCCATAGATGTGGAATTCTACCAGAGAAGCTCTCCTTTTTCCAATTGCTCACACCTTCACTCTTCAGCGTTTTTAAAGGAAATGAACACAAAAAAAAAAAACGAACTCATCTTTGATGATTCCCAATCCACTCGTATCATACAAACGATTCCAATACCAACGACAACTTAAAAAGGGATCTTCCGGAATAAAACTCACGTGAGCACAAAGTAAACGATTCGAATCCCTTTACACCAAAAGCAGTAGCCATAAAGGATGACTTCAACATACGAAAAATGAGAGAAAAAAAAATTTACGAGTACAATTGTCTTCTTCGCATTTGTATCTCTCATCTCAAATTTGGTGATACCTTGCAGCCATCATTATCGTCTTCCTTTCAAGGATAAGCAAAAGGATTTAAAGCGCAGAAAAAGAACAACATAGAGACGACAAAACACCCACAAACAGAACATTTTTGGGTTTCTGCAATATTTAGGTGCTTCCATGTCTATGTAGAGCGAGTGTTGGTTTCATGAAAAATTACAGGCTTGAGATATCTTGGCAATGTCTAGATACGATCTAGGGGGTAACATTAACGCGACTGCATCTTAAGCGAAGCCTACTATTTTAGAGGACCTCTATGTATGTTACATGCTCCATGTACGCACTTTCTAAGCAGGACCTCCTGGTCATAAATCACAATGGATGTGGTCCAATTGGGCAGCAGTCTATCTCAGCATGTCACTGTCGACCAGGAGAGATTAGCCTATGGTCTGAAGTACCAAAACTACTCGTATGTACGGAAACTCATTGGGCGTTTTACAAAATTAGTCTTATTGACTTTGTCATTTAGAAGTACCGGTGCCTTGAATTCGTAATGATGACAGTGACTAGTATTACATCTCGTACGAGAGGTATCCCTGAAGCGTTGCCGAACACTTTGCAGCTCTACTGGTGAGCCCCATGTCATGCCTCAACTTTCTTCAGAGATCGTTGATTGAAGCGGATACATTGTATGTCTCCTGGGCTTCAAAACAAGTTAAGTGTCCTCTGAAATACAACAAAAAGCTGAGTCGAATATAATATCGTATACTGCCTACAATCTGATTTTAGAACGCAAATACACTCCTAGACTCATGAGAGGTTAGTCATCAGAACGGTATAATCCTGTAGCTATAGGGAAAGAGAGATATACGTAGTTTTCATGTAGTACCAGATGGAAATTTTGAAGTTGAGGGTAATATCGTGATGCCAATCGGGAGTACGGCTCTATTCTACCCTCGCGGACCAGATGGACGCGGAAGTGACTCTGGTTAGGGTTTTTACGTACAGAAAAAAAGAGAAAAAGCCTCATTTACTGGAAGTGAGTCTTACTTACTTAGGTCTTCGAACCCGCCTCCGATTATGACATTTGTATGTAGGACTCTTGCCAATAGGGTCGGAAACAAGTCTGTCGGACATAATTCCGAATCTAGGTGACATACTATAACAGCGATATATGTATGTAAATGCCGTCTATCTAAGCACGTATAAGATAATCTTCAGGTCGTTCTTAATATTCCTGAATGGAGGCATTTCCGCAAAACCCAAATCGCTGACTTATTTGTTTTGTCTGTGAGCCAGTTATTTCCAATGAAATTCCTGAATTGCTCGCAGAGAATCGCTATGTCAATTTTGAATTCACGAACCGTTTGTTCCAGAAGGTCTTGAGCCGCTTCGCAATGATTTAGATTCAGCTGTAGGATGTTCATATTTTTCTGAATATAATTTCGAGCGCGTTTTTATATTCTGGGCATCTCCTGCTACCGGTTATAGGGTCGGATTCGACGCTTGTAGAGCAAATAATTTTGTTTGGCTTTGCAGTCTCTTAATTTGTGGCCGTTTTCCCCGCATCTAATGTACAAATCCGTTCGGTCGTTAAGGCTTTCGCAAGTTTTGCAAAGTCTTGGAACTGGAAGCTGTTTTTTTCCGTTTTCGACAGTAAACCCAGACGTTCCGCATTTTCCTGATTTTTAACAACTTGCTTGCCATTTCCGCGGGAAGGCTTATGGTAGCTATTTGCCTTCCACCGAAAGCTTTTCTCACGGTCCTAATTATTGCGGTTTTGAATTCGAAGGGCGAAGCGGATTTCCTCAATGGACGTCACCTCATCGATATCTTTACCCTCTAGCAAGATCTTTTCCGTAATGGACAAAACGTTTCCGTTTTCTCCTAGCACTTCCTTCATTTTATATATATAGACCGCTGTTTTTGGATTCGTCGATTTGTTTACTTACCCGGCGCTACAGTCCGGGGTGGACCCGGGCCACCACCGATAAGCCTCTCCAATTAGCGCGATCTTTGGCTAAGTGCCTCCAGTTGCACGCGACACTTAAGGCGAGACCTTCCTCTACTGCGTTGTCCTTCCGGATTAGGGTCGAAGATTCTGCGGGCTGAAGTGTTGGTGTTCATTCACTCTACATGTCCCGGCCATCTCAAACGCCCAATGCGCAGTTTTTTGACCAGGTCGATGTCGCTGTACAGCTCGTAGAGTTCATCGTTGAATCGTCTCCTCCAGAACTCCTCAACGCATACGGGACCAAATACGAAGAATTACGAAGAATTTTTCTCTCAAAACGATATCTTTAGAAAGGGTCCATGTTTCGGAGCCATAGAGCGGGACTTGGATTACGAGGGTCTTATATAGAGTTTTCTTGGTTGTTCGGGAATGGGCCTTACTACACAGTTGCCTTCTCAACCCAAAGAAACAGCGATTGACAAGCGTTATTCTTCGTTTGATTTCTGAAGAGGTGTCGTTTTCAAATGTCCCTCAATACCTCAAAGTTATAGCTGCCGATTGTGACATTCTGGCGGATTTGTCGATGTTGGGTGTCCCGTCTTTTTCACAGCACGTACTTTGTTTTACCCAATATCGTCGGGGTATGCAAGCAATTGAACAGACCTTTGAAAGATCGTACCTCGTGTGTTGGCTTGTGAGTTTTGCACAATTCTTTCAAGTATGATGTTGAAGAAGTCACATGACAGCGCGTCGCCGTGCCTAAATCCTTTTTTGACATAAAATGTCTCTGTTAGGTCCTTACCGACCTTGATGCAGCTGCGGGCTTTCTCCATCGTCATCCAGGGATGCCAAAACTAGATATGGCTCTGTATAGCGCGTCTCTGTAGATGCTGTCATATGCGCTTTTAAAATTGATAAAAAGGCGGTGAGTATCGATCTGAACTTCTTGGTTTTTCTCCAGAATCTGCCGTAGGGTGAATATTTGTTCAATTGTGGACTTACCGGGCCTAAAACCGCACTGACAGGGTCCAATCAGTTCGTTGATAAATGGTTTCAGGCGCTCGCAGAATACGGCAGACAAGATCTCATACGCAATGTTTAGGAAACTGATAGTTCTATAGCTGGCGTAGTTTAGAGGGTCTCCTTTCTTGCGAACCGGGCAGACGAGGTTTCATTCCACTTATCAGACCAAATCTTGGAAATAAGTTGGTGTATGCTCCCTACCAAGTCATCTCCTGCTGCCTTAAATAGTTCGGTGGGTAGCTCGTTCGGCCCGACGGCCTTGTTTGACTTCAGTTTAGATATTGCTATCCTTACTTCATTTTGGTCGGGTGTACGGAATTCCTGACTTGCATCGTCGATATTGAATGGTTCGCTCTGCCTGACAGCGGAATTTGTCTAATCTTCGCCGTTCGGTAGTCTGCAGAAATGGTTTTTCCATATCCTCAGCACTAACTGTGACTCTACTACAAGGCTTCCTTGTTCGTCTCTATTAGTTTCCGTTCGGGTCTAATACTCTTCGAACATTATTTCTGGAGTAACACCTCTCTGTGTTCGATGTTTTTCCCTCCTCTTTTGCTCGTAGAGCTCACGAGCCGCTCTTGTCCTTTTGTGCAACGCCGCTTTGTAGGCATGTTGTTTTGCTGTATGTGCATGCTGGCATTCTTCATCAAGCCAGAGGTTTAGTGGTGATGGGCGGGTGAAGCCCAGCATGTCAGCTGTGGCGTTTCTGATGGCTTCTAACATCTAAGCCACTGGTCTTCAGCACTTGATGCTGGCTGCAAAAGACTTCTCGAGAGATTGAGGGATACGTAATCGGCAAAGGTTGTGGCGGCTTGTTGCGAGTGCAACCGTTATTTCTTCGTTGCTCTGGCGCCTGAGATATTCATAGACCTACATTGGCTTCAACTAGGTCTATGTTGGCCGCTCGGAATGTTCGGACATGTACAATACTTGAGGAGTGCCTTGCGTCGATTACAACAGGATCAATCTGGTTGACAGTTTGCTAATCTTGTGTCTGCCATGTTGCCCTGTGAATATTGAGGTGAGGAAACCGTGTGCTTGCTATAATAACGTTACGTCCCGCAGTGAAATTGATTAGTCTAAGTTTGTTTCCAAACGTGCTGTCGTTTAGGCTATGTCTTCCGATTGTGTCCTCCATTCCAATTTTGGCATTAAAGTCACCCAGGACGATTTTAACGTCATCACATCGGACATTGCCGGTAGGTTTTGTCGAGGAGCTCGTAAACACTTTCTATTTCCTCTGCTGAGGCGTGAGCCCACATAAGGCTGCTGTTTGCGGATTTACCTTTGATACGGATTGTTATAGGGGGTTCACTCACATGTCGAAAACTCAAGACTTCTTTCCTAAGTCTGCCGCCTACAGCAAATCCGCATTCGAATAGACGATGGCTTACGTTCCCTATAGCAATCCCCGTAGTAAACATTATAGTTTCACATCGCACTTCCTGGATGGCGGCAGTGATATCTGATTTATAGCAGTCTAGGGCCTTCGCTAATTGTTCTGTTGCACGCGGCCTGTTAAGGGTTCGAACATTCTTCGTCAGATCAGAAAGTCGTTGTCCTTTGTTCGTTTTGCGGGGTCACCAAGAGTGAATTCGTCCTTATCCGAGGCTACGGTCGCTTCGTAACAATTACTTTTTTTACGTGGTTGGGCAGTCAACCCCAACCTGGAGGGCCAGGCCCTTTTTGGGACGCCTAGGACAAAAGGAGCCGGACCAAAATACGGAGCTAGTAACTCGTTTTGGGGATATGAGTTGGCCCTTATTAAGGGCTCATCTGCCACCAACTCTCTTCCAACACCCTGTTGGAGATCCCTGTAGACCTTGTATTCAAGCACGTTGAAGCAGCTCATATAGAGATAGCACTAGTTCGACGTAAGTGGAACTGTGGAACTCTGCCACCGGGAAGTAGGAGAAAGTGCCTTGGTGATTGCTTAGCTCGTTCCGTTCTGTTGTTTCCGTTTGTTTTTAGGAGAAGGATGCTTACATGGTTGCTCTTCTGTTCGATTTCCTGCATGTTAGCATCCCTATTTCATTGTGTGGATCTACCAGACGTTGTGTTTTTGGCTATCGTCTGTATTTCTTTACCCTTCCCGGTGCTTGATGTGATTGATTCGTTTGTGAACAGTTTGTTGAATGAGTCCTCTTAGGATTACGGCTGAGAGTCATTATTTGTTCCAAGAAATCCGCAGATCGGCGACCTCTAATTCTGCCTCCCGGAAGACATACTTTATGAGTGTGCCCATTTTCTGAATTTCTCCATGGACATTATGCTTATCTCTGTAAAAATCAATAAGACCATCTACTATTTGGCACAGCCGTGAGCGGTGACAGCCGGTTTTATCGCATCGGTTTTTAAGATGATGTCGATTTCGAAAGCGAGGTCATATTTTCTTTTAGGAAATTCGTCTTAGTTGGCGAACGTGCAAGTCGGGTGTTCTTCCTAAGCGGACCGGAAGCCGAATCCTCGTCATTAGACTTTTTTCTTGTAGCATTACTGAGTGCAGCATCCAAGTTTACCATGATTTGGTAGCAGCATAATTATTCTCATTTCTGTTGCAGGCATTGCACTCGTATCTCGACGACCTTGAGGCTGCTTTTGAAATCTCCGACGACGGTACTGGCGATCCTACTCCATGCACCGTAACTTCTCTCCTTTTCTGACTTTGCATGTTCGATTTATTTTTAGAGCATCCACCTCTGTCAGTTTTTGGTCCACGGGCGTGCAAGCTGTTTGAATATACACGCGTAGGGCCCACCTATCCGCCACCTGAGGACCTGCCCGTTGGGTACCGATCTTGATGAAGCAGCGACAATTATCCATATTCGTCCAGCACAACGACTTTGGCAGAGATATCAAACTGGACATGGTGTTGAATAGCTCATTCCTATGTAATGTTTCATATGCGGCATGGAAGTCGACAAATATTGTACATATGTCAAGCACGTACTCTCAAATCAATCCAATGATCCATTTGTAAGAGATCTCTCTAATCAAGAACAGATACTTGCGACCCTGTCAAGTTTTGCTCCGTCTTCGTCGTGAAATGCGTGTCGGAATTTCCTTCTTGTCAAAGAGATGTGTCGGGGAAAAAATCCGTTTAAATCAACAATAGAATGCGAAGATGCTGCTATTTTAGTGGAAAACGGATATAAAAGCCGCCGTTCCCTCCACAAACACTACTCAGACTTAGACACCCACACAGACACAACGGAGGCGGCATAAGTCAGAGTTACCCTTCTATCTAAGGCTTCTTTGGTTTCATTTCGATTAAATGTTCCACTGTCTGTTTGTTTTATATTAAAATATCCTTTTCTTTATTTGACTCCTATTTTAGAAAGCATTGGGGATGCCGAGACACAGGGACACACCACAGTTAAATATTGGTATGTGTTTGGATCTGTGGTAAATGGGTTAAGGATGTATCCTTTGTCATACTTGTAGAAAGAAAATTATTTTCTTTCGTTTTGTGTGTTTTTTTTCTTCTTCTCCAAATAGTCCTGAAATTTTGAAATTCAAGACAAGAATCCTTTTAATTTTAAGAGCACTTGAAAGAAATAGGCGTTCAGCTAAATAAGGGATAAAAATGGAAAGATACATACCTACTATGTATTGTATATAGGGGGAGTGGATGTAATAGAATCCTTTGGTGGTGTTTTTTTTCCAGTCCAAAGGACGACTTTCCTCTATAAGATTCAAGCAAAAGCATTCCATACCGGAGAACACATCTTTTCACACTTTGCGAACATACAGAATGAATTTCGAAAACAGCAAAAAGGACGAAGGAGGACGTATCCTATAGCATTGTGCATTCAGTAGATGCATACGAAAAGGGAAGAGATTGCCAAAATTAAATTTATTTTCTTGAGGTTAACTTACGGAGATCCTTTTGTCATATGTTTTCGTTGGGTAAAATGAATTTCGATGTGGTGTTCGGGATGGAAGGCGGACCCGTAGACAAGATGAGGGATTGCCAAATAAGTACTTGGCTTTGAAATGACTTTAATGACTATGAAGAAGCGAATTGAGTAAAAACGACTCTAGTGAAGGCATCTTGTGATGAATTTCAATTGAAATTCAATTGAAAGCACATGTGGGACATTGTATGACACGACACAAATTTGAAACGTCCTTCCTGGGGAATATTTTCTGGGCCTCTTTTAATTAAATCGGCCAAGTAGGTCACATGAGATGTGTTGTCAAGGATTAAATTAAATTTAGATTGTGGTTTGGATTATGGTTTGCCTGGTCCGAAATTGCCGCAAAAGGAAGAAGCTGTCGACAATGTTAATCAATATGATACCTTTCCGGAGTGTGGTCTTTTACTGAATGGCTTTTTTAGGGCTATTGTCATGGAGCTGGGTTTTGAAATATCGTTCTGATATGATTCAAAAGGGGGTTGACGGCTCTTTTGATTATCCATTTAATAACTAAGACTATGGGCCGACTGAGCGGGGCATAGAGGGAAAGAGGTTTGGTTTATGTCTGCCATTGATAAATTGGATTTAATTTTAGATTTGATAATTTAAATCTCTGCTAAGGATGATAAGATAACAGCAACACGACGTCTCAGGTTCAGGCTATGGGGCTACAGTCTGGGGTTAAATTAATATATATTGAAATATTCACATAGTTAAAGTTGCATTAAGATACAATCTTTGCTTTTTGTCAGAAATATTGGCTAATGAGGATCTGTAAAATAGTATGTTGACAATTCTTTGAATATATTTGGAAATGTGTTTGGAGATCGAGATATGGTCACCTGTTTTGTAAACGTCTGCTTGTATTTACTATTTGCTGAATTGGTGTTTGGTATGTGGTGCGATGCGTTGCCCCGGGCCAGGATGCCATACCTCAGGTGCTATTCCACTAACCTGAAGTAGCACTGCCGAAGAACATCTTTTGAACAGCTATAAATCAGATGGAATAGAGCGTAGGATGATTGCCGAATTTTCTTCTTCAGCTGGGCAATATGGTAGCTCCACTTAAAGCAATGGCTTAGGTCGTCGGAACCATTATGTCCGTGTGGTTCCAATTGCGGAGCATAGGGCCTCCACTATTCCTACGCGCCATCGTGTATGGTTTTTGGAGATGTATCTCAGCTCTCTTCAACTTTTCTCCAGTCTTCTTTGACCGTTCTTTGCCAAGTATTTCTAGGTCGGCCCACTCGTCTACCTCTCAACATGGGAGGGTTCCATTGCAGCGCTTGACTCGCAATGCACTTGTGACCTATACGAAGCGTTCGCCCAATATACTGCCACTAACGTCTTCGTATGATAGAGCCAATGGGTTCCTGACCTGTTCTCGCATGAGGTTCATCATTAGAGATACGATTGGACCAGAAAATCCTCAAGATGTTTCGCAGACTTCTATTAACGAACGTTTGCAGCTTTCTTATGACAGCGGCTGTGACTTTCCGAGTGCTGCATTCAGAAGGAAGCGGAACAGTCGTAGCTTGGTCCTTAGGCTGATAGAGTTGTTTCTCCTTATTTAGGACAGCTTTCCGAATACACCCTTTGCTTTCTCGATTCGGTTGATTATATCTAGTTCGGTCCCGCCATTAGTAGAGACAATACTCCCAAGACATTGAAAATTCGCTACCATCTCCACTGGTTGTTCAGAAATCTCTACTTAGTTACATGAGGAAGTTACAAGGCTGATCCTTTTTGTTTTTGCCGTATTGATCTTTAGCCCAACGATTTCAGCTTCTCTCTCCATCATTGTTGTCATTTAATGGAGATCCATGATCCAAGATCCATGAGGTGTGCTTTAACACTTATCACATGCAGTACATCACTTATCACCAACAGGTACAGTACTGGTGACAGTACACAGCCCTGCCTAACCCCACTTTGGATTTTAAACTCCTCTTACAACATTCGTTTATGCAGAACGTGACATTTGGATCCATCATATGTAGCCTTGACAATAGCAATCAATTTATCTTGGATGCGCCTCCTGCACAAAGCAAACTAGATAAATTCTCCATTGACACTGTCGAACGCCTTTTCGAAGCCGATGAACAGCAGGTGAGGTGGTGATAGATATTCAACGCACTGTTCAATGATAATCCGAAAGGTGTTGATGTGGTCCAAACAGGAAGATCCGGAATGCTGCTTGTTCGGCATTGAGTGTGTCTTCAAGCTGGCCTTTTATTCGCTCCGGGACGGTTTTTGCTATTACCTTGGCTACTGCAGGCAGCATGCAAATTCCTCTCCTTTTTGCCTTTCTTTGGGAGTTTGACAATCATTCCATTTTTCCACTATTCTGGAAAACTCTCTGTTTCCCAAGTTCTCTGAATGAGTGGGTGCAGGAGCTCACTCGATCTTGTTGGCGCTACTCGTAAGAGCTCTGTGGGGATACCGTCAAGTCCAAACGTTTTGTTGTTCTTCAGCGCTTTTATTGCGGTACAGATTTCTTCTCTATTGGGGGATACAGTACGTATTCAGGAATTTGTTACTACGGACGGATCATTGGGCATTGGGTTCACTTCACTTGCGGCCACCTTTTGAGCTGGTCCTCATCCGAAACTAGCAGAAATCCGTCTGTGTCTTTCACCAGGTGTTGTTTAGAGCTTTGGATAGCTGTGAGCTCGTTGATAGTTGTGTAGTCGGTCCTACTGTCGTACTTACTAGTAGCCTCTTCTGCTTATGTAGCCAATACGTTGGCAAAGTTAGGCTTATCACGTCGCACGCTACGATGAACTTATCTCATCTTCATGCAATGCGCAGACTCCAGCTCATTTCTCCCTGCTCTTGCGACCGACCGACTATACTTTCAGCAGCGAATATGAAGATTTTTTCACAGTTCGATGGAGGTGGGTTCCGTGCTACTGATTGCTCCCAATCCTGGTGAAAGATGGTCCCCTAGTCGTTGGCGGACTGCGATATGTTTTAGTCTATCGGTATTAAACTTAGGTATGTGTGTTTTCTTAGGATATCCAAACTGTAGATGTACGTAGTCTTACGATAGCAACCATAAGATGGTGGTACCGAGCTATTCCCATGTCTGCATACCTTCTGTTATGAACATCCTGGAGACTGCTCCTAAACCGCCTGCTGATCACGAAGCGATCAGTTTGATTGTAAGTTGGTTGCCTGTCCGTCGACAGCCAACTGACTTTGTGGCACGTCTTGTGCTCAAACATGGTCTCTCCTATTACAAGGCGGTTGGTGCTACAAAAATCGACAAAACGTTCGCCGGTCGGCAACACCATGCTTTCCCATAACATACCTGAGACCATCATTGTCATTGGCCATCTTGGCATTCAAGTCTGCCATTACCATTATGATGTCTCTGCGTGGTATACTATCAGAAGCAGCACTCTGCCGGTTATAAAAGCCCTCCTTCTCCTTGACAGAACAGAGCTCCGTTGGGGCATAACACTGTATGATGCTGACGCGACGTACTCAGAATCCTGTCGTCTAAAGGCTCCCAGGAAATTAACTTTTGAGAGCTGTTTTGGAACACAGCAATCCACCGCCAGATTCCCGATAGCTTACAGCTGCCTTTCCGGAGTAGAGTAGTACAGTGTTATAAGTTAGACACTTAAACCTGACTGAGACCAACCATCTAACTTCTCTAATCCCGAAGATGTCCATCTTATACCTCATGAATTCCTTCTCTAATAACAGGAATCTGGCATTTTGAGGAAGCGCCTACACATTTCAGAAGCCAATCTTTGTCCGGTCAAGTCTTCAACGTGTTATCATTCCTTATCCGAGTCTTAGTGTCGGCTTCGGTAGCGGTTTTGATTTTAGTTGTGAAGAATGTTAACTAACCCCCGTAACCTATACTAGAAAGCTAGACCTTTCGCACTTGTAATTTTAGCCTATTTACGTGTATAGGGATACGCAAATAATTGCCCGGGGACCACCACACGAAGAGGTAAAACAAGCACTTCATCGTGACTGATTGTTTCACTACTGGCCCAGACCAAGTTCGGTTTGTGAAAAACTTTCCTCTGAGTAGACAAACTCATCGATGATTTCGTTTTCCTCAGTTCCATTGTGACCTAAGACCCAAGCACGATTCGGCGTTCAGAGAAGCCTTGCATTGTCCTACTAGCTTGGAAGCAGTGGGAAGACTCAGCCACGCCTTCGCATAGCTTAGATGTCGAAACAGAGGCAGATAGCTTACCTCCTCCAACGATTCTTAACAACTCAAAGCATGGGCAAGATTTCCACCGCATCCCAGATCGGTGACTACATTCTTTTCCCGGCTTAGATCCTGACCGAAATCATTTCGGGTTTCATTCTGGTGTCATTGTATCAGAAGACATGTAACAGACATAAAATCAGAGCTAAGAGACAGTCGGCGCACAAAGCCATCAAAATAGCAGTGCGTGCAGTAATACTTTTCCAATTGAATTTTTGTAGTGGGAATAGAATCCCGTGACTCTCCATCGGCATATCGCGGAGATTTCAGATTCCTATGAAACCACCGAAGTGGATATTCCCTAGACCTCTACGATGCTCAAAACGAACAGTATTTAATGAAGAACTCACAGATTACGGGCCTCAAATCAAAATTAGGTCGCAGATTTTACACAAGCCGTTCGCGAGTTGAAAATAGATGTTGACGTAATATGTGAACAGTACCATATAAGAAGTTTGTGAAGCTGAAGACTCAAAAAGAGTTGCTATCTGGGCCTGTGGAGACTACGGCTTTAAAGACAAAATTAGGACAACCGGAATACATATCTGCAGTTGCTATGCATCTCCGAACAGCACCTTCGAGGAATTCCAGGTCATGTTGGATAGGCTCGTGGATGATGCTGGAGGTAGAAGCCCAACAATTATGGCTGGAGACTTCATCGCATGGGTCACTGATTGGGGCAGTACTCGGACCAATAGAAGAGGACAGGCTAGAAGCTGTATCGTCACTAGACTTAATAGTGCTTAATATGGGAAGTGAACACACCTTTAGCAGAAATGTAGGCCCCATAGTTGATATCACCTTGTAACGAGATGTCAAGTGGACCACCTGGTCCAACATATGGGGTGGAAAATAAGCGCTCTGGACGAAGACTCCTTTACCCTGATTTTTGGAGAGTCAACAATAAACTCAGAAACAGCAAATGCTATGGCCGCTGAGGTTGCTAAACAAGTAACAAGGGCTTGTTACGCACCTATGGTCCGGAAGACGTCAATAAATCAGCGGCCACCAGTATACTGGTAGAGCCAAGAAATAGTAAAGCCACGCAGCAAGTGCCATAGAGTGAGAAGACTATTCCAGCGATCCAGAGGTTAGATCTCCCATCAGGATCTACAGGTGCAATACAAAGATGAGCGTAGGGACCTAAAATTAGCCATCCGTAGAAGCAAACGCAACAGCTTTAAAGAACTCTGCAAGCAAGCAGATGTAAATCCTTGGGGTCCCGCCTACAGGACAGTCATGGAAAAACTCAAAGGGACTAGGGCAAATGCAAAACATAGTGCCGTGATTATTTCCACCGCAAACACCAGCAGAGCGTACAGAATCAGGAAATACAGGAGATCACAGCCGTCACGGAAATGAAACGCTTGGACGTATGCAGACGACTCGATGATAAGAAGATAACTGGATTGGATGGCATATCAAATGCGTGGAAATGTACGAGTATAATAAGTGTCCAAGAGAAGGGGTTTTTCCAGACCAGTGGAAAAAGCAAAGTCTGTTGCTGCTGCCTAAAGGGAAAAAACCACCAGTTGAGCCCTCGTAATACCGTCCCTTATGCCTGTTAGACACAATGAGTAAAATACTAGAGAACCATATGCAACGGCCCGGAGGTGGCAATTAATGAAGCCAAGGGGCTCTCAAGCAAACAGTATGGTCGTTTTGCAATATATGCTATGAGGATGGTAACTACAATCTTGGAAGAAGCTGTACAGGACGGGATATGGAAAGGAGGCGCAAAGAAATATGATGATATTATAACACTGGACGTCAAAAGGTGCAACTCTGCAAACTGGGGACGTATAGTACACACCCTTACGGCAATGGTGGTGCCAAGGTCCCTAATTAAAATAATATTGAGTTATTTTGAGAAACGGTTCCTGCTCTACGATACTGACGATTGAGTAAGTCAGTACCACATATGTATCTCGCGCAGTACCACAAGGATCGGTACTAGGTTCCATCCTGTGGAACATTAGGCAAAAATCATAGGCTTTGACGATGATATTGCAATCATTGTAACGGGGAAACCCCTGGAAAAAATACCATAGAGGACATTAGAAACGAATGTATCCAAAAAGTGAGACGGTATAAGACAGCAGTTGGGTTAGAGCTTGGCGAACATAAAACGGAAGTAGTACGTAGTAAGCAGTCGCAAGAAAAGAGAGACAATCACCAGCAGGGTAGGCAATCAAAATATATCGTCAAAACCGGTGATGATCGTCCCTAGTGCTGGCTAACAAGGAACACCTTGAAAGAACGTGCGGCAAAGCTGTTCGGGTGAGTGACGAATATTGGAGAACTCAGACAACAAAGGAAACGAATTCTGTCAAGGGTGGTGGTCCATAGTAATACATGCAGCAATAATATGGGCTAAAGCAGTGAAAATTAAGTCTTATGCAAGAAGGATTAATTCCCTCAATGGTCTATACGCTCTGAGAATGTGCTGTGCTTATCGGATGGTATTAGACGATGCTATTCGAGTATGTGTTATTGCGGAAATTCGATATCTTGCAAAGCGAACTACAAAGGACCTATGCCAAAATCCAGACATCAGACAAAGGTATCAAACTGAAAGAAAGACAGCAAAGCATGAGAACATTGCAAGAGAGATAGAATCAGTCTACAAAAGGAAGATGGACGACCCATCGACATATACCGGATATCCAAAAATGGACGGACCGTCACCAGTATTTTTTCAGTGTCCACGTATTCGTATAAAGCGTAGAGATTTGGAGGAAAAAATTGGAGAAATTCTCGAGAGCATTGCAAACCGTATGTTAACATCGAGCGCAATATGGGATGCTACAAAATATATTGCAGGGGTAATCATGAAGGAACTTCGATGGCTGGAAAGAGTCAGGGAAAGCAACCAAACCCAAACGGCTTCAAGGGCAGCCATGAGCAGACATACCGATAGTCCTCGGTCGAATAAGTCAATAATATGACAACAAAACGAGTACTTGAACTCGTTTGTTGAACTCGCCCTTGATTTCTAGCCAACACAAAGTTATGCCTTACGGCGGTTCGTGGGGTGAGGCAGGGACGATGATTCTTTGCAGAGGTTAAGTTTAGTGGGTCTGCATGGTGTGCAGTCATCGTGCTGCCCCCTCAGCACAACAAACAAAAAAAAAGTCGCAGATTGGAAGCACGGTAGTCCTAAACAACACCGTGTCTGTGGAGCAACCATCGCCGCAGACAACAATTCCGAACACTACGGAGCCCCCAGTAACATCCTGCCCACACGTCTATGCCTGATTTCTTCAGCGCCAACAATTTCATAACACGGCTTTCTCAAGAACTACCAGGACACTGAAAATTGCACCACAGTAAAAACAGCGGTCATCAGGGAGAGTACTACATCGTACACACTCGTGAAAATGCTCTCCACGGAGATAGAGGAGTACAGGGTAGTTGCGCCTCTGGTTAGACTCGGACTGCTCCAAACAGCGCTCTCTGACCAAGTAGCCCAGACTGACTGAAGTCCGTTGACTATGTACCGGAACTTAAATGTTAAATAAAAGATTACTCACAATTAGCCAATAAAAACAAAACAGATTCTGAGGCGCAGTCCCGCAGGATTTTCCTCGTTTGCGTCTTCAATGAGTCGTCATTTACAAGGCTTGCATAAGGGTCTATGCGAAGATGGTTGTCTTGCGGATCTATTACCTTTTGAAATGAGAATCGGTTCCCATCTCACCATTTTTGTGAGTACTGAAGATCCTCAAATACCTCTGAGCTTTGTTTCCTTAACCAGAAGCTTAAGATTCCATCTAGTCCGGATTTATTCAGTTCGCTGTTGCCAGGACTTTTGCTTATGTGACGGGTGCTATTATTTCCACATCTTCTATTGTTATTCACGGAAAACTAATTCATTCATTCCCAGAAAATGGGCCTTGGCTCTGCTTTTTTAAATTTCTTAATGGAAATTTTGGAAGGACTTCTCCATGAGTAATTCCTTAAAAGCTCCGCAGTTTATACTTCATTCTTAGGATGTCTTTCTGTATCTCTTTGAAGTTTCGCTTATTTCGTCGTCATGAACGCTGCTAACGCCTGTAAACGCCGAATGACTTCGCACGAAAGTTTTCGGTGCAATCGCTTCACGCGGAAGGTACATGATGTTGTCGTCCCCGTCTATCAACTAAAGGTACGTCTAGAAGCTAAGGAATCTCATTTAAGCGCGGTAGGTGGTGCATAATATTTAAACAAATGAATATCCTTAATCTTAGGGCTGGTAAATGTACGGTAGTCAAGTTTTTGTTGCATCAGGTTTAAGGTAAATAAGTGTCGTTTGCCCCTTGTCAATCTCATGGAATTTTTGGCATATTTCGCGGTGTTTGCTGCTTTTCGAAGTTGACATTGCCACGCATAATGTGTGTAGCATGTTTGTCAGGTCATCTATGAACACATTTGGCAGCTATACCCTATACCCTTTCTCAAACACGTCTGCCTGTCTGACTCATATACATATTCGTAAAGTTTTATTTGCATCATACTCGTAGTTGCCACAGAGAAGATTTTTACCGAAAACGAACACTTGGGCTCAATATCGATACGGTTCAACTTAAAACATGGATAACGCAATACTTGAGACCAAACTCGCGGAAACTCTACCTCCAATCGAACTGCATTCTCGAAAACTGCGTATGAAGACCTTCGATTACAAATAGCACATTCCTTTGGCATATATCAAATGAAAATGCAATATCGACAATCTGCTGCTTAACCCCTGCTCGTGCATCTGATTTATGCAATATCCTTCCAATTCGTCTTCTCATGAATGCCAAGGATTACCTTCATCTGTCAATTTGCAAGGTTTCACAATATCTTCTGCAACTCTACATAATGCCCACATCCCCTTCGAACGTTTGCATGTACTCGTACTCATATCCGCCCATCGGAGTGGTATTTCATCGAAGATGGTATCAACGAGTTTAGTTTAAGAAATATTCATATTACTCATGCTCAGTCGGAGTTGATGTATCTGTATATCTAGATGGGAATTGAATCATCCCCAAGCAAGAGCATGCACAAGTGGAATAGATCCCTTTGCTCGACTAAGCCATTGCCATATGACGGATGCATTGTGCAAAATTGTGCAACATGTAGCCGATGAGAACTCAGCGGTTCTGCAAAGTCTCATCGAAGGCATTATGGCACCATAAAGCTGCTCCATTGAATGGAATATGAAATGCAAATCGGGTACTACTCGGGCGGCCCAACTGGAAAATTGAAATCATCTCTGGGATTTAGATATCAAAGAAAACAACAAATCCAGTGCGCACTGAAAGTAGATAAAATTGAAAGAGTAATGGTGAAAGTAAAGGCGAAGGCAGGCTTTCAGTTGGAAGAATTATTTATTGACGTATCAGAAGAGATTCTGATTCTCCAAATGTATTCCCAAATAATCCTCTTATCAATAGATGCACTTTCTAAACGGATTAGAGGGGAGGGGGCTATGAGATATAACTAGTTCTGTCATTGGGATACTATTTCAATTATAAAGTTCAGTTAAGACCGATTCAAATTCAACGAGATTGAATATACCATAGACTTCGTACCTTGGCTGTATTACTGCAAGAGATGGCTGGGTTCTGCCAACAACTACATTTAGATTTGTAGTCATATATTTTAGCAATTACTCGTACGTCAACATCAAGTGAAGCAACTATAGTTGCTTCTGTAAGGAAGGAAGAACCGAAACACTTGGTGGTACCAGATGCGCTCAGAAGATCTGATGGCACCTACATATTGTACATTAAATCGAAAGCAGAGACCCACTTCCTAGCAACGAGTATCGTTCTCAGAACCAGCTCAAGGTCAGCTCCTATGTCACCGAAGTTCCAGGTATACTGAGTAACACAACACACTATGTACTATCTGTCATTGGTTTTGAGGGCACGGATAAATCCACGCAGTTGCTTCCATTAATGGATTTAAGTGGTTTTGCACCGATGGCATATATCCAGTCTTACTACAAACAGCTGTAGACCGTTTGCTGACAACTCTAAAGAGGATTTTTACTGCCACCCTGGAACCGGCTTACACGCCGAACTCCTGGTGAAAAATAGCACGTTTGTCAAGAATTTAAGATCGTTAGCATGAATTCCTATTTCTTGGAGGTAATGGTTGAGTTTCATGTGCGCCAAATGCTTCGAGAATGTGTCTTTTGTCCAAGATGAAAGATGCGTACCAACGTAGGATACCTTCTGAAACTGTGCTTAAAAACCTTGTGGACAGAATTGAAGGGGAAATCCAATCGATAAAAGAGAATATTCGCTGGGTATTTTCATCGACACTGAGGGTCTTTTAGTTCCATTTAAAAAATATGGTATGTGGTACAATACGTACTGGAGGACTGATAAACATGCGATCAAACTTACTTTTGACTCTGGCCTTATGGACATGCCGTCTAATGCCATGACGCCAGCACTCATGTTGCTGCAAAATTAGCTGTCGCTATACTCAGAAATGCTTTATGCCAGAAGCTGTCCAAGAAACGAATGTCATTGGATCTTCACGAAGAGCAGCAGGACGTATATAGGATTTTGTGCCACTGTTGTTTTGTAGGTCGAAAATGTAAGAGTTCACTCCTTGTTGGGGAAACTTTTATCTGTCTTCCAAGCGTCTTCCTGATTTATAATTCTGTAAAGAATCGGTGGAGAGTGATGCGACAGCCAAGCTGCAGTCTTGGCGTCACATGAAGATGAGAGAAGTGTGTGTCGTGATAAGCGTAATTATATCAACGCATTGGCTACAGAAGCAGAGGAGGCTGCTAGTAGGTGTGACAACTATGTTAAGGTTTTTAACGTGAACACCTGTCTCGGAAACACTTAATTTCACGGCATGCCCATACATCCATGGGAGCATACGCCTTGCCATCGCCTGCCGCCTTCCTGAATACTAATTCGGAACTGTGTTGGTGGCACAGTTCCACCTTTAGTATGAGTCGAGGCCGAACTAAAACCTCTTACTGTTCTTAGGGTCACAGCACCCAGTACTTATTGCAACTCTACATTGGGTCAAATCAACAGGAGGACCCTTCCCGCGATTTATGTTTAAACCACAGCCATAATAATGCTCCCACAAGGGGGCCTGCCTCAACAAGTCAGTCCTGAGCCGAGATCCGGGGCCTCCTGACTACCATGGTACAGTGATTTAAGTCCTGGTAGGGACTACCTGTGGCCCTGCCGCCAACAAGACCTATGACCGGCAACTTGTAACTGGTCAAATCGTAGCAACATTCGATGGCGTCATCTGAAAACCGTTACGATAAGACCTGTATTTTACTTTGTCCCCGCTTTTTATTAGACAACGTCACTGATGGGCGAAACCTTGATTATTGGGCCGGGGCCCAGTAGTTCTGACAGTAGGACCGTCTACAGAATTAGACGAGCTCACAGGTGTCCAAAACTCCAAACAACACCTGGTAAAAGACACAGACGGAACTCCGCTAGTTTCGGATGAGGACCAGCTAAAAAGGTGGAAGGAGCACCTTCCTGTGGTTTTAAGCCGCGTTTTCGCCAGTGAAGTGAACCGAATGCCCAATGACCTGTCCGTAGTAACAAATTCCCGTATACGTACTGTATTCCCCAGTAGAGAAGAAATCTTTACCGCAATCAAAGAGCTGAAGAACAACAAAGCGTTTGGACTTGACGGTATCCCCGCAGAATTCTTACGAGTAGCGCCAACAACATCGAGTGAGCTCCTACACCCACTCATTCAGAGAACTTGGGAAACAGAGAGTTTTCCAGAATAGTGGAAAAACGGAATGATTGTCAAGCTCCCAAAAAAGGAGATCGTAAGCAGTGCGAACACTGGAGAGGAATTTGCGCGCTCCCTGCAGTAACCAAGGTAGTAGCAAAAATCGTTCTGGAGCGAATAAAAGACCAGCTTGAAGACACACTCGACGCCGAACAAGCAGCATTCCGCACTGGATCTTCCTATGTGGACCTTATCAACACCTTTCGGATTATCATTGAACAGTGCGTTGAATATCTATCATCACCTCACCTGCTGTTCATCGACTTCGAAAAGGCATTCGACAGTGTTAATAGAGAATTTATCTAGTTTGCTTTGTGCAAAAGGGTCATCCAAGATAAATTGATTGCTATTGTCAAGGCTACATATGATGGATCCAAATGTCACGTTCTGCATAAAGAAAGGTTGTCAGAAAAGTTTGAAACCCAAAGTGGGGTTAGGCAAGGCTGTGTACTGCCACCAGTACTGTTCCTGTTGATGATAAGTGATGTACTGCATGTGATAAGTGTTGAATCTGCAATCACACCTCATGGATCTTGGATCATGGATCTCCATCAAATTACAACAATGATGGAGAGAGAAGCTGAAATCATTGGGCTAAAGATCAATACGGCAAAAACAAAAGGGACCAGCTTTGGAACATCCTCTTCTAACCTAGTAGAGATTTTTGGACAACCAGTAGTGCTGGTAGAGAATTTTCAATATCTTGGGAGTATTGTCTCTACTGATGGCGGGACCGAACTAGACATAATCAACCGAATCGAGAAAGCAAAGGCTGCGTTCGGAAAGCTGTCCTAAATAAGGAGAAACAACTCTACCAGCCTGAAGACCAAGCTAAGACTGTTCCGCTCCAATGATGAATCCGTGCTTCTTTGTGGGTGCAGCACTTGGAAGGTCACACCCACTGTCACAAGAAAGCTGCAAACGTTCGTGAATAGATGGCTGTGAAACATCGTGAGGATTTTCTCACCCAACCGTATCTGTAATGATGAACTTTATGCCAGAGCTGGTCAGGAACCCATTGACTCTATCATACGAAGAAGTATGAGGCCGGGGAAAGGTCACCAAGCGATGCAATGGAACCCTCTCACGCAGAGAGGCAGACGAGCGGACCACCTAGAAGTAATTGAGGAAGAACGGTCGAAGAGGAATCAGCACAATTGGGGAAGAGTTGAAGAGAGCTGAGATACATCTCCAGAAATAATACACGATGGCGCGTGGGAGCACTAGAGGCCTTATGTCCTGATAACTTAGGTAAGTAAATATGAACCCTTGTTCGGACCGCCTGCATCCTCGGTTAAGTCTGCCATTTGCAGAGTGGTTCCATTTGAGCATAACTGCAGATGGCATGATTTTCCAGGGTGCCAGCAGACGAAACGATTCCTTCCCGACGTTTCTACGAGGTCAGAAATTTTAGTGTGGTCTCTTAGTAGGAAAGACTGCACACTGCTTACTAACGTTATCCCGAGGAACTACGCTTTTGCTAAGCACCCAAGTCTGCAAGTGACATAGGTTTGGTGGAGGTTTGGTCTAAGAGTGATGGTGACATAGCCGAACACTATTTCTTGTGAATATCTGACCTAAACTCGTATCAAACTGCAGGTACTCCTCTCTAATGTGGATGCTGGTACTGTAGGCACTTTGTCACTGAACAATTTGCTCATCTTTCCAAGAAATATCAAGGGGCACATACAAGGAGTACAATGGACTAGTTCTGTCTCTAAGTTTATAGGGCTAAGATAAATAAAAGAGAATTACAAAACAAAGTAAGTAAGTGAAACCGCAAATTGTTTATAGTTTTGTCCTTAATATATTTTATTAAATTTAAATACAATTTGCCTTAAAAACAATGTTATCGAGTTGTACTTCCCACACATTTATTCCTTTGTCCCAGAAGTGTATTTTCATGTTTGCTGTATTTCCATAGTTGCTGAGATTTTTGACAATGTTGCAGGTTAATGGAATAATAATGGTTAATTTCCGAGTAATCTCCTTCGTTAGATTCATTGTTCCATGATTTTAACTGACACTCTCAATCAACTGAATTAATAATTTGCCACGCGGTTCTCTATCGCCCCTGTGAGATATAAATTATTTAACGTTCTTGCGCTAATGCCGTTCTTCTCAGTGCGGCAGTCACTTCACGTCTAACTCGTAAGTTTGTACAATTTCGTGCCAACAGTTACATCACTTGTTATACTGGGGAAGGTTGCTAGGATAATGGATTATTGATGGCACACAACATGCGTGCGTACATAAGTGGCTATGTACACAAACTTGTAGTGGTTAATTGTAGATGTTGCGAGTGCCTATACATTTACATGTGTACATAGGCGAATTAAAAATTTCCTTTTGTGGTTATAGGCAACCGCAGTCGTTGTAAAATTCATTTGAATTTTAGTTGCAATTGTGGAAATGTTTTAGGTTAAGAGGATTCCTGTCCTGTGAATTGGAACGTTAACGTGGTATCACCACATATTGCTGACTGTTTAAGTCATCGGCATATACTGCGGGATGCTGATATATGAGCTGGGAGTCATGACCTATTGGAAGGCTTATAAATGTTGATGATTCTCAAATCCGCGATGTGTATTTCAATAGAAAATATGGCCAAATCAGCTATTTTTAACTAAACATATCCTGTCGGTCCAATCTTAGGCCACTCTTAAGAATTTTGGATCCTATCTCACCAATAATACTCAGAATTTTTATTTTTTTTATAATTGGCGCGCTCAGAAGGGATTTTGTGTAACCCTGCGATGTTTGTACGTAGCCTGGCGAGGGGTAGTTAGGGAGGCAAAAAAGAGAGATACCGATGTGCGTTGGTTTTAAATGTTTGCAAGTTATAGTGACTAGGAAATAAAGAGCTCTACAGGGCATTCCATAAGCGGGTTGTACGTCTTAGGATAGAATCACGATCCGAAAGTAGACTTGAGGGTATACTGATGAGCGTTCATTGCGATACGGGTGTTACGGTTAAAAGTTTGAAGGGGCGAAATGCTACTGGCGATTTCTATGGAGCACTGGTGGTGAAAATAGTAATACAACAAGGTGAGACAGGAGACATTACGTCTGTGTTCGAGGGTGTTGAATAACTGTGTGCTATTGTCATCACCTTATATATTGTGGCCAGATCAGAGCGAGTGAAGCATTTCTTACATCACTTGAGGACACCCGGACATTTCGCAGCATTTCTGGCGACATCGAATATATGCTCGCTTCAAACGAAGGTTGTCATTGACATACAAACCGAGAATGGAAAGTTTTTCGGTTACGACGATGCAAGGCGGAGTATTTAAATTTCGATTCAGCGAAAGCTGAAGCATTAAATTCCATTCTGTTGACAGTTCCCCAATTGGTTATGCTGTTAATATCGGAACTTAATGTGCTTAACATACGCTGCCGTTCCCATTCTACAGGCGAAGAGCAGGAACATGAGTCCGCGAGCGAATATGAAAAGCAGATTAGAAGTAGCGGAGCCGTGCAGTACACTAGCATTTATTTTGTGAATATTAGACTTGAAACCATCCAAGACAACTCCAATTGAACGTTCCCAAAGGTAGTTTCTAATTCAGAGAAGAAGAGAGTCATCGATCCCAAAAGCACGCATTTTCGACAAAAGAGCCTGATACCAAACTCTGTAAAACGCTTTGGAAATATCAAGTGCAACGATTTTTCTTTCGCCAGATTGATGTACGCTTTGGTTCCACTTTTTGGTGAGACATGCCATCAGACCACCAGTGGACCTATTGCTACGAAAACCATATTGCCGGTCATTGAGCAGTTTTCGTGTTTCGAGATATTTCATGAGTTGTCGATTTATCAGCGTTTCTTTTGGAAAGAAGGGACGTAAGTGCAATGGGTCTGTAGGAGGAGAGAGAAGAAGATTCGCCTTTTTTAGGGACGGGCTGGACAAATTCTATTTGCCATCTGCTCGGAAAGTGTCCTATAAAGTAGGATTGATTAAAAAGCTTACGCAGTGGTTTTGCTAGCGAGGAAGAACACCTTTTCAAAAGAAGGGGAAATATACCATCTGGACCAGCGGATTTGTAATTGTTAAGATCTTTAAGTACTCTTGTAGTAGACACGAGTGCGAAAGTAGATTCGTCCAATTGAAGATTCGGCGCTCTCAAGTGTAGGCGGAGACAAAGCACAGTCTGGAAGCGTTGAGCTGGCCCCAAAGTGTGCAGCAAGCAGATTGGCCTTGTCTAAAGAGCTGACAGCTAGAATGTCATTGTGAATGAACGTTGGGATGGAGGATGAGGCAGAATTTCTGATGTTTTTGAGAATCGACCAAAAGCTTTTACTATCTTTGTGACATTGTGGTATTTTTTGCATCAGTTTTTGATCGTATTAAATTTTCACACGCAGTCACTCCTGGCTCGTTTGAACTTTTTTCGGCTTTCCTCTGTCGGGTTGTCCTGAAGGACCGAAAAAACATTTCTCTAACCCTTTACAGTTCGAGTCATACCATGCCTTTTCGTTTGGTTTGATACTCTTCATCCAATGAAGGACAAAGTTTCTCATTCCGAAGAGAATGGTGTCTGTAATCATATGAGCAGCGGCATCCACGTCGTTATCGAGGAAACATAACACTCAGTTAAGATTTCTAAAGAAGCTGTTAAGACCGCTCCTGTTGGCTTTCTCGTATTGCTATACGGTTCTTTTACGAATCTTTTCTCTAACTGTGTGGTCGGTGTACGAGAAATTAGCTGATATGACACAGTGGTCAGATGAGCCTAGAGGGGATAGCACATTGATTTTGCATTTGTCAGGGTGAGAAGTTAAAAACATGTCAGGAGTGTTGGCGGAATGACTACCAACTTTGGTAATTGCGTGGGCTCATTTACAAGCTGCGTCGAGTTGTTTTCCGAAGCGAAGATTTCAACTCACCGTCCTTCGGGTGTTGTCTGTCCAGAATGTCGAAGCGAAACCACCTAGAGTTGTGTACATATAAGTATTGAAATCGCCGGTCATAACGATTTCAGTATGAGGACATACGAATTCAATACTTTGACAGCGCACCAAACTCCTTAAAGGTCTAATTGCTGTCCTGTTTGGGGCTTCTGTAAATAAAGCAATAGTGGATAATTTGCTTACGGAGTAAGCATGGAATTGAATTCCGGATTGGAACAGGGACTATAATGTGGTGGAGTTTGGTAAACTACATCACTACACACGTAAATGGCGAGACCTCGGTGAGAGAAGAATAATGGCACTAGTTCGTAGTAGGGTAGCTTCAGATCTGTTAACGTACGTAGAAAAGTGGTTACTTTTAAGTCCGCGAATATTGGCTATATTCACTCTAAATTCCCGAGTCATTATAAAAAAAAAGTCAAACACAAAAGACACAAACGCCGACGATACTAAGCACAGCTGTGAAGTAAAAAATTTAGAATTGGTTTGCCGAATCAAATTGTTGTAGGTGTTATGCTTTACAACAATAGGAAAGGAGGCAGGAGATTTGGGATAATTGAATAAAAAGTGAACCTCGTCACTAAGTATGATATTGCGGATAAGAAAAAGGTAAGTGGCTAGGTTTCAAGATCATCAAGGACGAAACCATTAACTCTCGTCAAAGTCCATGATCCTGCGTCGCGGTGAAGGGGAAATAATTTCGCGAAATTTTAAACACATAATAAACACAAAAATCCCAAGAAGTTGAAATCCATGTTCGTCACATCACCACCGATTTAAAACCTACCTTTGACTGTGTCTGGAACAAGTTATACAGATTCATATCCAGCCTTTAAGCGAAACAAAAATTCTCTACTAGCGGATAGACGTGTGAAAAGCCTACATGGCAACCTTCTCACCGAATCATATTATTCGTTCCAGCTCAGAGAACGCCAGTGGGTGCTGCTTTAGAGGTTTGTTTATTTTGAAATTGATTTTTACAGCGACAACCAATTTTATAGCTGGCTTGTACTCAATTTGATTTCCTCATGAACACATGTACCTCAGAACAACGCCTTCTAGTTGTACAAATTTATTTCGAATTTTGAGGTTCAGTGCGCGAAACTTACCATAAGTTACGGCCATTTAACAGATGAGATAATAATTCATCTGAGCAAGTAATTGACTAATTGACAGTGCGCACCGAAGAAGCTATAGCTGCTAGTTAAAAATGTCCGCCCTTCCCATTCAGGCTTTAATATCACCGAAGACTATTCTAATGACATACCTCGTACATTGGTCGTAAGTTATGCTCAAGACCGCTGATTACAACAAATCCGCACACAAAGTGTTTTTTCTGTAGTAATCTCCGAAGTACATGTCACGGTTTTCTATCCTTTTTTTGCCTGGCCCATCTCACTGCACTTCCTTAATGGCGGTGTTATCTTGTTTATAGCAGAAGGACCCCTCTATTTGCTCGGACGCACCTGGTCTGCTCAAGGTTCGACATTCCGTATTCAGATTCAAACGCCAGCGTCCTCATTCATTTTGCGACTTTGTCAGAAGATCTATCTTTACTCGGGGCTTTTAGTTATTGCACAATAGTCGCCTGGTAGCTAACGCTACGCTCAATCTGTCCGTATATGACCCCTTGGGCGAAAGTTAGCAACCGACTTCAGCAATCCTTATTGACTTCAGCTCCAAGTAGGTTGAAGTAACCCACATAAGGTATCTGCCATACTCACTGTGCCATCATCTCCACAAAAGTTTTATGAGCTGATGCAATCATTGGTTCATATTTATTCAAAAATTATGTAGGCCAGAATGTTACGGTCAATGGGAATTGCAATACATTCATAGTAACTGACTTTTTCGTTTTGCTATTGAATGGCGGTTATATGGAAGATCTTGAACAATACGACAAGACATGCCATATAGTGCGAACCATAATCATTCTTGCTTACTTACTTCGATGGAATTACAGTTCAGGATGAACATATGGTTCAACCAACAAGGCTCTCCAGTTAATCCGGTCATTAATTAATTGCCTCCAAGGTTAGGCTTCCTCTGCTGCTCCGAGTTAGATTCGAAGACACTACGGGCCGGAACATTGGTGTCCAATCACCTTACATGTCCTAGCCGTCTCGGGCGACTGATCCGTAGTTTTCTAACTAGGTCTATGTCACTGTACAATTCGCATAGTTCGTCTTTGAATCTTCTCCTCCAAAGCCCATCGACTCAAACGGAACCGAATATGTTTCGAAGAATTTTTTCTGGAAACGACTGCAGATATCTTCATTCGCTTTCAAGTCCACGTTTCTGCGCCATAAAGTAGGACTGGGATGATCAAGGTCTTATATCGAATCTCCGTAGTTTTTCGGGGTAGGACCTTTCTACACAATTGCCTTCTTAGTCCAAAGGAACAGCGATTGGCAAGAGTGATTTTTCTTCTGCTGAGGTGTTGTTGCCAGAATTTATAGCAGATCTGTCGACTGTGACGTTCTGTCTAATTCGCCGATGATGTATGTCCTTTCTAGTTGACAAAATAAACCTTGCTGTGCCAGCATTTAACGCTAAACCCATTTTAGCAGTTTCCGTTTTAATACTAATGAACGCACTGGTGACAGCCAGCCGAGTTCGTCCAATTATGCCAATATCATCGGCGTACGCTAGTAGTAGCACAGACTTTTGAAAGATTGTGCCTCCAGTGCTCACATGTGAGTTTCGCATAATTATTTTACGTATGATGTTACGCGGCAGAGCGTCACCTTGTTCAAAACCTTTTTTGACATTAAAACTCTCGATTAAGTCCTTACCGACCCTTACGGAGTAGCGAGCATTCTTTGGCAAAGATGCCGAAACTAGACAATGGCTCTATATAGCTCGTCTCTACAATACATATGCTGCCATATGCTGCCTAAAAATAGATGAAAAGATGGTGGTGTTCGGTTAGGACTTCTTGAGTTTTTTACAGGATCTGCCAGATTGTGAAGATTTGGCTTCAGATATACGAGGGGCGTTCAATATATTCTCGGTATCGATATGAAGGAAAATGCGAATTCAATTTAAATTGTTTTTATTTTTCAATATGATCTCCCCTAACATCAATGCATTTGTTACATCTTGAGATAAGCTTTTTTAAACCCTCAAAATAATAAATTTCCTCTTTCTCTGCAAAATACCGACTTGAGTTCTTCATCATCCGAAAATCTTTTTCCACGAAGACATTTTTTCAAATCCGGAAACAGGAAATAATCACTAGGGGCAAGGTCTGGACTATAGGGTGGGTGTTGGATTTCTTCGAAACCACAATCTCGCGCAGCAACCTTGGAAACTCGCGCCGTGTGAACAGGAGCGTTGTCATGAAGAAGCAACACACCCGCTGCGAGTTTACCCCGTCTTTTCTTTTTAATTTCCTCCCGCAAATTATGCAAAGTGGAAGCGTAGGATGTGGCGTTGATGGTTTCACCTTTTTTTTTGTACTCAATGAGCAAGATTCCCTTTGAGTCCCAAAAAACTGTGGCCATGAGCTTTCGGGCAGACGGAGTGACTTTGAACTTCTTCGGGGGGTCTGTTCCTTTTTTATGCCACTGCATGGACTCTTGTTTGCTTTCAGGGTCATAGTGGTGGACCCATGTTTCGTCCCCAGTAACAATTCGATCCATAACACCGTCCGCGTTCTCACTACACATCTCCAAAAGCTCTCTACAGCATGCGATTCTCACTTTTTCTGAGGCGCTGTGAGCATTCGTGGCACCCACCTTGCACTGACCTTTGAAAGGTTAAGATGGTCATGAAGAATGGTGTGAATGGTACCAATTGAAAGCTTGGTGATCTCTGCCATCATTTTCACCTTTATTCGGGCATCCTCAAGAACAAGTTTTTCGACTTCTTTGATGCTTTCTCCCGTACAAGCAGTAGCCGGGGGGCCGGAGCGGGGATCGTCTTCAATGCTCTCTCTGCCTCTCTTGAACTCACTTGACCACTTTTGCACAGTTGATAATGAAGGTGCGGAACCCTGGTAAACAGCCACCATCTCTTCATGAATAGTTTTTTGACTTTTTCCTTGCTTAGTGAGAAATTTAATTACAGCGCGATGATCAATTTTCACCATCATCGCCTCAGTTGCCATTATGATTCTGTTTAACTAGAGATAAATCGCGAATTAATAATCACATTTATATGAAATTTTACATGAATGCACTAAAATAATAGTATTACTTGATAAATAAGTCAATTTATATATGCAACCACAGCTGCACCCCGATACCGAGAATATCTTGAACGCCCCTCGTATATCAGACCTTGCATCCGATTTTGAGGAGGGTTATACCTCTAGAGTTGACGCAGTTGAGGAGGTCTCATTTTTTGAGATCGGGCATACGGTGCTGAGATTCAATTCATCAAGTATACACTCTTCTGACCAGATCTCAAAAATAAGTTGGCGCATGCTAATCACAAAATCATTCCAACAGGTTTGGATACCAAGGCTGACAGCCTATCAGGTCCTGCTGCTTTGTTTGATTTCAGCTTAGATTTACTATCCTTAGTTCGCTTTGGTCTAAGTTGAATGGCCTATTCTGCCTGACGTGGGATGTTGGGCTTCTTCGGCGTTATACAGGCTGCAAAAAAAGGTGATCCATATTCTCAGCACTGACTGTGACTCTACTACAACGTTTAATTCTTCATCTCTACAGTCTCCTGTACGGCCCTCTTGCCGTGGCACGTCCTTTTTACCTGCTGATATAACTTCCGTACGTTATTCCTAGAGTACAAACTCTCAATATCTTCGAACGTGCGCTTCTCGTGCTCTTTTTTGCTCTTCTGGGGAAACTGATGTTGTTCCTCGTTCTTCGTTGCAGCACCGCCTTGTGGCTCCTTGTTTAGCTGCATGAGGCTGCCGGCATATTTTATCAATCCAGGGAATTTATTGGTGATTGTCGGGTGAAACCCAGAGCATCAGTTGCGATGTCTCTTATAGCACGCTGCTAGGGTTGCCACATCGTCCTCATTTCTACTTTTAAAATCGCATGTACGCATTATTATTCACTTATATATGTAAGTTTGTAAGTAGTGCAAATCAAAACTAAAAAATTAGTCTGTGTTGCACAAGTCACTTCGGTCTCAGCAAACAGCTGGAGCTCCTACGATGAGATCTACACCAAATACATGCTACGCCGACAAAGCAGGAGGCAATAATGTGTTTTGCTCCTTCTCGATCCTCGTGCAGGGACTCCCTTAACAATTATTATTATTTTTTTCGTTTAGTGGAAAAAAAACTCCGCACTTCATTGGGTCGAATGGTTTAGAGGGTCCTTATTTTCTGCTTTTCACTCTACTACTTTACTGGGTCCTATGCACCCGTATATTTAATTAAGTCCTGAACCAGCCCCTCTGCCATATTCCGGGAAATAATTATTTCTGAATAATTCGCCTGCATTAATTAAACCACGTGCGCCCTCATGAATCCAGAATTTTTTTTCTTAAGTTTGCACTATAAAACGAGTACTCCTAGCCCCGGGTTGGGCCGCAGGGATTGCTTTTGTCGAAGCGTTACCGCGTGGCGCCGTTCCCATCGTCTACCCTAATGGCGAAGCGTTGTGTTCACTGCTCGTATGTGCAATCCCACAAGATTCCATTAAACTGGCGTGATTTACTTGTGTGCATTTATCGGTGTTTGTAATTATGAAATCCCACTCCTTGGAAGCACCTGTCACGTATGCAGATATACCAAGTACCAAACTCTATGCACTACCAATTGCATCCCCCGATCCGAGGACACCTCTTTTGTTAACACTTTGGACTGCAATTTGCAAATTGCACAAATGGTGAATAGTAGGTGAATTCACCCCATTCCCAATCCCAAAAAAGTGAAATGGGTTCCAGCATAGGCACTAGGCACAATGGTTCTCTAAAACTGGTGCTGGGAGTGTTCTCTTGAGCCAGGACTTTCCGTAGGTAAGTAAGCATTTCTACATGTTGCCCTGACGGGGAGAAGAGGAATGTTTTGCAACTGAAAGCTAAAGTCGCTGATGTGGATGAATGTATGGGAGAATTCTAGGGGCTGTGATGGACTGCTCGCATTTAATTAAATTTTACATTCGCTTGGCATTTTTTGTTTGTTTGACAAACTGCACTGCACTGTGAGTGGAGTTCGGAGCTCGTGAATTCGGGAACAGCTTGGTAGGGTTTACATTGATTTGCAGGTTAACAGCTGGCTGAGTGAAGAGATTTATTTTGTTGGTCATGCAGGGTAAATCTATCTAGCTGACAAGATTTTAGCTTGTTCAGAAGAGAAGTCCTTCTATGGAGATGATTTATGAACTGGTTGCTAGTTGCGTATTTTTTGTGAACTTGAATGGAATGATTGAATACTGTGTTGAAGAGAAATACGACGTACATGAAGGTTTTGGGTAGGACGTATACTTGCACATCAATATTTGGAATTGAGGGTTTTTCAATAAGCGCCCTTAAGTGTCGATACACTTTCGGCACTATAGTTCGTATTGAAGTAAGGCAACAACCAACAACTGCCTCCAATTTCGCAGGACAAGTTGATTTCGGTTAATTTCTACTTATAAACGCAACATTTGGTAGGGTGTTTATTTTAGATCAGGACAATGGCCACTCTATTGAGTTTATTGGATGGGTGCCATTACAACCGAAATACGGGCATACGGATTCTGCAGATGGCTCGCATAAGACCCAATCTGGAAGTCGAATTTTTGAACTCATCTGCGAGCATATGGTGTCGTGGAGTCCCAAGTCGTCTTTGGTTCATCAGTGAAGACTAGTGACTTCACACATTCCCGCAGAAAATAATCCAAAGGTGTTATGTCACACGATGTTGGAGGCCAGTTAACATGTTCATTTCGCAGATTATGTGTTCATGGATTGTATTGATTGTATTTTTTTTTTCCACAACACCACGTTACCAACTTAGGCTTATTTACTTTGCGTCGGAACGGAATATCCCTATAGCAGACTCACGGTTTTTTCATCTCAATATACACAAGGGGACATGGCGGTCTCCGGATCATGAAACGCTATATCAAATTCTTCACATTGCGATCGACATAAGACATGCCTCCAGTACTCTGAATGTCCGAACCTTTCAGGCAGCCAACATTGACTCGGATCACCAAGGATTTCCCAAGCGCCACAACAAAGAAGAACTACTGTGAAAAGGTATAACGTAGAAAAGCTGCAATCGCCAGAGACCGCCCAACATGCATCCCGAAGTCTCTCAAAAAATTTGAACTATGCCATGTTGCAAGTGTTAAAACCAGTAGCAACGATGACAACGCCGCAACAGATGTGCTGGGTTTCAGCCGACCACCACAAAAAAACCTCTGGTTTGACTATGACAGTAGACAAGTACATGTAGCCAAGTAAGATGCATATTTGGGTGAGCTACATCGAAGGATGAGTGGCGTGATGAGTGAGACATGAAGAACATCGGCTTCTCTAGAACGACAAAAAACAGCACGAGAAGCGTGCGATAGTAGATATTAAGAGTTTGTCTTCCAGGAATAATGCACAGGAGTTTAACCAACAGGTAAAAATAACGTGTTAAGGCGAGAGGGTCTATACAGAAACCTGTAGAAATGAAAAAGGAAACCTTGCAGTAGAATTACAGTCGGTGCTGAGAATATGGAACAACTTTTTTTGCAGACTGTATAATGGCGACGTAGCTCAACATCTTGCCATCAGGTAGACTAGACCATTCAATTTAGACGATGATACCCAAAATTTCTCTCCACCTGACCAAAACGAAGTAAAGATAGCTTGCTTAATCTGAGCTATCAGCAGCTGTACCTGCCGACTTACCGGCCAAAGCAGTTGGAAATGATTTTGTGGAGACCATACACCCTCAACTGCCATATTGTGTGAAAGTCTGAAGCCCTTCGTCAAAAACCTTGATTAGTCCCTTTCAATGCGATTTCAGACCAGGAAAGTCCACAATCGACCAAATCTTAACACTCTGGCAGATCCTGGAAAAAACTCAACATGTCCAACTCGATTTCAAGGCCGCATATGACCAAATTTAATTCCAAGCCAGTACAATGTCTCAATTCATAATGAAATAGTAGGCACGGTTTTTCACATGCCATCATTTTCAACTACTCTTCCTGCCGCCCTAACAATGGTAACCGCCGCCGCTCCACGAAAACTGCTCAAACAATTCGGAACTTCATGGACCCCCTCCGAATGGAAAATCAGAGTCGGAAGTTGGAAAAGGGAAACCATACGGCATTCTACGTTGAAAGTGCTCCTCAACACGCTGATGCTACTTGGGTGCGGGTTTCTTCTTAACTTTCTACACCACCAAACCTAGCTAGCAACTTATTTCCTAACTTAAAAGTGGAGCTAAGTCCACTAATTTTATTAACTCCCATACATTAAACCTCACATCTCATCCGTCGTCCAACTCCATGTCCAACCATTTATCTCCATTTCGCTCCTCAACTGCCCCTATTCTTGATCCCTTTTTTCACTCCAAAGTTAAACTAACACAGCAAACCAATGGCACTACAGAAAGTCGTTATGCACTCTCTAGGCTTAGAGAGAGAAAGATATATGAAAACATTCGTCCATTTCTTGCCTATCTACATGACAGATCGGACCCGATCTGTTACGATGGGAAGACCAAAACCAGCGTCATAGTTTCCATCCAGCAGGAAGGCCACCCTACCTACCCTATCAGTCTCAGGAACATTTATGTTAGGTACCACGAGCTTTTTAGTATGTCCTCTCAGAAAATGGCAGCCAACCTTGCTTCTGCTACTACGTCCACTCTAAGCCAGTCTGACAGTGAAGCCGAGCCGACCACGATCCATTTTTTCGTCCATCCATCCATCCACCTCACACCTCCACCGCACAACTACCAGAATGTAAGAGGTCTTCACTCTAAAACCAATGCTGTCCTATGCCAATCGCATGCTCTTCCCTATGATATTTACGCCCTGACTGAAACCAACCTGATTCCCGACATGAAGAACCAAGAATTGTTCCCCTGTTTTTAATGTTTTTCGCAACGGCGAAATCCGGCCGAATGATGATTCCCCCTGTCGAGGCGTCTAACTGGGGATCCGTAACAGCCTTAACTCTTTTCTTCATCCTCTAAAGTCGACTTTTTCGCTATAAAAATATCACTCCCTTTAAAGACCCTTTACGTTATGTGTTGCTACATCCTACCAGCTCAAACTATTGCATCCTACCAACTTGCTATCGATGCGATCGACCAGACAATTGGCTTATCTGACTCAATTGACGATATCCTTGACGATATCCTTGACTGCCAACTCAGCTTCTTAGATCGCTTAACAGACTCAAGTCTATGCTAAGTCAGACTTTAGACCCTATCTCTCTCAAAAATCGATAACTACCACCCTCCCCTTCTTCTCTCGTTTTTTCATGACTCTTCTGTCCAGTCCACTTGCCCCACAACTCTCTCATCCTACGACTGTCATAAAGCAAACTTTCGCTAAATCAGTGACTATCTCAGCAGATCCCCCTTCAACTTTCACAACCTATGTATACATGACGCCTTATCTATTTTTTATAGAGAAACATTTAATTAGTTTCCGCTTTACGTTCCGTTTTCCCGCCTAAAACATCATCTACTAGTCCTCACTGATATAATTGCAAGCTTCGCTCCTTACGAAATAAGACAAACAAGTTATGGGCTGTTTTCCTTCGCACCAGACCTTTTCCGACTATTCCAACTATCTTGCACCGAACTTTACGATTCCCTTTACCAGCGCTACCTTAACAATGCGCAAGTCAACTTTATTAACGACCCAAAGGTTATGGAGGATCGCTACCTTGCTTCCCTCTCTTTCAACAACAAGTCATCAACCGATCCACTCACCATTGCCAACCTATTTGCCACCTGTTTTAAACAATCCCTCACCAACGACTCCTTGGTACCAGATCCATTCTATTTTAAGTAATTACTGAACTTCTCTAGCCCATTTCTCTTTCACACCTTGGACCCATCTTATACCGAATATAAGTTACACCAACTTAATGATGAATTCACACCCCGCCCAGATGGCCTTCCTGCCATATTCCTTAAAAAAATGTTCTTTCTCTCTTTCGTCTATCCCTTTCACAAGGGAAATTTCCTCAGGCTTTGAAAACCTGCTTCATAACCCCGATCCACCAAAAACAATCAAAGAACGAAATAACAAACTATCGCCCAATAGCTAAACTGTTCCATATGCCCAAACTCCTCGAAAGTATTTTGTGCTCTAAGCTTCATGGCTTCCTGAAGGGTAGGTCAAACACTACAAATCTCATTGAATTGGTATCCTCTACCCTAGAGAATGGCAACGAGGTCGATGTATTGTAGTTGCAACCGATTTTAGCAAGGCCTTCAGTAAATCCTCTCATCAATTAATACTCTTCAAATTGTCGGCTTTGAACCTATACTGTTAAAATGGATATCCGCTTACCTCGAAAACCGTTTTTACAGTGTTGGTTTTTAGGTCAGCCCATTCGGCACCATTTTTGGCCACCCCTGGAGTTCCACAAGGCAGCCATCTCGGTCCTGTTCTTTTATCGATAGGATTATCAAACACTCGTCTGTCTCCCTTTACGCTGACAATACCACATTTTTCAAAACCATTTCCTCTCCCTATGACTCCTTCCTCCTTTAACAAGACCTTAATAGTTTTTCGATCTGGTGCCTCTAAAATTGTTTGGAACTTATATTAAGTATACCCAAATGTCAATCCATCACCTTTTCACATAAGCGGCATCAACCTCCTCCCCGACTCTATCTTTTCCACAACCAACCTATGTCCTCCATTCAATCTCTCCGCGACCTTGGCACTTTGTGTGAGAGGGAGCTCAACTTCCGTTTACATATGGATGGGATAGTCCTTAATGCCAGCTCTGCACTAGGTCTTGTAAAACTGTGGTCCAAAGAATTCACCAACCCATACGTGACCAGGTTCCGCTATATTAGCTTTGTTCGCGCCCTCGTAGTGTGGTCCCCATATCATCGTGTTCATATCTCGAGAATCGAAAGCATACATCGCCGTTTTTTCGATTTGCTCTTCGAAGACTGGCGAAGGCTCAGTTTCACTCCAAACTGTAATGCTACCTAAGTAAGTAAGTAAGAAGTACATGCTGAAGAAATCGTAAAACTCAAATGCGACCAAGTCCGGAATGACAGAAAAAAAAATAAAACGGACCCCTTGTATCGTAATAACCTACAACGTCAATGGAACTCATCCTCAAAAGGAACATTAACCCTAGAACGACATGCAGAATATTGATGTATCTAATCAAGATGATGTCAATGAACAATCCACACCTACTTATGTTCAGGAAGCTGTAGGAACGTCGAAACGAGCTTGTGAGAATTTGGTAATTACACCACCATCATCGGTTATGAGGGGTAATAATAAATATATTTGGTCTTCCGAATCGTCTTCGTCAAAAAAGTATCGAGAAGAACTCCTTCGAGAAACATAGTCTATATTATGCCAGGACCAAAAGAAGGAGCCAAGGGCATTGTAGATCCTTTGAAGTGTTTTGAACTGTTTTTTACTTCAAAATTGATGGATGAAGTATTTCTGCGCACTAATGAATATATTGACCTAGCAGCTACTAAGTATAAAATTCAGAATACCCCTGCATCACAGATCACAAAAGTAGAACTCCGTGCTCTCCTTGGCATATTTATCTTGAGCGGTGCATTAAAAAATAATCACTTTTCAACTGATGAACTGTTTGATTCTAGTATTTGTGGACCCCAAAATATAGCTGCAATGAGCTGTAAACGTTTTGAATTCCTTGTCAAGTGTCTGCATTTCGATGATCGCAATACTCGAGACGACAGGAAAAAGTCTGATAAATATGCGCCTATCCGATATACTTGGGAAATTTTTATCAAACAGTGTAGAGATATTTATAAACCAGGCTCGTATGTAACAATAGATGAACAACCTTTGGCGTTCAGGGGACGTTGTCCAACCGGCCAAATACGGAATAAAAATTGTTTTAGTATGCGATGTAAGATCGAAATATATGATTGATGCTTCACCCTATTTAGGAAAAAACGCCGATTCAACTATAAAGGAAGCATTGGGTTCTTATTATTGTAAGCTGCTAACAAAGACTATACATTGAACAAATCGCAATTTAACTTGCGATAACTGGTTTACTTCGATACCGCTAGCTGAGCAATTGCTTCAATCACCGTACAACCTCACTCTTATTGGAACAATTCGCAATAATAAGCCAGAAATTCCAGAAGAGTTCAAGCCTAATCCATCACGACCTGTTGGGTCATCTCTTTTTGGATTCAACGATAAGCTCACTCTTGTTAGCTAGAAGCCAAAGCCTCAAAAGACTGTTCTTCTGTTATCGACGATGCACGACCTGGCTTCCGTTGACCCCGTTGCCAGTAAGCCAATAATAGTTCAATCATATAATGAAAATAAAGTTACTGTAGATACTTTTGACCAGATGTGTGGTCACTCAAGCTGTAACCGTAAAACCAAGCATTGGCCACTTTGCTTATTCTATGGAATGTTGAATATGGCTCTACTAAACAGCTATGTAATTTACGTATCCAATTGTGAAGTTTTAAAAGTAAAGCCAATGTCAAGAAGAGAATTCCTCAAAAAATTGAGCAAGGACCTTTGTAGCGACTAGTGCTCCATCTGTTTGCACGAAAGGCCTCGTATGCAGAAAAAAGTACGTACAGTAATTAGTAACGCAATCGATCATAATACTGAGACTGACGATGATACAGACGAGTCAAGTATAAAAAAGGGCCAAAGATCAATATGTGATTTCTGTCCTCCGAAATTGAGGCGTATGAGCGTTTATTTCTGCGCAAAATGTAAGAAAACTTACTGTTTAGAACATAGATCACCCGACTGTTGGCAATGTGATGTAAAAAAGTGGGTGGAAAATCCACAAAATTTATTTTGCTCTGCACAAGTTTTTTCAAGCTATACGCCTTATATTATTTTTTTAATATGTTAATTCGATTTAAGGGCTGTAAGAAACAGACTTTTTTTTTATTTCGAACTGATTTTTATTTATTTTTTTAATTTTTTTGTAAAAGATCTCTTCATACCATAGACTAAAATATGTGATCTCCAAATATTTCTAATATTTCTAATAGTTTTAACATATTTAATATCGAATTGTTTTTTGTCAATTCTTATTGGCAAAATGAAATGTGCGTTTTTTATAAAAGTTGCCTCACAGGCGAAGTTTACCAATGAAGAGTTAAAAAATATGTTTACCATTCTAGGTTTAACACGTTGTCTTATACCTGCAAGCGATGTATGGGTTAAATGGATTCCATCGACGAAACAAATTCTTTCCGACTAAATTTTTGGCGGGATATGGGGACAATTGGTGAACAGACGCAAGTTTGCCTATCGAGTAGCAAAGTTAAAGGTTTTAATCTTCGACAAATATGCCAGCGCTACATTTTAGGTCGGTTCAACATCCGATCCGTCTAAGTCCAGTCCTAAAGCCTGCTTTAAACCAGAAACAATCAATACCAGTTTCTTACGCTATGAAAATTCACCTCTCCCCAGCAGTTTTAAAAGAACGTAACAAAAATGTTTACCATAAAGCGGCAACTAACTTGAATATTTCCCTTAATTCTAGAATATTTTAAGAGTCCTTGCAAAATACATAAAAAAGAAACGAAGGCAAAAACTCTGAACAAACGAATATAACTCATCTCGTTCGTTTATAGACATCTTCAATGTTTGCCAAGAAATCCGTTCTCTCTATAAGTCGCACAAAATACCAACTGAAATTGTAGCCCCTGGTTCTTGGAGAGTGTCCAAAAGTTCTTAAACCTCACAATATCATAATTCACCAAGGAGTTCCCAATGTCTGATACGATTTCCCATTCACCATTTTCCATTTGCATACCAGGGCCAAAACAGTCATAATGCCAGCACAGGGAATACCCAAATTCCCAAGGACACAAGTGGCTCATCCTTCTTTAGTCGATACTTGTGCATGAACGAAAACATATGTATGAAGAAGGACTGTAACTAGTCCTTTCCTCCTGATTGTCGTCATAAAATTCTTAAATTTTGGTAAAGCTTTCTCCAACTACTCGTATGTACGAGTATGCTTGCGCATAAAGTCTGCCATTCTACTGCACAAAATACACCAGAGCCATTCTAGAGGTGGTTTCTGATGGGCGGATTGGGGAGTGGCAAGTCTTCCTTAAATGATTTACGAGTATGCACCCTAACGTCATATGGCCAAGGCAATTTTATTGGCTCAGGATAGCAGTAAAAGTCCTAAAGCCATTCTATCCAATCGATGTTCGAAGTTCATTGACATGCACACAATCCGACCATATGCAAATTTTAATCGCCAATAATGATGATCCCGTAATGTAGTGCACACGAGTCGTTGATGAATGAGCCACATAATGCCGTCTAATCGTTGATCCCTTTCAGCATGTCCATCTGCACAAGGACTGCAGTATTGAGTGCCGAGTAACTCAATTTGGTCACCACCGAATGATGTTTAAATTAAATTATTGGCTAAGGGAGGTGTTCGCCCCTTCGGAGAACAAAGGCAGTCGGCGTCATAGTCGTGGTAGGAGCTATAGGTTATACGACAGTTAGAGCTGAAACTGAAGTCATCTCTCAGAGCATACCATAACAACAGGATGATGATGGAGGTTCGTTCAAAGGACCTTCGATTCAATTAGCTATTCAATGGTCGAACGTCTAAACACTAAATGCCACTGATTATTGGTTACCAGAGTGTACAATACACAATACACCCTAAGAGCCACCCAAAGATTCCAAGGGGGTTGATTAAAGTTGCATCAAGCGGTATTCCTCCTGAATTAGCCCCTTTTGTTGAGATCCTTTGAATGGATGGCTTATAGTGTACACAGAGACTGATTTGAATGGTAAACAAAAGGATGTCGATATACATTGTGTTAAGCCACTTTTCTCACTCCCTTCACACAAACAAATACGAGTACACACACACAATCCACTCACTTAGCGATGCAGCTTTGATCTATATGTACGAGTATGATGTCATTTTACTATTGGGGATAGTAAAGTTGTTATTGAAGCTGAAGTTGGATATCCTTTGAAGGACATAAAACGAAATTCGGACGTGTTCTGCATCGAGAATTCTCTGATTTTAAGTTGTTCCATGGTGTGAAAAGTTTACCAGTTTCCTGCACTTTAATTAACGAAACTCTCTAGAGTACCCATATCGATTACCAATTTAACTTTGTCGGATTGAAGGTGGATTAGTCTGATGAACTAACTCAATTAAGGGTTTTCGAGTGAAGATATCTGATACTTGCATGGTAAAGCCAACAGGTGGGTAGTAAAAACTATTTAATGAAACTCCACTTTGAGTTTGTGACCAAACCGGATTGAAAATGACATGTTTCTCAGTAATGAAAGGACACTGAACAAGTGAGGACTTTGTCAAAAGTTCGATAGTTGGTACGAGTAGAAAAGCCAGTTGATTAATAGTGGACATCATTTGAACGTGGTTTAAGTTGGGAATTCTAATTAATTCACATTGCGGCCGGAGTTAAATGACATTAATGAGCAAAACTAAGTATTAGTTGAAGAGAATTTAAAGTAGAACAGTCCTAAGAATGTACACTTGTGGCACATGCTATAAATGCTGGGAGATCTGCAGCATGTCCTATGTCTGGGGCAAACATCATTATTGGTAGAGTGTGGAAAACCCAAAGGATATGGTTAATGATCTGAGAGCACGAACTACTATTTTGACTAGATAAGGCTACCGTAGCAACATATACGCATATTTGTACATCCCACTTAGTAACGCTGAAATAGGGTCGGTGATAAGAGTTCTGAAGAAAAACAAGCCAGTTGCCATAGACGGAACTTTTCCAAGCCTCGTTCTACGCTTCGGGGGAATTCCTACAGCAACCAATTAGGAAAGTGTTGTACGAGTATATTTGGTCAGTCTGGTAATACCACTAAGCCTCGACTGTTGTCAGCACGGTTTCAACTTCTCTTCTGACTTTTGACAACTGTCAGCAAACTATTTTTTTTGGAGAGCACCTCGCGGTCGACTTTCTGATTCTTGTAAGAAGTGGACTACAAACAATTTTGAATAACTTAAATAATTAGTGAACTTACCTTTCACTATACAACACTGGCGACAAGGATCAAACATAAATTCAACGGAAAATAAAGATGAACGAAGGCGTGGGCGAGAGAACTGGAATTGCTAACCCCAATGATATGACGTCCGCACATACGTTCGGGAGGTTAGATCAATTCCAACCATCGATGTCTTGGAACAACTACAAGGAGAGGATGGAATTCTACTTTGAGGCCAATGGCATTAGGAATATTTCTACGTTGGTGTCGGAGAAACGATTTATGAAGTTATACTCTTGCTACTGACACCACTGGGGTCAAATAATTTGACTTTTTAAGAAATTCTTAAAAAGTTAGATGTTCATTTCCACCCAAAACCAAACGAGATCATTCAACAGAGATAAGCTCAGGACAGTAATAGGAATCCTGACAGGACACTGTCTCCTGCTGAAACACGCAAAGAGACTCAAGTTGTCAGATACGGATTTTTGCAGATTCTTCGGTGATTTACAAGCTGTTGAGGACATAACACACATACTGTGTGATTGCGAGGCAATATTGCGTAGTCGAATAAAATTTTCAGGAAAACAGTTTTTCCAAAAACCTAGAAGAAATAGACGGCATGAGATTCAAAGGCCTTCTTGGCTTTTACAAAGAAATTGAGTGTTTCACTAGGGAGATTGTTTAGGTTTTTTCCATTTGAAGATAAATTCAACTGGTTCCACAGGGATCACGATGGGCCCGTTTTGGTGTTTAGTGTCTGAATGATGGCATAGCCATCAAGTCTTAGAAATGCGCTCTGTATAGAAGAGAATCCTCTGAAAAAAGTTAGCTTTTATGCGTGTTATGTAAGAACACAGTACACACCGCAAACTATCGGGATTATCCTAAGTTCCAATACATAAGAAAAGTAAATCTGGCTCAGCATCAAAACATACCTCTGACGATCACAAGTTCTCATACAAACGACGGCCAGTATTACCTACGTTATTTGTTTCTCAGGTTCCTGCGCCTAGAGTACTCAAAACTTCAGCAGAAGCATGCTGCTACCTTGCTCTCTACCCAGGGACATATGGCTCAGCTACAATGCCAGATACAGGATCAGGCTTTATACACTACTATTGGATCTAACTCACCTCCAGTCATATACAAATTGCGTAGCGGACCCTTAAGGTCATTACGTTGAATATTAATTCACTAATAAGGATCGAATGAAGAGCCGCACTGCTTAGGCTGCTTTAAGACCAAGCCCCTGATGTGCTTTTGAGTAACCAAATGAGGCACAAAAGCTATACACCTGTCACCTACGCAACTCCAAACAAGGAAATAATGCTGCAAACTTCTTGAGAAAAGGCTTGCAATTTAAATGAGTGTGCAGCTGTTTTATGCGTAGGTTTCCGTTGTACTTCAATTTCAGTACAATTCAATTTATTGGAACGGTTAAATCAGGTCATTTTGCCGGAGAGTGGAAATCTCCAAAATGAGAGATAAGGCGACTCGGAGATGCAGCTCTCAGAATTTCGGTTGTGTGCCATTCTGTTGGAACCACATGTTCTCCAGTCCCAATTCATCCATTTGAGGAAGGAGAAAGCTGTTAAGCGTGGCTCTGTAGCGCTCGCCGTCCACAGTACAATTAACTGTCAGTCTGTGTGGATGTGTTTTTTCTTTTTCTCCCGTATACCGAATTCATTTAGTTTTCCACTTTCCTTCAAAGCCCTGTAAACTGCCGGCTCAGTATTTCCCGTCGTTGTTCGTCGCCCTAGTTTTGTCTGCCGATTCCCACAAATTCAGCTGTGCAAGTTGACCCCAAAAACAAAAAAAAAAAATATTAATATTGTCGACCTAGTTTTACTTTAATAATCAAAAAATGAAAAAGTGCTGTGCTAGTGTTCTTTGCTCAATTGTTGACCCCAACGCCGAATGGGTAGCCTGCAATGGTCTCTGCGGAAAATCTTTCCATCCATGCAATATGCATCGAACTTACCCAGAGATCCATTACCTACCTCAAGGAGTATTGCAGCCTCCTCAATTTTTGCTGCGACGAGTGCAAAGAGGTCACCTTGGCTCACGTTATGCTGGCAATTAAATACAACAACGAGTCTATCAATGCAATGCTAACGGAGAATGGTCATATTAGCAGAACAATTCTTGACAGAATTGAAAAGATTGACGACTCAGTAAACTGCATTGACAGCAATGTGGAAGCTTACAAGTCCACCGGAAGGATGATCGAAAACCAACTGGCAGCGATGCAAAATCTGCACAAAAACCAATCTAATCAAGACAACGAGAGCGAAGTGATCAAATATCACTTAGATGGATTAAAAATATTCATTAAAACAAATTTCGCCAACTTCCTTAAATCCGACGTACTTACCCACATAAACGACTCTATCAATCTTCTCTGTACAGATCTTGACTTGCTTTTTCAATCCTCCTGTAAAACAATACATACCACCCCGCATCCAACAGATCCTACGCTCGATGACCTGACCCTAAAATTGATTGATGTCAGCGAGGAACTCATAGCTTCCCACAAAATCGATGGTATACCCGACCAAATTCAATTCCAAGCTACGAGCAGTTCCGCGTGTAATGTCTCAATTCGTAACGAATAAGTCGACCTGGAGTCGTACATGCTTAACTACTCCTCCCACCGCCCTAACAACGGAAACAGAAATTGCGCTGCCTTTACCAGCTAGTTTTCCGTCCGGCGCCGAACTATTCAAACAATTCGGAACTTCATGGAACCCTTCCGAATGGGAAAGCAGACTCGAAAAACTGAAAAAGGGGAACCATCCGGCTTTCTACGTATAAGGTGCTCCTCAACACGAAGGTGCTGCTTGGGTGCAACATTTCTTTCACCGAAACTATGCTATCACCATTAGCGAGTGTCAGATGATTTCCCCTGTTGACTCCAAAAGTACCTGCAGCTTCAAAATCAACATCCCAACCAAATATTCTAGGTTGTTCCCTGCTACCCCTGGTAAGTCTACTAAACCAGGGAAGATAAGTATCACGAAATGTTCCGAGGAACAAGAAAACCCATGTGTCGACGACAACAAAAATTCTAAAAATAAATGTAGTATCAATGATAAGCTTAAAAAAAGGCCCCTGTCTAACTCCCTTCCAAAATAACAAAGAAATATCCCAACAAAAACCGAAGCTCTAATCACGATCCTAACTGGAGCTTGAAAACAAACCTATTCACCAATTTTAGTCCTTCCTCCTCACTTATCCGACATAAATTCCTTACATATCAGCCTTCTAATTACCTAATTCCCTCCGTTCCACCCAAGCCCCCGCGCCAACACTTCTCTTTCAACTTAACCCCAACCACCCATATTATCCCTTCTCAACCTACTACGCTGCCAAACCCAGCTAGTAATTCATTCTTTGACATCAAAACTGGAGCTAAGTACCCTAATTTTATTAACTTCCATACCCTAAACTCTACATCTCATCCCTCGTCCAACTCTATATCAACCATTTATCTCCAGCCCCCTCCTCCATTGCCACTATCCTTGATCCCCATTTCCCGCCAACAGTTAAACTGACACAGCAAGCGAATGGCACTACAGAAAGCCGCTATGCACTCTTTAGGCTTAGAGAATGAAAAATATACGAAAACATTCGTCTCTACATGACAAATTGGACTCGATCTGTTTCGAAGGGAAGACTAAAACCAGCGTCATGGTTTCCATCCACCAGGAAGGCCTCCCTACCGACCCTATTAGTTTCAGGAACCTTTATGTCAGGTGCCACGAGACGAGATTTTTCGCATGTCCGTCCAGAAAGTGGCAGACGATCTCGCTGCATTCGGCCAATGCGTCCACTCCCAGCGAGTCTCACACTTACAGCGAAGCCGAGCCGACCACACCTTCACCCCACAACATCACCTTTACTTTTTACTACCAGCATGTAAGAGGTCTTCGCTCTCAAACCAATGCTGTTCTACGCCAATAGCATGCTCTTTCCTATGATATTTACGCCCTGATTGAAACCATTCTGATTCCCGACATAAAGAACCAGGAATTGTTCTCCCTACTTTTAATGTTTTCCGCAACGACGATTCTACCCGGCCAAATGATGATTCCCCCTGCCGAGGAGTCCTATTGGCGTTCTACAACAGCCTTAACTCTTCTCCCAATACCATTTCTTCACCCTATAGAGTCGACTTTGTCACTCCACCTAAAGTCCCTTTACGTTATGTGTTGCTACATCCTACCAGCTCAACCTATTGAATCCTACCAATTTGCTATCGATGCGATCGACCAGATAATTGACCTGTCTGACTGTATTGACGATATCCTTGTTATCGACGACTGCCAACTCAGCTTCTTAGATCGCTTAACAGACTCAAGTCTATGCCAAGTCAGCGGTATATCCAACTACTTGGGCAGGCAATTAGACCTTATTTGCACAACAGATTCAATTAACTCCTCAGTCTCACTTTGTCCCCTATCTCTCTCAACAATCAATAACTACCATCCGCCCTTTTTTCTTTCGTTTTGTCATAACTCTTCTTTCCAGTCCACTCCCCTCACAACTCTCTCATCCTACGACTTTCATAAAGCAAACTTTCACTAAGTCAGTGACAAGGGGGATCTCCCCCTTTAACTTTCACAACCTAAGTGTAAATGATGCCTTATCCATTTTTCATAGAGAAATATTTAATTTTTTCCGCTTTAAGTTCCGTTTTCCCGCCTAAAACATCATCTACTAGTCCTCCCTGGTATAATCGCAAGCTTCGTTCGTTACGAAATAAGAGAAACAAGTTATGGGCTGTTTTCCTTCGCAGCAGATCCTTTTTAGACTATTCCAACTATCTTCGCGCTTATTTTAATTTCACCGAACTTTACGATTCCCTTTACCAGCGCTACCTTAACAATGCGCAAGTCAACTTTATAAACGACCCTAAGTTTATGGAGGATGGCCACCCCCTTCCCTCTCTTTCAACAAGTCATCAACCGTTCCACTCACCATTGCCAACCTATTTGCCACCTTGGTACCAGATCCATTCTATTTTAAATAATTACTGAACTTCTCTGACCCACTTCTCTCTCATACCTTGGACCCGAATATAAGTTACACCAACTTAATGAAGAATTCGCACCCGGCCCAGATGGCCTCCCTGCCATATTCCTCAAAAAATGTTCTTCCTCTCTTTCGTCTAACCCTTTCACAAGGAGAATTTCCTCAGGCTTGAAAAACCTCCTTCATAGCCCCGATCCACAAAAAAGGATCAAAGAACGAAATAACAAACTGTCGCCCAATCGCTGAACTCTTCCATATGTCCAAAGTATTTTGTTCGAAAGTATTTTGTTTGAAGCTCTAAGATTCGAATGGAAATCACTTACTTCCCCTAGACAACATGGCTTCCTGAAGGGTAGGTCAAACACCACAAATCTCGTTGAATCCGTATCCTTTGCCCTCTCTGCCCTAGAAAATGGCAACTAAGTCGATGTATTGTAGTTGTAACCGATTTTAGCAAGGCCTTCGATAAGATCTCTCATCGATTAATACTCTTCAAATTGTCTGTTCTTGGCTTTGAACCCGTACTGTTGAAATGGATATCCACTTACCTCAAAAACCGTTTTTACAGTGTTCGTTTTAGGTCAGCCTATTTGGCACCATTTTTGGCCACCCCTGGAGTTCCACAAGGCAGCCATATCGGTCCCCTTCTTTTATGTATTCAATAAATGATCTCGATAGGGCTATCAAACACTCGTCTGTCTCCCTTTACGCTGACAATACCACATTTCCTCTCCCTATGACTTCTTCCTCCTTCAACAAGACCTTGTTAGTTTTTCGATCTGGTGCCTCAACAATTTTTTGGAACTTAATATACCCAAGTGCCAATCCATCACCTTTTCACATAAGCGGCATCAACTTCCTCCCTGACGCTACCTTCTCCACAACCAACCTATGTCCTCCACTCGGCACTTAGTGTGAGAGCGAGCTCAACTTCCGTTTACATATGGATGGGATGGCCCTTAAAGTCAGCTCTGCACTAGGTCTTGTAAAAGGGTGGTCCAAAGAATTCACCAACCCGTACGTCACTAGGTCCATCTATATTACCTTTGTTCGCCCCCTCCTAGAGTACGCCAGTCAAGTGGGATCCCCATATCATCGTGTTCACATCTCGACAATCGAAAGCATCCAGCGCAGCGATTCTTTTATTTTGCCCCCCTATTAAAAGCGTCTCATCCTTATTAACTTAAACACCCGGAGCCAACAAGGTGTATTGGCTCTTCGTGGGTTATACATGGATTTACAGTGCCTGAGAAGTGATAATTTTGCTTATTCACATATTCACAGAGATGAAAATTGGCCTCGTCGCTCATGATGATTTTCGATGAAAACTTGTCTCCCTCGTGGTCGAGATTCAGTATGGCTTGAGCGTAGGTTACACGACCATGGCGGTTAACAGCTAACAGCTGATGCACTTTCTGCACTTTATAAGGCAACATTTTACAGTCTTTCACTAAAATTCTCTGTAAGGACCGCTTATTGATACCCAAATGCGTGGAACGTGGTCTGGTCGATACTCCGGAGTACTAGCGATATCCTCCACCACAGCTGGGATATTCTCAGAACGACGTCTGCTCCGGACCTAGCCAGACCTGGCAGCATCTCGTGTTGTCCCATACTCTTCTAGGTGAGCGACTAAACATCATAGTATTTGACCAGTTGGTGTCGAACGACCGGGAAATCTTCGCTGAAATTCACTTTGCGCCAACACCACCGACAAATTATTCCGCGTTCTTTCGGAGTATAGCGATTCATGTCTTGTTGACGTGTATTTTGTATCTGTTTACTTCACAAATGTGAAAGTAGGATACTTGTCGATATTTGCAAAAAATTATAGTGTCTTCCGATAGGGCGATGACTTTTGCGCCACCTAGTACATTATTATTGTATAAAATTAGTCTTATCTGCTTATTGATTTCGTTGAGGTCAAACAGCCACAACTTAATTTTTCTATTGCCGATAAACGATTCCTTATTTCAAGAGATAACCGATCAAATATCCTAGGTGCAACAGAGGTGTAAAAATTCCAAAAAATGTGATTGTATACGAGGGTCGCCTGAAAAGTTTCCGACCGAACAATGATACAAGACATTCTCAAATTTTTTTCTTATTTTTCTACATAGTCTCCTTGTTACTCTACACACTTCTCCCAGCGATGCTCCCATCTCTCTAACCCGTCCAAATAGTACTTGGCGTTTTTCTCTGCAAAATAATTGTTCACGAAGGTGATTGCCTCCTCATTTGACGAAAATCTCTGTCCTCCGAGCGCAGTTTTTAGATGAGGGAACAAAAAGAAGTCGCTTTTAGCTAGGTCTGGTGAATAAGGGCGGATGGTCAAGCAGTTCAAAACGTAATTCAACGCGCGTTGTCTTGGTGAAACAGGATTTTCTTTTTCAGCAAATGTGGCCGTTTTTCCGCAATTTGCAATTTCTGCCTTCAACTTGGCAAGTAATGATGCGTAGTATGCTCCTGTAATAGCTTTTCCTTTTTGAAGATAATCGATTAAGATAACTCCTTTACTGTCCCCAAAAAACAGTCGCCATCACTTTCCCAGCCGAAAAAACAGTTTTTGCGTTTTTTTGGAGCCGGCTCGCCCTTTGCAGTCCACTGTTTTGACTGAATTTTTTTTTCGGGCGTATACTGGTGTATCCAAGTTTCATCTACAGTAATTAATCGGCGCCAAAACTCGGATTTATTGCACCTAAACTGGGCCAACAGAGCGTTGGCAATGTTCATTCGAACACGTTTTTGGTCTAACGTAAGCAAACGCGGCACTCATCGCGCGACAGCTTTCTCATGCCTAAATCTTGATTTAATATGCAACAAACACGTTCTTTGGACATTTTCATAGATAGGATCTCAGGTTGTACTATCTCTCTCACTTTAATTTGGCGGTCGTCTAACACCATTTGGTGAACTTTAGCAATGTCATCGTCAGTGGTTACAGTTTTTGGACGTCCTGAACGTTCATCATCTCCGAAGCTCTTACGGCCACGTTTAAATTCAGCTGCCCAAAATTTCACTGTGGTAAATGATGGTGCAGAGTCCCCAAACACAGAGTCCAACTCATTTTTGATTTGCGTAGGCGTATTGCCTTTCAAAAACAAGAGTTTACAATAATAACAGCTCGATACTCAATTTTTTTCCATTTTCACAAAAAACACTCACATCGACTCACTCAAACGACTGTCAACTAAAAACTGCGCGTCCAAATGACTGAAGATGCACAACTAGCATTCACTAGCTTTTATTGACGAGTGCCGCTATCTTTACGTTGCGGAAACTTTTCAGACAAACCTCGTATAAAGCCAGAAATCTTTCAGTACTCCCAGGCTGATAGACAGTTAAGTTCTGATTGAGCAAATGTCCGCTTCTCAAGTAAAATATTTTTAAGAGCTTGTCGAAATAAAGGTCTTTTAGCGGAAGAGTCTTAGAGTTTAAAAATATAAAAAAGCCATTGTCATGACGTCGCTTCTTCAAGAAATGTGTGGTTTTTTTTTTGAGACACGATGAATGGTTGCAGATTGCATTTATAGGTTTCACCCCAATATACCAGTCCATACTGCAGCTTAGACTGCACTAAGCTACAGTATACAGTCGCGAGGAGTTTTCGAGAACAAATGATGCTGGCAACAGATATTTTCTTAATATGGAAGTATGATCCTTCCAATCCAATTTGCAATCAATATTCAATTCTAGATATTTGAAAACAGGAACGATTTCAATAGCGAATAGCTGAGTGTGCAGCCTATGTCCAAGTCATGTTGAACTGCGCTCGCACTACTGGTTACAGCAATGTCATTTATATATTTACTGTCAGCACCATGCCAGTTCGGAGGGTGAATATCAAAAGTGGACGGTTTGAAAAACATGATTTTTTTTTATTAAGACTAGTGTGTGGATACAAAACCGGAGTCTTAAAACTTCTAAATCATGGCTAATATCCGTCACTAAGTTAAGTATCGAAACATAGGAAGACGTACAAGCCATATCATCAGCAAATCCAGTTTTTGTCGCCCTTAGAGCTTGACTGAAGATAGAGTTAATGAAAATAAGGAATAAAACCGGGCCCAGTACAGAACCCTGCGGAACACCGATTTGAATATGAAGGCGCTGGATCAAATTACGCCCTTTCTTTACTATTTGTTTCCTACCATTAAGGTATGACACAAACCAACCAAGAATAAACCCCCCAAAACCACATATTTCCAATTTTTAGTAGAAGAAGTTCGTGGTCTACAGTAGCAAATGCCTTAGTAATGTCAATAAAGAGTTTTACAGTACATTTTTTTTGTTTAGGCTTGGGTCTTCTGTCGACTTAGGTTGGGTTAAACAGGGGTGTGATGGATATGCCATCACATATACACCAGACACCAAAAGCGGGCCCATCGCGATCCCTGTGGACCCAGTTGAATTTGTCTTCAAATGGCAAAAACCTAAACAATCTCCCTAGTGAAACACCCAATTTCTTTGCAAAACCCAGGAAGGCATTCGAAGTTCGTGCCATCTATTTCCACTGTATGTGTGTTATGTCCTCAACAGCTTGCAGTTCACCGCAGAATCTGCAAATATCCGTATCTGACAGTTTGAGTCTCTTTGCGTGTTTCCATAGGATGCAGTGTTTTGTCCGGATTCCTATTACTGTCCTATGCCATATTCAGAGCTCCGAACTGAAGAAGTGGAAGGTGTTTCACTTCTACGTTCAAGAAGGTCTCCCGGGCTAGATGGAATGACTGTCGAAATGGTGAAAACCATTTGGAAGGTCGTTCCTGAATGTCTAGACTGCAAATAAAGCAGATGCATTGATATGAGCTACTTTTCGTTGAGCTGGAAGAGGGCAAGGGTGGTCGTTCTCCTGAAGTCTTCTGATAAGATAAGAACTAATCCTAAATCTTATCGGGGCATCAGCCTGCTTCCGGTACTTGGAAAAGTGATGGAAAGGATTATGGTGGAAGACTTGTGGATAATTTAACCGAACCTCTGTCTGCATTCCAATTCGGGTTCAAGAAAGGCATTCCCATTGAGAACGCTTGGTCTTATGTCAAAGACAGCGTCCGATCAAGCACGACCAAATATGTGTTAGGCATCTTTATAAATTTTTAAGGTGCCTTTGACCACCTCAGTTGGGGTAGCATTTTTCGAAGGCTGCATGATATTGGCTGTCAAGAAATCGAGCTTTTGAAAAGCCACTTTTCTGGCAGAAGTGCGTACGTCATGAATAACGGCCCAAATGAGAGTGTAAGCAGAAATGTGGAGTGTGGATGTCCCCAGGGGTCCATTTGTGGTCCATTTATTTGCCCCTACTGGGGCAAATATGTGAAACATCCAAATGTTGCGCATATGCGGACGACCTTCTACTCATTTTGGAAGCACCATCCAGGCAGGCGCTGGAAGAAATGGGAAACGTGGTTCTCCGACATGTAGAGGACTGGAGCAGCAGTGTTGGCGTTTCCGTTTCCCAAAAGAAGACGGTAATGATGTTGCTCAAGGGCAAGTCATTAATAAGGCGACCTCCCCAAATCAAGTTGTATGGCGATACTCTGAGATATGTGACACAAGGCAAGTATCTGGGTATAACCATGAAAGAGAGATTAAACTTCTTATCATATTTGGAAAGAGTCCATGATAAGCTCACAACTGTCGTGGGGCAGGTAAGGCGCGTTATGCGGTCTGACTGGGGGCTCAACAGGCGTGCTAGGCGTATAATATATGGTGGCCTTTTCGTTGCTTGTGCAACATTCGGGGCATCAGTGTGGTGCGACGTAGTCACGACTGTGAGCGGTCGCAGAAAAATCCTCTCTTGCCAAATAGTGGCCTTGCTTGGTTGTTAGCCTGTTTACCGCACCGTCTCTATGGAAGCATTTCAGGTCCTTATGGAAGTGCCTCCTCTCGACTTGGAGGCGATCCGACCTGGAATACCCTTCAAGTTAAAGAGGGGTATCACCTTAAGTGAAAGAGACTGGTTGGCTGACACTGAAGTCAACTGGATGCCCTTACGGGAGCGCAAGCCCTGGCTAGATGAATCTAGATTGGACGATAGCGTTAACGGCAGGGTAAATTACCGCTTCATGAAGGATGTCTTGTCCATACGGGAGCCGCCGGAGCTGAGGTTGAATTTCAATTTGTGCTTTATTCTTACTGGACATGGTTCCTTTAATGCATTCCTGCATAAAAGAGGCCTTACCCTCTGTGGATCTTGTGGAGCATCTTTTGAAGACTGGGTGCACATTCTGTGTGAATGTCCCTTGTATGACGATGTCAGGGATCTTCGAGCTATATGCGTAGGTTTTGAGGACGGTGTTTGCGACGTTGGCAGCACTGTAGCAGGCTGTAGTACTACGGCTTGTGCCCAACCATTTGATGGCTATGGAACCAATCGGTCTGCTCGGTGTGGAATTGCACAGCAACCGGGTGTCATGACGCACAGAATGGCAGAGGTTTTAGATAGGCCTCAACCCTTTACCGAGGGAGGAGATCGTATCTTATACACGACTTCTAGTAGGTACTGGAAGTGGTTTTAATACCATCCGAAGGGCGTTGTTTGACGCAGAATAAGGCCTACATGGCAGGTGTCCTAAGCCGTCAAAAGGCGGCTAGAGAGCCTGTGTTCTTCAAGACTTGACCACCTAAATTTGATAGTCTTTGTAGTTTTTTACTCAATAGTGTCCCTCACTATGCAAAGGGATGGTTTGATGTTGGCAACCTCACTATTGTCGAGCAGCCCTCCTTTTCTTGCAAGCTCAGCCACTTGTTCATTTCCTTTAATGCCACAGTGCCCTGGCACCCAGCAAAGTCTTACCCGCTTCTGACTGCGTAGTGCCTAGAGCACTATGTGACAGCCCATGACTGTATCAGAGTTGACGTTGGTTGATTACATTGCCTGGAGTGCGGCCTGGCTATCGATGTAGATAGCGATATCTCTTTCAGATACTAATCTCATCTGCATTAGCTCAGCTGCCTAGAACCTCTGATTGGAAGAGACTGCTTGAGTCCGGTAATCTTATAGACATTCTTAGTTCTGGGTCTTCGGAGATGATACCTCTGCTTTCGAGCCGTCTGTGAAAATTGCAATTTCATTTGACCTCATTATTGTACATATTTTTTCCCAGTCCTCCCTCTCCGGATATATTGTTTCATATGGAATGTCGAAGTCGACCAAGGAAGGAATTTCATCAGTTAGAATTGGATTGTCTGGCAGTAGCTCCAATGGGACCGTGCAATGTCCGAAACTGCTGCTCTTGAAGTAACCCAGATTAGTTAGTCTTATCGCACCTAATTTAGCCTAACCTATTAGATGAACTTGGAAAAATGGGAGCTAACATCCCTCGCTTTTATCTCTGGCTGCGGTGAGCGGCTTGATCTCCACGAAGGCGTGATCGTCGCATCCCTTCTCTTTGAGCACCGCTCCAGTGCAGGGCTCCTCCGGGTCGGTTGATGGTTCCACTCCCTTACCAGCATTGTTTGTATATTTTCGCCCTTCGGTGTATTTGTATTTGTATTTGTATTTGTATTTATTAAGCATCTCTGCGCATATTTAAATTTAAACAACTTATTGCATTGCGCAGTTAAAATTTTACACACTCATTTACAAATAATTATCTTAATCCTAATAACAAAAAGAATAAATAGAATATGAAAGAAAATGAAAAAAGAAATAGAAATAGAAAAAGAAAGAGGAAAGATGAAAGATGAGGATAAATGAATATAGTTTTAAGTAATAGAAGCTAATTTTAATAGGCATATGTATCATTAATTGCGACTTGTGTAGTAATTTAATAGGTCTTTTTTGAAACGATTCTCTGTGTTCACTCTTTTGATGTTTGTTGGGAGACTGTTCCAGTGGCGCACAGCATGAACGAAAAATTGACGACTGCTATTTATAAATTTATACCTAGGAGGTATTAAATTAAGGGTTCTCTGAGAGTGCACAAACTTGATTTTTGTGAACAAGTAATTCGGTGTACCAGAGTAAATAATTCTATGCAGTGCAAGGACAGTTCGATATTTTAGAATTGTATTCAGTGAACACCCAGCTATTTGTTTAGTAAAGGTGGATATGTGATCATACCTTCTCAAATTAAATATATATCTAGCACAGCTGTTAAATGCGACATTTAGCTTTCTCAAGGACGAAGAATCTAAGCATGCGAAGATTTCGCATCCGTACAGTATAATGGGCAGGACGAACGACTTAATAAGTTTCATTTTAACTTTAACAGGCAGGTACCGGTTTGTAGGGCTCAATCCCCTTAGAACGCTATATATTTTTGAGACAACGGAATTTATGTGATCGGTCCAGTTAAGTTGATTGTTAAAATAAATTCCCAAATTTTTAATTTTAGTAACAGACTCAATGACATTTTTATTAATAACAAGAGGCAAAAACACAGTCTCCTGATTGTTACTACCAATCAGCAGTGACTTAGTCTTTGAAGGATTAAGGCTAAGGCAGTTTTTTTGTGACCAAACAAATATGGAGTCGAGGTCTGCGTTAAGGTTTTCGACACTAGAAGACACTGCAGATGTGGGTATTTTTTTGTATAACTGCACATCATCCGCATAGATATGATAATCGCAGTAGAGTATCCTTTTATATAAATCATTTATGAACATCGTGAACAAAAGAGGGCCAAGGACAGATCCTTGAGGCACCCCAGATGATACCGGCAAGCTCGATGATATTCGATCACAATGAAATACAGCTTGGTTGCGATTACTGAGGTATGATGCTACAAGTTGACACGCTTTATCCTCAAAAGCAAATTGATTCTTTAATTTGTATAAAAGAATGTCATGGTTTACGGAATCAAATGCTTTTGAGAAGTCAAGTAAAACTAGAAGTGACATCATGTCTCTGTCAATGGCAGAACGGATGTCGTCAGTTACTTTTAATAACGCAGTTGTGCAGTTATGCTTTGCTCTAAAACCAGATTGATGTTGGGTTAGTAGGTTATTTAGTTCAAGGAAAATTTTCATTTGATTGCTTACAATTTTCTCAAACACCTTACAAAGGAAAGGTAATATAGCTATTGGCCTATACTCTGAATTATTTTGCGATCGTGATTTTGGAACAGGTATGATTTTTGCTTGCTTCCACTCATCAGGAATAATTCCTGTCATTATGATTGTATTAAACAAGTTTTTAATGTGTTTGGAGAGAACTGGCAACAAGATTTTAATAAATTTCGGGTGAATATCATCCAAGCCTACGGCATTCGATTTGACAGAGAGAATAGAATTACCTACGGTCGTCTCATCAACACATTGAAAGGAAAAAGGTTGCAGTGCTTCCAGCTCTGGTTGGAGCCCATCAAAAAAGGAAAAGTCAATCTGCGTATTAGTTGAGGGTGCACTGTTGGTAAATTTTCTATTAAGTTCATTTAGGTCAATATTGCTACACCCAGATTCACTTTTCTTAATGCCAAGCTGTCGAATGGATTTCCAAAACCCTGAACTTGACTTATTGGAGTTAAACTTAGCTTGGTAGTACTTACTTTTATTTTTACGAATTAGGCAGGTAACAGCGTTTCGCACTTGTCGGAATTCATTAAATATATATGGACATTGGTATCTGCGCCATCTAAAGTATAACAAATTTCTTTTATTAATAAGGTATACAACCTGTTGAGTGAACCAAGGAATGCTAGGTTTCTGTATTCTCCTTTTTACAAGGGGTACATGTTTGTCAAAAAGATAGTCAAGGTTGTTTTTGAGTCCAGAAAATTGCATATTTACGTCAGATGTGCAGTAAATAGGCGACCAATTCAGGTTGTCACAATCATTGAACAATGTACGAACATCAATGGACGAATACTGACGAAATTGTACAAGGACATCATTTGAACTAGGAGGAACAATATTTAAGAAAAGAATAATCATGTCATGGTATGAGAATCCTGGTGAAGAAATTTGATCATAATGTAATACCAAGTCAGTTTCGGAAACAAGAAAGACATCTATCAGCGACGGCACTTTGTCAGGTTGAAAATGAGTGGGGTGGGCATCATTAGCAAAATGAAATCCCAGTGAATTGACTGTGTCTACAAATTGTTTATTTTTGTCTCTTAGAATATCGAGATTAAAGTCTCCACATACTACAACTTTAGTATACAGGGGTCCTAAGTCTTCAAGATGATTCCTTACTTTTTTATAACATGATACCTTAGGTGCCAAATATAGGCCACCAATAAGGCATTTTGTATTTTCAACTACTATTTCAATGAAAATGTATTCTGTATCGTCCAAAATTGTGGATTGCCTCACTACTTTGTGCTGCAAATTATTCTTCACATACACTGCGACACCCCCACAAGGCCCATTCAGTCGATCAGCGCGGTACATTTTATATCCGTATACTTTAAAAAGGTGTGTCTCCATATCCGGATTTAACCAAGTTTCTGTAATACAAATAATGTCCATAGAACCACTCTCAAACAAAGAGCGCACTTCGTCTATTTTGTTGACAATGCTTTGCACATTGAAATGGCAAACACTGATCCCCAAGTTACTTGCTCTCAAAATGTTTAGCAACATCTTCGACTTTTCAAAGTGTCGCACCAGTGGACATTCGCAGCTCCCACCCGTGTCACTTAGGCTGTGCATTGTCTGCGAGGCAGAAGAGTGAAACGAAGAGAACACAGAAAAACATAGTAATGCACTAAAATTGAGATCACTAAAGAAACAATTAACGATGACATGCCTTTACAAATTATTAAAGAAAATGAACATTTAGATATAGGAAGATAAAATAGTAATAAAGAAAGAGTATATGAAAGAAAGTAATAAAAGAAAAAAGAGAAGTGAAGGAAAGATAGAAGAGAAAAATAGAAGAAAGAGTAATAAATTTTGAAAACACTTAATTGTTGTTGTTGTCTTCCAGTATGCATGGCTGATTGCACAGCTTCTCCAGGTCTTCTCTTCTTGTTATGACTAACTGCTCTCCGTTTAATGTGCGCACATATACAAGCCCATTTTTCGTATTGACAGAAGAGATTTTCTTTAGCAGTTTGAGTTTGAGTGCACTTCGTTGCAGAAGATAGTTCGCCTTTGTTAGACTCTCATTTAAGTAGATTTTCTTGTCAGAGTTCATGCCAATATCGCGAAGAGTCAAGCCGATATTTGTTTGCTTGTAGTGGGCTAAGCAGCTTTTTAGTAGCTTACTTTTTTCATAGGCATCAGCAAATTTTATAATAATGGTGCCGTCATACGAAGATGATTTTCCTTTGGGAACTGCGGGTTTAACTCTAAATACCTTTTTTATGGCCGGAGTAGTAACATTTAGAGCTGAACAAATGTTGGCTAGCAAGTCCTCAAGTTTTTCACCCTCTACGGCTGGAACACCTACCAAGGAGGAGAACTACATTCTTAATGCCTTCTATCAGTTTCTAGTTTTATTGTAACCCTCCGTTGGACCGCAGCTGCGGGCTACATAAAGACACATTAAAATAAGATATCCTATCTCTGTCAAACTATTTATGGCTGAGTTTTGCTGCATAACCAATTGAATATTATCCTGGTTCAATAGCATAGGCAACCAAGTCTCAGAGAAAAACTTAAATACAAACCATCGACGTTAAGCTCTGAAGAACACAAGACCTAATTCAATCGGCTGCAGATAATCTCCTAGTTAAGAGTACCAATGAAAATTCGTGACAATTCATCCTTCTGAAAAGCCTTAATTCCAATCCGATTAAACTTTGCTTTTCCTTTTAATTGGCATCCCAATTAAATTGCTTCGTCGTCCTTGTCATTTAAGCAAACAATATAAAACCGTAAAAAAACTCATTCATAAATTTGTTTTCGTTTTAATCACCGGAAACCAGCCTGCGGACATTTTGCTCCATAATGACTTCATTTCAATTGACATCACGTTGAACTATTTATTCAAATGAAATCCATATCCTCTACTCCTATAAGCACTATACCCCACTGTCGGGCACCAAAAATCCTCAGGATAAAAAAAAAAGAAAAGAAAAAGTAAAAAAAAAATCTACAAAATCCCTTCATTGATAATGGTTGGCCATAAAAACCAAACGGGGCACAGGACACCGGATATAGGACACATGCGACCACGAATAGGACGGACACTCACGAACAACAGTGTCCTGGTGGTGTTCCAATTAAATTCTTGATAAATGGCCTTTTGTGGAAATGAAGGAAACTTCCGCAGAATAAATAAGCCTCGTCAATATGCGTTCGCATAAAAACAAATTTTAGCAAGCCCCGCTCCTGCGTTGTTCCCGGGGTGCATGAAGATTAATAGCATGCGATATATCGCATGCACTTTCATTACATTCCCACGGGCAATTAAATAAATTAAACGTGAATTAATTTTTGTGGACCAACAATTGCAGAGCGTGACGTTGGAGAGAGGGGGATAAATGAAAGAATATTAACGGTAACACACGACTTGTTAAGCTGTTGTCATTGCCCTGGTACGCATTAATTTTGCGTCAATTAAAAATAATGACGCTCACGTCACGGAACAATGGTTGCGCGAATGGCAATAAGTATTCAAAAAAAAGGTATATTCCACCAATTGTCAAATGTGGGCACATTGCGCCTTTTCGTCGCACAGGATCTCCCTCTCCTGCATAATGGAACTTAATTGCGCTAAAGGGTTGAAAGGCAGAGTTAATTGCTTCCTATCAAGCCACAAAGAACATAAAACCGGTGATAAACGGAGAAGGAGATGAGGGTTTTCCTAGTGCAGCTTAATTAAGAGGCAAAGGACCAAGACCAAGACCATCCACACTGTCTTTTATAAGGGAACCCTGAACCATTTAAGAACGACGAGATGTCACCTGTGCTCATTTATCAGTCGACTATCTCTCAACTTAATGTGGGTCAGTCAGGTAAAGATGCAAAAAAAAAAACAGTTTTTATTGAACTATCCATGCGGATCACATACACATTGTATCTATACGTTGAAGTACAATACGAGATATGAGTGCAATTTGGTAGAGCCAAGCAGCTCCCAATGGTTTCCTGCACACCATGCACCTTTTGGGATGAATTTTAAATGTTATGAACTGATCCTTAGTATTATCCCTTTCTTCTTAACAACGTTTCCGAATCTTTTTATTTAATTTATTTATTTATTTTTATTTTTGCACAGTGGTCAAAATCTAGCTCATTTTCAAGCGTGCATTTTTGTCGAACAGAATTGAAAAAGGTTGACATCCATGTAATGATAAGGACCACGGCGGAGCACCTTGTATATGTTCGGGCGTAAGCTCATAATCACCATAAAAGCAGACGTTACCAATATGTTTCTGATCTCTTCAATATTGGTGAAGAAATTCTTACTTTGACGGTATACAGAACGCGCTAATCCTTATACCGCACCGTTCACTTTCCTCAATTTGTTTCAAAGGAACGTTCTTCTACCCATTGCTGAATGAGATCTAAACAAAAAGCGGCCACCTATTTTCCTGGCTACCCTGTCGTGGCAAATTAAGTCTGTGTTTTACGTCTGAACACCTGTCGTGGTAACCTACATCCATGCGGACCAGAATACGCCCGGCCATCGCTCAACATATCTCAGTAACCCTTGTTATGAGTCGAGGCCGATCTAAAACCGCTGCCAGATCTTAGGGCCACTGCAACCAGCACTTATTTACTATTCCACATCGTATCAACCAACTAAGTAGTGGGAGACGCTTTCTACGATTTTAGGTTTAAAACAAAGCCCCCATGACGCTTCGACTAGGGGCCTTCCAAGTCAGGCCTGGATCGAAGTCCGGGGGACTACCGGTATTCCATGCCTCACAACAGGAGCTTATAATGTAAATGGTCAAATCGTTGCAACCTTCGGTAGCGTTAATCTGAAAGCCATCACGATAAGACCAGTATTCTTCTGCCCCGATTCATTATTTGATTACGTCATTAAGCTTTGTTCTGCAAGATGTCTCTTGTGGAGTCTTAAGTTCACGGGATGCCTTGAACCATGGATGCGCTTACGTGATTCAGTAATACCAAGTTAGACCTGTGTTAAGAGCACAATTTCCACTCTTGGCTTGAGTCTAGGTCGACCTAAAACTACTCGCCGATCTTAGGTTTATGGTACGCAGCAGTTATTTCGAACTTCACAACGATTCAACGACTCCCATCGTACCGAGTTTCAAGGCCTCGTGATAATTAGGCGAGGGCTCCCTAATCTCGGCAGTGGGCTAAAGGATTATAAAAAGAGCACAAGTGATGCGTTTAACTTTGGTCCAAACTCGTCCAGATTAGAAGCCAAATGGTTGTACTATCCACTATCATCGCCGATTTGGGCGCCAGGGCTTGCTAGATATTTCCATTCCAATGGCTTCTGTGGTTCTTTCTATGTATTACGTTTTCGAAATTTCCGGTTGGAGGGATGTAAAGAATACCCGAGAGGCTCAGTCTGTTAATGTTAAACTCCAGTAGAATGTATTGTAGTTGGTCATACTGCTCTTTTTGATGATTTTTCCTAGAAAACCTAGGAGGTCTAACAGAAGAGACACACTCTGAAGATCTACCGTCTCAGTGGCACTGGAAGAGGAAATGCAAGGAGACGACATGTGTTGCTTAAATTACTCACTCCTCAAGCGAGGACAAAAAAAGGGATCAAATCTACGGAAATGAAATGCAATTAAACCGAACTCGAAATGCAACTGCATCCTTTTTTTCAGGTAGAGTCTCCATGGACGATGTCCACATAACACCGATGTCTTGTGGATCGCATTTGGATGTCGAAAGAAAATCCACCTCCAGGAAAACTCCGAAACACTAAAGAGGGCAAGATCGTCTGACCTTCAAGGATGCCCATATCACCTCTTTGACGGCTTCGAATTGACAATAGCCTGAACGCTAGCTAGGCAAAGCAAGAATAGCTGCATTCAAGGAGACGTCTACGATATGGGAAACGGACTCTTGGGGTAAAGTGCTCCGCGTAGCAAGGTAAGAATGGGTGTTGGAAAAACCAACCCATTTAGGCCTACTAACCCATTGTGATGCCGCATAGATCTGTGATCCTCCTACTCTTAGATTCAATTCTGACGACATTATGGAAAAAAGCTCCTAAGTGGAGTTGTCTTTTTTGGAAGAGAGCTGGGCATGTACAGCTCCTGCAGAAATCGTTTGTAAGAACACCAAAACTTCTTTCAAGCGAACACACCAGACAGTGTCTAGTGATGACATCTGTGACAGCGCTGAGATATTTCCTATTTTGAAAAATCAAGCTCTTAGGATGATTCAGATCCAAATTTGGCCAGACTTGTTTTTGTCGCTAGGCATGTTGATTGAAGATTTGCTCTTCTATTATCATTCAGCACCAGTATCGCCGCCAGAACCCTTGCCGATCGCGTATCCCTCAATCTCTAGAGAAGTCAGTCAGCATCAAGTGTTGAAGACCACGGCGTAGATGCCGAGAAGCCATCAAAATTACCGCAACTGGCTTGCTGGGTTTCACCCGCCGCCGCCACGAAACACCTGGTTTGATTAAGAGATGAACAAGGAAACCCTATAGTAAAGTCACAGTCGGTGCTAAGGATATGAGAAAACCACTTCTGCGGGCTGCTAAACGGCGAAGACGACACAAATTCTGCTGTCAGCAGAGCGAACCATTCAATATTGACGATGCAAGTCAAGAATTCCTTCCATCCGACCAAACTGAAGTGGAGATAGCAATATCTAAACTGAAGTCGAACACCCGCCGGTAGCTGCCTTAAAGCTGGGGATGACTTGGTAGAGAGCATACACCAACTTATTTGCAAGATTTGGTCGGATGAATGTATGCCTGATGAATGGAACCTCAGCGTCATTTGTCCGGTTCACAAGAAAGAAGACCCTCTAAACTGCCCCAACTATAGAGGTATCAGTCTTCTACACATTGTATATAAGATCTTGTCTGCCGTATTGTACGAGCGCCTGAAACCATTTGTCAACGGTCTGATTGGACTCTATCAGTGCGGTTTTAGGCCCTGTAAGTCCACAATTATATTCACACTACGGCATATTTTGGAGAAAACCCAAGAAGTTCAGATCGATACTAACCACCTTTTTATCGATTTTAAAGCGGCATATGACAGCATCTACAGAGACGCGCTAAACAGAGTCTCGTCTAATTTTTGCATCCCTGCCAAACTTGTCCGCTTATGCAGGATGATGATGGAGAAAACCCGCTGCTGCATCAAGGTCGGTAATTACCTAACCGAGACCTTTGATGTCAAAAAAGGATTTAGGCAAGGCGACGCGCTGTCATGTGAAAGCTTGAAATAATTGTGCAAAACTCACAAGCCAACACACGAGGTACGGTCTTTCAAAAGTCTGTTCAATTGCTGCATATCCCGACGATATTGGGTAAAACAAAATATATGCTGTCAACAAGAAGGGACATCCAAAATGGATGAATCGGCCAGAATATCACAATCGGTAGCTATAACTTTGAGGTATTGAGGGACATTTGAAAACGACACCTCTTCAGAAATTAAAAGAAGAATAATGCTTGCCAATCGCTGTTTCTTTGGGTTGAGAAGGCAACTATGTAGTAAGGTCCTTTCCCGAACAACCAAGGAAACTCTATATAAGACCCTTGTAATCCGAGTCCTGCTCTATGGTTCCGAAGCATGGACCCTTTCTAAAGCGGATGAAGTTATCGTTAGTCGTATTGAGAGAAAATTTCTTCGTAAGGTATTTGGTCACGTATGCGTTGAGGGGTTCTGGAGGAGACAATTCAATGATGAACTCCACGAGCTGTAAAGCGACATAATCTGTTCAAAAATCTGCGCATTGGGCGTTTGAGATGGGCGGGACATATAGAGTGAATGAACACCAACACTCCTGCTCGCAGAATCTTCAACCCTAATCCGGAAGGACAACTCAGTAGAGGAAGGCTTCGCCTTAGGTGTCGCGTGCAAGTGGAAGGGGACCTCAACCAACTTGGAGTGCGCAACTGGAGGCAGTTAGCCAAAGACCGCGCTAATTAGAGAGGCGTATTGGTTGAGTCCAGATCGAAATACTTGGTGGAACCACCAGACTGTCCCAGGGCCTCAGAAAATGTGAAACAGCCGGAAGAGAAAAATCCAGAAGATCTGATGGCACCTATGCCAGAGACTCTTAATCTCATGCATAAGACTCATTTCCCAAATCATCTGAATAGAACCAGCGTGTAACTTATTTCTATCCACTGGCTGGCACTTGTGCCGGGTAGATGTCATCGGTTGTCGTGACGAATTAGGTCGTCAAATACCTTAATGTCGTCGGTACTACAAAAACATATAGAGCAGCAACTGGCAACTCTGAAGAAAAACTACACTGCTGACGTGAAACTGGCCTATATACCAAACTTCCGACGAGTGGTGTTTGAAACGAAAATCGGAAAAAATGACTAAACTCTCGTCAAGATCTTTGGATCTGTCAGGCTGACCTCCTTCGTGTTGAGGGGAATGAAGAGATTGGTCGAGCTTCATGTACACAAACGCGAACGTAATCTGTTGGGCAGAGTGGAAGGCGTACACGATGAGCATTTTCATCGATATTGAGGGTGCTTTTGACAACGCAACTTGGTCAGACATCACTAATTTTATTAAAAAAGCAACGCTGATGTATAGGACCCAGATTGTGGATGGAGATTCCAGTTACCAGGTGATGACACAAGTAAACAGGGGTTCCTCGCAAATTGTAGTCTTCTCTCTACTGCTATTGTGCATATTAGAACAACATCTGCACTCAGGCATATGCAGATCCTGAAGCTGTATTGTCTTTTGAATCATGGCTAGCGAATGTCTGCACGAAAGCGCACGCAGAGCTACAAGCATCATTCGTTCACCCTAACGAAACTTATTGGGTATATAACTTAACAGTTTTTTTTTCAAAATTTATTTAAGAAAAACATATACAATAGTATTATTCAAAGTATTGCCCATCTGAAGCTATGACTTTTTCCCATCTTTCTGGCAATTTGTGAATCCCATCCCAAAAGAACTGCGCCGCCTTGGCAGCCAAGAATGAATCAAGCCAATTTTTGATATTCTGCTCTGATGTGAACCGTATTTTAGTGAGGGCGTTCTGCATTGACTGGAACAAAGGTCAGAAGGGGCAAGGTCTCTGCTATAAGGCGGGTGGGGTAAGACTTCCCATCCACTGTTTTCCAAATAGTTCTTAACCGGAGTAGCAACGTGGGCCGAGCGTTGTCATGATGGAAAATTATTGCCTCGTTTCTGGTCGCATATTCCGGGCGTTTTTCGGCCACTGCTCTCTTCAAACGGATTAATTGTGTTCGGTAGCGTTGTCCATTGATGGTTTCACCCGGTTTTAGCAGCTCATAATACAACACACCCATCTGATCCCACCAAACAGAGCATTACCTTCGCCATGGATATTCGGATTTGCCGTTGATTTGGCTGGTTGGCCGGGTTTCACATATGATTTTTTGCGCTTGGGGTTATCGTAATGGATCTATTTTTCATCACCAGTAACAATCCGATCCAAAAATGACTTCCTTCCGGACATGCAAAACCGCCTTTTGACGTCTCTCGGCTTGAGTTCATATGGAACGCAATGTCCTTGCTTTTGAATATATCCAGCTGCTTTTAAACGTTTTGAAATGTCTGCTTGAGTGACACCCAAAGATTCTGCGAGTTCTTCTTGTGTTTGGCAACAATCTTCATAGAGTAATGCTTCCAGTTCTTCATCTTCAAACTTTTTTGGCTGCCCAAGACGTTCATCGTCTTCCAAGCCAAACTCACCACTTTTAAATCGTGCAAACCACTTTTGGCACGTTCGCTCAGCTAGGGCATGTTCACCATAAACTTCCATCAAAATACAATGACTTTCGGCAGCAGTTTTAAGTAATGAAGAAGAACTCCAAGCAAAAACACTTTTTCAGGCACAAAGTTCGACATATTTGAGTGAAAAAAAATTATTGTTGTTTACGCTTCAAATGAATGACGTATTCTGAAATGGCGTACAATGACAGTAGCTTTCCAACGCATGTTCCAATGGAATAATACAAGTTACGCCATCTCTTAGCAAACCGCACGAATTAAGTTATAGACTCAATAGTTTCTGGGTGGGATTTTGGATAACAAATTTCTCCAAAATGCTACCGTCTTTCTGGCACCCAAAGTAATTTTCGAAAAAGCATGTGGCCAAAAGAGCGTTCTTGGATCAATTATATCTCATTAGCAGGTTGTCTGGTGGAAAAAACAACTTTCCAAAGAATGGAAGCACTAATGATATTCACATCATTGGATATAGTCTTCAATCCAACTTCCGATTGAAAGAAGTGGTCTTCGATACAGTACACATTGGAGCTTTGATGATTTTGCCCGTTGACTGTCTGTTTTAACTCTGGCCTTATGCACCTGATGTCAGACAAAAGAACTCCTGTTGCTGCGGTAATACGAAATCGACTTTCCCTGTGCCCAATTTGGACTGACTGCTTCAAAATTTTTTTTTTTCTTCAAAACGTGCCTCTGTCTTCCAAGAGGAGATTCACGCAATCCTGATGGCAATGAACTAAAATGTCAAGAAACGGTGTAAGGCGAGAAGTATCTGCTCCTACTATGACAAGTATTCTGTGTCTAAATTCTTGTTAAACCCTATCACAAAGGCTTCTCTGAACGCAGTCGGTAGGTTGAATTCACTGATTCGGTTTGAGTTGAGGGCAAAAGTAAATCGAGTGAAATTAGTTCGCCGGTGATCTTGCTAGGCAAGACCCAGATAACCTGAACACGTTTTGGGAATGTCTGCATTCCCCTTTGGGGCTTTACTTGACAATTCAGTCCCTGGTGTGCACAAGAGCAAGCGGCTTGACTTTTCAGATTTTCTCGCCGGCTTAGGAAATGCCGTGTCCACGCGCCAAAAATCCTGTAGAAGGGCAATACAATTTTTCTGCAATGTTTGCTGTGAAAGTGACCACGACATCCTTTGAGAATTTGTAGCTTACGCCTCCATGAGGTTGAGGGTACTGAGCGCTGATATGGCAAATACTGGCACTGTAAACACTTAATTTTGGTGGGGGCTGAGGCCGCCATTTATTTGGCTAAATACACTTGGTCTCACTTAAAAACTAACAGAAAGACTTAAGAGCTGGAAACCAAGGGAATGATGGAGGAGATCTGTTTGAGACGAGGAGTGCTCAAGTTGAAGTCAAAAACGGAGAGGTTTGATTTGACCTTTCGGATCATGTAGGTGATTGGTTCATTTTAGCCGTACGAGGTACAGTGGACCGGTAGATAGAATAGACGAGGATAACGTAGATTACCAGGGTTGGTGTTGAAGGAAATAGAGTTGATAAGGGATGCGCAGTCGATGAAACCTGAGAGCAGCCGATGATTAAAAACAATGTCAGCAATATTCCTACGTTCTTCTAACGAATTCATATTGAGAAGGTTGAGGCGGTACTGATAGGAAGGTAAGATTAAAGGGTCGTTCCAGGGCAGACCACGGAGAGCAAATCGGAGGAACCGACGTTGAATACCCTCGATTCGGGAAACATGAAGTCCGTGAAAGGGGGACCGAGTTTGACTGGCATACTCAAGTAGGGAACTAACAAAGGTAACATAGAGACATCTGGTTACATGCGGGATGGAAAATTCCTTGTCCCACCGTTTAATAAAGCCAAGTGATGAGTTGGGTTTGAGGATCATCTTATCGATATGCGAACGGAGATTAAGCTCACAGTCTAATAATATGCCGAGGTCTTGAAAAGACTGAACCAGGGGAATTGGTTGACCATAGAGAAAATAAAATCGGGGAGGAGACGGGTTGAATTTACGAGAGAAGGTTATAGATTGACATTGAGTTCTAGGCCGTTTTTGGGGCACCAGATTCAAAACCGATCAAAGGTGTCTTGAAGAAGGGCAGAGCCATTCGTCGTGTCGTCAGCGTAAAGGGAGAGGGAGGAGTGTTTAATGACCCTCTCAATATCGTTAATAGTAAGAATGAAGAGAAGAGGGCCAATATGGCTGCCTTGTGGAACTCCAGATGAGGCCATGAAAGGAGCAGAAAGGGCGCATCTAAACCGAACACTACATATAATAACGCTTTAACAGGTAAGAAGAAATCCATTTCAATAAAAGAGGCTCTAGGCCGATAGTAGACAATTTGAAGAGGATCAATTGATGAGACATCTTATCAAACGCTGTAGTGAAATCAGTTGCGATGACATCGATTTCTTTGTCATTTTCTACGGCTGTGAGAGCAAAAGACACGGATTCAACTAGTTTTGTTGTAGTTGATCTCCCTTTTTGGAAGCATGGTTTTCATGTCGGGGCGAAATAAAGCTTGAGGAAGGTTAAGGCTTCGTATAAAATGCTTTCAAAGATTTTGGGTATATGAGAGAGTTTAGAAATGGGACGATACTTGGTAACTTAGAACCCTTTTTGTGTATCGGGATTATAAACGAAGTCTTCCAAATCTGGAGAAAGTCTCCCTGAGTAATGGATAGACGAAGTAGGTAGGAAAGGTTGGAATAGAATTTTTTTTTTAAGAAAAACGCAGGGGAGACCATCTGGGCCGGGTAGAAATTAATTTTCCAGATTTATTAACTATTCTCCAATCGAATCTTTGAGTGACCAACGTAGTAAGTGGGGGCAAATGATTGTTTGAAAAATGTAGCAAAAATGTTGGTGATTTTACGGGTTACCTGAATGCTTGATTTCGAAATCGAGGGAGGAAGGATAACCATCGGTCTTACCTTTGCAATTGACAAATCGAAAAAAGGACTTGAGAAGATTAGCTTACACACTATTCAAGTAGCGTTGATAGAGAGAGTTATAGAGTTCAATGAAATGAAGACATGTACCTAGATAGTTTGAATAGCCGGAAGAAGAGTTTGTGCCAAGGAATACTGAACATAACTTGTTTCTTTTGCTTAGTAGAGTGCGGAATCTACGATTATACCAAGGAGGGGATGTAGAAGATGATTTATTGCGCATAAAAGGTGATAAATTTGAATATTTCTGTAAAAAAGATGGAGAGGGCAGCGACCAGAGATGAATTGGTGAACTCGAAAGAAGCCGTGCTTAGATAATTGATTTTACGGAAATTAGCTCTGTTAAATTTTGTAAGAGAAGAGAATTTACAGGAGGAGGACTGAAACCACTGAAACGATCCTTCGGAAGACTATAAATTTCATCGTATAAAAGGAGTGATGTCGACAATGCCGAAATGGTATTTCAGCATTCGCAGACTTACGACTGCTCCACATAGAAGATCCCTTGAAAACTTTCCATTTTGCGGCAACAGTGCCTTTAGATCAAGCTTTCTGATTAAGCCAATGAATTTGAGAGACAGTCTGTGATGTGGAGGAATAAGTTCAATTTAGTGTACTAGTAAAGAAACTTTCTCTAAACGGACCATGGGCGCCAGATTGGGCGACTTGAGAATGACAGTCAGAGCCTTTAAATCGTGAGATAACAACTGCGACTTCATTGGAACGACATTGGTTCGGGGAAGACCATCAGTAAGAACTTTCATAAGTTGTGGCTATGATTGTTGGTATCCTTGTTTTCCTAATTTTTTAACTCAATGAGGAAAGACATCAAGATATCTTACCAGGTGATATATTTCCAGGCAGCCAGAGAAAATTTTTAAACAACTTTAAAAGAATCTAACAGCTCAGATGTTTCGACAAATCACTTAGCTTACCTTTATCCAAATGTTGAGAGAGACTGTTGTGCGCGCCTATAGCCGTAATATAGCAAGTTTATTATCAAATAAAAGTCTTGCAATGAAGTCGCTGGTCGCTCTTCTTGCCTACCCCGAATACTCTAATTATTTCCATCTTTGAATATATTTTTTCATATTCCCCGTACAAGGTGTTCTCCAAGGCTCTGTTCTCCTTTTAGGGCTTTACTGATCCTATTTACTAGAGCAGGGAGCTCTTTCCGTCACTCAGTGGCAATATAAATCGTCCATAAGACCGTTGTCTTCAAGTCTCAAAAGCCTGTAGTTACAATTACAAAGCAGCGGATAAATTATGAAACCAAACACCCAAAGGAGCAATCCACAATGCTAATTGACAAAGCCATAGCGATTAAGTGCCATAAATTCCTGTTGTCAACCTTTTAATTAAATGAATACCTGAACGTCTTTCGTCCTTTTACCATCAGATCAATCGATAAAAAATTAATTTCTCATCAGCGGCACTCGGTGTGATATTAAATTTCTTCCACCCTTAAGCCCATTTTCTTACGCAACATTTCGTATATTACGCCTTACGTGATGCCTACCTCCCGTAACACCCATCATCCAGAAAGTCGACTTAAGTGACTAATCAATTTCATCATTGTCACCCGACCGTTAATTGAACGAAAGTAATTCCTTCCATTCTCAAGCCTTCCTTCGGTACTTCTCCTTTATTGTTGTTGTTTCACCCTCTGACAAGGGTATCGGGTCAGCAATCTATATGAATGAACCATTAGAGATGTTCTCTGGCCTTAATTAACTTTTTTTTTTTTGCTTGCTCTCCCTTTAACATTGGAACAAGATCCTAAGGCAATACCGACTATGGAAGACCGCAAAGGATTATGGCGTATCTATGGCAAACTTTATCGAGATAATAATCGTCTACCACAAGTTAATGGCTACGTAAATATTGTAATTTGACTTCCGTTCCGGGGGTGGTGCATTACGAGTAAACAACCACCCAGTGGAGTCGACTGATGAGGTTTTGGTGTCAGGATAACAGACAGTTGATAGCCTTCAACCGGAATAAGGGGTAGCTTTTCTACTCAGATTTTGGGGTGGTGTGAGTGTGAGCATTGTGCAGGTTGAGTGACCATTGGATGAGTTTTTGCTATCCTTCAATTGAATCTTTTCAAAAGAAGCAGTTGGTCAGATTGAAGGCAGTAGGGATTTGCAATATGAACAATCTATTTCCCGTAAAATTGCTAGTCTTTCCATGTTCGTATTCCAACTTTTATCTGAAACTTAAGAGGTACTCGGACTCATACTCCATCCTCGTGCAATGCTCATTCACAGATCCCATTCAATTGGCATGCCTCTCCCAGCCAACTTATAGGATATCTAAAGATACGAAAAGTTCTTAAAGACCGGTGGTAGATCCACTGGCGATTTTGTGCCATGCCTCATTAAAAACTAAACCTGCTGAAACTAGGACACCTGCACCAAGTGTTTTGAACTGACATGTCCATCTAGAAAACAACCGTGCCTATCGCCCGTTCCTTGATGGCAGGCAGATCTGCCGCGACTATGTAAAGATACCAAAAACGTTCTAAATAAGTCGCTTACATCAGATTAATTTGAAGGAAGATTGGCATCTTTACCGATCGAAGCGAAAGGAATTTAAGGAGCTTATTCGGATTCCGAAGAGTTCCTCTTATTAAGATTTTTGTGAAAAGATCAAAACTGCAGGTGAGACCAGTTGGCTGGTCAGAGTCCTGAAGAGAGGAATATTAACCAGACTGGAATCGCCCAGAAAATCCGATGGCACCAAAGTAGAGATTCTCCGTCTCATGCTTGATGGTCACTTCCCAGGCAATCTAACGAGAACCAGCTGCTAGTGATCTGGATAACACAACACGCCGTAGCGATGGCCCCAAGCCTCCTGGCACCGATGGCATTATTCAGTTATGTTACAAAAAGGTATCGATGAACTGCTGGCAACTCTGAAGAGAATCTTCCCTGCTAGCCAGGGATTGGCATACATACTGAGACCCCGGCGAATAGTGAGAGTAGTCTTTATACAGAAAATCGGAAAGGAGGACTAAACGCTCGCCAAGAGCTTCATACCTATAAGTCTGACTTCTTTCATGTTGAAAGGCATCGAGAGAAACCGCCTTGCGAATGTATCCTCTGCCTGCGATGCAACTCGCCTACCAACGCGAAAGATCCTGTGAGAATGTGCTTCAGAATCCGGTAGACTGAATTGAAGGCGCAGTCAACTCACGCCTGGGGCATTTTCATCGATGTTGAGGGTGCTTCCGACAACGCAACTTTTGGCGGCATGTTTAACTCGACCAGACAAGACGGCGTAGATGAATCACTAGTTTCATTGATGGAAGTAATGCTGGTGAATAGGACATTGGTTGCGGATGGTGACGGTTGTCAAACAGCGCTTGCCCGCGGGGTTTCGTTCTGTCACCACTACTACGGTGCATGTTGGTCGACTCACTACTCTACGCGATCAATAGTTCTAGCGTCAATGCACATGCATAAGCGGACGATGTGGCTGTAGTGTTTGTCGGATCGTGTCTAGCGACTGTCTGCTTTAAAGCGCAGGCAACCCCAGACGTGATCGACGATTGATGCACTAGCAATGGACTTTCAGTCAATCCTCTCAAAACTGAGGTATTTCTCTTTACCAGAAGAAGTAGGTCTGGTTTGATTCATCTAGTGCCTTAGCCAGAAGCTAAATATTTGGGTGTTCTGCTGGATGAAAAACATGTTACGTCGAAAGCATCTAATGCACTGTCGGCCTTCGGGCAGTGCAGAGAAGAAGGATTCTCTCGATCTACAGGGGTATGTTAAGGTCAATTACATATATCCTATGCGTCGGTTGTCTGATGGTATAAGCTCTCGTGAAAATACATGATTGCTGCTTTTACCAGACTCCAAAGAATGGCTCCGCTCTAGACGCACTGATGGATCTCCCTCCCCTCGATATTCATATCATGGGCTGCATTCACAAAGCCATCTTCCATTTAAAGAGAAGTGGCCTTTGATACAAAACGCACTGTAGCTTTGATAACTTTAGTCTCATGGACATGTCATCTGATACAATATCGCCAGAACTCCTACTGCGGAAAAAACATGAAATCGAATTTCCCTGTACCCAGGACTGGTTTCGACCAGAATCTGAGCGTGGGAAGAAATACGGTCGGGTCTTCACGGACGCTAAAAAACCAATGTAGGATGTGGCGCTGGTGTCTTTCTGGAGGATGACAACATTAGATTTTACTTCACGTTAGGAAAGCTTGCATCTGTCTTCCGAGCGGAGATTTACGCAATCCTGATGGTAGCGAACTATATTGCGGAGATCCGGTGGAGGGGGCGAAGCACTTGCATCTGTAGCGACAGCCAAGCTGCGCTTATAGCCTTGCTGAACCCTTCTACGACTTCTGAGCAAATTCGGGAATGCAGGACTTCACTGAACGCAGTCGGAAGACTAAATAAACTGAGTTTTGTCTGGGTCCCGACTCACACTCGGATCAAGGAAAATGAAATCGACAATGAACTTGCTATGCAAGGCTCAGAATAGAGTTTCTCAGAGCCCGAACCTACGTTAGGTCAAACCGCAGGCTGCTTCCTGGGGTTATGACGGGTCACTACACTGGGCATTGGAGATACATCGTCCTGTGACGCTTCATTGCGGATCAGTACCTCTGTGAACATCCGGCCTACGCATCAGTCTGCAGGTACTTGACGTTGAAGTGGTGGGTCCCGGTATTGCAGTTAGTTTATCACTGAAGCGCTTACTTATCTTTTTTCGAAAGGCTGAGAAATTTCATTAAAGGAACATACAACATACAAGGAGCACAGAGGACTAGCTCTGTGTCTGAATTCTCAGCTCTGATAGAAAAGGAAGAAGGCAGTTGCACTTGATATTTCAAATGCGTCGGACACCGAGAGGGCTATTTTCTTTCTTACTTACTAATTGAGATGGAATCGAGTTCAAGGACGGACCAGGTCCTCCATGTGGGGGCCATTAGTTACATCTTAGCCCATGCGTATATCCCTCGGTCTCGCAGCTTTTGACATGGTTTGTTCTGCTCCATGCACCACTTGAAACTACTTTTGATCCTACAATTGATCTAGTCTGTTCAAATGCAATCGTGTGTTAAGTTAATATTACCATCAAGGACTATTTGTTTGCATGCCAAAAACTTAATACATTTTGCCTTTGGTTCTTATGTCGAATCCATACTCGGATATGAGCTGTTCAGCTGGTAAAGTTTTCATAGTTGATCACTTTGAACTGCACCTGCTGGTCCAGATGAACTTCATCGTTCGGATGATAACCTAGGTATTATTAATCCCTTGAAACCATGGCCCCCAAGTGCGTCTTCGAAGGAAACCTTACAGCAGGAGGTAAATACGTATCGTAATGGGCTGATTGACTGCATCTGACATGAAGTTATAAAAACCCACCATACCGTGGGTGGCTCTGAGTGAGACTCTGAAAGTACAGCCTTTCGAAAACCCATTAGATGCATTAGAAGAGTAAAACCGCTATCCAAGAAATGCAGTCCCGCGCAACGCACAGACTAGAGGTATAAAAGGATGACGGGTGATAGTCCGTATCCTATGCTTTACGTCCGTGTTCTCAGAAGTAGTCCAAGTATGATGTGATGGTAGAAAAGAAAGGAATGGTACTTTAGTAGTGCCATGAACATGTAAGCTTTACACGGAAAGAGTCTGATTGACTTCGCTGGTAAAAGAAGTATCGTTATGTCTTCAGATCCACAACGCAACGCTGCGTCAAGTGATTAAAAATAAGGCAACTCAGATTGATCACTTTGCGATATATGGGTGACATGCATTCTAAAAGTTGCAACATTCTGAGTGGCTAACACTGGCTTTGACTACTATTCAGTGATAGCCAAGTTATAAATTCGGATGTAAAGAACAGTATAGCAATGAGCAAATACTGTAAGAAGGGCTTACGTCATATGGTTGAAACCACAAAAGAATGTCAGATCTTTCATCGATCGCGTTTTATTAAATGCCTCCTGAAGGACTATGGACTACGCTGCCTAGAGTCGGTCAGAATCGTCTTCCTTTTATGCTAAGTTTCACAAAGCGAACACGAATAAGAAACCTACAGTTCGGTGATAAAAGACGACGGGCACTTTCTGCCAAAATCGGAGTCGTATCACACAACGCTGCATATCAGGATGAGGGTCGAAATGATAGATGCTGTTGACATGTACCAGTTTAAGAGAAGGGTTGAATACAAACTTCAACGACTGAAAAACACAAAGTCGATCCGATTGAGAGCTGTTCTGTAGCAATGAAGTGGGAACATTTTACCAGTAAGTAAAATGGGCAAGGAAACCGAAGGCGAAGGACTATCACGGAAATAGCGCTTACATAATCGCCTAACCAGCGAATATAGTCGCCATTTCGCGGGTAATTACTGATTGCCTAAATCATGGATCACAGGCCAGTAGCGCAACATTTAAAGTTCGCGTCAAGCGCTTGTTTCACCTATTCGCGTGGGCTCCTGAAGACAGCGTAAGTAGACACTTATGTATTCAGACTTAAATTGCAAGCGCGAACCACCACTCAAGGTTAAAGAAAGGAACAGAGGAAGAACTCCCCGAAATGGATGTTGCTTGCATCCAGCCTCTTGATCTGGTGATGCTCTTTCAGGCCTACATATATTCAAAGGGGTTTTGGAACCAGCTGTCGCAATTTCTCAACACAAATGCTACTCTGACTGCTTCCGAGCGACAAACATCAGCTATTTGGATGCGACAGAAAAGAAAGTCTGTGGCAGTATGGACCGATTTTATTAGCCCCTTGGCAAGGCATAAGGTGAATGTCCTAAGCATGCTGTTAAAGTCATCTTAGGCGATTTTAAGGCAATAACAGAAAAGCAGGGCATCTCTGGTAGATAGTAGGTAAATACTTGTATAGCCTATACGACATCACCTTCGGCATCGAATTCAAGCTGCAAACTTCTCTTCGAGGCGAAATTTCATCTTAGAAAGCGCGCCGTCTCCGCATCCCTACATTCATAATGGCGTGTGATGGTATACCTTGCAATCGATGCAAAGTGAGCCCTCAGTAACCTGGATGATCCGAACTTTCCTAGTCCGTTCATTAACTTTTTGTAGCCAAGGTACGAGTGCAGATACTGACATCGGAAGATGGGAATCTGACAGGGTATGTTCCGATCAAATATGACTTAACCTCCTGCATCCAAAACCCATTGGCAATACTCTCAACAATCCAGCAGAGATGCCATCTCTGATGTCTTTGGTTTCGGGTGACCACCACTGAGGAAACCTTGGTTTGGCGATGAATGTCGGTTGGCGTATATCATATAGAGCGGAGCTGAGAAGCTCAACAAGCTCACGGCTTTTCATAAGAAAGTAAGAAAAGCACGAGGAGCACCAGATCGAGAAAATTGCGAGATGTTAAAGCCTTCCATATTGACGAAAACAATGCTATATCCAAGAGCTGCAATTTTAAGCAGGAAATACCGTAAGGCTCAAAACTACGACCACTTTTCTCCACTAATCATACAAACAAGACATCCACATTTACGGCAAGTGCTCTTAGGATCACAGCACCCAGTACTTATTGGAACTCTGCATTGGGTCTAAACCAACCCACAGCCACCATGACGGTCCCACAAGGGGGCCTACCTGGACGGAGATCCGGGGGGCTTCTGACTCTCATGGTACCATGATTTAAGTCCCGGTAGGAACTACCGGTGGACCTGCCGGCAACAAGACCTATTGCTGACCGCTTGTAACTGGTCAAATCGAAGCAACCTTTGATGGGGTCATCTGAAAACCGTTGCGATAAACCAGTACTTTGGTCTGCCCCCGCTTTTTATCAGACAATATCATTGATGGGCGAAGCCTTAATAATTGGGCGGGGGCCCGCCAGAAAGCCGTCAGTATGCTGGAACTGATGGGATGCACCCGTTCGCGACCACGATATTCCTTGGCTTACAAAAGTGTACGTCTAGCGAAACAACTCGCCAATGAAGCGTCACTGCGTGGAAGGACAGGAGAGGTGTTTGTACGTTCTATGAGCAAAGAAGGAGGGAAGAACATTTGCGTCTCTGAAAAAAAGAAAGCATGTGAGGCGAGCTATCGAGGAAATTGAGAGTTCAAATTTCAGAAACAAAGTTCGGATTGAGGCGCATCTCAAATTACCATTTGGGAGTGATGCAATTGGTCTTCTAGGTTCGGTGATTGCGGCATCGGACTCCTCGAGAAGTTAACCAAAACTCGGTCTCTTCGGATTGTAGCCACTATCAGTGCTCCATAGAAATCGCCAGTAGCATTTTGCCACTTCAAACTTTTTACCGTAGCACTCGTCTCGCTATGAATTCTCAAGCCCACTTTCGGACGTACTCTAAAATATCGTGATTCGTTCCAAAGCAGTACAACTTGCTTATGGAATGCCCTGCCTAGCTCTTTATTTCAAATATTTAAAACCAACGTTCATCGGTACCTCTCTTTCTATCCTCGCTGATTCTCCTTCACCCGCTTGTACGCTGAAGGGTACTTTCCGTCAATCGCAATATGTATGATCGATATGGTTGTCGGGTAAGTGATCACGAGTCAGCCAGGTCCCTTTATGTGTATTAAGGTGTGGAAATCGTATGCTGGATATAGAGGCGTTACGTCCCGTTTTTCGTGAAAGTGTGTAGGCTGTCCTTCCTCACTGTAGCCCTCCTTGCCTAGCTTGGCATTAAAATCGCCACGGGCGATCTTCACATCATATTTAGGGCATTGCCCTTAGGATTTGTCGAGGAGCTGGTAGAAGCGGTCTTTGATAAAGTCGTCCTTCTTCTTTATCGGAGGCGTTTATGAGGGTTATGTTGGGGAAATTAGCGTTTATGCGAATCGTCGTCAGGCGTTCGCTTGCATGCCTGAGGCTGAAACTCACTTCTTCGAGTGATTGTGAGTGAGGAGGAGGTATAACAACAAACTCTACCTACTGTGGAGCCTCATCGACCTAGGTAGGTAGGTAGAGGTGACGGTACAACATGGATACGGAAGAGATCTCGTATCCCTCTACCCGTGATTCTGACAATATCTTGGCAGCTTCTGTTTAATCGGTTTTTTGCTCTACTCTTATCGTAGGTCGGCCATATCATCTTTGGTATAGCGCAGTTGGTTAACCCTTCCATTGGAGGTTGGCCTTCTACAGGACGTGTGAGTGGATTTGTTCTTTAACAGTCACTAGCGGTATTTTGCCGCGATTTCATGTGCATAATCGTTCGTTTCTGTTTATATCACTGTGCCCTAGAGCCCAGAGCACTGTGCCCTGAAGTGTTCGCTCAAGCAGGTAAGCTTGTTGCGGTACTGCTACACCAGTTCGGAGGGTATGCTAGCCGAGTCAATAGCTTTGATAGCGGCTTGGATATTTACGAGTATAAGGATAGAAATGATTTGTTTGTGCATGATGTCGCCAAAGAGTTGTGTGCAAGCCTCTCGGATTGCCAGTAGTTCCGTAGACGCTGAAAAAGTCCTGCAAGCGGTCATTCCGAGTAGACACCGACCTGGTCATTGAAATGGCGGGTACATATAAATTGAATCATATTGACGCTCCAGCCCGTACCGTCTTCGATTCCTTACCAATGGGACAAGGCAATGCAGGTAGAATTCAATTGCGCACATTCGGTGTTGGACAATCTGGAAGGGGTTATTGTTGAGGTTCAAGTCTGGACCGGAATGTGGCGCCGTGCAGCTGTAGTGGTAAGAAACTAAAAGGAAAATGTTTTACTTGCCAACTGTCCATGGTGACTTTTCAATATGCTTACCGTTAAATCTCCTCCGACAGGACAGTTTTCTCTCATTAAAAATGAATTCCTCTTAAATCAAGCTCTTCCCACTGCCTCCAGTCTCCCCGTCATCATTTTTTTTTGCTTTTTCGATTTTGTGAGAGGAAAGATGGACACAAGCACCCTTTTCGTCAGCAACAGCTTCTTATCCTTAGTGGCGCGGCAATCGCAAATCCCATCGTAATCCCCCAATTCGTTAAAGATCACATCGAAGGAGACGCCTCAGCTGAACCCTTTAAGGGATGCTACTTCCTCAATCAGTAAAGCCATTATCCGCTGGCAACCGGAGCACAATTGGGGATGGTAGTAGGGTGGAAGATGTCTAAATGGGATTTTCATTCCATTCCATGCCATTTCAATTGGATAGACTACCGACCAGAGACTATAGGGACGGGTATCCTGCTGTGGAGAGTTGATTGTGACAGACAGACAAATTGCTTTCTTCTCTCAAAGACCCGAAGATGTGCAAAGATGAAGACGAACCAGAATAACTGCATCTAAGTCCATTTAATGTCAATTTACATTCCTTATTTCTCTCGTGTGTGGGTGCGCTGGCCTAACTGATGGAGGTTAGGTCCTTTCATCCATTCTCTACACTGTGGTTCGGTGTAGTACTTTGTACATCCTTATTTCCCCACGGGGATAGATGGAATGAGGATTCAATGAATTCTACTTTGTGTGCGGGAATTACACATGAAATGGCCAATAATGCGCTTAAAAGTGTTCCTTGTGCAGCAACTGCTGACGTTGAATGGTGAAAAATTCCAAATCCTGCTATGGTGCTTCGGTGTTCAGTGAGAACCAAGGGTAGTTTGCACCCTAATTCGTATGCAATGCACTCGTAAAATTGTAGTGGTGTTGTTGTGCGCTGGGGTTACACCCATATTCGTAGCCGTTGTGCATGAGGCACATTGTGTGGTGTGAATATTGAATTTCCGGATTTATTTGGTGTTTATGTTCAGAGATTGTTTGGTGCGGAAACGGGAGATTAGGGAATGGGTGCTGTTAAGATGGATGCACTTGAAAGTATTACACTGGGGGGGGAATTTAATTCAATTCAATTCACGTGAAGGATACAAATGAAGGTTGTGCTTGAGCTATTTGAGTGGTAAGAAACACATAATTCACAGTTGGGGCGTCATAAATCACAAAACGATTTCGGCATTAGAACAGCTCAACAGGGTTTCTAGATTTTTACGAGTGTTTTTTTGTTTTTTTTTTCGAGAATGTGGTTGCGTAAACAGATGTTCGTCATAATCTTCATTCAATTTGTGAAAGACCACTTAAATCTGAAACACACACTCATGTAATTCAGAAGGATACGAGGCAATAGACATGTAATCGTGTGTCAAAAGTTAAATCTATCTCCTGAAATCGATCGGCTTCTACAGGGTGCGCCATCCTTTATGTCGGAATGTAAACATTAAACAATTTTGACATTTATCAACCGATTGACTTGAATAGACATGTTTTTGCAACGTCAATTCAGTAGAATTTTAACCATGAATCGCTTTGTACGAAAACAACGTGCCGAAATACGAGTAGTGACGCTGCATATTGAAAATAGTCGTTCAGTTGTGTTAACTCAACGTGCATATCGTCGAAAATATCGTGGTCAACAAACACCGTCTGACAACACTATTCGTCGTTTGGTGTCGCATTTTGTTGAGCACGTGACAGTGGGAAAGCCTTCATCAACGCCCAAGACGTTCCAATGAACTGATTGAAGCGGTAAGAGAGAGTGTTGCCGAGAACCAATATCTGTCGTATCGTCCGCGCTCAGCGTTTTGGGGTCAGTGGAACCACTTTGTGGCACATTTTGAAGGACGATTTGCATTTGCTTCCGTATAAAGTGCAATTGAGTCAAAGAATATTGCCGACAGACAATATCGGCTCGAAAGATTGACACTGAACCTGATTTTTGGAAGCAAATTTTGATGACCGAGGAGGCCCATTTCAAACTCTCTGGCACTGTTAACAAGCCAAATTGCCGCATTTGGAGAATGAGGAATCCACACGAGATCTATGAAACACCATTGCATGACCAAAGAGTGACTGCTTGGGCCGGCGTTTCCGCCAATACCAACATTGGGCAATTTTTCTTCAGAAAAGACGAAACAATCGGTGGGAATCGATATCGGTGGATGTTGGCTCATTATGTCTGCCCGCAAATGTGTGAAAAAGGTCTGGACTTTTACTGGTTTCAACAAGACGGTGTGGCATGCCACATTGCAAACAATGCAGTTTCTGCAACGAAAATTCCCTGGACATGTGCTGTCAAAAAATGCTGACATTGACTGTGTAAGGAGTGTCAGTTGGCCACGAGGGCATGCATGATGCAGGAGTAGATGGCAATGGCACGCTCGCGGTTGCTCGGCCCTAGCTCGTGGGATTGGGGTTGATTCTTGCCAGTACCCCGTGCATCTCAACTCAACTTACCTTTTGTTTCGTGCCGAAATTAAAAAAAAAGAAAGGAAAACAAGGATAGCCTGGTGAAAGCTACTTTACTTTACGTTAACTAAACGGACGGACTTAAAAGAAAAAGACGATAGAAAGGAAAAGAAAGAGCAAGATCACTTCTGTGTGCCATCACCACTGTGCAAGACCGGGACTTTGATGTTTAAAACTAACTAATCCTACATTAACCTAAACCCTAAATCGCGAACTTAATTTTAACGCATAATAACTAAACCTAAAGCCAACTTAACCCTATGTACCCTTCACCGAATAATACGTCCAAGGGTCACACTGGGAAGACAGCTCGTCACGCCCTTATCGCACTTGGATGCGACCAATTGCTAGCATTTTGGCCAAAACTGTGAAGGGTATCCCCTAAACGAAAGTTCCCCCCAGTCGCCACCTGTAAAAAAAACACTTCAGGAAAAGTCAGTCACATCATTTACGTTATGTCGCCATCGTTTATGCGGCATGTCTAGTCACAGTCGCGGCATCCAAGGACGGTCGGTCCGCCCATCCACACACCACCTGCTTTGGATTCACTCCATCATTTTTAATAAAAAAAACTATTTCAACTCATCACACATTAACTATGGTTTTATTAAAAAAAGAAATAAATTCACAAAAGGAGAAACTTAGTTGTTAAGTTTTTGTTTTTGTTTTTGAATTCTATTTTTTATTTTTTTATTCATTTTTTTAATCTACTGTAAGGCTACTCTAATTCTAGCCAAAAAGGAAACTTAAATATATGTGAAACTCAGCGGTTATATATGGATCCCTCGTAGTTCTGGCGCCAGTACTTCGAAGAATCTTCGCAATTTCAAAACTAGAGATTGAAAAAGAACTCTAACATACAGTGCTTTAGCGTTGTGGTTTGTATTTACATTCCAATAGTACGAAAACGCATACATAACTTGAATAACGCAAACACTACATATATAGTATTTGTTTATTATGTTTGTGTATCAAAGCAAAAACAAAATTCCGTACGTTATTTGAGCAATGTAAGATTCGTAAACATTATCATAGTGAACTGTACTATGTGCACATATTTTCCACACTGTGGAAAGGAGAAATAAATGAAACGCACCGGTTGGAGTATACAGACGAACTGACTTTATTAAAAGCAATAAAAGGAAAACATAAGAATAGACCTGTTCGATCAGTAAATTATTCAATACTTCCTCTGAATGAATTATTTATTTTAATTACTTTAATTTATTTCATTAATAACTTAAAACAGAAATTCAAGATTTAAGATATTAATAACTCATTCAAACAATTAGCTTAATATTTAATGATCAATAAAGATCAAGTTTTACTTTGACCAAGCCGTTAGTTAAGGTGTCAGCTAAATTTTCAAGAGTCGGTATATACGAGGGGCGATCAACATATTCTCGATATCGGGGTGAAGCTGTAGTTGTATATATAAATTGACTTATTTATCAAGTAATACTATTATTTTAGTGCATTCATGTAAAATTTCATATAAATGTGATTATTAATTCGCGTTTTATCTCTAGTTAAACAGAATCATAATGGCAACTGAGACGATGATGGTGAAAATTGAGCATCGCGCTGTAATTAAATTTCTCACTAAGCAAGGAAAAAGTCAAAAAACTATTCATGAAGAGATGGTGGCTGTTTACCAGGGTTCCGCACCTTCATTATCAACTGTGCAAAAGTGGTCAAGTGAGTTCAAGAGAGGCAGAGAGAGCATTGAAGACGATCCCCGCTCCGGCCCCCCGGCTACTGCTTGTACGGGAGAAAGCATCAAAGAAGTCGAAAAACTTGTTCTTGAGGATGCCCGAATAAAGGTGAAAATGATGGCAGAGATCACCAAGCTTTCAATTGGTACCATTCACACCATTCTTCATGACCATCTTAACCTTTCAAAGGTCAGTGCAAGGTGGGTGCCACGAATGCTCACAGCGCCTCAGAAAAAAGTGAGAATCGCATGTTGTAGAGAGCTTTTGGAGATGTGTAGTGAGAACGCGGACGGTGTTATGGATCGAATTGTTACTGGGGACGAAACATGGGTCCACCACTATGACCCTGAAAGCAAACAAGAGTCCATGCAGTGGCATAAAAAAGGAACAGACCCCCCGAAGAAGTTCAAAGTCACTCCGTCTGCCGGGAAGCTCATGGCCACAGTTTTTTGGGACTCAAAGGGAATCTTGCTGATTGAGTACAAAAAAAAAAGGTGAAACCATCAACGCCACATCCTACGCTTCCACTTTGCATAATTTGCGGGAGGAAATTAAAAAGAAAAAACGGGGTAAACTCGCAGCGGGTGTGTTGCTTCTTCATGACAACGCTCCTGTTCACACGGCGCGAGTTTCCAAGGTTGCTGCGCGAGATTGTGGTCTCGAAGAAATCCAATACCCACCCTATAGTCCAGGCCTTGCCCCTAGTGATTATTTCCTGTTTCCGGATTTGGAAAAATGTCTTCGTGGAAAAAGATTTTCGGATGATGAAGAACTCAAGTCGGCAATAAATGGAGGAGGAGGAAATTTATTTTTTTGAGGGTTTAAAAAAGCTTATCTCAAGATGTAACAAATGCATTGATGTTAGGGGAGATTATATTGAAAAATAAAAACAATTTAAATTGAATTCGCATTTTTCTTCATATCGATACCGAGAATATATTGATCGCCCCTCGTACTCTAATTTGACCAATTCCTTCTCAATTTTTTCCCGTATAAAATTAGTTTTGATCTCGATGTGTTTTGTACGAGATGAGTATGAATTGTTTTGAATAAGTTGAATAGCACTTTTATTATCGCAGTGCAACACAACCTGTTTTGGTAAGTCAGGAAGCATTTCTAATTCCGTGCCATGCTCAGAGCAGTATAGACGTATTATTTTTCTGTCCGGTAGCAGCTAACCTCTAACCGTTATAAACTAACAAGTTGAAAGTGCGCGCAAAGTACAGACATTTATAATTTTACCTTCGAAAGTAATTCCATTGTTTGGCGTTCATATCTATCGCTTGCTTTAAGGATCGTCAACTATGATACATCAACAAAACCACCATGCCAGATCCACCAAGTACCCGCTCGATTTGAACGAAGATGAATGCAATAAAATAAGCAACGGTCTACAACTCAAAATTGAAGAAATGGAAAAAAAGTGGGAAGAACGCTTTTCATCAGTCAATGCGGCGGTAGAAAACATCGCAAAAAGAATTGAGGACATTGAAGCTATTTCTACGCCTACATTAGTGGAAACCACATTTGCGAACAAAGAAATGCTCGCCCTCCAACAACTAATCGCCAACCTTGAACGCAAGCATACTGCCTGTGATGCTGTGCTCTTTGGCATTCCAAGTTCACCTGAAGAAAATTTATCTACCATCTTCAATCGTTTATGCCACACTATTGAATGCAAACCGCCAACACTTAAAAATGCATTCTGTGTGAAAATCCGGGTGTTGGAGGCAGTCGTCATTTACATCCCGCTCCGCAGTGGAAAGCGGCTGTACTTGGCCTCTGTTTATGCACCTGAGACATCACAATCCACTTTATTCATTACAGAGCTCGACACGCTTTTTCGACTTCTGAGGCTGGAATCGGGAGAGAATTATTTTATAATCGGCGGGGACTTCAACGCTAAACACAGAGATTGGGGAAATTATTTGCCAAATACTAGAGGGAACCTACTACTCGATTGGTGGGGTCAGCACGATGTCATGTACAGACTCGGTCTTAAAGCGACGGATAACCCGTCGTTTCCCAGAGGCGGATCTTATTTGGATCTAATGCTGTACGACGAACGTATACGACTGACAGGTACGAATTTACAAACGCTAAACTGTCTGCGCACATTCGTGTATGACAGTGACCATTGCGGTTTTAGCACCAAAATTACAGTTCCTAACGAAATTGCGGAATTGGAGGAGTTTGTCCAAAAATATTCTTACAACTACAGTAAGACTCGATGGACACGCTTCTCCGCAACCATGACAAGTGCGCTCTCCTCGAATACGCTCCACCCACCGTCCAATAAGAATTTGTCAAACGAGGGGATTGACAATTACCTAAAACAAATGGACGAGGCAATTAAACAAACTATGGCCGCTACAATCCCGCGGTATCGACATACGACTAAGGAAGACCTGTTCCGCAATCCTACTATTGACGCACTGCACCGACAGAAAAGTAGACTTCTGACAAGACTCAAAAACTTGTACAGACAGTTTACTGACAGACAAGACCCGGAGATTAGGACACTGAAGGCGCCGATTAAAAATATTCAAACGTCAATAAAAGAGAATTACAGAATTTCTGTAAGTTCGTATTGGAACAACAGGGTTCGGGCTGTAAGCACCAGCAACCCGAATATGTTCCCGCAAATAAATAAACTATTTCGGAGAAAAAATCAAAACGACCTTCAGTGTCTTAAAATAGCCCGGACAACAGACAACGAACGGTTACTGACAATAGCGGGTATTGATCCAAATGAGGCCGCTGATGATGACGACTTCTTTGTGATCGAGGATCCACAGGAAAAAGTTGAGGCCATAGGGGCGACTTTCCAGGAAATATACAAGGCCACTGATACCATTGGCCCTAATTATGACCTGGACAATCGCGTCTTGGTGCACGACTTCTTCATTCGAAATGAACAAGAGAACTGGCGATCCGAGGGCTCTGGTTTCACCCGGTTCAGTGACGAGAATATGGCAAATAATGTCATTACCAGAGAGGGTGACCTACCCCCGTTCATTTCGAAGGAAGAGCTCCATGAGATCTTCGACACAATTAGGGCTAAGAAATCAGTGGAGACCGATGGTATTCCGAACATCGTGCTTCGACGTCTTCCTCTAGAAGCGGTGGACATTTACTCCACCCTGTTTAATAATGCAATGAATAATGCACATTATCCAGCGCATTGGAAAACGGCGGTGGTTCAACCTATCCCCAAAAAGGGAAAGGATATATCCAATCCGGCGAATCTCCGTTCGATAAGTCTCCTTCCGAATATCAGTAAGGTGTTTGAAAAAGTAATCAATAGAGCTCTGTCTAGGTGGGTTGAGGACAAACATATAGTTCCGGATAATCAATTCGGTTTTAAGGCGGGACATGATATCTCACATGCTGCGTCTAAACTGGTGTCCGATATCCAATGGAATAAAGGCAAAAACCAATGCACTGGTGCCTGCCTTGTTGACTTGGAGAAGGCCTTCGACACCGTATGGTTAGAGGGTCTTTTCTATAAGCTGACTAGGCTGGGGATCAGTAAACCACTCTTGTACATTCTTTATAATATGCTAAACAACAGACAGTTCATCGTGAAAAATGGCGATGTGACTTCTGTTGCAATATTTCAAATTAAAAATGGTCTTCAGCAAGGCGCGGTCAATTCGCCGATCCTATTCAACATTTATACAAGCGACTTGATAAGTTCACTTCCCCATACTATTGCGTACGCAGACGATTTGATAGCGTACAGAACAGGTACAAAAATCGAGGTCATTAATACTCTCTTGCAACGTGACTTCGAACAAAGAAGGCGGTTTTGCGATGACTGGAAGTTGAAAATCAACTTTCAGAAGTCAGAAACCATTCTGTTTAGGACGCCGTTGTCTGGTGCCTCTAGGGACACCAGAAAAAATTGACGAAAATTCTCGATCATTGGACAACACGGACAGCCTCTTGCCTGTCGAAATGTAGTCAGATACCTTGGGATCTGGCTAGATCAGTTTCTGTATTTTGACAAAAATGTAGACGCTGCTCTGGCCAGAGCTAAAGGCGCTTTTGCTCTTACAAAGAGACTGTTTTATAGCAGCCAACTCGATGCGAGGGTAAAGGTAATCTGCTACATGGCCCTTATCAGGCCCATGCTGGTATTCGGGTGCCCCGTGTGGTTCAATGTACGAGCAAGCTTAATGGAAAAGATTCGGGTGTTTGAGAGGGCTTGCCTTAGGGCTTGCCTTCGCTTGTACAGAACACCAGAGTCGGAGTACAAAAAATTGGTCCTTTACAACAGCTCGAACCTAATACGAGTGGACAACTTCGTAATTAAGCTGACTCGAAGGCACATTGCAAGAGCAATGACCTCGACGAATAACCTGATATCTGGGGCTTACTACCCCAATTACCTTTACCACGAGGGTGTGCGCTCTGATGGCTTCGTTCCACCGGAAGCATTCCTCTACCTAGATCAGATAGGGTTGATCCAGGATAGATCAGCGGTCCCGTTAATCTTCCATGTCGCTCGGAGAGCTGGGGACAGGCGACTCAACTACGACAGAGACGTCGCACACGGCAGTGTGGGTCTTCTCAGGTTCAGTAGGGCGGTGGGGAATCGCGATAAAAGGGATGTCGTTCGGCAGCACCAGCATTTCTGGTGGTTGAATGATGGAGAAGGGGTTTCGTCGCCGTTTCCGTTAATTACGGACCAGCCTCACTACTGAGGCAGAGCTGACCAATCTATTTGCTCTGTGAATAGCGATGGCCAGCTTACATAGGCTTAGGTTAGCATTTAAGAAATACATATATATACTCGTATTAGTATATACACAGGTATATACTAGTATATGTATGTCATTGTCTATATGTATGTATGTGTGTATTGTGTACGTAGGTTAGGGAGACTAAGGTTATTTTAAGATAGATATTAAGTTTTTATAAAAAATAAAAAATTTGTCAATATGCTAAGTTTTTTGTTAAATTCTTTTCTTAGCCTTAAGCATAGAAAATAAGTATATTCCGAAATAAAATGTAAACAAAGTCGAAAGACATAGATATAAGAATTTAGAGTAGCTTAGAGTGCCTGTGTGGGGCCAGTAAGTTAGTATAAGATTGTTAAGTAATTTTAAGCTAGCATTTAAGCATTTTTTGTTAGTATGTAAGAGTTAATGATTAAGATAATAAAATGCATTTAAAACTAAAAACTAACTAACTCCGTGTGAAAAAATACGAGCCATTGAACAACGATCGTACTTAAGTTTGGTAGCCCGCAACAGCGAAACTTTGTGCTGAAGTCAGCTGCTTTCTATCGAAAAAGTCAACACAGAGAGTTGAGCCTTACTGACGTCGGTATGGATTCGCCACGCAAGTGCTACATCAACGAAAGCCTTATACAGAGAGTTCGCTTGCTTTTACATACCGCTACTCAGATGAAGAGAAAACGACAACTATTTGCTGTGTTCACGAAATTTGGTTCTTTGTTCGTAAGAAAAACTCCAAACGGGAAGAGCCTACCCATCGAAAGCTCCAACGATCTCCGTGCCGCTGCCGCCGACACAGCATGAAGAAGAAATCGACATCGACATCGTCAGAATTTAGTTTTTAATTATTTCTGCTTTTTTGTTTAAATGCATAATTATTATTTTCATTTACTTAATTTCTTGAATTTTAAGGCCTAATTTATCTTTATTATTATAACATTTTTATATAGGTCTTTATAAATGTTCTCTTCTATTTCTATGCCCTTCCTTCTTCTAATCCTTGCTATCTACTATGTGTCTAATAGATTGTGGTGCTGTTTGCGGTAGGCTAATTGAGGATGGTTAACAACAATAGTATTTTTAATCATAACCACGGTGTGAATGCTAGATCAACTTTGTGTCTGTTAAATGTTCTGTCGAGATACAAGAATGGTTTCAATGTACGTCAAATAAACGCTCGAAGTCTTAACCAGTGTAAGCGAGACTACTTTCGCTATTTGTTTACAAATTCAAACATAGATGTGATCTGTATTAACGAAACTTGGTTTAAACCCAAGTTTGAAAACTTTGTGTACGATATTGAGGGTTACGAATTATATCGCAACGACAGAATAACCTATACAATGAGCGGAGGAGTGGCAATTTATTGCGAGTCGTCTTTAAAATGTGATGTGTTGGTAAAATCTGTCAACACTGATGTTGAATACATTGTTATAACCCTAACCGGAGACTTTCATGTGAACCATTTTTTTCTGCTCTGTCGGAGTTTTCACCGAGATATGTAAATATTATTGTATTAGGACATTTTAATGCTATCTTATTAAACAAAACAATTCTCTGTCGCGCCAATTGGTGGATCATGCCTCTTCGAGTGGTCTTTATGTTGTTAACACGTCCTATCCAACTTGTTTTCGTACAGATGCACCACCGAGTCTTCTTGATGTTGGTCTTGTTTCAGATCAATCAGCAATTCTTCTATTTGACCAAATTTGCCTGGGTTGTGTTTCTGACCATGATATGTTGATTTGCACGTACCATATTAATTTTTCTCATATCAATAAGTTTAAGACCTTTGAATTTAAAGATTTTAAGTCTATTAACATCAATGCTCTGCAAGTTGCAGCACAAACAACGACTCCCTGGTTTCTTTGTAGACAGAGCCCAGATCCAAATGAACAAATTAATCGTTTTCAGTTATGTGTTGCCCAACTTTATGAAGATTTCGTGCGTGTTAAGACTGTTTTTGTTCGCAATAAGACCTTCCCTTGGTTTACTGCGGAAATTTTAAATGCGCTAAAAATCAGGAATAAGCTTTACAGCAAATGGAAGCGAAATCGTTCTTCTTTTAATTGGGTCGCTTATAAAAACGCTCGTAATACAGCCACTAGCATTGTGCGTGATTCGAAACGAAATTCCTCTAAATTTAGTATGCCTTTGCCCCCAAAGGAACTGTGGAGGAATCTTCGGCAAATTGGTGTTAGCAAAGGAGGGAATGATAACTGTTCGTTTAATCCAAATGAGCTAAATGCACATTTTGTAGACAATGCAATGGCTGGTGGCATGTTTGATTTTCATCCGAACACCTTTACATCAGTGCAAAGGCAAGCCGATTTTGAGGTAACAACTCAGACTTATATAATTTCAATTACTGCCTCCATTAAGTCAAATGCAATCGGTGAAGATGGTATACCAGTCAAATTTCTAAAAATAATTTTACCCAATATTGTAAGCCATATAACTCATATAATTAATTCATGTATTATGACATCTACCTTTCCTCAGGTTTGGAAACATGCACGGGTTATTCCGATTGCCAAAAAAATCGAACGCAAGTTCTGTCAAAGATTTTAGGCCAATAAGCATTCTCCCATGCCTATCAAAAGTATTTGAGAGAGTCTTATCCCGCCAGATCAAATGCCACTTATCCTTCAATTCTCTATTGACTTCTTCTCAGTCAGGCTTTTGAGAAGGGCATAGTTGTCAGTCGGCAATGGTGAAGATTTTGGATGATGTAAGGCAAGACTATGAGAAAGGGCTCGTGACATTACTTTGCTTTCTCGATTTTTCAAAAGCTTTTGACAAAGTGAATCACAAAATTCTTTTATGGAAGCTTAAACACCTTTTCGGATTTAGTGAAAGAGCTGTTAAACTTTTGCAAAGCTACTTGTCGAACCGATTTCAAAGGGTCGTTGTTGGTGGAACGTCTGTTTTGCCCTTATTACAAGGTGTTCCTCAAGGTTCCATCCTTGGACCGATTTTATTTTCCATGTTTGTCAACGATTTGCCATTGGTATGTGTGCATACTCGTATGCATATGTACGCAGATGACGTTCAATTATACATGTCTATGCCTACGAATCGGCTTGACGAATTAGTTTTTTGTTTAAACAGGGATTTATCAGCGATTAATGACTGGGCAGACAAACACGGGCTGCTGCTAAATCCTTTTAAGTGTCAGGTTCTACCCATTTCAAAAAGCAATTTCGAACTGAGTCTGGTGCCAAATATATGCATATCGGAATCGAAATTGGCGATAGTGGAGTCGGCTACTAGCCTTCGATTCGTAATAAACCGCAATGTGTCCTGCAACAACCACATAAACTACGTCATTGCTCGAACTTATGGTTGTTTGCGTAGACTGTGGTTGGCTGCAAACTTCACACCCTTTGAAACTCAACGGAAGCTCGTCCAAGCCCTTATACTTCCCATAATAACATATGCCGATGTTGTTTTTAGTAGCATGGATTCGTTGTCGCGTAATAAGTTACAGGTAGCCTTCAATGATGCAGTTAGATACATTCATAGACTACGCAGATACGATCGGATATCGGTCTATGTGAAAGATTTATTGGGTTCCACTTTAGTACAATACATGTGTGCAAGAAATTGTATATTCTTGCACAATATTATAATGACAAAAACGCCAAATTATCTATTTTGCAAGCTTGAGTTTTCTTCTTCTCGCAGAACACTTAATATAAACTTACCAAAATTTAATTATCTCAACTCATCAAGGTTCTTTTTCGTTCACGCCGTGAACGAAACACATAACGTGTTTATGTGGTCGGTGCAGGAGGATCCAGCGCGAAAGCCTGCCTGTTCGACGAGAAGTGTTGAATCTAGATGTTCTCTGAATCGTTTCAGAATTATTCTAACGATTATTTTGGCTACGGCTGGAAGAACGCATATAAAGAGTGACCAGATAAGGGCGATAAGAAAAAAAAATTAAATAAAACAGCAACAGTGTGAGATATAAAATTGGTTCCGACTTTATTTTGAAGCTACGAGTACGTTCATGCCATTATGTGTGGAATAGCATATCATTCAAATGGCAGCCTCGGCTTCGCTGGCAGTGCTTCAATTTCTGATGACTCGGTCCAATATATGCAACCACAATAAAGTGGTTGGCTTGGTAGCGTAGACTAAGGACTTGACGTAGCCCCAGAGAAAATAATCGAGTGGTGTCAAATCGCATGATGACAGCAGCCAATTGATGAACGCTCACCGTGAGATGACCCAGTCGCCAAATTTCCTTCTCCTTCAGAACTTCGTGCGTTGCGTAGCTTGTATGGCATGTAGCGGCGTCTTGTTGGAAGCACAGCTTGGATATATCGATGTTGTCAAGCTTTAATCACACAACGTTGGTTAAAATCGCTCAATACCTGAGTTCATTAACTGTGTCTCCTTCCTCATTTCGAAAGAAATAAGGTCCGATGATGCTGCCATACCATTAACCACACCAAACAGTCAATCTTTGTAGATGCATTGATGTTTGGCCGAACACATGTGGATTGTGATCGCTCCAATAATGGCGATTTTGCTTGTTGACATTTGCAGCGCCCAATTATCTAACTCACAGCATTGTCTATGTTCGCCCGGTTTCAATTCTCATGGCAGCACAGTCGTACGCGGATGTAGGCCCAAATCTAACCTCAAAATAAAGCGGCTTGATTCTCTGTCGATGCCCAATGGAGCTGATTGGCGCCGAATCGGCATTTCTGCGTCTTCTTCAAGCCGCTACGGTGGCTGTGTTTTCTTTATTTCGCACCAGGTTGGCCAGGTTGGTGGCTTAAGATCCAAAAGAGTGTACTCACGCTTAAACTTTTCTACGGTGCGACGAATTGCCCGTACACTGAGGCCACGATTACGATCGACCTCACGATGAAATTCACATTGCGTATTTACAACTGAGCCGGAATTGAATTTGGACAATCTTTTAATAATTTCTGCACGTTCGGCAAGCGTAAAACGATGCAAGATGAAATGGCAAGCCTTACTGAATATTTTGACAGCTGCTTGTCACTGGTAGCTTCGACAGCTGCTGAAAGATAATAATTGGAAAAACTATCATTGCTCTCTGGTCACCCTGTACCTCTCCAGTTTCCACACTCCATCAGGTTTCCCTTATTTAGTAGCTTGATGATCATCCCTCCTTTCCACTCCTGCAGAAATTGTTCACAATGCCACGCTTTGCATAGGAGCAGCTATAGTAGATCAGCCGATGTATTTGGCGCCGCTTGGTATAGTTCGGCAGAGATGCCTTAAGGGACCTGATTGCTGTCATTATTTCGGTTTTACTGTGAGCTCCGATGCGAATTATGGAATTCGTTGCCTCGGTGAACTCATTCGAATTCGAGATCGTAGCGCCATCGTCTAAGTGGTTTACGACCGTGGCAAAATCTTCTCTCCATCTAGTGAGTTGTTCCTCATCCAAAATCAGTAGACTACCGTCCACAATTTTCACTGGATGAATCTTTAGTGATTTTGTAGACAGCGCTACTGTCGCACATGCTTGCTGCTTCTTCCGTCCTTGAATACAGTGTGTCGATGTACTGACGTTTGTCACGTCTTGCAACTACGCTGCACTTCCTTCTCCTTCACATGATATTGGACTTGTAGCTTTGTTCTCTTTACTGCTGAGGCGGCTGCAATTCGAGCTTTGATTGCTGTGTCCTTATCGATGCGTCTCCAGATTTCATCCGAAAGCCATGTGCGGTGACTTTTCTGACCGACATAGGTGGTTACACTAGTTGCAAGCACATTTTTTTCCGCTTTCCAGTAGTCATCCACGCTGTTCTGCGTTATGCTGCTGATTACTTCTACTTCTAAGGCAAGGTGGTCCCTGGACTGTTGGCGCACCTGTGGATCCGTGAGCCTTCTGGTATTGAATCTGATTGTTTTGAGCAAGATTGAACGCTTGCTCTGAACTGATGCAGTACGAAGGCGTCTATGAGCTAATATAAAATGGTGATCGCGTCCTTGTCCAATGTCTGCTCCGAGCCTGTTTTGGACGTCTAGGAGGCAATTTCTAAAGCGACGGCTGATTGCAATGTGATATATCCGGTTGGATGTTCGCTGCCTGTCAGTTGAGACCTAGCTGAAATTGTAGCAGGTGGAATGCTTAAACAGCGTATTAGGTACTGCAGAAGTCCACAAACCGCCAACCGTTTTCATTCGGTTATCCAAGACCGTGAACTCCCATAACGTGTTTAAGCATAGTGTTGTCGCTACCTACCTTGGCATTGAAATCCCCCATCACCACTACGATGTCCACATTAGGCGTTTGATTATGGCCGGCGCGTAATTGGCTGCAAAACTCGTCTTTTCATCCTCAGCCGTGTCTTCAGTTGGAGCATAACACTGTATGATGCTGACTTTTCTTACTCTACTCTGGAATCTAGCCGTCAATATCCGGTCACAAGGAGGTTTCCAAGATATGAAGCTTCTTCGCACCACTGGAGTTAGGATCAATCCTACTTCAGATCTCCGAGCACTTCCAGCTGGCTTGCTAGAGCAGAGCATGACAGTGCTTTTGTTGAAGACTGGTGTTCCATAGAAGCGTAATCTTATCTCACTCGATCTCAAGACATTGTTATTATATCGTGTGAACTGGCGTTCCAGTTGGAGAAATCTGGCATTATGAGGACCTTTCTGGAGTGAGTCGAGGAGTTCCAGAATCAAATCGTGGTCCTTATTCGATAGCTAAAGGTCAACAGAGTTCGTTCGTATCCGAGGCGTTTGCTCTCGATTTGTAGGAGTTATATTTCTTACCGGACGCAAGCAGTGTCTTCCAATCAAAGGTTCTAGCTGACCTCAGGGCGGCTGAGCTAATGCAGATGAGATAGGTATCCGGAAGAAATATCGCTATCTACATTGATAGTTAGAACTGGGTGAGACTGAGTTGGGTGCCAGGAGAGTGTGGTGTTAAAGGAGATGAACAAGCGGATGAGCTTGGAAGAAAAGGAAGCCTACTCAATAATAGTCAGGTTGCAAACAACGCCTTGTACATATAGTGACGAGTACTATCGCGGAAAAAGTCACAAAGTCAGCCAACCTAAGCTGGTGAAGTCTTGAAGTACACAGGGTATCCGAGGCTCTCTGGCCGCTTTTCGATGGCAAAAGATCTAGAAAGTTAATAAAATTACACACGGATAAGCTTTGAACAGTAATAGGAATCGTGAGAGGACATTGTCTCCTGCGGAAACACGCAAAGGGACTCAAATTGTCAGATAGGGATATTTGTAGACTCTGCGGTGATCAGCAATCTGTTGAGGACATAACACACATACTTTTTGGAAAAGCTAGAGGAAATAGACGGCACGTACTTCAAAAGCATTCTTGGCTTATGCAGGTGTTTCACCAGAGAGATTGTTTTGGTTTTTGCCATTTGAAGACATATTCAACTGGTTCCACAGGGATCGCGATAGGCCCGTTTTGGTGCCTGGTGTTTCTGTGATGGCATATCCATCATACCTCTGTTTAACCAAACCTAACCTACGGTTATGGTTCGCTGTGCCATAGACCAACCGACATTTATCCTGTTTTCCGAAGAAATTTCCAGTTGGCACCACGAGGAAGTGACAGTAGGGCTTACTAGCAAAGTTGCTAGGTTCTCGATTGCAGTGCCTCTTACTCGCTATTTAGCAGACCAGCACTCATCGGGACATGCTGCTCCTACGAGACCTTTGTTAGTCTTTCGCCATTATTTGTTTTACCCTCTTGTATTTTATGGCGTTTTCATGATAACTCTGTTTTTTTGTCGTTAGGCTTTCGAGTAAGTAAATACGCTGATCGACAACAAATTCTGCATTCTGTGTCGAAAATTGCCGCGAGTGAGTTTTCTTGAAAGCTGACATTGCTCTCAAAGCAGACAACTTAAAATCCGATTCCCGATAGGTAGTGGACAATTGAGAGAAGTGCGAATAGTGTTGAATGTAGTTTCATGACATTCTCCAGTATTTATCTGGAAACTATTAGAGCACTCATAATTACGAGTTCAACGATACTACACTTGAAATAGGAGTCAAACCAGGGCACCATAAGGTATGTATCTCGGAAGGGATACATTTTCGGCCATCGAATATAATCTTCAAAATATGCCAAGAAATCCCTCTTTAAAATTTTCGACACATTATCCAGAAGAAGCAACTGACGAAACTCCTCGTCTGCGGAAGGAGGTCCTCCGAACAATTTTAGTGGCAAACAATTAATTGCTTTCGCTGAAGCAGATATTCAAAATAAAGAGGGGAATTGGAACATTTTCAACAGATGAAGACTCTAGTTCTAAAGGAATGGCAGAAGTTGTTAATAAGACAAACCATAGACCAAAAAGGTCAGAATCTCCTAAAACTTAATTTCCGCTTGAAAATGATGGTCAATTTCGAAAAATGTCACCCGTGCAAATGTTTGAGGTTGGTGGAGTCCAATGAATACGCTTTGTTCCAGACACGAAAATCACGATTGATGAAATGAAATGTTTCATTGTCATACTCATAAAATTCGGGGACAATCCATTACCAAGTGAAAGACACTGCTAGGACTCTCAAGATGATATCCGAAATAACATGATTGACAATGGAATGCGGAGGAACAGATTCATTGGACAGATGACAATAATTTAAATTTGCAAAATTGCGTCCATTAGCACTGAAAATGTAATCTGTCATACACAGCTGTAAACAATTTATCGGAGCAAAACCAATACGCTTTGGCTATAAGTGTGGCATAGGACGCGGATATCTTGTTAATTTGAAGCAAAAATCCGAATTCCAGCGAAACGTTTTGAAAAATTATTTGGAAAAGCTGCTGCACCATTACTCCAAATGATTTATTTTATTCCTGATTGGGTCGGATTTTCTTGAAGAACCGTGGATACAATGCCGGCACTGGCACATTTCGTGGGAATAGGATTCCAAAAAGCTGTACTCTACCTCCAAAATGTAATATAAAGAAGAAACAACGCGGATCTTATGACTGTCGTACTGCAAATAATGGCATCATTGTGGGACATTGTGGCATATTGGGTTGATATCGGTGTTGTTTCGTCAGCATTGCCGCTATACAATATTCTCGTACTGAAAAGAGAATCGTTTCAATACGTCGTCAATGTTTACGACTACTATATGGGTGGCACTGATAGAATGGATGTAAACATTTCGTTTTATAGAATTGGGATACGTGGAAAAAATTGGTTCTGGTCAATCTTCAAATGGTTATTGGATGCAGCAACACAAAATGCGTGGATTAGTTTGGATGCGACTCAATTATCGTTTACACGTGATATTGCTCACACATATGTATATAACACATGGACTGAAAAGTCCGTTTTATAGTAAAACACAAAATTTTTGCAAAATTCAACTTTATTTATCAATATAGTTGCCTTCGAGGGCGATACACTGATTGAAACGATTTTTCAATCTTCCGATATCAGTTTTGTAGTACGATTTCGGTTTAGCCTCAAAATAGGCCTCTGTTTCGGCGATTCGGTCTTAAATCTCTTTCCGGCGAGCATTCTTTTGAGGTCTGCGAACAGGAAATAGTCGCTGGGGGCCAAATCTGGAGAATACGGTGGGTGGGGAAGCAATTCGTAGCCGAATTCTTTCAATTTTCCCATCGTTTTCATCGACTTGTGACACGGTGCATTGTTTTGATGAAACAGCACTTTCTTTTTCTTCAAATGCGGCCGTTTTTCTGAGATTTCGTCCTTCAAACGCTCCAACAACGCAATGTAATAGGCGCTGTTGATAGTCTGCCCCTTTTGGAGATAATCGATGAAAATTATTCCATGTGCATCCCAAAATACGGATGCCATAACCTTGCCAGCCGAGGACGAGGTTCGTCGCCTGCTCGCCACTCAGCTGACTGCCGACTTGACTCTGGTGTGAAGTGATGGAGCCAAGTTTCATCCATTGTCACATACCGACGCAAAAATTCGGCTTTATTGCGATTGAACAGCTTTGAACACTCCACGTTGTTGTTTTTGGTCGACTGTGAGCAAACCCGGCAGCCACTTTGAACTAAGCTTTCGCATGTCCAAATATTCGTGTATGATATATCCAACACACTCTTTTGATATCTTCAGAGCCTCAGCTATCTCGATCAACTTCACTTTACGGTCATTCGTAATCATTTTGTGGACTTTTTTGATGTTTTCATCTGAAACAGTCTCTTTTGGACGTCCACTGTGTGCATCATCGTCGGTGCTTGTATGACCACTTTTAAATTTTTCAATCCACTTGCGAATGGTTCGTTCGCAAGGTGCATCAAGCCATTTCTTTGCATCGGCTGCATTTTTTCCCATCAAAAAGCAATGATAAATCAACACACGAAATTGCTTTGAATCCATTTTTTTCACAATAACAAAAGTTGCTTCACTCACAACGCTATATCTCGAGAACTAATCGTCCGACAGCTGTCAAATTTATACACGTATTTTTTGAAGTGGTGCCCTCTCTTAGAAACGACACGGCCCATGTGTTACATGGCAAAATATGGGAATCAACCAAAAAGTACCGCGAAAGTTGCATAGAGCGGTTTTACTAGATGGAGTGAAAAGTGACCTCCTTGGGAACTAAAAAAATTTTTTTTTTTTAATTGTTGTATATAACTTAATTCGCGCGGTTTTTTTTTCAAAATTTGAACGTTTATTTAAGAAAAACATGTACAATAGTATTATTCAAAGTATTGCCCATCTGAAGCTATGACTTTTTCCCATCTTTCTGGCAATTTGTGGATCCAATCCCAAAAGAACTGCGCCGGCTTGGCAGCCAAGAATGAATCAAGCCAATTTTTGATATTCTGCTCTGATGTGAACAGTATTTCAGTGAGGGCGTTCTGCATCGAACGGAACAAATGGTAGTCAGAAGGAGCAAAGTCTGGGCTATAAGGCGGGTGGGGTAAGACTTCCCATCCACTGTTTTCCAAAAAGTTCTTAACCGGAATAGCAACGTGGGGCCGAGCGTTGTCATGATGGAAAATTATTGCCTCGTGTTTGGTCGCATATTCCGGGCGTTTTTCGGCCACTGATCTCTTCAAACGGATTAATTGTGTTCGGTAGCGTTGTCCATTGATGGTTTCACCTGGTTTTAGCAGCTCACAATACAGCACACCCATCTGATCCCACCAAATACAGAGCATTACCTTCGCGCCATGGATATTCGGCTTTGCCGTTGATTTGGCTGGTTGGCCGGGTTTCAGATATAATTTTTTGCGCTTGGGTTGTCGTAGTGGACCCATTTTTCATCACCAGTAACAATCCGATGCAAAAATGACTTCGTTTTGTGGCGTTCCAGCAGCATTTCGGACGTGCAAAACCGCCTTTCGACGTCTCTCGGCTTGAGTTCATGTGGAGCCCAATTTCCTTGCTTTTGAATATATCCAGCTGCTTTTATACGTTTTGAAATGGCTGCTTGAGTGACACCCAAAGATTCTGCGAGCTGTTCCAAGCCAAAATCACCACTTTTAAATCGTGCAAACCACTTTTGGCACGTTCGCTCAGCTAGCGCATGTTCACCATAAACTTCCACCAAAATACGATGACTTTCGGCAGCAGTTTTCTTCATATTTTCAGGCACAAAGTTCAACATATTTGAGTGAAAAAAATTTATTGTTGTTTACGCTTCAAATGAAAGACATATACTGAAATGACGTACAATGACAGTAGCTTTCCAACGCATGTTCCAATGGAATAATACAAGTTACGTCATCTCTTAGCAAACCGCACGACCCAATATATTAATCCATATAGTCCCTTTTTAGTTTGGTACACTTATTCCAGAGATTTTCCAACTTCTTGATCCCGTCCGAAAAGTAATTTTCCGGAAGGTCTGCAAAATACTCCTCCGAGACGTCGATAATTTCCTCGCGTGAGCTGAACTTTTTATTGATGAGCCATCTTTTGAGGTTTGGGAAGAGATAATAGTGCGAGGGATCCAAATCCAGTTACCAATCAACACCAAAAGTCCGCCCGATTCTGCATAAGAAAGTCCAAACACTCTTTCGAAGTGCTCTCGCCTTCGTGTTTTTGGTCATTTGCTGCACCCAGCGGCGGGATAACTTTTTCATATGCAAAATATTGCCCAAAATATGGCGTGTGCGCTCAGTACTAATCTTTGTGGTATCTGCTAGCTGGCGCACCTTCACTTTCCGGTCAGCCAACACCATTTCATGTATTTTTTTGACATTGTCCTCTGTAACCGCATCGGAGGGCCTGCCGCTGCGGACTTGATCGGTAGTAAAGTTGCGGCTACCACGAAACTCTCGAAACCAATATTTGACGGTGTAATCTGACCCCATAACATTTATCCAACTTTTCATTTGTTTCCTTCACCGTTTTGCGTCTCAAAAAATACGAAAACGAAATCGTTTTTGTCCATACTCAACATGATACCATCCACGTCGACAACAATCAGCTGTCAAAACAAATCTAAGGACAGTATCGCACTGAAATTTGGCATGTCTGCCTAAATATGAGCGCATTCTGGCGGTCAAGGAGTTCAGATTTCACTCCATCTAGTATATGAACATTTTGCTTTTATCACTCACAGTCCTAAATTAGGGTAAAAGCATTCAAATGGCAGACCGCAATCTCGCTATAAGTTCCTACATGCTTTATGGGAATCGCAATCGTGGTGAGGATTCGGATGACGAAGAAATTGATTTTGTTGCTTCGGACTCAGATGAATACATACCTTCTCATGGAAATTCTAAGGATTTAGACATATACGAAGATCCTGAATCGTCTGAAGAAGAAGAGATGCTTCTTCCGAAGAGCCAATACAAATACGTGGAGACCCTGATGGATTAAAAGGATGGAAAACGGCCGAATGCAGCAACCGATATTCAAACACATTCACCAGCAATGCGACCTTTCGATGCTTCTAGTCTTATGGTAATTAAAGAGATTTTTCAGCTTGGCACTCACGCCTTGACAGACGAAAAGGACGATGCTACCAAAGAAAGTATCTACGAGCTCATCGACAAAACCTACGAGCAATGTCCGATGTATGACGTTAATGCCAAAATTGGAAAGGAGGACATCTTTGGTAGCACAATCGAAAGACATAGCCTACATGACACCACGTCTGGAAACGGACTTCGGCTAATCGATTTCGCTGCGTGACGTCACGTTATTATAGCAAGCATACGATTTCATCACCTCAATATTCTCAAGGGAACACGGGAGACACCAAATCAGCAAACCGTCAACCAAACTGATCATGATGCGATCAATGTAAGGCATACCTCAAGTATCTTAGATGTCCGAACATTCCGAGCGGCCAACACTACCTGGGTACGTCTACGAATATCTCAGACACCACAACAACGGGAAAATACTATGAGGAGGTTTAACGTTGAACGTTAGCAATTGCAGCAAGCTGCTAGAAGCTTTGCAGATAGCGTATCTCTTAACATCTCGAGAAGTCCTTTGCAACCAGCATCAAGTATTGAAGACCAGTGGCTTTGATGCCGAGACGCCATTAGAATTGCCACAACTGACGTGCTGCGTTTCACCCGCCGACCACCACGAAACTCCTGGTTTGATGAAGAGTGCAGGCAAGCACATGAAGCAAAAAAAAATGCCTACAAAGCGGCACTGCACAAAAGGACGAGTGCGGCTCGTTAGTTCTACGAGCAAAAGAGCAGGGAAGAACATCGAACATATGTAGAGAGGTACTTCTCCAGGAATAATGTCCGGAAGTTCTACCAAAAGGTAGAAAGAACTTATACCTTGACAAGACCCGAACGGAAACCTGTAAAGATGAAAATGGAAACCTTGTAGGAGAGGCACAGTCAGTGCATATGGAAAAACTATTTCTACAGACTGCTAAACGGTGAAGGCCACACAAGTTCCGCTGTCAGGCAGAGCGAACCATTCAATATTGACGATGCAAGTCAAGAATTCCGTCCACCCGACCAAAATGAAGTGAGCATAGAAATATCTAAACTGAAGTCGAACAAGGCTGCCGAGCCGTATGGCCTATCCGCCGAACTATTTAAGGCAGCAGGAGATGACTTGGTAGAGAGCATACACCAACTTATCTCCAAGATTTGGTCGGATGAATGTATGCCTGATGAATGGAAGCTCAGAACCGTTTGCCCGGTTCACAAGGACGGAGACCCTCTAAACTGCGCTAACTATAAGGTATCAGTCTCCACAAAATCGCATATAAGATCTTGTCTGCGAATTGTGCGAGCGCCTGATACCATTTATCAACGATCTCATTGCACCCTCTCAGTGCGGTTTTAGGCCCGGTAAGTCCACAATTGACCAGATATTGACGCTACGGCAGATCTTGGAGAAAACCCAAGAAGTTCAGATCGATACTCACTACCTTTTTATCGATTTTAAAGCCACATACGAGTATGTGCACGATGACGATGGAGAAAGCTCGCTGCTGCATCGAGATTTATAACGACCAAACCGTGACTTTTGATGTCAAAAAAGGATTTAGGCAATACGACGCGTTGTCTTGTGACTTCTTCAATATCATACTTGAAATAATTGTGCAAAACTCACAAGCCAACATAAGAGGTACGATCTTTCAAAGGTCTGTTCAATTGCTTGCATACCCCGACGATATTGGGAAAACGACATCTCTTCAGAAATCAAACGAAGAATAGCGCTTGCCAATCGCTTTTTTTTGGGCTGAGAAGGCAACTATCTGGTGAGGCTTTCTTCCGAACAACCAAGGAAACTCTAGATATATAAGACCCTTGTAATAACAGTCCTGCTCTATGGTTCCGAAGCATGGACCCTTTCTAAAGCGGATGAAGATATCGTTAGTCGTTTTGAGAGAAAAATTCTTCGTAAGGTATTCGTATTTGGGCCCGTATGCGTTGAGGGGTTCTGGAGGAGACGATTCAACGATGAACTCTACGAGCTGTACAGCGACATCGGCCTGTTCAAAAATCTGCGCATTGAGCGTTTGAGATGGCTGGGACATGTAGCCCGCAGAATCTTGGACTCTAATCCGGAAGGACAACGCAGTAGAGGAAGGCCTCGCATTGGGTGGCGCGCGCAAGTGGAAGGAGACCTCAACCAACTTGGAGTGCGCAACTGGAGGCAGCCAAAAACCGCGCTAATTGGAGAGGCTTATTGGTTGAGGCCTAAGTCCACCCCGGACTATAGCTCCGCCTGAGTAAGTAAGTAAGTTACCGCGACCACTACAAATTCCAACGAATTCTTGCGAAAAAACACCGTTACACGTAACTGTCGGTCAAAAGAATGGGAAGTTACGAGCATTCCAGAGATAAAAAATAATCTATGAATCGTTATGCATACGGGGATTGTAAAATACGTTTCAATTTCTCACTATTGGAGCAGTAATAACTTTCTCAAAACTCTTTCGTGATCGAAGTGATGTCGCGGAATAGATTCCGGCTCATTTTGAAGTTTCTGCATTTGCTGACAACTCGGCTATTAGGGGAAACCGATTAGGAAAGTTTAGTAGACTTTTGAAGCTTCTTGAAAATAACTTCATCAACGTAAGAAGTCCAAATGAAACCTTAGCTGTTGACGGATCTATGATTCCTTGGCGTGGGAGGCTCCAATTTCGGCAGTATAATCTCAGCAAATCACACAAATATGGTGTGAAAGTTTACATGCTGTCCGATCCATAGGGTTACACCTACACAAGTTCTATATACAGAAGCAAAATTAATGGTTGCTGGCGAAGGGGTAGATCAACGTCAACTATCTTTCACGATACGCAAATTTTCTTGGAACTGGCCGAAAAATATTTGGACAGAGCAAGAACAATTGCAACATACGAGTATAACGTTTACACATCAGTTTCCTTAACCAAACATCTCCTTGCTCGTCAAACCCTTCAGATTGGTACACTTCGCAGCAATAGAATAGGCAATCCAACAGATGTTACTACTGTTAAACTAAAAAAAAAATGAAATAAAAGGCCTTGAAAACTCTGGAATAGTAGTTTTGAAGGGGAAAGTCAAACGCGACGTTCTCGTGAGGTGACTAAATAGCGTGCTACTTTATGCCTCTGCGAAAGACTATTTGACGGTATCATAAAATCGCGTTTGAGTTTTTGCTATCAACATCCATCCAACGCTTTGGTTCTCTGTAAAAATCTCAACAAAAAATTTACAATTTAGGAATTTAAGCAGGCTTATGTGTCTTAAGTTCTGAAGAACAAACTCATCAAGAATAAAACTGTACTTAAGGCAACTGAAGGATTCAAGAAATCGGAAAATAAGAAAAAGATGCAGGGATTGCTATGACGTTTATAAGTGAAAATGAAGGCTGAGAAGCTGCTGTTGCAAAAAAGTAGAGAAAGTTACGACATTTTGTTCTACTTGTTAGGGAAGTCCTTCTTAAATCTTGGTGTCAATGTTAAAAAATAAGCTTTTATGTAACAGGCCACTCCAAATAAAATTATAAAAAAATGGTTCACATGGCTTCTCAGCAACTAAAAGTTGTGACAGCCGGCCGTTCACACGGCAGCAAACGTGTTAAAGCAGTTAGAGCCGCGCATCCACATAAAATGTGTTCCGCATTTCGTCGTCTTGCTTGCAAAGACGGGGCATTCAGTTTCCTGAATAAGACCTATATTGTGTAGGTGATAACGAAGGCGGCAGTGTCCGATTAGAAATCCAACCAGTCTACCAGTATCACCTCTTTTGAGTTCTAGTGATTGATTTAATTTTTTGTGAAAGGGTTTGGCTTGGCGAGGGATATACACATTTTATTCTACCAACTCTTTGTTGCTGAGTTAATTGCTGAATTTAGTTCAGGATATTACAGAACAGCTTGGGGCCGATGAAAGAATCAGAAGAGTCATTTCTAGTCAGTTCGTCGGCTATTTCATCTCTGTCAATACCTATATGACCAGGCATCCAACAAAATTCTACTTTCCTCTCATGGGAGTGATTTTGTAGTACATTGAAGCAGTGCATGACTGTTTTGGAGTCACTTAGATTAGAGCCTAATGTCTTAATGGCTGCTTGACAATCCGTTAGTACTAGGTGGCGAAAAGTCATAACCCTATAGGAAGATTTGTGAAGTAACCAGATACAAAATACTCGTCATTCATGTCTGTTGACGCTATACTCCTAAGGAACGCGGAATAATTTTTACGATTTTTGTGCAGAATAAATCGTCGGTGGTGTTGGCGCAGCGTGACTTTCGGCGCAGATTTCTCGGTCACCCGAAACCAACTGGGCACACACTACGACCTTTAACCGCTTGCCTAGAAGAGTATGGGACAACACGAGATGCTACCAGGTCTGGCAGGCCCCGGAGCAGCCGTTCTGCTGAGAACATAGCAGCTGCGGTAGAATATGTCGCAGAGGACCCCGGAGTATCGACCAGACGACGTACAATGCAACTGGGCTTCAATCGGTAAAAAACTGTTCCTTACAAAGTGCAGACAGTAAGGTGTTGACCGCTAAGGGCGTGTAACCTATGCTCAAGCCATCCTGAATCACAACAACGAAGGAGACAACTTTCTATCAAAAATCATTATGAGCGACGAGGCCCATTTTCATCTCTGTGGATATGTGAAGCAAGATTATAGCTCCTGGGGCACCGAAAATCCGCGTATAACCCACGAAGAGCCAATACACCCGCTCAAAGTTACTGCAGAGCGTGCTATTTACGTTAGAGACATTATCGGGCCTTATTTTTTCGAAAACGCCATGGGACAAACGACTACTTTGGACGACGAGTGCTGGAGAACATATGGTTCCAACAGGATGAAGCAACGACGCATACTGCACTAGCCACAACCGAAATTCTGAGGGCGATTTGCACTGGCCGGTAAAATCGCCTGATTTAACCGTTCCAGACTTCTTTTTGTGGGGTTTTTTTGAAGTCACGAGTCTATGTCAATAAGCCTCAGACTCTTGAGGCCCTCACAGAGAATATCCGTCAAGAATGCGAGGACCTATCGCCGGAAGTTCTGGTAAGAATAATGGAAAATGCCACAAATGAGGCCCGAATGGTTATCAATTCTGGCGGCTCCATTGAGTAAACAAAATCTGAAAGCAGAACTAAAGTTTTTTATTTATAAAAAAATTAAAGCCAAAGAACAACGAGTGACAACTTTTGCGCCACCTTATATAGGGACGACATTCATTCCCTTATCGAGGATGAGGTTTGCACACTCCTAAATGGCCTGTTACGGGTGGGCCATCTGTTGGTTTCTTTTTGTTATTTTGTCACTGTCAGCTCCTCTGCGCTACAAAAATTGACAGAAACTTTGTATTATATTTTCGCGGTACGAAATGGATTGATCTACGCTGGTTCACCGTTGGAAAATATGGCAAAGTTACTTCCACAATGGATGCTATGTTTCCGAGCCAGTGCGAATTTTGAAAAGAAATTTCGGTCGAAATAGTGCACCAACTGCAGTTGGTGTACGCAAGTTTGTGGAGAAAGTTTGTTAGATTGGTTTGCTGATTCATAACCGAACTTATTTCCGTATTCGTCTTGTGAGCTCAATGGAGAATATTACCAAAAGTATGCACCTAAGCCCGAGAACCTCAACAAACCAAAGATCTCAGCAACTGAACATCAGCAGCACTTGCCTGAGCAGAATTTTGCATAAAAATATCGGATTATTGGCTTACAAGGTCCAATTGTCTCAGAAATTGAAGCAAAATGCCTATCCGTTCGAAATTGACGACAATTTTGCTCAAAAAATCATCTTTTCAGATGAGGCGCACTTCCATCGCGGATGCTACGTGACCAAGCAAAATTGCCGTATTTTTGGCTCGGGATATCCAAACGTAGTCGCGGAGAAGTCAATGAATCCCGAACGTGTAATTGTTTGGTATAACCTTTGGAGTGGTGGCATTTTTTTGGCCCATTTTTCTTCCAAGATGACAATGGAAAAAAATTTATAGTCAATATAGGGCCCTACCAAGGCGTGATAACTGATTTTTTATGGCCAGAAATTGAGGACTTGAACTTGGGCGAGCTACGGTTCCAACAAGATGGGTTTACGTGCCACACAAATCCCCCAGCAATCGATTTATTGCACACTAAGTTCAATATTCGCGTAATCAGTCGTTTTGGTGGTGTTGTTTGGACGCCACGGAGCTGCGATTTGACGCGTTGGACTTTTTCTGCGGGATACGATTAAAGAGTGATGCTACGCGAAAAACCCAAAAACGATTCAGGCACTCAAGAATAATATTGATACTCGTGAAATAGGAGCCGAAACCGTGGAAAATGTATTGAAAAATTGAGTTGAGAAGATGGCCTACTAAATAATCGGAAGGTTTACTCTTTTCAACAAAGTAGCAGTCGTTGAAAACTATTGAACAATGTTTTTTTTTATAGTCTTTTTAAAAATAAACCAACAGATGGCGCACCTTTTATCTCCTCTTGAAATACACTGGGACTTTTCCCATTGCTTGCGAAATTCTGATGTTTGGATCAAGTACACCAGCACCACCCAGGCGTCAATTTTTGATCAATCTGTATACCACTTGAACCTTTGAGGTTTGATGTGAGGTTTCTAGAGTACCAAGCTTTTCGGCGCGGGATCACTATATTGAACCTTCTGCCGAAGCACAGAGTCTTAGATAGGCGGTCGTTTGCAGCGCAGATCATGTCAACTCGGGGATTTCGCAGAGACGCTTTTTCCAAGTCCAAGATATTTTACTTCGTTGGTGTACACAATTTCCGCGCCGTTAAGTGAGATCTGGTGAAGACGTAGATTTCTTTTACGAGTTGATTAAGAGATTTTCCAAAACACACCAGTCGTTTAGTATCTTCAGAGCAGTCTGCCTCTCATAGCAAACGTCTTTGGGGTGTCTACCCTTCACTATTATGACTAGGGCGCCGGCATGTCCATATTACTAAGTTATACTAGTAGGTCATCATTGACCAGTGACCACAAGAACGGTGGGAGAACATTTCCTTTTGGAAAACTTTTGACAGCTGAGGCAGAGATTTTAGTCTCACCGGACGAGATTTTCCGGTTTATGAGCATCCCCCTAACCCAATGGATGTTCAATACCCTCTTTGGATATGGCTTCCGAAATTGATTCATATCCGGTATTATGAAAGGTACTTTCAAGTAAAGATGTAGAGGTGAATTTCTACTGAGAAGGTCCTTGGTGTGTAAATCGATAAGTCTTTCCATGGTTTTTAGAAAAAATGATGTACGACTTATGGGTCGATAAGACTTAGGTAGTTCACTAGGTTTATCTGGTTTGGGATAAAAACTTCGTTTACTTTCCTCCAGGTTTGAAGCTATACCTAAATGAGGCGGTTAAAGTGGAAAGAACCTGGATCAGACCTTTTTGAATCAATGCTGGAAAGATTCCGTCTGATCCAGGAGCCTTATATGGTTAAATGAGTTTGACTTTGTCTATGCTGAACATGTTTCCAGATAGGCTGTTGATGTCGTTGTTGTAGGATAAGCTTGTGGCTTCAAAGTTGACATATTGTGTGTTGTTTAAAAGGGTCGAGTCTGGGAAATGAACCTTAATTGGAATTATTTCGACTAGCTGTGAAAGTACATTTTATTTTTGTAACAGATCTAAGCTATTTGAAGAGCCTTTTGAGAGAACTTCTTGGAGGCGGGAGATTTCCAGCAGTTTTCCCAGGTTTTCGCAATTCTTTCTCCAGGAAGCTCTCCCGGACTTTCTCAATTTTTAATGGAAGTTGGTTAAAGCGGTCTTGTATAGGTCTCAATTACCGGTGTGTTTGGATTTGTTTTTACCATATTGTGCATAGTTTCAAGTTGAGGGTTCCACTGTGGTACACGCCTTTTAACCATATTGCGTTTCAACTTGCAACTGAATTTAGATGATGAGATAATGGCTTCATTTAGCTGATCCGCTGCCTCTATTACGTTCCCAATGGACTGTAGATATGAAGGCAGTGAGTCAGCTTTGGTAGCGAGGTTTCCTGTTCATCCTTCATGCGTCGTATCTAGTTTGACCCTGTCCGATATTGCATCCTAAGAGTATGGGGAAAGGGAGACGAGATGGTGAAGTCAAGTATTTCCTCTCTCACAGAATTGATAAAAGTGGGTTTGCTACACCAATTACATACTCGGATAAGCAAATTTTTGCTAAAAATATAATTTGAGATTTACTCACCCCTGTTGTTGTTGTCGATATCCTAGATGTTGTTGCCATCACATCCCAGAACAGTGACAAAGCACGATCAGATCCTGTATCAAAACAACAAGAGGAATCGCATCTACTTGTATATCTCCGGGGAAATAGGCTCAGACGCCCACGATCTCATGCAATGCATTCCCCTGAGGTAGTTCGATGATCACTGTCACTAAAGCTCTAGTATTAAACCCTGGAATAAGAAGATATTTAATTTTGGAACTGGTCTGTGAAGCTGGCTTCTGCCCAAAATCTCCTCGGGCAATTCCCTTGCGCATCATTGGTTAAAGATGTGCGAATCACATTTACCATGATGCAGGTTTCTCTGCAAAACATTTGGTGTAGCCAACATCGTCAGCGACTATAACCACGTGGGGTTCCGTATGCGGCTCGGCTTAGTATCGCCTCAACGTCGTTTGGGAACCTCACCAAGCTAATGGCCCTTTGGCCTCACTCTCACAGAACGAGCTGCGTTTTCTGCCGCTTGACTCCTCGGTAGAGGTACCGGAACTCTACTTTTGGGTCTATTCACAGCAACTGTTTCTTGTGTTAATTGGCTATTGGAGGGGAGCTCAAGTGCTGTGTACACCTCAGCTGCATCCGAATTGATGGATGGTGTTGATTTGTGGTCTCTTTGATAGACTACTGGTATTGATTTTGGTGATGGAAGCTGAAGTTTCTTTTGAGTTCTTTCTAATGAGCCTTAATTTACCGAAATGGTACGCGTCATAACCAGCAAAGACCTAGTAGACGAGACCTTTCACTTTCCCTCTTTGCAGGACTCTCCAGGTTCTAATGTTAAAACCTGAGTCTTCTGGATACAAGGACCCGATCATTTTCTTGTTAGCTAAGCCGATGCTTTGCGGAAAAAACCCTCTTATGATATGTGGTTTCGGAAATGAGTCCTATTCCACTAACATCACGTTCAGATCGCACTTCTCCTTGATTTTAGAGAAATTACTCCTCATTGGAGCAGACAAACACAGCCCAGCCAGCCACGATTGTAGAGTTGTTAAAAGATGGCTTCTCCTCTTCGCCTTAACATTACTACAAATACGATTTTTTGATTAAATAAAAAGCAAATTTAGCATTTCAATAAAGAAATTAGACATCAAAGTCACCAATCTACGCGCTCAGATTTTTCTCCTCTGCTCTGCCTCTATTGACAGACGTTAATCGTTCACCGGGTGTTCCTATAATCGCTTCCTCCATTGCAAGATGTCAATCGTTCACCGGGTGTTCCTATATCGAAATTCGGCCATCCTGCAACATTCCTCGACCACGGGGAATGGTCTAACCGCTTAACGTCTTATTTATTCTATTAATTCGTAGTCATCTTCTTCGTTTTCATCGCTGTCATAGTTACTTTCGTCAGTGGACTCATCTTCTTCTTCATCACGGTCATCGCCACCTTTGCCATTTTCTTCGTCTTATCTGCGTCTTGGGTTTATTGGGACGTTAGGGTATCTCGTCACAATAGTTATTAAAGCTTTGGAACGTCAGGTGTTTTTATCATTTCCGCATTTGGTTATATGTCCATCAGGTATTTTTGTATTACAAAGTGCACATCTGTTAGTGTCATCATCCTCGCCGCTCCAGGGCTTCATATGGTCCGCTGACATCGTTGTCGTTCTTGGTCCCTCTTGGTTCCCAACCTTACGAACCTTGTAGTGTTCATTTGGCGAAACCTGTGTAATACGATAAGGTCCCATATATTTGGAATGAAGTCTTAAACCAGGGCCAAATTGAGTGCGTCTCACTGCAACCAAGTCATTTAGAAGCATATTGGCGAACACCTTTCCGTTTCTTATTATAGTCACGAGCGTTCTCCTCTTGAACCAAACGTATACCCTCTTCTTTTACATAGTTACGGTTTTCAGGAAAGCTTTTACGATTTCCTCGTCCACATGCCTCTAAATATTAGCATCGGCCCTTGTCTTCATCTTGATCCCTGTTAGTACCTTGAATGGACTACTTTTAACAGATCGTTGACAGCTTGAATTCAACAGCATTTGAAGCTTAGCGGTGTACTGATACCACTTGCATGGAGCCTCATTGGAAAACGTTCTACTTGGCCATTTGCACATGGCACACCGGTCGTCGTAAGTAAATTTTGAATTCTTTCCGTCCCACAATACTCTGCGAAGTAACTAGAGGTGAAGGCTGTGCCGTGATCTGAGATGATTCTGGATGGGTTCCCAAAGACGGCTTTTTGTTGTTCCAACTTACTGATCACTTCCACTGTTGATGTCGACTTGCAGGGGTAGATCCAAACGAATTTGGAGAACACAGCCACCACGCAGAAGATGTAATTATAGTTTTTGTTGGTAGAACTTAAAGGACCAAGGTGATCTACGTGGTATGTGCCAAGCGGATGCTCAAACTTGGGTATCGATTGTGAGAAAGCCTCTTGTTTGCCAGCTTTTCGGTCACTCAGAATACAATCTTTCCTTTATAAAATACTACCTGCACCAAAATGACCTTCTTCGTGCACGGATTTGATAACATCTTTGGCCATTCCTTTAGGGATGCAAAGTAGCTTGTTCCCTTTGCCGTCATCCTTAGAACGTATGTTATGTTCAACAAAGAATCCATCATAGGGTCCACTTTCGGGACTTCTCTTGATTGCTTTGAAACACTCGTCTCCTTTTTGTGGCAAGGAATTCACTTGAGATTATCATACTGGTGAAATTCCTGCTGAGGACATCCACATGTTTCATCCTAAGTCAGTCACAATTTTAAAGTTGATACCAAGTAAATAAGTTTGGAGTTTCTTTAGATCGCTAACAATGGCTAACACCTCCAATTCGTAGCCGCATTATCGTTCCTGCGCAGGGCTGGACTTCTTGCTGAAGAAATAAACTGGATGAAACTTTCCATCGTGACATTTCTGCGTACGCATGTATTGTAGTTCAGTTTCGGCGTGTTGAGAATATAACTTTAGGGCGGGTTTGGAAACCAGAACGTGTTTAAGCAGCTCGAAAACCGTCTTCTCAGGAAGTTCAAATGATGGAATAGTCCTCGACGAATTTCCGGACATAGCCTTGTGAGACTCAAGGAACTTTGGACCTTTTTGATGGACAGTGGCTCAGGAAAATGTTTAATTGCTGCTGATTTCAGTTCAGATGGCTTAATCGAACCTTTCAAAATTTTGTATCCCAGGTACTCTATGGTTCGGTAAAGAAATTGACGATACCTCTCAGCAGGAGTCAAAGTTTTTTTAAATCGTTCCATACGCTAATCGTCATGTATATAAGCAGGTACTCTTTCTTGACCAGAGGCTGTAAAACCGTTTTAATGAATTTTTGGAACACCGTCGGTGATGTGCAAAGGCCGATTGGCATTCCCAAAAACTCCCACTGCCCCGATAGGGTCACAAACGATGTGAAACGGATGCTCTTCTCAGACACACGGGCATGAAAAAATCAGTTTTCAAGAAGAAATGTGCAAAAACCGTTCGCTCCGCTTAATGAATCAATCTGATCCTCAATGGCAGAGGATAATGACACACAGACGTTTTGAGCTATCTTACTTATTGACGCGCTGGGCCGAATGATGCCTTGATCCAACCCTTTTGATACTTGGTCATCCACAATGCGCTTCTCCAATGGAGCAAGACGTCTAGGAGGCTGTGATAGAGGGACATCGGATCGAAGTGCTGAACTCATCTTCACATTAGTTGTGTTTTCCTCCCTCGGTTCGTAATTGGATACCGATGATTAAGGGTGCCTGCATTATCGAATCGGTCATGATGTGCACATTCGCTTTGCATTCGCAGTTGTCAATTTTGCGATCAGCCTGAAAATAACCAACTGCTTCAACACAATGTTTCTCGAAAGCCCTCTTACCAGCATACATTTCTTAATGTAGACGTCGCTTCTAACCAAGGTTAGGTCGCTTTCAGTGTCTACCAACCCCTTGACGCAGACTGCATTCACCGTAATCTCCTTCATTGCATCTGGCACGAAAAGATCGCCAACGTTCGTTTTCTTTACAGCATCAAGTGCTTTGTGACCAAATTGGTTGCAATTGAAGCACTTGGGTTTCCCTTCACTGCACGAGTGGCTTTTGTGACCACGTCGACCGCAATTATAACAGCGTCCCTGCTTGCTGCTTGTTGATTGGTAAGGAGTCGTATTTGTTTTCGGCATACTTTGTTTAAACCTGAGGTAAAGTGCTGACTATTCTCGAAAGTGTCTCATGTCCTTAGCACCAAACAACATAACCTTGTTCATTGGTGTATCGTCGATCCCATCAACGACATACCTATGAGATGATCGAAGGATCTTCTACCTGACCTTTGGCCCCTATCTCGCGCATCGAAAGCAAATAGTCATGAGCGGTTTCACCTTTATTTTATCGTCGCTGTGTTAATCTTTTATGAACGTCTGCAACACACACCTTCTCTGAAAATTCCTCCGTCAAGAAGTTTTTAAGCTCGGACCATGCTTATATTCTCGGATTTGATCTGACCGCCAACTTTCAGTAATCGGCTTCCAAAGACCACTGTCTCATTATCTGTCCATTCCATCGTTTGTGCGGATGGTTCAACATCTTGTATCCAGCTACACACATCATGCTCGTCATTACCGGTGAATTCTGGGACAACTGCCGCCACATCTTCAAAGGATAAGTTGGACCTGTTCCGTAGCTTCATCGTTTCGGCTTCCATGGATGTTTTAAGAAGTGACAGCTCCAGTCGCAAGTTTCCTTCATTTGGACTTTCCTTCATCCCACCATTGACAGACGTCAATCGTTCACCGAGTGTTCCTATATGTTTTTGTTTAACTTTTTTCCAACAAATTTCAGTGCTGGGAGCGAATTGTCAGGCTCCATGTCCGTTTTTGAGGCGCTGCATTCAAACCTCAGAATTACTCTATTAAGTCAGGCCCCACAAAATTCGTTGAAGCACCTAGAAGTGCAAGTTTGGTGCGTCTAAATTAGGCCTCCGAAAAAAGTTATAATCACCATTTCTGGATTAACTTGGTCAGCCTTCAGAAAGGCATGGTTTGGATTGAAGCGAATCATTTGCCTTAAATTCGGCCAGCCTGTAAAAATATACGGGTATCCACCCTAAATTTTGAAGCCTTTAACGAATTCATTGAAGAGCATCTTAGGTCAATTGCCGATTGAAGTTATCGCCCTGACATATAAAGATTTACCTACCTTTTAAGATAACATGACACCTCCAACCTTCAGATATCCAGAGCTCTCCCATGTCCATCTGCTTCATGTTCAGGACATTTGGAGTTTCACTTTGAAAATTCACACTGAAGGAACAAACCAAAAAAAAAAAAAAAAAACAAAAAGCCCAAACTTATTCACATGGAAAACGAGAGGATATTCCGTCCTTATTTTGATCACAAGATTTTCTTTTCCGTTTTCTTTACACTTGGGTTGAAGAGGATATTACTAAACAGGATATTATAACGTGTCTTCCAGTTTACATCTACACATTTGATATCGAATGAACCAGTAACAGCAATGAGAAAGGACATCTGCAACCTATTCCAAATTGAATGTGAATCAATTTTTTTTTTCCTCCCCGCCCCCATTCACCCGTCAGAACAGCGGGCATATCCTTTTCAAGTCTCATTCCACGATTTTCTGCTTTTAAATCATCCAAGTGTGGAGCAAAGTAATCGAATGAATGGTGAAACGAGTAAACGAATCCAAATACGGATACGGATACGGATAGAGAACGGATACTTCTATGCGCTCTGCGCGCACCAACGTTCTAATCCGATACTTGAGCTGCTGGCAGATGGGTTAGGTGGTGTGAGGATGCCAGTATAAATCACTTATCTCGAGAAAAGTCTCTATTTCGCAATTTCGTCTGGTTTTTTTTCTTTTGGAGAAGTGATTCTGATTTATAACGGTATGTATCGATGGAATAGCTGTTTGTTTATTCCGATTGCGATTAATTGATATGAAAAATGATATTCTCCCGAGTGTTGTGCGTTTCGTGGGTGGATAGAAGCAAGTCCTAGAAGCCTAAGCCATATTGAGATTGAGGTAATAAATCTTTCTACTTCATTTACTGTTTGTTGGATCCGTTTCCGATTGACATAAGTGAAATGTGATTGTGTTCTGTTGATAATTAGTACTCGTGTCTTAGATAACGGTTTCTTTGGTTAAACCAAATGTTCCGCAATGTCGAAAGAAGTTCATGGAACGAAATTGATTACAATTCTGAGAAGACCCGCAAACTAAGATACACACTTGAGTATTCCCGTAGTATAACTCCCAGGAGCAGGATACTTGTATTCATGGAAATTTAAATGAGGTTCTTCATATGTGTATTCAGATCTCTACTACAAACTGGACGTCAGCCACAGGTTGATTAAAGTGCTCGAGGAAGAATGGCAAATAGCAAACTGACAAGAGAATATCCTGAAAAAGTCTTTCGCTTAGATATTTATTCAAAATCCTGGAAGAGTTAAGTTTGAGGTATGAATTTTGCGCTTTGGATTATTATGATGGTAGCAGCAGTACTTTAACGTGGCTGGCTATTCCATCAAACAATCGATGCACAAGAAAGGAAGACCGCTATCATAGTGGTTTAGATTTGCAGGACACATTTCGGGTGCAATTTCTATGCTTTGTCGAAAACTTCATCGCGCTAGTTAAAAACGGACAAACCTTGGTAGCATTTACTAGTTTTCAATGTTCTCTGAAGCGAGTTAGAAGACAGTACTCCGAAAAGTTCAGCTAATTATACAAGATAAATAATTTGAGGACGAAAACAGTGTCCAATTCCGGGATAACACCACTTGCAGTCGAGAATTGAAAGACATATGTATGTATACTATTTAGAAAATTTAAATACAAGTTTATTCATCTAAATCTATATTGTCCTCTTTAAAGTAGTCCCCATCGACTGCAACACACTTATGCCAGTGCTTGATCCAATCCTCGAAACCTTTTTTATATTCGGTTTTCGGTATATCCATCAGTGCTTCCTGCGATTTTTCCATTACTTCCTCTCGGCTGCTGAAACGCGTTCCCCGTAGTGGTTTTTTAACTCGATTGAACAGAAAGAGATTACAGGATTCCGGTGAATCAGGTGAATTCGGTGGCTGTTGGATGGTATTTGTTGCATTTTTCGTCAAAAAATTACGAATAATGATGGCACTGTGCAACGGTGCAAAATCCACGAGTTTTGCTTCACGCAAACGTCTCATAACGCCCAAATACTCGTAATACTCTTTGTTTACTGTCTGGCCTTCTGGCAAAAATTCATGATGCACTACACCGTTGTAATCCACGAAAACCGTGAACATTGCCTTCTTTTTTGACTGAAAACGACGTGGTTTTTTTGGTCTCGGCTCATTTGGTGAACGCCATTCACTTGCGTGATATCTGGATTGCATGTCGTACTCATAAGCCCACGTCTCGTCTCCGGTAGTGATCCTCTTGATGAATGTGGGATCGGATTCAGCCTCGCAAATCATCTCTTTTGCGACGTCCACACGGTGTCTTTTTTGCATGAAATTGAGGTCTTTTGGCACCAACTTTGCTGCTACAAGACGGAAACCCAAATCATTAGCCGAAATGTCTTGGACGGATCCATAGGCAATGTTTAAGTTATTGACCAACATTTCTTTTACTTCATCAATGTTTTCTTCGGTATTCGATGTCGATGGTCTGGCAATGCATTCATCATCTTCAATTGACTCACGATCACTTTTGAACCGATCGTGCCACTGGTAAACGACCGTTTTTTTTTAGAGAATCGTTGTCGAAACGCTTTTTCAACATTTCCAACGTTCGTGCACCATTACTCAAAATTTAATACAAGTTCGTTGTTGTAAATTTAAATGCAATTCTAAAATTGTAAAAAATCGCCAACATACACAGAGTTAGATGTACTCTTGGCTACGTAATTTTTGCAAATGTCAAGCTATGACGCTAAGATTTAGAGGGAATGACAACAACAGATTTACCAACTTAACAAAAAAAAAACAGAACTTAAATCGGAACAATGGGAGCGCCACACGGTGGCGTCCCCCGCTAACTTTTTGATCAAAGTGGTATTCCAGCAAATCCGCGAAAATGATGAGAGTCTCATTTAGTAACTCTGTTCCAAAGGTCTAGAGATCAGAGAGTTGAAATAGAGTTGAAAAGGGATGCGTCGTCTATGGAACCTGCGAGCAGTCGATGAATGAAAAGAATGCCAGCAGTATTCCTACGTTCTTCTAACGAATTCGTATTGAGAAGTTTGCGACGGTCCTGATAGGGAGGTAAGATTAAACGGTCGTTCCAGGGCAAGCCACGGAGAGAAAATTCGTGGAATCGACGTTGAATACCCGCGATTCTGGAAACATGAACCCGGTGAAAGGGGTTGACTGGCATACTCAAGTAGGGGCGAACAAAGGTAACATAGAGAGATCTGGTTACATACGGGTTGGAAAATTTCTTGGACCACCGTTTAATAAAGCCGAGTGATGAGTTGACTTCGAGGATCATCTTATCGATATGCGAACGGAAATTGAGCTCACAGTCGAATAATATATCAAGGTCTTGAAAGGACTGAACCAGGGGAATTGGTTGACCATAGAGAAAATAAAGTCGGGGAGGAGACGGGTTGAATTTACGAGAGAAGGTCATAGATTGACATTGAGTTCTAGGCCGTTTTTGAGGCACCAGATTGAAAACCGATCAAGGCCTTCTTGAAGAAGGGCCGAGTCATTGAGAAGAAATAGCTCTAAAAATTTTTGTATCGTCAGCATAGAGGGAGAGGGAGGAGTGTTTAATGACCCTCTCAACATCGTTAATAGTAGGAATGAAGAGAAGAGGGCCAATATGGCTGCCTTGTGGAACACCATATGAGGCCATGAATAGAACAGAAAGGGCGGTTCTAAACCGACCGCTATAATATCGGTTTACCAGGTAAGAAGAAATCAATTTTAATAAGAGAGACTCAAAGCCGAGAGTAGACAATTTGAAGAGGATCAATTGATGAGACATCTTATCAAACGCTATAGTGAAATCAGTTGCGAGAACATCGATTTCCTTGGGGCAACGAGAGCAAAAGTGATGAGATCACCTAGGTTTTGAAAGTTGATCTCCCTTTTCAAAGAGTTTGGGTATATGAGGGAGTTTAGCAATGGGACGATAATTGGTAGCTGCACGCTTAGATCCCTTTGTGTGTAGCAGGATTATAATAGAGGTCTTCCAAATCTGGGGATGAATTCTCACTGTGTAAGGGATAGACGAAATAAGTAGGAAAGGGGTAGAGACAGGTTGGAAGAGCATTTTTTAAGAAAAACGCCGGGAAGACCTTCTGGGCCAGGCAAAAATTCATTTTTAAGGTTTATTAACTTTTCTTCAATAACTCCGGGATCGAAATTTTAAGTGAGAAAGGGACCAACGGAAAAATTTGATAGTAAAAAGAATTTGGAACGAAGGAGTTGTTGGCAAATGATTGTTTGAATAATGTGACAAAAATGTGGGTGGTTGCAAGGGTCACTTGAAGATTCAGTCTTGAAAGCGAGGGAGGAAGTCTTACTAGTCTTACTTTTGCAATTAACAAATTGAAAAAGTACTTGGGGTTATTTATAATAGAGAGAGTTGTAGAATTCAACGAAATGAACATACATATGTACCTAGATAGTTTGAATAGTCGAAAGAAGAGTGGGTGCGAAGGAATACCGCCCATAACTAGTTTCTTTTGTTTCGTAGAATGCGGAGTCTACGATTATATCAAGGAGGGGTTGTAGAAAGGAGATGGATTTGAATATTTCTCTGTAAAAAATGGAGAGGACAGCGACCAGAGATAGATTGGTAAATTCGAAAGAGGTCCTGCTTGGATAGGTATTGATTTTACGGAAATTAGCTTTGTGAGAATTGTAAGAAGGGAAAAGTGCTGAGGAGGCGACTGGAGGGACGAGTTGAGGAAAAATGAAAGAAGAAGTGGAGGATGAAAGTTATGAATAGTTCAAATACTACAGATAGGGGACAACACAATATTGAGGAGGTGATGGGATTAGTTGTGATGATAAGATCTAATTGCCTTTCCATATTGTTGGAAATGCCGCTGGCTTGACATAGACTAGAGTCTATTAACCGATCTAAGAAGAGACATTCCGTAGTAGAAATGGGATTATAGGCGATGAAAAAAGATAGATCTTCAAATGGAGTCGATTTCAGCTGAGGCAGATATTGATATCATAAACCGAGTCCGATAAGTCAACTAAATTGTCAATTGCATCATTAGCAAGCTGGTAGGATTCGATAGGTGGGGCCGGAAGAATATAACAACACATAACATACAAGCGTCTACGGTGTTATTAGATTAGAAGAAGACGAAGTTGCAACGGGGAAGGAGTCAAATCTGTTGTGAATGGCCAGTAGGACATCTCGACAAGGAGAGTCAATTAAGGGGGGTATGCGATCATCATCCCGAAAAACATTAAAAGAAAAAGGGAATAACTCCTGGTTTTTTATGTTGGGGATAAGATTAGTTTCGGTCAGAGCGTGGATATCGAATGGGAGAGCATGAGATTGACGGAAAACGGCGTGGATTTTAGAACGCAGTCCTCTTACGTTCTGGTAAAAGAAGGTGAGAGGAAGGTTTTTGCATGACTTTTAAGGATCGAAAAAATTTATCGTGGTCAAGTCGACTGCGTTGGAGCTGTGAGACTCTTTTAGATTGTACATAGTGGCGAAGAGCGGCAAGATCATCTGCAACTTATTGAGGAGGCGTGATACTCTATACAAAGTTTCCTGAGACTGATAACATCTGTAGACAGGCCTACCTACTGGATGGAAACCATGACGTTTGTTTTTGTTTTACCCAAGTACTTGTAGCACATCGAGTCGGATTTGTCGCGCATATAGGCGAGATATAGACGTATATTCTCATAAATCTTTTTATCCCTAAGTCTAGAAAGCGCGTAGCGACATTCGATATATGGCACCAGTTTCCTTTCGTCTTATTAGAAGACTGTCTAAGACAAAATTCAAGGTGGGTACTGGCTCTATAGGTCGACCTGTATTTCTATATCAGGAAACACAGTGGATGTTACAACCACTGTTAAGGCATACGACGAAGTTCACATAGGTATATCAACTTATGCTTCACGGTTTTCTAAGCAATTTACCTCTAAAAGTGATTGACGGCAAAAGATAGAAAAAGTCCTTCGCTGCTCGCGATTTAATTTACGAAACCATCTGCAGGATCTGGTACTACATCATCCATATGATTTTATCCCCGGATTCGGTTCACTCGTGTTGTTAGGATAACTACTCTTTGAGATTGCCTGCCTAAGCTTGCAGCAATCTCTCTCTATGCTCGTAGTTTCCTGCTGACTTTGGAATATATGCTTTAATCCCTCTTTTGTCGAGGGGATACCATTGAAAATTCCTTTGGCATATTTTTTGAGACCCAAATCCGCTCTTCTTTAATGTTTTATCTTCTGCTCAAAGGAGAACAGAACAAGACACCAACTTAAACACGAATGTTGGAGTCGGCGAAATTATCTGACAGAGGGACGCAAGGGATTGATCATATTTCACTTAATTTGCCATCAAAGCTAAAGCTATCTCCTATGTATGCCATCAAAAATCGTTGAAATAAGTTTCGCGACCTATGATATCCTGCTCCTTGTGAGGGCAACAAATTAAAAAATCATTTATGTATGACACTGAATTTTTCCCACAAGAAAACATACAAACATTGTTAAGTAAATCAGTGCCTCAAAGCGTCTCTGAATCGTTAAGTGCGAGTCACTTTGTCAACTTCCATTCACTCCGCAAACACCAATCATAATGTTCTTGAAAGTTTTTTACTTCGTAAATAACCATGATGCACCCACTTACCCCAGAACATCCACCGCACAAGCAACTCCTGAACTAAGGCACCACCAGAACTACACACCGGAAAGGAAATTCACTTCCACTAGCACCACAAAAACCGACGCAAAAAGAATGCTTAAGTCGTAAGAAGTAAACTTTTTTATTAGCAAAAAACTTACTACACCCTATCCACCTAGGCCAAGAACAAAACCAAATTTCCTTGGATTCAAGGTTTCTCCTGCTTTCTTTGGGCACTCTCTGGCGTATGTGGAACCAAGTTTTGATGAAAAACTCAAAACTTACAACTTTCATAGAAAATTGTTGCTTCCTGCATAAAAGATTATCCTGGGATAATTTTTTATAATGACTTGGCCTGCACTTTACCATACAAGACCTCTCCGAAAGGAATATACGAATACGACGACCTCTTTTCGTATGGAGGGCTCCTACGAATTAATCCTTCTTCCTGGTCGTTCTCTGCAAGTCATAAAGTGCAGGAATTTATTACTTTCGGTTAAGTTTATCCGATAATATTTGTGGTGTTCTTAACTTTTCTTCACATTAACATTATCCCTTGGCAAGTTACTCGTATCGTAGTCCTTGTAGAGGACCCACAATGGGTGGCACAACGGGGGGGTAGTAGTCGATTGAAACTTTTCGATTCACAAATTTTACTCCGAGTAAGTTGCTTTTATTGTCGAGGAACGGATTACAACAAGGATATGGCGGAGAATTCTTTTCTTTGCGTAGCTTATGGATTCCTTTTAAATTCGATCGAAGCGATAAAGGGGGAATAGGGGGTCTTAATCCCAATGCAGTTGGGTGTTGTATGATAGCCACCAGTTAGTGGCATCCCTCAATACCTGTCGTTGTTCTTTGTGTGGATTGCAGCTTTATGGGATGGAAAGAAGTTTCCATTGAGCTATTGCCGAGCCGCACCACGTCGCATTTGGATTTGTGTAAATGATGTTTGCCAAGGATTTGCTACAGCACTGAGCATCGGCAGGGGTCTACGTGTTAAAAGCTGGTCCGCAGGGAGTAAAGGGGCATTGGGAGAAAATACGAGTTGAAAGGACTCGTATGGCTTCGGCAAAGTTGTTTACTTTTTGGTTTTCTTTTTTTGTTCATTCGATTTATGAGTAACCAAAGAGAAAAGTTTCCCGTCTCCGTATTGTTGTGGTGTTGGGTCTGGTTTCGGTGTTGGGTCTGGTTTCGGTGTTGGTTTTGGTTCTAGATTCAGTGGAGTCGTCCTTTTTCTTTCATCTGGGTGGGAAGTTTGTATTTTGTTCGTTCGTTATTTGTCGAGGTTATCATCAATAAAGGCTCTTGCAGAGACGTTTGGAGCCTTGGAATTGTGCGATTTATTTATTTTTGAGTGTTATTGCTTTTCAGGGTTTAATGGTGGTTTTTATTGGAGCAGGTGAACGTCAATACTGGTCCAATAGATTGAATTTAAGTTTTATTACTATCGTAGTTACGAAATTTTAGCGTTTTTTCTTAAATCTTTCCTTCTACATGGACACCCTAGCTGAAATGTTTTATTGAGACTAATAGGTATTATGTTTTTGAAATATTGATTTATCTGATCCTGAGCTAATGACGCTTTCCATTCTTCATGGTCCCGGGCACGTTGCTTTCAGTTTACAAGACCAAGGCTTCTGGCGTCCGCGATTACTTGATCTTTAAGCCGGAGGTGCGGTCTTCCTTTACTTCGTGAACCAGGTGTCTGGGATTCGAAGAATCTCGCTCGAAGTAGTCGAGCCAACGCAGTCGACACATTTTTGCCTTTCGGAGTACATCCACATCTCTATACAGCTTGTAGAGTTCGCGGTTATGTCTTCTCCTCCATTCGACGTAGAATTTTTCTTTCAAAGGTTCCCAAGATCTGCTCCGCTGTCTAGCTTATCGTCCAGCATTCAGATCCATAAAGCAATACTGGCAAGATCAGGGTTTTTTAGAGCATGATTCGAGTTACGAGTTTGGACCCTAGCTTTTTGGACAAACCGCTGTACCAGCCGTTGCCTAGGTTATTCTTCATCGAATCTCCACTAGGGTGTCATTTGTGGAGTTTATATTTACCCCGAGGTACAATAGATGAACTACTTCACTACCTCAAAATTATAGCTGTCGATTGTTATGTTCTGTCCTAGACGGTGTTCGACGTATCGGGTGTTGGTCGACAGCATGTACTTTGCTTTATCCTCATTCATCATGAGACCAACTCGATTGGCTTGTTCTTCTATAGCAGTAAAAGCCTCAGTAATGGCACGCTGGGAACGGGAGATGATGTCCATATCGTCTGCATAGCCCAGCAGTTGGATGGATTTGTTAAATAAGATTAAATGAATCACTTGACAACGCATCTGCTTGCCGCAATCTGGAGCATGTTTGGAATAATTGGGAGGTTTTGTTTCCAAGCTGTACGGTGCATTGAGAGTTCTCTAGCGCGGCGCGACACTCCGGTTTTCTCGGGGTCCCGAATACTGCCATCGCGTTATATAATTCAATGCGATGAATACTGTCGTATGCGGCTTTGACGACTGGTCTATCGTCCATTTGCCGGGCCGGAAGCCACACTGGTAGGTGCCGATGAATGTGGTGGAAAATGGCTTTAGTCATTCACACAGTTCGCAGGATCTGGTAGGCCACGTTAAGCAGGGCTATGACTCGGTAGTTCTTACAAGTGATAGGATCGTCATTCTTGAAAATGGGGCAGATAGAGCTGATAGTCCAGTCATCCGACATGCTTTCGTGCTCCCATACTTTGCAGACGATCTGGTGCATGCTCTTTATCAAAATATCGCCACCAGCTTTGAAGAGCTCTGACGGTAATCCGTCCGAGCCCGCGGCCTTGCGGTTTCGGCTTCGTTGAAACTAGCGCTCTAATATTCCACCACTGCTTCTGCCCCATTTTTAATTTGACTAAGAACAGCGGCTAGCTCACAACTACTAGCATCTGTGCCTAGGATAAAAGGCGAGTCAGGTACTGGGTATGCCAGGATAAGGGAACTAGTTCTACTTTGGGTTTCAGAAATGCAGTCTCTTCGCATCGGCCCATGTGGACTTTCGTTTCTCTTCCGTGAGTTGGAAAAGGGGTTTGAAGATCGTTGAAAATTCTCGTATGTACTCTCGATGGTATGAGTATGGTCCTGACCAACTTCGTAACTCCGGATTCGACCTCGGTGCAGACCACTAGCTTCAATTTTGGGGTGATCGGCCCTGATTCCATTCCGAGATACAATGTGGCCTAGGTATGGCATACCTTCTATGTAGAAAAAGCATTTTTATGTACTCAGAGTCAAATTAGCATGTCGAAGCCGAGCGAATACACGTTCCAAGTATCGACAATGAACTTATAACGATTTGTTATGCACGATGTCATCTAGATAATTCAAAGCGATGTCCCAAGAGAGTCTCTGGAAGGCTGGGTACATCAAATTTGGGCCAAATGGCATGACTTTGAATTACGGTAATTCACTGGTAATCCCCTACCAGTGCAAAAGCTGTCTTTTCCTTATCGCCGTCATCCATCTCCACTTGCCAATTGTCTTGGTGGAAAACCACCGGGCACCAGAGAAGTTTCCAAGAATGTCTTCCATCCTGGGCAACGGATGAGAATCCTTTTTAGTGACTGGACGGCGAAAGTCGACACAAAATCTTGCGGTGCGATCAGTTTTTTCGTACTAAAACTATTGAGGTACACCAAGGACTGAATGCCTTTTTGATTTCACCGCTTTTCTCCATGTTCTGGACCAAATTTTGCACTTCTCTTCTTTTAGCAAGTGTCATTCTTCAGTATTTTGATTAGTCTTGAACATCCAGTGTCAATACGATGTGCTGTTAACGAGATATGCCCAAAGTCACTAGCCCCTTTAGAGAAAATGTCCTTGTAGTTGGCAAGTAGTGCGGAAAATTGCTATCGTTGGTCTAACCTCAAGTGCGATGACCGAAATGTAGTATCAAAAACATCATATGGTTCCAGGTTTTCTGAAAGGCGTTGTTCGCTGATATTGCCTTGAACTTAAAGGGAATGTAGTCGATATTTCTCCAGAAAAAAGTAGCGTGGTTGCCAAAGAAAAAAAAACACGAGGCACCTTGGTTAAGGGCTGAAATGCGAATGCCTTTTTAATTCCTTTCTGTTTCCTCTTCTTTTCTTTTTAGTACAAAAGAATTGAATTAGTTAGAGTTTTTATACTAAAGTAATATTAGGCCGCTTAATAAGACCATTTTTTGTTTGAAGCGTTGCAGCTCTCACTAGCCCATCAGCTGCTGGATGTATTTCCCTCACTCGACCAAGAGTCCATCTGCATGGGGACTGGTTTTCATCCTTAATCAATGCCAAGTCATTAGCAGCTAGGTTCATAGTTTCTTACTTCCATTTGTTCCTCTGTTGCAGTGATGTTATATATTCTAACTGCCAGCGTTTCCAGAAAGCCTGGAAAGATGTGTGAACATCTGAAATCTAGAAAGGTGATTAGCATTTCTTAGTAGATAATCAGGTTCCGGGAGAATGTAAGCGGAGTTTCCTACTAAAAGGTAAGCTGGTGTAAGTGGTTCAAAGTCTTCACAAGAGTCCAACAATGGCATAAGTGGCGTCGAGTTTAAACAAGATTCGATTTGGCACAGTAAAGTTTGGAATTCCTCAAACGACAACAAGATCCGCAGATGAAACTTAGTAGACTTGAGCCCAGCCTCCCATGAGCCGCCAAAGGTTGGAGCTGACGGAGGGATGAATTGCCAATTAATACCTTCCTCATAGGCGTGCGTTTGTAACCCTTCCTAGATTACTCGTGATCATACGAAGCGACCTATGTAACTCGTCGAGGAAATTTCAGGCTCCCACAAAATTCGTCCCGTTATCGCTGTATAGGTTGGCACACTTACCCCTTCTTGAAACAAACGCTTTAACGTCGAAATAAAGGCATTACTAGCCAAATCCAAAACCATTTGTAGGTGTACTGCCCTAGGCAAATAAATAGGGCGCGATGTACACCTTCTGTCCTCTACATCCTCGTCTCCGTAAGGGGGTTGCCCATATTGCTCCTGCATGATCCACTTCAGCATTCAAAAACACCTTCTCTCTCTGAAGCCTGAACGCGGGAAGGTTTCCCATTAACTGTTGCATGGGTTTGGTTCTATATCGTTGGCAGACAACGCAGCGACAAGTAACTCCTCTTACAGCATTGCGAGCCGCTAGTACCCAAAATTTTTGTCTAAGCAGGGTCGATATACGCTGAGGACCAGTATGTAAGTATTTTAGATGTACGTTCCAAACAACAAGACTAGTGAAAGCGGATTTATGTGGCAAAATAATTGGATGTCTCTAGTGGTAACCTAGAGGTGTTTCGGCTAAGCGCCCTCCAACGCGAAGAAGTTTGTTTGAGTCTAAGAATGGATTAAGTTCAATAAGAGAACCTGATCTTAGCCGCTGTCTGGTCTCCAAAAGTGATAGCTCCTCTCTAAAGTGCTGTATTTGTGCCTTATTGATTAACACCTTCATAGCTACATCAAGCTCACATGTGCTTAAAGAACCGGTTCTCCGTGCTTGACAGTCGTAAATTCAGGCGGTTACTCGTAAAACCACAGATTGACTAGAATATCGTTGAAGAAGATGAAAACTCCCTTGTTCTCCCTGTACCGTTAAAACGAACCCTTTGTATCTAGGAATCTTAAGAGCGCCCACTTCATGGACGCTGTTCCGCAAAGAATTCCAGGTGCTAATAAACCTTAAAGGAATTTGGTCGTCCCAATCGACCCCTTCCTGCCACAGGAGCTGGAGTAAAATTCTATGATTTATTAAAAAAGGCGCTAAGAACCCAAGTGGATCGAAGATGCGAGCCGCTTCGGAGAGCAAATTTCCTTTGGTGAACCAGGATATTTCATTTAAGTTTATGTTGAAGCTAAAACAGTCGGTTACCGGATGCCATCTCAACCCCAAAGTTTTTACATGTTGATTCGTTTCTACCGACCATGTCTAATTGGCTTCGCTCGCTCCCAATGGTATTCCTTCAAGTAAAGTCCTTGAGTTCGACGTTCATTTACAAAGATTAAATCCTGCTTCCTGAAGAAGTTTGGACAACTGACTGACAATCCCCTTCTTCATCTTCATTTGCCCAGCTGACCAAGAGATAATCCATATAAAAAAAGTCAGTTATTAAGGCGGCTGTTTCTTGATACTCTGCTTTGCAATTCTTTGCTAATTGAGTCAGGCACCTGGTGGCCAAAAACGATGCTGGGGCCGTTCCGTAGGTGACGGTTGCTAGTTCAAACACCTGTATTGGGTCTTTGGGGGGACGCTCTCCACAAAATCATTTGAAATCGCCTATCATCCTTGTGAATTAATATTTGCCTGTACATTTTTGCTATGTCAGCACTTTAGGCAATCGACGGCCAAATCATTTTGAATAACAGGTCCTGTCAACAGCTGCGAATTTAAAGAGTTGCCATCGGGATCCAAACAAATTGCTTCCATATGCCCCATCCTAAGGTACTCATCCATGAACTCCTTGTATTCCATGTACAGTTCTGAATCCCTTTCAAAGCGCCTTTCCAAGGAATTGAGTCTTTTTTCTGCCATTTGCTTAGGATTTCAAAGTGAGTTTTAAAATGAGTCTCACAAGGATGAGTATCGTAAAGTTGACGAGTGGTTGGCGTTGGCTCCTCCAACAGCCAGACCAGCAGTAACATCTCTTTCAAGCAATCCCCTACATGAAATGAACCTATTCGAACGTCTCTACCAATTTCGCCTTCAGTTCCAAATACCCATCCAAATTCTGTGTGTAGCGCGATTAATCCATTTTCCCTATCGTAGATCTTAGGTCCTGTTAACGCTCTAAACAGAATCCCTGTCTTCAGCAAAATATCTACTGATCCCGGTTTAGCAAACGACGGATCTACTAAATCCATTTTATCTGTTTGCGACGGTACATCGCAATAGCCCTTGCGTTCTGGTATTTGCCTGGTGATACTCTTTAAAACGACTGCCCTCGAAGAAAGACCAAACGCTGTTGTCCTTGACCTTATGTCTAATGTCACCAATCCTCGTGCTTTGGACTCCGCTTCACCCACTGCATCTTTAATCTGTTGCATTTCTCGCGACATAGTCCTAGAAATTGTGCGCATGCTTCCGTCACCAAAGTCACCAGAGATCCAAAATCTAGAAGAGCGCGGGAAGCCCCCCAACGGTTCTTCACAAGCACTATTGCTGTAGGCAATATATTGCGGCACCCCCTTTGTGGACCTTGGTTTCCACTCCCTGCCGACAATACTGCCAACGAATCAACCTTATTTGAGCTCTGCGGTTTGCATATGGGAAGTTCCGTTGCTGTGACACTCTGTGAATTTATAGAATCCCTCCTATACACATGAATGATTGTATCGTGCCGAGCCTTACATTTTTGGAAGGCCTTGGTTTGCAGAATTTAACTGAATGTCCCGCGTTGAGTCAATTGTAGCACAAACCCTTTTGTCATATAAACCTTCGCTTTGCAGTTATGTCAAGCGAAGCGAACTTGGGGCATGAAGACAAACGAGCTGACCTTTGTCCTAAGCCCACGGGTGTTTTAGTTGTTGACACAGATTCCAACTCAAATTACCTGTCCGCCATGAATTCCAGAATATCCTTAAATGCTGGTCTTTCCTTCGCAGCTGAAGCTCTAGCCCATAATTTTCTTGAATCGGAATCTAATTTTGACGCCATAATATACGGTATACGTGCCAAGCATCTCAATGTTCTACAGGTAGCTTTAATGCCTTCAAAGCGGCGACCGATTCTTTGACTGTGTTGTAGATTTTCCGGCGGCACTAGCAAGTGAGCTCATTTCAGTTTCTTCCATGATAGTTTAAACATACGCCGAGACAATAATTTTTTAATTGTCATACATGCTGATAAGATTTTTCCACGCCTCTGTGGGTTGTCTGAAAAGTTTCCGACCCAACAATGATACAAGAAATTTTTTCTCAAATTTGTTTTTTATTTTTCTTCATAGTCTCCTTGTAACTCTACACACTTCCCCCAGTGATGCTCCCATCTCTCTAATCCGTCCAAATAGTACTTGGCGTTTTTCTCTGCAAAATAATTGTTCACGAAGGTGATTGCCCCTCATTTGACGAAAATCTCTGTCCTCCGAGCGCAGTTTTTAGATGGCGGATGGTCGTTTGGCGCTAGATCTGGTGAATAAGGCGGATGGTCAAGCAGTTCAAGCCGTAATTCATGGATTGTCGCCATTGCAACCGCTGAGGTGTGAGACGGCGCGTTGTCTTGGTGAAACAGGATTTTCTTTTTCTGCAAATGTGGCCGTTTTTCCGCAATTTGCAATTTCTGCCTTCAGCTTGGCAAGTAATGATGCGTAGTATGCTCCTGTAATAGCTTTTCCTTTTTGAAGATAATCGATTAAGATAACTCCTTTGCTATCCCAAAAAACAGTCGCCATCACTTTCCCAGCCGAAAAAACAGGTTTTGCTTTTTTGGAGTCGGCTCGTCCTTTCCAGTCCACTGTTTTGACTGAATTTTTGTTTCGGGCATATAATGGTGTACCCAAGTTTCATCTAAAGCAATTAATCGGCGCCAAAACTTGGATTTATTGCGCCTAAACTGCGCCAACAGAGCGTTGGAAATGTTCATGCGAACACGTTTTTGGTCTAACGTAAGAAAACGCGGCACCCAACTCGCGGACAGCTTTCTCATGCCTAAATCTTGATTTAGTATGTAACAAACACATTCTTTGGACATTTTCATAACCTCTACTAACTCTTTCACTTTAATTCGGCGGTCGTCTACCACCATTTGGTGAACTTTAGCAATGTTATTGTCAGTGGTTACAGTTTTTGGACGTCCCGAACGTTCATCATCTCCCAAGCTCTTACGGCCACGCAGAGTACCCATACATAGAGTCCAACTCATTCTTGATTTGCGTAGGCGTATTGCCTTTCAAAAACAAGAACATAATAACAGCTCGATACTCAATTTTTCTCCATTTTCACAAAAAACCCTCACATCGACTCACTCAAATGCCTGTCAACTAAAAACTGGGAGTCCAAAATGACTAAAACTTCGGTAAGTAACTGCCAAAAGATGCACAACTAGCATTCACTAGTTTTTATTGACGTTGCGGTCGGAAACTTTTCAGACAACCTTCGTATTGATCTGCTTAAGAATAGATGCGGCTTCATTCTTTAATGACGGCCTTAGGAACTGCAATTTCTGCGCTCCGAAGAGGGTAGTCGAATTATGAATCATTGTTTTAATCATTATTGTTTGTATTACTGTACATTAAGCAATGCCACCACTGCGTGACATCTTTCCAAGGCACCAACTCTTGGTGGAATAGTATTTTGTTTCGAATTCATCCCTTGTGTTTGACACATTTGCGATCTCTTCATCTGACAGCAGTATTTCGATTTCCATTTGTATGTGCTCAAACGACTTCATAATTTCTTCTACCTTATCCAATCTTATTTGCGCGTCTATTGCGGATATACTTTCCTCAGTCGCTTCCGAAACGCTCTTCTCCAATCTTGTGATTGCACCTTTGATTGCTCCTCGCTTTTTTCTAAGCACTTCCATTTTGATTTTCTTAACTACGTAATGTTATATGCATGCAATAAAAATTTGAGGTACTCACTGCGAAGGTTTCCTGGTCGATTCCTGCGTAAGCTCCCTGGTCGATTCCTGTGTAAGCTTCCTAGTCGAACCTTCCTTATTGTCGAGCACGCCGCCTCACTAGTCTCGTGCACTAAATTTAATTTTTATTTTTTCGAATTAGCGAATCTGTGCGAATGTAGTCGATATTTCACTAGAATAAAGTAGCGTGGTTGCCAAAGAAAAAAAACACAAGGCACCTTGGTTAGTGGTTGAAATGCGAATGCCTTTCTGTTTCCTCTTCTTTTCTTTTTAGTACAAAACAATTGAATTAGTACAGTAAGTTATGATTGCAAAAGAAATTTAAGTTTGACATGAAGATGGCGTAAACAGGCATAATATTGTGGCGGACCAGCACTAGCGCTCCTAGGAGCGAGAAATGAAAACGGAGAACGAACAAAATCCAAACACTTCCTTATTCCTTGTTCTGTCTGCCAGTGGCATTGGGCCCCCGCCCAATTATCAAGGCTTCGCCCATGAATGACGTTGTCTAATAAAAAGCGGGGGCAGAGCATATTACTGGTCTTATCGTAAACATCTTCAGATAGCAGCCTCTGAATGGTTGCTACGATTTGACCAGTTACAAGTTGCCGGTCATAGGTCTTGTTGGCGGCTTGACCACCGGTAGTCCATACCAGGACTTAAATCACAGTACCATGGGAGTCAGGAGCCCCCCGGATTTCAGTTCGGGCCTGACTTGTTAGAGGTAGGCCCCCTTTTGGGATCGTCATGGTGGCTGTGGTTTAAACCCAAATCGCGGGTACGGGTTTTCCTTGGTTTAACCCATTGCAGAGTAGCAAATACTCGTAAGTACTGGGTGCTGTGACCCTAAGAACAGTAAGAGGTTTTAGGTCGGCCTCGACTCATACCAAGGGTGGAAATTGTGCCTCCAACACAGTTCCGAATTTGGTATCAAAGGATTGACGGAAAGCGATGGCAAGGCGTATCCTTGCTCCCATAGATGTATGGGCATCTCGTAAACATAAAGTCTTATGACAGATGGTTTACGTTAAAAATCATGGAACGTTCTGCCAGTGACATCATCAGTAGCGGGATTCGAAAGAGAAAGTAAAGAAAAAGTTGTTGAAGTAGAGTTTTCATTAAATAAAAGCGCATTTTTATTGATTTTTTGTTATTTTATTGTGAAGAAATTGCCACAATAAAGTTGGTGACCTCCGACGTGATAGCTTACGATAGTTATTTACTATAAAATTCGGTAAGCTATCTCAGACGCACATGGCTGAAAAGGATTCATCTCTTAAAGACACACTTAAAGAGGAAACAACGCCCCAATTGACTTTTCCGGCAATGGATTCGCCTCCAAATCTACAGACCGATGCGGGTTTTTTTGGATCTGTCCAAGTCCTCAAGCTACCATATCCTTTTTGGCGTTACATGCCGGCTAGGTGGCTTACAATCACCGAAACAGAATTTGGACTGCATCGAATCACTTCTGATGAGACTCGTTTCAGACATCTCGTTTTAAACCTTGATTGCGACATGCTCTCCGTCGTCGGTGATGTCGTTGATTCACCTCCACCAACAGAAAAATACGAAACAATTAAAAAAAGAATTATTGCCAGTTTCGGAGACTCAAGAGAGTCTCAACTTCGCCGCCTCCTACGTGGACAGACGCTCGACGACGAAAAACCATCTCTTTTCCTTCAGAAGTTGCGCAACTTGTCAGGGGGACAAGTAAGTTATCCTGTACTAAGAACTCTATTTTTGGAGCAGTTTCCAGGCATTGTTCGAGATATCCTAGCTGCAAACGGCACCACCGACCTTACTGCAGCGGTTACACAGGCAGACAGCATTATGAAAGCCATGCCTTCGAACCTTCTGGAGAAATTCATGCTTCCGAACGTGAAGACAACACGACGAAATCAACTGCCATAGCAACAATAGGATCAGCTCCTGGTGAGACATACCGAATTGAGATGAACGAACTACGACTATCTATCGAAACCCTGTCACACGAGGTCCACAGAAACCAATTCCGTCCGCGCAACCGTCACGACAGCAATAAAGAAAGAAACCGATCGACATCACGCAGGCGAATCAAGCAAAACTCAGATTATTGCTATTACCACAGTCAATTTGATGAAAAAGCCCGAAATTGTCGCCCACCATGCCATTGGAATCGTCGGCGCGAATCGAGGTAGCCGCCGACGTATCTTCAACCTCGAAACGTTTTCTAGTTGCAGATCGAAAGACAGGAAAGCGGTTTCTAATTGACACAGGAGTCGACGTATCCATGATACCATTGCAGACTCAGAAGAAAACGGCTCCTACTGAACGCAAACTTTCTGCAGCAAACCAAACAGAATCGATATATACCGCGAAACACAATTAATCCTCGATTTGGGTTTACGACGACCTTTCGTTTGGAACTTCATAGTACCAAACGTCACGCAATCCATCATCGGAAACGATTTCTTACATGAATTTCATCTCCTACCAGATCTCAGGAATCGACGCTTGATCGAAGACACGACGAACATCACGACTATTGGAAGGATAATCACAACGGACGCCCCAACAGTGACTACGCTGGCATATTACACGATAGTTCGAGAATTCATTAGTGTCACACGACCCGCAAGACTTTGGGACTCAACATCAAATCCGACACCATATACGAGTAATACCGAAAGAACCACCGTGCTACGATCGGGCTCGACGACTTTCTCCTGAGCGGCTACGTTAGGCTAAACGAGAAATCGAAACATGGATCGCAGACGGCATCATAAAACCGTCGGATAATCAATTTTCCAGTGCAATACTTATGAGACGAAAGAAGGATGCAACCTGACGTATCTGTGGGGACTACAGGCGACTAAACGCTGTGACAGTGCCTGGTAAATATCCTGTTCCACACATACGAGACTACGCACATCGCCTGAACGGCTGTCAAATATTTTGCACCCTTGATCTCGAAAGAGCCTATGGTATTTCCAAATTCCGATGTCACCCGAAGATCGCTCAAAAACAGCAATAATAACTCCCTTCGGATTGTTTGAGTTTCATGTAATGCCATTTGGTTTGGCCAACGCCGCTCAAACTTTCCAACGCTTCATCGATACAGTTCTCGAGGACTGGATTTCGTATTTTGTTATATCGATGATATTTTGATAGCTTCAAGAATACCTGAAGAACACAAAGAACATCTAAGGCAAGTTTTCAAACGTTTGCAACAACACGGGCTTACCATTAAGATTCAAAAATGCCAGCTTGGGAAATCAGAAGTCGAATACTTAGGCTATCTGATAATGGCCGATGGAACGAGACTATTACCTCAAAGGATCTTAGCCTTATTGGACTGGAAGTTGACGAAGACCTTCATCGAACTTCGCAAGTTTCTTGGAGCCACAAACTTTTACCCAGCCTTCATTTCTAATGCGGCAGAAGCACAGGCGCCATTACATGCAATGATATCAGGTTCAAGAAAGAATGACAAGCGAATTTTAACCTGGTGCAAGGAAACCCAACGTGATTTTGAACAGTACTAAAATCAGCTTACACATGCGGCATTATTGACGCACGGAGCATTCAAAATTGAGGCTTGTCACAGATGCTTCAGATGCAGTTATAGGAGCAACATTAGAACAAAAAATCAACAATGTTCCACAGAAACTAGGTTTTTTCTCCAAGAAACTCTCCGACACGCAAGGACACATATGACCGTGAACTCTTAACAGCCTACTTGGGTATACGATTTTTTCGTTATATGATCGAAGGGCGGGAAACAGAACTTTTCACAGATCACAAACCGCTTACGTACGCTTTCCAGCAACCTTCAACTAAAGCATCACCAAGGCAACAACGACAGAACGTCTCTTGTGTTTTAACGTAAACCAGCTGTCTGTAGAGACCTTATGCTTACGGGATGCCCATACATCCATGGGAGCAAGGATACGCCTTGCCATCGCTCTCCGTCAATTCTTTGATACCAGTTCGGAACTGTGTTGGAGGCACAAGTTCCACCCTTGGTATGAGTCAAGGACGACCTAAAACCTCTTACTGTTCTTAGGGTCACAGCACCCAGTACTTATTTGCAACTCTACAATGGGTTAAGCCCTTTCCCGCGAGTTGGGTTTAAACCACAGCCACCATGACGCTCCCACAAGGGGGCCTACCTCAACAAGTCAGGCCCGCACCGAAATCCGGTGTGTCCAGCCGCCAACAAGACCTATGACCGGTAACTTGTTACTGGTCAAATCGTTGCAACCTTCAGAGGCGTTATCTGAAGATGTTTACGATAAGACCATTAATATGCTCTGCCCCGCTTTTTATTAGACAACGTCATTGATGGGCGAAGCTTTGATAATTGGGCTGGGGCCCGGCAACAACGACAACTAGATTTTATCAGCCAATATATCAAGAAAATCCATTACATACCCGGAACTGATAACGAAGTAGCAGACGCTTTTTCGCGACCTGCCACTCATTATCACCACCGAGAACATCGCCATGGAACAAGAGAGAGACTCTGAATTACAATCACTTATTCAAGATCCAGGAGTCCTGCGGTGAAAAAAATTACACGTCGACGGCACGGAAACATCAATTTTTTGCGATATTTCCACCGAAGAAATCCGACCATACATACCAAAATCACGCAGGAAACGAGTTTTCGACAACGTGCACAATACTGCACATACCAGCGGTAGAGCGACACGAAAAGCGATTGCAAAAAAGTTTGTATGGCCGTGCATGAACAAGGATATCACCAGTTGGGCCAAGACATGTCTTCCTGGCCAACGTTCTATGATCCACAGGCATATTCGAAGGGCACCTGAGCACATCAGAGTACCAGACGAAAGATTTTATGACGTACACCTTGATATAGTAGGTCCAATGGTTGAATCGCAGGGATTTCGGTACTGCCTAACGATGATAGATCGTTTTGCACGTTGGCCGGAGGCAGCGCCGATAAAAAACATCACAGCCGAAGTAGTCATCGACGTGTTTTTCTCAACATGGGTTGCACGGTTTGGAGCTCCAGCCATCATAACGACTGACAGAGGTTCACAGTTCAACTCACAACTATTCGACGCATTAGCAGCGATGATAGGAAACCGAACATATTGAACCACTGCATACCACACACAATCAAACGGTTCAATTGTGCGTTGGCACCGTACTTTCAAAACATCTATCAAATGCTATGGAACATCAGACTGGACAACAGTGTTACCCAGTATCATGCTCGGACTCCGCAACAGCATTAAAGAAAGACATTGGCACTTCGGCAGCTGAACTAACGCAATATATCGAACTACCTGTATTTCCACTGCACCTCCTGTCACAGCGTTGCTGCGGATAGGATTAAACCTTGAATCAAGACCTGGTACCTTAACAGCATCATCAAAACACGGCTCAAATCTTGGTTAAAGTACCAGAAGGCTACAGATAGCTTCTTAAGTCAAAAATGACAAATCCTCTTATTTGAAAATGCAAATGAATCAACAAATTGCTCTACAACTTTCCTCAAGCGCCTTCCTGTAAGTAACAAAATTTGTTCTGACATAAAAATTCAATTCGCTCACTATTCAAGGCGTAGGTACTCCACCCTTTCTCATTTGCCCTTCCAGAAGAAGAGAAGAATCTTATTAACCTTGCCGAACTTCGGTATCCGTCGTAGCACAATTTAATCAACCAAGCGTGAGATATTTCCAAAACTATTTCCATGGTTGTAGGACGGAAACCCTTTTCTAAGGCAAAATTCATATCCTTCTACGAAACTTCAGTATGATTTGCTTCCTTTCCTATCCAACTTAAAACACACACACACACACACACACACAGAAAAAACACCCAAACAGGGGACCTATGTATGTATGTTCCTACATTTGTTCCAGATTCGTCCTTTCTCTCAAGTCACCACCCCTTAGGACAAAAATATGAATTTCTTTGGAAATACTTTTCGCCACTAAATTGGCAGATTTCGCTCATTTTCTTGATGCTCAGAGTTTCCGCCCTACTTTTTGAATGACTTCATGGAACAGGAGAGCAGAAAATAAATTATGTTCGTCCCCAAAGGACTCTAACGAAAAAAAAGAAAAAAAAAAAAAAACTTCTTAAACAAGTTGCTCTTGTTATTAAGTTCCTCGCCATGGTTTTGTCCTGGTGGAGTAAGTTTACGAAAAATTTGGCAAAGAAACGGGGATAAGAGCAAGAAAAAAACCTTTCAAAAGGATAAGAAGGTACAATAAAACTTGTACTTGTACACAACCCTTTTTCTGGTTATTAAGGATTTATGCCTGGCTCAAAGCGGATACACGTCTTTTGATATAGCCTAGATGGTGTTTTGACTTCATTATGGCCAACCCTTTAGCCGTTGCGTCGCGTCGCGTCGCGTCGTTCATTTGTTTCGGTGTCGAAATGAAATTTTAAAAGACTGCCAAGAGGCATGCTGAATGGGATTTTCTTCTTAGTGTGGCAAATGACATCACAGGGAATATTCTTTTTTTTTTTTTTAAAAAAAAAGGGGAAAGAGCTTTAATGCAGTTACCTACAGAGGTAGAGTAGCTGTCGTTTTCACTACTACAGGGGTTGATCGTAAGAGTGTAATTTTTGATCCTTTTGTCTCTAAGGATATATGAAAAACACCCAAAGATATTGTTCATACAGTGGAAACACCTCTCCTTGGTAATGGAATGAAGATTTATCTAATCAAAATGTAAAGGATAAAACTCGTTTATTCGTTGATTCAGACAACTCTACAAGGACGGCCTGAAAATAACTGAAGGGGGAAAAAATACATAAGAATAGACAAATTATTGGATTGGGCTGAATACAAGCAGTCCGTTCAAATCCTGGAAAATTCAGTAAGTCCTGTACGTTCCCATCTACGGTATGCAATCCAATCCCGGGCAGAGGCGATATACATTTTCAATAACTTTTGACACATTCCTTTAAGGGCAACATTTCGTTTGAAACAGTTAGAGTACTCATAATTACGAGTTCAACGGTACTCCATTTGTTACCATACATGCACAAATTTGAAAGATGTTGTTTTCAATAGGAGTCAACACAGGACAACGCAAGGCCTTGCTTAAAACCTGTGTATCTTGGAGGGGATGCATTTCCAAACCCTACACCCATACGATTTTTTCTCAAAACATCTCAAGGAATCTCACCTTAAAGTGACACATTATCGGGAATACCTAGTGTATCTTTGAAACATTAAATAAATATCCACTTCCTTTTGACTCTCGACTTAAGCTCCAGGAGGTAAGGGAAAGTGCACTTATACCAGGTGTGAGTACATTGTGACACCACTGCGGATGCCCTTGCGTATCCTGAAACCAAACAGATTTCTTTTGTCAAGACCATTGATCGGTATACAGATCTTAGAGGTGTAACCGACTAGGGGTTTAATCTGATGCGAGGGCAGGGTATTTGCAAAGTTAGTGCACCACAAACTTCACTATCTCTTCAATAGTGAGGATACTGCAGAAATCGTTGTGAGGAATTTTCAATCATGCACGTGTACGTTTGTGAGATTGGCGATATCTCTTCTCCTTGATCAGTTTACCTATTCGCCTAGCATCAGGTGTGGACTGTTCAAGTCTATGTGTCTGACAGTTGTTTAGATGAGTTCACATATTTTTGTTTGACAAGGGATAACCTGACTATAGATTCGGGTGTGGCCGGTTCATCAATGCCGTAGTTCCCTGCAACATCTGAGTATATCAGAACCCAACAGGGAACGACTTCACGGTGGAATACGGTACAGTACCCTTGTGGATTGAAGTATTTGTATATGCAAAGATCCTCAGAGAAAATGGCAGCGCCAACGCCTTCGATCGTCTTAGAGCCATCTGCAAAGATGGTAAGTCGACTTACCAAAGAAGACTTAGCATTTTCTTTATTCATACCCTTTTGAGATGATGTAGTTGTAGTCAACGTTGAAGACATTTTAAGGACCAGCTGATTGAGAGATATGGGCAGAAGTAGACTGGCATGTGTTGCATTTAGCTCTTTCAACTGCTGACTTTCTCTCAGTCTGAAGGCAGAGTGTTGCGGTAAATTTTCCCGCAACAAGTCTGGTTCTAGTTTTCCTCCTTGTGAAGTCCCTACGGTCCCTATTTTCGTTGAGTGGGAACACCGAGCTCTGGTGGAGGTGGAGGTCCCATCAGCTAATGGCTCACCAACTCCAGACCTCGGAAAACAACCCACATCTGTTCACGGGCGGGTTTCCCCGCAGAGGAGAACGAGGAGGTTCGGTCGGTGAAGCCCTAAGGACAGTAGGGAAACTCACGACAAACCAGGAACCCCAGGGTGCGACAGGAGGTCCACCAGGAACACCGTTTTCAGAGCCCATAGACAGACGGGAGACTCGTAACGGGCTGCATCAGACCGGGCGTCTGAAAGTCGCCGACGGGTGGGGATGGACGGTTTCTCAATCCGAACGAGTGGGGGAAGACGATCCCTGGACCTTACACCCCAACGAAAGCCAAGCAACCTGAGGCTTAAATAACACCCCATCCTGCTACCGATGTGGTTGCGGACACCGACATCACATCCCACAACTGATGTGGATGCAGCTAGCTAGAGCCAGCACGACAAAATCGATCGACGGGTGAAGAGACGACGATTTCTTTTATAGCAACACTCCAATGAGGGAGCAACAAAGGAGCAACGGAGTTGTGTGCAGGTGGACGGCCAAGACAATCGAGCACACACCAACGACACACCAGCTGTAAAAGTCACGTTCGATGGGTGAAGGGATGACGACCCCTTTTAAGCTGGCACCCCACCGAGGGCCAAGTATTAATACAGCCTCCAACGAGGGAACATACAAACACACAAACATACAACCAACACACAACAAGAGTTAATTACAATCTGCATACAAAACAAATCTACAGAGCAAAGTTTTTTGAGCCAACGAAAGGTTTTCGTCGCATCAGTGGTGCATATCCAGGCAACTCGTTCGGTGATTTGGTTTCATCATCGTGATAAAGACCCAGTCCATGGCCTTGGACAGTGGACCCTGCCTTAAGCTTACAGCTCTGTTGCTCGAGTAGAGGGCAACTAGTGAACCTCGTTGAATCCATTTTGCCCAAATGACCATGAACACCGCACTCTATGACAGCTACTTGGTCTTCAATGGACATTGGCACGTATTGTCCTTGTTTCAACAATTCAGTTAGACGAACACCACGATTCAACAACTGTTGAGTGGCAGCATCCAAATCGGAAGCAAATTGAGCGAAGGCAGCTCCTTCACGCTATTGAGCCAATTTTAATTCCATGGAACCGGTGACTTGTTTCATGGCCTTGGTCTGAGCAGCTGAACCGACACGTGACACAGACAAATCGACGTTAATGGCTAGTCGGATACTCTTATAGAACAATTCGGTTTCCAAGAAGATCTGACCGTCAGTGATTGAAATGACATTGGTTGGAATGTAGGCAGACGCATCACCGGCTTTTGTTTCAATAACAGGCAAAGCAGTCAATGAGCCATCGCCCATGGCTGGGGACATCTTGGCTGCACGTCCCAACAAACGTGAATGCAAATTGAATACATCACCGGGGTAGCAGTAGCTAATGTAGTAACAGAGTAGTTCATGCCTCCGGTATCAGTTAAACGCTTCACTGACCAATAGCAACGTAGATGCAGTACAATATATTGCTCTCATTCTGACCATTGTTGAAAGGCTTCTGGTTAATGATGGTGTCAATGGCCAAAACAGTTTTACCTGTCTGCCTCTCACCGATGATCAATTCATGCTGACCATGACCAATGGGCACCAATAGGTGCATAGGTTCGCGCACAGACACACATGGAATCATACCGGGGGCATTGATACCCAAACGAAGCGATCCTTGTTGTTGATTGACCCTTTCCCATCAATTGGGTTACCCAAAGCATCAACCAAAAGTTCATCACCAACTGGAACGTCGACGATAGCACAGGTACGTTTGAAAATATCACCCTGTTTGATCAGTTTGGCGTTACCGAAGACGACAACACCAACGTTATCGGCTTCCAAATTCAAGGCCATACCCTTGAAACCCTAGGAGAATTCCACCATTTCGTCGGCTTGGATGTTGTTCAAGCCACAGACACAAGCTATACCGTCATCAATGCTCAATTCATGACCTGTTTCTTCCAAATCTGCCTTTGGGGCAACACCCAAGATCCTTTCTCCCAAAATGGAAAAGATCTCAGCGCTGCGCAACTGTGATGAGACATGCAGTTTACGGGCAGCTAGAGAAGCAACTAGGCAGTAGCCTTAGGCATCTTACTTGTTCCTGATTTGATGAGTTTCGGCCATAATTGTGTTGAACTTTCACCGGTTGGAGGTTCTCCCACCTTCGATTTGCATTCTTAAAGTGTAGAGTGGAGTTTTGATACTTTGGTCCGTAAGTTCTTTATCAAATGAGGATCCTCTTCCAGCAAACTCGTCTCCATGTTCGTTACTTGACACTTTTTTGTAGCTACGGATCTGGTAGAACTTAAACTTATGCTGAACGCAAAGAGCCTTCAGCTGCTCTTCAAGACAGTGCTTCACATGCTTTGATTTAATCTTGACTACAGCGATGGCATGGCTGTCCATGAATATGGTAATATCCTCGTGGAATATTGACTCCATCGTCGCAGGTCTAGCCGCTGCTGCTACAGCCAATATCTCAGTCTGAAAGACACTTCGGTAGTCTGGCAGGATATGTGAGCAGTTCAATTGATCGGAGAAGATCCCAGGCCCGGTTATTATCTCCACCTTTGGTCCGTTTGTTAAAATGGATATCGAATCTTCGATCACTTGATTCCTGTCCCATACCCATAGTGTAAAACGTAAATGTTTATTTGGATCTCAGGGCATAGAAACGTAGAAGAAGATGACTGGTCATGGGAACTACTTGAAGTAAGACATTTATTTTCTGCTGCGTCATTAGTCTTTTATTGAGTACCAATTTTACAATTTGCGATGACGAGGATGAGACAACAGTGTCATACCTAGAAACACGTAAACCATAAAAATAAAGGAGAGCTCAGGAACTTACTTGCAGAGCCCATACTAATTCTGGAAGGTTTGGATGTAATCGGGAAAACACGCTTGATAGCACACCACCGTAGTTTAAAGAATGAAACGGTTAAAGAATTTCTTCTCGCCATTTTTCAGAACGTAGAAGTGATAGTACTATACCTTCAGCAATGATTGCTTTACTTCTAAATCTTCTTCCTGTTCGAGTCTTGTTGGCTTCACATATTCCTTTTATGCTTTCTAGGTAGCCTTAAAATGTATGCACATAGCGCGGATTTCATGTCCTTGCTGCACTCTTAATCAAACCAGGAGTTTCGTCGGGATTTTCGGATGAAATCTAGGCTTTGCTTGCACAAATTCTGGCGTCTTCTTGACTTGATGACACAAACTTCAGTTCCCGTAGCTGTTTACGGTTTGTATTTATTGCATTTACTTCTTTGTTTTTGTGGTGCCTGAGATTGGTGTGAATGTAGAAAAGTTCGCGTATCTATAACACTAAAGTAGTGCCTTACCAGAGCGGCCTTGCGGAAGAGAATGGCATGCGGGCTTGCGAGCTCTGTGAGCAGAAAAGAAGAAAAGAACATAGGCTCTCAGAAGGAAAAAGAAAAAGCACGAAGAGCGCTCGACCGAGGCCTCAGAGAGATGGTACTGTAATAATGAACTTGGGAAGTTTAACCAAATATAAGGCCGGAAAAGTAAAGCCGGAACAGGAATCTGCACGAACGGAAAAGGAAATCTCATAGAAGAACCACAGCTGGTGCTGAGAATCTGGGCAGATTATTTTTGCAGACTATGAAACGACGATGATGAACAACATTAGGCAGAATGAGCCATTCAACCTGGACAAAGACACACAACATTTCCGTCCACTCGAATAAAATGAAGTTAAGATAGCCATTTCCAAACTTAAGGCCATCAAAGTTGCTGGATCCGATGGCTTACCTGCCGGGCTATTTAAAACAGCAGGTGGTGATTTGATGCGGAGCATACATCAACTCATCTCCAAAATGTGTGTCGATGAAAGTATACCCGACAAGAGAGATTCTCTGAACTGCTCCATCTACATGGGGATAAGTCTCCTTAACATTGCTTATAAAATTCGGTCTGCCGTATTATGTGAACGCCTATGACCTTTCGGAAACATTCTAACCTGCCCCTATCAGTGTCGGTTTAGGCCAAAAAAAGTCTATCACAGATCAAATTTTCCAAATTGAAACTCACCATCTCTTCATAAGTTTCAAAGCCGCATATGACTGCATCTATAAAGATGAACTATGCAGAGTCAGACCCAATTTGGCATCCCTACCAAGCTCATTCGACTATGAAGGATGTAAATGTAGGTAGTTACAAAACTGAAAAAGACTTAAACAAGGCGATGCGCTGTCTTGTGATTTTCTCAACATCGTTCTTGAAAGAATTGTGCGAAACTCGCAACCCCACAGGCACCGTTTGGGAAGAGCACAACTAGTTGTAAATGGAGCGTATGTGACACAACATCGACGTCTAGGATAAAACGTCACGATAGGCAGCTACAACTTTGACGTACTAAGGTACTTTATCTACTTCAGCTCCGCTATCAAATTCAACGACGACACCAGCCTGGAAATCGTGCTAAGAATCACTCTTGCTAATCGCTGTTTCTTTGACCTTAGAAGACAATTGAGTAGTAACCAAGAAGACATAATACAAGATACTGATCATCCTAATCCTGCTTTCCGGCGCAGAAGCGTGGAGAAAAAAGTTCTTCGTGTAACAACTTCGTTTGCAACAACGGGGAATGAAGGAGCCCATACGACCTCATCAGACAAGCTCGGATAATCCGGCTCAGATGGCTAGGTTACCTTCATTGCATCACGCTATTTCAACATCTCGAATGGAACTCTTCACAGAGTCTGCCATAGAGACTGCAGTTGAACGCTGGCAATGGATTCTCATCGCTGTCCAGGACCTGGAACTCTGCTTCAATCAAAAGAGATGGTCAGTGCATGGCAAATCACTTTCGAGAAGAGGCAATTGGACAAATTCTCAATCCTCTAGCGGCGTATGATAGTTGTAAATTAGTCTCAAAGCCAAAGCTTCAGCTGTTTTCCGAAATGGTTGACACGGCAGAATATTGCAATCGGGAAAAAGTGGAAATGTTTTGCCTCCTGCTACATCGTTGTCTGCCGATCCCAAACATATAAAATTAAATCGACAAGTGGCTACAGTAGAATGCAGATTTTAACTCCTCTAATGCGGCTTGTCTTTTCTCCAAGGCAACAGAATTCCAAAGTCTCTAGCTTGAAATATATTTCGTGAGAGAATCTATAACAAAGTGCTAGACTATTTCTGTGGACTTCCGACTTGCCCTAATCAACCTGATTCTGCTTAAGTTTTGGTAAACAATGCGCAGTGAGAAGAAGCAAGAAGAAGCCAACAGAAGTTGGCAATTATGAAGTGGCGAGTTCAGTTCGGACTACAGTTTCAAATCAGATGCTTTCCATCAAACAGAACTCCGGGACGGTATCTCTTATAAGTGGAGGTGATATAGCTAGGTCTACGTTAGGTACTGGTGGTTGGTACAATTGCACATTCGTTATCGAAACGTTCTACGCGATCGAAACGACTTCCCTATCCAAAAGACTACATGAAAAAACGAAACTTAATTCATGAACTTCTAGCTGTTGAATTGGAATTCATGATCATCTGGTATAATCTGAATAGTTTACCCGATTTGGCTATCCCTGGACGGGAGCAAATCAACGAATGGTGAGCTAGACCTGAACGTGTGAGGTGATTATACTCGACTTTCTTAAGCTTATCCCGTTTTGGTGGTATTCATCGTGCGATGTGACGCGATTAGCTTGTGCTGATCCAATTGCTGTTGCCCATATCCCTGAGGCACTCAAATATCTAGTCACAACTAGAAATCTTCTGCAAGAATGTCCAGACCTGGTGAACGTTTTAGCCTGGTCGGTTTTCAATCCAATTCAAGCATTGTCCTACCTCTCCAGACAGTATCCGTCACATCCTTTAACAGCGCATACTAGATGGAGTGAAAAGTGACCTCCTTGGGAATTAAAATTTTTTTTTATATTATTCAATATAGTCCCCTTTTAATCCAGCGATTTTCCAACTTCTGGATCCTGTCCGAAAAGTAACTTTCCGGAAAGTCTGCAAAATACTCCTCCGTGGCGTCGATGATTTCCTCGCGTGAGCTGAATTTTTTATTGAGGAGCCATCTTTTGAGGTTTGGGAAGAGATAATAGTCCGGGGGATCCAAATCCAGTTACCAATCGACGCCAAAAGTCCGCCCGATTCCACATCAGCAAGTCCAAACACTCTTTCGAAGTGCTCTCGCCTTCGTGTTTTTGGTCATTTGCTGCACCCAGCGGCGGGATAACTTTTTCATATGCAAAATATTGCCCAAAATATGGCGTGTGCGCTCAGTACTAATCTTTGTGGTGTCTGCTAGCTGGCGCACCTTCACTTTCCGGTCAGCCAACACCATTTCATGTATTTTTTTGACATTGTCCTCTGTAACCGCATCGGAGGGCCTGCCGCTGCGGACTTGATCGGTAGTGGAGTTGCAGCCACCACGAAACCAATATTTGATAGTGTTTATATTTATCCAACTTTTCTTTTGTTTCCTTAGCCGTTTTGCCTCTCAAAAAATAATCAGCTGTTAAAACAAAGCTAAGGACAGTATCGCACTGAAATTTGGCATGTCTGCCTAAATATGAACGGACTTCAAGGCACCATAACGTTTTTTTGCAGTAGCAGCGCATTCTGGTGGTCAAGGATGACACTTTTCACTCCATCTAGTACATTCCAGTCACTTCGACCCGATACTATGGGTTATGTGACTGAGTGTATTAAAAAAATTTCAAAAAGGGTCACAAATAGTAGCCCATCAACTTATTTGGAACATGCAAACCAACAAGTACATGTACGAGGATTAGGAGCACAAAGATCCCAACTTGTATGAGGCGCTGGAGGCACTGGGGGCACTGGAGGCACTGGGGGCACTTAGTCAAAACATCATCGGTTCCTTCTCCCGTGCAGCAAAACGGTTCTATGAAAGAGAATTTGACTTCTTTGGCAAGATTACAGCTGTGTCAGGAGAGTTTCGTTTATTCCCCAAAGGTCCCGAAAGAAAAAAACACTTCTAGATGCTTTGAGTAGGCTGTCGAATCCAGAGGCTACGGTGCTGGATATCGACTATAATAGCGGAGCTTTCATGCAGAGTTGCAAAGGCGTCATACCATATTTAGCAAGGTTTAGAGTGTATCTCTGTGGTATTACCGAGCTGTAGATCAGATCAATGGAAGTTTCAAATAATCCGAACTCGCAAGATATTAGGTGTGGAATCTTGGCAAGCAGCCACATTCAAGGTGGGCGATGACGTTCGCCAAGATATGCTTGTGCTGCAAGCACATATTCGGTTTAGACTTGTTTTTATTTCCTTAAAGGTGGTAGCCAGCTCTTGGATGTGGTGTAATAGAATGTGTTCCAAATGCCAAATCATATGATCTGACTCTGGCCTCTACGAATACTTCCTGCATCAGTCAGTACGACGATGAGAGCTCCAAGGAGTTCCAAGGAGTCAAGCTGCTCGTGCTAGGCTTGTAAAATCAATGGCTGCGTACTCCCTAGTCGGATATCTCCTCCAAGTCAAAGATCATCACAACGCCAACATCATGATCAACAAACATGGACACATCATACACATCGATTTCAGTTTTATGGTGGAATCGTCACCTGGTGGAAACATTGGCTTTGAAACAGACATGAAGCTTACCGATGAAATGGTCATGATTATGGGAGGCAAAATGGAAGCTCCCGCTTTCAATTGTTCTGTCAACTCTGCGTACAGGCTTTCTTGACTGTCCAAGATGCAATTGTTTCTCTAGTCTCCCGTATGCTAGACCCTGGACTACCCTGCTTCCGTGGACAGACTATCAATTTGTTAAAACAGAGTTTCGTATCAACGAAAACAATCGGGAAGACGCTGCTCATATGTTGGCTGTCATTGGAAATTTGTATCAGAATTTCAGGACGAGAACGTACGATATGATTGTTATTGTATCGGGGATATGAGAGCTGCGGCTGATCCATTAAAGATTTATCGACCGTAATCTATTTATTTCAGCATCCTGATTAGTTGTGAAAAATTGTTATTAACCTCAGCCCCGAATAAGTTGAAGAAGCTTATACTCGTATGAGGGATCAACCACGTCGATTCCATAGTTGATAAGGAGAATTCATCCGGTGTACGTCCTTTTCTGTAGTTCAGTCATTTATGGGAGAACATAGTGTTGCCATTTTCTGCTGCTTATTACTGCGCTTTGACAAGTAATGTCGCCTGGACGAGACTAGTAGCCGATGTTAAATGTTGAACCCTGCCAAACTGAATAGTTTTTTCTGCCTGACAGCAGGATATTTGTTGGTTTCGCCATGAAAGTGTCTACAAATTTTCAGCACGGAGTGTGACTACATTCCAAACCGTATCCCCTTCTCTTCTTAGGATTTGTACCATTGGCAAGGCTTCGAAACATTAATTTCTGTTTCAGCATATCCGTATTCCCTGGATCGATTGTATTTCTTACTAAATCCTTTTTCTTGCGTCGTTCTCCTTTATTCGTGAAACCCGCGATGAGCTCTCGTATCTGTTTGTAGCCCTTTTATGTATGCCTCTGTTTTCGCTGCAAGCCCTTGTCAGTATGTTGATACAGTCAGTAGTCATGCGGTGCCACTTGTGGCTTGCTGATAGTTTAGCCAATGGGTTTTTGTTGCTGATGCTGGCAGCATAAGACTTCTGGAATAGCAAAGACTCTAGCAGCATCATGTCATTACAGCTGTCTAAGACAGGTTAGTGGGTCGAGTTGATGTTAACTGTTCGGAACAGACTTCGTCCTAGCATACCGTGTTTGTACCTTTCGTCGATCACAGTTGAGGTGTCGCGGTATTTTTTTTTTTTTTGTCGAGAGGATGCCGTAGAATGTAGGTGCAGAAATGGGTCCTCGAGTTCGGATGATTTAACTCCAGTTTCCAACTTAATAGTCGGAGATGGCCTCCTTTCTTAACTTGGCGTTAAAGCAACAACTTTACATCTTGGTTAAACGACTGTTCGTGTGACCTGTCGGGAAGCTCATAGAAGCAATCTTTGGTAATGTCGTCCTTCTCCTTTGTATAGACAGGAGCTCGCACAGAGCTTATATTGACGAATTACAAAAAATACAAAAATTCCTTCAAAAATTCAATTTGAAACTTGCATTATGAAAAAACGAGCTCACATCCTGGATATCCAAATATAAAATACGAGTATTCAGTCGTCCTTTTTTCGTTATGCACGACAACTAATTTGACGTTGTAGAGCTCCTATTAATGCTTGCTGACATAACTACTGACGGATAATGTGGTATGACGTACACCAGTTGCACTTACTAAGAACACAGCATCAACCAGGCCATCGATAGCGGTATAATATATGACTAGAAATGTACACCATTTAGATTAATTGGTATCGGGTGAGCACTAATTGCCTCAAGCACGATTGTAAATCCAGGCAAAGGACGAGAGATTCTGAAAAGCATGCATCCAGGATCCACCAATTTGTTGTTCACTGGTTCGCTTTAATGTTCACCACAGAATAGCTATGTACAAATGTGTCCTAGATACATGGAATGTACGAGAAACAAAGTTGCTATCCCTGTTGTTTAAGCTGGTATTGTACTCGTAATAACCTTGTTCAGGATACGATAGGATACGATACAATACTCGTATGTAACGAAACATAAGCTATTTAGGGTTTATTGATCTGGAAAATGACTTGTTTTACGAGCTGAATGTATCCGTATTGCTACCAGGATATGGAACCATTTATTGTTCAGAATTGATGGATAATCGGGACGCCGACTATAATAAAGGCAACAGCAACGCTTACTTTGCGCTTAGGTGAAGAGAATAATTCAACTTGACGTTCAAATATGTGCAAGTATGAGTTTCAATACAAGTACCGGTTTTTGGTTCAAGTGAATATCTGAATATGGTGGGAGAAAGGATCTCTTTGAAAGTGGATAGAATCAGAGTAAATGGCAATTAGTTGGATACATAGTGGTGCAGATACTGGGTGTAGAGCAAAGAAATTATTGGATCTCGTATCCTCGTTTGGAGGAATTTATGAAAGTGGTATGGCATTGTGTTTCATTGTTGGGAGCTGTAAAATTCCATAAAGCCGTTTGTGCTAAAGTTTTAATTGGTGGCGGTATAATCAACTGGTAATGATACTTGTAAGTTTAACTTTGAAGAGAGGTAGAAAAATCGCTACGGAAGTTATGACAGAAATTCCTATAAAATGTCGAGATTATTGGAATACTTTATGGGAATCTATGTAGTGGTAAGTGGCTGCTGTAATTTCGCAGCTCTTAAACCTCGTCGTTGGGACTTGATTTTAACATCGTCTACCATGGCGAAAAGGCTCTGCTTAAGTGGCTATGATTAATAGGAGTTCACTGGAGAGAATTTAATTTAATTTGAGAACAGTATCCTGTTTACTTCACATGATTTGGTAATTCGGCTCATTCATGTCGGTCATACATACATTTGTGTATTTTTTTGAGATGGTACTGATGTAGAAATATAAGATTTTTAAAATATAACTTTGAAACTTGAAACTGGACGAACTTGCGTTCCGCAGCTTTAGAATTTGTCTCGATATTGAGTTAGATCTGGAAGACCTTGTTTAATACCCTAACGTTTGCGGGTATCATGCAGAATTTAGTATGGTTTGCTTGAAAGCTGCATTGAATCACCAGGAAGTACCTGCCAATAAGCAAACACACATTGTGGGCAAGCTTGACCACCACTATTTGAGCGAAAGTTAGCGATGAAACCGAATAATTTATTAACTAGCAAGTCTGCCTTAACAACAAACATTGGTGTACTAACGATTTGACTTTCTTCGAAAACGTAACGACGGTTTAAGCTCAATACACCACAGATTCCACCTACTGCTACTTCTGGATATTGAATTTCACATAAGAAAACAGGTGATGGCTACAGCATATAATACATGACGAACAGTTGGCATGATCTAGCCACCACCACCATGGAAGGCATCAGCGTCCAAAGTAACAACAGAGGAAAACCGAAAAAAATTCAAACGAGCCAGGAATGAATGCAACGTCTTTCTCAAGAGCGTGAAAATCCTATACGACACAAAAAATAATAAAATGTCCCAAAGGTAGTAAAAGTTTTTGGTCGTTCATAAAAAAAAAACTGGAAATTCTGCCTCATCCTCCGTCCCAATGCTCATTTACAATGACATTCCAGCTGTCAGCTCTTTGGCAAAAGCCAATCTGCTTGATGCAGAATTTTCGGCCAGTTCAACACTCCCAGATTGTGCTTTATCTCCACCTACGCTTGGGTGCGTCGCGCTCGTGTAGTAGCAAGAGTATTCAAAGATCTTAAGATCCACAAATCCGCAGGTCAAGATGGATAACAGCATTTGTCCAGCCCGTCCTTAAAAAAAGCGAATCTTTTTCCCTCTCCTCCTACAGACCCATTGCACTTACGTCCCTTCTTTCCAAGGTCATGGAAACGCTCATAAACCGCCAGCTCATGAAATATCTCGAAACACGAAAACTTCTCAATGACCGGCAGTACGGTTTTCGTTGATGGCATGTCTCGCCGAAAAGTGGAACCAAATTCTATATGAAGCTGACGAAGCAAGGCATTTGACAGCGTTTGGCATCAGGCCCTTTTGCCCGTGCATTTGGGATCGACGACTCTCTTCTTCAATGGCTTAGAAACTACCTTTCGGAACGTTCAATTCAAGTTGGATAGTTTCAAGTCTAATACTCTCAAAAAATAAATGCTGGTGTGCCCGAGGGCTCCGTTCTGTCTCCGACATTCTTTTTAATTTTCATCAACTATCTCTTGTCAGCTACTTCCAATCCAATACATTCCTTTGCTGACGACAGTGCTCTCTGCTTTTCGGTGTTGTAGAACATGAACTTCAGCGTATGTTAAACACATTATATTCTGATCTTTTGAGCATAACCAATTGAGGAACCACTAACAGAGCAGAATTTAATGCTTCCAAAACACAATGATGTCTGCTGTCGTTAAAGCGAAATTTAAACACTCAGCCATTATCCGTGAACGGCACTTACAACGTCGAAACTGCGAAAAGTCTAGGTTTCCTCAGGCGGTGTAAGAAATATTTCACTCCCTCATATCTGGCCTTAATATATATGGGCGTTTATCCGCCCAAAATTGGAGTATAATGCAACCATCTGGCCAGGTGCTCCTAAGATCTCGTTGAGGTAAAACTCATAGGTGATGCCAATACGACACAGTCATTCGACACCCTCGAACACCGGCGTAACGTCTCCTGTCGCACCTTGTTGTATCGCTATTTTCACTGCCAGTGCTTCACCGAAATCGCCAGTAGCATTCCGCCCTTCAAATTTTTAACGGTAGCACCAGTCTCGCTATGAATGCTCATCAGTACACCCTCAGGCCCACTGTACTCTGAAATATCGTGATTCCCTGTCGAGCTCTTTATTTCCTAGTCACTATAACTTGCAAACATTTAAAACCAACGCGCATCGGTATCCCTCTCTCTTTCCCCTCCCTAACTTCCCTTCGCTCGCGCTATGTGCAAACATTTTAAGGCTACATAAAATCCCTTGTGCGCGCGTCGATTATAAAAAAAAAATATCCTTCCTTAGGTTTCTGATCGAGCCTTGCTTCCACGGTACCATTTTGTTGCCTTTTGATGAAGGTTCCGAATGCTGTTGCTGGAGTAGCACCACTCCATGTTCTCAATTTTTCTCTTTTCTCCTGAGTAGCTCATAGCCTTCTCTTTGGCTCATAGAGAAACACAAGTCGCTCCCATTAGGCAGTGGTCCGAGTCTACATTGGCCGCTCTGAATGTTCGGACTTCTTTAATACAGAAGAAGTGCCTTGTATCGATCGCAACATGATCTGTTGACTGCTTTATAACCAAGTGATCAGCGCGTTCTTTTGTGAATACTGAAGTAAGGAATGAGATATCCATTTTTATATGTGGGTTCGTGGATGCGATGTTTTCTGATTGCATTCAGGAAGATGTCCCCTTTTCCTATCTTGGCATTTAAATCACCTGAAACGATTTTTGCATCAAACTCAGGGAACTCTCTGTAGGCTTTTTGGAGAAACTTTTGGCTAATGTTGGCAAAATTAGCATGCAATGTCGTCTCACACATGCGAAAGGCTCGAGATTTCTTGCTTTAGTTTGTCATTAACAACAAATCCGCCCCCAAATTGACATTGTTGCACCGTTGCAGTATACCACGAGTTTATTGCTTGACCTTTTCTACCACATTTCTTGGATGGCGGTTATAGCTACTTTTTAGCGGTCTTAGGTCTCCACTAGTTATCCGGCTTCGCTTGGCCGTGTTAATGGTCTGAAGATTCCATGCGAAGATCCATATGCCTTTATCCTTCTTTGGTTTTGCAGTGTCATCAGCAGTTAAAACATCTTTTTCCGGGCTATTGGTTACATGGTTAACGCCGCGTTTAATCTTCAACCAGGTGCGTCATGCTCTTTGTGTAGCTTCCTGGGTAAAGTGGGAGCTACCATCTCTGTTCCAACATCCTTTTTGGCGCTTTAACTGCACGGTCTACAAATTTTTATCTTTGACAGCGTACGTAAAATATTCGGTTACCGGTCCACCTAGATTGTTGCAGTTTCTGCCGTCTTCGCTATTCCTGCAGTCTCCGCTGATCTTGTTGACTTCTCTGCTGCAACTTCTCTCTTTTTGATCATTGCGAATATTGAAGGAATTTTCTTACGACTCATTGAGTCATCTCACTGCATAGCGCAACTCGTTCCTTTGAAATCCTTCTTACTCTTGTCGTCATATCCTGGCGGTATTGGTCATTCTCAAAGACCTTGAGGAGGGCCAGTAACACACCTAATCGTAGTCGACTTGCAGAACCCACTTTAAATACGGTGTTCAACATCTCCAGGCAGTTTTCCCATGTAGTTTCCCTAAACAACTCTCAGTTTTTACTGAATGGACTCTTCACTCTTCGTATCTTTTCAGAATTTTTCAAAAAAAACTCTGTCAATGACAAACGCTTAAACGTATAAACGCTTCCATCGCTCATTAGTGCTAACCTACATAAATAATCTCGAATTACCATCTAAAGATGTGTTCAAGGATAATACTTGCACACTATGCGAGCATGTGTGTTGCATGCATCCCATGTGCAGCGAAAAAGCATGACAGACAAAAGAGGTTGTTTACCTAGCATGTGGCATGAAATTTAAAACATGCGGCTCCATGAAACTACACAGAAGGACTATAAGGATCCAAGTACTTTGTCAGATTCCTCTCTACGCGTTTTGTCGTTTAAGAAGAGAAGTAATGAGTTTTCATGTTGCAGCAAAGCACACGCCTTCACTATACTCACTGTGCATAGTGTCCTTCTTTTCAGAGGTTTCTATATTCATAAAGAACATTATGTGCTGCATCTGTATACACATAATGTCTCACAGTATGTTTTACATCGTCATTCTCATATTTCATGCATAAAAAAAAGAAGTATGAGCCAAAAGACTCACTAAACACCATGTGGCACGTAGGGATGTTTTGTTCTTGACAGGCCACAAGCGAATGCCAAGAAAAAGCATCGTTCTCTCGACAGACGCAAGTGCCAAAAGAAGGTATTTACTCCTCAAAAAGAAAATTAGAAGAGCAGGACTTGGAAACCTCTCCTACAGCCCATTCGAATGCGTTGCTTGTAAGTGTAACTACTGCTTGGACTGATTCTGGCACCGAGGAAGGGGAGCGATTTCTGTTTGGAATTTGAAATTGCTCATGAAGAGTTTTGAGTCATTAAAATTTTATGTAGAACACACTGTGTAGAGGACATGTTGTGTGTGGAAAAGTCTTAAAATACACAAGGAGAAAACTTAGCTAGGATATGTACATTCGAGTAGATGCAGATATTGAAACTTATAGATGCACATGGACGAGGTGCGTTGCAACATAATTATTTATGAGTTGCTTTAAGCTGCTGTGGGAGTTCAACTAATATTTCTGTCGGCACACTGTGCACATATGGTATGTGCATACACATGCACGTAGGCAATTTCTGCAACTTTATCCTCTAAGGATACTTTTGAAGAGCGATAGAACTGTTAGAAGGTTAAACGGTTTAAAGGAGTTCGTGCTCCGTAAATTTAGTGAAGAGTTTGCAATTTGCTCTGAGCAGGAGTTTTACTAAAGACTTGTGACTGCAGTGAAGTACATCAGGCAAGCATTCTATGGGAGATATAGAGGTTTCTATTAAAAAGTCAGGCCAAGAATAAAGTTCCTTAGAATTTTTATTTAAGTGCAGAAGAAGTACTGTGAAGCGACTTAATGTTGAACACCTGCAATAGCAATATACCGCCAGACTGTTTGCCGATCGTGTATCTCTCCATCTTTCGACATTTCCTGTACAACCAACTGCTGCCAAGAAGCCATCAGAAACGCCGTAGGTGTTTTTGTATCCACTTGCAATGGTCTCCAAAATGATTTTGAAACGAAATATTAGCTGAAAATGAAATCCCGTTATTTAACCAGCAACATGCGGGTTATTAAAAAAATCTGCTACCGTCATTGGTGTTCCCAAAACCAGCTCGTCAAAAATACACTATTTGGCCAAGCTTATTTCTAAATTTCCGAGCCACCTTAGATGGGTTGGTGGGTTTACCACCTCGAATGGCATGGAAATGCACATATAGGGTAAGGTTAGAACACGTTGAGCGTTCAAATAGGAGAGAAGCCAGATACGATCCCTATCACTGTACAGTTCAAGCTGACATATAGCCTCCACGTGGCGCCCCTGGATAGTTACGTGTATCTAAGCAGCCGCAGAGTAGTAAACTAATGTATGCAGCGTTCTTCTACCCCAACCGGATTTGACGGTTGTGCGTAGGGTTAACGGCCCAACCACGTAAAACACCCATCGTTGCGAGAGAACTAACTGCCTCGGAAGAAAATGAACCCGATTTAAAACGACGATACGCACGAACGGATAATGATAGGATCGGGAATGATGAAAAGAAAGGAATGCGATATACAGGGTAACTTACTCGAACTATAACTTTTTAAAATGCTATAATTTTTTTATTTTTTGATAAATTTTATTGTGCCAAAGCAAAAAATGTTGGAAAATACATCAATTTTCAAATTGTATCAGTAGTTTTCAATATGCCTAACTTTGGCGCGAATAATGGCCTTGAGACGGCCGAAGAAAGCATCACACGCTGCACGCAAGTGGCTCTGCGGTATTTTGGCCTATTCCCGGCGAAGTGCTTGTTTGAGGTGGTCCAAACTTGGTATTTTTTAATGCCAACCTTCGCCTTCAAAATACCTCAGACAGAGAAATCCAATGGATTTCCATCCGGAGAATTTGCAATCCATTGTGTTGAAGAAATGAAGTATGGAACATTGATTTTAACCAATCTTGGTTGACGTGCGCTTTGTGAGACGGTGCCGAGTCTTGTTGAAATGTCCACGGTCTCCGACCGAAATGATTGTTTGCCCAAGGCTTCAATACTGCCTCTAAGACAGTTTCACGGCATACGATCGCATTAATTTTGACGCCACGGTTCAAAAATACGAGCAGAGAGCGACCATCGGCAGTTATGGCGGCCCAAACCATCACCATCGGTGCTGCCTTCTTTCTGGTGGCCGTAAGTTTTCGAAGGACCTCTCTGGCAAGTAAACTCGGTCATTTTGTTTATTGCTCGATAACAAATGGCGACTCATCGGAAAAAATCAAATTCGGCAACTCACCACTTTCGTCCAAGCGTAGTAACTCCTTCGCTCTTTCGACTCTAACTTTTTTCTGTTGAGGTGTAAGATCGTGTGCTTTTTGAACTTCAATGGCTTGAGCCCAAGCTCATTTTTCAGTATGTGTTGCATCCGTTCCAACGATATGTTGAGCTCACGAGCCATTTTTCTTCCACTTCGATGCGGATTTCGCTCAATTCGAGTCTTCGTTTTAGGAACCATTTCTGCCGATGAAATGGTTTATGTTTTTTATGACCACCTCCATGGCGTTTTGCAACGCTGCTAGTATCACGGTAACGAGCTATGGTTCGAGACACAAATGATTTATTCACGTTGAGGTGCTGGAGGGCTCTAACGATAGCTACTTGTGGTTTTCCAACCAAATATAAAGCAATCACGTTCGAATTCCATCGCTGATAAAAATTTTTCAACACAACTGAGACGTTGTTTAAAAGGCTTGCAAATAATAAAATTATCTGTCATGTGTCAAAATTTGAGCTCACTGTCATGAATGGTTTGGAAATTATAGCAATCTGAAGTCGGTTGCAGTTCGAGTCATTCAGGGTGTATATTACAGCTGCCAAAAAAAGGTTGCTCATATTAGGATGCGGGCTCGTCGTGGGAAAGCGACTGAGATCAAAGGTCATCGATTTCAAGTCAATTAGTGATCGCCTGGCTATGATCCACTTCCAACGGAAATTCTATAACATCAGCCTCATATGTGCACACGCCCCTACCAATGAAGCTGAGGACTCTATCAAAGAGGATTTCTATGACCTCTTAGACGGAGTCTACGGAGCCTGTCCGGAGAACGACGTTAAAATCGGGGTTTTCAATACAACAATTGGTATGGAGGCCATCTTTGGCGGAGTGGTCCTAAAACACATCCTCCACGAAACGACAACAGATAACGGCTTCCGAATCACTGCAAAGGCAGCCAGTAATACCGTAATAAGTAGCACAAGATTCCCGCAACTGGCTAACTCAGGACGGTACAACCACCAACCAAATTGACTACGTGATGAGTGATGCAAGTAACTCGTCAAATATCCGAAATGTCCAAACAATTAGAGGGGCAAATGTCGACTCTGACCACTATTTAAGTAGTTGAAGCCTTATTCATAGCTCGACAATCCAATGAAAGAAAGCTGTGCCAAACAATAAAAATGAGGTACGACATTGGATCCCTGAGCACACCGGAGATAACCAGAGACTACAGAGAGCAACTGGACGAGAGACTCTGCAATATGCCATTGCCTACCACAAACGCCAACAACATGTGGTTACAATGTTGCACTACTATTTAGGAAGTAGCCGAAGCAACTCTAAACTACCAGTCAACTCCGACAAGAAATTCATGGTATGTTGCCGAGTGCATGCACAAGAAGAACACAACAGATGAAGCACATAAGAAGACGTTGCAAAGAGCAACCCGGGCAGTATTGTGTGAGTACATAACCGGAAGGGGGGGAGGAGAAAAAGTTAGGGATATCGAAGACTGCAGGAGTAATACCATGATGTGAAACTTTTATAAGAAAACTTAAAGCCTGGCTGCTGGTCTGTAGACCAGGAATTCAGGCACTGAGGGTAATCTTGTCATCAACCTGCAGGGAATTGTGGATGTATTTAAGCAGCATTTCTACCAGCTGCTTGATGGGCATGACCAGGAGAGGGTGATACGATATGAAGAAAACTCAACTCCAATCGATGAAGTAGTAATCCCGCGTTCTCGAACGGATTGCCGTCAGAGCGATGTTTTGGTAAGGAGCATGCACCAGATCATCTGCAAAGTATGGGAGGACGAAAGCATTCCCAACGAGTGGACTATCAGCTCTATCTGCCCCATTTTCAAGAAAGGCGACCCTATGTCTTGTAAGAACTACCGAGGCATATCCCTGCTTAACGTAGTCTACAAGATCCTGTCCAGCGTACTGTGTGAATGACTAAAGCCATTTTGCACCACACTGATCGGCACCTGCCAGTGTGACTTCCGGCCCGGCAAATCGACGGTGGACCAATTCTTCACTCTGCGGCAAATCCTGAAATAGGCAAACCAAGTCGATACTTGCCATCTCTTCATCCGCTTCAAAGGCGCATACGACAGCATTCGTCCGACTGAATTATATAACGCGATAACCGAATTCGGGATCCTGAGAAAACTGATCCAGTTCTGTCTCGCCACGTTAAAGAGCTCGCAATGTACCGCGCAGCTTGGGAACAAAACCTTCGGACTATTCCAGACATGCACCGGATTTCGGCATGGAGCAACTAGTGCGAAAGGCCGGCGTAATTACAAAAGGCACTATATTTAACAAATCCATTCAGCTGCTGGGCTATGCAGACGATATCTACCTCGGAGCAAATATAAGCTCCAAATGACACCCTAGTGGAGATTCGATGAAAAAAAACCTAGGCAACGGCTGCTACATCGGTTTGTGCAAACAACTAGGATCGAAACTAGTAACTCGAAGGCCGAAAATCATGCTCTAAAAAACCCGTATCTTGTCAGTCTTGCTTTATGGAGCAGAATGTTGGACAATAAGCAAGACAGCGAAGCAAATCTTGGGATCCCTCGAAAGAAAAATTCTAAGTCTAATATTTGGTCCTGTCTGCGAGGTGGGCGATTGGAGGAGAAGATATAACTGCAAACGCTATGACCTGCATAGAAATGTGGATGTAGTCCGGAATGGATGAGAATGACGTAGCTAAGAGAACCTTCGAGTCCCACCCACCTAGTTCACGATGAAAAGGAAGACCGAACCTCCGGTTTAAAGATCAAGTAATCGCAGACTCCAGAAGCCTTTGTGTAAACTGAAAGCAACGTCCCCGAGGGGTCGCTGGTCGGATAAGTAAGTAAGTAAGTAAGTAAGTAAGTATTTCTAAATTCTTTTTGAAATTGAATTTTTCTCATCTTACAAATAGGAGTATTTTTGCCCCACTCCGTTCTATGTTGCCATTTTTTAAGATTGTGCCTCTTGTATTGGCCGCAGAGTTTTGCACTAGCCTTTCAAGAATGATGTTAAAGAAATCTCGTGACAGAGCATCGTCTTGTCTAAATTCTTTTTTGATCAAAGGCCTCGATGAGTTCTTTACCGACCTTGATGGAACAGTGCGCATTCTCCTTCGACATCTCGCATAAGCGGACAAGTTTCGCAGGTATGCCAAAGCTAGAAATTGCTCTGTATAGGTCGTCTTTAGAGATGCTATCATGCTCGGCCTTAAAATCGATGAGTATGTGGTGTGCATTGTTTTGGCGCTCATGAATTTTTTCCAAGATCTGCCGTATTTTGTCTATGGAAGACTTTCCTGGCATAAAGCCACACTGATATGGACCAATCAGGATGTTGACGAGCATCTTCGGGCGTTCACACAATACGCAGATAGTTGGTGTTAGCTCTTTGCCAAATCATCGCCTGCCACTTTGAAGACTTTGCCAGTCAAGCCGTCCGCTCCAACAGCTTTGCTGGATTTAAGCTTAGATATGGCTATCTTCACATCATCCAGGTTGGGTGGACGGAATTGTTGATCTGCATCGTCCTGGTTGAAAGGTTCACTCCGCCTCACATCAGTATTTGATTCGTCGTATGCTCTTTCCAAATCCTATGTTCCCTTGTTCGTCTCTACAGGTCTCTGCTCAGGGGTTTATGTTCGGGGCATGATTTTTTTTCTACCTTTTGGTAAAACTTCAGAATCTCATTCCTGGAGTAGGGTCTCTCAATTTCGTCGGGAACGTGTTTCTAATGTTTCTTCTTTTTACTCCTGAGAAGCGGGAGTCCACCACTCCTCTTCTGCTCGCAGAGCTGTTCAGCAGCTCTTGTCCTTCTATGCACCGCCGCTTTGTATGCATCTTGCTTAGCTGCATGTGTTTGTAGGCACTCGTCGTCAAACCAGGGGTTTCTTAAGGTGACCTCTTAAGAGATTAAGGTTCGGAAAAGGATTTGGCGATCTCCTACAACTGTAGCCGTCCGAACTCAAGCTTCCTCAAAGTATTAGTTATCTGTGCGATGTACGGGATATCTGCAATCATATCTTGCAATCATATAGTCCTAGCCGATGCTGGCCCCTCAGAACATTCAGACATCCACAGTACTGGAGGAGTGCCTTGCGTCGATCGCTATGCGATCAATTTGGTTGACGGTTAATTGATCAGAAGTTCTCCAATTTCCCTTGTAAATATCGAGATGTGGGAACCGCGTATTAGCTCCGACAATTTTTCGCCCCGCCGAAGCCTGAATCCGTTATCGGAGGTGGTGTCGTGCAGGCTATACATTCCGATAGCACAACCAAAGATACCCTCTACTGCAAGCTTTGCATTAAAGTTTCCGAGGACAATTTTAATGTTATAGCTACGGCGCTGCTCTTGTCTTGTCCAAGAGCTCGTAGAAGCTATCTTTAATGTCGTCATTTTCTAATCTCTGGGGGCGTGCGCGCATATGAGGCTAATGTTTGCAAAATTAGACTTAATGCGGATTGTTCCAAGACGATCATTAACATAACGGTGACTCAAGACATCTTGCCTAAGTCTGCCTCTAACAATGAACCCGCTTCCAAATAGGCTCAGCTTTTGCCGTCGATAACAATCGCCGTAGTAGATGTTCATCGTCTCTTCGTCCGTCCTATCCAATCGCATTTCTTGGATGGCGGTAACACTTGCTTAGTAGCAGTCTAGGGCCTCTGTTAGATGTCCGGCTGCACGTGGGCTATTCCACGCACAGATCCGAAGTTTTTCATTGTCCTTGTTTCATTTGCAGTATCTGAGGCTTGTTGTTGCTTCGTAACTAGGGGTCAGTTAGACCGAAGACAATAATCGGTTCGGGGATGTGATCGGTGGCCGTTGGTCCATTAAGACCTCATCTCTTTTCGAAGATCCTATCTTAGTCTCGGAAATCCTTACCGGCATGAGTTCCAAATATGTCGGAGTAGCCAGATTAGGTCTCATTTGTTTTTTTGATTCCATCAGGGGAATTCATCCGCTGTACTGGTTATAGTGCTGCTATTTTTGTCTGCTCATCAGCACTCGCGCTTATACATACGTTTAGTCGAGTCCGGACGGAAGTCGAAAAGTAGTCGATGGTTTCCACTTGGAGGTAAAATACTACACAATTGATGTGTAGAAGCAGTTGCAACACTTGGTATCACCTGGTTGACACCTCTCAGTGTCTACCCTATTTTCACAGCACCCAACCATCATATGAAAAGTTAAAAAGAACGTGTCGAGCCAAAAAGTCCCGGAGGAGATCTATAGAGACGATCAGAGGCATGAAGTAGTAGGGGCACCCTTTTGACTAAGGACATTGAACATTGATTCGGCAGACTGTCAAACGACGAATATGACCTAAATCCCTAAAGAAATTTAGTACTAACGAATCATTCAACCTGCGCGAAGACAGACAAAGATATCCTTGTTCGTTTTGAAGTTTTTTCGTGTGATTTTTAGCTCTGTTTGCGTTGACGGACCTAGTAGAAAGACATTAATCAGTAAAACTATACGGGCTGTCCAGCGGTATTGATTTGGTCAGAAAAGTACCGATTAGATGTGAACAGTTTAGCCCGAGGTTCAGCAAAGGACAACGCGGTGAAGGAAGTGCTCTCGCCTTAGGTGAGGCGCCCGGCTGGAGTGGGCCTCACCCATTTTGGAGAGCGTAACTAGGGGCGGTTGGCGAAAGACTTCACTAGAGAGGTTTGCCAATTGGAACTCATGTACAGTCAGAATTGATAACTGTAGCGGCATCTAAGCAAGTCTAAACAATATCTCTTGCGCTACTTCGTCCTTCTAGTAAATGTCCGATTAGAGTAATTTCTCTACTCAGATTTATATTTGGAGGGTTGTATGTCGCCCGTTTTGTACAACAGATAAAATTTAAAGGCAGAATTTAGAATATGGATGCCTTCAAATTGGAGTAGTTAAGAGGTTGTATCTACCATCAGCTGCTCCTTCAAAACTCTTGCTCACTACTTTCATCAAACGTTCGAGACTTTTTTTTACTCAGCATAGCCTCATGATCTAATCATATTCCATCCCCATTAATCCAGCAGCTTAGGGCCGTATCAAATGAATTGTGCCCCAGTATACCTCAAGTTGTATAATGTCCTTATCACTCGATGTAAAAATCCAATTTCAATTTACCTGGCTATTGTAGGACACAACCTTGCCACAGTATCACGTGTATTGGATGACTTCTCACCCTCATTTTTGGTGTGTAGCCACACAACTACATATCTCCATGTAATCTCATCACTCAGTAAAATCCAACAAGATGCCTTACTCCAAAGCGGTGCTAATTCAATTTACATAATCGACCGCAGGCCCTGGTGCAAAACACAATATCCCTACGTCCTCTCTGTGATTTGAGTCAATATCGCCCACGTACACCTGGTGACATAGTAACATAATATTCCACTTATTTGTGTCCAATCTCCGGACCATGAATGCCCTTCAAGAGACCACAAATCACTAAGTACTTACTATCTTGCCCAAATTGAGTTTCACTTCCCCCAAAATCACCGAAATCATTCGTCGCTGGCATTGGTCCTTAGTCGTTGGTCAATATGTATAATTGAATTTTCCTGTTGACCTCTCATATGGTTGGCATATTCCAAGTTGACACCTTCCTCTCCAGAAAGGAAGGGATACCAGTGTCAACTTTCACAATACACCGGCGATATTAAAGATCTCTACTACTTCCAATACCGGTACCATCCTCAGTTAGCCAGATTTACGAGTATGTATGTCAACATACGGATACGAGTATCTCCACATTCACTGTACTGTAGGGGGAAAATCGGAAGCGTTTGCCTGAGCTACGGAACTATTCCAAGTCCAACTTCTGACTAATTGAATTAATCCTCCTGATGGGGTGCATAGAACTCGTACACATACAAATCTTTCCTGATTGCGAGAATGACAACTGCAAGAGATGGTGAATGCATCCGTTACACTCCCATTGGAGCTCCACCACAGAAATACTTGAGCATGGTACTCTGTAAACGCCAACATAAGTTGGGATGAGGTTTCTCCGTATCTAGGCTGAAATTCTATGTCTATGTGCGGATATCTCACATAATGGCTTTTGTATCTAGAATTCGATTTGTCTGACGAGGGAGAATTCATCGTCGACAAGTACGACTACCACGATAACGACAGCGACAACGCCAACGACGACGGTAAGGAGCGGCAACATTTCAAGAAATTGTTGTCAGTCATGTGTTACAATTGCACAAACGATGTGCATCACCACCAGACAATGTGACGACCAGACAGCATCAGTCAGGCGTAACCATCTAAGCAGGCAGAAGGAGTCTTGTTTTGGTCCTCTACCAAGTGATGGATGCAAGGAGACATGAAGACAAGGCATCTCTATCTGGCTTTTCCCTTTGTAGTTTACTAACCAAGGGAGGATTCCAAAATGATTACGTTGATATCTGAAACGGCAAAGCCGACTACAAATGGAGTTCTATTGGGCTACAACCAGAGTAAGATGGAGAGACCTAGAAATAGATATAGAAATGAACACAAAAGGCTAAAGCTAAAGGCTGATGGCTGAAGGCATAGTTAGCTTTATATGTTGCCATGCACTATGTCACGTTGTTGCATGATACAGTTGAATGCCTACACAGATAGTCAAGGAGCAACTAAGTCTTCTTCGTTCTTTTAGAATGAAAAATAGAAAGCAACACTGGATATGGATCTCTAGAGACATCCGAACGATGAGACATGACAGCAGACACACTCGAGAAGTGACGAAGGGATTTGTCAAAGGATATCCATTATCGCATTCATTAGGAGTTGGTGTTCTTGAATGTCATTTGTCAATAAGCCAGAGGCTAGCTTGATGTCTTAATATGATGCTGCGCTTCGTTGCTTCAGTTAATGAATGCGGTTACCGAAGAGATGTTGTTGCACGTTGCATTGTGATGAGGTTGACTTTCAGTCCAATCAATAAGAGAGGTAACTGAGTGCTTGGTTAATTCTGAACTTGAATAGCATCTTCGTTGGCAATGGGCGGTAAATATATTCTGAGGTGGACTATAGCATCGTCGACAATTTGATATGAAAGAAAAACGAATATCTTAAGAGGAAGATGCGACAATAATCTCCAGATGTAAAATATAAGTCTCATGTCATCAACCCCAATTTGGGGTTGACCTGTGGGCTTAGTTCATCTCCTTGTGGTACACACCGGTTACAGGTCTTATTCACGTTGCCAGACTAATAAGTCTCGAATATGAGTAGAAAAAAAATAACAACACCATAACGAGCACTAGCCAGGAATGACTGACTCTCAGAAGGACAATTCGCGTGAATGAATTAACAATGATAGTCTGCATCTCGGACTCCTTATACGTATATTATAAGCTACTTCAACGTATTTTGGATGCTGAAATAGAGCGTATGAAACGTTCTTTTTTTTTGTTTATAATTTGCTCGCGCTCAAGGGATTTAAACATCCTTAAAATTGTTACACACAGCGCAGGTGAAGGAAAATCAAGGAGGCTAGAAAGAGAGGTACCGGTGAACGTTGGTTTTAAATGTTTGAAGGTTATAATGAGTAGGAAATAAAAAGCTAGGCAGGGCATTCCATAAGCAAGTGGTACGGTTTGGGGACGAATCACAATATTTTATAGTATGCCCGAAAATGGGCTTTAGGGTATACTGATGAGCATTCATAGCGAGACGGACTTACGGTTGAAAGTTTGAATTGGCGGAATGCTACTGGAGATTTCAATAGAGCACTGGTAGTGCACATAGCGATACAACAATGTAATACAGGAGATGTTACGCCGATGTTCGAGGACGTCGAATGACTGTGTCGTATTGGCATAGCCTATGAGTTTTTAGGAGCACCTGACCATATGTTTGGATTGTACTCCAATTTTGGGCGGATAAATGCCTTATATACTGAGATCAGATCGTTTGAGGAAACCTGGACATTTCGCCGCATTTTCAACGATATCGAATATGTGGTCATTCCAACGCAAGTTGTCGTTGATGATGCAAGTGCTATTCAAGGATAACGGCTGGGTGTATTTCGCTTTAACGACAGCACACAGCATTGAGGTTTGGTACCATTAAATTCCATTCAGTTGATAGTTCCCCAATTAGTTATACTTCTGTGTCCACATTGGCAAATGACCTGCCAAACGAGATATTTTGACCCGAATTTTTCCATCCCAATTGATGCTGTTGATTGCGGAAGAATCTCAGCTTCAAACGAGTTGTAAAACTGCGCACCTGGAAGAGTAGTAAAGTCGGCTTTGACATAAGTTTCGTCATCCAAAACCAAGCACGCTTTCTTGTTGCCGATCAACTCGTATAGCTTTCGGGCTCGTGTTTTTGTAACTTTTTTTTTGCTTTTCAGTAACTTTTGGTATTTTTTGTTTTTTTCTTTTACGATGAAATGGTTTGGACGCGAAGTATTTTCGAGCCATTTGCCGACGATCTTTTTACGGCGTTCCTCTTGACTCATATTTTATAAATATTTTAAACCGCATCGAACTAAAATCAATAACAAACTGAAACTAGAGAATATACAGGCTAATTTGGGTACAAAATGGGATTGCAATTTTTACGCATTGGAAGTATAGCCCGTATTAAAATTTACAGATTTTATTCGTTTCAGTCCTTATGACTGTACGCCAAACAGTTCCGACAAACACCGATTTTGTCCACTGCCTTAGGTCGTTCACAAATCTCCATGTCAATAAACGTTTGACAAGTCCGAAGGGAGTGCTGACCTCTACCACATACCTGGCATGCAAACTGCTTCTTCCCGACCGTGCAACACCGTTTTCTTCTCTACAGCAACAGCTTTGTGTGAAGAAGAACCGCTGCCCTTTGTGAAACTCGTTCCAGCTACTGCTTCCAAGGTTCAAAAAAATGTGTTTCCAGGAACTCAGTAAATTGTGTTAGTGTGGGCAACTCCTTCGAACTACCTAACTTCTCCTCCCACAAACGTTGAGTAAAAGCAGGTAATTTTTGTACTAGTATATAAATTAATATGTCATCTCAAGAACTAATCGGCAATCCTAAATTTTCCAGGGAATGGAAAGATTCCTGGGACGTGTCCAGTAGGGATTTTATGTTACTAGCAGTCTCCTTTGTCAACTGCTGCTGGTCAAAGAAAAGTTGGAAGTGAGCGTTTACCAACACTCGCTTGTGGTCGTATCTGGCGACAAGCAGTTCCCATGCTTTGTCATAATTGACAGAATACAACCCTAATTGCTGCAACAAACGAGCAGCTTCACCATAAAGAGAAGATTTCAAATAGTGAAGTTTTTGAATTTCACCCAGCTTCTTATTTGTGTGGACTAAAGACAAAAAGACATCATGAAATGCCCGCCATTTTGTGTACGAGCCCTCGAAATGCGGAATATTAATTTGGGGTAATGAAAGCTCATTACAAGAAGCACCTGTGGACTCACTTTCCACAATCTTCTCCTTAGATGATGACTTGGCATTGTCGATAACATCGACCAATCCACCTCGGTAAGTATGTTTCTTGAAGCAGATCAAAAATTTCATCAAAATCTTCTTCTTCCAGACCTTTTTCAATTTCTCCTCGTCGAATCTTCGCTTGAAGACTCAGCGCATTCTTGAAGTTCACTTCTAGAATAAGAAGACGACCTGAAAGATAGCTGGCTGTACGACGTGATGCTCCAATCTTTTTGAAGTTGATCTGCACCCGATGACAATTTCGACATTTTTAAATGTTTTATTTGTAATAAATGAATAATTAATCAATATGTGTATGTATGTATATTATAATGCATTTCTTACATACAGTTTTGATATTAAATTATTAGTTAAATAATATATTTTATTTCAGCAACTTACGACCTTTGGTTAGCTTTGCCCAGCTGGTGACAGATGTCTCTTGTGTTTTACGTAGGTACCTGCCGTGAGGGCTTAAGCCTACGGTGCGTCTTCGCACAAGATATCAAAACAATGCGTTGATAAGCGCCCTTCGGGTAGTACAAGTACTACCATCAGTACCAGATTCGAAGTCGTGTGTAAGGCACGAACTTCCCCTTTGGTGAAGGGTCGAGGCCTAACTAATACCTCAGCCGTTCTGTGGGTCATGGCACGCGGTTGCAATGCAACTCCACATCGAGCAGACCATGGTTTAGCACAGGTCGTAGTAGGCTACACATATGCTAAGCCATGAGATGTTCAAGCACCATTAGTTCTGTTCTCCCCACGATTTTGGGTACAAGCCTACAGCCACCACGATACTCCCACAAGGGGGCCAACTCCTAGGTCAGGCCGGAACCATAGTTCCGGGGGCTCCTGACCTCCCGTGGTACCAGAATATAGCTTCCGGTCGAGCTTCGCAACCTTGAGGTTACTTCCAGTTGGGCATCTCACTGCCCAGGACTGGCGACCTTTCAACTATTTGGACAATGAATTTATAATCTACCCGCTAGCTGCCTACTGCGTCTTCTATAAAATACCTCTTTTGCAAAACTACGGGTTCTTTCGAACCGTACGGTATCAGTGGTAATTCCACTGACATCGTATGTCTCACCATTAAAGGTGATGCCCATAGCCTGCAAGTTCCTTATGTCAGCGTAATAGGGACACTCACATAGGACATGAAGCCAGTCCTCATAAGTGGCTCCACATGAGCAGCTCGCAATCCCGCTAAGCCCCCTCTTATGCAAGAATGCATTAAGAGAGCCATGCCCGGTCAACAAAAAGCCCAGGCTGAGGTTAAAATTCCGTTCAGGAAAAATTCTCATGGTTAGCACATCCCTTAAGGAAGCCGTAAGTAACCCTTCCGTTTTCGCTAGCATCCCATCTAGATTGCCATCTAGATAGAACACATGCGTGTAGCAAGGTTTTACGCTGCTTCAGGGATAGGCCATCCACTTCTTCCGGGGATACTCGATCGCGCCCATTTAGAGGGAGACCTTTTCTGATCTTGAAAGCAATACCACGACGTATCACTTCCAGATCCAGAGGTGGCACTCCAAGCAACACCTGCATTGCCTCTGTGGAGACAGCGTGGCAAACCGGTAAACATCCAAGCAATGCGACTCTTTGGCAAGTCAAGATCCGCCTTCGACCATCAACAGTCATAACCCTGTCGTACCATACCGATGCTCCATATGTTTCTGGTGACAGTTGAGGTTAAAGTTGAAAATTAATTTTCACCGAAAGAGTATTTAAAGTTTAAAAAGGAGAACGACAAGGGGCAAGACACCGGTCGCGAGGGAATCTATGTACTTATGTACTTTATTTGTTATATATATCTCTATACATATATTTTGCATTTGCACTTGTCCTTGCACTTGCACTTTGCACTTTTTTATCAAATTTTTTTTCTTTTAAATGTTTAATGTTTTGTGTAGTCTATTAACTATCTTTTTATATATATATATGTTTGTACATAGTTCAAGAACTTTCACTTTGCAGATTAGGATTTTTATTGTTTAAGTAAAATGTTTCTGTTAGAATACTATCCGACTCGTAAGGACCAAATGTTGGGGTGTGTAGGGTTATATTACTTTATTTGATAAGTGTGGGGTAAAATCCGGGTAGGACGGGTAGGAAAAATGCGGTTTAAAAGAAAACACGTATTTTCTTGTTGAAAGTCACAGCAAAGAGAGTTTATTCATCTTCGTCCGGAAATTACTTCCATATTTAATTATTATACTAAGTATCATACTAAGCAAATCAGAACTTTACATTACGTTTACTAGTTTACATTTTATGTAGATTAAGTTCAATTTACATAGTTTATCTTAATTTTAAATAAATATTGTAATTTCAAGGAAAGCAATTAATTTATAGTTTTGACAAAGCCATAGATAAAAAGTGCAATTATAAGAGTATGTTGTACTTCCGAACAGCGGTATACGTCAGTCTCCTGAACATCGGATAAAAGATCTTAACTGCCATATTGTGTGAACGTCTGAAACCTTTCGTTAACCAACTGATTGCCCACAGTTGACCAAGACTTCACACTCCAGCAGATCCTGGAAAATACTCAACAAGTCCAAATCAATACCCACCATCGTTTCATCGGTTTTAAGGCCGCTTATGACAGCATTTCTTGAAGCGAGCTATGTAGGGCCATGTTCAGTTTTGGCAGTCTGTGCAGAATGATGATTACGAACGCTCGCTGCTTAATCGAGACCTTTAATGTCAAAAAAGGTTTTAGACAATACGACGCGCTGTCATATGACTTCTTTAACTTGAAAGAATTATGCGGAATTCACAAGCGAAAACTGGATGCACAATCTTTCAAAAGTCTGTGCATCGACTTGATTGGGGGAACTCGGCGCGGCGGTCTGTCACAGGTGCGTTCGCTAATATTGAAACGGAAGCTACCAAAATGGGGTTAGTTCTAAATGAAGACAAAACTAAGTATATACTGTCAATGGGAAGGGATACATAACACCGAAGACATTGGACAGAATGTCACAGTCAAAAGCTAAAATTTCGAGGTAGTAAGGGACTTTGTCCTTGGACCTTGGCTCTGCTATGAATTCTGCCAAGAACTCCTCAGCAGGATAAAACGAAAAATAACTCTTACCAATCGCTGTTTCTTTGGACTAATAATACAATTGAGTAGTAAGGCTCTATTCCGAATAACTGAGACCTTGACCATCACAGTCCTATTGAGCATCGATTCTACCGAAAGCGGATGAAGATATTTTCAGTAGTTTCGAGAGATGGGCTTTGGAAAAGAAGATTCAACGACGAACTACGATTGATGGTGACATCAATCTAGTCAGAAAACTGGGCAGCAGTCGCATGAGATGGCTAGGACAAGTAGAGAGAATGGACACCAATGTTCCAGCCCGCAGAGTCTTCGAATCATACCCGGAGGGAAAAGGGAGTAAAAGTAAGACCTCACCTTAGATAGCGCGCACAGTTAGCGCAACTGGAGGTAGTTAGCAAAGGCTCGGGCTATCTAGAAAGACTTGTTAATTTGTTGGTTGAGGCCCTGGTTCATCCCGAATTGAAGGGCCACCTAAGTAAGCAAGTAAGTAGGTACCATGCGCTGTCTGTCTTTCTCAACATCATACGCAAGAAAACTGTTTGAAACTCACAAGCCGATGCCAGAAACGCATTTTTCCAAGTGAACCAGTTTGCATTTGCTTATGACATTTATCATCATTATTGGAGCGCAGGTGGGGATCTAGGTTATCTCGGCTTCCTCTGATGATGGCACCTCATCAGAAACCAAACGAAGAGCTACAGGTGACAATCGCTGGCCTAAGAAGGCAATTGTGTTAGAACGCCTTGGCAAGAGGCACTCTTTATAAGAACTGAGACATCCCAGGCCTGCGCTATGACGGAAAATCATGGAAATAAGCACGGCGAATGATCATTTCCGTGGTAATTTTGAACAAGTGAGTCTTTTTTCCATTAACGAACTTTGGGTAGCAGGAGGTGTATGATGTAATTGAGTTGATCAGAGAAGTGCACATCAGCCGTCTGAGATGGCTGCAAATGAATATTAACACTTCGACCCGATGCATGAGCCATTAACTCCTACTCGGAGGCCGAACTCACCAGAAGATGACCTTGCCTTAGAGTTCTCAAACATCGTGGAACGGCAATTGGCCGAAGTCATCTCTGTATGTAGAGATTTATTTGTTAAGGCCGAGGGCCAAACTGGACTGATATCCCGTGTATGTTATGTAAGCAAGCAAGTCCTTTTCTGAGAGAACACTCTCCGCTAAACTTTCCAGAATTCACTACACCAAGTTCAGGTACATTCTAAGCTAGTTATCAGGCTACGCCCCACGTCCCCTTTTAACTCATAGACATCTCTCATAGATCTAGTTAAGGAGTTCGTTAAAGCAATTGTTGGTATCCTCGCCTCTGTTTGGCTCATGAAACTGCACTTCCATAGCAGAAATGATGCCAGCTAATAGCTTGGCCACACTTTAGTTATTTGGATGAAGATGGCCAACGTAATCTTCTGAACGTTGCCTACCCAAAAGGTCTAACAATTCCCATGAAACCATATAAAAAGGTGTGGTGTTGAGGTTTTATATTCGGCGCCTAACTAATTCTTGTCCGCAGAAGACAAATTTTATGGGTCAATGACTATGCATATAAAATGACACTCCTAAAGTCCTTCATAAATGTCATTAGTTCTCTGACACCCATGAGTCAAAGCCACTGAATCTTCTTTATTGAGTTTCTATAAAGAATGTCTTCCATCGAAATTGCAAGTCACTTGTATGTTGTATACATGTCTCGTGTCTCCATAATGTCAAGCTTATGAAACCGAAACCTCCTCCAACTTGCTAAGGCTCTTTGGAAGAATATCTCAAAATTTATTACTCCTCCGAGGTTTTGGTCGTCGAAAGAAGTAACAAAACACGATACACGCATAAACTTTGTATAACTTGCCGCGTGGCACCACTACACGCAGCTACATGATAGACTTGTACTCCATACATAGTCAAAGTCCCAGTCTCAGTCCCAGTCCCAGTTCCAATACTGATCCAGGACCTTATAAGGATATTCATTGTGCCATAAAGTACAACGGTATTTGGTGTTTTGGCACAAAGATTCCGTATGCCCGCTGCCATCAAGCAAAAAAAAATGAAACTACTTCCATAAATTGTTTATTCCACGTCTCCCCATACCACTTAATTGTTATGGTAATAAGTGGTGAACATAAAATTACCCGAGGAACTTGCCACAATCTAAAGAGTCTGTTGGCCCCAACTTCTGCATAAACTCTTGCACAAACTGTTCACAGGCAGCAGTTCCTCCCGTTCTTGTCTCGTTTCCTGACGTTCGACGTGAACGCAAAAGTTCCTTTATGGATCCTGCCATTACAATCTCGCTACTCAACCGCGAGATGCTTTTACCATGTTTGGTTGGAAGTGTCAGGGGATCTGGGGATCTTTGTAGTTAGAGAGGCCAGAAAATAAATTTACATTTGGCATTCCACCATACGTGAGTGGGTGTGTTTGTAAGTGGGAGTGGAAGTGGGAGTGGGAGTGGGAGTATGATACCCTTGGGGGCTGTTGTAATTTCGTGAAATGCTCGTTTATATGTACTTTTAATTGAATCAACTGCAGAGACAAACATCAGAGCCCCAACCTTTAGGTGTTGGGCCTACTTGTCGTATCCATACAATTGGCAAGCAACTTCAATTGGGATACACTTTAGCGCAACAAGGCTTTTTGCTGTCCTTCTACTCTCCGGCGCGGCGTGCCCTTGTTATGCGTTTTTTTCGTGTAATTTTTTTTCCTTTTACATTTTTCGCCAAAATGAAAGAAAAGCAAAGAAAAATAGAAAACAAATTACACCGAATAAGATATTCAGGATGTAAGGATGAAAATTTAAGATAATGTTGTTGTCGTATTGTGTAAGCAGCTCTGGGTATTACCGTTGCTTCATGGTTCCTTTAACTGGCGCGTGTTTGTTGTAGAAAAGAAAATATGGACAAATGTGGCATCACCTACGAATACGTGTGTAGGGAAGGAATCCTTGTTGCAACTCCCGGGGAAGGAAAATTATTCCGCGTTAGAAAAAAAGTTAAACAATTTAACCGAAGAAGGGTGCCGGGCTACCGGCAACCAAAAAAAAAACAGAAAATCAAAACTATACGACTAGATAAAGAAAAAAAAAAACCCGCAACCACACGGATGGTGGTTGGTAATCGAATGGAAAAGAATATGCAAAACCGAAAACAATCCCAAAGGAGAATCGCAAGATAACCGGAATTGCAACCAGCAGCTGGTTCCAAGCTGCGCACACCGGCTGCTCAGTACGGGGGGGGTTCGACAAGGGGGAAACTAAATGTAAACAATGATCAATTGGACGCCACCCGATTTTTATGGAAAATCGGGAAAACAAGATAGAAATAAAACAAATAAATTTTTCCCTGATGGGGAATTTAAGTGCATGTATTTTTTTGCAAGCAAAGGGGGATAACAAAGGCCGTATATGGTACCGGACAAGTCACAATCGTGGGGCACCAAAGGGGTTGCCCACCACAAGATTTAACTAACAGACTATTACACTAAATTCTAAATTTGACGGCCGACGGAAGGCCCACGATTCCGTACGATCACAACCGGGGTGACTCACTAGGAGGTAACGGGGTCGCGAACGTTTTAAAGGTAACCGCTAAAGGGTTACGGGGTTTGCCACGAAAACGGGAAGGAGCCTTACGGGACTCTATCACTTACAAGTAACCCCCAACTGGGGGTAAATCACACAAATAAAAAAAGATATCAAATTAAGAGGGGTACTTATCTGTTTTCCTGCCTACTCGGGGTCGCTCCTATCTGTTTGTTGGGGTTGGTGAGGGGAGTGGGTACTTCCCGCCACTGTCACTCTCGTGTCGGTTTCGTCCGTTGGCTGCTTGTCTGTCGGGCTTCCGTCTTCCTCTATTGTTCAGTTGTTTTTTTTTTTGTTGTTCGTTCGTGGTGTAGTTTTCCCTTAGTTTTCCTCCTTGCTCGTTTGCTCGTTCGTCTTATGGTTTTCCTTCAGATTTTTTTCTTCTTGGCTTCTTTTGTTCGTTCGTGGGTATTTGTAAGTTCTTTATCTGTTTTCGTTATTTATTTTTTTTTGCTATCGTCTTTGTCTCGTTACTTTTAACTTTTTTTTTTCTTTCCGGGTACTCTCCGCTATGACGGCTAGATCTTAATTGCCTAGCCGCACATTTCGGCTAGTTGCCACCCACACACACGCACACTCATGTATGGTTCCACTAATTCAGCTGTCAGAACAAAGGGACTCACTTCCAGAGCTCTGACAGCCTCCCTATGAAACCACCCAATCACGCCAGTCGATGTTTTGTCGTGTTCGTTCTGTTCGTTCTGTCTGTCGAGTGACTGCTTGGGTCCATATTACGCCCTCGGACCCGGAACACTTCTGGGTAACAATTAAGGGGAGCTCGAATGGTGACCGCCAAGTAGGGAGGAAACATTTATAAGATAGATTCTACTGCGGGGCCCGTAAGTCTCCTTGCAGACACGAATGAGGGGAACGGATCGTGGGGAATCGTGAGCTTTCTTTCACAATTATTGTTTTTGCATTTGGGGTTTTGGGGTCTTACAAATTTTGTGGCTGAAAGCAAACAATATATATATTAGGGTGGGCTCTCGGCCATTGCTGGGGTGTCGACCTCTTCGGGCATCCAGGGGGGGGCAGACCGTCCGTCCGCTAGGGTCTCCAGGCCGTCCGCCTGGCTCTTCCAAGGGTACCTATATGGTCATCTCTGGAGCGGTAGGCCGGGGGAGGGAACTGGATCCAAAGGATCTAGTAAATCCCACCTGTGCCGTGGCATCCAGAGCATGACGGGAAGAAAAGAACGGGGACGAAACAAGAAAAGGCAGGAGGGCAGAGGGTGAAACAGACAACAACAGGACCAAAGGGAATGGAGGATTTTTGGGGCGTGATTTGCACGTAACAAACCCCACCCTTACCTCCTGGGAAATGTGCCCTCACATTTCTGCTTGCGGGCCAGCTACCAAAACCAACGGTGGCCAAAGCCAATACAAAAGAGAGGGTAGAGACAACACAAAGGGGAGACTACTATCTACGTTAATACTACACATTAATTTTTGTTTTTTTTTTGTTTTGCATCGGTTTTGCGATGCTCAAGCACATCATCGAGCGTACCTACGCTCTCTGCACCTCTTTGCATAGCGACCTCGCTTTGCTACACGACTTAGGTCGTCTTGGGGTACCTCAGCCTCGTCCCGATACGGCTTGAGGTCTTTCACGTGCCACGTTCCTCGGTCCTTCCCTGTGGCGTCCTCCAACTCGTACGTCCACGGTGAGACCCTTCTCCGGATGGTGAAAGGTCCGACGTATTTTGGGGCTAGTTTCGCAGCGTAGTAGTTCGCCGCGTCGGAGATCATAAAGTTCCTACGCCACACAACCTCGTTTGGTAAGTATTGAACGTCGCGTCGTCTGAGGTTATATGACTTAGAAGCCTTCATGGTCGCCGTCGCCAGCTTCCTACTTATGTCTTCCCTAAGCTTTTGGAATCGTATCCCTAGCTCAGTCATGTCAGTCGCCCTATTTGGTGAACCTAATTCCCTATCTATTGACCCCGTTTCCCTATCTTCTAAACCTATTTCCCTATCTCCTACGCTCACGCCGTCTTCTGGCGGAGTTGGTTCCCTACTCTTTATTTCCGTGATCATGTCCCGTCCGAAGTTCGCGTAATAAGGGGAGACACCTATCACATCATGTTGGGAGGTGCGGATACAACAGGCAACCTTCGCCAACTGAGAGTCCCAAGCCCTATGGTTTTCCGACACATAGGCCCTGAGGGTCGACTTAATAATTTGGTTTATCCGCTCAGCCGGATTAGCTTGCGGATGGTAATGCGCGGTAAAATTGAGACGAGATCCATATGCATTGCAGAGGTTTTTCAATTCCTTACTCCGGAATTGAGGACCGTTGTCACAGACAACTCTGCGGGGTACGCCGAATAAAAGAAAAACATTATCCTCGAGTTCCCTACAAACTGAGGAAGCAGTAGCCGACCTAAGGGGAAACAACAGAGGAAATTTGGTAAAATAATCCACGACGGTGAGGATATAAACGAAACCCCTACTCGATTTTGGAAGTGGACCAACCAAGTCAACGCAGATCATATCCCAGGGATTCGCAATCCCTCTCCTCTCCACCATCAAACCAGCTGGTTTGTCATTCACCGGCTTCACACTCTGGCAAGTCTTACAATTCCTAACATACCTAATTATATCTGACCTCATCTTCGGCCAGTAATACCTAGACCCTACTCTGGCATACGTCTTCCTAACACCCATATGCCCTGCTAATGGATTGTCATGACACTCTTTTAGTACCCTAACTCTATCTACTTTCGCTACTACCTCCTTCCATTCCGAACTATTGTCATGCACGATCACGTGTTTTGCCCTAACAAATTTAAACAAAGTTCCCTGTTCTACTCTCCAATCCGGATAGTCCAGCGGGTTCGACTCGACCTTGTTGATCATCTTAGCGATCCATGGATCCGGGACCTGCTCTTCCAGTTCAGCTACGACTGCAACATTCCTAGAAAGCATGTCCGGAACCACATGATCTTTGCCTTTGCGATGCACAATTTCGAAGTCGAACTGCTGCAACCTAACCGCCCACCTAGCTAACCTACCACACGGATCCTTGAGGTTACTCAGCCAAACCAGTGAGTAATGATCTGTCACGACCGTAAATCGAACGCCCTCAATGTACGGTCGCAACTTTTCAACAGCCCACAGTACGGCCAAGCACTCCTTTTCCGTGGTTGAATAGTTTCTCTCGTTTCTATTCAACGACCTACTTAGGTAACTAATTACCTTTTCTCCCTCTTCAAATGTCTGAGTAAGCACTGCTCCGACCCCAAAGTCCGATGCGTCGGTTTGCACCACAAACGGCAGCTCAAAATCCGGACATGTCAGTATCGGGGCAGTCACCAAGCACTCTTTTGCTTTCTGGAAACTCCCCTCGCACTCCTCAGACCAAATGAACTTACTCCCTTTCCTCAACAGGTCGGTCAACGGTTTTACCAAAACTGCGAAGTTTGGTACGAATCTCCTATACCAGGAAACCGTGCCGACAAAACTCCTAACCTCTTTTATGTTCTTTGGTGCAGGTATCCTAACCATACTCTCGACCTTTTCTGGGTCAACATGAAGACCATGCCTATCAACTACATATCCTAAAAATTTTAACGACGATCTACAGAAGTTGCACTTCTCTTCGCTAACCTTGAGGCCAGCCGCAGTCAATCTTTTGAAGACCTCTTCCAATATTTCCAGGTGTTGGCGGAAATTGTTGGTGACGATTATAATGTCATCCAGGTATACGAACACGTGCGGTTCCAGATCGGCACCAAGCACAGTGTCGATAAAACGCTGCCACGTCGCCGGCGCGTTATGTAACCCGAATGGCATTCTCTTGAATTGAAAGAGGCCCCGATTGGGTACGGTGAAAGCCGTATAAGGCCGAGACTTCTCCTCAACGGGAATCTGCCAATACGCCGACTTGATGTCCAACGAGGACAAGAATTTGGCATCCCGGAGTTTGTCCAAGGTAGCTGAGATGTAGGGGAGAGGATAAGCATCACGTTCCGTGACCTTATTCAACTTTCTGTAGTCGACGCAGAACCTAAACGTATCATCTTTCTTTTTTATCATTACAATGGGAGAAGCCCAAGGACTACTTGATTTTTCTATAATACCCTCTTTTAACATCTCTTCTAATTCCCTATCTATATGACGCTGAACCGCCGGCGAGACTGGATAGTAACGCTGTTTTATCGGTTCAGACGTCGTCCTAATCTTATGCTCCACTAAGTGTGTGCATCCTAATCCTTCTGGCATGTTTTTGAAAACCCTAGCTATAACCCTACTTAATTCCCTATCCTGGTCTTCATCTAAATCTAATCTCTCCTGAATTGCTGAAATCGATGCCACTTCTGCCTGATTCGAAAAATTCCACACGCCTGATCTCAGATCCGGGACAATTCCCGTCCGGGCCCAAAAGTCGGCACCCAGTATCAAGACGTGTGGAAGATTTGGAATTACTAGACATTCCAGTAGGATCGATTTCCCCTGCACTGCTATTGGCAAGGACAAACAACCTGCAACCTCTATACCTGCACCGTCTGCTAAAGAAACCCTACTAATGCTTGCCTTTCCTAACTCTAACCCTAAACTCTTTAACACATGCCATCCATCCCTACAGATGATCGTACGCGAAGCCCCTGAATCCAATAATCCTAACATCCTAATTCCATAAATCCTAACTGCTAAATAAGGCCGTACGTCATCTTCCTGCGCCTCGAGTGTGAAACCTAAATGAACGACCTCTTCCGTCGTTCCTACCAGCCGGTTACCAGCAGGCAACCTTTCTAATTTTGTCGGCGCACTCGCCCTGCCGATGCGAGAGTCCGATTCCCATTTCCCGAACACGTTGGGCAATCCCTCCGTATAACTCCTACCTTCCCACAACCTACACAACGCCTAGGAGCGGAACAAGTATTCGAGAGATGCCCCTCGCGGTTACAATTGTAGCATCTCATCCGGCTGTTCGGTTGAGTGCTACTGCGGACCGTCGCGACTCGAGACACCACCACCCTTGGTTCCTCGACCGCCACATAGGCCAAGTCTGGTTCCAGGAGGTTGCGAGTTCGTTGAGTTGGTGGTGGGACGAAGGAATCAACATTTGCTCGAACTGTTTCGAGCCTTCTACCCAACGCAACAAGGTCCTTGATGGATTTCGGATCCGTCAGGCCTAGTTGGGTTTGGTAGAATGGTGCCAGATTCCTCTGTACCATCCTCAACTTTCGACTCTCTGGTAACGGCTCAGAGAGTCTACCAAACATGTTTTCCATGATGGCCACGTATACCCCTATAGACTCTTCCTTCCCTTGGGTACGTCGCCTAATCTCTTCCAAGAGCAGATCATCATAATTTGGAGGAAGGAACTCCAACTTCAGCTCTGAAATCAATTCTTCCCATGAACCTACTAATCTCCTATTCGCCCTAAACCAAATGAGTGCCTTCCCCTCAAAGAGTTCCACCGCTGACCTGAAAAGCTGAGAAGAAGATACTCCCCGTGCTTCTCTTAGTTCCTCCACTCGTTCCAAGAAGGAACTAAGAGAAGATCCGCAACGTTCGCCTGAAAATTTTAATCCCCACTTCTCGATGCGCTCCTGACATCGTTCTTGGATCGGCTCTTCCCGCTGTCTGGGTTCCATTGGTGTCGTCCATTCCGTTTGTCTTGTCGGAGGTGTCGTCGGTAATCGGCCTACTCTAGTTATGCCTGAAACACTCGGGCGTATCTCCTCAACTAGCTCTTCTACTTCCCTATCAGTTAGGTCGGATAGAAGAATGAGCAGTTCTCCTTTCAGCTCATTCCTCTCCGCCGTCTGTTCCTTCGAGTCCGGTCGTGACCTATCTAATCTACCTATCGCCCACTCGATCTTCGTGAGAATCTTCAGATACTCCGCCGATTTCGGATCATCTGGATGATTCTCGAGAAGATCTTCTATCTCAGTTATCTTCTTCCTTATCGCGTCCGCGTCCTCGTTGAATGTAAATGGGTAGCTGTCGTTGACACCCATGGAACCCCGTCGTTCCAGTAGCCGTGCGGCACGAAGCGATTTCCGCATGTTGTCTACCGTCGCCGTCTTCAACCCCCGAGCTACCATCTCGTAAGCAAGCTCCTCCTGGGATAATCTGTTAATCTCCATGTTTTGCGTATGGCAACACCAAAGAGATTAAATTGGAATAATTTACGCCAAGGGAAACAATTATCCAAAAGGTCCCAAATCACCAAAATAAAAAAAATCTAATTCTTAAACTGGAAACACGGCAACACTTCTTCGTATGCAGACTAATAGAAAACTCACTCAAAAGGAAATAACTCAACTCCCCACGAATGGAAACAATCAAAGAATCAGAAAGTAACAAAAAAAATCACCGAAATCAATAACAACACCAAATATATGTAAGGCAATGTATCAGGAAATAAATATGTACTCGTATAACAAAAAATAAGTACATACAAATAAATACATATGTATGTAATACAAATAAATATGAATGTCAAAAAAAATGTGTGGAAAAAAAGAATATATCAAAAATAAATATATTAAAAATAGATATATTACAAATATATATGTATGAACCTATGTATACAAGTAAGGGTATATGTATATGTATATGTAATTATACGAATTGTAAACAAAAAAATAAAGAATTTTAAGGCAAATCAGGAACCTACTTGTTGACCAGGGTACGTACGACCTGGGGTTCCACAATTCCACTGATGTGGGTCTCCAAGATCTTGCTGTGGTTTTGGACACACTTCCAACGATGGTGTTTTTTTTTGCTGCAATCACACTTCCCTTAGCGATCTAAAAGAACAATACGGATTAATTGATCAGATCACAACAGACACTTCCCGAAAAGTCGAATCTCACGCACTCTGTATGTACTCTTGGTACAAGACTTTATTATTTAATTATGGAGCCCCACGCCTGGGCGTCAATTTGTTGCAACTCCCGGGGAAGGAAAATTATTCCGCGTTAGAAAAAAAGTTAAACAATTTAACCGAAGAAGGGTGCCGGGCTACCGGCAACCAAAAAAAAAACAGAAAATCAAAACTATACGACTAGATAAAGAAAAAAAAAAACCCGCAACCACACGGATGGTGGTTGGTAATCGAATGGAAAAGAATATGCAAAACCGAAAACAATCCCAAAGGAGAATCGCAAGATAACCGGAATTGCAACCAGCAGCTGGTTCCAAGCTGCGCACACCGGCTGCTCAGTACGGGGGGGGTTCGACAAGGGGGAAACTAAATGTAAACAATGATCAATTGGACGCCACCCGATTTTTATGGAAAATCGGGAAAACAAGATAGAAATAAAACAAATAAATTTTTCCCTGATGGGGAATTTAAGTGCATGTATTTTTTTGCAAGCAAAGGGGGATAACAAAGGCCGTATATGGTACCGGACAAGTCACAATCGTGGGGCACCAAAGGGGTTGCCCACCACAAGATTTAACTAACAGACTATTACACTAAATTCTAAATTTGACGGCCGACGGAAGGCCCACGATTCCGTACGATCACAACCGGGGTGACTCACTAGGAGGTAACGGGGTCGCGAACGTTTTAAAGGTAACCGCTAAAGGGTTACGGGGTTTGCCACGAAAACGGGAAGGAGCCTTACGGGACTCTATCACTTACAAGTAACCCCCAACTGGGGGTAAATCACACAAATAAAAAAAGATATCAAATTAAGAGGGGTACTTATCTGTTTTCCTGCCTACTCGGGGTCGCTCCTATCTGTTTGTTGGGGTTGGTGAGGGGAGTGGGTACTTCCCGCCACTGTCACTCTCGTGTCGGTTTCGTCCGTTGGCTGCTTGTCTGTCGGGCTTCCGTCTTCCTCTATTGTTCAGTTGTTTTTTTTTTTGTTGTTCGTTCGTGGTGTAGTTTTCCCTTAGTTTTCCTCCTTGCTCGTTTGCTCGTTCGTCTTATGGTTTTCCTTCAGATTTTTTTCTTCTTGGCTTCTTTTGTTCGTTCGTGGGTATTTGTAAGTTCTTTATCTGTTTTCGGTATTTATTTTTTTTTGCTATCGTCTTTGTCTCGTTACTTTTAACTTTTTTTTTTCTTTCCGGGTACTCTCCGCTATGACGGCTAGATCTTAATTGCCTAGCCGCACATTTCGGCTAGTTGCCACCCACACACACGCACACTCATGTATGGTTCCACTAATTCAGCTGTCAGAACAAAGGGACTCACTTCCAGAGCTCTGACAGCCTCCCTATGAAACCACCCAATCACGCCAGTCGATGTTTTGTCGTGTTCGTTCTGTTCGTTCTGTCTGTCGAGTGACTGCTTGGGTCCATATTACGCCCTCGGACCCGGAACACTTCTGGGTAACAATTAAGGGGAGCTCGAATGGTGACCGCCAAGTAGGGAGGAAACATTTATAAGATAGATTCTACTGCGGGGCCCGTAAGTCTCCTTGCAGACACGAATGAGGGGAACGGATCGTGGGGAATCGTGAGCTTTCTTTCACAATTATTGTTTTTGCATTTGGGGTTTTGGGGTCTTACAAATTTTGTGGCTGAAAGCAAACAATATATATATTAGGGTGGGCTCTCGGCCATTGCTGGGGTGTCGACCTCTTCGGGCATCCAGGGGGGGGCAGACCGTCCGTCCGCTAGGGTCTCCAGGCCGTCCGCCTGGCTCTTCCAAGGGTACCTATATGGTCATCTCTGGAGCGGTAGGCCGGGGGAGGGAACTGGATCCAAAGGATCTAGTAAATCCCACCTGTGCCGTGGCATCCAGAGCATGACGGGAAGAAAAGAACGGGGACGAAACAAGAAAAGGCAGGAGGGCAGAGGGTGAAACAGACAACAACAGGACCAAAGGGAATGGAGGATTTTTGGGGCGTGATTTGCACGTAACATCCTTAAGAGATTGTTCTGCAGTGATGGTAATCTTTTTTTTTTGTCGGAAGGGGGAGGATTACAATATGTAAGTTCTTCCGGAGTGGGAAGGACAACTTGTTGGAGCAATTTGTATGCGGAAGATATCGTGGGATAGGATAAGTTTTAATGTACTTAAGTTGGGAAATCTTCTTTGCTGATGTGTATTGATGGAAAGTTAAAATCTGAAAAATCATCCGGATATCCTGGGAATACAAAGCAGTTGTTGTTGATACAATATCATTTTTCCGAAGGTCTGTGGGGGATAATGTCCATGTCAGAGTATAATGGAGTATGTTACTTCATCTCGGGAAATTTTTTTTTGGGAAGATGTGAACACAACTTAAAAGTACTGGTCGCAATCCCAATTTTAAGACAGACTGAGCTAAGGCTATTGTGCGGGTCCTATATCTATTGGCGCTAATGAACTTATCCAGACTGAAATGAAGTAACTGATGACAGATAGTTTCGCTCTGTCTGTCAATAGCGACCAAAGATATACAGTCCTCACCCAAATCCGTTCGAATTTTAATCCCGTCTCCTATCCACCACCTGTTCGCGGTATCCACCTTTAAGCCTATAATCAATCTGAGAGTTTAGCCAAATTTTTCAATTACGAACGAGTTATCCGTGTACCTGGCCCTCTCCAGATGAATCATGGATGACGTTTATAGGTCCAAACGAAAACAAATCAAAAATTTGATTGCTCTGGTTTTTCGATCAAAAACCTGTCTCTTACCCCAGGCCTGTACCAAAAAGCGTCTCCAGCCACAAGGTCTTCTAATAGGGACTTCCGAATATTGACAGTTGATAGCGACCATATTGTTGCAGAAAATCTGTCAAATTGGCTGTCATTTATTCAGTTTGTTTTGCCAAATCACCATGGACTGACATAGCGTTCAACAACACGTGCAAATGGTAAAATTACGAGTATTTTATCAAAATGGGTGTTCTGTTCAGGCAATGTTCCGCGCACTTCGCCCATTTTACGGTCGCCATAATCGTCCTACCGAGAGGACTATTCGCAGTGTGGTGGATAAATTTGAGTCCACTGGTTCAGTAAACGATAAACCTACACCCGTACGTCGACGAAACGTAAGATCTGCCGACAACATCGCCCCTGTCCGTGAGAGTGTGCAGGAGAATCAGAGGTAGTCGATTTTGTGTTGCTCACATGAACTCGGCCTTTCGCAGACCACAACTTGGCGAATTTTGCGCCGTGACTTGTACCTGCATCCGTACAAAATTCAACTGACCCAGGATCTGAAGGTAAACGACCATAGACAACGACGTGTGTTCGCTGAATGGGCTCTGGAGCATCTGCAAACTGACCCTAATTTTCATCGAAAAATCATCTTCAGCGATGAGGCCCGTTTCTGAATGAATAGGTACGTCAACAAACAAAATTGTCGAATTTGGGATGATACCAATCCACATGAGATCCAAGAGCATCCAATGCATCCAAAGTCATCGTTTGGTGTGGATTTTGGGCTGGCGGCGTCATCGGTCCATATTTCTTTGAGAACGACGTTGGCCAGGCCATCAGCGTTAACGGCGAGCGCTATAGGTCGGTGATTACCAACTGCTTTTGGCCTGACACCAACGATATGTGGTTTCAACAGGTCGGTGCTACGTGCCATACAGCTCACGCCACATTGAAAAATCTGCACGAGCGATTCGAGGGCATGGTCATCTCACGTGGAGTTGATGTGAACTGGCCGCCGAGATAGTTACACTTTTTCTTGTGGGGTTTTCCGAAGTAGCATGTCTATGCGAATAAGCCACAAACTACAGCGGCCCTCAAAGCTAACATAACCTATGCCATTGGTCAAATTCAGCCTGAGTTATGCGCCAGAGTCATGGAAAATTGGACATTTCGGATGGGCGCTACCCAGAGAAGCCGCGGCGGACATTTCAACGCTGTTATATGACATACATAATGGCATCGATAGGCCTTCAAACGAATAAAAAATTGCGATGATATCTCACACACAATTCTGCTTTATTTAAATTTAAAGCTAGGAAGCGCTTAATGAAAAACCCTTTATCTGCCTCCAGTTTCGCACGATAAATTGGTTAAGGTCTTCTTCCACTTGTGCGCCACCTGAGCTGCTCTCTTCCGCTACTACCTTGTCCCTTGGGACCGGATTCGAAGATATTTCGGACCGGAAGCATTGGTATCCATCTGCTCTACGCTCAAGGGATTTTGTGTACCCTTAAGATGTTTGCATATAGCGTTGGCGAAGGGAAGTTAGGGGAGGAAAACAGAGAGATACCGATGTGCAAGTTTGCAAGTTATAGTGACTGGGAAATAAAGAGCTCGGCAGGGCATTCCAAAAGCGAGTTGTACGGCTTAGGAACGAATCACGATATTTTAGAGAACGTCCGAAAGTGGGCTTGGGGGTCTACTGACGAGCATTCATAGCGAGACGGGTGCTACGGTTAAAAGTTTGAAGGGCGGAATGCTACTGACGATTTCGATGGAGCTCTGATAGTGAAAATAGCGAGGTGAGATAGGAGACGTTACGACGGTGTTCGAAGATGTCGAATGATTGTGTCGTATTGACATCACCTATGAGTTCTACCGCAAAGAGATCTTAGGGGCACTGACCAAATGTTTGCATTTTACTCCAATTTTTGGCGACATCGAATACCTATGTGGTCGTTCCAACGTCATTGAAACAACCAAGAATGGAAAGTTTTTCGTTTTCAAGGATACATAATGGATAATGGCTGGGTATTTAATTTTTGCTTTGATGACAGCAAACAGCATTGAGTTTTGGAAGCATTAAATTCCACTCTGTTGATAGTTGCCCAATTGGTTGTGCTGCTAATATCGGAATTTAATGAGCTCAACATACCCTGGCGTTCCGGTTCTACAGCCGATGAGCAGAGACGTGCGTCCGGAAGCGAACATGAAAAGCAGAGAACACTGTCGCCAGCAAAGGAATATATTGGATTGGAAGTAGCAGACAAGAGATCGTTGATGAAAATTAAAAAGAGTATCGGAGACAGAACGGAGCCCTGGGGCACACCAGCATTTATTTTCTGAATATCAAACTTTAAACCATCAATTGAACGTTCCGAAAGTTAATTTATATCCATTGGAATCATCGATCCCAAAAGCACGCATTTTCGACAAAAGAGCCTGATGCTAAATTCTGTCCAACGCCATAGAAATATCAACTGCAACCAACTTGCTTTCGCCAGATTTATGTCCGCCTTGGTTCCACTTTTCGATGAGACATGCAATGAAATCGAAATCACCAGTGGACCTGTTGCTACGAAAACCGTAGTGCCGGTCATTGAGAACTTTTTGCATTTAAAGATATGTTATGAACTGACGACTTATCAGCGTTTCCATGACCTTGGAATGAAGGGACTTAAATGCAATGAAGATTCGCCTTTTTTAGGGACGGGGTGGACAAATGCTGTTTTCCATCTGTTCTGAAAGAGTGCTAAAGAGTAGGATTGATGAAAAAGCTTACGCAGTGGTTTTGCCAGCGAGGAAGAACACCTCTTCAGAAGAAGGGGAGATACGCTCTACTTGACCCAGCCATCTCAGTCGTTGGACCTTCATTCTGGCTAAGTCGGTGTCGTTGTACAGCCCGTATAGTTCGTCGTTGTAACTTTTCCCTCTCAACGCATCCAAGAGCACCCTCTTCCACTTTTGATTAAGCCCGTAGAGCAGGACTGGGATTATTACGGCCATATATAGGGTCACTTTCATTGTTTGAGAAAGGGCTTTGCTTTCAAATAGCCTTCTTATCCCAAAGGAGCAGCGATTGGCAAGAGTTAATCTTCGTTTTATCTCAGTGGTTGTGTGAATTGATAGCGGAGCCTTGGTATATAAAGTTCTTAACTACCTCAAAGTTCTTTTTGTCGAGGGAGACATTCTCTCCGAAATGTCGGTGTTGGGGGCCTTTTCTGGTTGACGGTATATACTTGTACTTGATCTTGCCCTAACTGACCATCTCTGCCGCTTCTGTCTCAATACTGTCGAAAGCACCATTGACATCAGCTGCTTTCTGCCGATTGTGTGAGTAATTGAACTTTTGAACTTTTGAAAGATTGTGCCTCTTATGTTGGCGCGTGATTTTTGCACTATTCTTTCAAGAATGATGTGAATGAGATCACATGACAGCGCATAGCCTTGTCTATTCATCAATACTTTTCTGATCAAATGTCTCGGTGAGTTCTTTACCAACCTTGATGGAGCGGCGCGTATTCTCAATCGTCATCCGGCACAAATGGACGAATTTTGCAAGGAGGTATGCCAAAACTAGACATTGCTCTATATTGCCCGTCTCTATAGATGCTGTCATACGCGGCTTTAAAAGCGATGAATAGGTGGTGTGTATCGATTTGGAGCTGTGATTTGGTCGGTGGTGGATTTTCCGCGCTTGAAGCCACACTGATATGGACCAACAAGGTTGTTGACGAAGGGCTTCGGGCGTTCACCCAATACGGCAGATAGAATCTTGTAGGCGATGCCTCACGACCATATTTTACAGACGAGTTGGTTTATGCTCCTTACCAAGTCACCGTCTGCAGCTTTGAAGAGCTCTGTATTCGGCCATCCACTCCAGCAGCTTTGCTTGATTTAAGCTTCTTCCCTTCATCCAGGTCGGATAGATGGAATCATTGGTCTACATCGTTGAGGATGAAATGTACATTCCGCCTGACAGCAGTATTTGGTTTATCATATGCTCTTTCCAAATCCTCCAAACCGACTACGATTTTACTACTGTATTCCTTTGTTCGTCTGTACAGGCTTCGGTTCGGGATTTGTGTCTTTGGCATGTATTTTCACTTTTTGGTAAAACTTCCGAAACTCGTTCCTGGAGTGGCATCTCGCAATTTCCTCGACCGCGCGCTTTTCATTCTTCTTCTTCTCGGTGCTCATCTCTCCTCTTCTGTTCGTATAGCTGGTGAGCAGCTGTGGTCCTTGTATGCAGCGCCACATGTGATTGCCGCCACGGGTCGTCAAGCCGAGTGAAATCCAACACATCAGAGCCGGCATTTTCGATGGCTTTTTGGCAATATTGCCATTGTTCTGCGATCCTTGATGTTGGCGCAATAGGACGTCTTAAGATATAAAGGGAAACTCGAGTGGAAAGGGATTTGTCGATCTCTTGCGATTTGGAAGCTGTAGTTGCTATCTTTGATGCCGTTTTCTTCTCTGTGGGGGCATGTTCGCATACAAGGCTAATGTTTGCAAATTTAGCCTTAATACGGATTGTTCCGAGGTGATAATTAACATGCCGGAAACTCAAGACTTCTTGCCTAAGCCTGCCTCTAACAACAAATCCGCAGGCGCTACGTTTGCTGGCGGTAACAATCGCTAGTTGTTCGACTGCACGTGGCCTACTAAGAGACCTAGCATTCTACGTGCAAATCCGAAGGTCATTGTCCTTGTTTCGTTTGCAGGGGGTGTCAACAGTAGATCAGTTTGTATCCGGGGCTTATTGTTGCTTCGTAGCTTCGTTAACACAACCCACACAACCCCCAATCTGGAGGGTCAGTTCCATTATACTGTGGATACCCCAAGGACGAGGGGTTGGTTAAATCGAAGCCAGTAACCCGTTCGGGGATGTGAGCGCAGCCGTTGATCTATTAAGGGCTCATCCGCCACCATATCTTTTCTCGGAAATTTTAGCCTTGCAAATCCTTACCGGCCTGAGCTGCAAATATGTCGTATATGTCGTGGCCTGGATAAGGTCTCATTTGTTTGTATCCCTGTTTCCTGGATTTTACTTCACCGCTGATTCCATCTGGGGAATTTATCCACAGTCCCGTTTATATGAGCAGTCCTGATATTTTAGTATGCTGGTCAGTAATCGCGCTTATAAGTTTGCAAGTCGGATCTGGATGGACGACTCAACTCGCATCCGAGGTAAAATAATCACAATTTTTGTATAGAAACTATTACAACACTGGACATCACCAAGTTGACACCTCTCGGTACCCACTCTATTTCTGCAGCACCCAATCACTAAAACCTGTCTTCAGCGACACCAAAAGTCGCATGATGTAATCATTCAGTAATGCATCCAATGAGACTTCCGGTGGAACCACGAGTTTTTAGAGAGCCGATAAACGTGTAATACTTCGAATATCACAGCTCTCCTATCGCTGGGTCATAATGCTGTTGAAACAGTCACTGCAGCTGCTTACTGATATCGTCGTCATATGGCAAAATAAATGACTGAATGCATGTGACAATAGACGGACAGTGGGTTTTGAGTTATTGTTTGAATGGAATAATACCTACAATTGGATCGATAAGCCAACGATCGGATTTTCACTTTACAATTTTGCTTAGTACCGTCGATGTTTGTATTTCTTGCCTTTATTTTGGCTAAGATACTAATCACTCTCCTGCGTACGTCCACTTCTGTAAATACAAGTCAGATGTTTTTGGCACTCAGTAAAACCTAGGTAGATTCCCGCTTAAACTTCTCAGATCACCCAGATCTGGAACAGCCTGGACTACTGTCGATATTCTCTATCACCGTGGTCTCGCAATTTACAGACGTATAGTTGTAGCTTAACAAACTCCACTACAATGTGATCCCTGTCCCGGTGATCACTACCGCTACCGGGATTTTATAATCCCGAAACTGGACAGCAATTCTGCCGTTGATGGGGTACTTGACTCCATTCTATGAATTGTATACTTGTATCCTGTAACCAAAATAAAAGTCGTGATATGCTGGTAAATAGAATGCGAAAGCTGTTTCGTAAATTCTGCTCTTTTCGAGAAAATAGAAAACAGCATTTGTCCAGCTCGTCATTGAAAATATACCGTAGAAGGTGTCAGAAACTCCGGACCCTCATATAAAAAAAATCCTTTACTTGGGTAGTATATTAGATACAGCTTTAGTGTCCGCGGCTTTTTCTAAATCTGTGAAGAATCGCGGATACTTCTGTTATAAGAGTGCAAGGGCTTTCCCTTAATATAATTAAACTAAAACGTTCAATAGACAACTACTAGTTCAAAATAACAAGGGGCCATCTCCAGCTCTCTTATGTAAATCCACACCTTGTCAGAAATCACACGAAGATTAGAAAATAAAGCCACTGCTACTTCGTACTGAGGCGGCAATGGGATACTTTTTCCATACTCCAAATAGCAGGCGAATAGTCTGAAAAAGACCATCCTGGTTCTGGTTTATTGACCGTAAGTATGGCCCCCTTTCAAAGGCCGATAAGCCGACAATTATTAAACCCATAATTAGCCCATCTTCATCTTAAATTGTTGCACATTTCACTATCCAGGATTCGTAGCTCTCATGATATTCAAAGGATATTCGCTATTGTTTAGTCTTTAAGGGCTATTCGCAATAGTTTGCGGGTTAGAATACTAAGAGATCACTTAATTATGTGACGCTACAGTCCAGAATGAGTTTGGGCCTCAACCAATCAGCTTTTCCAGGTAACACGATCTCTTGTGGGCTGCCCTCAGTGCCGCAGGTCCCTTTCCATTGGCGTGCGCCATGTTAGATTTGATTAGAAGAAGAGTCTTTGGCCTCAGCCATTGCAGATGTTCAATTCGTAGATGCCTTGCTATTGTAGATCAATGTCGCCCTACATCAGTTCCTGGTTGAATCTCCTCATCCACTTCCCGTCGATACAAACGGGACCTGTTATACGATTGCCTCTTAAGCACAAAGAAAAACGATTGACCAGAGTAACTCAGATCTAAAAAAGATCGTGCCCCCTTTGTAGGCCAGTGAAAAGGTAACAGCGGGCTGCCTTGTCCAAAGCCTTCTTTAACACAAGAGGCCTCGATTAATTTATTACCGACCCGAATCTTGATGGATCAGCGAGAATTGTTCATAGTCATCCTGCACAGCCTGACGATCTTGCAGGGATGTCAAAACTAGAGATGTCAAAACACGCGGTCATATGAGGCTTTAAAGCCGAAAAATAAATGGCAAGTCTCGATCTAAAAACCCCGGGCCTTCTCCAATATCTGTCGTAATGTGAATGGAGTTTCCAAGCCTGAAGCCGGATTGCTATGGAGAAACCAGATTTTTATGAACTATTTTAGACGCTCACATAATGCACCAGAGGCATCTTGTAGGCGATGTTTATGAGGCTTATTTATCTATAATTGGCGCAGCTAAGAGGGTCTTCTTTCTTCTGGATCAGACATCGATGCTGAGATTCCATGCTTAAGGAATGCTCTCCTCGTATCATATCTTACAGTTGATCTGGTGCATGTTCCCAACCGGGTCTTCTCCCACTTTAGATCTTCTGTCATCTTCTGGAAGGTTAATTCTGCCTGACAACGGTATTTTGACAAGCATTGTCATTATACAGTCTGCAGAATTAGTCTCCCATATTTTCAACACCGACTGTGACTAGTTGTCCATATTCATCTTTGCATGCTATGTAGCCCAGTCATGTTCGTTCTATTGAAACTGATGAAACTTTCGAGCGTCATTCCTGCAGAGCTCATGAGCAGCGGCGGAGCCAAATAAGATTCCAATCACATCAGGAGCAGTTTCTGTCGGTTTTTGTCGATTGCAGCTGTTTATCTTCAAACTTTGGTAGTCTCACTTGACTCCATTGTGCTTGTGATATCCGCTTTCGAACTCTGGCTTCAACCATGTAACGATTCGAGTTGATGTTGGCTTCTCATAAAATTCGGACGCCCGCGCTAAAAGAATAATTTTGTTAAAACGATTTACTTTCCGAAGGAGGAAAGTAAATATTACGCCTACTACTCCACAGGATATAATAATTCATCTTTCCAATACTATTCCTGCCTCTAAGTACTCGTACATATTTCCAACAGATGCCTACCGTTGACAATATATTTCACGTCCAATTGCTTATAAGTCACTTTAGAGTGGCCCACTACACAAAGCAACTTCTCGTTTATCCTTCACTTTGGCTTCAAGGCCGCAAAATTACTATTCACGATGAAATTATTCTCGCAACACCAGAAAGATTGATGAAGCCCTCGTTTAAGGAACACATCTAATGCTCCAAGCGCTCGAGAGAATCTGAAGAATTAATTAAGGAAGCAGCCGCTTGGAAAAGTTTTACCCCAGCATGCCGCGTTTGTGTTTTTTTTTTTTTTTTTTTCGTATCCCTAAATGACGACGCAATGAGTAGTCACAGTTCTTTCTTACTTTGCCACTGAACCACCACCCATGGGGGCCTCGAGACTGCCGCACACGAGTCACATCCTCCAGGAGCTGGAAGTTTAATGAAAATAGTAGATTACCCCCAAAGTACCCACATTTTTCCCACTCACTAATTACTTGAGAATAATTCTTTAACCATCCGTCGCGAAGTCGAGGAGTTGGTTCCAAATCGGATTCAGAGTCGGAGGCAAAGTCGCACTAAGTGGCAAAGAAAGTTCAGTCCCAAAACGGCTTGAAAATCCTAAGGGTGGTATTTAAGTCTGAGTGGGTAGGGAAGACGGCTGAACTTCCTGTGCGCTATCAAACAGCCATCAATTGTTGTTCGACTTGTTTCAGTGGGTGGTTTCGAATTCGGAGAGACTGGGAAACAAAGCAGAAGGATATTTTTTTTTTTATAAATAGAAAGTGGAAACGAGGGCGAAATAATAAATCATTGTCGTGCCAGTTGAAAGCCTTCGCATCACACGCATTCCGCCTTGTCGGTTGGTGAAGCAGTTAAGGAAGGCGCGGATTTTCAGTACGTCATGCATATCATTTGGAGCACCGTTGTGACTCTGGGAAAGTTAACTTATTATTCTCTGCCAGACATTTTGCTGGAAAACACTTTTGAGGGTTCCGAGTTAAAGGTATCAGACGGTTCTCTCTGCTTTTGCCGCATTGTTTCTTGACAATGAAAACGATGGTGGGGGTGGCACCAAGAATGACAACTTTTTAATTTCCTTGGGAAAAGTTTGAAATAAAACTTCGGCAGTAAGTATCGTGAGGGAGTTTTCAATTAAGATGGGATTTGGTGAAGTCGAAATTGTATGGGCACAATGTTGTAAATTTTTTTTATGTTTTTTTGGAAAAGTCTACTTATCCTGAATTGGAAGAGAGCAGCTCTAAAAGATGACGTGTCTCATGCCTAGATTAACTATGAAACATCAGAAGGCTTATATCGAGCCAAAGTGGGTATGCCATGCGCTGGTACAGGAGTTATGCTATAGTAAGATATGGACCGGAACCTACAAACTTATCTTCATCCGATTATCCACTATCTGCCTGGTGTACATAAACACAGGGTATGTTGAAGTCTCCAGCGCCACCTGAGTCGATGTCTCTACTTCGCCGTCCACTGATGTGGATTCGAAGATTATCCGGTCCGAAGCACTGATATTCGACAGCTCTACCTGCCATCTTATCATTCTATTCAAACTCCTATTGCTAGGTCGAATTCACTATGCGGACCACAGAATACAGCTGAGATGGCTTTACCACTCAATTGCTGTTTCATGACTAGCTCAAAGGCAAAGCAGTTCCCTATAGCTAGCGCTCGATAAACCCCGGTGCTGACGCCCTTGTATAAAATAATAGCGGAATCTGGGCAGACAAAGTCCTAAACTACTCCAAAGTTACATCTGTACACGTCTTTGCTTTGACCCTATTGACCGTCAGACCACACCGAGCTTGTTACCGAAATTACGCTCCATTACTCTGTTAATTTCTCTGGTCTGTTGTGGACTTTCTTGGAGTAAAGTAACACTAACTGAAAGCTTCAGGCATCATAGTACATCAGGTGCATAGGACCTCGTAAGCGATTTATACAGAAGTGTTTGCGCAGTTTAAAGAGTCCCTTTCGTAAGAAGCGGAGAAACAATTGTGGGATTCTATGTATTCATTGGGCTTAATTGGAGGATAGGTCCTGCAGAAATAGTGTAGCCATTGAGAGGTGTCAACCTGCACATACCCAGTGCTGTAAATGTTTCTTCACATCAAATCTGCTTATTATACTTCTAAGTGGTAACCATTAGGTACTAGTCGATGTCCACCCATGTTGGGAGTATTCCACCGGGGTATCTGCCCGACCATGGAAAAACAAAAACAGTTACGAAGCAACAACAAGCCTCGGATACTGATGGATCCACTGTTGACAACCTCTACAAACGAATTAAGGACAACGAACTTCGCATCTTCGCATAAACGTCAGGTTCCGTAATAGACCAAGTGCAGCCGAACATCTAACGGAGGCCCTAGGCGGCTGCAAAGCAGATGGTACCACCAACCAAGGAATGCGATTCGATTGGTCAGGCAAAATTATGATGAAAAACTACGACATCTATAGTACTAGGGCGATTGTTATTGACCGCAAGACAGGCAAGACCGCCTGTTTGGATTCGGATTCATTGGTAGAGGTAACGAGCCAATAATTTAAGGTGAACTCCTGTCGGGAAGATATAATTTCACGGGATGCCCATAAATCCATGGGAGCAAGGATACGCCTTGGCATCACCTGTCGTCAGCACCCAGTACTTATTTGTAACCAAACAATGGGTCAAATCAACAGGAAGACCCCTCCCGTGATTAAGGTTTAAACCAGCCACCATAGCTTCCACAAGGGGGCCTACATCATCAAGTCAGACCTGGACCGAAATCTGGGAGGCTCCTGCCGTCAATGGTACCGTGATTTAAGTCCTGATAGGGACTACCAAGCGGCGTAGCATAGAACAACTAGTGCTGCTAATGTACTCTACGAGCAGAAGAGGAGAGATGAACACCGGGCTTATCAGAAAAAAAAGAAGAAGCGTGGTCGAGGAATAAGATTCGCGAGTTTCACCAAAAGTTAAAAAAACGCATACCACAGACACAAACTCCGAATCGAAGCCTGTAGAGACGAACAAGGGAACATCGTAGTAGAATTGCAGTTGATGCTGGAGATTTGGAAAGAGCATTTCTGTAGATTGTAGAGCGGCGATGACGAGCCAAATAATGCTGTCAGGAAGAATGAACCTTTCAACCTGGACGATGTAGAACAATAATCCCGTTCACCCGACCTGGATGAAGTGAAGATAGACATATCTAATCTTAAGTCCAACAAAAATGTTGGGGAGGACTGTCTGGCTGCCGAGGTCTTCAAAGTGGCAAGCGATGGTTTGGTAAGGAGCATATACCAACTCATCTGCAAAATACGGTCGGACGAAAAATGCCCGCTGAATGGATTCTTAGCATTGTTTGTCCGATCCTCAAGAAAGGAGACTCTCTTAACTGCGGCAAGTACAGAGGCATTAGTCTTCTTAACCTGACCTATTAGATCCTATCTTCCGTATTGTGTGAAAGTCTGAAGCCGTTCGTCAACAACCTGATTGGTCCACATCAGGGTGGCATCAGGACAGGAAAGTTCATCATCGACCAAATATTAACACCACAGCTCTAAATCGATATACACTACCTATCCATCGATTTTAAAGCCGCGTATGACAGCATCTATAAAGATGAGCTATGCTATGTCTAGCTTTGGGATACCAGCGGGTATGACGATGGAGAATGCGCGCTGCTCCATCAAGGTCGGTAAAGAACTCACCGAGAGCTTTGATCTAGGAACGATTTAGACAAGGCGATGTGCCGTCATGCCATTTCTTGAAAGAATAGTGCAAACTCACGCGTCAATGTATGTAAGGGGAACAATCTTTCAAAAATCCTTTCAATTACTCGCATAATCGGAAGAAAGCGGTTGATGTCAGTGGTGCTTTCGACAGTATTGAGACGGAAGCGGCGAAGAGGGAAAGACCAAGTATATACTGTCAACCAGAAAGAACACCGTACACCGACATCTTGGACAAAATGTCACCCTCGACAGATATAACTTTGAGGTAGTTAAGGACTTTGTCTACCTAGGCTCATCTATCAATTCAGACAACGACACCAAGATTAATTTCTACCAATCGTTGCTTCTTTGGCATATGAAGGCTATCGACTAGCGAAGCCCTCTCTAAAACAACAAAAGTGACCCTGTGGAGCTCCTTATCAAAACATTATTCACAAATAAACCGTAAACCTATCAACAAGACTACGCTCCAGCTCACGAGCTCACAAAGTAAAAACGATTTAAGCATGGCTCAAAAACCATTTCCACGGATGATTGGCGATCTGATGCCTATATGGCTGGCACTACTCGGCATCCAAGTATTGAGCCTTTGTCCGAGCAGTGCAAAATTGCATTAGGTTCGTACTACAATCGATGTGTGGCCGGACCAATTTCGCTGTTGATGGAAGGTATTCCTCGGCAGACGGTTATACGAATCAGGCAGTCTTAAGGTTTTCTCGTCGAGAGTTTAACAAGGGATTTCACATTATAGGAATGGAAGGTTATCTGTATACAGTAGCCATGAATAAACCATCCATTCGTATCCGAAGCATTTTTTTCGACTAACATTTATCCTGCCTAGCGTCCCCTTCTTTTCGTATTCTTCTAAAAAATTCTTAGATGAGAGCGTTAAGTAGGACTACGAGTAGAGCTGCAATGTATTCGGCAGGAGAAGCTCTTTCTCGTTATGTAGTGAACGAATGCCTGTTTGTGATGGAGTGAATGTACATCTATGAAGGGCAGTTAAGTTGAAAGTATCCAGGGAATACAGGCTTGCAATTACCGGATATAAAACAGAGGACCGAATATGCTAATTTAAGAGAAGGAGGCCAAGTTATTGAATCTCGATTTGAATACAAGCCTCAATAACCAGAATATTGCCGAATGTTGTAGGGTCCAAAATAGCCAGGTGAAGAATGGCTAACAAGGCTCCGCGAAATTCTACCTAACAGCAGTTTGCGAGGAAAGTATTTGTAGCACGTAGTAGACAAAATCCTGGCATATATTATTCAGGAATGCAGACAAACACATCAGTAGCTCGAGCTTGAATAAATTTGATGCCCAAAAGGAACAGCAGCAGTTGCATGGCTCTTTGATAAAAAGCTATAAACTGGTAATAATCGAGCCAATTTTTGACTTATCAGCCATTTCCCCAGACATTTTCCAAGCATCTCCATCACTACCAGTAATTTTATCCACAAGCAAATTAGACTTAGTGTTCCATAATACCTTATAACAAGGACATTAAAATTCAAACTGTTCTGTGTTCATACTTACGAATTCTATTAATAAACTGACTCCTCAAAACAGAACAGAGCTGATCCATCTCAGCCCATTCTACCAATTTAAAAAAAAATCTCTCCAGCTTAAGTTCTTTTTCTGCGAGAAAATAAAAATGGAAAACCCTCCACCATCAGTGTGGAAAACCAAAAAAACCCTAGAGACTTTTTTCTAACTTCCTGCTTTTTAGATTTCCTTATTCCCCAAACAGGTCCTCCTCACCAAAGGCACGCTATTCAGTATTCAAATTGAAAGAACCAAATGACACATAAATTATTTATGACTTCCTCTCCTTCTCCTCAGGTCTTCCTTGGCGAAATATATATTATTTTTTTTTATCATGTCCCCATAGTGGCGGAATAGTCCTGTTCGTAACAAAAAAAAAAAAAAATAATAATATTAAAGGGAATCTTCCCCAAAAGGTCACCATTACCATCATCACTGTGTATTGGTCAAAGCAGTGGTACCCAAAGGACCCTCTTGCTTTGCAGTTGTATTTTTTTGTTTGAAAAGTTTTATCATGTACTCGTATTCCTTTGGTTCTAACTCCGCTATTTTAACAACCGCCTTCGCTCCATTATTTACGCAAATACAAAACCCGAATTACACGATGGAATTTCCATAAATCCCATCTGGATTCGGAGGCAAGGAGGGCAACGAATTCTCTGCTCGTTATTAATTCAATCGAATAATAAAATATTTAGTAGATGAATCCTGTTTATTTCTCATTTTCCTTAGTTGGTGTTGTCGCATCCCCTCGTTATTATTACCCTTGTTGGTTGTTGTGCCTTTCATAAACGCATTGAGAGGATAACAATCAGCCCAAATCGTGTTGTTCATGTCAGGGCTGTCAGATTGAGGGAATATTTGCCACTTTCGGGATTTTCTAAACAATCTGGGAAAAAGGGAGAAGCAGTTCTAAATAAAGGAGTGTCAGATACTCAAACACGAGAGGTATTAATCAGATTAAGTCATACACACTTACTCCGTCCGGAGTGGTTCTGGGACTTAACCAGCTTGCCTCGCACGCCAAGTCGACTGGGGTCGTTCTCCACTTATTTGTTTTCGAAGACTTTCCGAGCGGGAGCACGACTCTCCATCCGCTCTACATGTCAGAGCCATCTAATCTAGAAAACGTAGATCACTCGAATTACATTTCTCTCGAAACGACTAGAACCATCAGCAGTTTATAAAGCGCTATGTGGGTTGTCCGAGAGAGGGCTCTGCTCCCGTATAGGCAAGAAGATATAAAGACTCGTTAAAGACTGTGCCTCTGGTGTGGGCCTACTAGTTTCGCACAATATCCTCAGGGATGATTCGATATCAAATGCTGTCAGAGGCGGCCTTAAGGTCGACAACACTAGATGGTGATTGTAGATTGGAATTTCGAGGAATTTTTCTGTCATAAAACTGGTCAATAGTGGTCTTTCCTGCCCAGAAGGAAAACTTGGTACATCAGCGATGTTGAGGAGACTGATGCCTTTAGAATCGCCATAGATTAGAGGGTCAGCTTACGAGTACTCCAGCATATGGTACACAGTGCTAAGGTTCCATCTGTCGAGCAGGCTTCCATCCGACCATATTTTAGATATAACTCGGTGCCTCCTCTTCACAATGTCATCTCCTGTTGCCTTGAACAGTGTGGTAATTAGGCCGTCAGTTACGGCATCCTTCTTACACTAAAGAATGTGTGGCTGTCCTCATTTCACCAAGGTCAGATGGACGGAATTGTTACCCATAATCGTTTATCGCTGAATGGTTTGATCTGCTGGTTGCGGAATGTTGATCATCATTGCCGTTTAACAATCGGCAGAAATAGTTTTTCCGCTAGGTTCCCCTGTTCATCCTTATAGGCTTTGTTTGCGCGGAGTGTTTTTTAAACTCCTGGTAAAAGACTTTCCTGCTAAAACATCTCTCAATTCGTTCGATCTCGTGCCTTCCATACTCTTTTTACTTATTTCCTTCTGAAAAACCGGTGCTCGCTCTACGTTTTCCTCGTAGAGCTCACTAACCGCTCTAGTAATCATTTGCAACGTCGTTCTATATGCTTCCTATTTTTCCACATGCAGTTGAGGCGGTAGCATGAAATCTAAAACAACAGAGTTGGCAAATTTTGACGCCATATTGGCGGCTTTTCCACTGGCCTTGGAGACAAAATGCTGTTGGTGCAGGACGTCGAGCGATGTTGAGCAATACTTTATCGAGGCCCTGGCGAATTTCTGAGACTACAGCCGTTCGACATCAAACATTCTGATAGTACTTCGTTTTCTTAATAGGGTTGTGGCATATGCTGATGTCATTTCTAAAATTGTAGCCGCCTTTGTTTCCTGTGACTCACTGCTGACTGCAAGGACTTGGCTCTGTCAGCATGAAATAGAGCTTCATTCATGATTTTTGTCAAAATAAAAATGCTGTAGGGAACTCTGAAGAGAATCTTCACTGCTAGCTTGGCACACACATACTGGAACCCTGGCGAACAGTGAGAGTGGCCTTTATACCGAAAATGGGAAAGGAGGACTACACTCTGGCCAAGAGCTTCAGACATAGAAGTCTGACTTCCATCATGTTGAAAAGCATCGAAAGAAACTGCCTTGCAAATGCATCCTTTGTCTGCGATGCAACGCAAAAGATCCTGCGAGAGTGCCCTTCAGAATCTGGTAGGCAGAATTGAAGGCGCGCTCTTCAAAAAGGAATATGCCTTGGCCATTTTCATCGACGTTGAGTGTGCTTTCGACAACTCAACGCAACGGCATGTGTAACTCGGGCAGACAACACTGCGTATACGAATCACTAGTTTTGTGGATAAAAGCAATGCTTGTGAATAGTACATTGATTGCGGATGCTGGCTGGGGCCAATTTGTGGAGGCGGATGTAAACAGGGGTTGCCCGCAAGGCGGCGTTCTGTATCCACGGCTATGGTGCATATTGGTCGACTCAATGCTCAACGGGCGCAATACTTCTAACGTCTATGCACAAGTATACGCAGATGATGTAGCTGTAACGTCTGTTGGATCGTGTCTCTAACGCGCAGGCAAGCCCTAGACGTGATCGACGGCTGATGTACTAGTAATCCTCTCAAAACTGAGGTTTCTCTCTTTACAAGAAGGAGGAAGCTGCCTGGTATGACTCATCTAGTGCTTAAAGGCATCACCATCCAATTTTTACGTCGAAAGCATCTAAGGCGCTGTCTGAGTTCAGTCAGTACAGATAAGCTATCGGCAAGACATGGGCCTTTCGCCAGGAAGGGTCTACACTGTTATGATAGGGCCAATCCTATCCTATGCATCACTTACCTCGTGGAATAAGCTCTAGCGAAAATATGTGATTCCTGCTTTTACCAGACTCCAAAGAATGATTTACCTCGGATGCATGGCACTCCTGGCTGTACTCTAGACGCATTGATGAATCTCCCTTCTCTTGATATTCATATTATGGACTGCACTCTCAAAGCCATCTTCCGTTTAAAATAAGTGTTCTGTGGTATGACACGCACTGGAGCTTTGATGATGCAATGACACCAGAACTCCTGTTGCTGGAAAAATATGTTTCGGCCAGAATTTGGGCCAGAATTGGAATGAGTCGAGTTTTCACGTACGGTTCCAAAACCAATATAGGATGCGGAGCTGGTGTCTTTCTGGATAACGACAACGTTAGATTTCACTTCACATTAGGAAAGCCCGCAATCTGTTTTCCAAGCGGAGATTTACGCAATCCTGATGACAGCGAACTATATTGCGGAGAACCGGTGGAGGGGTCGAGGCATTTGCATCTGTTGCGGCAGCCAAGCTGCGCTTAGAACCTTGCCGAACTGAACAGTTCAAGAGATCGGAAGTCTAAATGAACTTGCTAGACAAGGTTCAGAGGAGAGTTTTTCAGGACCCAAACCAACGTTGAATCTGCCTGCGTCCTCAGTTAAGGCTTCCATTGACAGTTCGATCTCATATGAGCACAACTGTAGATGGCATAGCTGCCCGGGATGCAGGCAGACCAAACGAGAATTTCCCAATGTCTCTAGGAAGTCAGCGACCTTTCTGCTGCACCTCAGCTGTGAAGACTGCAGGCTGCTTAGTGGCATCCCGTCAGGGCATTACACTTTTGCAAAGCATTTAAATGTGCTGGGCATAAGTGACACAACATCCTACGATGCTTGGTGTGATGGTGTGTTTCGCACCTTTCTTCTTCCACCTTGGTACGCATCTTTTAGCCACTTCAGCTTTGATTTTACAACTACTTCTGAAGGATGATGCGATAGATTCATTGAATTGAAGCAATGCTATCTCGCCAGTAGGCTGTAATGAAAAAGGAACGATGAGTCTGGAATAAACGCATCTGTGGTTTCGGATGTTTAATGGGTTTCACACCACTTTATGACGCGCAATCGGAAACGCCGAGAGCTTATCTTTATGTGCCGAACTAACTATCACCATCTAAACTTGTGCAATTTCCCTATGATTCGTTACAGCTTATTGAATACTGTGATACCAGGAAGATGGGACTTATCATATGCTGCAATGCTAATGCTCAGAACACTTTTTGGGACAGTAGCATATGCAACGTGAGAGGTACGAGTAATCATCTCCTAGACTTCATGCTATTGTCTGATCTGACATTGTTGGTTCTTAGCCAACTTTAGTTGCGGGAGTAAGACAACAAGTAATCGACTTCACAGGTATGCTAAGGAGATTACTGGCTGGAAAGTACTCCTTGTCAGACTGTAGATACATCGAATTTAGAAGCGGATTCTAGGTCTCGACCTTGTTGAAGAGGAGAAATCCGCATAAAATCAACTGAAGACGATTTAAGGAGAAGCTCGACAAATACAATAGTGCTTCCCTAAGCACAGGACAAAACAAAAGCTTGAGGAAGCTGTTCAGAACGTGAACGACACCCTAGCCAAGTGTTTCGAAATGGCATATCCAGCTAGTAACCAATCCTGTAGATCACCCGTTCCTTGATGGAACGTTTTCGTGAAGAATCCAGAAAACTTCTAAACGGGTCACTTAAGACTATTGAAATCGAATTTCGAAGAGCGTTTCCTACAAAGCTTTTTGCGAAAAGATTGAAACTACCGGTGAAACCAGCAGGCTGGTCAAATTCCTCTAAAGGGGAAAATCTATCTGGTAGGTAACACTCAAAAAATCTGACGGCATCTGTACTGAGTCAAAAGCAGGGACTCTCCGTCTCATGATTAAGTCTCACTTCCCAAGTAAACTAATCGGAACCATCTCAGAACTAGCTCCCATTAATGAAGCTGCTAGTGAACTGAATAACATAACACAAGGTAGCTGGTTTATCTCATCGGTTGTGGTGACGGATGAGGTCATTAAACATGTTGTTGCTTCCCTTGATGGCTTCAAGCCGCCTGGTACCGATGATATTTACCCAGTTATGTTACAAAAAGGTATAGACCAGCTGCTGGCAACTCTAAAGTGGATTTCCATTGCCGGCCTGGCACTCGCATACATGCCAAATCCCTGGCTTACAGTGAGACTGGCCTTTATACTGAAAATTGAAAAGGAGGACTACTCACGCGTCAAGAGTTTCAGACCTATAAATCTGACTTCCTTCATACTGAAAAGCATAGAAAGAATGGTCGAGATCCGCCTTGCGAGTGCATTCTCTTTCGACTATGCGACAAGCCTACCAACGCGGTAGATCCTGCGAGAGTGCGCTTCATAATCTGGTTGGCAGAATTGAAGGCGCATTCGTCAAGAAGGAATACGCCTTCCGCATTTTCATCGAGGTTGAGGGTGCTTGCGACAAAGCAACTTTTGACGGCATGTGTAATTCGGCCAGACAACATGGCGTAGGTGAATCACTAGTTGTGTGGATAAAACCAATGCTGGTGAATAGGACGTTTATGCAGAAGAATACGCAGATGATGTAGCTGTACTATCTGTTGAACCATGTCTACCGACAGTCTGTTCTAAAGCACATGCAGCTCTAGTAATTGGCTTTCAGTCAGTCCCCTCAAAACTCAGGTTGTTGTCTCTACAAGAAGTAGAAGCTGTCCAGTCGGACTCATCTAGTGCTTAAAGGCTTGACCATCCAATTCTCCAGAGAAGCCGTGGCTGGAGTGGTAGTGTATTGGCTTCTCAATCGGACGATTCGGGGTTTAATACCAGCCATGTTGGCTTTCAAGACTTGCAAGGTTTGTGGTTTGTTATGGTAAATGCGCGATTTTAATAAGCTCCAAAGGAAGAAGTCTGGCGCCGTCAGATCTAGCGATCTGGCCATCCAGTTCAAAATATCAAAACGGGAGATCACACGGCCTGGAAATTAGTAATCCAAAATCTTCTTCGTTGCCAGAGCTATGTGAGCGATTGCTATTTACATCCTGGAACTAACAATGCTCGAGAACCACTTCAGCAACTTGCCGCAAGAAAAACTCGTTTAACATCTGTCTATAGTGCTCAAAAAAATAAGCGCCAATCACTTTTTCACTGCAAATGCCTTGCCAACCTGTCATTTTGAGGGGATGCAATGGCTCTTCGTGCATTTTATGCACCCCAAAAATGCAAATTTTGTTTATTCACATAATCACTTAAGTGGAAAAGGGCTACATCGCTCATTACGATTTTAGATACGAAATCATCCTCCGATCTCCGAACGAGCGATACGGAGCTGGCGTTAAAACAACAGACCGGAAATTGGCCAAATAAACAGTAACAATAATTCCGCGTTCTTCAGGTGTGTATCGCTCCATTGCTAATTATCAACTAATTCTCTATCTGTCAATCACAATGACACTCGACGCCACTTACAAAAATTATAGCATATTCACATTATAACAGTACTTTTGCCCCATTTTTGAACAATCAACTAAAAAAAGGATTTTTTTAAAATTTCCAAACCAATGTAACCCCAAATATCGAATGTCTAGTGGAGAAAATAAACTTGCTCTGCGCTCCCAGTACTCTCTGGGTCCTGACGGCCTGTCTGCCATTGTTTTGAAAATATGTGCACACATCTTGGCAAGCCTCTATCGGCCAAAAAATCATTTTCTCGGACGAGGCTCATTTTTGGCTCAGCGGCTATGTCAACAAGCAGAATTGCCATTATAGCAGCGAAAACAATCCACAAGTGTGTGGTCAAGCATCAATGCATCCACAAAGATTGACTGTTTGGTGCGGTTTATGGCATGACGGCATCATCGGATCTTATTTCTTCCGAAATGAGGAAGGAGACACGGTTACCGCCAATGGTCTCAGGTATACAGCGATATTAACCGACTTTCTGTGGTCAAAGTTCGACAACATCGATATATCCGAGCTGTGGTTCCAACTAGATGGCGCTATATGCCATACAAGCGACGCAACGCTCCAAGTTGTGAAGGAGAAATTTGGCGACTGGGTCATCTCACGGCGAGTGGCCGCCGTAATAATGTGATTTGACACCACTCGCTAATTGTTTTTTGCGGCTACGTAAAACCCTTAGTCTACTCTAACAAGCAAACCACTTTGGATGAGCTCGAGGCCAACATTCGATACGCTATTGTCGGAATGACATCGCATATATTGAACCGAGTCATCAAAAATTGGACCGACCGCTGGAAACACTGCCATCGAAGCCGAAGCGGCCATTGTGCTATTCCACACAAAATGGCATGAACGTAGCTCCAAAATAAAGCCAGAATCGATTTTATATCTCACACCGTTTTTGTTTTATTCATCAATGGCCGGTGATCACATGGGCGATGACAGGTAAAACAAAGATTTTAGTCTCACCGGAAGGTGTGGAGGTTTTCTGGTTTACGAGCATCCCACGGCTAGTGGAATGGCCAATACCCTTTTTGGACATGGTTTCCGAAATGGATTCAGATCCGGTATTATCAAAGGGACCTTCAAAATGATGTATGGGTCGATAAGATTTAGGTAGTTCAGTAGGTTTACGTTGTTTGGGATAAAAACTACGTTTTCCTCCCTCCAGGTTTGTGGGATGTGTCCCAGTTGAATACCTCAATAAGGCGGTTAAAATGGGAAGAATCTGGACGAGACCTTTTTGCATCGATGCTAGGAAGATTCCGTCTGATCCAGGTGCCTTATATGGTTTTAAATGGCCCATTTAACTTTGTTTGTGCTGAACTTAACATATTTCAAGATATGCTGTTGATTCTGTTGTTGTAGGATAAGCTTCTGGCTTCAGAATGGATGTATTGCGTGTGGTTTAAAAGAGTCGAGTCTGGGAAATGAACCTTAAGTGGGATTTTTTTTGGACTAGCTGTGAAAGTACATTTTCTCTTTATAACAGACCTAAGCTACTTGAAGAGTCCTATGAACATTTTGGAGACGCAAGATTTCCGACAGTTTCTGAGGTTTTCGCAATTCTTTCTCCACCAAGATCTTCTGGACTTTCTCAGTTCTTTATAGAAGTTAGTTAAAGCGGACTTGTTAAGAATTTTTCTCACCATTTTGTGAATTTGTTCAAGTTGAGGGTTCCACCATGGTACATACCTTTTAACCATATTGCGCTTCAACTTGAAACTGCATTTACTCGTAAATGATGAGATGATGGCTTCATTCAGCTGATCCGCTGCCTCATTTACGTCCCCAATGAACAGTAGAGGTGAAGGCAGTGAGACAGCTTTGGTAGCGAGATTTTCTTGAAAATTACTCCAGCTCGTGAGTTTACTCAAATAGTTAATTTTACCCTGTCCGATATTGCATCCTATATAGAATCTCATATGCATTTGGTCTGATAGGGATGCCTGATCTGACACATGTTGATGGATATGCCATCACACAGACACCAGGTAGCAAAACGTTGAACAGGTCATCAAATGGCAAAAACCTAAACAATCTCCCTGGTGAAATACCCAATTTCTCTGCAAAAGCCAAGAAGGCCTTTGAAGTTCGAGCCGCCTTTTTCCTCTACATTTTAGAAAAAGCTTGTAGATCACCGCAGAATCTGCAAATATCCGTATCTGTCAATTTGAGTCTCTTTGCGTGTTTCCGCAGGAGACAGTGTATTGTCTGGATTCCTATTGATGCCCTAAGTTTGTCCCTGTTTAATTTTATTAATTTCCTAGATATTTTGCGTCAAAAAGCAGGCAGAGAGCCTTGATACCCTATGTCCTTCAAGACGTGACCATCTTAGCTTGGCAGTCTTTGTGTTTTTTTCCTCCATTGTGCCGCTCACTATCCAAAGGGGTGGTTTCATGTTGGCCACCTCACTATTGTCGAGTAGCCCTCCTTTTCTTGCAAGCTCATCTGATGGTCCATTTCCTTTTAAAACCGTAGTGTCCTAGCCCCCTGAACAGTCTTATCCGGTTCTGACTTCATAGTGCCTTGAGCACTGTGCGACAGCCCCTGGCTTTATCAGAGTTGACGTTGGTTGATTCCATTGTCTTGAGTACGGCCCGTATATCGATATAGATAGCGATACCTCTTTCGGATACCGATTCCATCTGCATTAGACAGCCAGCACCTTTGATTGGAAAGTGATTGGTAGTCTTATAGACACTCTTAGTTCTGGGTCTTCTGAGAAGATACCAGAATCTGCTCCTTCCTCTGTTTTGGAGAAATCTTTGTTGTTGTCGCTGCTACACCAGATATTGTTGTGGCCATTGGCATCACATTCAAGAACGAGATGCCAACTGCGACGATGGCGCAGTTCCATCAGGTCCTGTACGAGAACAGAAGAAATATTGTAGCATCTATGTACGAGTATGTCCCCCGTGAAATGTGCTGAGGCGCACACGTACTCTTGCATTGCACGCTCTTGAGTTAGTTCGATGATCGCTGCCACTAAATCTATGGTGTTAAATCCTTGAATGAGAAGATATAGATGATCCATAAAGCAGCCCTTGTGCAAATTCTATGTTTTGCTCATTATTGTTGAGGCCAAATATCTTACCTACAATAGCCCAAAGTTCTTGAATCTTGGTTAAAGGTGTACATACATAGCCCCATTAGCAATGTTTCCCTTCAAAACATTGATTTTAGCCATCATTATTTGCGGCTATACGCGTAGTCCCGTGTGCGGCCCAGCTTGTTATCGCCCCACCAAGGGAGTCGCCCCTTCTCCTCAGCTGTGTTTTCTGCCGCTTGCCTCCTCGGTACAAGAACTCCACTTTTGGGTATATTCGCAGCAACTGGTTCTTGTGTTAATCGGCTATTTTGCCGCACTGTCATTTACAGCACAGATCATGTGGACGAGATCTTTCTCTTCCATTTTTTGAACGACTTTCCAGGTTCTGGTGTTAGAACCTGAGTTTTGTGCATCCGCCGCTACTTTACAGAAAGAACTCCCTTATGATGTGTGGTTTCGGAAATGAATCTTTCCTCCACTAACATCACGTTCAGAACGCATTCCTCCTTGATTTTAGAGAAATTACTCCTCAGCAAATTTGCAGTGGCTTCATTGGAACCTGACGTCGGTGTATGGGGGTCGTCGGATCGTGTTCGTTTGGCCTCTGTGCCATTGTTTTCGGTTTTCGCTATGACAATCTTCTTATTTCAAGGTTTGTTTGATACTTTTCGTCCCCAGAGGTCTTAATTTAATGTAGCCGGTAGATTTTTATGACATGTTCACACAACTTACGGCTTTTTGTCCTAACGGATGGTACACATAACTCAACCGATAGCATGCTATTTGTGCCTTCACAAAAAGTGTCTGAGTGTGAGTCGCTCAGAAGGGACGAACTCCCTTGCTTTCTTCTCATTTCATCGCCAGAGTTAGCAACAGACGTCCGATCGACAGTTTCTGCTGCAGTGAGCGCAGGTTCATAGCTAGAAATTGACACTTTTAAAGAGGCATCAGTCTCTAAAAGTACAACTTTTGATGTATCAATTATGATACCTACGAATAATCGGGATAAATACAATAGATCATCTAACAGCAGAGCCGTTCTGCTGAGAGGAAGGCTTTGTAATTAAATCGGGGGTAACCCGTATCCGAAATTCCTAAACAATAGACTAAGTACTCTTTTAGGCATGCACACCTTGGCGCTTGTTATTCCACGTGGTAGTTAGATTTTTTTTTAAAAGAGGTTAGCTCCTCTTTGTCGCTCATTTTTGCCGGTGTTATGCCATGTGCACAGGGAGAAAACCCTTCAATACTACAAGCCTGCAAGTGCACAAAGCATATGCAGTCTACAATACCAAAGCGTATTCTTAAGCCGTGAAATAACCACCGTTGCCCCCGTTCGCCAACAGAATAAGACTCATTGGCTACTGTTAGGGATCGTCCGATGACTTTACACTACAAATCCGCACCAGGCTTCAAAATGTGCTTACCTTTTGGATCAAATCTTATTTGACAAAGCGTCTTTTAAGATCTTCTGTTGCAGATTCCATTGAAGATACATCTGGTGTACCTCAAGGAAGTCACCTAGGCCCTGTGATATTTATATTGGCAATCAATGATGTAGATTTCATTATCAAAAAAGTCCCGCATTTCCATCTATGGAGATGATATGAAGATCAATGAGCACATCTCAACACCCTCTGACTTTCAAGCACTACAAGATGGTCTGCATAGCTTTTTAACCCCGGTGTAAACGACTTAACGTGTCCCATCACCTCCAATGTTTTATTGCATTGGCCTCTGTCACTTTACTACGCGATTTAGGTGTTATATGCTATAAAGAATTTAATTTCCAGGAGCATATTGATAATATTATTACCTAACTGTCGTTTAGGGATGGTCACATAAATTCTCTAAACCTTAAGTCACTAAATCCATTTACCTTACATTTGTTAAGCCCATACTAGAATATGCTAACCAAGTTTGGTCCTCTTACCACAAAAGCCACTCCAGGCGAATTGAAGCTACTCAACGGAGATTCATTCGACTTGCATTACGGGGTCTAACTTGGACAGATATCTATAACTTTTTTTTTTGTATTTTTTTTCATCTTTGTGTACCCTGCACACATCGCTGGCAGGGGAAGCTAGGGAGGGAAAAAAGAGTGATACCGATGTGCGTTGGTTTTAAATGTTTGCAAGTTATAGTGACAAGGAAATAAAGAGCTCGACAGGGCATTCCATAAACGGGTTGTACGGCTTAGGAAAGAATCATGATACTCGTATTTCAGAGTACGTCCGGATTGAGGGTATACTGATGAGCATTCTTATCGAGACGGGTGTTACGGTTAAAAGTAAGAAGGGGCGGAATGTCACTGGCAATTTTTGTGGATCACTGGTGGTGAAAATGGCGACATAACAAGGTGAGACAGGAGACATTACGTCTGTGTTCGAGGGTGTAGAATGACTGCGTAATATTATCATCATTTATTAGTTTTATCGCACTATCTAGCAAGTGCAAGGAGGTCTTAAGAGCACCAGACCAGATATGAGCATTGTACTCCAATTTCGGGCGGATAAACGCCTTATATATTGAGTATCTGGCCTCAAGACCTATGAAGGGGTGAAATATTTCTTAAATCGCCTGAGGAAACCTAGACTTTTCGCAGCATTTTTGGTGACACCGGTTGTCATTGACACACACACCGAGAATGGAAAGTTTATCGCTTTCGACGATGTAAGTGCCATTCATGGATAACGGCTGGGTGTTTCAATTTCGCTTTAGCAACAGCAAACAGCATTGTGTTTTGGAATCATGAAATTCTACTCTGTGGATAGTTCCCCAATTGGATGAGCTGTTAATATCGGATTAGAGGTAGCAGACAAGAGCTCATTGATGAGAACGAAAAAGAGTTTTGGAAACAGAACGGAGCCCTGGGGCACACCAGCATTTATTTTGTGAATATCAGATTTGAAACTATCCAAGACAACTTAAATTGATCGTTCCGAAAGGTAATTTCTAATCTATTGAAGGAGGGGGTCATCGAACCCAAAAACTCGGATTTTCGACAAAAGAGCCTGATGCCAAGCTCTGCCAAATGCCTTAGAAATATCAAGTGCAACTATCTTGCTTTCATCAGATTGGTATAGACTTTGGTTCCATTTTTTCGGTGAGACATGCCATCAGATCATTAGTGGACCAGTGTTGCTACGAAAACCGTGAAGCCTGTCATTGAGAAGTTTCCGTGTTTTGAGATATTTCATGAGCTGACGGCTTATCAGCGTTTCCACGACCTTGGAAAGAAATGACGCAAGTGAATGGTCTGTAGGAGGAGGGAGAAGAAGATTCGCGGATTTGTGAATGTTAAGATCTTTAAAAACTCTTGCTACTACACGAGTGCGAAAGTGTATTCGTCCCATTCAAGATTCACCACACTCAAGTGTAGGCAGAGAGAAAGCACAATCTGGAAGTGATTTTGTCCTTGTCCAAAGAGCTGACAGCTGGAATGTCATTGTAAATGAGCGTTAGTATGGAGCATGAAACAGATTTATGATATTCTTGGCAAATGACCAAAAGCTTTTACTACCTTTGGGACATTGCAGTATTTTTTGGCTCAGTTTTTAGTCGTATTAGAATTTTAGACGCTTAAGAAATACGTTGCAGTCATTCCTTGCTGGTTTTTTCGGTTTTTCTCTGTCGCGTTGGTCTTGTGGGATCGAAAAAGCATTTCACTGACCCTGGCAGCATCTTTATAGCTTGAGTCATACCATGCCTTTTATTTTGGTCTGATACTCTTAATCCGATAGGGCATAAAGGATCTCATTCCAAGGAGAATAGTGTCTATGATCATATCATCCACATCGTTATCGAGGAAATATAACGACCAGTTAAAATTACTAAAGAAGCTGTTAAGACCGCTACAGTTGGATTTCTCGGTTCTTTTAGGAATTTTTCTTTAACTGTGTGCTCGGTGTACGAGAAATTGGCTTATATGACACAATGGTCTGACGAGCCTAGAGGGGAGAGTACTTTAACGGTGTAAAATACTTATCAGGGTGAGAAGTTGAAAACAAGTCCAGGGTATTGGCGGTATGACTATCAACGTCTGGTATTCGCGTGGGCTCATTTACAACCTGTGTTAAGTTATTTTCCCCAGCAAAGATCTCAACACACTGTCCTTCGGGCGCTGTCTATCCAGAATGCCCGTAATAACGATTTCAGTATGAGGATACAGGGAAATAATTCTTTGTATGGAGTCAGACAGCGCATCAAACTCATTAAAGGTCGAACTGCTGTCCAGTTAGGAGCTTCGTAAATAAAGCAATAGTGGATAATTTGCTTACGGAGATGGAATTTTAACCACATGGAACTAAATTCCAAATTGGAACAGGGAGTACTTTATGGTGAAGTTCGGCATGCTACGTCGGATCGGACCGCGATGAGAAAAGAATGATGCCACTAGTTCGTAGCCAGGTTGCTTCTGATCAGAGTGATCTTAGAACCGCGGGGATCTACCTGTTTTTCACTAAGTGCCACAATAGCTGGTCTAAATTTGCAGACGTAGACGTATTCACAAAAGTGATTACTTTTTAGCCCGCGTATATTTACTAAGTCCACTCTAATTTCCCGTGTAATTACAAATTAAAAAACACAAAAGACACAAACACCGACGATGCTAAGCCAGGCTGCAGCTTGAAAATTCTGGTTTACCGAATCAGATCGTTGTGGGTGTTAAGCTCTTACAACAAAATGAAACAGTGCACCAACATAATTGACACTCGCAGCCTGCTATTCATCAGTTGTTACATGCACTCAGTCACTGTCTTTGCTGCATAACAGAGTTATACAGTAACGGCAGTGGCCGAGTCCGAACAACAGAACTCCGACCAGGGTCAGGAGATGTGGGAGTGCCTGCTCTATGATTGTGTTTATTTAATTATTTTTTTTTTCAGATTCACCGGACCACGCCACTAATTTTTTGCACAATTTTTGTGAATTTTTCAATCGCACCCGTGGTTGGAATGTGCAGTGTTTTTTTGTTTTTAATAATTTGTTGTTGTTTTGTATTTTTTTTTTGCTCAAAACCATGTTCACTCGTCGGAGGTTAGCTCTACACTGCCACCGTATAATGACCCTTTAAATTTTATAAATGTTCAGCCCCTCAAAAAAGGACTTCTTAGTGGTTGTATTGACCGCCCTACCCTACTCTAAATGATATCCATCAATACTAATCCACGCAACCTTAAGTCTGTAACCCTCTTCCACATCAACTTTCATCGAACCGATTACGGCATAACGAACTTTTGACCAGAATGCTGCGAACAACATAATTAATGGGTTCGACTTCAACATCAACAAAACCAGTCTTCCAATTCCCTCTCCCAAGCTCCATGACCCCGCAGTTTTTAAGTCATATTAATGTTACTTTTAAGTTTTGTTTTTAATTGTTTGTATTAAGCATCAGTAAACTGTCCGGGATTGACCCTTACCTCAATCAATCAGAAACTGTCGTATCTGTGGTATACTGTATGCACGCCAATCAGGACAGAACCTCAGCTATAATATAATTTTGGAAAAGAAAGGAAACATTTCGCAATAATGGGCTACTCTGTTCAACATGACTTGTGACATACCCCATTTAGTCCTTTTAGAAATTTCCAGAGTTCAGTATCGCCCCCACTTTTCAGAAAATTGATTCAGGACGAAATCACTGAGATTGCCTGCTGAGAAGCCGATTGTGGATAGCAATGCTGCAGATTTTTGGTCGTAGTAAACGTCCGATGCATAGTCTCATCAATGTCGATTGTACTGTACATCTCGTAAAGTTGAACTAAAGTCAGCTCAAACAAGAACCTCAGCCTCAGCAATTGTAACTAAGAGGTACATATTTTCGGTACCATGACCTATAAAGGCTGGGGTAAGATAGGAGTTCTACCGATGATCAGAAAATGGTCGCCGGACTCTTGAAACAGCACCTGCGCCTGCAAAAATTGCTCCCCGATAAGCAACAAGCTGGAGGGATTGACAACTTTACTTGCGTTTGCACTTAAGGCTAAAAGCCTTTATTTAGATGTTAGCATTTACGACTTAGGTTTAATGGATCTTTAGATTCGGAAGCATTCATTCCTTCCTATCATCTATAAGTACGAGCCGAAAGTGTTAGAGATTAAGTTAGGAACAGCTGGATTAAATAGGGTTTAGTTGGCTGATGCTTCCACAAGTTTTGATATTAGGAACCGACTTTTGGATTCCGGTAGGCATTTAACCGGGTTTGTGATCAGGCGAGAGGAGGTTTCCGATTCCTGCTCTTCCTGAGTTGGATGACGGAAAGAGCTAGCAACTGACGTAGGCGTTGGAAAAGAGTAGAACGTTGCCTGAACTTATCTGGTAGAACATAAATGGTATCCCTTGCAGTTCAGGGTCATATTAATAGGAAATTAGAAGAGGTGCTCAAAGATGTCAGAGTTGGGAAGCCTTGTAGTCATTGCGCCTCGCTAATTGTCATGATTTAGAAGAAGGGCGAATCATTTACGTTTAGACAACAGAAAGTTGAATAATGTTACGGAGAGTAATGCTTACTCACTTCCCTATATTTCAGTGACTTTGATCAAAGTCTGGGATACAAAGCACCTGTCATCGTTAGATTTAAATCCACATACTGGCAAATTCTCACCGAGCAAAAGTTCCGCCTTTACTGTACTTAATCGTGAACTTTTTCAACTGTTTTTCGGGCTGCAAAACGCACCAGCAACATGACAAAGGTTTATTGACACGTTGCTTGATACCGATTTGTAATCATACGTGTCCGCATATGCGTTCCTCGATAGCATTGCTATTGCTATTGTTATGAATAACTTCCAGCAATACCTGGAAATGCTGGAGGAAGTTTCTAAACGGTAGAGCATTGCAGGCCTTAAAGTTAGTAAGGAAAGTTCAATTCTGTAGATCTCAATTACAATTGTTTGAGTCCATAGGTGTTCATCGAATTCGAAAAGACGTTCGGCAGTCTCAATAGAGAATTTATCTGGCTTGCTTTGTGCAGGAGGGGCATCCAAGATAAATTGATTGCTATTATCAAGGCTACAAACGAGTATGATGGATCCAAATGTTACGTTCTGCCTAAAGGAAGGTTGTCAGCGGAATTTGAAATCCAAAATGGGGTTAGGCAGGGCTGTGTACTGTAGCCAATACTGTTCCTGTTAGTGATAAGTGATGTGCTGCATACAGCTTTGCCAACTGGAAATGGAAGAATTCAGTGAACTTCTGCAATCACACCTCAAACATCTGGACTATGCGGACGATGTATGCTTACTCTCTCATACGATCATGGAGCTCCATCAAATGACAACAATGGTGGAGAGTGAAGCTGAAATCGTTGGATCAGCCTTGAAACTTCCTCATCTAGCCAAGTAGAGATTTCTGGACTATTAGCAGAGATTGTAGGGAATTTTCAATATCTTGGGAGTATTGTCTCTACTGATGGCTGGACCGACGATATATAATCAGCCGAATCGGGAAAGCAAAGGCTGCGTTCGGAATGCTGGGCAAAATATGGAGAAACAGCTCCAAAATATGGCGGTAGCTCTGGATTACCTACTGTAGAATTGACGCCAGTATATGCCTGTTCGTCGGGGCTACGACGTGAGTCTTTAGGTGATGAGTTAATGGTTGTTGTTGTTGAAGGAGCAACAGTAACTGGTGTTGATGCCTTTTTTTTTTAAGCCTCGTCGTTTGGTATATTTTTGATGGTGTAACATTTACTGGGATTGCATCCTTACTAGACTCTGATACATCGCTGAGGATTGTTGTGGTTGTTGTGGCGGTACCATTCAACTCATGCGATGGAGGAGTCCTATTATTTGCTGGAGTTCCAACACTACTAGTAACTCCAATGCTCTAGGAGTGATTTGAATTTGATCCAGTGAGATCGAGAGTAGTTGGCTCATTTTTGATAACTACGCAATCAATACTTGGTTGTGGCATTTCAAGCGGGTGCCGGGGATTATTTGTTGCGCGACTGACCGTCGAGTGCGTGCTCGGTGATATGGATTGGGGTGTCTGAGGAGGAGGTTGGCGTGGGAATTTTCATACCACCCGATGGAGAAGAGTGGTGATTATGAGCAGTTAAACACATCAAAATTGATGAAGATTATTGATATGCTGCAGATGGTGCCATTGAGCTGACCGCATGCAACGAAGTATGATGAGCGGGATGATGAGTTTGCTGAGCATTTATACTGTGCGAGGAGTGTAATAATTGTGGCATCAGATGCTTACCAGCAGAGCTTTGTGTAAGACTTAAGCTACCATGTGGTGAACTATTTGTAGACACATGCGAAAGTGGTGTCCAATGCGGTGGCAACTGATGAGCAGCTGTAATCGGTGGATAATGGGGTGACATATGAGGATGATACAAATTCAATCCATGGTGAGATAGACCCAAGGCCGCTGCTGAATAACTTGGATGGGCAAATCCAGCGCCAGGATGACCTAATCCGAGACCTGATGTTTGTAGATGAGGTGGTATATTTGGTCCATGTTGGAGATTGGCTGCTGGAATGACATTGAGGGCAAACCATGTATGCCAACCTGAGGCGGACGTAGACTTAAGCCAATATGTGGCAATATTGGCCCAATTAAATTCCTATTCAATAGGATATATTGCGCTGGAATAGTAATATGATGCGGATATATGTAATACGCTCACGTTCCCTAGCCTCACGTTTTTTTTCACGCACCTCACATTCGCGAGCATCTTTTTCTTTTTGCTCTTTTTCGCGTTGCCCTTTCTCACGTTGTTCACGTTCTCGCTGTTCTTTTTCTCGTGGATCGCGTTCTCTTTGCTCTCGCAGTTCACATTCCATTTCTCTCTGAATTTCACGGTCACGGTCTTCTTCACGAGCAATTCAAGGTCTATGTTCCTCTTCTAATTTCATTCGTTCATGCTGGATGGGTACACTTACATATAAACGGATATAGATGCGATGAGTACGGCGATGGTAACGGACCGTACAATGAATGTGCGTGTCGATGCGAATAATGTATACCCGTACGCAACAATTGATGACGTTGATCGAATAAGAACTGTTCCGGTAGACCTGCTGGATTAAATATAACGCCAGGTGGCATACCAGGCAACCCAGTGAATGTAGCATAAGCATCTAGAGGAAATGAACTCGCTGGATGCATAAGACGTTCATCAGACCGATATGGTTGGAAGCCGCTACGAGTCAACAACTCTGGCTACAGAGCTGATGTTGGACCTGAATTCATGCGAGCAACCTTTTCTGCCGGTTGAGGCGATGGTGCTGATCGTTTCTTCACTACACATCTATCATCTGAATTACTGCCTAAATTATTTGCCAAAGGAGTAGGTTCTCCTGTTCTGAGTCAGACCGCTCTTTAGAGTCTGGTAAAAGAAACAATGTCACATTTTAAAGAATTTTTGTTCCACCAGACAACCTACGGATAGGAAACTGGTCTTATAGATCCAAATGACCCTCCTGGTGGACAACGCTGGAAAGTGCTGGAAATCCAGTAGATTTTCGATGTACGATGTACGCTCCAAAGAAGCTTGTTGTCCATAATGATACGTATATATTTAGCTTCGTTATGGCCAGATCATCAGCTTCGTCCTTCTATTGTATGTAATAAAGAGAACAACATCACTTTTGATGGAATTAGCCCGCGCTTTAGAGCAGACAGCAAGCGGATACTACAGCGACATTACGTGCATATGCCTGAGCTAAGATGTTAGAACCAGTGAGGCCCTGAAACAGTCGCCCAATATGCACTATATGAGAGTAGACAGGACGTTGCTTTGCGAACAAATTGTGGCCGCATCCGGCATATCCAGTAAATCCACAAAACTACTGTCTTGTCTACGCCATGGTGTCTATCCAAGCACGTTGTCCAGAGTTAGTCAATAAAAATGTCAATTCTACGCAGTCTCGCAGGACATTCCGCATTGGACAGAGGATGCATTTGCAATGCGGTTTCGCGCACATGAAACTCGAACGTTCTATACATAAAGGAAGCCAGTCTAATTGGACTGAAGTTGCCGTCGAGCGTGTTGCCCATTCTCAGATTTTTGGGATAAAGACAACTCCTTCTGTTAGTAGCATAACCGGATATATGTATCTCATCGCTGCCAGGTGTCTTGAAGCCATCAAAGGGACGAACAGCGTATTTGTTGGCCTCATTCGCCACCAGAATCGATGACAGATACCAAGTAGGTCAGGTTGTGTTATTCAGCTCACTTGGAGCACCGGTAATAACCTGATTCTGGTCAGATTAGCGAATTTTTCATTTCTGGGATATTTCAGAACACTGGTGTGGATTTCAAGCAGAAAACTCTGGCTCAGCGTATGGAGATGGTGAAGAAGGCGAAGTTATGTTGGAATTGTTGGCGAGCTGATCATCGATCTAACCAGTGTACACCAGCATATACATGCTCCAAATGCCAACAAAATCATCACACGATGCTGCATGATGGCGTGCTATCTACATTGGGCAAGGTAAGCTCTTATCACACTCAGACTAATACATCTATTCCACCAGATCTATCAAATGAGGATATACCACGGGGCCAGCTGGCACCTGTATTACTCGCCACTGCTCTGGTGGGTATTAGATCTGCTATTGGACACTTTCTACAGCTACGAGCGCTGTTAGATAGCGGATCACAAGCATCGTTCATTAGCGAGTATGCCGTACAGCAACTGCATCTTCGACGAACTAAGATCTCGGTCCCTGTGACTGGCGTTGGAGGTGTTATGGTAGGCCGGGCGACGAGTCTGGTCCAAATTGTTATAAGTTCTCTTAAGCAGCCAGAGTTCCACATCGATAGCACTGCACTGGTGCTTCCGCGACTGGGTCATTTACTGCCGTCTAGACAGCTGGATTTAGCACAATTTCGCCCGTTCTTGGGTCTGGGACTGGCGGACCCCAACTTCACTTAGCCTGGGGCAATCGATCTCGTTCTAGTCGCTGATGTCTACGGTTCAATACTGCAAGAGGGGATCAAACAAGTAAACCCATGTGCTCCTGTAGCACAAAAAACACAACTAGGGTGGGTGGTTTATGGGCGCTTGCCACCAACAACGTCTCTAGAGCTGACCACCACCACAGGTGCGTTAAGTGCACCTGATCTTGATGAATTGTTGCAAGACCTGTGGCAGTTCCATGAACAAGAAGATATTCAGATCTCATCCCAGATGTCCCAAGATGAAGTACACTGCGAGAAATTTTATGAACACACAGTTCGTCGAACTACATCTGGACGATACATCATACGCTATCTATTCAAGGCTACCTTCAAGCCAGAACATTTAGGCGAAACGAGGTCGGATGCATTCAAGCTCTTTCGCTCTCTCGAAAGGTGATTGGAGAAAGAAGTAAACCTAAAAGGATTGTATGAGGATTTCATGGCTGAATATCAGAATCTTGGCCATATGGAACTTGTGGAAGAAGACATCGAGCCGAACCGTGTCTGTTATATACCTCATCATGGGGTCTATAAGGATGCCAGCACCACGACCAAGCTAAGAACGGTTTTCAATGCATCGAAGAAAACCAAATCAGGTATGTCACTCAATGATTGCCTACATGTGGGACCTAAGCTGCAGAACGATCTGTCCAGTATATTGCTAAGGTGGCGAACTCATCGAATTGGTTTCATTGCCGATATAGAAAAATGCTATCGTCAGATTCTTGTCGATCAGAGCGATACGGACATACAGCGGATATTTTGGAAGGACAGGGATGGGGTCCCTGCTGTCTACCGATTGCTAACTTTGACGTACGGATTGGACTGTTCTTCGTATCTCGCAATAAAAACACTTCATACATTGGCCAAGGACGAAGAAGCAGACTTTCCAAAAGCAGCGCAGATACTGAAGCAGTCGTTCTACATGGATGATTGTCTGCATGGGACGAATGCCGTGGACGAGGCTCTAATTCTTCGGGAGCAGCAAATGCTTCAGCGAGTGGAACTCTAATTCGTAAACTTTTCTCCAAAGCCTCCCAGACAACTTGGTTGGTTGCGCCGAACGTTCTCTGCGACCTGGATGCAGATCGGACCACTAAGGCTCTAGGAATCTATTGGTGCTGTCAGACCGATCATATTAGGTACCAGGTCAATATCACACCAGCCATAGGAACAATTACAAAACGTCAACAGCTGTCCGATATAGCCAAAATCTACGACCCCTCATGCCTATTGGCGCCAATTATAGTTATTGGGAAAATCGTCTGTCAACAGCTCTAGCTTGGAGGTTGCGGATGTGATGAAGCCATACCTGAACCACTTCAACAGGACTGGTTTAAGTTTCGAGCAGAGCTTTCGCTGATTGAAAACATCAAAATTCGAAGGTAGGTTTTCACATCCCCAGATGATTGCAACGTATAGTTACATGTGTCCGCTGACGCATCGTCCGTCGCCTATGCTGTTGTGGCCTACCTAACGGTGAAATCTCGAGAAGCTGGGACCAGAGTATTGATTTTAATGGCCAAGTCAAAAGTTGCCCCGCTAAAGAAAATAACGATTCCCTGCTTGGAGCTCAACGGTGCTCTGCTTGCAGCTAAAGTGTGTGCAAAGGTGACAGAGGCGCTAAATATTAAGTCACTTCAAACTTTCTGCTGGTCCGACTCTAGGACTACTCTGAGTTGGATCAAATCTCATCCAGGTAAACATAAACAGCACATCGCTAATCGCATAAATAAAATACAAGGGCTAACTGCAGTTGACTGCTGGAGGTATGTACCATCGGTGAGCAACCCAGCTGAAATTGCCACCCGCGGCTTGTACCCCTCACAACTTGAACTGTGTGACTTGTGGTGGCTTGGACCAAGTTGGCTGGTGGAAAATGACGATAAGTGGCCTGGTCACTGCCCTCCTTGCTACTTCGAAACCTGAAGGACTGGTACAACAAGAAGAACACGAAATGTTGAGGAGATATTCCCGTTTGGACCAGCTCGTTGCTGTTACCGCTTGGTGTCGGCGGTTTGCAGATGCCACTAGGGGAAATCCCCATGAAACCTCAAATTGGTGCACTGCCAAAGAACGAAGAGACGCCTTACAATTCTGGATAAGGTACGTTCAACATATGGTATATATTTTATTAAAGAAATTTCTTGTTTTTCTCGAGGCGAACCCGTTCCTGTGAGCAGTAAGATTCGTAAATTGAATCTATCTTTAAACGCTGAAGGCATCCTAAGACTGGACGGGAGGCTGAAGAATGCATCGGTACCGGAATCTGATTGCTCATGCCCACAAATTCACCTTGCATGGCGGTACTCAAGCTACCCTGCACTTTATCCGACGACGGTATTAGATAGTTGATGCCCGGTGCTCTATTGGTAAATATATTCGTCGATGCGTCCGGTGCTTTCGGCAGAAGCAAACTGTTCCTAGTCAACTAATTGGCAGCCTACCATCTCCCCGCTGTTCGCCATCACCAGCATTTTTTCATTGTGGTCTGGATTATGGCGGTCCCTATCAAATTCGTGCTTCCAAGGGTCGCGGCCATCGCACATACAAAGGTTACATAGCTTTGTTTGTGTGCTTCAGTATAAGAGCTATACACCTGGATCTGGTCGGGGACATGAGCACGGAGTGCTTTCTTGCCGCTCTTCGACGGTCTTTTGCGCAACGCGGATATAGCTCGGATATTTATAGCGATTGCGCTACAACATTTGTTGGTGCTAACAGAATCTGGAGACAAGAATTATCCGAGTATTGCAAGCAGGTTGAGATTGCAGCTCAAGAATTTGCCAGCCGAGGAGTTACATGGCACTTTATTCCTCCAGGTGCCCTGAACTTCGGAGACATCTAGGAGGCCGGCATAAAGTCTGTCAAACATCATCTAAAACGGACAATCGGCAACACGATAATGACCTTTGAAGAATACTACACGGTGCTCAAGCAGATTGAAGGCGTTCTCAACTCAAGACCTCTAACTGCGATGTCTGATAACCCAACGGATCTACTGGCGCTAACACCAGGGCACATTTTGGTTGGACGTGCGATCAACTCAGTTCCCGAGCCCAATTTACTTGATACTAATACCTACCAATCGCCTGACTAGATGGAAGCAGTTACAGCAGATGCATCAAGACTTCTAGAAGTGCTGGAGCTGTGAGTATCTTCATGAGCTTCAAGTCAGATCCAAGTGGCAACAAGCGCAACGGAATCTTCGAGTGAACGAGCTCCCCCCTCACAATGGCCTCTCGGAAGAATTCTTGAAGTACATCCAGGATAGGACCATATTGTACGAGTGGCAACTATTCAGATTGGATCCTCAGTCTTCAAGCGATCAAGGTCTAAACTAGTGGTGCTTCCTGTCAACGATGCTAATGACGAGTTAAATGGTGGGTGGTGCTGATGCACTCTCCACTGTTCATTTATTTTTCGCCGCAGTACCTGGACGAGGTGGGCGGAATGTTCGAAAGTCGCCTCAGACCCTTAAGGTCTGAAGATAGTCGTATTTGGTATGACACTTCCGTATACTTATTACGCCTTTTTAATAGGCGCCTTTTTTCGCATTATTCATTGCACTAACCTTTTGACTTTTGTACTTTGCGCACGCATGTGCCTTTAACATAATAAATTACGATTTCGTTTGTCAATTGGCTGACTTTTTACTTCTTGTGGTTTCAGTTTAACAAGTGGGAATATTTTTTTTTTTTTGGTTAAAAAGAATGAAATTTCCTACAACGCAACTGACAACACTGGTTGGAGGAGTTTTTTTCCTTAAGGAAAGACAAGTGGATTAACTGAGATAGAAATTAACAGCAAGACACTCGGACAGTAAGCAGTCAACTGTAAAAGGGGATGTTGGCAAAGGAATGCCAAAGGACATGAATTAGAGGGATAAGTTTACCGAGCACAATAATTCATTTTATTTTATTTTTTTTTTGTTCATCTTCTTGGTTTTTCGGTTTCGGTTGCAGTTAATGTCGTCGTATCCTGTTGGAATACTTCCATCTGCCAGGAGTTTGTCATATATACATATATATGTATCTACTCGTAGTCGTATTGAATAGAGAAATCAGCGAACCTTACAACTTTATTCATTTCAACAAGGAAATGGTCAGAAGATACGGCAAACCATAGATTCACGAAGGAATTTCTTTAAAAGCCGAGTAGTAGTCCTCAGCGGTGGATTTGAGGATGGCAGGAGGGTAAATGATTACAAAGAAAGAACATGAAAAGGAGGGGTAAAAGCAATGACGTATGAAAGTTTTTATTGACTTTGTTGGTTGGCTATTTTGATCACGTGCCAGGAAAAATAAATTTAAACTCTGTGTGGCAGGACGATTGTCCCTAACCGCAATATTTCTTCGTTCTTTCGATTTTTTTTTTCCTTGTCCACATCTCCTTCTTCTTTTAAGGATATTTATTTGCCACAATTGCCAAGAGAAAACTAATCCTCCACAAACAGGATACTAAGAAGCATTAATGTGCAGCCAAACGGACGTTCTTGGAATATTTCCACCTACAAGGCAGTAACATGAGAAATATCCCACAACGCAACTGACAACCACCAGGCCAACAACAAGGACAAACAAGCATTGAATCCTTGGCATTAATTAATTTTAAATGTGCGGAAGTATTTTGCAGGAGGTCTGTTTGTACAATAATAAGTCCTTAGGTGATACGTGTCTAGATGGAAGCCGAACATCTAAGGGAGAATGGAAAATGCTTTAAAGTTGTATGAGTCTTGTGAAGTCAGAGAAGAGCTCCAGCCACCTCGGTGGAAGTTAACTAGTGTGAACTGCTTCTGCATTGTAATCACCTGGAGATAAGGGAATGTAGTACAGACAAAGTATCCTTGTTGTATAAGTGTGTATGGAAAGTGCAGCAGTCGAATCAAAAACTCATTTATAGTTGTTTTGCTTTTGTTTACTCGTACTCGTACTTGTATTTTGGAACTCATCCAGGACGATGGCACATTAGACGAAGTTTTTGTTGATGTTCACTTCCAGTTTATGAATCACTTGAGATGGTTTTTGTTACGGATACTTTTTGTAGTAGATTGGGATGGGGTAGGTTTGGTGAGGATCATCAAATGTCCTTTAGGAAGGGTGTACTCGTATGTGCATTGAAGGTTTCAGGGAAATGGTGACTTTTTGTGTAATACAGGAAACGACCAACGTCGTTCATACGGTTCATGTCATTGGTCGTCATATGAACTGCATTCGTTATGAGCACAGAGGACAGTTGAAAGGGATTCAGGTAACCTTTGTGTACTTAATAATTTCTATTATACGAAGAAGCAGGTAGTTGTGGAATATAAAGGGTCTGCTGAAGCAGTATATTGGTATCATGATTCCAATTTAAAGGGAAATAAGTCGGAATTTGGAATTGATTGCCAGGACAAAAGCTGCATTTTCTATTAACGTCAATTTAATTTTTTTAGTAAACTTTTAATTTGGTTCGCTGAAATTCTGATCGTTAAAAGCGCAACACCATCTCCAACTTACCCATCTAACTGCCATCGGGAAAACTAATTTGCCAAGCTTTGGTTTGACAGAAGTAGTGCCCATTGCGTGTGATAGATGATTCTCATGGTCTCTCATTGCAGATGGTCTGAAATTCAGTCTCCGGGCATTGTGATCAGCTGCTAGACCAACACGCTAGCTAGCCATCAGATCTTAAAATCTTAGTCTCACGCCAGCAAATCGCAGCAGCCACATGAGGCTGAGGTATACATTGCCGGTGCTCAGCTGAAAGTTGAAGAAATGTACTACGAGGGCGGGTCAATACTTTTGGATTAAAACACAGATTTTTTGATAAAAAAATAATTTTATTTTTCAACGTAGTCTCCCTTGAGCTCTATACACTTTGTCCAACGCTTCTCCAATTTTTTTATCCCTTCCAAAAAAAATGATTTGTCGAGGTCCTCAAAATAGGCCTTTGTTTGCGAGATGACTTCATCATTGGAGTCAAATCTTTTTCCACCAAGCCATTTCTTCAGGTTTGGGAACAAGAAGTAGTCGCTCGGAGCCAAATCTGGAGAATAGGGTGGATGAGGGAGCAATTCATAGCCCAATTCATGGATTTTTGCCATGGCAACTGCACATGTGTGCACCCTTGCATTGTCTTGGTGGAAAAGAACTTTTTTCTTGGCCAAATGAGGTCGTTTTTTTTTCAAATCGTCATTGAATCGGTCCAATAAGTTGGCATAATATTCCCCATTGATTGTTCTTCCCTTTTGAAGGTAGTCAATGTGGATTATCCCGCGTGCATCCCAAAAAACAGTCGCCATAACTTTATTGGCTGACAAACCCACCTTGGCCTTCTTTGGCGCCGATTCACCCTTAGAAACCCACTGTTTTGACTGTTGTTTGTTCTCTGGTGTGTTCTGATGGATCCATGTTTCGTCCACGGTTACAAAACGGCGCAAAAACTCCTCGCCAAACCTTCCTGTGAAGTTGTTACACGATTGCGTTTGTGGTCGACTGTGAGCAAACGCGGCACCCATCTTGCGGAAAGCTTTCTCATGCCCAAGTGATCATTCAAAATTGAAACCACTGAGCCATGCGAGATCCCTACGGCTTCCACAATCTCTCGCACTTTCAATCTTCGGTCGGCCAACACCATATCGTGAATTTTTTCGATTGTTTCGGGTGTAGAGACCTCAACTGGGCGTCCAGGACGTTCGGCATCTTCAGTGCTTGTACGGCCACAACGAAATTCAGTGAACCACTTTTTTACCATTGAAATCGATGGTGCAGAGTCCCCATAGTATTTATCAAGCTTAGCCTTGGTCTCGGTAATGGTTTTTTTTCGCAAGAAGTAATGCTTAATAAGCACACGAAACTCACTTTTTTCCATTTTCTCCTCAAATTAGTGAGTAGTCTGATAAAAATAGCTGTCAAACACAAACTAACTAACGCAGCAAGTTTTGACAGGAGTCAACTGACAGATGCCTGTTGACAGGAGCAGTGTTGCTGTTTCAGTAAAGAGGTCAGAAATTCAAAAAGTCACGGACTTATTGACGTATTTTGCACAGGGACATGTCCGCAAGGCATTTCCAATAACTCGGAACAACCAGCAACCACAGTAGCCATCTTCGCAGTGCAAGCCGTCACAGCTGTATCTACTGCTACCTATTCATGTTATATACGACTGTGCGGGGCTGCAACCAAAAAGTGTTGTCAAGCAGTGCGGGTCTATCATGATGTCTGTATCTTAGTACCACGATCCATGTTTCGAAACCTCATTCTTCGAAGCTGACAAGCTCGACTCATCCAGCGCTTAAAAGCAACACCAGTGAAGCTAAGTATTTTTGGTGATATCCAGGATAACAATTTTTCTGGACTTTTGTACGTCGAATGATTCTAAGGGGCTGCCGGCTTTCGGGCATTGTAAAGGAGTTTTTCGCAAGAAATAGGGAGGTAAAAGTTAAGATGACCCTTTGGACCTACATGGTTATGATAAGACAAATTGTAACCTATGCGTTGGTTATTACTGGAACAAGCGTTTACGGAAATGCATCGCTGTTGATTTTACCAGACTCCAAAGAACTGTCTGACCTGCCTGCATGAGTTTTTTTTTTCGCAGAATGACTAACTTTGCTCTGTGCGCACTGCTGAATCTGCTTTGCTGTGGTTGAGATAGTGGGGACCAGTACTGTAAATAGTCACTTTGTCACCAAAGGGTTAACTAGAAATTGGGGTTAAAGGAACATACAAGGTGTTGAAAAGTATTATTATGAAAGCTAATTCTTACTATTGCCCCATATCTGGCAATACCATCGCTAGTTAACATAGTCATTGCAATGTCAAGCTTCTGTCAGAATTTTTTGTAATAAAACGTGTTTTAAGCAAGAGGTTACGTTTCTGTCATTTCGCTTCTTCTCAAGTTCTCAAAAAAGAAAAAACCTTCTTCCAAACAGTGGCATCCCTTGCGGGGAACCTGATTCTTGTGTTAAAAATATTCGTGCTTCTTAGTAAAAAGGTTTTTTTCAAAGAACAATGGCGCTGGCTAAGGAAGAATCTATTTCGAAGCTAATTTGTAACTTCTCATCTAATTCACAAAAAGTTGCCAGGGCGAAGCTGACAAAAGGGTACTTCGTGGGCAGAAGAAAACTCCTGGACGACAAGTGGAGCAAATTCAGTGATGCCCATGATTGCATCTCTTCAACAGAGGTAACAGAAGATAATGAAAAGGATCTTCAGTGGTGTCTATCGGATGAGCATTTTGCCAAAATTTAATCTGCGTATTGCGAACCCTTAGGAGAACTCAATGATCTCATAGACGAGCTGTCCACGACTGCGTATAATACCATAGGTATGTCCCATTCAACACCGACCCGTCCCATTATAAGCGGGGGCAGTGGCAGAACTTCAAAGACATGTTTACCAGCTCTGTAATCAATGATACATTGCTCTCCACTGTGCAACGATTAAATTATCTCAATTGAAGCCTTCATGTTAGTGCTGCGAGTGTGTTAAAAAATATTCCGTTTAAAGATGGCAACTTTCAGACGGCTTGGGACCGATATGACAACAAGCGTAGGCTACCGAATCGTCTCGGGGCTTACGTCAGATTCTTGATGGACTGAAGCTGTTCGGGCTCTGAAGAAACTAGGGCGGCCAACCGACCAGTGGTTAATTTTGCATGCGAGAGAAAAACTGGATCCTGTCATAATTAAAGACTGGGAAACTTTACTTAATGGCCCGAATTCTATTCCCACGTAAGCAGCATCTGGAAAAGTTTTTGGACAACCGCCTTCAAGGACTGAATACAATGGCTGCATACTCTCGGCAAAATCTAAGGGAAGTCAACACAAAACCATCCAAATCACAACCGTTCCACAGCCATCAAGCAAATGTCAATCGATGTCCAAGTTGCTTTGGTAAGCATGTTCTAATGTTTTGTCCTGATTTCAGGAAACAAACCCCAGCATAGAGACTAACCATACACAACAGCACAGCCCATCGGACTTTACCTACTTAAGATGTCACCAAAACCACCACACAATGTTGCACGACAGCATCCAGGTTCAAGAGCCTTGAATCTGTCGATGAAAATTCACTTGCGCAGCTAGAACCGGTTCTGCTGGCTATAGCTCAAATTGGAGTACTATCTCCTACTGGACATCATTTAAAACTTTGAGCTCTTTCGGACTGCGGTTCCCAAGCTTCATTTATTAGTGTCGCTTCTGGGGTTGGGGGATCGAGCGTTGGTAAATCGACAGATCTGGTCGATATCTCTATGAACTCTCTCAGAGACCCTGATTTCAACAATGATTGCAATGCACTACTTTTACCACCCATGGGTCATCTCATGCCCACTATGCGAATTGACACCAAACCATTTTCTGAATTGTTGGATCTTGATTTGGCTGATCCAAAATTTCATGAGCCCTGATAGAGCCATCATCGTAATTCTGGGAGCTGATCTTTATGGCTCTTTTCAACATGGGAAAATTATGCAATTATCTGCTGGTGCTCCTGTACCACAACGTACCCATTTAGGATGGGTCATCTACGGCCGCTTACCCGAAATTCGCTCTCACAAAATTGATAGCATTGTTTGTGGTTTGCCACGTCTGGGGATGAATCTTCTGAGGGCAGCTAAAAATGCAGAAAATGAAAGATCGGTCGAGAGCTCTAAGTGAACTGCTTTAACTGTAGGTGCTCTTCCATGAATGCTAGAATGAACATAAAAGGGCCCACAAAAATCTACTTCAGTTGCAGCAAAAGGGTCTAGATGATTGAACACATTGATGAGGCGAATTTCCCTGGAGTTGATGGATAACATTTGGGCGAGCCCTGAAACAACGCATTTGTTGATGACTTTTCTCACTGTGTGTTTGCCTCCGTTTGGCCAAAACTTCATTTTCAGCGCGGCTAATAAAGATTGGGCTCCTGCGTGCATGTTTTTAATATGAAAATGATTTATTATCGTTGATGGCCGAATGATAACCGTTTGTAATCCTCATTGAACTTCCTTTGCTGTATCATCCGTGGCATATACTATAATCCAATATCCAGTTCTAGAGCAGTCAAATGGCCCTTTCTACGATTGTCATTTTTAGTTGCAGCATTACTCCAAAATTGGTAGACATAGGCAAACGTTCGAATAAATTTGTTGAATGAATTCAAAAATTTGCAACTTGTAGATAGATCCTCAATTTGAATAGCGGAGAGCAAAATTACTGCTTTAATCTTACGTTTTTCTGGAAAATGTTCTTAATGTTTGGTCAATACTGGCCAAGTTTCTTAATCGTCAAACAGAAATATTGGTCCTGAAGTCCAAATCGAAAATCCCAGCAATTCTTCGGGATACACCCCACGTGATAAAAGGTCCGCTGGATTGAATTTCGTTGGAACGTGACGCCATACAATGTTTTCCGATAGATTTTGAATTTTAGCTGCCCTGTTGGAAACAAAGGTATTCGACGTACAGGCATCAGATTGCAGACAGTGGATTCACTCCAGCAAAATATTTTGCATTCTCCTAATCCTGTTTTTGAAAGGCAATACGCCTACGCAAATCAAAAATAAGTTGGACTCTGTGTATGGGGACTCTGCACCATCATTTACCACAGTGAAATTTTAAGCGGCTGAATGTAAACGTGGCCGCAAGAGCTTGGGAGATGATGAACGTTCGGGACGTCCAAAAACTGCAACCACTGACGATAACATTGCTAAAGTTTATCAAATTGTATTAGACTACTGTCGAATTAAAGTTAGAGAGATAGTTCATAGAGGTTATGAAAATGTCCAAAGAACGTGTTTGTTACATATTAAATCAAGATTTAGGCATGAGAAAACTGTCCGCGCGTTGGGTGCCGCGTTTGCTTACGTTGGACCAAAAACGTGTTGGAATGAACATTGCCAACGCTCTGTTGGCGCAGTTTAGGTGCAATAAATCTGAGTTTTGGCGCCCATTAATTACTGTAGATGAAACTTGGATACACCATTATACGCCCGAAACAAAAATTCAGTCAAAACAGTGGACTGCAAAGGGCGAACCGGCTCCAAAAGCAGCAAAAACTGTTTTTTCGGCTGGGAAAGTGATGGCGACTGTTTTTTGGGATAGTAAAGGAGTTATCTTAATCGATTATCCTTAAAAAGGAAAAACCATTACAGGAGCATACTACGCATCATTACTTGCCAAGCTGAAGGCCGAAATTGCGGAAAAATGGCCACATTTGCAGAAAATAAAAATCCTGTTTCACCAAATCTTCATAGTTCATAGACACTATGAACCCGTTGCTCATAGTAGTGTGAGATTCTTACTTAACTAAGTTACCTTATTAAGTATCAAGTAGTTTCCGTTTCAAATAACGTTCGCGTGGGGCAGGTAGCTCTCTAACAAAAGCACCTGCTAGTACCGTTATTATATGCGGATAGTCCTTATCGCGCCAGATCGAATGGTCTCATTCTTTGTAATCGACGCACTAAGTTTGTCTCGTCCAGAATTTCGAGTATTTTATTATTACAATGACCATGAAAACGAATATGGAGTTTGCGAGCAAAGTTCATTATTTCGTCCTCGACGGTAACTATTCCTAAGCCCCAAAGTTGTATACCGTACGTCCAAACAGGTTTAAGCACTTGCTTATAGATGAGCAGTTTGTTATGTATGCTTAACTTGGACTGTTTTCCTAGTAGCCAGTACATTTGTCTGAATTTATTTTCAAGTTCATCACGTTTCTTCTTAACATGCGGCTTCCATTTCAGTTTTACATCTAGTGTCATTCCTAGATACTTTGCTTCATTTGCATATGGTATTTCTACCGAGTTAATGAAAATGGGAAGGCTGTTTATTTTCCGGTAAGTAAAATTAACATGAGTAGATTTGGTCTCATTGAGAACAATTCGCCATATCTGTGTCCATTCGTAGATTTTATCCAAAGCCGTTTGTAGCTTTCCAGTAGCTAACTCGACTGAAGTATTTGTAGCTGGTATCGCCGTGTCGTCCGCGAACGGGGCTACTATGGTACCTGATTCTTCCGGTGTGTCTCGAGTATAGAGTAAAAACAATATTGGTCCAAGTACACTTCCTTGCGGAACTCCAGCAGCTATCTCTTTAAATTCCGAGTATTCGGTGCCATGTTTAACACGAAAAATTCTGTTTTCCAGGTAAGATTTCAGAGTCGTATGCAGCTCTCTCGGAAGAGCCTGGCTTAGCTTAAAATTTAGGCCTTCGTGCCATACCTTATCGAAGGCTTGAGACAGGCCAAGAAACACGCTAGAACATATCTTTTTCCCCTCTAAGGCTTTCTCAATTTCATTCCTAATTCTAAAAACCTGGTCAATTGTGGAGTGCTTAGTTCTAAAACCGAATTGATGTTCAGGAATTAGACGTCTCTCTTCAATGATCGGTTGCAAGCGCTTCAATAGGAGTTTTTCAAATATTTTAGATATTATCGGCAGAAGCGATATGGGTCTGTAGGACTTTTTTTCATTTAGAGATTTGCCTGGTTTCGGGACCATTATATCTTTCCATTGGCTTGGAAGGTTTAATAGTCTTACCGCGGCATTTATAAATTGGAGCAGTTTGATCAGGGCTTTACTTGGCAGCTCCTTGAGAATTTGAGCAGTTATTAAATCATAACCAGGGGCTTTGTTATTTTTCAATTTTTTAATTGCTTGGTTGAGTTCTCGTAGCGACACTGTCAGTTTTTTTTTTTTCAGTTTATATGCATTTTTATTCTCAATCATTAATGAATTCTTACATGCTAGACAAAAAAAACGCTTAAAAATTAGCTTAATTAACTTAAAATTATCTTATTCTAACTTATTGGCCCCATGCGGGCACTCTAAGTTAAACCTAACACTTAACTATGTCTTTCGACGAATCTAACGTTACACGTTTATACTATCTCTATTCATTATTAAACCTAAGAAAACTTTCTTCAACAAAAAACTTAGTAACATGACTTCCTTTTTTTTATTTTATTATAAAACTTAAAACTAACACTTACAAACTACCTAAGAATAAATCTTAATCTACTTAACATACTTACATCTAATACATAACATAAACATACAAATATATATATATACATAATATATATACTTAACATATAAATATACGAGGGGCGTTCAATATATTCTCGATATCGGGGTGAAGCTGTGGCTGTATATATAAATTGACTTATTTATCAAGTAACACTATTATTTTAGTGCACTCATGTAAAATTTCATATAAATATGATTATTAATTCGCTTTTTATCTCTAGTTAAACAGAATCATAATGGCAACTGAGGCGATGATGGTGAAAATTGAGCATCGCGCTGTAATTAAATTTCTCACTAAGCAAGGAAAAAGTCAAAAAACTATTCATGAAGAGATGGTGGCTGTTTACCAGGGTTCCGCACCTTCATTATCAACTGTGCAAAAGTGGTCAAGTGAGTTCAAGAGAGGCAGAGAGAGCATTGAAGACGACCCCCGCTCCGGCGCCCCGGCTACTGCTTGTACGGGAGAAAGCATCAAAGAAGTCGAAAAACTTGTTCTTGAGGATGCCCGAATAAAGGTGAAAATGATGGTAGAGATCACCAAGCTTTCAATTGGTACCATTCACACCATTCTTCATGACCATCTTAACCTTTCAAAGGTCAGTGCAAGGTGGGTGCCACGAATGCTCACAGCGCCTCAGAAAAAAGTGAGAATCGCATGCTGTAGAGAGCTTTTGGAGATGTGTAGTGAGAACGCGGACGGTGTTATGGATCGAATTGTTACTGGGGACGAAACATGGGTCCACCACTATGACCCTGAAAGCAAACAAGAGTCCATGCAGTGGCATAAAAAAGGAACAGACCCCCCGAAGAAGTTCAAAGTCACTCCGTCCACCGGGAAGCTCATGGCCACAGTTTTTTGGGACTCAAAGGGAATCTTGCTCATTGAGTACAAAAAAAAAGGTGAAACCATCAACGCCACGTCCTACGCTTCCACTTTGCATAATTTGCGGGAGGAAATTAAAAAGAAAAGACGGGGTAAACTCGCAGCGGGTGTATTGCTTCTTCATGACAACGCTCCTGTTCACACGGCGCGAGTTTCCAAGGCTGCTGCGCGAGATTGTGGTTTCGAAGAAATCCAACACCCACCCTATAGTCCAGACCTTGCCCCTAGTGATTATTTTCAGTTTCCGGATTTGAAAAAATGTCTTCGTGGAAAAAGATTTTCGGAAGATGAAGAACTCAAGTCGGTATTTTGCAGAGAAAGAGGAAATTTATTTTTTTGAGGGTTTAAAAAAGCTTATCTCAAGATGTAACAAATGCATTGATGTTAGGGGAGATCATATTGAAAAATAAAAACAATTTAAATTGAATTCGCATTTTCCTTCATATCGATACCGAGAGTATATTGAACGCCCCACGTATGCACATATATATACTTGTTTTTTTTTAATGTTTTAGTTTTTATTTTTTTTTTCTGGTTTTATATTTTTTTTTTTACTTTAATCTAACTTAATCCTACCTAAAACTATGTAAGCCGGCTATGGCTAAAAAAACAAAAAAAAAAGTTAGGCTGACCGACTTTGCTTCACATGAAGCTACCTATTGCTGGAGGAATACGACGTCGACGCATCCTCTCCTTCAAGAAGCCACCAAAATTGCCGGTCCGCACTGCCGTGTGCGACGTCTCTGTCGTAGTTGAGTCGCCTGTCCGCAGCTGTTCGAGCAACGTGGAAGATTAGCGGCACCGCCAATCTGTCCTGGATCAGACCTTTACTATCTAGGTAGAGGAACGCTTCTGGAGGGACAAAACCGTCAAAGCGAACTCTCTCATGATACATATAATTGGGGTAATAAGCCCCTGAGATCAGGTTGTTTGCCGAGGTCATTGCTCTTGCAATGTGCCTTCGAGTCAACTTAATAACAAAATTGTCCACTCTTATTAGGTTCGCCCTATTGTACAAGACCGAAGCGAAGATAAGCCCTAAGGCAAGCCCTCTCAAACACTCGAATCTTTTCCAATAAACTTGCTCTCACGTTGAACCACAGGGGGCATCCAAATACAAGCATAGGCCGGGTAAGGGCCATGTAGCAGATCACCTTCACCCTCACATCGAGTTGACTGTTATAGAACAGTCCCTTTGTAAGGGCAAAAGCACCTCTGGCTCTGGCCAGAGCAACATCTATATGTTTGTTAAAATACAGATATTGGTCTAGCCAGATCTCAAGGTATCTGACTACATCGAGAACTTTCGCCAATTCTTTCTGGTATCCCTAGAGGCCCCAGACAAAGGCGTCCTAAGCAGAATGGTTTCCGACTTCTGAAAGTTGACTTTCAACTTATATCGCTTAATTTTGTCGACGTCACGTTGCAAAAGTATGTTAATGACCTCAGTCTTTGGACCTGATCTGTACCTGATCTGATTAAGTCGTCTGCAGAAGTGAACCTATCAGATCACTTGTGTAAATGTTGAATAGGATCGGCGAGTTTACCGCACCTTGTTGCAGACCGTTTTTAATGTTAAATATTCCAGCGGAAGTCACATCGCCATTCTTCACGATGAACTGTCTACTGGAGAGCATATCAAAAAGAATATACAGAAGTGGTTTACTAATGCCCAACCTGTCCAGCTTGAAAAAGAGTCCCTCTAACCATACGGTACCGAAGGCCTTTTCCAAGTCAATCAGGCAGGCACCAGTGCACTGTTTCTTGCTTTTGTTCCATTGGATATCAGAAACCAGTTTAGACGCAGCATGAATGATATCATGACCTGCCTTGAAACCGAATTGATTATCCGGAACTCGTATATGTTTCTCCTCAACCCACTTAGTTAGGACTCTATTGATCACCTTCTCGAAAACCTTACTGATGTTTGGAAGAAGACTGATCGAGCGGAGATTCGCCGGATTGGAAGTATCTTTATTCCTTTTGGGAATGGGATGTACTCGTACCACCGCCGTTTTCCAATGCGCTGGATAATGTGCATTATTCATTGCATTATTAAACAGGATGGTATAAATGTCCACCGCTTTTAGTGGGAGATGTCGATGCACAATGTTCGGTATTTCATCGTTTCCCACTGATTTCTTACTTCTAAGTGATTCGAAGATCGTTTGTTGCTCTTCCTTCGAAATGAACGGTGGTAATACCCTTTCGTTGGTGATGACATTATTTGCCATATTCTCGTCACTGAACTGGGTGAAACCCGAGCTCTCGAATCGCCAATTCGCAATTTCATTTCGAAAACAGGAATTGTGCACAAGGACTCGACTTTCCAGGTCGTGGTTCGGGCCAATGATGTCATTCGCCTTGTACACTTCCTGGAAAGTCGCTCCTATAGCCTCTACCTTCTCCTGAGGATCCTCGACCACAAAGAAGTTGTCATCATCAACGGCCTCATTTGGATCAATGCCTGCTGCTACAAGTATTTGTTCGTTATTCGTCATTCGGGCGATTCTAAGACATGGAAGGTCGTTTTGATTATTTCTCCGAAATATCTTATTTATTTGCGGGAACATATTCGGGTTGCTGGTGTTTGCAGCCCGAATTTTGTTGTTCCAATACAAACTTACAGAATTTCTGTAATTTTCCTTTATTAATGTTTGGAGGTTTTTAATCGACGATTTCAATGTCATGATCTCCGGTCTGTCAGTGAACTGTCTGTACAAGGTTTTTAGTCTTGACAGCAGCCTACTCTTTTGTCGGTGCAGTGCGTCAGTGTGTTGATACCGAGGTATCGTTTTGTCCATTGTTCGTTTGATTGTCTCGTCCATTAGTTTTGGATACCCCTCAATCTCCTCGTTTGACAGATTTCTGTTGGACGGTGGGTAGAGCGAATTCGAGGAGAGTGCTCTAGTCAGTGTTCTGGTGAAGTGTATCCAACGCACTCTACTATAATTGTAGGAATGTCTTTGCACAAACTCATCCAATTCCGCAATTTCGTTGGGAACAGTTATTTCGGTGCTGAGGCCGCAATGATCGCTGTCATACACGAAAGTTCGTAGACAGTTTATGGTATGTTGGTTAGTGCCTGTTAGTTCTATTCGAGTGCCGAACAGCAGGAGATCCAAATAGGACCCGTGTCTGGGAAACGACGGACTGTCCGTCGCTTTGAGGCCGAGTCGATACATCACACTGTGCTGACCCCACCAATTGAGTAGTAGGTTCCCTATAGTATTTGGCAAATTATTTCCCCAATCTCTCTGTTTGGCGTTGAAATCTCCGCCGATAATAAAGCAATTCTCCTCCAATTCCAGTCTTAAGAATAGAAAAAGTGTCTCGAGCTCTGAGATGAATAAGGTGGATTGAGGTGCATAAACAGACACCATGTATAACCGTTTTCCACTACGGAGAGGAATATACATGACACATGCTTCCAGCACCTGGAACCTGCGTACTACACGACTGTATTCTCTTTTAAAACGTATTCCTTTTCTTACAAAGATCGCAACGCCTCCTCCCCTAATGGAGTTGGGTGGGTTTCTCCGTATTATTTTGTATCTTCTGTGCCTCATTTTGTGTCTTTTGGTAAGCTTAGTTTCGCTAACCAAAAGCACATCAGGGGCTTGGTCTTTAAGCAACTTAAATAGTGCGGCTCGTCGTTCGAGCCTAATCAATGAATTAACATTCACTGCAAGGACCTTTAGGGTTTGCTCCGCCATGTACGTACCCATTACGACTGGAGGTCCTCTAGGCCAGGCAGCAGCGCATATATTTGATCCACCCGCGCGGTCTGTTCAGTTACATGACGTTGAAGCTGAGCCATCTGCCCTTGTGTAGAGAGCAAGATAGCTAGTATGTCAGGTACTGGATCCGGTGCTCTGGGCGCAGGCGCCTGAGAAGCAACCTTCGCTTGGTGTACCGTATTTCCCCTACCTGCCGCCATTTGGGCGTAGGTAACTTGGGGAGTAACGGCTGGGGTTGTGCCTGCACGAGTGGACTGTAGCGACACTGTTTTTATTCTAAAATTGTCCGGTGCCGTAATTATATAATTACAACCTCCTGTTAACGCCTGTCCATCAAAAGGCTTAAACGTTTCTTCTAGGTGCTCGGCAAATACATCCGCCTTTTCTTTATCTTCTTTTGCCCATTCGGCATTATTTTTTCTTATGGGAGGAAATTGCATTTGAGGCTTTTTGATTCCCTACATGGCTTTTCAGAGGGAGTAATTTGAACTTCTTTCGGCAGTCAGACCTTCGAGATATGTAGAGATATTCCGATTTTTGTAATCTCGTATTGCTTCTTTCAATTTGTTGCATAAGTGGTTTAAGTATGTTTTATGCTGGGGAGCACGGGATTGTTGCCATCTTTTTCGCGCTCTCCTCTTTTCTCTTACCAGTTCTATTATTTTCGGCGGATATTTTATTTCACAACTTGCTTTCTCTTTTCTTGTTGGAGTTGGAGTGTTGTTCCAGGCAGCGTTCTGCAGGACTTTGATGAATCTGTCGACTTCGTCTTCTATTTCATTTTGTGTTTTAGAACAATATGTTCATTGCAGTAGTTTCTAAAACCGTCCCAGTTAGTCTTGTTATTAGTTAATCTAGGCGCCACTTCTTTCTTAATTAAGAATATGCTTAGTGTTAAAATGACTGGTAAGTGATCTCAGGAGAGATCATAACTTTCCTCGATGTTTGTAGAAATTTTGTCTGCTCCCTTTGTGACAAAGAAGTCTACAAGATCGGGGGTCTTTGTTATATCCGAAGGTTTTCCTGTCGAGAAAAAGTCAACTTTACATTGCATACGGGCTTCATAGAGTTGTCTGCTTTTCGTTGTATTACATCTTGAGCCCCAGAAGGTATGTTTCGAATTAAAGTCACCACCAATTATAAAATTCGGTCCGAGTGAATCAAAGATACCTTTAAAGTCATTCTTGGCTAGCGGGGAGAAGTGTGTAGAGTTACAAGGAGGAAAATAAAAAAAGAATTGAGAAAAAATATCTTGTATCGTTGTTCGATCGGAAACTTTTCAGCCAACCCTCGTATGCTCTTCTCACTTATCGAAATTCGACTGGTTGCAGTGCTAGTAGTTGAGGGAGATGGCGGATTTCTTACGTTTGGTAAGACAGAGACAAACCTGTTTTTTTTCCAACGATTCAGCTTTCGTTTTTAGAAAGCAGTATCCTTGCCCGTTTCACTTATTTCACCAGACGCACCAGAAGCACTCTCTTTCTCGGTCAAACGAAAATAATCGACGCGAAGCTGAACCGGTAAGCATCGAAGCAATATGGACTTGAACATGATGTTATTCTGGTGCGTGGGTATTTGTAGACAGCCCTGCAGCATCTGTTTTTGAATGTATGAGACGAAGGGAAAGCAAATGCTGCATATTCTTGTCAACTAAGCGTTCGGTATCACCAAACTGCTCTCGTAGGAGAAAGACCGCTGCTTCGTAACACTTACTCGAAGCTATAGATCCCGCAATCACCTTCGTTGCGTTCCCCACCAATACTGACTCAAGATAGCTGAATTTGTCGGACGATGTTAAACTTCCGTTTTCATGCTCTGCAGCGGGGTACTACTCCAAAAATGGCAACCACTCTTGGAAACTATTTTCTTAAGCGGGAGCTTGGGGAGTCTATGTGAACCACCCGCAATGGATGTGTTGAGGTACGTATGGTATGTTCCGAAATCGTTGGTGCTGGCGCTGGGGCTTGCTTCGCCTGCAATTTGCGTAGCCATGAATTCAAACGGGATAGCACGTCAGTGGCCATGTCTTGATACTCAGCCACTGGTGAAACGGTCTTGATGAGATGTTTGGTCTTCACTTCATGGTTCGTCGTATTAAGACAATCGTTAGCCGCCGTTAAACGCTGTATAAATGCCACAAGCTGCTCTTCTATCTCCTCGTAGCAATCTTCAGAGGTTGGTTTCGATTCTTCAGAGTCAAGAAACTCGGAGGCGTTTTTCACGATTTTCGTTACCTGGCCTCTCTACGCGGACAGCGCGGATAATCCTATTTCGACAAAGGATTTGCACTCTGGTTGATTTTCGGTAGAAAATGAGCCTTGATGTGTAGACTTAGAAACAAGGGCAGTGCTTGCGTCAACCATATGAACCGCTTGGAGTTGGCAGTTGCTTGGCTGGACAGAGTAACAATTGGACTCATATGTAGCAATGTATTTTGTCTTTGAGAACAGTGCTTCCAATTATTTAAATTGCAGTTGCGTGTTTGGTGACCTATCCGAAGAAAATTTATGCAAAGTCGCCTGGCCTTTGCTTCTTGATTACGATTTTCAGGCGAAAGTTTGACAAAAGACTGACAGGTGTATATACCTTGTTCCTTGAAATTACAATATCGACAAAGAAATAGACGTATTTGATGTGACAAAAGTCTTTTTAGCTTCTGGTTTGTATGACTTACTTGAGTTGCTGAATAAAGTTGAATTCTTGTAGACAGCACAGGATGTATTGTCCATAGTTTCAATAGTTTGGCATTGCAATTGGGTGGAATTTTTGACACCCCTAGATACAATGAGCAACACCGGTGTTATGAGTGAGTTGACCCACTCTGAGTTTTTTTTCGCCGCAATTTCTACACTTCAGAAGCCCTGAAAATCCCCTTTCAGACTAAAGAATATCAACGCTGCTATAAAGGAGCATCACCAGGTGAAAAGGCTGGATCTAGGCGCCGCCGTTGATTTCATCCAACACTAAGTCCTCCCGGTAATTTAAACCTGCATATACCAATACATATAAGGGTTTCCACGTGCAGTAGTCACTACAAGAAGGTAAGCCGTGCACACGACGCGACCTCGAGAATTTGCGGTACTGCCCCCATTCATGATTTAGGAAGTCGGTCGCTACCCTCTCTAATGTCAATATGGAAGAATGGCTGTGAAGATTTGGCTTCAAAACTCAGCAATTGGTACTCCCTTTGCTCGGTCTTAAAATGGCTTTCGCAAGTCCTTCTAACTATCAAGTGGATGTTGAAGTAAGAATTAGAGTCCACTGACCTCGTAAGAACATAAACACTTGCAATATTCATTATTACAACCACTACCACAGGATGGGACTGCGGGCAGCTTATCAACAATTAACGTCACATATTTCATTTACCCATGAATGATTCTTCTTCAAAATGAAAGGATACATACGAGTACAATCCCGTTCCCATTTTTTTTCTTTCATAGTATCCTCCAGCAACGACCACATATCTGAGAATTTTTGGATAAGAGAAATCAGCAGGACTCTTGCCGTGCCTTCTTGTTTCACTCGCAGATACTCTGACATTCAAAGAAAGATTGTTTTCCACATGAACTGTGTAAAGGATTCCCATACACTTGACTGCCCTATTCGATGTTTATTCGCTCGCAAATTCTCCTCAGGGCTTTTTTTTTTCTGTTTCTGTTTTTAGTTACAAGCACTTGTCGTACTCATCCCAGCGTATACGAGTACATATTATATCGTTTGTTTTCAGTTTCGTGAATCCCTGTTGGCTTAGAAATTTTGCGGAAGAAATTCCCAAAGAAACATACACGCGTATGTTTAAAGTACAAAAAAGGATATATAAGCAAAGGATAAACGTAATGTCAATATCAACCCAGGGAGTTCCCTACTCGTTTCGACTTCAAATCCCTCATTCTCTGAAAGAGATCTTCAGCTTTCCAAGAAAAGGAATTGCTTCCCACAGAGTTTTCTCACACAGAAAACGGGTCTCCCACTCTAGAGCGGCACTTTTTGTTTTTTTTTTTGTACAAAATCGCTACTTAGCGCGGAAAGGAGTGACGAACAATGATAAGAGGGGGAAAGGAAAGGAAAGATAAAAAAGTCGTCTGTGGTGGAGGCGTAGTTGGAATTTAATTCGTCATAGCAAAACACGATTACGTTCCAAATAAAGGAATCCTTCAAAAATTAATCGCCACAAATGCTCTTAACGATGTCACAAGGAGCTGTTGCAAATCGAATGGGTGGAACCGGCAACGGATGCCTGGGTATGGCAACCAGAAGTTAGCAAAGCATCTCCACTTTGACGATTGTAATTAGATTTTTATTTTTATTTTTCGCATCAAAGAGCTAAGAATGTTGTACATGTTCTGAATGGAATCATACGTTGGATTCCATGACATGTGCCAGCTCTATGTGACTAGCAGATCCATGCGATGTGAAAGTGTATACATAGCACCGACTTCCTAGGTGAAAATCCTTTCAGCAGGTGTTCGGCGATTCCATATTCATGGAGCACTGTTCATGAGATTGCGACTTTGAGCTCGGATTTGTAATTCATTTTTTCTGCCAGGAAACGACATTTTCGCTCCTTCAAAAAAAAAAAAAAAAAAAAAAAATAAGCGAATCACTGAGGAAAATTGCTTTCACATTGTTTGCCAATGGAGATAGTTGTAGAGAGAGACAGTGAAGACGGGAAACGGAACTCGAAAGGATGTAGGAACTGGGAGCGTGCGTGCCTATATGACTGTAGGGAAGGACACAATAGTCTCTTATCTCTTTTTCTTTCTCTTTCTCTAGCTTTTGTGTTATGAAAAAAGTTTTTGCTTCTTTCTTTCTTCGTTCTTCTTCGAATTGGAAACAGGAAACAAATATTTCCCTTCGTTTATCCTTTGTGTGTAGTTACATAGAATTCTCCTTGCACAGCTAGACAAAGAACAGAAAACCCAGAGAGGGACGAGGATAAGGGAAAATATTTATAAAAGTTTCTAATTGATTTGTTGAATAAATAGGAAACTCTATGTTTGTGTCCCTGAAAGACTTAGGACTGTGCGATGAAATGGAGTTTGTGCAACAGAAGTTTGGAATACTATCGGGCTTTGGTCTATTGTTGTCTAAATAACTTCAATTCTTTTGGAAATCGGTTGGGATGGGTCTGGACTTTAAGTTCCTTTTAGAGTTTTCAGTTTAATTGTCCTGCAAGGAGTACTATAGTTATATGGGAATGGTTATTGAGATATAAAAACTTGTTGTACTCTTTCTTATATGGCACCTTTCGACAGGACGATATCAATGCAGACGTAGAAAGAGCTTTTGTAGATTGGGATATGGAGCCACTTTTACATACTACTAAGACTAGCAAGCAACAGAGCCCTGTGGATGCCAGACAATAGAAGCAGCGAAAATATGATGTCCGGATAGTCTCCCTTGGTAGTCGGTTGAGCATAAGTCGAAAAGGCTACGACATCATTTGGGGACTAAATGATCACTAGGGACGGGATAACATACTCACGGGTGATCAATCGGTTTCATGATGGCGACTTCGTATATAAGCTCTTTGCTTTAACTTCTTTAGAAGGTTGTTATAGACTTTCAGCGTCAGTTTCGCTGGAAGAAGTAGATGTTTTTCTTGTTCGTAGGAAGGATGACTTTAATGCTCGTATGGGTATTGATATAATGGCACCTCTTAGGCAGGCAAGTACAGGATTCCAATTAGCACGTATGTAACTTTACAAGACTTCCTAGTTTAGTTGCCAGTTGACTACAGAATTCAATTATATCTTGGACAATAGGTTGTTGAGTTTGTTTTAATCGAGGAAGAGTTTTTTCTTCTTTGGAGAGAGCAGAGACTCTATTTACGGAATTCGTAGGGACTCATGTCATACCGAAATCCGACTACTCTTGATACTCACTAAAACTGCTCACCAGCCTCAAGCCTTAGATTCACCCTGGAAAAGCATTAGCATTACTTCAGGATGGTGCCACCATTCAGGTTTTTAAAACCCCGCGACAGCAAAGAACAAGCTCGTCTCTCAGCTAGTCTAAAATACACGCACCGCAAGCACACTGGAGTATGGTATACCATGGGCTCTTATCGGCCTACTTCCATTCAGATCTCGCATTCGTTGAGAGACCTGGTGTTTTACGATGCTGGTGATTCGGATGAATCAGCTCTGCGGAAATCTGCACCGTATCCGACAGTGCTCTCACTTTAGCTATTCATTTTACGAGCAGCACTCTTCTACTCGGTACATAGCCTTGCTCAAGTAAGCCAAGGGTCAAGTAAGTGAAGTCAAATTCGCTCGATACCAAGCCCAGCACCTCCTCCTCTTTTTTCTTTTCCTTTTTTACTCACTGGGCGTAGGCAACCACGCTCCTCCATGCGTCCTCATAATTTAACGTCGAGTGGACATTGTTTTCGGACGTGAGTACCAGGCACTACCGGTCTCCTAACGGCTGCCGCTGGGTTTTGCGTTTTGCCATTTTGCGCTACCGAAGACCGTATGCTTGTCGGTATCTCAAACGGTGGTATCTTTCACCTACATGCGGTGGAGATATACATACATACTTTGGACTGCGCGTGTCCGAAGATTGGTCCAGCCATCGCACAGTACGGGTATGCGCCGGTGTATTCACCTACCCACAATCTAATCGTCTAGTTCCTGTCAACGCTCCAACTCACTGTCACTGTCTTGTTGGGTTTCCTGACCAAGCAACATGACGGGATTTTGGTTTTGATGGTTAACCGAATCATTTCTGTTTACTTCTAGTTGATGCGAAGACCAAGCCTTACGGCTCAGGTGCTGGTAAAGTTTATCGTAAAAAGGGTTCTATTTGTAACTAAAAGACAGACTGCCTGCGAAATTGGTTACACTGCGGCTCCTCATGTTGCGTGAAAAGTTGTCGTGCTAGACAGAGAAACAATCCATATAGCTTTCTACATCTAGTCCCGTAAGCGATTCAAGTACAAGCTGTATGTGTCAGTGTAGAAGCTTCTTTTATATCTAAAAAATGGCTAAAATATGTTTCCTATTTTTTAAGCAACTTCATATAGAGACATTTTTTAATTGTCCATTTGAAGTATGGTACTGTGATTTGGAGATAAGTGTTTCATTAAGTCCCGTTTATGGTAATCTAGGATGTCCTCGGAACAAATGAGGGCAGAGAAATTGGCCTAAAATCTTTCATGGCAAAGACAAGCATATGCTTTTCAAATGAAAATCATTCCAATTCATCTCCATAAGTCATTTACGTCTGTTTAAAAATCGGCGTGAAACAGAGAATTGCTATGTTTTGCACTTCCTTCAACTACGAAAAGAAAGTCCTCCTGCTTTATTTAACTGGACAACAACATTTTTCAAAGCGTAGCAGCTCATAACCTCGGATAATGGTGGGTTCGCTGTTGACGACTGTGGTAAGCGGTGAAAGGACAACGATTTTCGGATCTGCACGTGGAGTGTTCGCACCCTTAATAGCCGAACTACGGAAGGGAAGAACCTTGACTCCTACAAATATAGAAAGACATACCCTCTACCAAAAAGGAGGATGAACAATTAAGATATCTGTTGTAGAAACTACTATTGCTAGGTGAAACAAGGACAGCAGTTGCAGCGTTTGTTCGGATGCGCTTTTGTCGTCGGAGAAGGACTCAAGAAAATTGGTCTTAAGCTTCAGGCATGTAAGGGGATACCTGACTAAATGATAGGCTAAGTACGCCATGATAAGTTCCATACACGCCCATGCCCCGACAGTGGAGAAGGACCGTCTGCTTCTATACGAGCTGATAGACAAAATATATAAGCTATGCCCTAACTGTGACATGAAGATCGTCCTTGGCGGTTTTAACGCCAAGCTAGGCAACTGGGCTATCTCTGGTAACATGGTCAGAAAGCACAGTCTACGAGACATTGTCTTTGCAAACGTAAATAAACTTAATGATTTTACGGTGAGACTCAATGAAACTATTGCCAACCAACGGTTTCCACATCTGGACCTGGCTGCCTCTTGGTCAACAAACTCTCCACCAATTTAATCATTTTGCGATCGATGCAAGGTATTTCCACAGTGTTTTGGATGTTCGAAATCTCCGGGCATTATCTTGCTGAAGCAAAATACAGATACCGCAATACACCCCAATAAAGAAACTGCTGCTTCGATGACGAATTTCCCAACGAAAAGAGCTCTATGAGTAGAAAAGAAGCGAAGAACATAGTATCCAGGAGAAGAGGTGCTATCAGATAAATGCAACCAACAGTCCAACAACATCTCCCAACAGAAATCTGCAAGTTTGGAGAAGGAAACTTAATAGTAGAACCCCAGTCGGTGTTGAGGATTATTTCTGCGAACTGTTAAGCGGTGATGATGAGGAACATCCCATCACTCAACCTGAATGATGGCAGATAACACTTCCGTTCTGCCGATAAAGGTGAGTTCAGGATAATTCTTGGACCAGATGGTGGCATTGTTTGTCCGATCCTAGAGAATGGAATTGCAATGAGCTACGCCAACTAAAGAAGAATATGTCATTGGGTCTATAACTTAATACGTGCGGTTTGCTAAGAGATGGCGTAACTTGTACTATTCCATTGTTATTACTCCATTGGAACATGCGTTGGAAAGCTACTGTCATTGTACGTCATTTCAGTATATGTCATTCATTTGAAGCGTAAACAACAATAATTTTTTTTCACTCAAATATGTCGAACTTTGTGCCTGAAAAAGTGTTTTTGCGGGGAGTTCTTCTTCCTTACTTTAATATGAAGAAAACTGCTGCCGAAAGTCATCGTATTTTGGTGGAAGTTTATGGTGAACATGCGCTAGCTGAGCGAACGTGCCAAAAGTGGTTTTCACGATTTAAAAATGGTGATTTTGGCTTAGAAGAAGATGAACGTCCTGGACAGCCAAAAAAGTTTGAAGATGAAGAATTGGAAGCATTACTCTATGAAGATTATTGCCAAACACAAGAAAAGCTCGCAGAATCTTTGGGTGTCACTCAAGCAGCCATTTCAAAACGTTTAAAAGCAGATGGATATATTCAAAAGCAAGGAAATTGGGTTCCACATGAACTCAAGCCGAGAAACGTCGAAAGGCGGTTTTGCATGTCCGAAATGCTGCTGGAACGCCACAAAAGGAAGTCATTTTTGCATCGGATTGTTACTGGTGATGAAAAATGGATCCATTACGACAACCCCAAGTTCAAAAAATCATATGTGAAACCCGGCCAACCAGCCAAATCAACGGCAAAGCCGAATATCCATGGCGCGAAGGTAATGCTCTGTATTTGGTGGGATCAGATGGGTGTGCTGTATTATGAGCTGCTAAAACCGGGTGAAACCATCAATGGACAACGCTACCGAACACAATTAATCCGTTTGAAGAGAGCAGTGGCCGAAAAACGCCCGGAATATGCGACCAAACACGAGGCAATAATTTTCCATCATGACAACGCTCGGCCCCACGTTACTATTCCGATTAAGAACTATTTGGAAAACAGTGGATGGAAAGTCTTACCCCACCCGCCTTATAGCCCAGACCTTGCCCCTTCTGACTACCATTTGTTCAGGTCGATGCAGAACACCCTCACTGAAATACGGTTCACATCAGAGCAAAATATCAAAAATTGGCTCGATTCATTCTTGGCTGTCAAGCCGGCGCAGTTCTTTTGGGATGCGATCCACAAATTGAAAGAAAGATGGGAAAAAGTCATAGCTTCAGATGGGCAATACTTTGAATAATACTATTGTACACGCTTTTCTTAAATAAACGTTCAAATTTTGAAAAAAAAACCGCACGAATGAAGTTATATACCCAATACTTCAATATCACATATAAAATCCGAGGGCCCTTTGTCAACTGTCTGATAGGCTGTGCGTTTCTTTGCCAGGAACATCTCCAATTTTAACGTTACGGAAAATCTTAGAAAAAGAAATCAGGAGTTCCAAATTGATACACACCGTCTCTTTATTTATATCAAGGCCGCATATGATATCATCTATAGAGACTATGATGATGCATGGTCATGTCTAGTTTGGTGAAAATGCTGTCTGCCGCTTGGAGAGAAAAGTTCTTCGGATAATATTCGGTCCCCTTTGTGTCAATGGAGAATAAAGGAGATTTTTCAATCGTGAACTGCAGGGACTTTATAGCGATGCCGATCTCGTCAGAAAAATTCGGATGACCCGGCTTGGGTCAGCATCCCAGTCCGGAAATCTTTTGGCTCCAATCTATAGGGGCAGGCAGGAGAGGACGTGGCGAACACAAATGAAAGGGGGATCACAGCTAGCTTCAGCAGACAATGCGCCTTCTCAAAAAGTTGCAGATGATCTTGACGCTCTTCATAACTACCTACAAGTATACATATCCAGAGCAGCAGTCGGCTTGACCACGGTAATTTTCTTTCGAAACTAACAAGTCATGCAAACATTTTCCTCTCGCCTTCTATCAGAACGTAAGAGGACTGAGTTCATCGCTACTGATGCAATTTCTACTAAGGAGTGTCTCTTCTTAGATCGGTTAACAGACTCTAGTCTATGTCCAGTTAGTGGCATTTCCAATTACATATATGGAAAGGCAATTCGACCTCATTTTCACAACTGATCCCATTAACTCCACAGCAACAAACCTATGACTTTCAACTATTTATAATATTTTCTTTAATTTTTCCACAATTCTCCTATCCTTCCCACCGCAAGTTTCGACTATTACAATTTTCGCAAAGCTAATTTCATTTTCTGCGTTCTAAGCAGGGCTTCGAGTTCACCAACCTATCTCTGGTCGATGCCCTTTCCGTAGAGAGATTTTCAAATCCATCTTCATTCATTTGCCCTCTCTATGACATAAAAGGTTTCCTACATTCCCTTCTTAGTAATTATAATCGTATACTGCGCTCTCTGCGAAACAAAATAAACAAATTATGGGCGGTATTCCTGCAACCCAACTCTTCTTTCAGATATCCAAACTATCTAGGAACATGCCTTCATTCCGTCGAAGTCTCTCTTTTTTATAATTAGAACGCGCTAAAGGGGTTAATGTACCCTTAAAATGTTTGTACCCGGCGCGGGCGAAGGAAATTTAGCGACAAAGAAACGAGAAGCACCGATGTAACATACTCGTATATTGTTCTTAAATGTTTGCATGTTATAACTACCAGGAAACAGAGAGCTCGGCAGGGCATTCTACAAGCGAGTTGTTCGGCTTAGGAACGAATCACGATTTTTCAGAATACGTCCGAAAGTGGGCTTGAGAGTATACTGATGAGCATTGATACCGATACGGGTGTTAAGTTTGAGGGTTTGAAGGGGCGGAATGATACTGGCGATTTCTGTGGAGCACTGATGGTGGAGTGTCCATTGACTGGGTGATATTAGCATCATCTAAAAGTTTTATCGCATGGTTTTGAGTCTTACCTAGCAGGTGCGGAGATGTTTTAGGCGCACCTGACCAGATGTGTGCATTGTACTCCAATTTTGGGCGGATGAATGCCTTATATATTGAAGCCACCTCAGAAGGGGATAAGTATTTCTTACATCGTTTGAAGAAAGCTAGACATTTCGCAGCATTTTTGGCGACATGCAATATGTGGTCATTCCAACGTAAGTTGTCGTTGACACACATACCGAGAATGGAAAGTTTTTCGGTTTCGACGATGCAAGTGCCATCCATGGATAAAGGCTGGATGTTTAAATTTCGCCTTAACGACAGCAGACAGTATTGTGTTTTGGTTTGGAAGCATAAAATTCCACCCTGTTGATAACAGTAGATCCCCAATTGGTTAAGCTGTTGTTATCAGAATTTAATGAGCTTAGTATACGCTAGTGTTCCCGTTCTACAGCCGAAGAGCAGGGACGTGAGTCCGGGAACGAATATGAAAAGCAGAGAGAACTGAATTGGATTAGAAGTAGCAGACAAGAGATCATTAATGAAGATTACAAAGAGTGTCAGAGACAGAACGGAGCCCTGGGGCACACCAGCATTTATTTTATCAATATCAGACTTAAAACCGTCCTAGACAACTTGAATTGACCGTTCCGAAAGGTAGTTTCTATTCCATTGAAGAAGAGAGTTGTTGATCCTAAATGCACGCATTTCCAACAAAAAGCCTGATGCGAAACTCTGTCAAATATCTAAAAAATATCAAGTGCAACTATCTTGCTTTCGCCAGGTTAGTATAGACTTTGGTTTCACTTTTCCGTGCAACATGCTATCAAAACACCAGTGGACCTGTTGCCACTAAAGCCACGAAGTTTTCGTGTCTCGACATACTTCAGGCGCTGATGGTTTATCAGCGTTTCCATGACCTTGGAAAGAAAAAGAGAGAGAGAGAAGATCCGTCTTTCTTAGTGACGGGACGGACAGATGCTGTTTTCCATCTGCTCGGAAAGAGTAAGGATTGATAAAAAAAACTTACGCAGCGGTTTTGCCATCGAGGAAGAACACCTATTCAGAAGAAGGACAGATATACCATCTGGGCCAGCGAATTTGTGTACATATATTAAGATCTTGAAGTAGTCTTGCTACTACACGAGTGCGAAAGAGGATTCTTTCCATTGAAGACTGGAGGCACTCAAGTGTATGCTAGGACAAAGCACAGTAGTGTTGAGCTGGGCGCAAAGTGTGCATCAAGCAGATTGGCCTTGTCCAAACAGCTGATAGCTGGAATGTCATTGTAAGTGAGCGTTGGGATGGAGGATGAGGCAGAATTTCTAATGTTTTTGGCGAGCGAACAAAAATTTGTACTTCCTTTGGGACATTATAATGTTTTTTACCTCAGTTTTTGGTCATATTGGAATTTCACATGCTTAAAAAAGGCGTCATTCCTGGCTCGTTTGAACTTTCTTCGGTTTTCCTCTGTCGCGTTGGCGTCATAGGATCGAAAAAATATTTATCTAACCCTGACAGTCTCTTTACAGCTCGAGTCCTACCACGCCTTTTCTTTTGGTTTGACACTCTTCAACTGACGAGGGAATAAGGATCTCAATTTCAGGGAGAATAGTGATGATATCAGCGACGGCACAAACGTCCTAACGACCAGTTAAAATCCCTAAAGAAGCTGTTAAGTCCGCTCCAACTGGCTTTCTTACATTGCCATGTATATCTTACTATGCATATAAACGACCCCAAGTTTATATGTCAACTGCAAATCTAAGAACGTCAGTTATTCCTCCTCTCTTTCGTTCGAGAACAAATTTTCCTATCATCGCCAACTTTTTTGCTACATTTTTCAAACCTCCTACTTGACCTACAAAATTTCTAAGTTGACCTTATTCAAAATTTCGATTCTGCTGGTATTGAAGAAAAAAAATAAAAGATGTATGATGCTAGTTTATCTCCCCGTTGTTTCTCTTAAAAAAATGCTTTGCCAACCTTGGTTATGCCATCACCCAAATACTAGCCACCAAAATGGGCGCATTGCGATCCTTGTGGAAGCAGTTAAATTTATATTCAAATGACAAAAACCTAAACAATCGGTGGAACACCCAATTTCCCTGCAAAAGCCAATAAGGGCTTTGAAGTTCGTGCCGTCTATTTCCTCTACGTTTTCGAAAAAGTATTTCCCTCAAAATTTCCTTCGACTACGCGATATTGCCTCGCATTCAGACAGTATGTGTGTTGTGTCCAGCTTGCAGATCACCGCAGAATCTGCAAATATCCGTATTTGACAATTTGAGTCTCTTTGCATGTTTCCGTAAAACACAAAGTCCTGTCTGGATTCCCATTATTGTCTTAAGCTTAACCCTGTTCAATTTTATTAACTCCCTAGATCTTTTACCGTCAAAAAGTGGCCAGGGAGCCTTGGATACTCCGTGTCCTTCAAGACACATCTTAGGTTGGCTGTCTTTATGATTTTTTCCTCGATAGTGCCTTAGTATGCAAAGGAGTGGTTTGATGTTAGCAACCTCAACCTCCTCTTCTTGCAAGCTCGTTTGCTTGTTCATTTCCTTCAATACACCAGTGTCCTAGCACCCAGCACAGTCTCAGCCGGTTTTGACTGCATAATGCCATCTGCATTAGCTTAGCCGTCCTGAGGACAGCCAGAACGTCTGGTTGGAAGACACTGCCTGTGCCCGGTAGTCCGATAAACACTGTTAGTTCTGGGTCTTCAGAGCCGTTTTCAAGCTGTCTGCGAAAATTGCAATTTTATTTCACCTGATTTTTGCATTTTCTTGCCACTCCTCCATCTCCGGATATATTGTATCAAACGGGATGTCGAAGTCGACCAATAAGGACAGAGGAAATCACCCCAGGACTAGGAACGCCTCTTTTAATTATAATCTCTATACACAAAAAGAGATCAAAAAATGAAGTTACCAATTTTCGTCCCATTGCTAAACTCTCTCATATACTCACACTCTTTGAAAACATTTTTTACATTTGGCAACTCATCAGTTAGTTTTATTAAACCGTGGTCCAAGAAATTTTCCAATCCGTACGTAACCAAATCTCTCTATGTTACCTTTGTTCGCCACCTGCATGAGTATGCCAGTGAAGCTTGGTCCCCCTTTCACCGAGTTATGTTTCCCTAATTGTGGATATTCATCGTCGAGTACTCCGATTTGCTCTCCGTGGTCTTCCCTGAACCTTTAGTCTTACCTCCCTATCAGCACCGCTTTCTATTTGAATTACATAGAAGAACGTAGGAATATAGCTGACATTCATTTCATTCTTTAACTACTCTAAATTTCCATCGACTGCACATCATTTTTATTTAATTTGTCTCTGTCTCTTCTATCTACTGGTCCAACGAATATATCTCCCGTATGCTCCGAAAGATCTATTCATACCTCACCTTTTTTGATTTCATCCTGAGTACTCCTTGTCTAAAGCTACGAGTAGATCAGGTGAATGATGTGCATTTTCCTGACCATGTCGCTATTGCAACAGGGTTTGTTTCCATATCTCTTTCCCTAAGGTCGTAACCGCCAATTTGATCTAAAACCCGTCGAAGAAACAGCGTGGGATATCTTCATCAAACGACCTAGGTTATCTTAACGCAACCTCGTTAATGTCCATGCTTCTGCGCCATGGAAACAACGATTGCCAAGTGTAGCCCTTCGTTTGATTTGTTATGGGGTTTCACTATCAGAGCTAACAGCGCAATCAAGGTCGAGTATTATATTGAACAAGTCACATTGCAGAGCATCGCCTCGTCTAAACACCAACCTCTACGGAACCGCAAAATTTCTCTATTGCCATTAACCAAATTCAGCATTGATGTGACGGTGTCAGGCCATTGGCTCATGCGCCGAGCTCTCAAAACTTCTTGACTTGGTTTTCTGTTTAAAACAAATCCCTACCCAAGTGGATGCTGTCTCTCTTCTCAATAGCAGCGGCCGTTGTATATCTTACTGCTTTTCAATCTATCTTTGTCAATCTCATCCCAACATTCCTTCCTGGATGGCTGAAAAAAACGTGAGTTAAGCAACCTGAGGCCTCTGTCTGACTTTACGTGGCCTGTTCAAGATCCGAACATCCTTGCCTTCGAGGCTCTTGCTTATTTTGTAGCTGTGGGAATTCTATGTGGTCCGATTGCATCTGAGGTCTAGTCACATCCGGCGCCATCTGAAAATGTTGGTGTTTTCTTCAATAGGTGAAATAAGGTCAACTGAGGTGTAGCCATTGCTAAGGAACTAGCATCTCCAGGTTCACGTCACGCGTAAGAGACCCAGCTGCCAGATAGCATTCCTGAAGATCTATTTAAGCCACAAGTAGATAGCTTGGTAGAGACCATATTCCAACTCATCTCTAAGATTTTGTTGGAGGAAACTGAGCCTCATCATCGTTTCTGTGAAGCAGACCTGCAATGCAACGCCAATTACAGAGGCATACGTTTCTTTAAGATTGCGTATTAGATTTTATATGCCGTTTTGTGTGTATGCCTTATACCATTTGTCATCGATTTGATTGGAATCTATCAGTCCTGGTAAGTCTACATTTTTTTTTGAGCCAACATAGACTCAGGTAGAGCAATACCCTACTGTTGCTGACGTGTGAATTCTAATATCCCAGATGCCAAGCTACCTAGGAAAATCTATGAAGAAGTTTGACATCGAACGGCTAAAATTACAAAATGCTGCCAGAGGCGTCTCAAAACCTCTCTATACTGTCAATATCAAGCGCAGAATGCCATTAGCTATGTTACATTATCCGAAAGTAATAAGAGACATAGTAACCGTCGTGTAAAGTTTTAATGAATAGTTTCAGAAAGCGCAACCAGCGAAACGAGAGGCGCATAAGGCTGCGCTCGATAAAGGTCAGAGAAGATCTTCTGAAGTGATAAAAATCTAACAGAAGTATCTCAGTATGCACCAGGATGGGAACGTATAGTAGAGTTATAGCCGGTGCTGCAAATTTGGAAGTGTAGTAGTTGACTGTAGTAGACGGTTAAACGGTGAAGGCGAACAATATTCCGCTGTCAAAGAGACCGAACTATTCATTACCGACAGGCTACCAAGAAAAAGTTTGATACTGGTAACTGTATAAGAGTCTTCTTGCCGAATTATGTAAAGCAGCAGATGTAGAATCTCAGCATCGTTTCCTCCACCGTCAATAATATGGATATCACACCAACACTTTATTTATTTTACGTCCACCATTGACCAGATATTCTTCTTGTGGCGGCTTTTCCAAAAAGTCAAAGACTTCTAATCGATACCCACTATCAATTTATTAATTTCAAAGCCGATGTGACAGGATCTATAGAGAGAAGTTCTTGGAATGCTATAAGCAGAAATGTCTCAGCCGAAGATCACGTATAAAGCAGAATATCTGGCCATACTGGCACCTAATTACCCCCTAAATTATCCACCGATTTGTGTGTGCAGATCTTACGTATAAATAACGATAGCAAAATTAATAAACTATCTTTCCGTTGAATGTTTGATTGTACATGAAGAAACTTCTATCACATAATGTGCCCTGCAAAGAAAACTCCATATCATCGTCATTCTGTCCTCAATTTAATCAAATTCTGGGAAATTCCTTGTATCTCCTTTCGTCTTTATAAATCCTCGACAATCTCTCGAACAAAAACACTAACTGCATTAAATTACTTTCAACTTGCTTTAACCCAAGTGGTAAGAGGTTTATGTTAATAAGTTTCCAGTCTCTGATCCGTAGTCTGTAGTTCGTAGTCCCTTGTCATCAACAAATCCGTTTGCATTCGTCTCTTGGTCATAACTAAATTAATACTGGAGCTACGTGCCCAAACCACTTCTTAACTTCCGCTTTATGCTAATCTGAGCATAATCTACCTCAAAATTTCTACAAAATAACGCTTATCACCCGTAAATCCTTTCAACATTAATGTATCTACAAATTATCGTTCTATTTAGAAATTCCTCTCTCATATACTAGTATTTACATTCGAGATTTGCACTCTAGGTGTTATCACAGGACGACCGTAGTTGTTACAGATACGAGTACAGCTAAAGCTTAGTCTACGAGAACATGGAATTGCATTGCCACCACGATTTGCAGGCGTTTTGGTTCCCTTAGTCACACATTGATACAAATTGGGTCCAGGGAAGTAGTGAGCTAGAGCTGGAGCAGCGATATACGAACCCGAACTATATGTGTACATAGCTATGGATATGAGTACACATCCTGTGTTATGTAGTAGACCGAACATTCATTAGATTGTTTCAATCAGGATGCGCTGTATAGTAGAGTAGCAAACGATGCTATCTGAGCGTAAACTGTGCGAAGGATCCGAAGAAGCATTTTTTCAGTATTTATTTGTTCCATCTTTTTCAAACGGTGCGGCAGGATATGTGTGTATTGATACACAACGCCCGACAATCCACGCATTTTCTATACACCTTCAAACCCTGAAAACTAGTCCTGGCCCCAGGAGCACAAGTCTTTGTTTAAAACTTCCATTTCACAGACGTTAGACATTGAACATTTGGATGCGCTTTAGTCTCAGTAACGTCGTATCCCACAGGACGAGTGTTGTTCTCATGCTAAATTTCGAACTCTGGATTTGTGGATATTACATACTTACGAGCATATACATAGTATCTCAAAATTCAGGGTTTATTCTGGTTCAGAGTGCCCCATTTAGGATGGCTATATCCTGTGGGACTTTTCTTTATTTTCTACGAAATAACATAAGAAAGTTACAACCTCGAGCGCAGGATACAATTTTAATTCTAAATTTTAGGAGTGACACCTTCTTATTCTCATCGATCCCGTGCACGTCGTCAACTTTCAGGCAAAGAATCCTGCTATATGGAGCTTCGGTCTTCATGGTCACACATAAGCCTGAGATTCAAAGTATCTTCAAGTTTTCTTTCTATGTAGTCGCCGTCTAAGGTCGTTATCATCCAGGAATATGTCAGTGACACATTCTTGAATGCTTTACAATGATCAGTGGAATCGTAGCAACTTGCAAAACTCTTAAGAACGTCAATTACAAATCAATTGGAATCTTGCCTTAGTTATCACATGTAAACTTCAAGGCCAAGGAACCCCACCGTAATCAAATATTCAAACTTTGCCAGATTCTTGAATCTAAAATCGGTACTCTCAGATACTCTCAGATCGATTTTAAGTGCACATTCGCGTATAGTAGCGTATACTACGATGAACTGTATAAAGATATTCATATGAATGTTGATCCTCAAGATCCCAGCTAAGCACTTTTGGGAATGACGAAGCAGAATATCCTATACTCTATGAGCGTCAGTACGCAATCAGCACACCAACTCCTTTCCTGCCTATTTGCGGCAAGAAGGCTTAACCGTCAAATATCTCGAGGTTCTTGAAAGAATCCGGGTGAGATATCGAACTAAGCTCGCTTAAGATGCCTTAACTGGACGATAAATGGTTACGTCGCTTTACCCCTGGTGTTACTCGGTACAGCGATCTAGACCGGGCCACGATTGGAAGCCACAACTAACATGCTATTGCAACCCATGCCGATTCAGCATGGAAGATTCAGCCTGGCTTGTCCCTGAAAAGGTCGAAGAAGTGCTAGAAGAGGCGCACTATAAAGGATTACCGTCTAAAGTGCAGTTGAAGACGAAAAGGATATGTGAGGCAAATGGACCGCTCCAAAAAAGATGGCAAATACTGTCAAAAGCGCGAGAGCTAAAAGGCTCACTCCTCCAGCGGCGACGCGACAAAGAAGGGAAACAGATCGGGCAAGGTGATGCCAACTGAGACCGATCAAGCTCCCAGTACTGAAACCAAGTTTTCTGGCATTCCCTCTGGCGATGGGTTTTTCTGCGCACGATTTCCGGATGAACCCAGTGCTGCAACCAACAAAGGCTACAGTTCCAGTGGACGGAAATTGCATGAAGCGGTTAAACCCACCGATGAAAACAAAACCACCGGTGATTTTACACTCACCCCATGTTCGGATAAGCCTAGTGATAAGCCTAGGTCGACGGACGTGGGCCCCGCTGTGAAACAACTCTAGTAGTGTCTTTCCCAGCGCACCGGTGCGGCAACCAGCAAGACTTGCAATTAGAGTGGACGGAATTTGGATGTCGTTGGAAAACCAACCTACAATAAAACCCTGAAACGCCAAAGGGGATGAAACCGGTGCAACTATAAAGATGCCGCTACCACCTCTCTGGCGCTCCGAACTGGGAGAGCTGGCAATGATAACAGTCCTAACAGCGCTGATTGTCAACGCTGTTTTGGTTCACTATGAGAGCTAGATTAAGCCGAGAATGTTTGCCTTCAAGCAGAGGGCTGCGATATGCAAAACGGAATTTTTGAAGTAAAGTGCTCTACACGGGAATGGTTACGCAAGTCTGTGCCAACAATTGAAAACTACGACTTCTTAGATTTTCATCTTTTAGATTCCGGGGCGACTCAAGGAAACAGAGCTCTGGATACTGAAAATTTGAAAATTTATTCTCACAAAGAAAAAGAATTAGGAAAACAGGGACGGCTCTTCTCTTGTTGTGGGCTTAGACAAGGCTTCTATCGGGATTATTAAATCTTGGTTTCACTCGTGTCCCTTTCTGTTCCTTGGAAGAGTTAATTTCAACATTATTTCCAAAGGGGTGCAGACAACATCCCAGCGCTTTTCTATTTTATTTACTCAGCGCAACCTTCAATTTTGGATGTTTAAGGAGTCTCACAAGGCTGCTGTAGAAATAGGGAAGGCACTGAGATTTTTCAACTTGGCAATGCCCGGTGTTTTGCTTATTATAGCTCCAAGTGGTAACCATCGGGTGCTGGGTGCTTGCCAAATTTATAAGTGCGAGTGCTGGCCAGCATACAAAAATCGCAGCACTGTAAATAAGACAGTAGGCGAATTCCACAGATATAATCAACGGTGAAGTTCGATTACGGAATAAAATAAATAAGACCATATCCATGCTAATTCAACATATTTTGAGCTCAGTCCGGCAAGGATTTCCGATACTAAGTCAGGGTTTTGTAAAAGAGATGGTGGCGGACATGCCCTTAATGGATCAACTGCATCGCTTACATCCCCGATCGGGTCACTGGCTTCGGTCGAACTGACTCCTCGTCCTAGAAGTATCTATAATTTAACTGGTCCTTCAGGTTGGGGGTTGTGCCGTCGGGATTAATTAATTTAATTTTAAATGCATTTTATTATCTTAATCATTAACCCTTACATACTAACAAAAAATGCTTAAATGCTAGCTTAAAATTACTTAACAATCTTATATTAACTTATTGGCCCCACACAGGCACTCTAAGCTACTCTAAATTCTTAACTGCCCTGCCATGGACAAAAAATAAAAAAAATTACGAACGGAACTACTGTTGACAACCCGAAACGAAACAATGGTAACGAACTTTGGATCTGTACTTTGAAAGTCAGGTCTCTTAATAGGCCATGTCCATCCGAACAACTAGTGTTCGGATGTCCAAGAAATGCGATAGAACGGGCCGGGCACAACGAGAATGAAAAACTGCGACATATACTACGGCGATTGATATCGACGGCAAAACCGTCGATACGCATACGTTTTAGAGGCAGACTTAGGCAAGAAGTTTTGAGTTTGCAGCGTGTTAACGAGCGCCTCAGAACTATCCGTATTAGGGCTAAATTTGCCAACATTAGCCTTATATACGCCCACTCCCCATACAAGATAAAGACGACGACACCAAAGATGTCCTCTCCTTGCTGTTGGACAATTTTAATGCAAAGTTAGGAAGAGAGGGCATCTTTGGTAGTACTGTCGGAAAGTATAGCCCGCATGACACTACATCCAATAACGAATTCCGGCTAATCGACTTTGCGGCGGGGCGAAACATTGTGAGTAGCGGTTCCCGCATCTCGATATTCATAAGGCGGCTTGGAGAGCTCCTGATAGTTAATTGATCAGCCAGATTGACAACATTTTAATCGGCGTAAGGTACCCCTACAGTATTGCAGTATTATGGATGTCCGAGGTAGCCAAAGTACGGTAGCGGATATCCACAACATCGCTAAGGCTAGCTAATACTGTAAGGAAGTTTGACGTCAGACGGCTACAGTCTCAAGTGATCGCCAAATCCTTTTTCGATCGAGTCTCCCTTAATCATTTAAGAGACGATATGCCGCCAGCATCAAGTATCGAAGACCAGTGGCAACATTGCCAAAAAGCCATCACAGATGCCGCCACTGCTATGCTAGGTTTCACTCGAGCGCTACAACAATACCTCTTTAGGTATCCATGCCAAGCCCGTCGGTTTGTGAAGATGGACAATGCACGCTGCTCCATCAAGGTTAGTAAAGAACTCACAGAGACCTTTGATGTCTAAAATGGATTTAGGCAAGGCGAGGCGCTGTCACAAAGATGCACAATCTTTTAAAAGTCCGTCCAATTACTCGCACACGCCGATGATATTGACACAATCGGAAGAAAGCCGCGGGATGTCAGTAGCGCTTTCGCGAGTATTGAGACGGAAACGGCGAAGATGGGTTTAACAACCAAAGGGGGGCAAGACCAAGTATATGCTGTCAACGAGAAAGTACTCTCAACACCGATGTCTCGGAGAGTACGGTACCTCCGAAAGAAATAACTGAGAGATGGTTAAGGACATTATCTACCTAGGCTCCGCTATCAAGTCAAACAGTGACACCAACGCTTTGATCAAACTATAACTCTTGCCAATGGCTGCTTCTTTGGGCTTGAAAGGCAATTGACTAGCAAAGCCCTACCGCGATCAGCAAAAGTGACCCTATACATATAAGACCTTAATAATCCCAGTCCTGTACTATGATGCAGAAGCATCGACTCTATTCGAAATGGATGAGGGTGCATCTGGGTGATTTGAGAAGAACATGCTTCATGTGATTTTCGGTCCCGTCTGTATAGCCGGTGAGTGAAGGCGGAATTACAACGGTGAACTGTACAGCGACACTGACTTAGACAGAAGAGTGAAGGCCCAACGACTGAGATGACTGGGTCATGCGGAGCGGATGGACGCCAATGCTCCGACCCGAAATATCTTAGAATCTGCCCCCGAGGAACAGTAGAGGAAGACCACGACTGAGATGGCACACAAGGAGAAGTGGACCTCAACGCTTGTTGGTTGAGGCCCAGGTCCACCCGGACTGTAGCGCCACTTTAAGTAAGTAAGTAATTTGGAAGAAGGCTGGAATCATTACAGATCGAAGCAAAAAGAATATACCATATAGAGCTAATTCGTATTTCGAAGAGTACCTATTAAAAATGCAAAGCGAAAAATTGGGAACATTTTCGAAACATGGCAATTCAGCCCGGATACCGAAGACGCTGAGTCGAACGCAGAGATTCCATCTCCAAGTTAACCTTATCTGAGCCAGCTTTCAACCAGTTGCAAGTGAGCTGAGTAACACAACAGTCCGAAGCTGTTATCTCTCATCGGTTGTGGTGACGGACGAGGCCGTCAAAGACCATGTTGTTTCCTTTTATGACTTATAGCCACTTGGCACCGATGGCGTATACCCAGTTTTTTTAGAAAAAGGTATATAGCAGCTGCTGCTCTTAAGAGTACCTTCACTGCTAGCTTGGTAGTGGCATATACAACGAAACTCTTGCGAAGAGTGAGAGTAGTAGTTATACCGAAAATCGGAAAGGGGACTATACACTCGCCAAGAGCTTAAGATCAATAAGTCGGACGTTTGCAATGTTGAAGAACATGGAGAGAATGATCGAGATCCATGTTCGCAAAACGGCTTTACGAATGCGTAGTCTGTCTGAGATCCAACCTGCCCACGAGGAAGAACTAGCGAGAATGCGCTTCAAAATCTGGTAGGCAGAGTGGAATGAATGCGCGCTGAGCATTTTCATAAGCATTGACATGATTTCCACAATCCAACTATTGACGGCATGTGTATCTCGTCCAGACAACACGGTACAGATGAATCCCTAATTTTATGGATGCATGCATTGATGATGTATATGACACTGATTGCTGATGCTGACTGAGGCGAATATGTGATGCGATGGCCCACAAGTCGGGGTCCAGTCTCTACGGCTATAGTGAATGTTAACTCACTGCTTAACGCTCCCAATAGTTTTGACATCTATGCTCGCTCATATGCGGATTATGTAGCGTTATTGTCTGCTGGATTGTGTCTAGTGCACTAAAAATGGGCTTTTAGTCATTCCTCTCAAAACTAAGGTTGTTCTCTTATCGAGAGGGAGGAAACTAACTACAACTCTCCAAAAAAGCTAAATGTTTGGCTGTCATTCTGGATCACAAACTTCTCTGCCCTAAGCATGTTCCGTAGAAGGTGTCCAAGGCACCATCAGCCTTCGTGTAGTGTAAAGGAGCAAAATATGTGGCTTGTCACCTATGAGGGTCCTTTAGATCAACACGGCCCATTATATCCTATTATGTTGGTTAACTGGTAGAACAAGCTTTCACGAAAATACATCACCTCTGGTATTACCAGATTCCAGAAAACGGTCTCTCCCGGCAGCGTGAAGCCCTAGCTTTTTTCTAGATGTGCTGATGAATCTTCCTCCTCTTGGTATTCATATCATGGACTGCAGTCTCAAAGCCATCTTCTCCTCGAGAATGCAAGACTTCACTGAATGCCGTCGGAGGTCACTATGGAATCACGGGACATGAAATCCCCAATGAACTTGCAAGCCAAGTCTCAAAGTAGAGTTTGTCGGGCGAATGAGGACAAAATGTGGACAAATGTGCCGTCAAACAAGAAAGTAGATAGAGCACGGCTTACAACGAATGGCTTGGCCAAAAGGTGTCACCTGACAGCTATAACTATAAGATAGTTCCACTTTCTTCGATTCCCGTGATCCCTATTGACTCTTGTGCGCCAAGTTTTCTTAGGCATCCATTATAAGATTCATGCAAGCTTGGTCCAAAAGTTTTCTTTGCTACAAGTTTGTCCACAGCCGGAAGAACACATATTTTACTGCCAGTCTCATTTGTTTATCAGAATGTGCTTAATTGACAATTTAACGATCCTCTCCTTATTTCACTCGTCGGGCTGTTTATTTTTCCACGCGACATGATGTGATTCAATAGTTTCGTAGACCCTTGTGCAGTTTGTGATGCTGCCAATCTCCACCGTCTTTTCGTTCTGTGAGCCGTAGTCGTTATTCTAATCTGTGTATTCGGGCTTATGGTGCCTTAAAGCGTCCTTGATATCCACATTCGATATCCGTAAAAAGCCGTCTATCATTTACTTGGATAGTGTTTGGAGATAAGTGTCCCGAAAAGTTCTAAGCTCCTGTAATGTTGCTCCGGCTTCAAATTCAGATTTGTTTTACGTGAAATACGCTCCGAACTGTGATGAAGCAGAAAGTTCGGCCTTACTAGCGGTTTCCTCTCATTATTATGCGAAGCAATTTTCATCAGAAGATATGAGTCACAATACCAATTTGGAAGACTTGTTGAAGTCATTTGAGATACAAGTAGTAGATAGCCTCTAAGGGGAAAGTGGCTTCAATATGAGAAAGTTTTGAGAGTAGCCAATCTTCTACGAGTACCTAATTCTCCATCCTTATATGTTTACCGTTTTATTGCATACGTAACACAGAAAATGTCGGAGTTTAGTCTTCTCATCCTTCCTTAACTTGCTCAAAGAAAATTTCCTCGTAGATACGACACCATATTCAAGTTTTTAAGTTGTTTCGGAGTAGCAGCAGAAGAAGCAACTCTTCCAGGAGTACAAGCTTTGTTCATAATCTCCTGTCGTGTCAGATTGTTCTACCATTTCCGGTCCAATATCCGAGTGAGGTTTCATTTTTGCATTGTTAGGTTATCCGGATGTTCTATCATTATCCAGGAGAGTGAGGCCTTGGATTCTTATCAGAACTATAAAACTACGATTTCCTTTTGTGTTAAAACGGAACATCTACTTGCGACCCAGTGATGCTACTTATTTTGTCTGCTTGCACCTGCTCTCCTCCAGGGGGTTTCGGTTTATCGAAGCTTTAAACTGCTAAGTCCCTGTGGGGGGGTGCATCATAAATTCGAAAGTGCATTTTAGGTGGATTCGCATCAGCACCAGTTCCACTACCAGCATCAGTCCCATCACCGCCAACGCCGCTGCCACCTCTAGTGCTACGAGTATGTGCCTAGTGAAGGATATGTCTGTATATTGTGTTCGTATATGTGAAGTTGGCCACTATGGATAGCAGCGTAAACTAGAACTTGACAGGAAGGAATAAATGGTAACTCGTGAGTGTACATGTTCAACAGAGGGAAGCACTTCTCGGAGCTGGAATGGTTAGTCAACCGTGATGGGTCCGTGGACATGAAAACATGTTACGCTTTCAGAAAATGTTTATCGTGTTTCTCCATTTTTTATTTTTTTTTTTTTCATTTAGATCATAGATGGCATTGTTTGTCCAGTGTTGTGCAGTGTTGTAATTAAAAAACGACTAGAACGAGCTGCTTTTTAGAATATCTACCCGTTTTTTGGTGGAATCCTTCTCTATCAGAGGCCACTAGGGAGATTAGTAGCGTTTTCCAGGTTAACTATCACTGCTTTGATGTGAGTGTAAATGGAAGCAGCATCGCGATTTAGTGCAGTCTATGCGAACTTTTTTCCCTCTCTTTTCGGCTCTCGAAGGGATTTCATTTGTTTTTGAATTTAAAGCTGAGTGCACTGGCAGCACCTAATCAGGAAAAACGGTGATTTGTGAAATTAATTGGAATGGAAAGGCATGGGCAAGGTGTGTTTATAGGATTTACAAGCATACAGGTGCGGTTTGTTTTGGGATATAGGCGATTAATGGAACTTGGGAAGCATTACGTGTTCCCCAATTAACTTAATTGGTTATGATGAGTTTACATGGAAATTGTTGTCCATGTTTTGGAACTTAGCATGCCCGAAACATTTTTTAGCGGCTTTTAACGGCTTTCAGTGACGTTTGTTGTTGAGGTTTAGAAATTGTATGTTTTGGATAATCCTAATTTATTTTGAAAGTTTCCGTATACAGCACCGGAAGGCTAGGGTTTGAATATTCTGTTTGAACACAGGACTAGTATTTCCTAGGATTACATGTGTCACATGGTTGATATCAAAATCTAATTTTGGTTGGGGCGAAGGCCCCATCTATTCGGCTTAATACAAGCTATAACTTAAAATTAATTAAACTTAAGCTTAAAGTGGGTTTGAGGTAGGGAGTGGTGCGGTGGAAGTCAAAGACGGCAGGGTTTGAATTGATTTTTCGTAGCATACGGGAGATTGGTTCGTTCGCGCCATAGGCGGTGTGGTGGGTTGGTAGATAGAAGGGTCGAGGGGTACGTAGATTTCGAGGGTTAGTGTTGAAGAAAATAGAGCTGTGGAGGGACGCGCATTCAACGTGACCTAAAAGGAGTCGATGAATGAAGAAAAACTCGGCTGCATCTCTCCTCAAGGGTGATTAAGTTAATAAGGTTGAGACGATTTTGATAGCGAGGCAGAATAAAAGCATCGGTCCAGGGCACACTTCGAAGAGCAAATCGAAGAAAACGACGCTGAATGCTTTTGATTCTCGAGATATGAACACAATGATATGGAGAACACGCTTTACTGGCGTACTCTACGAGGGCGCGAACAAAATTAATATAGAAGAACCTGGTCATATATGGGTTGGTGAATTCTTTGGACCACCGTTTTACAAGACCTAGTGCTGAGTTGGCTTTAAAGATTATCCCATCTATTTGTAAACGGAAGTTGAGCTCCCTATCACACAAATTGCCGTGGTCGCGGAGAGATTGAACGGAGGAGATAGGTTGGCTGTGGAGAAGGTAGGGTCGAGGAAGAGGTTGGTGCCACTTATGTGAAAATTTGATGGATTAGCATTTGGGGATATAAAGTTCCAAACAATTTTTGAGGCACTAGATCGAGAAACTATCAAGGCCTTGGTGAAGAGAAAGGAGTCATGGGGAGAGGAAATGGTTTTGAAAAATTTGGTATCGTCGGCGTAAGGAGAGACAGACGAGTGTTTGACGATTATATCGAGATCATTTATGGTTCGTATAAAAAGAAGGGGACCGAGATGACTGCCTTGTGGAACTCTAGAGGTGACCAAAACTGTAGCCGAACGGGCTGACCTAAAACGAACACTGTAAAAACGGTTTTCGAGGTAAGAGGATATCCATTTTAACAGTATGGGTTCAAAACCGAGGGCAGACAATTTGAAGAGTGTTACTCGATAAGAAATTTTATCGAAGGCCTTGCTAAAATCGGTTGCAACTAAAATACATCGCCTTCGTTGCCATTCTCTAGGGCAGATAAGTCAAAGGATACCAACTTAAGGAGATTTGTGGTGTTTGACCTACCCTTCAGAAAGCCATGTTGTCTAGACGAAGTAAGTGTTTGGCATTGGAATCTTAGAGCTTCAAACAAAATACTTTCGAAGAGTTTGGGTATCCAGGAGAGTTTAGCGATTGGACGATAGTTTGTCATTTCGTTCTTTGATCGTTTTTTGTGGATCGGGATTATGAAGGAGGTTTTCCAAGCCTGAGGAAATTCTCCTTGTGAAAGAGATAGACGAAAGTGATTAGAAAGGGCAAGTGAAAAGAGGAAGCACAATTTTTCAGAAATATGGCAGGGAGGCCATCTGGGCCGTGTGTGAATTCGTCATTAAGTTGGTGTAACTTATATTCGATATAAGACGGGTCCAAGGTGTGAGAGAGTAGTGGGCCATTGGAGAAATTCAGTAGAAAATTAAAATAGGATGGATCCGGTACAAATGAGCCGTTGGTGAAAAATTGTTTGAAAAAGGTGGCAAATAGGTTGGCAATGATGAGTGGATCGGTTGATGACTTGTTGTTGAAAGAGAGGGAAGGAGGGTAGCCATCGGATTTTCGTTTGTAGTTAACAAATTGGAAAAGTGACTTAGGGTCGTTTATAAGATTGAGTTGCGTATGTTAAGGTAGCGCTGGTAAAGGGAATCGTAAAGTTCGGTGAAGTGAAGATAAGCGCCAAGGTGGTTGGAATAGTTGGAAAAGGATCTGGTGCGAACGAAAACAGCCCATAACTTGCTTCTCTTGTTTCGTAAGAAACGAAGCTTGCGATTATACCAGGGAGGACTAGTAGATGATGTTTTTAGGCCGGAAAACGAATTAAATATTTTTCTATAAAAAATGGAAAAGGCATCATTTATACTTAGGTTGTGAAAGTTATAGGCGGACCTGCTGAGATAGTCACTGATTTTATGAAAGTTTGCTTTACGAAAGTCGTAGGATGAGAGAGTTGTAAGGTGAGTGGACTGTACAGAAGAGTTATGACAAAACGAGGGAAGAAAGGGCGGATGGTAGTCATCGATTGTTGAGAGAGATAGGGGACTAAGTGAGACTGAGGAGTTAATTGAATCTGTTGTGGAAATAAGGTCTAATTGCCTGCCCATGTAGTTGGATATACCGCTGACTTGGCATAGACTTGAGTCTGTTTAGCGATCTAAGAAGAGACATTACTTAGCTGAGTTGACATTTGAAGCGATGAAAAACGACTGATCATCTGATGGAGTCCACTGTAGCTGAGGGTCGCCGGAAATAAGGATATTGACAATAGAGTCAGACAGGTCAATTAACTGGTCGATGGCATCTACAGCAAGTTGGTAGGATTCAATAGGTTGAGCTGGTAGGATGTATTTTTATTGTGACAAAGCCGTCTTTAGAAAATGAATGGGGAGAAGAGTTAAGGCTGTTGTGGATCGTCAGTAGGACACCTCGACAGGGGGAATCATTACTTGGGCGGGTAGGATCGTCGTCGCGAAAAACATTAAAAGTAGGGGGAACAATTTTCCCCCAATATCAATATCAAAGAGAAGAGCATGCGATTGGCGTAGGGCAGCATTGGTTTTAGAGCGAAGACCTTTTACATTCTGGTAGTAAAAAGTAAGAGGGATGTTGTAGGGTGGAGGTGTGAAGCGGAATGGTTTAAGCGCTGGCAAGGGAGGCAAGTTATGGACGAAAATATTTATCGTGGTCCGCTCGGCTTCCTGAATGTTTTTTTTGTGGTCGCCCAGAATCAGTGGGCGGTTGGCATAAACACGGGATTTCAAATAAGCCCATAAAAATAAGTCACAAGGAGTCAAATCGGGTGAAAGCGCCGGCCACTCCAAATCATCCCTCAGTGAGTTGAGGCGGCCTGGAAAGTGCTCTCGCAACACAGCCATCAATGCCCTTGTAGTGTGGTATGTTGTTCTATCCTGTTGAAACCATATGTGAGTTGGTTTATGCTCTCTATCTGGTCATGTCCTCCTGAATAAAAAGACAGTTTGTTTGTCAAAAACTCCAGGAGGTTTGCTAAGTATGCCCAAGATTGATTGTAAATATCTTGGCTAATAGTTAGTTCTGCCTGATAGTGGAGCTTACGTTATCCTCGCCATTTAGCAGCGTAGAGAAGCAATTTCTCCATATCCTTAACATGGACGTTGTTCCACTTACAGTTCTGACAGTTTTGCGGAGACGTTTCAAAGTCATCGCTGATTTTCTCTGTACGCGTAGAAAGTTTCTTCAATTTAACTGAAGCCTTAGTTTGCCGCTTTTAATAAATTCGAACCCAAATCGATGTTCCTTCGGTTTTCTGCAGTCATAATAGTACATGGCACAGTTTCTCATCATCCTCTTGTCTGACACTTTCTAAATGGTGGTAGTATCTTGCTTATAGCAGATATCGCTAGCTTCCGCTAATGGTTCGATCGTACGTGGCCTGTTAAAGATCCGAGCATTCCATATGCAAATTCGAAAGTCGTTCTCATTTTTTCGGTTTGCAGGGAACAAGTCCAAGACTATTGATTGCTTTGCCCCAGACAGTTTTTTACAGGGCTCTATTCAAAACTCTTAACCTGAAAGAGCAAGACCTTTCTGTAACCCGTTGGCTAAAAGTGATTCAACGTCCTGGAGCCAGTAACCCACTTGGGGAATAAGGAAGTAGTCTGTTAGTTAGTTCGCTATTATTTTCATCGCAATAGCCTGATTAGTGGTGAAAAATTATTAGCGCGCTTAGCTCGAAAGACGTTGAAGTACTTCATACAAGAAACTTACCATGCTCAACATTCGCGCTTATAAGTTTAGCAACGATGGAACGAAACCTTCTAGTGGTGGTCCGCTGGCAACTACATGTAAAAAGATTCATAAGGATTTATACATGTTTCATGTGGAAAGGGTCTAGCGTTTCTAAAGTGGGTTAGAATCCTGCGTTACCAAAAAATGCCCGCTACGAAAACCGACATTACGCCTCGGGTAAAGAATGATCGAATGATGACGACTTTTGACTATTGCACCCGGACTAAGTTGGTTCCTGGAATTTAAGGATGCTCTTCGACTCAAAGGGCGACAGTCCTCAAAATTCTTCTAATCGGAACATGAGTTCCTTCGATATAACCTGGACATATCCGGAGTGAGTGAAGTAAGATGGTTCGACGTGGGAGAGTACCAATCTCAAACGTGTAACATTATGTTACTCTACTCAGGTCAGCTCTCTAGGAGTCCCGGTGAATCTGGAGTGGGTCTGCTGCTAACAGCTACAGCACGCAGATGCTTAATTTTGTTGCACCCACATGGTGATAGGATCTTATTGGGCAGAGTATGGACTAGAGTACGGCGCGTCAGGATCATACAGTGTTACGCCACAACAAACCCCTCGATTGAGGATGAAAAGGACAATTAGCTAAGCGCCATATTCAACGCAATGCCTAGCAGCGTTATCGTTATCGTGATGGGCCATATGATCGGAAAGCATGGCCTTGGTGACCGAAATGACAATGGTGAAGGATTTGTTGAATTTTGCAACATCAATCGGCTAGACATAGAAGCCAAAATGTTTGAGCATAAGACCTGCCACGAAGTCAGCTGCGTGTCAATTGACAGGCGATTATCATCCAACCAAATCAACGACTTAGCGATCAGATGTTTTTCAGACGTCTGAAACAGACGAGGAGCCGACATGGGGTTGGTACGAAATCATCACCTTGCGAGCATGCTAGGTTCTGTCCGTTTACGAACTGCATCCGTTCAAAGACTCCGCAATATCAGTAGAATGCCTAGGTATAACGTCTCTTCAGTAAGCCAACAATAAGGGATCACTTTTCGCTAGGAGTGGAGTCGGCAGCTCACTGCCAACAACTATAGAAGAACATTGGAACGCTGTGAAAAATGCTTTCACATCTGGAGAGGAAAGTATTGTTGATGGATCGCAGGAACGACATAGCACGTGGCTTACCGAATGTGCCTGGTGGCGGATAGAAGAACGTAAGCTACATAAAGCTCGTATTGTAAATACCGCAGCAGTAGGGAGGAAAGAGCAGAGTCCAAGTACCGAAGGAAAATGAGAGGAGAGTAGTGCAGCGTAACGTAAGACGTGATAAACGTAACTATATCAACGCCCTGGCCATAGAAGCAGAGGCAATAGTAAGGCTTCCCCACACGGGGAAGCAGAACAAAAGAAAGTAATAGCCTTGGGCTTACCATATAGACACGCAAATAGGGCTATCAGCTGGGAAGTACTATCGAAGATTTCGGACAAATTGCCAACCTTGCTGATGAGGAGTAATCCGGTTGGACATGTTTTTAAGAAGAGCTTGGCATTTCCGCCAAACCTCCGCTAAGCTCAGAATAAGTTAAAGCGTTGGGAGGCTTGAAATACTAGAAAGAACTTCTGAAGATCTCTTGGTGTAGCGTAAATCTCCATCGACGAGGTGTAGACACTAGAAATTTCCATAACAGATCACTTACTATTACTTCAGATTAACCTTGTAATCTTTGGAGATCATGGCGAGCAATTTAATTCTTGTCTTGCCGAAGAGCATGTATAGGATGGTTGCGCTTAATGTCGGCATGCATCATCTGCATTCTAACGTGAAAGTATGCTTAGCTCAGTTGGGTATCCTTGTTGAGAGTGTCAAAGTCTGATATCAAATGTGACACAACCAGTCAGACGAATATCTCGTTTTGAGGATTAAATCAATGTTAGTGAATAAAACCTTGGTTGCGGATGCTGGCTCCCACCGATATGATGTGGTGAGGGCGAAAAAGGATCATCCTATCTGCACTTGTTGATTGACCCCCTGTTCAAAACTCTCATGGGGTTGTACTATCAGTGCATGCTCTAAAGTGCAAGCAATCCTAGAAGTGATCGACGATCACCTCAGACGAAATTGGCTTTCTGTAAGTCTAATCAATTGTGAGGTTTTTCTCTTCAAGAGAGGGAGGGAGCTGACTAGTCTGCCTCATTTAGAATTCCATCTATTTCTCCAATTAAGGGAAGTATTTGGGTGTCATCTTGGATAGCAAACTTCTTGGACTAAACTTGTCGCGTCACAGACTACCATGCCCTTATGAGTTAGCTATCTGCTAGTGTGAAGGTGTTAAGCGAGCTATTTTGTATAAAGGATGTCACATAAATACTAGTACGTCACTGTTGCTTTCACAAAGATCAAAGGAGCAGTCTATCTCGGCTGCATGGGGCGATTCAGGTGTTCTCAAAACTAAACGAGAAATCAACGCGCTTATGAACGCAGTCTAAATTCACTGACCCTTATGTTGAGCACAGATTACAAATGGCGATCAGTTGCCAACTCTCCGAGGGTGTAACAGCCAAAAAAAGACAGATCACATCGAGCGCTACAAAATCGCACAGATGTGATTACGACTACAGGAGTTCCCGGAAAATCAGGCGCACCGAGGCAATGTGTGAAGTACACCTCTCATACTAAACCTGGCTCAGGTTCTAATAAAGGACCCAGAGAGGAAGTTAGTAAGAGCAGGAACCCAAACGCATTAACCTAATGCAAGGTTGCTATAATGCATGAAATGCATTTAGAAGAATCTCTGCCAGTGCAACAAATTCCACAGGTAAAAAAACGCCTACTGATCGAGGTGGACAAAGCCGACAACAACTGCCCCTTAAATCGGAGCACTTCTGTAACTTTCCTCTCAGGTCGCCAAGCAGAATCCTGGCATTCCACAACAGGTTGGCGTGTTCTCAGCGTCTCAAAAGAAAGAAGTGGAAGTGATACAGTGACTTTTTCTATCGATAAAAAGTCCAAGAAATTCTTGGTGGAGCACAAGTGTAAGCTATTTTTTAACTCCTTGCGGATAAAGATCCCCATCAAATGACTACTACAAGCAGGAAAAAACACTGCCATTCCGAAGAATACAGCCCCTCAATCTCGGATGAGCGGGCAACCAAAACTGCTTGATGCAAGAACACTAAGACAATCAGGAGCACAAAAAGCCCAAATAGATTGCCAGTCTCCAAAAAGAAGTGGCACAGACATCTCAATGGATGTAGACAAATGCTCTAATGCCCCAACATCAGACGATATTATCTCTATGCCCAGACCATTAAATGCCATCCCAAGACCTGAGCTGTCTCCTAATACTGCCAGTGCCATCCAATAACGACTAACATGGGACTAAGGTGCATCCAAGTTAATCTACCATGCTAAAGCCGCCTTGGCAGTCCTCAACCATAGATTTAACAAGGAATACCTAAACGTCGCCTTTATCGAAGAACCATACGTCCTTAAAGACCAAGTAAAGGGACTCTCTCAGGTGAGTTATTATACAGGGTGAATGACTCGAACTCCAACTTTTTTAAAATGCTATAATTTTTTTATTTTTTGATAAATTTTATTGTGCCAAAGCAAAAAATGTTGGAAAATACATCAATTTTCAAATTGTATCAGTAGTTTTCAATATGTCCACCTTTGGCACGAATAATGGCCTTGCGACGGCCGAAGAAAGCATCGCACGCTACACGCAAGTGGCTCTGCGGTATTTTGGCCCATTCCCGGCGAAGTGCTTGTTTGAGGTGGTCCAAACTTTGGTAGTTTTTAGTGCCAACTTTCGCCTTCAAAATACTCCAGACAGAGAAATCTAATGGATTTCCATCTGGTGTATTTGCAATCCATTGTGTCGAAGAAATGAAGTTTTTTTACCAATCTTAGTTGACGCGCGCTTTGTGAGACGGTGCCGAGTCTTGTTGAAATGTCCACGGTCTCCCACCGAAATGATTGTTTGCCCAAGGCTTCAATACTGCCTCTAAGACCGTTTCACGGTATACGATCGCATACGGAGAGCGACCATCGGCGTTTATGGCGGCCCAAACCATCACCATCGGTGCTGCCTGCTTTCTGGTGGCCGTCCGAAGGTGTAAATTTTCGAAGGACCTCTCTGGCAAGTAAACTCGGTCATTTTGTTTGTTGACATATTGCTCGATAACAAATGGCGACTCATCGGAAAAAACCAAATTCGGCAACTCACCACTTTCAAACGTAGCAACTCCTTCGCTCTTTTTTCTGTTGCGGTGTAAGATCGTGTGCTTTTTGGAACGTCAATGATTTGAGCCCAAGCTCATTTTTCAGTATGTGTTGCATCCATTCCAACGATATGTTGAGCTCACGAGCCATTTTTCTTCCACTTCGACGTGAATTTCAATTCGAGCCTTAATTTTCCGAACCATTTCTGCCGATGTTGCTGTTTTTTTATGACCACCTCCATGGCGTTTTGCAACGCTGCCAGTATCACGGTAACGAGCTATGGTTCGAGACAAAAATGATTTATTCACGTTGAGGTGCTGGAGGGCTCTAACGATAGCTACTTGTGGTTTTCCAGCCAATCACACTATCACGTTTGAATTCATCGCTTAAAAGGCTTGTAAATAATAAAATTATCTGTCATGTGTCAAAATTTGAGTACAATGTCGTGAACGAGTTCGAGTCATTTAGGGTGTATAATTCCACGAACCCTGGAACACCCAGAGCATGTACCTTAACTAATAACAATATAAAATTCTTTCCAATTCCAGAATATACCAACAATTATCTGGTAGCTGCAAAAGCTGAGCTGCATACCAATACAGAACCTGCAACTCATTGTAGTCTGCGACAGAAATGCACATCACACGGTCTAGAGCAGCTCAAATATTAACAAAAGGGGTGAGTCTCTACTAGAATTTATAAATTCAAATAACTTACAAATTCTAAACCGCGGAAGAAACCAGACATTTATAAATAACATTAGGACAGAGGTCCTAGATCTCACACTATGCACTACCTTTATAAAAAAAATTATAAGGAACTAGCGCGTCTCATCCGAAGCCTCACTGTCGGACCAGAGACACATCCTATTTGACCTTACTACTATATCTGGAAAGGGAGAAACAGTAGAACATATGTTATACTCGTATTATGTGACTGCAATGGTTTAATCAAAACAGGTCAACGTTACCTAGGTAAATTCAACCTCGAAGCTGCGGACATAGCTGCCAGCTCACCTAAAGATTTAGCTGCCTTTCTTACAGAGTGCGGCATCATAGATGAGCTCTAAATGGAGGAAATCACAATAGGCCTATCTGGGATTCATTATACCACCTCGAGAAATGGGGTCGCCAAAGAACTTACTATTCAAGGCTGAAAGGAGTACTACTCATGACCTGGACCCTTGACAGTACTGGCTGCAACCTTGGTTAGGTCTACCATTGACAGTTGAAGCGTATAGCATCCAGGTTGCTGGCAAGCCACACGATTGCTTTTCAAAGCCTTTTAAAAGTAAGCGCATCAGAAGAAAACACTGCCAATTGGGGGTATATACTCGTACGTTTGTTAATCATTTTAGTATCCTGGACATAAGTGACACTGCCTCCTGTGACGGTTCGTGTAAGAGCGATGAAGATATAGCTAATTCGTTATACGAAAAAAAATCTTTCAAAAGAGCTGAGCAGAGATTTAATGTGTATCTAACACATTGTTCAACCAAAGGATATTTGCAAAGTCTTAAGTTTTCAATTCAAGTAAACTGCAATCCTTTTCATGGGTACTTCATCCATCACATTCTACTTTTCCCATCGCCAGAGAAACATTTTAATTTCTAATTTCAGATGTCTAGACCCATGCTTCGAAGACTCCGTAATAACATTAAATTCCCCCATAAATTTTGAAGTGTCCTTACCCTGAACGCTGTTTGACTGAGGTTCAATCACATGAAAAGGTACAAAATATTCCAAAAAGATTACAAACACATTGAAACTTCATGCGACAGGATTTTTCAACGAATTTAGTCACTGTGCGCGACAATCCCACAGAGGCGACATTAGCCACCGATTACTGTAATTCATCCGCCAAATGCTTAGGCTACAATTTTTTTCCAATTCCCATACCTTTTCCTCCTTTATCATCAAAAAGCACTCGAAATCCTGCAAGTCATACTCGAACTTGTGGCACAGTAGTGCTATCAAGGGTAAATAAAGAAAAAACCCATTAGCCATCGCCCCACTAAGGCAATCCCAGGTGTCCACTCGAGTAATACCATTCTGCCGCCAAGTGGAACACAAAAGTCACGCGAAAACAAATTTCCCAGATCAGTAGCGCAGTTCAACGGGAATAACCTCAAAAAGCAAAGATGAAGGACACCAAATATACGAAGAGCAATGGGGAAAACTGTTGTCGACATTTAAGCAAAACTCATTACTTATTCAGACGCCACCAGCAGGACCATTTCGTCCTTGCGCGACGCCCATCGTCTTTTAAGAGTGTTTTGTTTTGTTTTCTTTGATTTTCATTTTTTTTTTTTTGTTTTATTCAACTAGGTCCGACAGTTAACCCCAATGTTACGGGTACTCTGGGTCTGCGTGGGTAAACACCCTGAACACACTCATTTCCGGTGCTCTGTGGCAAATATTTATCCGCTCACTCTGTTCGTTTATGCAAATATTCGTAGTGCCACCCGTACTTGTACACCACTCATGTATCTCCGCCAACACAGAGAAAATAGATACACATCTAATGGTTTTAATAGTGGGTTTACACAGCGGAATGGCCGCTAAGATTAGCCCAGATTTATATCCGTTTCATGTTGGTCTAGTGGAATTAAAGCGAACCGGAATAACGGAATCCATATGTTTATGGAAGAAAGCATATTCCTCTCGTACAATACGTACGAGCATTCCATACGAACGGTCTTATGCTCACATCCTGGCTGTCTGTCTGCGGGGATATGTTTATTTTCGCAATGCAGAAGAGTCCTTCTTTGCACCATGCCATCCTTTTTCATGAACGAACCGGAAGCTCAATGTTTATCCTAATTGAAAAGCAAGGAAGACGAGGAAAAAGGTTGGGGCTATGCAAGGATAAAAGAGTAATAAGATACGAGCGTTGTAGTAGTTAAAAGCCACGAATGTTCATACAGACGCAGACATGTGGTTTTTATTTTTAGTTGCAGCTGGAAGGGTGAAATGGGTTCCGTGGCCGCGTTGAGGTGAAGTTCGGCGAATTGATGGCCTTGAGGCAAGCTTAACAGAGGGGGAATTACAAGTACCTGAGTGAATGAAAGGGATGCTTTCAGCAAATGGAAATTAGCGAAATTGTTTTCCTTTTCGCTTTCATTCCTCGGAAAGTATGGTTTCAAGGGTCGAAAGTCCTAAAATGGGTCAGTTGAAAGGAGTACTCGTGCACTGGTAAATGGTTTTTGTAAGCTTAATGCCGTCCTGTGTGGGTGGTAGTGCAAAAACCATCCTAGAGTGTAATGAATGTTTAACTGTTAGAAGATTATTCTCAGTTCGCTATGTAGGCACACGGTGTTTTCAAGTGCTTGTTCCGGCATTCTGAAATTTGCATAATTTTGTTTTCTTCCGACAGTTATTTAGGAAGCGATCCGACTTGGAAACCTGGGTAATTTTGTAGATAGTGCTTTTCGTAATGGTAGCCGACGGTAAAATGTGGCCGTAAGTTCTGTAGTTTACCTACGATTTGCTGAACACTTAACTATGGCTTTCTAACAACCCCTTCCAACTGGAACTTAGTTCATCTAGGCCGGAATTATTGAGGGAAAAACTATTTGCCCACATAATACTCTTCAAGGAAACAGATGCCTGACAAATTTGGCAGGGCGATCTGGTTTTTCAACCATGTGTAGCTATTTTGCTTTTGAAATCTTCAAACTTTGTGGACTCTGCAGTAAAAGGCAGAGCTAATGCATTCCAAGAGTTGAAATGGGCAGGATCTGGAATTATGAAGAAACCTATTGCAGCTTGTATTAGAGCTGCAACAATTAGCGTCACACAGGGTCACTTTTACATCTTAGATGTTGCCTGTATGAGAGATAGTGATCCCACGTTTGGAGACCGCCGGTGCGGTAAAAGAAAAGTCTGGGGGTATGGTATATATTCATACATTCACGCGTACCAGAGTCGCACCAATGAAAGTAGAATATAGTAGTCCGACAGTGCGCTATCATAGAAGTGAACATACAATACATATATGAATACACGACCCCGACGGACACATCATCTGCATGGCGAAGGTATGCCGGACTGAAAAAATTGTATCATATCTTGACGGTTATCAGGAGCGAGCAATATGACGCATTTTAGAGACGTATCGCAAGCTTGAACAATGACTGGCAAAAGTTTCAAATTAGAAAATGTATTACGGCAACGAAAAATTGATACGCATAGCTCCAGAAACTCGTTGACAAAATAGGGCTCGTTGTTTAATCTTGAGAACGCAATGGTACAAATGTATTAGTAATACATATAGGAACGGAATAAGACAAGAACAGAGTTGCCAGTTGACAGTTGAACTCCTAGATAGGCGTACCAAAACCTAGCGACTAGGAATATTGATGTCGACTTCGGTGCAAGTAGGCAATGAAAGCTAAAAAGTCAGTCAACATCGACTTGTTTTGATAGAAGCGTCAATGAGTGGCATAACTTAAGTGACGAAAGAGGCAAGACCTGGGCTCGCTAAATTTGCGCTAAAAAATGATATAAACCAGGAGAATGAAGTGCGTAAGGCATGTGGAACAAATTCGAAGAAAAATCTACGGGTAGTGCAAAAATGGCGTTCGGTGTTTCGAAATGTCGACTTCTCATTAATAAAGAGAGGTGCTGGTTGACCAATGAGGCGAAAATGGTGGTATAGAACATGCGGCAAGTCTCTAAATTAATGTTTCAGTACAGTAGAAATAGTGAAACAACTAAATCGCGTCTTCTTCGAGTAAATCTACGAATGTTGCAAAAAAGGAAGGCGAGAGCGATAGCAGTAGAGGCATCGTATTGGTAATTAGAAGACGTTCGGTTATAACATATCAGGAAGTCACAATTAGTAGAAGAGTTGTAACGTCGAAGCACTGACAACGAGCTAACACTTTTTTGGGGAGAGAGCATCGTCAGTGTTTCTGTATTTTGTGTTTGTTAATTTGTAATGACTCGGGAATTTAGAGCGGACATAGAAAATATACGTGGTCTAAAAAGTAATCCCTTTTCTGCGTACGTCCACGCCTGTAAATTCAGTCCAGCTGTTTTGGGACTTAGTGAAACACAGGTAGATCCCCGTCCATACCTCTCAGATCATACTTATCTGAAACTATCTGGCTGCAAAAAGTGGTGTTAATCTTCTCTCGCCGCGGTCTCGCCATGTACGTGCGTAGTGATGTAGTCCCTGATTTAATCCGAATTCAATTTCATGTGGTTAGAATTCCGTCTCCGTAAGCAAATTATCCACTATTGCTTTGTATACAGAAGCCCCAAACTGGATAGCAATTCGACTTTTAACGAGTTTGATGCGCTGTCTGATTCCACAGAATTGTTTCTCTATATCCTCATACTGAAATCGTTATTACGGGCATTCTGGACAGACAACACCCGAAGGACGGTGTGTTGAGATCTTTGCTGCGAAAAATAACTTGACCCAGGTTGTAAATGAGCCCACGCGAATACCAGACGTTGATGGTCATACCGCCAATACTCTGGACTTGTTTTCAACTTCTCACCCTGATAAGTATTGTACACCGTTTATGTGCTCTCCCCTCTAGGCTCGTCGGACCATTGTGTTATATCAGCCAATTTCTCGTACATCGAACACACAGTTAGAGAAAAATTCCCAAGAGAACCGTATAGCAATACGAGAAAGTATTGGACAATACTTAACGTCTCCTTTAGGAATTTTAACTGGTCGTCATGTTTGCTCGATAACGACGTGCGTGCTGCTGCTGATATTATCACTGGCACTATTCTCCTTGGAGTGTGATCCTTTATACCTCATCCGTTGAAGAGTATCAAACCAAAAAAAAAAGGCATGGTATGACTTGAGCTGTAAAGAGGCTATCAGGGTTAGAAAAATATTTTTTCGGTCCTTCAAGACCAACCCGATAGAGGAAAACCGAAAAAAGTCTAAAAGAGTCCGGAATGACTACAACGTCTTTCTTAAGCGTGTGAAATTTCAACACGATCGAAAGTTGAGTCAAAAAATACTACAATGTCCCAAGGGTAGTTTTCGTCATTCGTCAAAAACATTAGAAATTTTGTCTCATCCTCTATCCCAACGCGCATTTATTGTACAATGATATTCCAGCTGTCAGCTCTTTGGACAAAGCCAATTTGCTTGCTGCACACTTTGCGGCCAGTTCATTACTTCCAGATTGTGCTTTGTCTCCGCCTACACTCGAGTGTGTCGAGTCTTCAATGAGTCGAATCCATTTTCGCACTGTTGTAGTAGTAAGAGTACTTAAAGATCTTAACCTTCACAAATCCGCTGCTTCAGATGGTACATTTGTCTTTCTTCTGAAGAGGTGTTCTTCCACGCTGGCAAAACTACTGCGTAAGATTTTTCATCAATTTGTCCAGCCCGTCCCTAAAGGGCGAATCTTTTCCTCTTTTCAGGTCTACTGGCGATTTGATGGCCTGTTTTGCCGAAAGATGTAACCAAAGTCTGCAAAAATCTGGCGAAAGCAAGATAGATGCATTTGATGTTTCTAAGGCATTTGACAGAGTTTGGCATCAGGTGCCTTTGTAGAAAATGCGTGCACTTGGGATCCACGGCTCTCTTCTGCAATGGGTTAGAAATTACTTTTTGGAACGTTCAATTCAAGTTGTCTTGGATGGTTTCAAGTCTGATGATCACCAAATAAATGCTGGTGTGCCCCAGGGCTCGGTTCTGTCTCCGCCAATCTTTTTCATTTTCATCAATGATCTCTTGTCTGCTACTTGTAATCCAATATATTCCTATGCTGACGACAATACTCTCTGCTTTTCGTATTCGTTTACGAACTCACGTCCCTGCTGTTCGGCTGTAGAGCGTGAACGGCAGCCTATTTAAATCTCATTAAATTCTGATATTAACAGCATAACTAATTTGGGAGCCACTAACAGAGTAGAATTTAATGCTTCCAAAACACAATACAGTCTGCTGTCGTTAAAGCGAAACTTAAACACTAAGCCATTATCCATGAATCGCACTTGAATCGTTGAAACCGAAAAAGTTTCCATTCTCGGTGTGTGTGCCAGACAACTTACGTTGCACCAAAAATGCTGTCTAGGCTTCCTCAAGCGATGTAAGAAATATTTAACCCCCTCTGACCAGGCCACAATATATGAGGCGTTTATCCGCCCAGAATTGGAGTACAATGCAAACTTCTGGTGAGGTGACCCTAAGACCTCTTTGCGGTAAAAGTCATATCTGATGCCAATACGACACGGTCAGTCGACACCCTCAAACACCCGCGTAACGTCTCCTGTCTCATCTTGTTGTATCGCTATTTTCACCACCACTGCTCAACCGAAATTGCCAATAGCATTCCGCCCCTTCTAACTTTTAGCCGTAACTCCCGTCCCGCTACGAATGCTCATCAATACATCCTCAAGCCTGCCGTACTCTGCAATACCGTGATTCTTTCCTAAGCCGTACAACTCGCTTATGGAATGTCCTGCCGAGCTCTTGCTTTACTAGTCATTATAACTTGCAATCATTTAAAACCAACGCACATCGGTATCACTCTCTTTTCCCTCCCTAACTTCCCTTCACCAACGCTATTGGCCAGCATCTTAAGAATACATAAAATCCCTAAAAAAAAATTATGGCGATCAGGAAAAAGATAAAAGGTGATCGGATGCCAAATCAGTGGAGACAGAAAGAGAAACTAATGTCGCATGCTATAAAAATATATGAGAGCGTTCTGTACAGTCGGCAGTACAATATTAATGAACTCCATAATAGCCAATCTGGCTTTTGTGAAAGGTGATTCAAAGCTCGGGGGCCTGCGTGGCGATTGATCGGGAAACTGCTGAAATTCCTATAACTTGGATTAGTCTATCAGAGCAACAATCAAGTTCGTAACGAAGTGTTTGTCTAACCTCTCAGCGGTGGTCCCCGGTAAGCCCTTACTCGTGCAGGTTAAAGTGGCAACGGCATGCCCGCTCAGTAGTATTATACTAGCCCACGCCATCATAGAGCACACAACTCTATACGGAAGAGATTAAAATATATGACGAACCAAGTAATGGACTCGGTGTTGATGGCCCTAACAAACGTGTAAAGAACAACGATCTTCGAATTTCACGTAGGATTTTTGGACCCTTAACAGGCCACATGCAGCTGAACAATTAGCGGATGCCCTTGACTGCCATCATGCAGATATCACTCCCATTGAGGAATTGCGATGGGATGTTGGACATAAGGAGGATGAAAAACTGTGATATTTGTATACTATAGCGAATGCTATATGGAAAAGAAACAGCACTTATTCGGATGCGGATTTTCCGTACCCGGCAGACTTAAGCAAAAAGTCTTGAGCTCCGACAAGTAAGCGAGCGTCTTAAGAAAAACCGCATCAAGGCTAAATTCGCTAACATTGGCCTAATATGACAGTCAAAATCGTGCTGATATCGATGTTGCTATTTGAAGTTTGGAGCACAGAATAATTATTGTAAATATTAGATGGAGTCAGTGATATCAATTACTTTGAATGTAGAAATTTTCATTCAAACTTCCCAGACTTACGAGCAGAATGACTGTGCAGCTAATATAAATCTCGAATGACAGTTGTCGCTGCTGCTGTAAGATCGCAGTTTCAGTTCCGATGATGCCATTACATTTCATTCCGTTGCGATATTCATATTCGTGAAGGAGAATCTTCAAGTACACGTCACTACTTTGATGTAAAAAGACAGTTTCTGACCAAATGTACAGAATATAAGACAGAGAATTCATCCATCAACAATTAAGCCATCTTCTTTTAAAAGCCATCACAAACTCAATTGTGGTGGAAGAATTAAGAATCATATCAAACACCCTTACTTCCACTAGAATTTCTAGAGGCAACATCATTAATTTTCTTTACTCATCCTTCTCATTAATTCGCAACCATCAATTACTTAACCTTCCATAGGCCTGAAGACATGACATATATACCATACATACACATATCTGTCAAAGTAGTACACAGCTCAGAAGATATCCTCATAATTCAAAGACGAATGTCCTTCTCCCCTCTCGAGATGAGTTTTGTCTATTCAAAAGTTGATAGTCCCCAGTTTCATAGAATTATTCATGTAATCCTAAAATTGAATTCACCCAAAGTAGCCAAGTGAAAGGAAATACTCACTCTTCTTTTTTTTTCGAAAATACATATTCCATTCAAAGTACCTCTGGCCCTGCGCCATCTTCACCAAGTCAGCCTACTAAAACGACTCGAAACCTATTAAATATTTTACCATTGGCCCTGAATTTAATTAAATACAACCTCAGGTCAAGGACTGCACTTTTTCAATTTGTCCGCTTTTCAAGGCAACCTCGGATCTTCTCTCTTCCCATCTCACAACCCCAAGTGAATTTTCGTCGGCCATGGTTTTTCCTTTTAAATTCTGGTTTTTGGTTTCTTTTAGTTGGCTCTATACTATCCCAATTACAGCATACAAGTGGTTTCCTTAATCGCCTGGCTTCACATTCCAAAAAGGAGAGCTTCTTTTATCCATTCATCCGGTTACGTTTCGTTTCGTTATTTCTGCAGCAGATGTACTTACACAAGTCTTCTTCGCTTCAATGCAGCCTCAGAAGTGAATAAATATTACATTCCATCTCTACAGTCAGTCTGACTTTTCTGCGCACTCGTCCGAAAGAGCATAGAATATTCGCCATCTCAATTGCTATTCAAGTACATCTATCTAAGGCAATACACCCTAATCCGACTTCCATTTAAGTACGCACACTTTAAAAAAAAAAAGACCGAATGGATCTTCTAACCAAAATCCTCCTCTCGAATTTAATTTCATTTTCAATATCATTCCTTTCCCTTCAAATTCAGGCATTCCGTGTGGAACATTAATCAATATTTGCAGAAAAGAAAAAAAAGGAAAAACATCTTCCTTTCTCCAGCTCCTGCCTTTACACACTCTCCAAAAACGAAAAAAAAGAAGAAAATGTTTACCTTGTTGAGAAATAGGTGTATCCTTATATACATACGTCGTTTAACTATGTAGTGTTCCTACTCGTATCACTAGTAAAAACTATTCAAAGGATTCACATTTGAATAGTGTGTAGGATATTTCAAAGGATTATCCTGACACATGGCTTCGGGCACCATACCCTAATTGCATATTTAGGAACATGTAAATGTTTAGACCGTGGAATTAAAGGCCTAAAAGAGTCGGCAGTTGGGATCAAATGTCGTAATAGGTCCTTGGTGAACTTCCAAAAAAAAGGATTAATCAATTTTCAGAAAGTTACAAACAATTTTGCTTCTTTTTTATCTTTTTGATTTCCAGCATTCCGCTTTCGCTTTTATTACAATACAAAAACCTTTCAGTGAGACTATTGTTCTTTGTTTTTTTTGTTTTGTTTTGTTATATCTTATTTAAATTAACTTTCCTCTTTTTAAATTCATTTTATCTACATATACTCATGCGTCAGTTAATTTCTTTAATTTTTTTCCTTTATATAAACTTTTCTGCTTTTATTTTTAATTGTTATTTAAAATGTATCTTTTGTTTGTTTTATAGTAAATATATACTTTTAAAATATTCCTCATTTTTCCTTTTTATTTTCTTTAAAATGCTTTTTACAGTTTTCTTAGTTTTTCTACATATATGAAAAAAAAAGTGTTTCGATTTTTTTAAATAAGAAAAATAGCAAAAATTCAACAAAAATATTTTAACTGAGCAACTGGTGCTGAAAATATATTTTTTAACAATGGAAATTAATTAACTTAAATTCTTTTAATTTTAATGCTTAAGTACAACCGCCATAAAGAAAACGAGCCAGCGAGCAGCGACGAAAGATCAGGAATATGTCTAAGGCAGTGATTTGAGGGTACCGGTTCTAATATATTTCCCAGTCTTTTCAAAGGGCGACTATGAATACGAGGAGGTCGTTATACTATATGGCTTACCCACAGAGTTAGATGGATTTTAACGAAAATAGCTTTCGATGTCTCCCACCTCTGAAAGGTCGCATATGAAACCAAAATGTCTGATCAAAGCTTCTTAAAAGAGCTCCGATAGCGATTGTGCGGCTGATTTCTTCTAACATCACACAAGCGTCCTTATGTGATATGCTCAGGGCCTTAATCCACGTTCTTGTCCTCTTTGCTGTGTTATACATAAAAAGACGACCAATTGTTGCAATTCAGGCGGATTCATTGAAGTTGATTGTATATGCACATGAAATTTTAAGATACTTTGGAATATGTCTTCTACTTCTGCAAGAATGTTGCAGTCTCAAGGTGGGCCTACACTATGGTCTGCAACATGTTTATTAGGTCTCCTCATATGCATGGTGTATCCGTTGTTAGCCTGCACTGAAAAAATGGACTACATAGCACCAGCTGAGAAGAAAAATTCCATCGGCCGCCTGCATAAGCACCACCGGCTGCTCTAACGACGGCCGATAAGCCACGCTTCATTTCCTCCCCATTGATATTTTCGGCAGGCCGCTGGCCACAAATTGTCGGCCTTCCAAATCATTGTAGCGTGAAGAAAAACTTGATATCTCTAAAAGATATCCGCATCTTTTCGGATGGTCAGGCCGCTATTAAATCCCTAGACTCAGTATCACAAAATTCTAAAACCGGCCTTGATTGCCGATCATCTCTCAGGGATACTGGTATGACAGAGCAGTTCAACATTCACCTATGTTGTGGGCCGGGTCAAAGAGATATTCCAGGGCCGTCGAACCCGCCAAAATAGGAAACAATCTACATATCCTACCTGAAAAAGGTATCGTCGGTACACCAATCGCTACGTGCAAACTAAACCTAAAGCTGGATAATATTAGTAGAACAAACGTTAGATGGACCGTTGGGTAAAAATGCGACCAAACAAATCTGGCCAAAACTGGATCTGAATCGCTTTTATAAGCAAGCATGTAGACGGTTTGGCGTTTCTGCTGTACAAACTATTTCTATAGAAGCTGCATGGACAAGGAGGAAGAGGAGACAATCTTTTACCTACTCTGTACATGTCCAGCTATCTTCCAAGACTTTTACAATAACTTAAATGTTTTTTTTTTTTTTTTAAATTGGCGCGCCCACAAGGGATTTAGCGTACCCTTAGGATGTTTGCACATAGGGTGTGCTAAGGGAAGTTAGGGTGGAAAAAAAGAGAGATATCGAAGTGCGTTGGTTTTAAATGATTGCAAGTTATAATGACTAGTAAAGCAAGAGCTCGGCAGGGCATTCCATAAGCGAGTTGAACTGTTTAGGAAAGAATCACGATATTCTAGAGTACATCTGAATATGGGCTTGAGGGTATACTATGAGCATTCATAGCGGAAGATAGCGATACAACAAGGTGAGACAGGAGACGTTACGCCGGTGTTCGAGGGTGTCGATTGACTTTTCCGCATTTGCATCACCAATGAGTTTTATCGCACGATCTTGAATCATATCTAGTAAGTGCAAAGATGTCTTAGGGGCACCTGACCAGATGTGGGCATTGTACTCCAATTTTGGGTGGATAAACCTGTGAGGGGGTGAAACATTTCTTATATCGCTGAAGGAAACCTGGACATTTCGCACCATTTTTGGCGACATTGAATATGCGGTCATTCCAACGTAAGTTGTTATTGGCATACACACCGAGAATGAATGGAAAGTTTTTCGGTTTCGACGATGAAGTGCCATTCATGGATAATCCTAAATACTTAGGATTTCGCTTTAATGACAGCAGACAGCATTGAGTTTTGGAAGCATTAAATTCCACTCTGTTGATAGTTCCTCAATTACCGTTCCCGTTCTACAGCCAATGAGCAGGAATGTGAGTCCGGGAACGAATATGAAAAGCAGAGGGTGCTGCCATCAGCAGGGGAATATCCTGGAATAGAAGTAGCAGACAAGAGATCATTAATGAAAATGAAAAAGAGTGTCGGAGACAGAACAGAGCCCTGGGGCCCAGCAGCATTTATTTAGTGAATATCAGACCTGAAACCATCCAAGAAAACTTGAATTGAACGTTCCGGAATGTAATTTCTAATCCATTGAAGAAGACAGTCATCGATCCGAAAAGCACCCTTTTTCGACAAAAGAGCCTGATGCCAAAGTCTGTCAAATGCCTTAGAAATATCAGGTGCAACTATATTGCTTTCGCCAGATTGATGTACGCTTTGGTTTCACTTTTCGGTGAAACATGCCATCAAATCACCAGTGGACCTGCTGCTGTGAAAACCATACTGCCGGTTATTGGAAAGTTATCGTGCTCCGAGATATTTCATGAGCTGAAAGTTTGTCAGCGTTTCCATGACCTTGGAAATAAGGGGCGTAAGTGCAATGGGCCTGTATAATGAGAGTAGACTCGCTTTTTTAGGGACGGACGAGACAAATGGTGTTTTCCATCTACTCGGAAAGTTTGATGAATAGCTTACGTTGTGATTTTTCCAGCGAGAACACCTCCTCAAAAGAAGGGGAGATATTCCATTTGGACCAGTAGAATTGTGAATGTTGAGACCTTTAAGCACTTTTACTACTACAGGAGTGCGAAAGTGGTTTCGTCCCTTTGAAGATTCGATGTACTCAAGTATAGGTGGAGAGAAAGCACAATTTGGAAGTGTTGAGGTGGCCGCAAAGTATACAGCAAGCAGATTGGCCTTGTCCAAAGAGCTGACACTTGGAATGTCATTGTAAACGAGCGTTTGGATGGAGGATGAGGCAGAATTCCTAACGTTTTTGATGCACGACCAACAACTTTTACTACCTTTGGGACATTGTAGTATTTTTTGGTCGTATTGAAATTTCACACCCAGTCATTCCTGGCTCGTTCGAACTTTTTTCGGTTTTTCTCTGTCGGATTGGTCTTGTAGGATCGGGAAAACATTTCGCTGACCCTGGCAGCCTTTTTACAGCTCTAGTTGTACCATGCCTTTTCGTTTGGTCTGATGCTTTTAATCCCATAAAGGATAAAGGATCTCATTCCAAAGAGAATAGATTCAGTGATCATGTCAACAGCGGCATCCACGTCGTGATCGAGGAAACATAACGACCAGTTAAAATTCCTAAAGAAGTTGTTAAGTCCGCTCCAATTGGCTTTGTCGTATTTCCATACGGCTCTTTTAGGAATCTGTTTTCTAACTGTGTGGTGGGTGTATGAGCCTATATAGGAGAGCATATCTACGGCGTACTTGTCAGGGTGAGATGTTAAAAACAAGTCCAGTGTGTTGGTGGAATGACGATCAACATCTTGTATTCGCATGGGCTCATTAACAAGTAGGGTCAAGTTGTTTTCCGCAGCAAAGATTTCAACACACCGTTGTTCCGGTGTTGTCTGTCCAGAATGGCGAAGCCACCCAAAGCTGTGTATATTAAAATCGCCCGTAAAAACTACCTAAACAGAAAGACGATAACAGTTTCTTACTCTTCGTTAGAAGCTCAAATTGGTTCCAAGAGTCGGAGTATCATAGATCCACGTGGCATTGCAATGGGCCAATAGGCCAAAGTGGTTTGTTTTTTTAACAGCCACTCTAACCTAACCTAACCATTCCCCAGACTGAGCTTAAGAGAGGCTCAGCAGTAGAAAGACCTAAGTGTGCGGTATGTCAATTTGCTCAAATTACGAAATTGATTTCAGCATAAACTTCAATTTCTTGATTCCAGAAAGGAACGAATGTAGACAACGCTAAGTCAGTTTCAATAAATTCATCTTCATTTTCACACACGGCTCTGTATAGGGGAAACGCGCTTGGCGCAGCAGTCGCCTCTGAATACACAAATTTTTCAGTTTACCTATATATTGTAGCGCCTGTAAAGTAGCAGTTTCAACTTTTCATCAGACCTCTGTAGGTATGTAGGAATGTAACATCGAGGGTATTTAATGACCATCACATTCCGTTGGGTTCCGAAACACTCGGACATCTCATGGGATCCATGAACTGGGCAGCCTCAGATAGAAAGGAAAAGTAGACATCTTGTTAGTGTCAAGTCATTAATGTGCTACGCCATACAAGCGGCACATTCTCAAGCGCTTTCTTAGTCTAAGCAACATTTGAACTCGTCGGGACAACCTTGCGACATCTCAACTTACATGGCGGGCTCTCTATCCCTCCCAAGGGGTCAAAAAATCCTATAGACCTTAGGAATATCTTCAAACTTACAAATATAGTCACGGAACACTGTGTTATTGCCAAATATTTTGTATTTCTACCCATGATTTCTGTAGCGTTGGGGGAAAAAATAAGTCTGTTGCACACTTCCTTTGCAAGTGCCATGCTTTGGCATACATTAGAATGCAATCCCTAGGCATCTGCCTATTCCGAGATCTCTGCTTTATAAAGATCATCGATCTTGAAAAATCCTTCAAGAAACCTGTATGGTTCCAGTAGTAGCTAGAGAATCATCCGCCCACACTCTCGAAATATCGAAATTCAGACATTTCAATAAGAGACGCCACCAACCCCTTATAAAATGACTAGCGTACCCTTGCTCGTGCTGTAAAGAAAAACCAGCCCGGCATAATTCTTTCAGCTATTTTCCAAGAGATAAGTCTGAAGGATAAAAACATCGGGATCAACATATTATTGACGAAGTTTTTATGTAGAGATAACTGAAAAAGAACTGTAGATGTAGTAGCGTCGACGTCAGTACCAAGAACTCACTTCTTCGGACATTGTATGAGAAGCGCTATTTCTCAATTAGTCCTACAATCTCTTGAAGGCGATAGACAATTTGAGAAAACGAAGCGCGGGTAGTATTACTGAACTTGTCATTTCACCCGAGCGGCAGACCTTTTTTAAACACCTACAGAGGATGAATCATATTTCACTCCGTCTCAAAGATTTGATCGGACGGAGGTGCCCTGATTAATGGTAACCCAACGTCGACCTTTTGTCGGTAAAATAAGGACTGGATCTCTGGCAGAAGGTTTCTGCTTCTCGCATTACGTACTGGTCCATTCCAGTTAAACAAACCGAAATTGGACCTTGCCGCGTAAGCAATGTCTGCTTACAACACTTGATATCAATGTCACGGTGTCATGTAATGCCATGTCATGCAATAGAGGAAGTAGTTGGACTAGTCTCCGACAAGGCTTCTCCACAATTTGTAAAATGGCTAAATGGCGTGATGACATGCCTTACATTATCAGCTGTACAGATGGGCCTTTCTTCAACACTGAGCCTAAAGAGCGTGCTATTGATCAACACGGATCTCATTTTACATATTAACTGTATTATCGTTTTCGGCACGATTGCACATTCTCATATCGTCCAGGTCAAAGTTTTTCATATTTTCGAAATAAAATATTTACTGATCATTACCTGTTTACGCTGGTCGTGGACCAATGATGACACCATCGTAAATGTCACACTCATTGAACTTTTGTGCAATGTCTGTCTTACAACACGAATATCGTAAGCCATAGTTTTTTGGATTCCGGTTCCGCACGTTCCGAGTAACTCACATCGACTCGGAACATTGTCTAGTTGTAGCCAAGATACGGATACAGATATTCGTAACAGCCCCAAGCCTGCGAACTTCATTCAACTTCAATCACAAGAGACCGGCAGGGGCTTTTCAGATCGAGTCTCACTATATGTACGTCTCAAGAGTTTCGATTTCACCAGCATTAAACGTAGAATACCAGGGGCATTACTGCCAAAGAGATGCCGCCTCTGATGTTTCAAACCACCAAATCGTAGGAATCCTTGATTCGATGAGGAATGCTGACAGGCAGATTTAGAAATCAAAGAACGAAAGAGGATCGCGAGATCTACTAGCAGGAAAACATGGAAGAACATTGGCTTCTTAGAAGAAAAAAGCAATACCACGAGAAGCGCGTGTTGCCAGAATAACGAAGTTACAGCCAAAGCTGTAAGACTCGAATAGAAATCTGAAAGGATGGAGAACGAAGCCTCATAGTAGAACTCGCAACTGAAAATATGGAGATTATTTTTGGGGACCGTTTAACGGTGATAACGAACTAAAACCCACATTAAGGCAGATTGAACCATTCAGCTTGAATGAACATTTCCATCCACCCGACCAAGTTGAAGTCAGGACACCAATTTTCAAGCTGCTGGACCCTGTGGTTTAACTGCAGAACTGTTTAAAATAGCAGGTGGTCACACCACCTATTCATCGAGATACTATATGTACAGAACCATTTCTAGTTTAAGCATACCTGTCAAGCTAATTCGACGATGCAGGATGACGATGAAGACTGCAGACCGGCCCTTCAGTGATTTTTTCAATATCGCAAGGAAATTCCAGAGTCATCATCTTTCAACAAGTTGTTAAGTTCCTCGCACTTGCAGACGACACGGGAAGAACAAACTTAGCAACTATTGAAGCAGAAGCGGTTTAGCGGTCAATGAAGAGAAAACAAGGTATTTGCTGTCAACAACGAGGGACACACAACATCAACGCTAGGGTAAAAGGAACAAGATAGCTCCAACTTCGGGGAACTAAATAACTTCATTTACCTCGGTCTCGCTTTAAACTCCGACAACGACAATAGCACAGTAATCATAAGAAGAATCACTCATCCTAATCGCTGCTTCTTAGGGCTTAGAAGGCAATTAAGTGGTAAAGCCCCCTCTCGAGCAAACAGAAAGGCTTAATACAAGACCCTGGTCATTCTGTCCTGCTTTGAGGCGCAGAAGCTTGGTTACTGACGAAAGCAGATAAGAATGCTCTCGGGCGAAAAATTCTTCCGTTAAATTTCGATCACATTTGCATCAATGGAGAACGGTCTGTACAGCGATGCAGACCTAGTCAGATAAGATCAGATAACTCGATGTAGATGGCCAGGTTACCTTGAGTGCATGGACACTTGCGGCCAGCCTAGATGGTTTTGGACTCCATACCAGAAGGACATCGTGGTAGAGGAAGACCGCATCTTAGGTGGCAAAGACAAGTGCCAGGGAACCTCAAACCTCAGGCAACTTTGTGTGAGTAACTGAAGGGAGGTGGCTAAGGACCATGACAGCTGAAGAGAATTTTAGCTGAAGCCTAGGTCCACCCTGGATTGTAGTGTCACCTAAGTAAATAAGAATAGTGAGTAATCAAGCATAGATTTTTAGAGAACGTTTAAGTGGCCGGCTAGTTCCGAAAAATGCAGATTGTGCTTGACCTCCCTGTTTCACAGATTTGAAGCAGGCTGATTTCTTTCTGTGGTTGTACCTAAAAAACTTAAAACAATTCGGAAGCTTAAATAAAGTATTCTTGTAGAAATAACAAATTTGTAGTCAGAAACTTAGGGTGTCGTATAGAGAAGAGCCAGTTGGCTCACCGTGTATCTTCTACTCGTATGTGTACAAGACCCGCTTTCATCCTAAAAAAAACTAAAAAAGCATATTTTTTTAATAAACAATAATTATTAAGTGCTCTCGTTTGAAATTTATTCCAAAAAAAGCTGCCAAAATATATCGTTCAACATAACATGCTTTATTTTTATTGTCTGCCAGTTCATAAACAAAAAAGAAAAAATTAGAAAAAAGAGATTAAGACGTATGTAAGTACAAACAAAAGATACGAGAATCGTAAGAAAGCCTACATAGATACTTCGCTCTGTTTTTTTTTTCTTTGTAATTTTAGATCGACGGATTTTTATTTTAACTTTCATTAAAGCATTCCAAACGTTTGTTAAATTATTTCTTAAAAATTAAACACAAAACAAAAGCGTATAGAAAAAAAATCATGTTTTTGCAAACAAATAACTGTTTTCTTTTTGTTTAATAATATATATATTTTTTTTGTTAAATATATTCAGTCACTTCAGATAGATAACAAATAAAAAATAAATATTATTTAGTGTTTGTTTTTATTTTTATTTTAACTTGTCTCCTACTTATTCTCATTTTGTTTTTGTTTTTGTTTTTGTTTTTTTTATATATATCTAACTTTTACACATATACAATTGTCATATATTTATATATATATAAAAGCTCATAACTATTCCTTACCTATAATAAAATTTTCTGTTTTTTGTGTTCTCTTATTCATTTTTTTTTTACAATTGTTCTTTTTTGTTTGTTGCTAAAAAATAGATTCAAATATATTTTTAAGAAAAAAAAGAAAGTTAAATGCAATAGCCACTTAAAACTCTTAAAAATCCGTAAACAACTTTCAACATCTGTAAACAGAGTATACACATACGCTCTCAAAAAATTATTTTAAAACTATAATTATGCTTTTAAGTTTAAATACAGAAATGTATTTATAAAAAAAATAATAATAGTAAAACATGATTTTTAACATTTAACACTGATTCTGGTGGACACTTACGAATAAATTGTGTTTATAAAAATAAAAAACAAATTGCAGTAGTGATAATATATAACTAAAACTTAAATATCTCAAAAAAAAAAAAAAAAAAATAATGTTTAATAATAAAACAAAAATACGTAAGCCTAGGAAATTATTTATTATGGGCTATACGGATGGGAATTCGGTATCATGTCTTCCCGTTGATGAATTTCTTCGCTTTTGATTGTGAATCCTTTGGTTTTCTATTTTCAGCTGGTACATCTTCATAGTCTTGTTGTTGCTGCTGTTGATGCGGTTTATCAGCATGATTATCGGAGAATAAATCGTTTATTGTATCCTCGTCTGATTTTCCTTCTTTGTCGACCGGAAGGAGCTGTAACACTTCCTTGGCTCGGTTATCCCATAGTTTTTTGTTGGCTTTTACCTGACAAAGAGGAGGAAGTGATATTTTTTTTCAAAAATTAAACCGAGTTTTTCATATGATTTTCTGTTTTTTTTTTTTTTTTGTAATGGATTTCGGTGAAGTTTGATACAAATGAAAATTAATAAAAAATAAAAGTACGAGTAATATTGAATTTTTGGGACTTAATTTTCTAATCGCAAAGGAATTAGAAAATACAAAGAATAAAGTAAACTAAAAATAAATTAAATGAAAAATGTATACAATCTTACATTCGTATTTTAAAACTGAAAAAAAGCTGTAAAATTAGTTTAAGAGCGAATATTAGAACAATATGTGCATAAAAAAAATTAAGCTGTATAGCAAACGAACAAATTCTGGCTTCTAATACCACAACAAAAAAAAAAAAAAAATTATACAGGGTGTCCCAATTTAGCAGTACGAGTATAATCCTTTAAGGGCATATTCCCGAAGCTCAGCCGAACAAGAAATTAAATGCTTTGGGTACATCTGTGCAGCACCAATATATGTAGATATTTTTATGTGGTCCTGAGAAGGACCTTTTTGGAACAGTTTATGGAATGTTTATAGCAATTGCTCGAAATGCCTTCCTTCCATTTGAATACACTTTCGGGCGCGTTTAACCATTTCGGATGGCAGATTAACAGTCATCAAAATTATTTTCATCTTTTCTGAAGCGACACTAATATCTTCTTGGAGCTCTTCCAGACTCGACATTTCTCTAAAATAAACCATTTTAGATGGGCGTTAGGTCAGGAGATCTGGGCGGCCAAGGGTTGGGGCGGAATCGACCAATCCATCGTTCGTTAAAAGTATGGTTAAGGAACGAAGTTACCCCGCTGCTACTGTGACAAAGTGCTCTATCTTATTGAAAGAATATCGCCCTTCTCTGAACAAGAGGAACATCTTCAACATTTGAAAGGATGTTGTTTATTAAATGGAGATTGGAGTCTGATCAATGGTGCAAGTTATGGTGGTTTTGTAACCCCATCTCTTGTGAACTGCGCTTCGTCAGTCCACAGAATGTTCTTGAGGAATTGCCCGTCTTCTGCATGTTTGCGCAGTAGCCATTGGCAAAATTCTATTTTTTTTGCGCATCATCTAGTAGTAAATCCTGTACCGGTGTCAAATGGAAAGGGTGTAATCTATTCTGGTTCTGGGGAGTTCCAACTGCACAGCTAGTCTACGGACGCTGACTGAAGGCTGAACTTCCGCAGCACGCAAAATCCCATCCGCAACTTCTGCCACTGCTGCGCCTGAATGTCCTTCTCTTGTTTTTTTTGATGCCGTTGACCCGGTATCAACGAGACGCTGATACGTATCAACGAGACGCTGATACGTATCAACGAGACGCTGATACGTATCAGCGAATAGCCGGATGTACGGTGTTCTACGATTTGGTTACAGTCCTTGGTACTCCAATCTTGCCAACGAAGCGTTTTCATTGCAGAACCAATATACTCATACAAGCACTATTTTCGCGAATTCGCGTTTTGAATACATTTTGTGGAGATCAACTTATCAATCGGCTGTTCACTTACAGAGCAAAATGTCGACTGTGGATCAGTTGGAGCAATGCCAAATTGAAAAAAAAAGATTAACAAAGAATTATTCTTCGTTACGATTCTTTCTTCCTATTCCACAATTAACTGTTAACTGCATTGCTCATAGGTACGTTAGTTTATTATTCTCACTTAATTTTGTTTGACCAATTTTGTTTGACGAAAAATGTCTTTTACTACAAAATCTGTTGATTGTAGGTAAAAAAGTTTCTAAACACAATTTTTAGAAAATTTTACAAGGATAAAAAAAATTTCATAAAATTTCAGGAAATTTATTTAAGTAAAAAAATGGAACAGCAAATTTTCATAATTTTGAGTTTAACGAGCCATAACTTTTTTGTTGCTGCTTAGATGTACCCAAAGCATTTAAGACTTGCATGCACTACTAAATTATCTTTCCAAAATGTCCAAAACTATTTTCGTTCCTGTACTAGTTTAGAAATTATAGCGTTTGAAGTGGTTACACCACCAAATTAGAGGTCACCCACTTTGATGGGCTGTAACTTGAAATGGAGTGAGAATAGACCCCCCCCACTCCCCCTGCCTTACAATTTCTTGTTCGGCGGAACTTCGGGAATATGCCCTTAAGGATTATACTGCTAAACTGGGACACCCTACCGTCTACCGCTACATAATTCTTCAACGTATTTGCATTTATACAGTCACGCTTTTGTAGTTTGCTAGTTTTGGAGACTTTTAAAGTATTTCACAGGCCGCTCTATTTCGGATACTAAGACGAAGAGTTTGCTGATATACTTGCACTTGAGTGATCGAATTATTTTCATTTTGGCAGTTGGTTTTCAACTTTAACTCTGATATTCACTTCTATTGCATTTCAGACTATTGATACTACTGTCCTAAAGTAGTACAAATTGCTGGTCGTTAGAAATTCTGCCTCATCCTTCATCCCAACGCTTATTTATAATAACACTTCAGCTGTTAGCATTCCAGATTGTCTTGTATCCGCCTACACTTGAGCGCGTCGGATATTAAAACGGAACAATCCACTCTCGCACTCGTGTTGCAGCAAGAGTACTTATACAGGGTCTTCCAATTGTGACTTCCGGAATATGACAGTTGATAGCGGCCATACTGTTGCAGCTACATCTGTCAAATTGGCTGTCAATTATTCAGTCTGTTTTGCCTAACCACCATGAACGCTAAACAATTCGTGCAGATGATAAAATTGTTTTATCAAAATGGATTTCCTGTTTGGGCAACGTTACGCGCGCTTCGCCCATTTTACGGTCGCAAGAATCTTCCTACTATACGTAGTGTGGTGGATAAATTACATAGAGTCCACTTGTTCAGTAAATGATAAACCAACACCTGGACGTCGACAAAACGCAATATCTGTCGAAAACATCGCCGCTGTCCGTGAGAGTCAGGAGAATCGGAGGCAGTCGATTTCGCGTCGATCACAAGAACTCGGCATTTCGCAGACAGCTTGGCGAACTTTGCGTCCTGACTTTTGCCTGCACCAGTACAAAATTTAACTGACGCAGGAGCTGAAGTTAAACGACCATAGACAACGACGTGTTTCTCTGAATGGGCTTTGGAGCAGTTGGAAACTAACCCTAATAGTCATCGAAAAATCACCTTCAGCGATGAGGCCCATTTCTGGATGAATGGGTACGTCAACAAACAAAATTGTCGAATTTGGGACGATACTAATCCACATGAGATCCAAGAGCGTCCAATGCATCCCGAAAAAGGCACTATTTAGTGTGGATTTTGGGCTCACGGCGTCATCGGTCCATATTTCCTTGTGAATGACGTTGGGCAGGCTATTACCGTCAACAGCGAGCGCTATAGGTCGGTGATTACTAACTTCTTTTGGCCTGAATTGGATGATATAGACACCAACGACATGTTGTTTCAACAGGACAGCGCTACATGCCACATTGGAAATTCTGCACGAGCGATTCGAGGGCACGGTCATCTCACATGAAGGTGATGTGAACTGGTCACCGAGATCGTCCGATTTGACCCCGATAGACTTTTTCTTGTGGAGTTTTCTGAAGTCGGAGGTCTATGCGAATAAGCCGTAACCTACAGCGGCCCTCAAAGCCAACATAACTCACGCCATCGGTCAAATCCAGCCTGTCAGAGTCATGGAAAATTGGACATTCCGGATGCGTGCCACCTAGAGAAGCGCGGCAGAAATTTAAACGATGTGATATCCCATACATAAAATGGCATCGATAGATCTTTCAGACGAATAAAAAATTTCGACGATATCTCACACACACTTTGATTTATTTATATTCAAAAATAAAAAGCGCTTAATGAAAGACTCAATATACGCAAATTCACCGGTCCAGATGCTATATCTCCAGGGAAGTTCTTGCACGCTGGCAAAACCACTGCGTAAGCTTTTTCATCAATCCTACTAGACGCCTACCCTTGCCGAGCCGATGGAAAACAGCATTTGTCCAGCCCGTCCCTAAAACGGCGAATCTTTTCCTCTTTCCTTCTACTAACTCATTGCATTTACGTATCTTCCTGATCGGCGGTATGGTCTTCGTAGCAACAAGTCCATTGGCGATACGATGGATATCTGATGTAATCAATGCGTACACCAATCTAACGAAATCAATACACATTTCGAAGGCACTTGACAGAGATTGGTATCAGGCTCACTTGTCGAAAATGCGTGCATTTGGCATTGATGACTCTCGTCCTGAATGGATTAGAAATCATCTTTTGGAACGTTCAATTCAAGTTGTCCTGGATGGTTTCAAGTCGGATATTCACAAAATAAATACTAGTGTGCACCTGAACTCCGACACTCTTTTCAGTTTTCATCAGATCATTGTCTGCTACTTCTAATCCAATATACTCGTATTCCTTTGCTGATGACAGTACTCTCTGCTTTTCATATTTATTCCTGGACTCACGTCCCTTCTCTTCGGCTGTAAAACGGGAACGGCAGTGTATGATAAGCCCATTAAATTCTGATATTAACAGCAAAACGAATTGAGGAACCACTAACAGAGTGGAATTTTATGCCTCCAAAATATAATGCTGTCTGCTGTCATTAAAACGAAATTAAAGTACCCAGCTTGTGTATCAAGTAGGAATGACCACATACTTAATGTCGCCAAATGTCTAAGTTTCCTCAAGTGATGTAAGAAATATTTCACCCCCTCTGATTAGCCCGCAATATACGAGTATGTACAAGGCATTTATCCGAATAAAGTTAGTACAATGCATCCATTCCGACCTTTCAAACATTTAACTGCAACACCTGTCTCTCTATGTATTTCCTCTAGCCCACTTTTGAACGTACTCTCAAATATCGTGATTCGTTCCTGAGCCGTAAAACTCGCTTATGGAATGCCCTGCCGAGCACTTTACTCCTTAGTCATTATAACTTGTAAAAATTTAATACCAACGTACACCGGCACCGCCCTTTCTTTCCCTCAAGTAATTGCTTGTGGGCTATGTACACCTATTTGGTTAATGCTGATAAAACTATTCTGGCCTTGGAAGACAATATTCAAGCACAGACAAAGTTAAATGGGCCATAAACTCATTTAAACCATATAACACATGGGTTGAAAGGTCCCTGCCGTTTCTAAGAGAGGGCATCACTTGAATTAAGTCCATAGCATTTGCAGTTAGTACCAACCTTCAAGAGATAAGTGTATAAATTTGACAGCTGTCGGACGATCAGTTCTCGAGATGTAGCGTTGTGAGTGAAGCAACTTTCAGCATCAACAGCGACTATTACATTGTGTTGTTGGAGCGTTTGAAGGACGAAATCGCAGAAAAACGGCCGCATTTGAAGAAAAGAAAGTGCTGTTTCATCAAGACAATGCACCGTGTCACAAGTCGATGAAAACGATGGCAAAATTGAATGAATTCGGCTACGAATTGCTCCCCCACCCACCGTATTCTCCAGATTTGGCCCCCAGCGACTATTTCCTGTTCGCAGACTTCAAAAGAATGCTCGCCGGAAAGAGATTTAAGACCAAATCGCCGAAACAGAGGCCTATTTTGAGGCTAAACCGAAATCGTACTACAAAACTGGAATCGAAAGTTTGAAAAATCGTTTCAATCAGTGTATCGCCCTCGTAGGCAGCTATATTGCAAAATAAAGTTGAATTTTGCAAAAATTCTGTGTTTTACTATAAAACGGACTTTTCAGCCCATGTGCTAAGGCACCTGGATCCGACGGAATAGTCCCAACACTGATTCAGAAAGGTCTGGTCCAGATTCTTCCCACTCTAACCGCCTTATTGAGGTATAGCTTCAATGCGGGCACATCAGACAAGCCTGGAGGGTGAACTACCTAAATCTTATCGACCCATCAGTCTTACATAATTTTTTCTGAAAACCATGGAAAGACTTATCGATTTACACATCAGTGATCTTCTCAACAGAAATTCACCTCTGCACTACATACTACCAATATGCATTCAGGAAAGATTCACGGAAGGCTCTCTACTAAATCTGGAAATAGATATTAAAGAGGCCTACCGACAAAAGGAGAATGCAATATGTGCCTTCCTAGATACTGAAGGTGCCTTTGATAATACCGGATATGAATCCATTTCGTAAGCCATGTCCAAGAGGGGTATTGGCCATCCCACTAACCGTTGGAGGATGCTCGTAAACCGGAAAATATCCACATCTTCCGGTGAGGCTAAAATCTCTGTTTCACTTGCCATCGCTTATGTGGTCACTGGTCATTGATGAAAAGAAATTTAAACAAAACAACAACGGTGTGAGATATAAAATCGATTCTGGCTTTATTTTGAAGTTAGGTTCATGCCATTAGATCTGGAATAGGACATCATGAAAGTGGCCGCCTCGGCTTCGTAGGCATGATGATGATGATGCGGCATCATTCCGGCAATACCTTGTCGAATGTTGGCCTCGAGTTCGTCCAAAGTGGTTGGCTTGCTAGCACAGGCTAAGGACCGCATGATCGCGGTGGTTAAATTATGAACGCTCGCCTTGAGATGACCCAGTCGCCAAATTCGATAAATTCGAGCGTTGCAGCGCTTGTATGGCACAGCTCGGATATATCGATGTTGTCGAGCTCTGACCGCAGAAAGTAGGTTAATCATTGACGGGAATGGTCTCTCCTTCCTCATTTCGAAAGAAATAAGGTCCGATGATGCCGCCATGCCTTAAAGCGCACCAAACAGTCAATCTTTGTGGATGCATTGATGCTTGGCCGAATACTCGTGGATTGTGTTCGCTCCAATAATGTCAATTTTGCTTGTTGACATAGCCCCTGAGCCAAAAATGGGCCTCGTTAGAGAAGATGACTTTTCATTCAAAATCCGGCCGACATTTTCAGCGCCCAATTAGCGAGCTCACGGTGTTGTCTATGGTCATCCGGCTTCAATTCCTACGTCAGCGCAATCTCAACTTATTTAGGCTCAAAACTAACCGGAAATAAGCTAGGTTGACTGCCTGGCGATGCCCAATTCAGCTGATCGGCGCCGAATCGACATTTCTTCGATACTGGCCGCTACGGCGGCTATGTTTTCTTCATTTCACACCAGTCTCTGTCTGGTTGGTGGCTTAAGATCCAAAAGAGTTTACTCCCACTGAAACTTTTCCACGGTGCCAGCACAGTGAAACCATGATGACGACCAATCTCACGACGAAATTCACGTTGCAAATATACGACAGAGGAATTTCGATAATCTTTTAATAATCTCCGCACGTTCGGCAAGCGTAAAACGATGCATGACAGCTGGATGTCATTGGTAACTTTGACAGCTGCACATAGCAGTTGGAAAAACTATCATTGCTACGTTAGTTAAACTTAATAACCTGGGCTATCAAACAATAGGATATGCCGACGACTTAGTCATAATAGTAAAGGGACGTTCACTGTAAGACGTAGACTGCTCTAAAGGCAGTAAATGACTGGTGTGTTGGAGCAAATCTCTCAAACAACTCGTAATAGAAATCTGAGCCTTGACCAGATCTCACTTAACGGCACAGAAATTGTGTACTCCAGTGACGTAAAATTTCTTGAAATGGTTCTCGATGAAAGACTAAATTGGAATTCACATAACAAAAATAAAATTACCAAAGAGCCATGTGGGCTTGCTGTCGTATGTATGGTAATACCTGGCGATTAACCGCAAAGGTTACCCATTGGATGTATACTTGTACGATGATGATACGACCCATCATCATCACCAGTATGGTGGAAAAATCTGCCATACAAAAACCGCAGCGGCTACAAAGACTTGCATGCCTCGGCATCGTCGGGGGAAAACGCACATGCCTCACAGCAGCTATAGATGAGTTCATTGGTTTAACGCCATTCCATCTCTTCATAAAATAGATGGAAATTTGCAGCATGGTCAGGCTACTACGAACAGAAGAGATAATCATTCACATCACAAGGATCAAATTAGTCTTCTCTCTGAAATCTTCGAGCTTGACAGGATCTGCGCGGTAAACGACTGTCTACCTAAAACTCTGTGCTTCGGCAGAAGGTTCAATACAGTGATCCCAAACCGAGAAGCATGGAACTACAAAAATCTCAACTAAACCCACCTAAAGACTGACGCCAGGGTTGATGCTGGTATATTTGGACCAAACATCAGAATATCGCTACCAATGGGAAAAAGTCCCAGTGTATTTCAAGCGCAAATACATGCCATTCAGGTGTGCAACTGAAGGATACGGACAATCAAGCAGCCATTAGAGCAGTCGGCTCTCATCTCATTGATTTCAAATCAGTCATACGGCTGAAATACACTACAAGATCTATCCCTTAAGAACAAAGTAAAACCTTGGTGGGTGCCTATTCATAAAGGTATTGACGGAAATGAAATAGTCGACGAACTGGCGAGAAACGGTTCGTTGATTGATTTTCTTATCATCCCTGAACCGTTCTCCAATATCCTGAATTCGGCAAATAACTCAGCAATAAAGATTTGGTATAACAAAATGTATATATCCCATTGGGAAAACATCCCAGGGTTTCGCCAAGCTATAGGAGCCATCAAAAAACCTACCAAGTAATTAAATGAATCTCTACAATCCCACAGGGATGATATCGGAAGACTGGTTGGATTTCTAACCGGACACTGCCACCGCCGATATCACACAAAACAGGTCTTATTCGGGAAACTGAACGTCTTCTTTGCATGGCTGACGACGAAACTGCAGAACCCGTCTTATATGAATGCATGGCACTGAGTGTCTGAAGGAGACGACACTTCCTCAGAGAAATCTCCACCAGAGATACTCAATTTCACCAATGGAAAGAAAGGCTTCGTTATACTGATTTTGTTGTCCAAAAGACTTTTCAGGTCGCTCCATAATCAGCGCATCAAGTCATTTAAAAAAAAAAAAAGTTTTTCAAAAGGAACTAAGGCTACTTCTCTCTGCAAACCTGATCAGCCTGCCTCGGAGATCATGATGCAAAAACATATCGGAAAATGTGAAAAACGTCTTCTATTCAGGACAGTGTAAACAGGACACTTTGCCTCTAATTCAGTGGATACTACGTGATGTTTACGGTATCCTACTCGTATGTTCTACCCACTTCAATTCGACTTCCCAAGCTCGGACATAGCTGGTTCCAAACTCAGTTGGGAAATGAAGTTGTCGATTAAGAGCATTATCGGGAACGCACCAAGCCGATCATACCAGCAGAACGCCTGAACTTGCACAAGCTCAACATTGTTAATTTCAGTGCATTTTCAGAAAAGAATCATCGATCGGGTCCGAAATAATCGTATTTGAGCTCCTTTACAGAGCTCAGCAAATCTAGAAAACAATGGCATTGTCTTGATTTGGTCTATCTAAACTAAAAATTAGAAGTGAACCTCTTAAAAGGCCGATATCTAATTATAAGAGCATCAATCTTCTTAACATCGCGTGCAAGATTTTATCGGCCGTATAAATATGAGCCCTGAAAGTAGAGGTGTCATTTTAAAATTCGCGACATTATTGAATTGCCAACATTCACCTATGATTGCAATGACTTTTGATAAGCTAAAACCAAGAGGTTATTGAATATAGATTGATACATACCCGCACAACGTGTTGAAATGGTGCAAAATATCGCGGAAACGTTTCGTAAAGTTCGTACTGCTTTTGATTATCATTCAGAGCTTTCTCGCATAGCAATAGCGAATTTAATCAATAAAAATGAAAGACTCTGACAGGTTAGTGATGTAAAGACTTCAACTCGTGTTCGTCCGCCATAATCAGCTGAAAATATTGCCGCCGTACCTCAAAGTGTGACTGAAAACCCAGGTGTATCCCTTTCGAGACGATCAATAAAATGAAAAAAAAAATGAATGAATGATCATAGAAATTGAGCTTATCCGCAACCACTTAGATCTTGCCATATATGTTTTTAAGGTCCGGTTGACCTAAGAATTGAAGCCAGCAGACCACGCACAACTCCGTATTTTCGCTGACTGAGTGTTGGAAATGAATGGACAAGGTCCATGGATGAGGCCCATTTTCATTTGTCTGGGAACTTAAACAAACAAAACGGTCCCATCTGGTGCTACGAAAACCAAAGACAAATAGGGGAACAAGCTTTCCATCTACAACGAGTGACAGTTTGGTGTGGTTTTTAGGCTGGTGGTACCACCATTTCAGTGAATGGATTGCGCTACCGAACGATGTTGACTGACTTTTGTTTTGCCTGAAATTGATGCTATGAACATGGCCGACGTTTATTTTCTTATTTTCAGCAGGACGGCGCTACATGCCGCAAAGCTGGTAAAACAATGGCTCTGTTACGTGACAAATTTCCTGAACGTGTGATTTCTCGAAATGGAGACTTCAATTGCATGCTGAGGTCGTGCGATTTAACGCCAGTGCTCCATTCATGAACTACAAGAAAATATCAGAGCTGTTATACGTGAAATACAACCGCAATTAAGCGAAAATATGATGAAAAATTTCATCAAAAGAGTGACTCTTTGTAGGCACAGCCGAGGCGGGCATTTGGCACATATTGTATTTAATTACTAACCTCAGAGTTTGTGCTTTAGATTAAAATAAAAACATTACCACTTTTCGGAAAAATGTTGAGTTTTTCTATTGATTTAGAATGACACCTCTTGTTGGGTGACGCTATATTTACCCATGATCTGAATTATCCTCTATGAGTGCGGGTTTAGGTCTAGTAAGTTCAGAATTTCCCATACCATATGTTCACAATACGGTAGATTCTGACTACAATCTTAATTAATCTTGAGGCCGTATCCATATGACAGCAACTATAGAGACGAGCTACAGAGTGCCATGCCTAGTCTTAGCATTCTTGTCAAACTTGTTCAATTTTTCAGACTGACGATGTACTCGTATTACGCTCACTACTCTGTAGCTAGTCCTGCCATAAGTTCTGTTACAAATACAAAACCCTATAAAAAAAAAGACCAGCAAACATATTGTGTTCAAAATTGTTTGATTTATTAGACCACAATGTTGATTATAAAAAAAAATATTGGATTCACTCGAAATGACTGCTTTTTCCTTTAACACAAACGGGGTGGCCATTTTGCTATAGCGGCGCGTACAGTTTCCATAGAGATCGTGGACGCTGCTCTGGTTAATGCTGTTTTAAGGCTTTCCAAATTTCTGTGGGGAGTCTTACCGGCCATATTCTCTAATTCTGACCACAAACCATAATCCAGTGGATTCAGATCTGAACTCCCAGACGACCAAACTTCTGCTGCTATAAAGTCAGGAATATTAACTCTGAGCCACTGCTGCGTGGTTTTGGCTTTGTGCGCTGGAGCAGAGTCCTGTTGGAAGACCCATCTGTATCCATGGAAAAGGGTATTCGTCAAACCCTTCACAACCCCCTCTAGCACATCTTCATGGTAAAGCTTTGCACCAGTTTTTACCCCTTATTCACAGAAATGGAGGGATGTGACACTATGGTGAGAAAGACCCGCCCCCTAAACACCATTACGGAAGCGGGATAACGTCCACGTTGAACCCTTGGAACAACTTTTTGGGCTTCCTTAAATGAAGTGGCATAAAGTTTGTCATTTTGTTTGTTAAAAACTTCTTCCACGGTAAAAATTTTGTCATCCGTAAACAGAATGTCTTCATGGCCATTGTCCGCGTGCCACTGCAAAAGTCGCTTGCACCTTTTCAGCTTAATTTTTTTTAGTTGAGGAGTTAGAAGATGATCCGTGGACAGACGATAGACTTTCATAGGCAAATCATCCCGAATCAGCCTAGTCTTGGACCTGGTTGATATATCCAATTCTTTGGACATGCACTGCCTTTACTATCGCATTTGTACGGACGACGCGCGGGCGACCCCTACTCCAGAAAATTCGCCGAGGCGAGCAAGACCGATAAACGAAATTCTTGATATTCCGAGTGGTTTTAGCAGCTCGAAAATTTGGCCAGCACTCTTTCCGCACTTATGCAACGCTATTACCGTGAATCGATTCTTTTTAACGCCCCACTCCATGTTAATAGTTTGCAAATTGAAACCAAACTGACTAGTATTCTTCACTGATCAGTGCAGGTGTTCTGAAAAAAAGTTAACGGTTCTATTCCCGCAAGAAGTTTCGAACGATAAGCGCTTTAAATTGTGTAACAGAACTTATGGCAGGACTAGGTATATAGGAACAGGCTTAGTCAAAGTGATCTCTGCCAACATGCCTTCCTTACGAACACACTTGAAAAGTTGCAGGTGTAATTGTCGCTTAAAGTGCGGCGCGTTAGTAGCAGGAAACCTACGAGTACCTTGCGAGCGCCTTTTCAATCTCCGAAGAATACCTTAGTGATATGCTTTAATGGTAACAAAAAAAAACAAATTGTCCAGCGGCCAAAAAGAATTTAACTATCACAGGAATCATAGAAATGATTATTCTGAAAAATCGACATTAAAGGACAACTGAAATATATATTAATCGATAACCATAACTGATTTAGGAGACACAGAGGAAACTACCTAAGTCAACAATGAATAAAATCACCAGAACAGTAAAATGAACATCAGTCGCCTGTAGAATGCTCATGTTTGGATAATGGAGGAAACTACACAGCGATTTTTCGCATCATTAATTGAGCTAGGAATTATGATGATATACTCGTATTTGTAGAAAAAAAATAAAATTTAACCAAGATAATAATAATAATAATAATTAACCAAGATACATATTTACAAAATTTACAAAAAACAAAAACAAGTGAAAGCAAATGATATATTCTACAGCAAAAAATTAATAATTTCTACGACTATAAGCAATGCAAATTAATGTAACAAAAATCAAAATTAAAAATGCAAATCACAGCTGAATCAACAAACAGGAGGGATACGCCCCATGCTGAACAAAAAAAATGTCCAGTGGAATATTTTCGAGTTTAAATTAAATTCCCAAAAACTAGAGGAGTTTTCAGGCGTTTGGCTACTCTCGGATTTTCAAGAAAATCGATTGTTTTTTTTTTTGCTTTCCTTAGGACCTCACAAATGATATCGTAAAAGATTATGGCAGAAATATCTCGACGTGCGTTTTTTTTCAAAGTATACCACCTTGATCAAAAAGTTAAAACACAAGTTTATTCATCTAAATCTATATTGTCAACTTCAAAGTAATCCCCATCGCCTGCAACACACTTATGCCAGCGCTTGGTCCAATCCTCGAAACATTTTTTATATTCGGTTTTCGGTATGTCCATCAGTGCTTCCTGCGATTTTTCCATTACTTCCTCTCGGTTGCTGAAACGCGTTTGAACAGAAAGAAGTCCCAGGGAGCCAAATCAGGTGAATTCGGTGGCTGTTGGATGGTATTTGTTGCATTTTTTACCAACAAATTGCGAATAATGATGGCACTGTGCGACGGTGCGTTATCATGGTGCAAAATCCACAGCGAATTGCTTCACGCAAACGTCTCATAACGCCCAAATAATACTCTTTGTTTACTGCCTGGCCTTCTGGCAAAAATTCAGGATGCACTACACTGTTGTAATCCATGAAAACCGTGAGCACTGATTTCTTTTTGAATGAAAACGACGTAGTGTTTTTGGTCTCGGCTCATTTGGTGAACGCCATTCACTTGCCTAATGTCTGGATTGCGTGTTGTACTTATAAGCCTACGTCTCGTCTCCAGTAATGATCGTTTTGATGAATGTGGGATCGCATTCAGCCTCGCAAATCATCTCTTTTGCAACGTCAACACGGTCTCTTTTTTGCATGAAATTGAGGTCTTTTGGCACCAACTTTACTGCTACACGACGGAAACCCAAATCATGAACCAAAATGGCAATGTCCAAGTCCTCCGCTATCTCTCAGTGTTTTCGTTGGTTTTCGATGTCGATGGTCTGCCACTGCGTTCATCATCTTCGATTGACTCGCGACCACCTTTGAACCGCTCGTGCCACTGGTAAACGACCGTTTTCTTTAGAGAATCGTTGCCGAAACACTTTTCCAACATTTCCAACGTTCCCGCACCATTAAATCCGTTTTTTACGCAAAATTTAATACGAGTACAAGTTCGTTGTTGCAAATTTAAATCCATTTCTAAAATTATAAAAAATCGCCAACACACACAGAGATACATGTACTCTTGCCCAGATTTAGAGGGAATGTCAACAATAGATTTACCAACTTAACAAAAAAAAACAGAACTCAAATGGGAACAATGGGAGCGCCACACTTGGTGTAGTGTGGGAACTTTTTGATCAAGGTGGTAGTAGAAGGACTACAGGTAGGCAGCGAGCCTCTTATGACCGAACCGAGGAACGGTATTTTAGGGGACTAGAGTTGGTATATGACATATATTTTTGAAGCTTATTGCCACGTGTTCAGACTATGCTTGCTTCGTCTTTAGAAACGTCGGTCTCAGTCAAGTTTCGTCCAGTGAAACATTCGAGAAGGACGATATTTGAGGAAAGATAGTTTTTTTTATTGATAATTGTGCTAATTTGTTTTTTGTTTTGTGAGTGTTATTTGTTCGTTTATATAATGAGTGACAAAGTGCATTGTGGTTAAATAGGTGCAAAATAGACACAGCAAGAGACCGGAAATATCTGGAAAAAGACCGCTGAATCGATACGAATTAGAGGCACCAAATGAAATGAATGCTAGTACATTTGCGAAAAAATGGGAGCAATCGGGATTCAAAATAGTAGTGTCCTGTGAAAAATGTGTACAGACTGAGATACGAATACCTAGTAGTTCATTTATGGAAAAAGACTATGAAATAAACCGTAGAATTGTAATTTCCTTGCGATTACTTGGAAATGGTTTGCAGGGAATAAAAAAGTTTTGTGCATTTATGGAATTGAAAGTGAAAAGTGACATCCTTGACCGCCAGAATGCGCTACTACTGCAAACAAGTTTATGGTGCCTTGAAGTCTGTTCATATTTAGGCAGACATGCCAAATTTCAGTGCGATACTGTCTTTAGTTTTGTTTTGACAGCTGATTGTTGTTGACGTGCTTGGCATCATATTGAGTATGGACAAAAGCGATTTTCGTTCTCTCATAAAACATTATTTTTTGAGAGGCAAAACGGCGAAGATGGATAAATATTATGGGGCTAATGCTCCGTCAGATTACACCGTCAAATATTGGTTTCGAGAGTTTCGTGCTGGCCGCAACTCTACTACCGATTAAGTCCGCAGCGGCAGGCCCTCCGATGCGGTTACAGAGGACAATGTCAAAAAAATACATGAAATGGTGTTTGCTGACCGGAAAGTGAAGGTGCACGAGCTAGCAGATACCACAAAGATTAGTACTGAAAAAGTTATCCTGCCACTGTGTGCCGCGCATGCTCACTCCTGACCAAAAACACGAACGCGAGAGCACTTCGAAAGAGTGTTTGGACTTGCTGATGCAGAATCGGGCGGACTTTTGGGCGTCGATTGGTAACTGTTGATGAAACTTGGATCAACTATTACACACCAGAGAACAGAATGAGTGCCCAGGAATGGACTGAAGCCGGCACGAGTACGAAATTTGAAGATCGCATTATTTTGGTCGCAACAGGCAGACCGACGTACTGGTCCCCGGATGTCGCCAAAACACCCGATCTGACTTCTTTATCGGAAAAGGAGTAAACGCTGGTAACGTCAAAGTTGAAGAAAGCCTCGATCTTTCCTCCGATCATTCTCCAATTATCCTTTCATTTTGCGAATCCTTGGTTAAGAAACAAAGACCACCCAGATTATCCAACAAAAAAAAACTCACTGAGAAGATTTCCGAATAGAAGTTGTCGGAAATACTGAGTTAAAAGTACCGCTCAGAACGCCGGATCACCTTGAAAAAGAAGTTGAACGGTTTGTTGAAGTCATGCAAACAGCCTGGAATAACACTCCACGCGAATCGATCAATGTTGCCACTATCGGCATAAGATACCAGCCGAAAATCAGGGAAATGATAAGGAAGAAACGAAGAGCGCGGAAAAAGTGGCATGAAACCCGGGCACCACAAGATAAAACGTCCTTCAATAGGCTCTGCAACTTGCTGAAAAAATCGGTCAAGGTATTCATAAGGTATTAATAACTACCTTGAAAGACTCACAGCGACAAAGGATACCAACTACTCTATATGGAGAGCCGTTAAAAGTGTTCAAAAGCCCCAAATACACGTGGCCTCAATAAGAAGAAACCAGGATGGCTGGGCGAAAGAAGATAAGGAAAAAGCTAGTGTTTTCGCCGACCATCTTGCAGAAACGTTCAAACCATTAGACGGGGAAGTGCTCCACGCTAGACGTGACGACGAACCTTCCTATAGAAAAGGCTACACTTAGCGAAACGCTTAAACCCAACAAAACCCCCGGATATGACCTAATTACTTAACGCGCTACCGAAAAAAGGTTCGCTAAAGCTGCTCTATCTTATAAATGCCACTATAAGATTAGAGTATGTACCGCATCACTGGAAAGTTGCCGAAGTTATTATGGTTCCGAAACTCGGTAAACCGCTGACTGAAGTCAAGTCATACAGACCAATATCGCTTCTCCCGACTATATCGAAGGTCTTTGAGCGAATCTTACTTAATCGTCTTAAAACGACTATTGACACAAATCGCCTCTTGCCCGATCATCAATCCGGCTTTAGAAGCCAACACTCTACTGTTGACCAAGTGCATCGAATAACCGATGTAATTGAACGAGCAATCGAGAGTAAGTTAGTCTGTTCAAACGCACTCCTTGACATTTCGCAAGCTTTTGATAAGGTATGGCATGAGGGCCTGAAATATAAACTTTGACTAGTCCTACCCGAGCAATTGTCTCATATTTTAAGTTCACACCTAGATGACCGACCCCTCCGTGTCAGACACGGAAAAGAATATTCCAATTTTAAGATAATAAAGGCGGGGGTGCCGCAAGGAAGTGTACTTGGTCCTCTGCTATATTTGCTTCTTACGCCCGACATGCCGCAAACGGACAATACTGTGCTAGCCACATTTGCTGATGGCACTGCAATTTTGGCAACAGCTAAAACCGTCGAAGAAGCAACTGCTAAGCTGCCACGTTCCCTTATACGGATTAACAATTGGACGAAGACTTGTCGAATCGCGCTTAATGAAAACAAATCTGTCCATGTGAATTCCACTCTCAAGAAAACTAACAATCTACCTGTGTTTATCAACGCAGTACAAATTCCTTTCGCGAACGAGACCAAATATCTTGGAATTACACTCGACGCTAAACTTAAATGGAGAGCACATGTTAGAAAAAAACGTGAAGAGCTTGAGACTAAGCATAGAGACATGTACTGGCTTCTTGGAAAGTATTCCAAGTTCAGTTTAGAAAACAAGTTGCTGCTACACAAGCAAGTGCTAAAATCGGTCTGGACATATGGTATACAGCTTTGGGGTTGTACCAAAATTAGTAACTTTAACGTCTTACAGACATCCCAAAACAAAGTTCTTCTAGGGTTTGTTAAAGCACCGTGGTACATAGAAACGATGATATCAACAGAGACCTAGGAGTCGAAAACGTTCAGAACGAAATTAAAATTTTTGCGCGAAAACACAAAAATCGACTACAAGGACATATGAATATTTCTGTTCAACAGATCCTTGACGAGACAAATTTATTGCACCATCTAAAAAGGACTAAATCTCTCGATCTAGCGCGGTGATCGAGCAATTTTCAATGGAAAATCGCCTGCAAAATGTCTATTAAAGCAAAATAAAACGCGAAAGAGGAACTGCTTGTTGAGTGTGAACTCAGTCGTAGTCTGTATAAGGGAGGTGGTTTTTAGGGTGGAAGAATCTCACACTACTATAAGCACCGAAGCTTATAGTGTCTATAAAGAATTCTCACCTACTCACGGCAAAAAAAAAAAAAAAATTATTTTGGTTAGAGGAGAAGTTGGTTGGCATCTAAGGTCATGCGATTTGACACCTTTAGACTTCTTGTGGGCTTATTTGAAGAGTAGAATCTCTGCTCATAACCCAGCGACAATTTGAGATCAGAAACATAACATCCAAACTAGAATTGCGGCCATTGACCCACTTATTCTTCAAAAAGTCAGCGATAATTTTGACCTTTGGATGGTAGTTTGCAACAAATGCCGTGGTAGCCACATGAAGGATGTTGTTTTCCATTCATAATTGCCATAGACCGAACTTTATAAATCAATAAAATTTTACATTGATTTCACAGTAAATGTGTGTTTAATTTAATGAAAACTTCCACACTAGGTGTTGACTAACCCTTTATTCTATGAAGATATCTCCAGACGAAGGATTAAAATAACAATCTTCGAACGATTTAGATCCTTACAGGAAAATATCGGCCGTGGTGTTGCAGACTTTCCACCTTAACTTTTCTCCCGCATATTTGCGAATATAAGGGTCTGCAGGAATACCTTGAAAAAAGCCTGTGTAGAAAAAATTAGATCCTCATTCTTGAACTCTAATGTATTAAAATAAGTATTAAGGTGAAAATTGTATGTTTTTAAGTAACTTTAAACATGTAAACCTTCCGCTGGACACCCTTCATTTTAATATTTTTCATATTTTTTTTTTCTATAATATAAAAAAAGGTAAAGCTAAAAATATGAATGTCTATCCTAACCATACGAAGCAACAGCAGGACTAAAAAATTAATTTACATAAAATGGAAGGAGCAGGGTTTTGTGAATCGGGCAAGAGAAAATGTTTATCAGGCCAAAAGGATTTGTAAATGAGAAAACAAATAGCATCTCTAACATCCCACGTTTTTTTCATATTGCGGCTAATGAAGTAGAATTTATACATATGTATGTGCATTGTACACTTAAAATAAATGCGAATATTATAATATTTCACCGGAAAACCTAGAATTTGAGAGATATTCACTTACGAATCTAGGTCGACTAAGGGCTTTCTGAGCAATGGACGTTTTTGTCGTACCCACAGCAGTCGTAAATACGTTATATAGGAGACTCTTGTGGTATTGGGGGCTAACAGAATGGTCTCTTCAGACTGAAGTCTCCACCATTATATACAAAAACCTATCTAAAGGCCTGAAATCTTAGCCCCAGCATATCCACTGCCCCCGATAATCCTGTCCAGAGAAAAATCAATAGACAAACCAAAGAGAACTGGAAGAGGTCAAAGTAGGTCAAAATAAAATGGGTCATCAATTCATTTGACCTATTCAAAGCCCCTTGTGAAGATGGAATCTTCCAGGTATGACTCCGTTTCTCACGAACATATGCAGAACCAGTTAGGCCTGTGGTTACATACCAGAAAGTTATACAGAGGTAACGATTAAGATAATATCTAAAGCAGGTAGCAGACCAACAGATTTACCCAAATCCTACAGACCACCTCATTTTCCCTAAAAATAATAAAAGAATGGTCCATTATATCAGGAACTCACCACAAAGATTGAGAAATTCCTCAGAGACAAAGAAATTGTCGTGGGCTGCTTCCTTGGCATCGAAGGAGCTTTCGACAATACCGAACATATCCAAATATGCAGAACATAGGAGTAGATGATATACTGCATGTTGTAGAGCACATGCTTAGCAGTGGAAAATTTACGCTACATAAGGCTGTGACAGAATCAGAGTCATGACTGCCGGACATAGTGCTTTCTTTTCCCCTGCTATGGTCCAACGTAGTAAATGAACTGCTAAATATACTCAGCAACAAGGGTTTCTATGTTCCCCTTATCAGAGCAAAATTCGAAGGAACTATCTCGAATTTCTTCCAAAGATCACTCAACCTTGTTGCTGACTGGTGTAAACAAGTTGGCCTAAGCGTCAATCCCAAAATGATCACGATAGTTGCCTTCACAAAGAGAAGAAAATTGGACAAACTTAAAGATCCAACACTTTTTGGAGAAACCATTTATAGGGGTTATTCACTTGGAACACACATTTAAAAAAAAAACATACAAAAAGTCAGGATCCCACTATGGCCAACAGAAGTCTACTGGGTAAAGCTGGGGCCTTAAACCAAAAATTACACTGTGGATGTACACAACAATTGTTAGACTTATAGTCACTTATGCGTCTCCAAAACGGTGGCAACTACTAAACAAAAGTCTACACAGACTGGCCTAAACAAACTTCAAAGACTTGCCTGTGTGTTTACTACGGAACAGCATCCACTCCGCAGCATTAGAGGGTCTGCTGTGATCTTCCACATCTTCATCGTCACATACTGAAAGAAGCTTTGGCAAAGGCCTACATGCTTATCTCGGTGGATGAGAATAACACCAAAATAGTTCACCCAGAGCATTTACTTGAACTCAGGTGAAATGAACTATTAGGAATTATTCTTACAGACAACTGTCTCAAAAAGTACACCTTCAACCACAACGTCAAAGTTACATTCCCTGGTAGACCGAACTGGGAACAGAATTAACGCTTATTCATAAGGGATTCACTGGTGTGGTACTTCAACTGACCCAAAAGAGACGAAGGAGCTGGGGTAGGTATATACAGAAAAACTACCAATACCTCACTGTATGCAAGTATGGCCAGTTGCATATCTGTATGTATTTCACGGTGAGATACAACCAATAGAGCTCTGCTGGAGGAAGGACTTAAACCTTTAACTACAATATATTCTCTCTAACAGCACTTCATCTCTACTTGCTATTAACGCTTTTGAGCTAACACCAAAAATTGTCTGCGACTGCATTATACTTCTCATTATACTCTCCCTACCGACCCTATCAGTCTCAGGAACCTTTATGTCAAGTATCACGAGATTTTTAACATGTCGCCTCAGAAAGTGGCAGACGGCCTTGCTGCATTCGGGCACTACGTCCACACCTACAGCGAAGCCGAGTCGACAACGACAATTTTTTTCGTCCATAACTTGACTCCCTTGCCAGCACTTAAATCATCCCACCTCACAACATCCCTCTTACTTTTTACTACCAGAATGTAAGAGGTCTTCGCTCTAAAAAAAAAAATGCTGTTCTACACCAATCGCATGCACTTCCCTTTGATATTTACACCCCGACTAAAACCAATCTGATTCCCGACATAAAGAACCAGAAATTGTTCCACCCTACTTTTAATGTTTTTCGCAACGACGATTCTACCTGCCCAAATGATGATCCTACTGGCGATGCACAACAGCCTTAACTCATCTCCCAATACCATTTCTTCACCTTATAGAGTCGACTTTGTCACTCCACCTAAAGTCCCTTTACGTTATGTGTTGCTACATCCTACCAGCTCAACCTATTGAATCCTACCAACTAGCTATCGATGCGATCGACCAGTTAATTGACCAGTCTGACTCAATTAACGATATCCTTATTTTCGGCGACTTTAATCTTCCCCAGCGACAGAGGACATCATCAGATGATCAATCGTTTTTCATCGCTTCAAATGCCAACTCAGCTAAAAAATGCCTCTTCCTACATCGCTTAACAGACTCAAGTCTATGCCAAGTCAGCGGTATATCCAACTACATGGGCAGGCAATTAGACCTTATTTCCACAACAGATTCAATTAACTCCTCAGTCTCACTTAGTCCCCTATCTCTCTCAACAATCGATGACTACCATCCGCCCTTTCTTCCCTCGTTTTGTCATAACTCTTCTGTACAGTCCACTCACCTTACAACTCTCTCATCCTACGACTTTCGTAAAGCAAACTTTCATGAAATCAGTGACTATCTCAGCAGGTCCGCCTATAACTTTCACAACCTAAGTATAAATGATGCCTTTTCCATTTTTTATAGAAAAATATTTAATTCGTTTTCCGGCCTAAAAACATCATCTACTAGTCCTCCCTGGTATAATCGCAAGCTTCGTTTCTTACGAAACAAGAGAAGCAAGTTATGGGCTGTTTTCGTTCGCACCAGATCCTTTTCCAACTATTCCAACTATCTTGGCGCTTATCTTCACTTCACCGAACTTTACGATTCCCTTTACCAGCACTACCTTAACATACGCAACTCAACCTTATAAACGACCCTAAGCCACTTTTCCAATTTGTTAACTACAAACGAAAATCCGATGGCTACCCTCCTTCCCTCTCTTTCAACAACAAGTCATCAACCGATCCACTCATCATTGTCAACCTATTTGTAACCCTTTTCAAACAATTTTTCACCAACGGTTCATTTGTACCGGATCCATCCTATTTTAATTATCTACTGAATTTCTCCAATGGCCCACTACTCTCTCACACCTTGGACCCGTCTTATATCGAATATAAGTTACACCAACTTAATGACGAATTCACACACGGCCCAGATGGCCTCCCTGCCATATTTCTGAAAAATTGTGCTTCCTCTTTTCGCTTGCCCTTTCTAATCACTTTTGTCTATCTCTTTCACAAGGAGAATTTCCTCACGCTTGGAAAACCTCCATCATAATCCCGATCCACAAAAAACGATCAAAGAACGAAATGACAAACTATCGTCCAATCGCTAAACTCTCCCGGATACCCAAACTCCTCGAAAATATTTTATTTGAAGCTCTAAGATTCCAATGCCAAACACTTACTTCCTCTAGACAACATGGCTTTCTGAAGGGTAGGTCAAAGACCACAAATCTCCTTAAGTTGGTATCCTTTGCCTTATCTGCCCTAGAGAATGGCAACGAAGCCGCTGTATTTTAGTTGCAACCGATTTTAGCAAGGCCTTCGATAAAATTTCTCATCGATTAACACTCTTCAAATTGTCTGCCCTCGGTTTTGAATCCATACTGTTAAAATGCATATCCTTTTACCTCGAAAACCGTTTTCACAGTGTTCGTTTTAGGTCAGCCCACTCGGCTCCATTTTTGGCCACCTCTAGAGTTCCACAAGGCAGCCATCTCGGTCCCCTTATTTTTATACGAGGGCGGGTCAATAATTCCGTGCATTTTTGAATTTCTGACCTCTTTACTGAAACAGCAACACTGCTCCTGTCAACAGGCATTTGTCAGTTGACTCCTGTCAAAATTTAAACTTCCTACGTCAGTTAGTTTGTGTTTGACAGCTATTTTTATCAGACTACTCACTAATTTGAGGAGAAAATGGAAAAAAGTGAATTTCGTGTGCTTATTAAGCATTATTTCTTGCGAAAAAAAACCATTACCGGGACCAAGGCTAAGCTTGATAAATACTATGGGGACTCTGCAACATCGATTTCAATGGTAAAAAAGTGGTTTACTGAATTTCGTTGTGGCCGTACAAGCACTGAAGATGCCGAACCTCCTGGACGCCCAGTTGAGGTCTCTACACCCGAAACAATCGAAAAAATTCACGATATGGTGTTGGCCGACCGAAGATTGAAAGTGCGAGAGATTGTGGAAGCCGTAGGGATCTCGCATGGCTCAGTGGTTTCAATTTTGAATGATCACTTGGGCATGAGAAAGCTTTCCGCAAGATGGGTGCCGCGTTTGCTCACAGTCGACCACAAACGCAATCGTGTAACAACTTCACAGGAAGGTTTGGCGTTGTTTAATCGCAATATGGAGGAGTTTTTGCGCCGTTTTGTAACCGTGGACGAAACATGGATCCATCACAACACACCAGAGAACAAACAACAGTCAAAACAGTGGGTTTCTAAGGGTGAATCGGCGCCAAAGAAGGCCAAGGTGGGTTTGTCAGCCAATAAAGTTATGGCGACTGTTTTTTGGGATGCACGCGGGATAATCCACATTGACTACCTTCAAAAGGGAAGAACAATCAATGGGGAATATTATGCCAACTTATTGGACCGATTCAATGACGATTTGAAAAAAAAAACGACCTCATTTGGCCAAGAAAAAAGTTCTTTTCCACCAAGACAATGCAAGGGTGCACACATGTGCAGTTGCCATGGCAAAAATCCATGAATTGGGCTATGAATTGCTCCCTCATCCACCCTATTCTCCAGATTTGGGTCCGAGCGACTACTTCTTGTTCCCAAACCTGAAGAAATGGCTTGGTGGAAAAAGATTTGACTCCAATGATGAAGTCATCTCGTCATTTTGAGGACCTCGACAAATCATTTTTTTTGGAAGGGATAAAAAAATTGGAGAAGCGTTGGACAAAGTGTATAGAGCTCAAGTGAGACTATGTTGAAAAATAAAATTATTTTTTTATCAAAAAATCTGTTTTAATCCAAAAGTCACGGACTTATTGACCCGCCCTCGTATGAACCATAAATGATCTCGATATGATCGTCAAACACTCGTCTGTCTCCCTCTACGCCGACGATATCAAATTTTTCAAACCCATTTCCTGTCCCTATGACTCCTTCCTGCTTCAACAAGGCCTCAAAAATTGTTTGAAACTTAATATCCCCAAATGCCAATCCATCAAATTTTCACATGAGTGACACCAATCTCCTACCCGACTCTACATTCTCCACAACCAACCTATCTCCTCCGTTCAATCTCTCCGCGATCACAGCAATTTGTATGATAGGGAGCTCAACTTCCGTTTACAAATAGATGGGATAATCTTTAAAGCCAACTCCGCACTAGGTCTTGTAAAACGGTGGTCCAAAGAATTCACCAACCCATATATGACCAGGTCCATCTATATTAACTTTGTTCGCGCCCTCGTAGAGTACGCCAGTCAAGTGTGGTCTCCATCTCGAGAAACGAAAGTATTCAGCGCCGTTTTCTTCGATTTGCTCTTCGAAGTGTGCCCTGGACCGTTGCTTTTATTCTGGCTCGCTATCAAAACCGTCTCATCCTAATTAACTTAAGCACCCTTGAGGGACGAAGAGATGCAGCCGACTTTTTCTTCATTCATCGACTCCTTTTAGGTCACGTTGAATGCGCGTCCCTTCACAGCTCTATTTTCCACAACACTAACATTTACGTAGCCCAGGTCATTCTATCTACCAACTCACCTCACCACCTATGGCGCGAACGAACCAATCTCCCGTATGCTACGAAAAATCAGTTCAAACCCTACCGTCTTTGAATTCTACCGCACCACTCCCTACCACAAATCCGTTCTCCTTCACCACTCCAACCAATCTTAATTTTAAGTTTAAGTTTAATTTTAATTTATAGCCGAATAAATGGAGGCCTTCGCCTCCACCAAAGTTAAAAACCAAAACACTAGCCAGCACCAATAGAGTCCATTTAATCTGGGTGCTAGATCAGGAGCAGATGAACTGGTCAGAAATGGTTCGGCCTCAATATTCATGTTGCCACGACCATTCTGCGGGTTACCAAGCAGCTCTACTTAAAAAAAAAGGTGCTCCGCCGGAAACTGAAGGTAACAGGCAAGACAACAGCTTTTTACCAGCCCCTTCCTGAGAAAGGCCAAAACAACTCTTACAGCTTTCTAGGGGTCAGACACACCCAACAGGTCACTGCAGAGTCAAAAAATATCTTATAACACACCTAAGTAGAACACGTCTACGTCTTCTATGTAAGCCATATATTGAGGCAGAAGATACTCCTATCACTGCCGGCTCACAAATATACAGTCGAATTTATTAAAATTTCAGGCATCATGGGTGCGCTCTAACTTGAGGAAAACATAATAGGCCTAACCTAACCTAACGTAAATCCTACCAGAAGTGTCACTCAATAGCTACCTACAACTCCTTTTAAATCAAAGTTGTGTCAAGTCCATCACCAAGTCAAAACCCGAAAAGACAAACAAACGAAATGAAATCATAAGCATCTAAAGCGTCGGACTTCAAGCAGACGAACAAACAAATGAAAGCTACCAAAAGACAAAAAGAAAAAGAAAAAAGTGAAATGAAAGCGAAAATACCAAACCACCATTAGACAAACACCCAAGCTACATACCTTGAAGGTATTATCCTGCACCCATGTATCTGGCTTACCATAATCCGGTGGATTCGAGTATGGGTCATAGCCCAATACAGACAGCATTGGCGCTATGTCAGCCATATCACGTACCACATCGTCCGGTATATGTCCCACCCATTTGGATAACGCCTCCAAATTCACTGGCTTGATCACTTGGTCCGAAGATCTTTCCACTCTGCAAAAAGAAATTAATTCAAATTTTAATTCATCTCAACCTCACAATACGACTACACCATAGAAAGTCAGATTTTTCTCTTGCGAAAATAAATGAATCATCAACTATGAAGGTATCTGTACCACGTGACTGTGTTTTAAGGAAGATTTATTATGCATCCTTGTGCTTTCCATAAATATTCACTAAGAAGCTCTAAACACAGATACGTGCACACACAAACGAAAACTCACTTTGACAATGGCACTCCATTCGGCACGTTTATATATTGCTCATGATGCAGCACTGAGTCATTCCATGGCACATCTATAAAATTCAAGATCTTCCTCATCCATTCCTCCGGATGTAGCACCAGTTGTTCGTAATAGACCTGCAATTAATTATAAAAAATGAGTACAACAACACAAAAAAAAAAAAAAACCGGCGAAAATAATAAAAATAAATACACAACGAACGCGCGTGAGTCAACAAATACGAGCCAACTCAGAAGTACTCGTACCAGCAAAAAAAAATAAAAATGGTACTCGCATCTAATACCCAGCCAAACTGAGACAGACAGGCAAGGTTCAGGAAAAGAAGATGAGAAAGGAATTCTCCATTAAAAAGGAGTTAGGACTAAGGATTAATCCAGATGATGGATTGCCAGGCGGAATTGCAAAAAAAAAAAAAACAAAAAAAAATAATAATAATAATAAAAACACGTTACCCTGAAGAAGTACGAGTACATACAATATCAAGTCCTTACTAGGATAACAGAATGAAAATACAAAAAAAAAAAAAATCACCGTCCTTAGTCTCTTTTGCTCCTGTGCTTTGCTTTTCGGTGCCTCCCTGCATCGTCTACCCCACCCCATCCGTGCACAGTTACTTTGAATTATTATTATCTTTTTTTGTTTAGTGAGTCCTGCCTTAAGGCTATTATCCTTTTTTTCTTCCTTTTTTTTTTTGTATTTATGTTTTGCTTTATAGTCTGTAGGATCAGAGGTGTAGAAATGCCTTAAGCAATGCAAACGAAACGAGATACCTACAACGGGCTTTGCAATTAAATTAAAAGTAAGATTGACAAGATACTTAGTTGAGTCTGTTCTGACACTAAGATTTGTGGGTTCCTTTTTCAGACGTCGTGATTATAGCGCTGTGTTAATCAAATTAAGGAAGTGCCAGCACGTTAGAAGCTGACATATTGTCATTTAAAGCCTCGCAAAGTTACACATAAGTTACACGAAGATCGAATGAAGCTGTCCAGGAGGATGTCCTCGGGTACTATCCTCGTTTCTTGTTAGTCTATCTATGGCAATTGAACCATCTTCTGGATTCGGGCGCAGCTCAGGGCTCTGCACACGACACTGAACAGGGAGAGCAAAAATAAACACAAATGTTCGCAAAACTGTCTTGCGAATGCATCCTCTCTCTATGATGCAACATGCCTGCTATCGCGAAAGATCCTGCGAGACTTCATTTCAAAATCTATTGGACAGATTCGACAAGAAGGAGTACGCAGAGTATGCCCATTTACACCCTTTGCGTCGCCACGTCGAAGTGGTTTTAATGTCAGCAATTCTGTAGATGATCAAAAGATGGATTCTCGAATAATACTTGGCAAAGCTTCGAACCCAGACTGTTTGGATAATGTGAACCTCTTTGCATGGTACAAAAACAAATGTTAACCTGTTCGAATTCATATCCGAAATACATATTTGTTAAGATTCGCGCATTTTGACTGAGAGGAACACGGTCAAAGACACAGTTCGAAACCAAAGAACTTGTTGTGGTCTCTCTTCTACTGGACCATTTTTCGAGAGCGTCTACCTTTCGCTGATGAGCATGGTAAAGATGAAAGGTGTTAAAAGATGTACCTTGTGTCAATGTAGTAGTATTGAAAACTTTATTTAAAAGAAAAAGTACTTAAAGTAACCATTACAATTTGATAAACTTACGTTTACTATGGTTTGGCGCAAGGCCGTCTACCAGATTGACAATTCGTTAAATAAAATTTAATACATATGTTTATTTAGAAGTCTCCTTCAATAATACGTGTTCTGTAATCAAATGCGATCGAAGTGTATTTATACAAAGCTTCCCAACCAAGTTCACCGTTTAAAATGTTCAGAACATCATTCATATCCATTTTGTTTACATCAAAGTATCTCACACGAAATTCGCTTAAGATAGGACATCTGGCAATAAAATGGTATACATCCTCCCTTTCTTCCAGCCTACACAGGTCACATAGAATTGGCAGGTCAGGACGATGTGGGATGTAATTTAAATTGATTATTTCGCCTCTTACTTTAAATATTCAATTAATCATCTTCAGCGGAAAGCGATTGAGAAAGTACGTACATGTGCTCTTGAAGATTATAACTCAGTTGACTGTAAAGTATTCTATGTTGTGAAGTTACTGCTTCCATTTTACATTTATCGTACAAAGTCAAGTTTGCTCTCTTTAATAGTTTTGTAAAAATCTTCCTTAAATCAGCAGTACTAATGTCTGTATCAATGCACACATTTTCATCGATATTATCTCCCAACTTCTACCACTTTTTGATAAGATTTCCCCTTGTCGAAATAGCTCTCCTGAGCACTAGTCTAGGAAGCCGTTCTTCTTTCATCTCCAGTACTTTTATAAAATATTCAAAGTGCAGTTTAAGCGTATCTAAAAATAGGGGTGGCACTGTTGTTTCCAAATGAAGCATGTAATTCTTAGTGGACTTTGGTAACCGGAAAATTCGTTTCAGAAAATATCTCAGGAATCTTTCAATCTTTTCAAACTGGCAGTAACCCCAAACTTGAGCACCATATAACACATGGGCTGAGAAGGCCGTGACTTTTATAGTAAAACACAAAATTTTTGCAAAAACGATTTTTCAATCTTTCGATACCAGTTTTGTAGTACGATTTCGGTTTAGCCTCAAAATAGGCCTCTGTTTCTGCGATTACTTCTTCATCGGTTTTAAATCTCTTTCCGGCGAGCATTCTTTTGAGGTCTGCAAACAGGAAATAGTCGCTGGGGGCCAAATCTGGAGAATACGGTGGGTGGGGAAGCAATTCGTAGCCGAATTCATTCGATTTTGCCATCGTTTTCATCGACTTGTGACACGGTTCATTGTCTTGATGAAACAGCACTTTCTTTTTCTTCAAATGCGGCCATTTTTCCGCGATTTCGTCCTTCAAACGCTCCAACAACGCAATGTAATAGTCGCTGTTGATAGTCTGCCCCTTTTGGAGATAGTCGATGAAAATTATTGCATGTGCATCCCAAAATACGGATGCCATAACCTTGCCAGCCGAGGACGAGGTTCGTCGCCTGCTCGCCACTCAGCTGACTGCCGACTTGACTCTGGTGTGAAGTGATGGAGCCAAGTTTCATCCATTGTCACATACCGACGCAAAAATTCGGCTTTATTGCGGTTGAACAGCTTTAAACACTCCTCTGAATCATCAACACGTTGTTGTTTTTGGTCGACGCGGCACCCACTTTGAACAGAGCTTTCGCATGTCCAAATATTCGTTTATGATATACCCAACACGCTCTTTTGATATCTTCAGAGCCTCAGCTATCTCGATCAACTTCACTTTACGGTCACTCGTAATCATTTTGTGGACTTTTTTGATGTTTTCATCTGAAACAGCTTCTTTTGGACGTCCACTGCGTGCATCATCTTCGGTGCTTGTATGACCACTTTTAAATTTTTCAATGCACTTGCGAATGGTTCGTTCGGCTGGTGCAGAGTCCGGGTAACACTTATCAAGCCATTTCTTTGCATCGGCTGCATTTTTTCCCATCAAAAAGCAATGATAAATCAACACACGAAATTGCTTTGAATCCATTTTTTTCACAATAACAAAAGTTGTTTCACTCACAACGGTATATCTCGAGAACTAATCGTCCGACAGCTGTCAAATTTATACACGTATCTTTTAAAGGTTGGTACTAATTGAAAATGGTATGGATTTAATTCATGTAGTGCCCTCTCTTAGAAACGGCACGGACTTTTCCTATGTGTTATGTAATAATATAGAGGCAGCAGTCGCACGAAATAATTTAATCTTAGAGCTGACTCCCATTTGCGTTTCAAAGACCTCAGATACAAGTTCACCATCCCATACGTACGCGACGTTGCTTTCGTACATCGCTTTCAATAAAATAACAATTTTGCTAGACATTCCCATCTTATACAGCTTGTAAAAAAGTGCTTCACGTGCAATAGAATCTTCTTGTTCCTTCTTTTGAAGCTCTCCGCAATATTTGTCAGGGTGAAAATTTGGTCTAGGGTCGAATAGTTTCTCCTAAATCCAGCTTGAAATTCATTCAGTATTTTCTTGTTTTCGATCCACTGCCTAAGTCTATTGAAGATTAAGGTACCAAACAGCTTAACTGACGTATTCAGGAAAGAAATGCCTCGATAATTTTCCGGGTGATCGTACGATCTTTTCTTATGTAGAGGAAAAATTATTGTCCTTTTAAAGCTTTCTGGAACACTCGCGTATTCGTTGGTTAATGCGGACAGGAATTGAACTGAACAATTTTTGTAGAATTCTGTTGGTACTTGGTCGTCTCCTGGTGCTTTACCAACTTTAGATTTTTTGGTAACATTTTGCACTTCAAAAACTGTAAATGGAGCATCTAAAAACTCATCTTCAAAAAATGGTGCCACATACTGTGGCGGAGGTGAAAATTGATGAGTGTTGAGCAGATTCTTAAAATAGTCGCGAAGTTCAGATGCTTGTAAGGATGATGCAATTATGTTATTTCTCCCGTTGATAGTTTTGACCGCTTTCCAAAATTCTGCTGAGGATCTCGATGAATTTAAAACGGCTACGATTTGTTGCTCCAGATGTTTCCTTTTGGCCGAACAGAGAAGTTTAAAACCCATATTGGCTACTGCATACATATTTTTGAAAAATGAAGTATTGTAAGTTCTTAGAGCCTTAGAAGCGAAAAAGATTTTTTTCTGGCTTTATGACAATCTGCATCAAACCAGATCTGTTTTGGAGTAACCCTACGCCTGCCTGTGGTACTTGTTGGAACAACTTCAATCATTACTCGAGTTAGGTCATCCATGTGCAGCGGATTATTCAACAACCTTCGTTTGGCAAGTTCCTGGTCTAAATTATTTTGGCATATAGGTTGAAATCTATCTCTCCATATCAACTTTGGCAGTAGCCCCATTTGCTTTGTGTTGAGCGTTTCTTCAATTCCCGAAATTGTACAAGACATTTCCAAAGGCATGTGGTCAGAGAAAGTTTGTGCAACTAAATTGAAGTTACTCATTTACTGTGGCCATTTCCCGGCACGCCGTTCCCCGAATAAACGTAAATTTACCATACGGATCCCCTTTACAGCTTCCATTTAGAATCCTAGCATCTAAAGCGTCAGCAACCTCCAACATTTTAGCACCTTTCCTATCACACACTTCGTCTTTTGATCTACAGGTTGGATTAATCATTTTTGGAACAGATCCACTTACAAAATTATTTTGCGACAATCCAATCCTAGCATTAAAATCGCCTACAAGTAATATATCCATTGACCCTAAGTCCTGAAGAGTGTTGCAAAGTTTGTCATAATCTCTATTCCAGTGATTATAGTTCAGGTAGATTGGTACAATAAAGAGGACAGAACCCATGACTTTTACTTCCAAGACATCCATTTCTTCAACTAGCTTAAAATTCATAACAACTCCTTTAAGACATTTTCGATAGCCTAACAGTTCTCCTCCGCTACCTCTTCCAAATGTATTTGTTTTCACCGCTGGAATCCATTTCAATTCATAGTCCCTAAATATTCCTTGGAATTTCCCTAGGTGTTCTAAGACATGAGTTTCAAAAGGAACAAATAATTCAAAATTCTTAACATAATTAAAAAACTCAATTTCAAAAAACTTATTTTTTAGTCCTGCGACATTATAACCTAATATTTTTAACTGTATACATTTCATATGTCCCTGGTAGACGGGTTCGCCTCAATTTCCTCGATCTTGTAAACTCATGAAATCCGGATCGGATCGATTGCACCAGATTTCAAACCGTAAGCCAGATCCCATGTGAAAAGGTTATTTGCAATGAAAAGTCTCTTAACTGGGTATTTACGCGGGCGAACCTATCGCGAAGAAATTTTGCAATTGGGAGCAGGTTGTTTTTTCTACGGCGCTTGTTGTACGGAATATCTTTATGGATGTAGATTTTAGTACCTTTTAGTTTTTTAGCGCTTCATAGAATTGCCCAAGCATCATTACGCGATTTCATTTTGACAACTATCCTTGCGGTGCGGGCGCCAGGAGAGCATACCGAATGTGTGTGTTCAACCACACTGACTTTGCTTTTTCCTTCATGTCCGCGTTGTCTTCTGCAGGTAGGTGAACTACTGCATTCGGCTCCAAACTTTTTTGCAGCAGTTTATTCATTTGATCTTCCAAAATGTTGTTTCGCCGTTCAAGTTGAATAACTTTAGCAGAGATTTCGTCGTACTTCACTTTTAAGCCGGTAAGTACTGCGCGAAGTACTTGGAAATCGGCTTTAGAAGGAAGTTCTTTGACGAGTTTTTCTGTGTTAGCATCTAGGATTTCTTTCGAAATTTCGACAGCTATTGTTGAGAATGGTTCCATAGTAGGCTTGGCTTGTTCAGATGGTGTTATATATGTTGAAGCTAGAATAGTCCTACGCTTTTCCTCTCTAGTTTCGACGGGTGAGGTTTCTAGCAGTACTCTCTTATTCATTTATTGAGGTTATCTTATTGAACTAATACAAATCTGGATTCTGTTTCACTTAGCTGCTAGGACTGACATGGAATTTATATTGTATAGATGTTGTTCTCAATTGTGAAGCTTACTGACTCAATTTTATAATTTTGCAGCACTTTTTATAGGTTTTTAACAATTTTTTGTAGGAGCTCTTTGCTAAACTTGTAACCACTTTGACAGTTCAAATGTCTTCCCCACTTTGTGTCAATGGATTCGCTAATAGCTAACAATTCTGTGTACTGTAATAAAATTCATCGTAGAGTGCAGCCTGGGTGGTCAAAAGGGTGGTGAAGGCGATTATATCATAACTCTCACCATCAGCCTCACACCATCAACTCCTACTACTCACCTCCACTGGAGATGGGGTAACCCCTGAGGAAGGTCGTTGGTTACAGCCGCCGAAAGAGGGGGACGGGCGGCAGCGGACGAATTATAAGGATGGAATCAACGGTGGTGTCCACAGTTCCAGTTAGGTCGAACTAGTCTTACCTGTATATGAGTTGCTTCAAGGCACAATACTTGAATACCACGTCTATAGAGATCTCGTACAATAAGTAAGGGTGTTGGAAAGGAGCTGGTGGCGGATGACCCATTAATAAGGGCTAAAACGGTATGTTACCTGCAAAACCACGTAAAAAAATAATTGTTACGGAGCGACCAATAGCCTCGGATAGGGACGCATCACTGTTGACGACCATGCAAAACGAACAAATGATGTCTCATAAAATCCCCATTGGAAAAAGTACCTCCAACAGGATCACCCTTTAGCTTTGGGCATCACCAGGTTGACGCCGTTCAGTGTAAACTCTAAATCTAACACCGGAACGAGAACACTTGGTCTAAACTACTGAAAGCAGCGTACCTGTGGTCCAAAAGGACTCAGGCAATTTAGGTAAATACATGTGATAATAAATTCGGGACAGATATTCTTTACAATATATGGATGAACCGGCGTATTAGTTTCTTAGCACACTGACACTGACACTGACTGAAGGCCTCATAATTGTCTAGGTGATTTTAGGGAACATCGATATTCCTCAGTGCCCAGCTGACAATAAACGTGTGCACATGCACAAGTGCACTTGTAAAATTCGGTCCTCGCGCGGAGAAAAAAAAAAACCCGCAAGTTTGCCCTGGTCATACTGTTGATTGTACATAGCCCTTGCCGTTGCTGTATTACATTGTCAAACAGCGCGTGCAGTGACTGAGTGATGTAACAACCGATGGATAGCAGGTTGTGGGTATGAATTTTATTGGGGTGCTGTTTCCTATTGTTGAATGGCATCACCTACAACAATTTGATTCGGCAAACCAATTCTGAATTATTACTTCACAGTTGTACTTAGTATCGTCGGCGTTTGTGTTTTTTGTTTGACTTTTTTCATAATAACTCGAGAATTTCGAGTGGATATAGCCAATATTCGTGGGCTTAAAAGTAACCACTTCTCTGCGTACGCCACGTCTGTAAACACCGACAGCTGTTTTGGTGTTTAGTGAAACGCAGCTAGAGTCCCGCCCACACAGTTCAGATCACTCTGATCTGAAGCTACCTGGCTACGAACTAGTAGCACTATTCTTTTTTCATCGCGGTTTCGCCATTTACATGCGTAGTGAAATAGCTTACCAAACTCCACCACAATGTACATAGTTCCTGTTCCAATCCGGAATTCAATTTCATGCGGTTAAAATTCCATCTCTGTAAGCAAATAACCACTGTTGCTTTATTTACAGAAAGCTCAAACTGGGCAGCAATTCGACCTTTAGCGAGTTTGATGCGCTGTAGGAGTCCATACAAAGAATTGTATCCCTACATCGTCATTACGGACGATTTTAATAACATATACACAATTCTGTGTGACTTCGAGATTCCCGACAGACAACACCCGAAGGACGGTGTGATGGAATCTTCCCTGCGGAAAACAACTTAACGCAGTTTATAAATGAGCCCACGCGAATACCGGACGTTGATAGTCATACCGCCAATACCCTGGACTTGTTTTTAATTTCTCAAGCTGATAAGTACAATACACCGTAGATGTGTTCCCCATCTAGGCTCGTCGGCCCACTGTGTCATATCAGCTAATTTCTCGTACACCGACCACACAATTAGAGAAAAAATCCCAAAAGAACCGTATAGCAATACGAGAAAGCCAATTGAACTATACACCTTCCATAGGAATTTTTAACTGGTCGTTTCGTCGGTAGCTATGTGGATGCCGCTGCTGATATGATCACCGACACTATTCTCCTTGGAATGAGATCCTTTATCCCTCATCGGATTAAGAGTATCAGACCAAAAGAACAGGCATGGTACGACTCGAACTGTAAACAGGCAGTTAGGGTTAGAGAAATGTTTTTTCGGTCCTTCAAGACCAGCCCGACAGAGGAAAACCGAAAAAAGTTCGAACGAGACAGGAATGACTGCACCGTCTTTCATAAATGTGTAAAATTCTAATACGACCAAAAACTGAGGCAAAAATTACTACAATGTCCCAAAGGTAGTAAAAATTTTCGGTCGTTCGTCAAAAATATTAGAAATTCCAGCTGTTAGCTCTTTGGACAAGGCCAATCTGCTTGCTGCACACTTTGTGGCCGGCTCAACACTCCCAGATTGTGATTTCTCGCCGCTTTAGTACGCCGAATCTTCAATGGGACAAATCCACTTTCACATTCGTGTAGTAGCGAGAGTTCTTAAAGATCTTAATATACATAAATCCGCTGGTCCAGATGGTATATCTCCACCTCCTCTGAAGAGGTGTTCTTCCTTGCTGGCAAAACCACTGCGTAAGCTTTTCCATCAATCCTACTCTTTAGGACTCTTTCCGCGGAGATGGAAAACAACATTTGTCTAGTCCGTCCTTAAAAAAGGCGAATCTTTTCTCTCTCCTCCTACAGACCCATTGCACTTAGGTTCCTTCTTTCCAAAGTCATGGAAACGTCACTAAGCCATCAGCTCATGAAATATCTCGAAAGATGAAAACTTCTGTATGGCCGGCAGTACGGTGTTCGTAGCAACAGGTCCACTGGTGATCTGATGGCATGTCTCACCGAAAAGTGGAACCAAAGCCTACATCAATCTGGCGAAAGCAAGATAGTTGCACTTGATATTTCTAAGCCTTTTGACAAAGTTTGGCATTAGGCTCTTCTGTCGAGAATGCGAGCTTTTGGGATCGATGACTCTCTCCTTCAATGGATTAGAAATTACCTTTCGGAATATTCACTTCAAGTGGTCTTGGATGGTTTCAGGTCTAATATTCACAAAATAAATGTTGGTGTGCCCCAGGGCTCCGTTCTGTCTCCGACATTCTTTTTAATTTTCATCAACGATCTCTTATCTGCTACGTCTAATCCAATATATTCCTTTGCTGACGACAGTACACTCTGCTTTTCATATTCGTTCCCGGACTCATGTCCCTGCTCTTCGGCTGTAGAACGGGAACGCCAGCGTATGTTAAGTTCATTAAATTCCGATATTAGCAGCATAATCAATTGGGGAACTGCCAACAGAGTGGAATTTAATGCTTTCAAAACACAATGCTGTCTCCTGTCGTTAAAGCGAAATTCGAACACAGATCCAGATCTGTTTGGTCGCTAGACATGTTGGCCCAACAGTCTACCTAGGTTTCCTCAAGCGATGTAAGAAATAATTCACCCCCTCTGTATAAGGCATGTATGCACCCGAAATTGGAGCACAATGCTCGCATCTGGTCAGGTGCTCCTAAAACATCTCTGCGGCTGCTAGATATGATTCAAAACCGCACGATAAAACTCATAGGTGATGCTAATATCACCCAGTCAATGGGCACCCTCGAACACCGACGTAATGTCTCCTGTCTCACTTTGTTTTATCGCTATTTCCACCCCCAGTGCTCGATTAAAATCGTCAGTAGCATTTCGCCCCTTCAAACCTTCAAACGTAACACCCGTCTCGCTATGAATGCTCATCAGTATACCCTTAAGCCCACTTTCGGACGTACTCTAAAATATCGTGATTCGTTCTAAGGCTGTACAACTCGCTTATGGAATGCCTTGCCTAGCTCTTTATTTCCTTGTCATTATAACCTTGAAACATTTAAAACCAACGTTCATCGGTACCTCTCTTTCTATCCTCCCTGATTTTCCTTCGCCAGCGCTGCGTGCCATCATTTTAAGGGTACTTAACCCTTCAGCGCGCGCAAATTATAAAAAAGAAAAATCGACATTCCTGTTTCCGATATTAGCGAAAAGCAATATACCTTTTTGAATAATAAAATGCCCTCCCACTTGCAATCCAAAATTATAAGGGACAAACGTATTTCTACACCAAACAAATTCCAAAGACTATTTGTTTTTTTTTTTGTAACAATCCAAAAAGCACTCAAAAATAGTCTGCAATTTGTATCTGTCATCTGTCAAGAACACATTATCCCACTTAAAATCTCAACAAGAAAAAAATATCATTTCTCGTTCATCATTTCTTGAAGACCATTTGGCGGCTTTATAGCACTGCCTCGATTATGGTACTTTTTCGCAGCATGATTGCCAAATTAAAAAAAACAAAATCGGCTACTTCGCCAACCCTCCTCACATTCTTCCCTTCACTCCGCGGAATTGAAGTAATTTATGTCGTGTAATTCTTTAAATGAAATCAGCGATTTTTCGCTTTTTTTTTTGTCAACGTTAATCGTTTCCAATTTGACATTCCCCACGCCATGGTCAGAGTGGAGTACTTAAGCCGGTCTGAGGATATGGACAACCAACCAGGGCTGTGGGCTATAGGACGTGTATAAACATTCAACTTTTTTTTATGTATAATTAATTAAATGGAAAATTTATAAATCCACTGTAAAATTAATCGCTCGGGAATCGCAATGATAATTAAATTTATCTTATGTACTCGGTATGGCTAGATTGCAGGTGTGAGTGTCGGGTGGCGGTGTTGATGTCGGTGATTCACAGGCGATATTGGATAGGAAGAACTCTGGTTTGTTGCTTGGCAATTGTTGTTGGTTGGCATGGTCATGGTAGTGGTCATATAATTAAAGAGTATAAAAGTAAATATTTCAATTAAAATATTTTCAATAGCCCCAATGATCATCATTCAAATTATTAACGGATTGAGATATGTATGTGATAAGTGGCTGATTCGGAGGACATGAACACGAGGATTGATGGAATTCCCTTGCTTTTGCATTGAGTGCTTTGTTGATTAAGTGCACACTTGAGGCTTGCGGAAATTGTCACAGATAAGGACTTGATCAATGACCTATTATCAGACGAATACGCATTTTTAATCAAAATGCGAAATTGATATTCGAATGGGATTTAATAAATCAAAGGGTAAAGGGTTTGCTGATAATGAAGTGGGTAGGCTGAACGTTGCAAAGAACATGGGATAATTACATTTATTAAAAATAATAAAAAGTAGGGGACTTACGACGGAGTTTTGAGGTGTCCCTTGAGTTGTTTTAGTTTTAGATTTTCAATTAGTGCAAATAATTGCTTTGTCTCAGTCAACCGATGTTTTGATAAGATACGAACGATTTTTTTCTTTTAACAGAATTTCTTCATTTTGCATTGAGAAATGAGAAGAAACTTCGGCGACAGAGGAGCATCGAAAAGTCAGCTCCAAAGATCAGTCACCGGTTAGACGGGTAATCAGAGCAAATTGACTGCTTTGTCATCGTTCATTAATGTCTTTACAAGAAGCGAAGTGTCCTTTAAGTAGTTAGCTTCGTTCACACTTGTGTTACAGATGACATGTGCATAGGACTGGAGTAGAAGTTTTAAATGTGAATAGTAGAAGTCACATTTTTTTCAATCGTAAGAAAACCGAGATACCAATTTTTTTCAAAGAGGAGCTCGACAAGCCCAACAATTTTCTAGAGGGAGCTGTCCAACGAGAAAGACAATGCACGACAATGTAGACTTGCAGCTACTACGTAAGGAATCTTTATAGATGGGAACAAAAAGAATACAAAGAAGCTTACTCAAATTTCACAGCAAGTCTGATACAAGAAATTTTGCGAAAAATTCGCAACATTTGGTGCATCAAAATCTTCAAAAGGCGAAAATCAGCCAGATTAGATACACTCAGAAGATCTGATGGCACCTACACTGAATCGACAGCAAAGACACTCGAGACAAGTAGCCTAATCAAAAGCGGTTCCCAACCAGCTCTTATTAATGAAGCCTCAAGTGAGTTGAGTAACACAACACGCCGTAGCTGGTTGTTGGTATTTGTTATCGGCTAAGGTGACGGATGAGATAATCAAATACGTTGGTGCTTCCTTTAATGACTTCAAGTAGCCTGGCAGTAAAGGCATATATCCAGTTGTGGTACAAAAAGGTAGAGACCAGCCGCTAGCAACTCTGAAGAGAATATACACTGATACAGGGGAAGAGAAAGAGATGCCTTTATACCGATGATTGAAAAAAATAACACACGTTCCTAAAGAATTTCAGACCTATCAGTGTGATCCTCTTCATGTTAACAAGCATGAAGAGGATAGTGGAGCGTTATGTGCGCAAAATTGGTTTGCGAGCGCATCCTCTGTCTGAGATGCAACAAACCAACCACAACTGAACAACCCGCAAGACTTCGCTTCAAAACCTAGTAAGTAGATTTAAAGGTGCACTTGACTAGAAAGAGTACAGATGAGGCCTTACCGTAGACATTGAGAATACAACATTTGACAGCAGACAACAAGGCGCAGACGAGTCACTAGTTTTTTGGAAAAGAGCAATTTTGGTAAATAGGAAGCTGATTGCAGATGTTAGCTACAGTGAATATGTGATGGCGGGGATAAACAACTATCCTTCATTGCTACGGTGCTTGTTTTTCAACTCACTGCTTAACGTTGGAATATCTGTACGCTCAGGCATACCCAGATGATGTGACTATTCCGTCTGCTGAATCAGCACTGGCAGCCTTAAACGTGATCGACGGTTCGTGGACTCGAAATAGGCTTTCAGTCAATCCTCTTAAAACTGAGGTTGTTTCTCCCGTTTCTCCAAACGAAGTAAGTATTTGGATTTCATCTTGGTCAACTTCTTTATCTTAACATTGCACGTCGAAAGTCTTTAAGGCGCTATCGGCTTTCTGGCAATTAAATGAGCTTTCGACAGTACAGGGGCTTGTAACCGAGGAGGGTCCTTTGATTTTCACGGCTATAGATAAACCAATTAGATCTTATGCGTCAGTTGTCTGGTGGAACAAGATTTTTGAAAATACTTTACTGCTGATTTTACTAGATTCAAAGATCATACTCGCTGCATGGAGGCTTTTCTCTGATACACCTCGTTCTGTTCTAGCCGCACTAATGAATCTTCCCCGATTGATGTTCATACCATAGGCTGCACTCTTAAACTCATCTTCCATAATAAAGGAAGGTGTCTTTGGCACAACAAACACTGGATTTTTGTAGCTGCTTGTCTGTTGACCCTAGGCTTATGGATAAGACATTTCATGCAGAAACACCAAAACCCCAGTTGTTTTGAAGCCCAATTTCCCTATGTCTAAGAACGATTTCAATAAAGAATGTAGTCGGGTCTTCACTTTGGGTTCCAAGACCAATCTCGTTAGGAAACTCGGTAAGTTTTCACATCAATTCGAGAATGAACGCAGTTGGAAGGCTAAATTCTCCGAGTCTCGGAACACAGGGCAATTATATTGCCAATGAGCTTGCTAAGCAAGGGTTAGCATTGACAGTTGAGTAAGTGAGTAAACATGGCTTTCAAGGATGTCGTCAGACCAAACAAATACTTCCCGACGCCTCTAGAGGACTAGCGATTTTAATGCTGTTCCTGAGTAAGAAAGACTGTAGACTGATTAATGCCGTCATCGCAAGTAGCAGTGGAATCGTACGACACTTCCCGTGAGAGTGATGACTATACCGCAGAGCAATATTTTTGTGAAAATGCGGCTTACGATTGCATCGGGCTGATAGCGCTAGATGCTGATGTCGTGACTGCATGAACTGCAGGCACATTATCGTTAAGATATTTACTCATTTTTCTTCCTAGAAATGCTCGTTCTTTGACGGATCGGTTATATACAAGTAACTCGTCAGGTTTGACGAAGGTAAAAGGTTTGCTTTCGACACAGTATGGTAAATCAATTATCTTCCTGAATACAGCAGGCAACTATCGATCGTGTAGCCAGGGCATGAGCTAAAGCGACTCGAAAAAACCGGCTTAAATTAAAGGTCTTAGGCATCATCATCAAATCATTTGTAGATGGCAGTTTATCAAAGCACTGTGAAAAGGCAGTTCATGAGAACGACAGATACAAAAATATAAGGCCGAAGTACACGAGTACATCAAATAGTTAAACGACGAAAATGAGCACTGAACGAAATAGGTTTCAAAGAGATTTAACTCACAACATAAAAAAAAGCAAGACCGTCACAGTCCCATCAGCCGCTCTCTCCTCTTACAAAGCCACTTCACCATCGGGTACCTTCGCAGAGCTTTTGGAAGATTAGTTTTAGTTCGCAGGAATTGACGAATATTCCAACTCTTATAAGACAGTAGAGACAGAGATTGTGGTCCAATATCTAATGGAAAACGTACGACTGCTAGAAATCCCAATTACGAGTTTTGACTTCGCGAAGGTTGACAGGGAATACCGGCTGTTTAAATACAGGGACTAGGTTCAATTTAGGTCGCTGGTAATATTAATGATGCCTGAGAGCGTCTTAAGGTCAAGGCCTTCTCTGCTTACGAAATATACAGTAGGACCTGTATTAGAATTTTTTATTTTTATTTTTTGACACTCAAGAGGATATAACTACTCTTGAAATGCCGGAGCACGTATTAAGTTTTTCGGAATAGAGAGCGAGAGAAAGATGTTTGGGCCCAGTGGTTATTTCGCTCCAACATTTAATGGGGAGACTAAATTATTAGTATAAATTGACTTGTTGTATTTTAGGCAATCATTCATCTTACGAAATTTTCATTTCATGTCATTTATTTATTAAATTGCTTACAGGTTTTTTTGCTTGAATAAGTTTGTGTAGAAAGCATAAGGTTTTATATTTTTTATCGAAAGTGTTTCGTATATAAGGAGACATGATCATATATTTTTAGATTAAACACGTGTTGAGTCAGATTATTATATACAATGTTAAGTTTTCTTCTAGAGTCATAATCCGGACAGCAGAATACCTCAGAGCAATAAAGTAAGACAAGCAAAAGGGGGGTTTTCACCAGTAAGAGCTTCACCCTTGTAGGGATGAAGTGCTGAGTAACCCATAAGGTACGAAGTTCCCCATCCACCTTGCCGACAGCATTTATATGAGTTGACCAAGTGAATATCAAACCAAGATGTCTCAACAGAGCCAACATATTCTATCGGGTTTTCTGATAGTTGAATCGGATGGAGATTAGATATGTCCAACTTATTTCTGCATATTACATTAGCCGTAGACTTCAGGGCATTTAGACATAAGCTAATCTGAGATTCGATGATGGCTTCATTCCTCGACTCAAGCGGACGGCTTATATATGGCTGGGTATCACTTGCGAACATATGAATCGAGCAATGCTTAACAATCTTAGGCAACTCATTCACACAGAGGGAAAAAGGATCCAAGGATCGAGCTTTGCGGTACTCCGCACTTAATTGATAGGTAGGACGAAGACTGCCCACCAACTACCACCTTTTGCAGCATACAGTGAGAAATTGAATTTCTTCCGAAGTTTTGAACAAAAAATATAATGGTCTCCAGTTTCGAATGCTTTCGATAGGTCGAGAATCTTTCTGATTCTGAAAGCGGTCTTGCAACTATGATTAGGGCGGAAGCCAGATTGGCTTACACAAATTAGATTGTAAAATTTTATATAAGTATATAGAACCAGAAGTTTAATAAATTTTGGATGGACTTTGTCAACTCCCACAGCATTAGACTTGATCGATCGAAGTGCTTCCACAACATTTTCCTGCCGTATTCCATTAAAGTATGACCGTTCGGTGCCATCCGGTGTCTGATCGAAACCGTCACATACTCCTAAAAGGGGATTGCTTCGAGTTAAAAAAGTTGTGTTGATCTGGGCACAGTCAACATTATCCGGAGTGTTTAGCTTTGGCTTTTTTAAGCCGATCTCTCGAGCTGTTTTTGCCACATTTCCTTCTCTTACGAACACATCCCAAATTTTCTGCTGTAGAAGGCCTCCTTAGTAGCTTCGGTTTTGCATATTATGTTATTGCGTAGTAAACGATATCTATCAAAGAGTTCACCAATTCTATATTTTTTCCAGCTTCCGAATATCCGGCGTTAACCACTGGGGTGTAAGGGGTTTGATGGTCCTTGTTTTTACTCTTTCTTGCAGAAAAAACGTCTGGTCGTCCACTAAAGACGTTTGGTAAATGCGACCCCAATTCATCGTGAAAATAACTTGTTAAAGTGCATAATAGTTTATGTTGCGAAAGTTTCTAAACGTTATCGTACATTCAGTTCGTTGAATATTGAGTTTGGTATGATATAAAAAGTAGGTCTTGTTTTGGGAACCCTGGCCACCTCCTGAAACCACCGCCAGTACGGTCAAACCTATTGGGTCCAAACAGCTTGTAGCCATCCACTTTGTGTGTGCAATCAGTCACGTATGGATGAAACCATGTTTCTGAGGAACAGATTATGTCAGGAGTTCATATACACCATGAATGACTCGAACTGCAACCAATTTCAGACTGCTATAATTTGCAAACCGTTCATGACAGTGAGCTCAAATTTTGACACATGACAGATAATTTTATTATTTACAAGCCTTTTAAACGATTTGCGTCTCAGTTGTGTTGAAAATTTTTTATCCGCGATGGAACTCAAACGTGATAGTGTGATTGCTTTTTATTTGGCTGGAAAACCACAAGTAGCTATCGTTAGAGCCCTCCAGCACCTCAACGTGAATAGATCATTTGTGTCTCGAACCATAGCTCGTTACCATGATACTGACAGCGTTGCAAAACGCCATGAAGGTGGTCATAAAAAAACAGCAACATCGGTAGAAATGGTTCGGAAAGTGAAGGCTCGAATTGAGCGAAATCCGCGTCGAAATGGAAGAAAAATGGTTCGTGAGCTCAACATCTCGTTGGAACGGATGCAACACATACTGAAAAATGAGCTTGGGCTCAAGCCATTGAAGTTCCAAAAAGCACACAATCTTAGACCGCAACAGAAAAAAGTTAGAGTCGAAAGAGCGAAGACGTTGTTACGCTAGCACGAAAGTGGTGAGTTGCCGAATTTGGTTTTTTCCGATGAGTCGCCATTTGTTATCGAGCAATATGTCAACAAACAAAATGACCGAGTTTACTTGCCAAAGAGGTCCTTCGAAAATTTACACCACGGCCACCAGAAAGCAGGCAGCACCGATGGTGATGGTTTGGCCAGCATAACCGCCGATGGTCCCTCTCCGCTCGTACTTTTGGACCGTGGCGTCAAAATTAATGCGATCGTATACCGTGAAACTGTCTGAAGCCTTGGGCAAACAATCATTTCGGTCGGAGACCGTGGACATTTCAACAAGACTCGGCACCATCTCACAAAGCGCGCGTTAACCAAGATTGGTTAAAAAACAATGTTCCACACTTCGTTTCTTCGAAACAATGGATTGCAAATTCTCCGGATGGAAATCAGTTGGATTTCTCTGTCTGGGGTATTTTAAAGGCGAAGGTTGGCACTAAAAAATACCAAAGTTGGGACCACCTCAAACAAGCACTTCGCCGGGTATAGGCCAAAATACCGCAGAGCCACTTGTGTGCAGAGTGCGATGCTTTCTTCGGCCGTCTCAAGGCCATTATTCGTGCCAAAGGCGGACATATTGAAAACTACTGATACAATTTGAAAATTGATGTATTTTCCAACATTTTTTGCTTTTTCACAATAAAATTTATCAAAAAATAAAAAAAATATAGTATTTTAAAAAATTGGAGTTCGAGTAAGTCACCCTGTATAAATAACAGAGGACCGAGATGACTTCCTTGGGGAACACCTGAGGTGGCTTTGAAAGGTGTAGATAATATAGACTTATACAGGACACAGTAGTGTCTATCATTTGAGTATGAGAAAATCCACGTATCAAAATCTGATCGAAAGCCGAGGGCGCAAAGTTTTAAAAGAGTTATTTTATGCGAGATTTTATCGAAAGTTTTGCTGAAGTCGGTGGTTATTACATCTACTTCTTTGTCATCTTCTGACGCACATACTTGATACAAATTCAATGAGATCAATGGTAGTTGACCTGCCCTTAAGAAAACTGTGTTGGCTTCTTGAAATGACTGGTTTACAATAAAAAGACATAGCATCATAAATAATGCTCTCAAAGAGCTTGGGTATTATGGAGAGCTACGCAATAGTTCTGTAATTTGAGATTTCATCTTTGTGGCCTTTTTTATGCAGAGGGATTATATATGAGTTTTTACAGGAATGAGGAAAGGTGCATTGAGATAGCGAAAGTCTGAATAAGGCAGTGAGAGGTTTTACCAAGTAGGCGGCGCACTTTTTTTAAACTATGGGGGGTACACCATCAGGTCCAGCGGAACATTCACTTTTTAGATTACCTAACCTTTCATCTACTAATGCCATTGCCACCGAAGTATAGGACGTTTGTGGACAGCTGTTCAATTATGAGAAATAAGATAGATCCGGGTTTTGGATGTGGCAAGCAAACGATTGGCTAAAGAATTCGGCAAATAAATTTGCTATTCTTTGCGGATCATCGGACGATGAATTGTTGAAGTTCAGGGTGGAGGCATACCTGTCCGACTTTCTTTTAGAGTTGATAAACTGGTTTGTGATCAGTAATAAGTCTCTTATCCATGCGGTTTAAATAATTGGAATACAGTGATTCATATAGATCTGAAAATTGGGTATAAGCAAGGTGGTATTTATTAAAATCCGCTTCAGTTCGAGTCAGCCACCCTGTCTAAATTCATCAAGCTTTGTGCATTCATATGGCAGATATGAAGACCTTCGTGTTGAACTTGGAGAATTCGAACCATACTTTTCAGGTTCCCGTTTACTCCCGCAAATGTGGATTCTCTAGGACCCGTCAGACTACCCATAACCAGGACTGATAGAGATATTAAAGAAAATAAAAAGAATAACAAAGGCACAATCTACTCAAATAAATAATGGCTAGCAATTTAAAGAACAAACATACCGTGACTATTGGAACTGAGTTAAAAAACGAAAAATAAGAAAGAAAAAAGTATCTTAAAACGAAAACTGCGATGGCAATTCTGTTATTTATATTGGGAACTAATTGTTATCGTTAGCTTTTACAGCTTCCAGATTTTAGTTGTCTGAAAAAAAGAATGTCTTTCGGGCGCGGTTGCGACTGGACGCCGAACCGTCGGATTGGGAAGCCAATATACTACAACTTGAGCCACGGCTACCTAAAATAGAAGACAGACGGAGGAAAACTTATTTTATGTCTAATGCCCTAAAACCAATGATCCATATGGACGCCTGGGCAAATCCCCATAGTAATCAAGGCAAAAGAACCTCAGAAGCACAGCATGCAATTCCCGCCCCATATTTATAAGGAATGCTAGGAAGCGCTTGAGTTCAGACCACAACATGAGCTTTGACATTCGGTTGGTCAAGGTTATGATCTTGCAATCGCCGTCTCAGAAGACAATACCAATGACAACAAGGAAATTGTTGGAGGGTCAATTGCTCTGAAGAACCTCAGATGAACGACTGACAGTCCAAGTCAGGATCGGAGAATCTGATGAACAGATAAGAACGATAGGGGAAAAAATTGATTCTGGCTTTATTTCGAAGCTCCGTTCGTGCCATTATTCAAATGGCCGCCTCGGCTTGGCTGGTAGTGTTTCAAGCGGTCGGTCCAATTTTTCATGATTCGGTTCAATATGTGCGGCGTTATTCCGGCAATAGCCTCGAGTCCGTCCAAAGTGGTTGGCTTATTAGCGTAGACTAAGGACTTGGCGTAGTAGCAGATATGACATTGTATCGCATGATCACGGCGGCCAATTGATGAATGTTCGCCGTAAGATGACGGTCGCCAAATTTCTTCTTCACAACTTCGAGCGTTGCGTCGCTCGTATGGCATATAGCACCATCTTGTTGGAACCACAGCTCGGATATATCGATGTTGTCGAACTTTGGCCACAGAAAGTCGGTTAACATCGTTCTATATCTGAAACGGTAACCGTGTCTCTTTCCCCATTTCGAAAAAAATAAGGTCCGATGATGCCGTCATGCCATAAATGCAAGGCCGAACACTTGTGGATTGTGTTCGTTCCAATATCGGCAATTTTGCTTGTTGACATGGCCCCTGAGGCAAAAATGGGCCTCGTCCCAGAAGATGATTTTTTGGCCAAAATCCGGATCTACGGCCAACATTTCCAGTGTCCAATTAGCAAACTCACGGTGTTGTCTATGGTCGTCCGGCTTAAATTCTCGGGTCAACACAATCTTGTACGGATGTAGGTCCAAGCCCAACCGCAAATGGCGATGGTCAATTCAGCAGATCGGCTCCGAACAAACATTTCCGGGGTTTCGTGTCGATACTGGCCGCTACGGCGGCTATAGTGTCTTCTTTCCCCACCAATCTCTGTCTGGTTCGGTGGCTTAACATCCAAAAGACTATACTCACGCTCAAACTTTTGTGTGGAGAATTACTTGCACACTGAAACCATGATGACGACCGACCTCACGACGAAATTCAATTTCCGCACGTTCGGCAAGCGTAAAACAATGCAAGATGAAATGGAAAACCTTACTGAATATTTTGACAGCTGGATGTCATTGGTAACTTTGACAGCTGCTGAAATATAACAATTGGAAGAACTATCTGCTATCATTATTGAGTTCCAATCGCGATTTGTGTAACATGGTGCTAGCTTTCAACCTTTATAGGTCCGACAGAGGCTGTGGATGGTGGTCGGCGAATCTGTATGGCGTAGTTTGGTTTTAAAACCTACTCACTGCTATACAACAACTGCAATAGACCGAGTTTCAGCAAAATGAAAACTTCTAAATACTTGGCTTCCAGTGGTGAGAAAAGCAATGTCATGTCTTCTACTATCGTTCAGTAGATTCGGGATTCTTCTCGACTGCACTCAGATGTTTTTATTCCGTCATTCAGCCATCCTTCAGCAGTTCATATTATGTTGAACCCACCAAAGCAGCAACGCAAAACCAAAATCCAGTCAAGATGTGAAAGCAACACAAGACTACGAGTAGCTACAAAAGCATACAGAAGTACAAACGTAAAACAAAATACGCCAACAGTAGCAATTTAAAAGTGCAGTTCAAGGAAAAGACCAAGTCTTCAGGAATTGAAAACAATATAAGGTTACTTACAAACTTTTGTTGGAAACAAAACTAAACCAAAACCAGCAATAACGAGTAAAGTGAATTTGTTAATGTCAGACAAACACCGAGGTGAAGTTCTTAGTTGTTAATGCGATATCTGGCCCAGGGCCAAGTATGCTAGAAGGATCATAGAGGCATGGGGTCATTACTCATTACGAAATTTAGGTCAATGGCCATCATTCATTTATTCAGCCCTTTCCGAATCTCGGAACATAACTTACAATTTCAGGTGCGGTCACATTGGAAGGACAACTGTGATGGCTTATCGAGACATAATTACTTTACTCATTTGTTGTCTGCGGTTATGATTTCCACTCCGGAATCTCCTTCACAACATGAAAACCTAACTCAAATCATCAACCTTATCCAAATTATCTAAGAAAGTTATAGCCACAACGGACAATCCCATAGAGGGTGTCCGATAGGCGGCAGAATGAAAATATCCTTTATATACATAGTTGATAAATCTATGACCAGGTTATGTCGTACCACCATCCAAATACCTCTTCCTATAAGCTTCCATGATCTAAATAAATATACGTGCCATAGAACAACCCTCTGTCAACCCCAACAGTATCACATTCTCCTTAACCTGATTTCCAGCGCAACAACCATCCAATTAACCTCGGGCAAATCCCCATTGTAGTTTTTTTTCTCCCCCTTACCATCATACAGCGCTCCTTTCCGATTTCCTTGCACTGATTGTGCATAACCTCAATTGCGTGATTCCATTTGGTCATGCACTGGCGATAATTCGTCAAATCAAATCCGGTTATCGTGACTTTTCGTGAGATTATCGAATGCACCGTCCCTCGTCCATCACGAACCATAAAAAGGAATTTCGCCTGCAAAGGAAATTTTTTAAATCCCACATCAAACCTTAAACACTCGTCTAATATCACAAAATACAAACTTACATTCGGGAACAGCTCTATCACATAGGTACCCATCTTCAAAGTAAGTGGATCCTTATTGCACAACCTTGGGGCTGGTTCCCCATGCTTGGCTATAATTTCTAAACAGAACTGTGCAATGGCACTGTTCATGACCTCCTTGGTGATACCGGCTTCCTGTAGCCGCAAACTTTCCTTCTCCGACTTCAGCCAGTGCGATCTGAGTTGAAGGATTCGTGGGATGACACGTGTCTCCTGGCCGCATCTGTAAATGAAAAAAAAAAAAAAAAACAACGTTTACATCATAATGACACTTTCATTCAGGATGGGAGTGATTTGTTTTTTTTTTTTTCTTTTTTTTTAAATTCAATCAGAGTCAGACCAATGGGGTTGGAAATCGGTATTTCCTGTATTTTAGCGAGTCAAGCAAGCCCAATGGGACTATTCATGGAGGCCTGGACTCATGGTAAATAGGGTGCAGATGAGGAGCGTAAAAACATTACTCGCCTGACACGTAAAATTTTAATGCGACTCGTGATGATGGAGATCACGTAGCTGTGGGGTGATGATGGTAACGAGTGACTGACGGGAGGGTGGTTCTTCTTTACGGAAGTCGTTATCTGATTTTTTTTTTTCATATTTTTTACCCTTACATTTCTTTTTATTATTTTGAAGGAAAACTTTCTTTTTATTTGCAGTTATCCCCAGAACCCCATCCAAATTCTAAACCCCTGAAGGAAGTTTCCACATTTAATTTGTTTTTTTTTTTTTTTTTTTGTTGAAGGCCCCATCTTAGGGATAAAGATTATTCAAAGTTTCCAAGCAGTTTCACTTATATGTACTTCCGGTGATAATGAGAAGTTATGAACTGTGACCTGAGAAAGGAAGACCCCTTAGAGCCTCACAGGCTTTAGAGTCTGTGCTTCTTTTCCTGTTTTTTTTTTTGTTTTTTGGGGGGGTGGTTAAAATGACTTCTAGAGGATGAAATGGCATAGGATTGCCTATAACCCTGGCGTAAATCATCGAAATACTGGGGGGTGAAATGCGACAATAATACGATTGTAATGGCGCAGATGAAATGAAATAAAGGCTCGAGGAGAAGTAATAATTGTGCCATTTGATTCGGATGATTTAGAGAGTGAAAGGAATGAGAATAGAATATTATTACCCTGGAGATTAAAAATAAGGAGAAAATATTTATCCTCCAGATACTTTGCGGAAGTTGGCTTTCGACTATAAATATTGTATCTTGTTCATGTTCGAGATAGGAAGATGGGTTAATGAAATTTGATGGCGTTCTCTGATACTTTGGGGAGCTGGGGATGTCTGCGATAAGATGATAACGTGAATTTTCCATGGTTATATTTAAAGCCCCCACCAGACAGCGATTGGAAATGAAAAATAAGACCCGCTTTTCAATCAGATTTGCTCTAATTATATTGGACTTGAATATCTGAGAATCCAAAGATAGAGGAAGTTGTTCAGGACTATAATACAGGGTGAATGACAGGAACTCCAACTTTTTAAAATGCTATATTTTTTTTATTTTTTGATAAATTTTATTGTGCCAAAGCAAAAAATATTGGAAAATACATCAATTTTCAAATTGTATCAGTAGTTTTCAATATGTCCACCTTTCGCGCGATTAATGGCCTTGAGACGGCCGAAGAAAGCATCGCACGCTGCACGCAAGTGGCTCTGCGGTATTTTGGCCCATTCCCGGCGAAGTGCTTGTTTGAGGTGGTCCAAACTTTGGTATTTTTTAGTGCCAACCTTTGCCTTCAAAATACCCCAGACAGAGAAATCCAACGGCTTTCCATCCGGAGAATTTGCAATCCATTGTTTCGAAGGAATGAAGTGTGGAACATTGTTTTTTAATCAATCTTGGTTGGCGCGCGCTTTGTGAGTCTTGTTGAAATGTCCACGGTCTCCGACCGAAATGATTGTTTGCCCAAGGCTTCAATACTGCCTCTAAGACAGTTTTACGGTATACGATCGCATTAATTTTGACGCCACGGTCCAAAAATACGAGCGGAGAGCGACCATCGGCGGTTATGGCGGCCCAAACCATCACCATCGGTGCTGCCTGTTTTCTGGTGGCCAAAGGTGTAAATTTTCGAAGGACCTCTCTGGCAAGTAAACTCGCTCATTTTGTTTGTTGACATATTGCTCGATAATAAATGGCGACTCATCGGAGAAAACCAAATTCGGCAACTCACCACTTTCGTGCAAGCGTAGCAACTCCTTCGATCTTTCGACTCTAACTTTTTTCTGTTGCGGTCTAAGATTGTGTGCTTTTTGGAACTTCAATGGCTTGAGCCCAAGCTCATTTTTCAGTATGTGTTGCATCCGTTCCAATGATATGTTGAGCTCACGAGCCATTTTTCTTCCACTTCGACGCGGATTTCGCTCAATTCAAGCCTTCACTTTCCGAACCATTTCTGCCGATGTTGCTGTTTTTTTATGACCACCTCCATGGCGTTTTGCAACGCTGTCAGTATCATGGTAACGAGCTATGGTTCGAGACACAAATGATTTATTCACGTTGAGGTGCTGGAGGGCTTTAACGATAGCTACTTGAGTTTTTCAGCCAAATAAAACGCAATCACGCTATCACGTTTGAATTCCATCGCGGATAAAAATTTTTCAACACAACTGAGACGCAAATCGTTTAAAAGGCTTGTAAATAATAAAATTATCTGTCATGTGTCAAAATTTGATCTCACTGTCATGAACAGTTTGGAAATTATAGCAGTCTGAAGTTGGTTGCAGTTCGAGTCATTCAGGGTGTAGAGCACTCATTAAATGTTTTGCACTGACTCGTGCAGATCACTCGTTCCATTGTACAACCGATATATGCTGCGAGTCGAAAACAGACACTTAAGCTTGAGATTCACTAATCAAGAAACGTAATCAGAACTGTCTAACAACCAGCTCCTATCGCCGAAACTGCAACTTACTTGAGTAAGACAACACCATGCTGTAGTTGGTATCTGTTATCGGTTGTAGTGACAGGCCATCAAATACCTCTTTTCATGACACCAATATCGTATCGCCAGGCTCTAAAAGGTATAGACTAGCTGGTCGCAAATCATAAGAGAATTCTCACTGCTAACTTGGTGATATGGAGCCCCTGGTGTACACTAAAAGAAGTCTTTATACCGGAAATCGCAAAGGATGACTACATGCCCGCCGAGAGCTTTAGAACAATTAGTCTGATTTCCTTCACTTTGAAGACGGTTGAGTTTCATGTGGGTAAATCTGCTTTACGAATGTATCCTATGTCCAAGATGCAATATGCCTACCAGCGTGAAAGATACTCCAAGACAGCGCTTCAAAATCTCACGGGCAGAATTGATATTGACGCTGCTTTTGAAACGCAACTTCTGACTTTATGTGCAACTCGGCCAGACAACAGGGGGCAGACAAGTCATTAGTTTTGTGGATAAGAGCAATCCTGGTAAAAAGAACCTTGATTGCGGAAATTGACTGCGACAAATATGTGTCGCATATGTTATGTTAGTCAGTTCATTGCTTAACGCTCTCAATAGTTCCACTGTCTGCGCTCAGGCATATTTAGATGATGCAGCTATATTACCTGTTTGTTGGATGATTGGTACATAAGAAATGAGCAATCAGTTAGTCCTCTTAAAACTGAGTATATTATCTTTACTAGACGGGGGAAGTTGGCCGATCTGACTCATCTAGTGATTAAAGGCATCACCATCCATTTTCCAACGACGCTTAGAGTCTGGGTTCCGTCTTGAAGAACAAACTGCTCTGGATTAAACATGTTCCATAGTAAGTCTCAAAAGCACCGGGAGAAGTATTTGCGTAGATAACGACAGCAAAAAGCCTTGCTAAACACTTTTACGAGTTCCAACGTAGTTCGGGATTGAAAAACTTCACTGAACGAAGGCTGAATTTACTGAGTCTGGTCTGGGTCCCAGGTCACGATAGGATTACGGGAAATAAAATCGACGAACAACTTGATGAGAGGATAGGAGAGGTTTTCAGGTCCCGTACCTGCGTTAAGAATGCCTGGGTTTTATGGCAGACAGACTGCTGGTATTGATACCATGGTATAGTTCTATACCACATATCTGTCACTACAATATCACGTTAAAAGCTAGTACACCACGAAACATTCCTGGTGATGAGATTCGCAATTTTTGGTGCTATACCATCATTCTTACTGATTGCAGCCACATTTTCTCTCTGTTGGCGGTTTTTCTTAGATTTTTTGATAATCCAAAGCAAGTATTCGAAGAGAACTTTTTTATCCAAATGTGAAACAACACAAACGTCAAAGTATGCACTTAAAGCGAAAATCAAGGTGTACTACGAAATGCTGTCTGTCAACGATTGTGGCATTCACTATACCATGGTATGAATATGGAACGTTTCTGTGCGATCGCATCACTTAATTTCTGTAGCTGATCACAATAGAGATGGGAATTTATCGTTTTGTTCTCTAGAAGCACCTCATAGAAGACTGGTTCTGTCCAATCCAGATTGACAACATCACCTTCTTTTTGTGGATGTCCGCCTTTGCTTGCTTTTCCTATGCTTTATCTACTCTACTCCAACTTTTTTTGCAGCTGACATTGTTGAAGACAATCAATCTTTCGTCGTCCGTTGTCATACGCTTCAAGAATAGACTGTTTTCTTCGCGTTCGGTGAGTTGATTGCAGTTATGCGATTCGTCACATGACGAACTTCAACTCTTTCAGGCGATTTAAAATGGCCATGATCGCTTCCAATGGGCACTTTTAGAGAAGTAGCAAGATCACGAACCCTGGAGTACTTATTTGCTTCCACTAATGCTTTCGGAAGACCTACCGGACAGATGAGCGCCTTCAACTGAAAAATACTCGCATAATCACGGAAACGGGCGAACCAGTTTTGGCACTGGCTTTTTTCGATGGAATTTCTACCGTAAACTTCACGCAACTTTTTCCTTGTCTCAGTAAACCTTTACTCATGCAGAATAAAATGGGAAGGCATGCCCGGACAGTAGCATTATACTGGGCTATGCCGTCAGAGGGCTCACAACCCTCTAACCAATGGCCTCGGATAAAAATGGGCTCACTGCTGACGAACCTAGCAAACGCTTAAAGGACAACGACCCTCGGATTTGCAGGTGGAATGTTCGGACCCTTAACAGTCCACGAGCAGCCGAACAATCAGAAGAGGCCCGTGACTGCAATCATGCAGATATCACCGCTATCGAGGAAGTACGGTGGGATGGGCCAGACATAAGGAGGATGAAAAACTGTGATATACTCGTATACTACCTTGATTGCTATAGGGAAAAGAAACCGCGCTTATTCAATGTCTGAAGTATAACGTTAAAATCGTTCTAGGCCATCATTCGTCGAACAGTTGGTAAGCATACTTTACACGACACCACATCTGGCAACAGACTTAGGCTTATTGGCTTATTGACACGGTTTCCTCATCTCAATGACACATGGCAATCTCCGGATAATGAAAAGATAAATCAAATTGGTAACAGTTGCGACAGACGTCATGCCTCCAGTATCCTCGACGTACGAATGTTCCGGGAACTCAACATTGACTCGGATCACCACCTTGTTGGAGCCAAGGTTCGAATGGGAATTCCGAAGCGCAACAACAAAGAGGAACTACTGTGAGAAGATATAACGTGGAAAAATTGCAATAGCCAGAGTCCGCCAGAATCTTGCCGAACGCGTATCCCGAAATCTCTCAACAACTCCTATGCCACCAGCATCATGTACCGAAGACCAGTGGCAATGCTACCAACGTGCCATAAGAGACGCCGCCACTGATGTTCACCCGATTACCACCAAGAAATCCTTGGTTTGATGAAAAATGCAGGCAAGCACATGCAGCTAAACACGAAGCCTACAAAGGAACGCTCAATGAAGGACGAGAGCTGCTCGAGAGCTCTGCGAGTAGAAGGGACGGGAAGAACATCATCTTCTCCAGAAGAAGAAAAAACGGCACGAGAAGCGCGCGATTGAAGATAATGACAAGTTGTACTCCGGGAATAAGTTTTAAATTTTCACCAACTGGTAAAACGAACGTGTCAAGACAAGAAGACGCGTACAGAAGCCTGTTGAGATCAAGAAGGAAAACTTGTGGTACGGTCGGTGCTGAGAATATCGAAGAACTTTTCTGCAGACTGTATAACGGCGAAGAAGACCAATATGCCACCGTCAGGCAGAATAGACCATTCAACTTAGACGATGATAGATAAAACAACCGGCCACCTGACCGGAACTAAGTATGGACAGCAATATCGAAGCTAAAATCCAACAAATCAGCTGGACCTGACGACTTACCGGCCGAGGTATTCAAAGCTGCTGGAAATTTCTTTGTGGAGAATATGCGCCATATGAATGGCATCTCAGCACTGTTTACCCGATCCATAAAAAAGGAGACCCCTCCACTGCGCCAGCTCTAAAGGTATACGAGTACATGAGTCTCCTCAACATCGGATACCAGATCTTGTCTGCCATATTATGCAATATGAACCTCTGGAACCCTTCGCCAACAACCTGATTGGTCCCTGTCAGTGCGGCTACAGACCAGCATCACAATCGACCAAATCTTCGCACTCTGCCAGATCCTAGAAAAAACTCAAGAAGTCCAAATCGATACCCAGCATCTTTTCATCGATTTTAAGGCCGCATATGGCAGCATATGCAGAGACGAGCTATATAGAGCCATTGTGTCGTTTCAGCATCCTTGCCAAACTCGTGCGTATCTGCAGAATGACGACTAAGAACACTCGCTGCTCCGTCAAGGTCGGTAACGACTTAACCGAGACCTTTGATGTTAAAAAAGGTTTTAGATAAGGTGACGCGCTGTCATGTGACTTGACATCGTACTTGAAAGAATTGCGCAGAACTCACAACCTAGCGCTGAAGGCATAATCTTTCAAAAGTCTGTACAACTACTGGCGTACGGTAGTTAATTCTCAGAACTCACCGGGCGGTCATCGGTGCATTGGCTAGCATTGTAAGGGAAGCTGCCAAAATGGGTTTAGCAGTAAATGAAACCAAGTATATGCTGTCAACAAGAAGTGACACACAACATCGACGAATTGGACAGAACGTCACTTTGCTATGAATTCTGCGAACAGCACCTCAGTAGAAATAAAATAAAGAATCACTCTTGCCAATCGCTGTTTGTTTGGACTTAGAATGCAATTGAGTAGTAAGGCGCTTTCTCAAAAAACTAAGGAGACTCCATATAAGACCTTGATCATCATAATTCTAGTGTACGACTCTGAGGCTCGAAAGCGGATGAAGATATCCTCAGACGTTTCGAGAGAAAATTCCTTCGAAAAAGTTTCGCTTCCGCTTGCGTTGACGGGCTTTAGAGGAGAAGATTCAACGACGAAGTATAAGAGCTGTACTACGTCATCGAGCTACTTAGAAAACTGCGCAACAGTCGCCTGAGATGGCTAGGAGATGTAGAGGGAATGGACACCAATGTTCCAGCCGCAGAGTCTTCGAATCATACCAGGAGGGAAAACGGAGTAGAGGAAGACCTCACCACAGGTGGCGCGCACAAGTACGAGTAGAAGCGGACCGACTTGAAGTGCGCAATTGGAGTGAGTTAGCTAAAGACCGATCTAACTAGAGAGCCTTGTTAGTTGAGGCCCAGGTTCACTCCGAACTGTAGCGCCACCTATGTAAGCAAGTTCGTCGCCGAGTATGATTTAGGCTTGGTACTTCGGACAAGCTCGGTGAGTTCTCAACGTACAAAAGTTGTTTGGCTTTTTTTTTTTTTTTTGGGCTTAGGACGAAAGCAGATACGACTCATTTGCGATTTGATATGGGCTTTGAGCCCATAACCTTCGATCTGAGCCGATTTTCTGCGACGAGTTTGGAATCTTTTATGGCGGTTGCAATTACTATTTTAAGTATTCAACGTCCAAAACACAATTATAAGATCAAATGTAGGAAACATTTCTCTGTGTATCTGCATATCTGGTACAGGGGAATACCTAGCAGTATCAGTGAAATAACATATGCAATGGAGCACCTACGTCAAAGCTGGGTGTTACCACCTCTGGCTTTTAAAGTGTTGGAAACTATGCGCACAATATTAAAAATATCAGAATCTAGAAAGCAACCACAACTGTCGGACAATCAAATATAGAGAGAGGTACGACTACACGCTAGAGTCAGAATTCTTAAAGATTGTGCATTCTTCGTGTTCAGGAATCCTACCATATCATGCACATCATAGAGATGAAACTGTTCCTTTGTTTCTGCCTAGTGGCTTGAGTAACTATACTCAAAACAAAATACGTAAAACTTTTCAACTATCAAGTGTCAAATTAGTAGCACACCCAAAACAAATTGCTTGGCTCCGATTTAGTTAGCGTCCTCTTTTTACTTTGCTTCTTCTACGTATAACCCAACCAGTTTCTAATCCACGAAATGCTACTCCAAATATCAAAATGGATTAGGTCAAGCAATGCTGCACCCAAATTTTCATAACAAAAGCCTACTTAAACGTTTCGGTGTCTAACTTTCGACCCAGTCCATGTGTGTGGTATCCATATCACTCACTCACCGCGTCAGCATTAAAGTTTCGAGGTGTTACTCCAATTAATTTTTATGCCTCGAATTCGTTTCTGGAATGGGTTACTTCTTCAACTTTGTTTTCCCAAAACACCCTCCCCATGGTTTTATTTGAGTTTTATCGATTCAGGTATTTTCTGTGAGTTTTCTCCTTTGCCAGAAGACAATAAACAGAAATTCTATGATTGCCTTTCCAGAAACGACAACATTTCTCGAAGGAGACCATAACACTTGGCTTTTGATTTATATTCTGGCCGGAATCATAAATATTCATCTCAATATGTTTTCATTTGTTCATATGCTAGCGTTGCTATATCTCGAATAGTGTATCCCTGCGATGTGCATAATTCATTTTACTTAACGATCCAGATGGGAGCTATATTCCTTCTAAATATAGATTTCGAAAAATACACGATTTTTCATGCTCGAAGAGAGATTTACTTTTTCGTACCGGCGGTACTTTTGGTTATTTTCGACTTAGGCTGTGTCGGAATTGTGGGTAATTTCGCGAGGATTAAACATATTCCGACAAGGTCAGGTAGTAATTTAATTCCATCATGAAGTGCGGGGATTGCGAAAGTCGAATTCCACTTTGGAATATGGCAATCAGAAAAAATATGCCTGGTACGAGCATGTTTTGGGTTTACATAATGTGACCAAATGTCAACGACTACTGTTTATGTTGACTGAGTGTTTCTATTTGATGGGTAAATAATTTCGTGTTCTATCGTTACTAGCGATATGTTTTCACAACAAGCAATCAAATGTTGTAACAATATCTGGGGTAAATCAACAGGAACTTTGTCAACTCTGAAGGTTCGGCTTCGTTGCTTTAATAGACGTACATATTACGTTCAAATGACATGTGTACATATATATATACGAGTATGTATGCAGACGCATAGACACTGGTAAATTATCACATTGTTATTTCAATTTCACAATAAAATTTTCATGTCGATACTCGGAATGCATTCGTTTGAATAAATAAAAAATGTTCCTTCTTTGTGATTCTCATGCTTTCATGTACGCATGTGTTTTGTCTTTCTTCAGTAATGGATGAAAAGTTGATGAACTTTTTGATAGGTTCTGTGGTGATATTGGTAGAATATGCACGCTTTTGATATACGAACGCCCTCCTCATGGTCCTCGTTGGTTCATTTCAGGCCACAAAGTTGTAAAATAATGAGCCTTTGACTTCCATTCGTGCATGAAGATTGCTCAAGTCATGATCACCCAAATGCAGCCTAACGATAAGAAAGAACCCATTTTCCGCGTTCTAAAGTCATACGAGTTTCTTAATCTACAGAAAATAGCCCGTTGACCCACTGGCTAGGTGTAGGTTTGAGTGGAAGCAAGACATCAGTAGTTCGAAGTCAAGCGCCATGATGGACAATGTCAGTCGGTACTCCTCATGTCTCATATTCACGTGGGTAATAGCTATTACAAATACAATTCGCGCAAACTTTTGGAAAAAAAAGAAGGAAAGTCTACTTATTGGGTCTATAATTTAATTCGTGCGGTTTGCTAAGAGATGGCTAACATGCGTTGGAAAGCTACTGTCATTGTACGTCATTTCAGTATATGTCATTCATTTGAAGCGTAAACAACAATAATTTTTTTTCACTCAAACTTTGTGCCTGAAAAAGTGTTTTTGCGGGGAGTTCTTCTTCATTACTTTAATATGAAGAAAACTGCTGCCGAAAGTCATCGTATTTTAGTGGAAGTTTATGGTGAACATGCGCTAGCTGAGCGAACGTGCCAAAAGTGGTTTGCACGTTTTAAAAGTGGTGATTTTGGCTTGGAAGACGATGAATGTCCTGGGCAGCCAAAAAGGTTTGAAGATGAAGAACTGGAAGCATTACTCTATGAAGATTGTTGCCAAATACAAGAAGAGCTCGCAGAATCTTTGGGTGTCACTCAAGCAGCCATTTCAAAACGTTTAAAAGCAGCTGGATATATTCAAAAGCAAGGAAATTGGGTTCCACATGAACTCAAGCCGAGAGACGTCGAAAGGCGGTTGTGCATGTCCGAAATGCTGCTGGAACTCTACAAATAGAAATCATTTTTGCATCGGATTGTTACTGGTGATGAAAAATGGATCCTTTACGACAACCCCAAGCGCAAAAAATCATATGTGAAACCCGGCCAACCAGCTAAATCAACGGCAAAGCCGAATATCCATGGCGCGAAGGTAATGCTCTGTATTTGGTGGGATCAGATGGGTGTGCTGTATTATGAGCTGCTAAAACCGGGTGAAACCATCAATGGATAACGCTACCGAACACAATTAATCCGTTTGAAGAGAGCAGTGGCCGAAAAACGCCCGGAATATGCGACCAGACACGAGGCAATAATTTTCAATCATGACAACGCTCGGCCCTACGTTGCTATTCCAGTTAAGAACTATTTGGAAAACAGTGGATGGGAAGTCTTACCCCACCCGCCTTATAGCCCAGACCTTGCCCCTTCTGACTACCATTTGTTCCGGTCGATGCAGAACGCCCTCACTGAAATACGGTTCACATCAGAGCAGAATATCAAAAATTGGCTTGATTTATTCTTGGCTGCCAAGCCGGCGCAGTTCTTTTAGGATGGGATCCACAAATTGCCAGAAAGATGGGAAAAAGTCATAGCTTCAGATGGGAAATACTTTGAATAATACTATTGTACATGTTTTTCTTAAGTAAACGTTTAAATTTTGAAAAAAAACCGCACGAATTAATTTATATACCCAATAGAAAATAAGCTAGACAAGCCAAGTAAGGTTCTGAAGATGTTGAAGACACGAAAAGGGACCACCAATTTGGTTCAAATAAAATAGTGAAGCGAAAACCATTCTGGCACCAAGAAAATTCAGCTGAGACCGCGCTTGACAATCAGGGAAAACATCAGAGGATCCAATAGGCTGCTTTATCCATATGACATTAAATGAGTGAGGGCAAAAGGAGCAATAGTGTCACGTCTATTGACAGAATGTTTGCCCCCTACTGGGGGTTATGGAGTACTGGAAGTTCAAACGTCTCCATGCTTATAAGCCCGTTTTTATTTTTTATAATTTGCGCGCGCTCAAAGGTATTTCAGTACCCTTAAAATGCTTGCACACAGCGCGGGCGAAGGAAAATCAGGAAGGATAGAAAGAGAGGTATCGATGAACGTTGGTTTTAAATGTTTGAAGATTATAATGACTAGGAAATAAAGAGCTAGTCAGGGCATTCCATAAGCGAGTTGTATGGCTTAGGAAAGAATCACTATATCTCAGAGTATGTCCGAATGTGGACTTGAGGTTATACTGATGAGCGTTCATGCTACTAGAATATTTTCTTCTTCTTCTTTACAGGTTTCTGCACGGGTCTTCTTACATTGACACGTTCTTTTTACTTATTGGCAAAACTTCTGTACATTATTCCTGCGGTACAATTGCTCAATCGTTTTTCCTCTTCTGGGGAAACTGATGTTCTTCCCATCTCTTCCGGTCGTGGAGTGGCTCTCGTCCTGCGTTGCAGCGCCGCTTTGTACGCTTCTTGTTTAGCTGCATGTGCTTGTCGGAATACTTCATCAAACAAAGAATTTCTTGTTGGTGATCGGGTGAAACTCACCACAGTTGTAGCGTCTCTGATTGCATGTTGGCAGCGTTGACTCTAGATGCCGGTATTAGATGCTGGAGATTCCGGTACCAGGGGCTGTCGACAAATTTCAGGATATGCGTTCGGGGAAGATTCTGGCGGTCTCTGACGATTGCAACTTTTTTACGTTATAACTTTTTACGCTATAACCCATTGGTACCTTGGCTGCAAAAAGGTGGTGATCCGAGTCAATGTTGGCTGGCCGGTAGGTTCGGACGTCCAGAATATTGGAGGCAGGTCTTGCGTTGATCTATCATCTTCCCTTAATAAATTCAGTTGTATAACAAGACTGACCATCGAGCTGTTACCTTTTCGGAAAGTGTAGTCAATCCATTGCCACTTCTGTCATTGCATGGCTCAAACCTCAATGAATAAGTTTTTTTTTTATTAGAGACACAGCTCGGCTGGAAGATCCTTAAGATGATGCTAATGAATATTGCAACTTTCTCGCGATAGTAGCAGTCAGTCTGTAAAACAAGACAAGCCAAGTAAACTCATTGCATATCGAGCTCTATCGACACGTTATTGCAGTAGTTTGAGCGATATTATTGGCACCGTTCATAACAGCTATGTCCACTATTTTTTGTTGGTGTTTTGATAGCGCTTCTGATCTCATATTTACTTTAATTTATCTTAATTCAATTTGGGTGCATGTTGCCATTTTAAAACTTTCACCGGGGATTGGCTAGAGTAGCGACGATCCGTCAATTTTTTCGTTATTCTATTGCATAAACTTTTCTGTTTCAGAAGACAAAGCATTGATGTATCTATATTCTCATTTGTATACTATCCTATGTCTATATAATGGTAGCATTTATCTGTTTTCGTTAGTTGGTCAGTCTCCAGGTTTACTTGTTGTATTAGCCAGCTATTTCAGAGCAGAATGTTGAAAGTTTTTTCACTATTTCAGTGGTATTGGATGATGGCCGGCATTGAGGTGCTGATTGATTTCAAACATCGCGAATGATAGTCGCTTAGTTGTTAGCATTTTTACGATATTTTTACTGCTATGGGGTTTTCGAAAATGGTGAGTGGATTCCTGAAGAGTTCTAGACGGCCAGGACACAATTATGAATTTAAGTAGAGGTAACTTTCTGCGTGTCGTTTGTCTCTAAGCTGTTTTTAAGGCAAGCTTTGTAACTAAACGATTCATTGGTGTCATTATGAACCAAAGCTGACAGAATAGATCTGGAACTCTACTGATCAGAAGTCTGAATGTTTCTTAGAGTCTATAGCCAGAGTATGAATGCCGAAATTCCAGATGTTATTAAATTGAAGGAGGAGACACCACACGATTCCAATCTTCTGAAATTTTTCAACAAGTCTTAAGACGTCACTATCAAATGCAGAAGGCAGTGAGGCTGTTAGCACCATCCGCTCCAGATGAGACGAAGCAATTTATGTTTCTGGTTTAACACTGCTGCCACAACGAATCTCCTAGTTTAGCAAAGAGTGCCGAAAACTGCATAAAGCAAATGTGGAGCAGTACAAGCTGGCGCTGCAGAAAGGGTGGTGTTTTTTCAGATAAAAAATATAAAGGAATTAAAGTTGGCCTTTCTGATAGATAGGAAGGGTATAAAAAATGCCAAGGAATAGTGCTACTATAAAATTAATATCAAGGTAGAGATACCTTAAGAAATCAGCAAGGGCACGACAAATGATGGCGATATGGATTATGCAAAAGCAGGAGTCCAATATCAGTGGCTTAGAGAGAATGCCAAGGACTAGTAGTTATTACTTTGGGAGTGTAACCATAACACTGGAGAAATTAAATTGACGCCGTAACAAGAAAAAATATATCTATAGCTCAAGATTGGACCACGTTGTCAACGAGCCATAAGAAATGTTGCTTCTGGAGTGCCGTCACAAAGAACCCTCTGGCTTGACAATGAATGTAGAAAGTTACAAGCAGTCAAACAAGAAGCACATAAAGGACGACAGAGAATTTCGTCCTCTGATCTAGACGAACTTAATGTAGCAATATCGAAGCTAAAGTTTAATACAGCTACAGGTTAGATGGACTGTTGGGTGCCCTATATAGAGCAGCTGGAGAAGTGCTGATTACAAGCAAATACCAGCTCATCTGTAAGATATATGTATGTACAAAGTGGAGCAAAATTAATCACCCTATCGGAAGATGGTATAATTTCTGCAAATGGTGTCCTACGTCAATCATATTTGATATTTGTGAACTAAACAGATGCAGTATACAAACAGACAAGCAATGGAGCGCTATACTTCGCAAGAGCGTGGAATAATTGTGTCGATGTTTTTGACCAATAATAATCGGTCGGTGGTGTTAGCGCATCATGAATTTCGACGTCGATTTCCTAATCGTGCCGCGCCAACTAGGGCAAACATTCCGGCGCTTAGCTACTCGACTCGAACCGGACAGAGTGGAACCACAGGAGACCATGCAGAGCGTGGCCGTCACCGAACTAGTCGTTCGGCCGAGAATGTCGCGGCTGTGGCTGCCGATGTCGCTGAAAACGAAGAAACATCAACCAGAGGATGGGCCACGCAGTTGGGCATCACCAGACGGACCCTACAGCGAATTTCAGTGAAAGACTTACACATGTGCCCGTACAAAGTGCAAACAATTCATCAGTTAATGCCTTCTGACCGTCAGCTGCGTGTGAATTACTGTAAAGCCATCCTCAATCTCAACAACGAAGAGGACGATTTTGTGTCGAAAATCATCATGAGCGACGAGGCGCATTTCCACTTAAGCAAAATCTTCGTTTCTGGGGCACTGAAAATCCGCATGTGATGCACGAAGAGCCATTACATCCACTCAAAGCCACTGTGTGGTGCGGCGTTCACGCGGGAGGACTGATTGTGCCGTATTTTTTTGAGGACGCCATCATGTTACGGTCACTGTTACTGCCGAACGCTATAGGGCCATCATAAACGACTTCTTACTGTCGGAATTGGATGACACTTATAATGCCTCACCATGTGTTAAGTTTTTTGGAAAATGGGATAGATAGAGAAAGAAAGATTTTGGGCTCAGTGGCTATTTCGCTCCATGGGTGGCATCCAACATTTAATGGGGAGACTAGGAGAAGTTGGCTTGATGTTGATTTCTAGTCAACTACTCATCTTATTTGATTTTTGTTAACTGAAAAAATGAATATGTCTTTTGGGCGAGGCTGGGATTCGAACACCGTGGTATCAACAACACGGTGCAACCGCACACAGAGCATGAGTCACAATGGATATTGTGAAGGAAGCGTTTCCTGGTCGCGTAATCTCCCGTTTTGCCGATTTTGGCATGGCCTAACATACTGAAAGTGGCGTTATAGTGCGGGGTGGACCTGGGCCTCAACCAACAAGCGCCTCCAGGCAGCTCGATCTTTAACTAGCTGCCACCAGTTTCGCACACTAAGTGCGTTGAGGTCCCTTTTTATTTTCACAATCTTCCTCGGGGACAGATGAAGATGAATGTTTCTTTCAAAGCACCCAAAGGCACTCTCATCCATTTTTGAAAAAGTCCTTGCCCCTGCGTCATAATTTTAATTTTAATTTTGGTGGGGGCTGAGGCCCCTCTTTATAGGCTTAATACAAGCTTAATTTAACTTACAAACGAGGACTAAAAACTAACAGAAGGATTTAAGAGCTAGGAATCAAGGGAATAATGGAGGAGATCTTGTTTGTGACGAGGAGTGCTCAGGTGGGAATCAAAAATCGTGAGGTTTGAGTTGACCTTTCGGAGCATACGGGAGATTAGTTTGTTGGAGCCATAATTGGTGCGGAGGACCGGTAGATAGAAGAGACGAGGACAACGTAGATTGCGTGGGTTGGTATAGAAGGAAATGGAGTTGAAAATGGATGCGGAGTCGATGGAACCTGAGAGCAGTCGATGAATGAAAAGAATGTCAGCAATATTCCAACGTTGTCCTAACGAATTTATATTGAGAAGTTTGAGGCAGTCCTGATAGGGTGGTAAAATTAAAGGGTCGTTCTAGGGCAACGTTGGATACCCTCGATTCGGGAAATATGAACTCCGTGAAAGGGGGGGATCATGCTTGACTGGCATACCCAAGCAAGGCGCGAACAAAGGTAATATAGAGAGATCTGGTTACATACGGATTGGAAAATTCCTTGGATCACCGTTTCATAAAGTCAAGTAACGAGTAGGCATTGAGGGTCACGGTCGAATAATATGGACCATAGAGAAAATAAAGTCGGGGAGGTGACGGGTTGCATTTACCTGAGAAGGTTATAGATTGACATTTGGCTATGTGAAGTTCTGGACAATTTTTGAGGCATTAGATTGAAAACCGATCAAGGTCTTCTCGAAGTAGGGCAGCATCATGGGGAGAAGAAACAGTTTTAAAAAAATTTTGTGTTGTCAGCGTAAAGAGAGAGGGAGGAGTGTTTAATGACCTTCTCAACATCGTTAATATTAAGAATTAAGAGAAGAGGGTCAATATGGCTGCCTTGTTGAACTCCAGATGAGGAGATGAATGGAACAGAAAGGGCGCATCTAAACCGAACACTATAATATTGCTTTATCAGGTATGAAGAAATCCATCTCTATAAAAGAGGCTCTAGGCCGAGAGTAGACAATTTGAAGAGGATCAATTGATAAGACATCTTATCAAACGCTGTAGTGAAATCAGTTGCGATGACATCGATTTCTTTGTCATTTTCTACAGCTGCGAGAGCAAAAGACACAGATTAAACTAGTTTTGTGGTAGTTGATCTACCTTTTTAGAAAACCATGTTATTGGGACGAAATAAAAGGTTTACATTTGAAGTTTAAGGCTTCGTATAAAATGCTTCCAAAGAGTTTGGGTATATGAGAAAGTTTAGCAATAGGTCGATAATTGGTAACTTCATGCTTAGATCCCTTTTTGTGTATCGGGATTATTAAAAGGGTCTTGCAAATCTGGGAAAATTCTCCCTTTGTAAGGAATAGACGGAAAAGGTAGGAAAGGGGCAGATACAGGTTGGAAGAGCATTTTTTAAGAAATACGGCGGGGAGTCCGTCTAGGCCAGGTACAAATTCATCTTTAAGATTTAGTAACTTTTCTTCAATAACTGCAGGATCGAAATTTTGAGTGAGAAAGGGACCAACGGAGAAATTTGTTAAATCATTGAAGTAAGAGGGATCTTGTACGAAGGAGTTGTTGGCAAATGATCGTTTGAAAAATGTAGTAAAAAAGTTGGCGATGGTAGGAGATTCAAAAAGCGAGGGGGGAAGGATAGCCATCAGTCTTACTTTTGCAACTGACAAATTGAAAAAAGTAATAAAGTTCCGGACAGAAGTGGGATTATTAAGGTCATATATAATGTCACTTTTTATTTTTCCCTAGTCAATTGCGCTCTTAGCCCAAAGAAGCAGCAATTGGCAAGAGTTATCTCAGCGCTGGTGTAGTTGTCTGAATTGATAGTGGATCCTGGGTAGCCAAAGTCCATAACTACCTCAAAGTTATTTCCGTCGAGGGTGACGTTCTATCCTAGACGTGTGCTGTGTGTTGAGTGCCTTTCTTGTTGACAGCACAGTCCGCACAGTGGCTTGCGTAAGTGGAAGGCATTGATGTGATTGAACGAACACAGCTAGCCGCCAATAAAGCTTTCGTGAGTATCGATGCGGAAGCGGCTAAAATTGGTATACCAATAAACGAGGGCAGAATAAATGCTCGCTTTCATAACAAGAGGACGCACATCACCGACGAATTGGGCAGAATGTTACCATGGAAGTTCTAACTTCAAGGTAGTTAAGAACCTCGTTGGTAAGTACAACATAACAAGCAGGCTTGGACCATGTCGAAAGGGGATGAAAAAGCACTTGGCCGTTTGGAGGGAGAGATACTGCGTGTGGTTCACGCTCCCGTTTGTATTGACGGGAGATGGTAGAGGACTGTACGGGTAGAAATATCGGTCTAGTCTACGCATTGAACGTCTGAAATAGTTGAGCCTGTTGTGCAAATGGACACAACAGATCACTCCCCGAAGAGTTTTAGAGCGATCCAAGGTGGCGCATGCAAGTGAAAGGGGACCTTAACCAACTTGAAGTACGCTGTAGGCACTTGGCGAGATATCGAATCTGGGCGGGCTTGTTGGTTGAGACCCCGGTTCACCCCGGATTTTAGTGCCACGTACTTAAGTAAGTTTAAGGATGCACCCAATGAAAGAAGGTTCTAGTTAGATCATTGGAAGATAGGATCCAAAAGTCTGTAGAATTGTATAGAGAGTGGAATCTTATTTCTTCAACTATTCATTACAGCATATCGGCTTACAACTTAACTCTCCCATCAAGAGTAACAAGTGATGATTAGTAATTTGGGCCAACACTAGTAAATGGGCTTACAGGTACAAACACAGTAACGAAATGATGAAAAGTCAGTAATTTCCATTTCAGAGACGACCAAAACAATTGATACAACAGTACAGTACATGTGTACAAAGCAAACTTGGATGCAAGTGGAATTTTACCAAGCATAAAATAATTATCTGCAGGATCCAACTAAATTATTGAAATTCCGTTTAACTTCCTTTTTCTTTTTGTTAATAAATAAATTATCCAATTCGCAATTGCTTTCGCATTCACTTTTGTGTTCGTTTCCGAATTGTCATCGCAGCGCATCTAACAAGACGACAAAAATTAATGAAAATCATAACTTTTTTGCCCGTTCTCATCATCAGCAGGAAGAAGAGCATTTCACTGAATAATTGCTCATCCAACTGTTTAATTCAACTGCCACTAAAAATTATCTTCAAACTCGCAAACTATATCCTCAAACTTCAGTTCTATCTTATCCTTTTGACAAGCGGCAACGATGACGAGAATAGGGAACTGTCTGAAAGAAATTAATTAAAAATTCTCAATCACTTCAAGCATAACTTAGGAGAAAGCTCGCGGCACAAGACTGATGTTTGGGAGCTAAATGCAGTGGATATCGACCCAATGGAATCGGTGGATGGATAGTTGATCCCTCAGAATCAGGAAGCAATCGATGACCAGAAGAGATATTCATGGATTTTTTTCTCTTCATTTTTCATTCAATTATTTTCCATCTTCTTCTGTATGCAAGGAATTTATGAATAATTTCTCATCTTCATTATTGGATATTTTCTTGGCAAGGATATTGAATGAAATCAGTAGCTGTGAATTCAACCATCTATCCACCCATCGACACCGTCGTTCTTTCCAGTATGCATCGCTTCCTTCACTCAAATGAATTTACAATATTCATGAGCGGAATATTCCTTTCAGTCATCCTGTCCTGGAATGGTCTTATCTGATGTTTCTGGACTCCTACTATTTCCTTTCAAAGATTCCTTAGCTCCAACCTGTGAAGGACAACCACGATGTTTGAGGTCAATTCGATTAGATGCTAACAGTGACGTGCGCGGGTAAGAGTAATTTCTGGTGTAAACTGTCTGCCTTGTCCTTAAATTGCCTTACAGGACCTTTCTAGTCCCAATTCCAATTTAATAGGAAAGAGAGAGAGAGACCTAAAACAAAAAACAGAACGAAAGTTATCAAGCCATCATTTTGCGATAAATTTTTGCTTTTTCTTTTTACCTAAAGGATACCGAGGACCTGAGCGGCGAGAGCTAAATGGAACACCAGTGCTCATAGATGAACGACAGGAATGTCAACAGTGTTTGTTTAATTTTTCCATTTTTTCTTTTGAAATAGATTTTCATTTTCTTTTTGTTTGAAAATACTTTTAGGAAATATCCAGTAAGAAGGAAGGAACAAAATAAAAGTGAGAGATAATGGGGATATGTCCTTGTCATCTTCCCCGTGGAGTTCAATAATAAATTAGACTTCCCTTTGGTGGTTTTCCGCTTGCTGTTTCTGCGGACTTTTAGTTGAATTTTTAATTCTAGAATGGTTTGCGAGGAGTCGCTTTCCTGTTCGTCCTCTCATCAGAATCAAATGTCGTGTCAATGTAACGGAACGTGTTAAATGGGCATAGAAAAGAAAGATAACAGCCATTTGCGAGATGAGAACTTGAATTCGAATTCAAAACGGGCGATTAGAAATTCAGTGATGGAGATTTCATTTTGGTGGGTGTTTCTATTTCTGAGAAACCAGTGGTACGAGGGTTACAATTTTTTCTGGTGATTTACCGTGAAAATTAAGGCTGTCGCGGGCACGAGCTTATCTTAAAGACAGAGACCTAAATATGCAAAGTTTGATTGAATTTTGGAAAACGGTTTTGGGCTGTTCCACTTCATTTGCCACGCAGCCGGTTTGAATTTATAATTTCTCATCGGTTTTAAATTTCTAGCTCTCCGAATAATATGAATATGATCAGCTTAACTGTGTGCTCTTGGTTTTGACTTCTAAGATCTGCACAACTCGTTCAAGGACGATGTTGAAGAAAACGCATAAGAGCATGACAGTATGTCGTCTTATTTGAAATCTTATTTAACATTTGAGGTCTCGGTGAACTCTTAAGTGACTTCCACAGAACAACATGCATTCCCCGCCGTAATTTGAAAATCTGGTGGGCCTATCCAGTTGTTGAGGTTCACATAAGATGACAGATAGAGCCTTATGCGCAATATTTAAGAGACCTTCGTCCATAATGTGACAGAGATTTTTTATCGTTTTGATGATGGTATGCCAGCCCTCCGCTACGATGAAGCCTGGAATCATGCCAATGATGAGTGAGTTTCTGCAGTAAAATTTCGCAGGATCGGCTGGTCAGACGAAAAGAGGAAACCAGAACTTATTATCGGAAAAGAAGGCAGTGCTTTAACCAATGTTAAAGATTCATTTCCCTGTCTAGGCATTCTAACGCCGAAGATCTGGAGGGAATGCGCTTCAAAACCTTGTAGGTAAAATTGAATGTGCACTCGACAAAGTATGCCTTTTCATCGATATTAAGGACGCTTTCGATAACACGATAATTTTGTGTAGTCCGTTTCTTCAACGAAGTTTAGTCTTTCAAGATAGCAAACTTCTTTGGAATAATCACTTCGCGTCGGAAACTGTAAAGCAGCTGCCGGTCTTCTGGCAATGTAAGGGTCTTGTTTGACAGACATGGAGCTTGTTGCCGAAAGAAATCCTCGGTTATGATATGACAAATTCTGTCCTGTGGATGAGTTCTTCGGCGGTACCAGCTTTTATGTACAAAATACATGACCGCAGTTTTCATTTCACTCGAAAAAAAACGATTTGTCTTAGGTGAATTGAGGGTTTTATCCAGCTCACCTGGTGCTAAGGAATCTCGTTCCTCTGATATGTACTCGTATATCAGTACTATCCATCTTCTGTTTAAAAATAAGTGCTATTTGGCAAAGTTCGCATTGCCCTTGCCCCTCGACTGTCATTTATCTCCAATGGATGCGATTTCCGGTTCCTGCAGAAATACGAAACTTTCCATGTACTCAGGACGGCCTTCGGCCAGAATCTGTGGCAGGAAAAAACTGTAGTCCAATTTCAACCCATAGGTCTACAAAAAATCTAGGATGCTGCGCTGGTGTAGTTTTGGAGAACGAGTTATAGACTATTCGTTAGGTTAACATGTACCTGTCTTATAAACGGTGGCATACGCAATCCTGGTAGTAATAAACTATTGTTGGAAGCAGGAGGAGGGGGTGAAACGTCTGAAGCGACAGCCAAACTACAATATACTGAAGACTTTTCCAAAATTTCTCATCAACTCTAAGCTGGTTATCGAATACAAGGAATCTCAGCACCTTAATCGACGTTGAGACTGCGTGCATCGTCGATTCGGGACTATATTGATCGTTGGAGTACAACCATAGCTAGCGTCACTCTCGAAAGAGCATGAGGAAAGCGCAATCGAGGAAACATGGAGGTGATACCCCAAGAGGAATGTTCGAAAGTTTTACTAAAAAGTAAAAAGAATGTTTCAAGGCAATAAGGCCCTGTAGACCACTGTAGAGATGCACAAGAGTCACAGTCGGTACTGAGGATATGGAGCAACCAATTTTGGAGGCTGTTGAACCGCCAGGATAATCCGCTGTCAAATCCATTTCACCAAGATGGTAAGGCTGTCCGTCCATTCGACGCAACCAAAATGAATTGAGTATAGCAATATCCAAGCTTAAGAACAACAAGGATGCTGGACCAGATGGCCTGCCTGCCGATCTATTTAAAGCAGCGGGAGATGACTTAGTAGAAAACATGCACCGTCTCATTTCCGAGATTTGGAAGAATGGAATCCTAGCATCGTTCACCTAATCCACAAGGAGGGTGACCCTCTGAATTCCGCTAATTATATGTAGAGCTATAAGTCTCCTTAACATAGCAAATAATATCCCATCTGCAGACTTGTGTAAACACGCGAAGCCATTTATGAACAATCTATTTGAACCCTCTCAGTGCGGTTTTAGGCTCTGCAAGCCCACCATCGATCAAGAACGAGTATTAACACTACGATCCTCAAAAAAAAAACCCAAGATGCCCAAGGTTGCATATGACAGCATCTATAGAGACGAACTATACAGAGCCATGTTTAGCCTTAGTATGCATGACAAACTTGTCAGATTGTGTACAATGACAATGAAAACAATTCCTCTGAGACCTGTGATGTAAAGAAAGGGTTAAGGTAAGGTTATGCGCTGCTATGTACATATTTTAACATCATATTTGGGAAAATTGTGCGAAATTCGCAAGTCAAGACCGGATAACCTTCCAAAAGTCTGCATAACTTGTCGCATACGCTGATGACATTGACAGAACATTGACAGAATAAAGCGAGCTCTCATCGGAACTTAAGCGGCAAAGATGGGTTCTGTCGTGAATCTGGGCTAAACTAAGTAAATGCTATGTCAGCGACAAGGGACACACGACATACAACAATCGGACAGAACGTCACAATAGGCAGCTATAACTTCGATGTAGTCAGCGGCTTTGTATGGCGCTACTCCGCTATTAAATCTGATCATGACACCTTAACAGAGTTACTTTTGTTTCTTCTAAGGCATCGTCACGAAATACTAAGGAGGCTCTACATAAGATCTTCGTGATCTCAGTCCTCTTTTATGGTGCAGAAGAATGGAAGTTAGCGTAGATGGATGAAGATATCTCTGGCCGCTTCGAGTGAATTTTGGAGGAGATTTAACGACAGTGACAGAAAAAAAAAACACATTAGTCGCCTAAGATGCCTGGGACATGTAGAGCGAACGAACACAAATGCTTCAAGACAAAGAGTTTTACATTCCAACTGCGTGCTACCAGTAGAGGAAGACCTCGCCTTAGTTGCCACACACACTAGTAGAAGGGGACTCCAACCAATTTGGAGTGCAAAACTAAAGACAGCTAGCCAGAGACTGCGCTAACTGGAGAGACCTATTCGTTGATAGCGCCATTTAAGTAAATAAGTAGGAATCATTGTACAAGACCATCTATTTTGGATCGTCTCGTATGTTATGTTGTGTACACGACTTTAAGCAATGACTTGCTCAGATGTTTTCAGGAAACGCATCCTCCCAGTCTAAAGGGGCTCTATCTCACCAACAAAGGGCTGAATACCGGCTTCCGAAGCCTGAACAGCTTGCGCTTTATCATCATACCCCAAGAAGATAACAAAGTCCCACAAGAAGAAATGGAATGCCGAACAATTCCCTACTCTATTTTGCGTTACACCTCTTTCATTAAATCGAGTCCTTATTAAATTAATGGGTTTATGGGCATACCCAAGGAGCATATTTTCAAGGAACTAATCACTAAACATTCTCCGAAAACGGAGTTCCATCTCCAGTACCTGTCTGTTTAAATCTCCAGCGATAAAATGCAATTCTTAAACTAAAAAATCTTGGAAATTGAGGCAAGATATTTCTCTTTCCGCTAACAATACGCCAAGTTTCATATTCAGTTATCAGTGTATATGATCATAACTAGGAGTTCAGCTGTCAAGACGATAGTAACTCTGACCCATTACATCAATTTTACATTGCCGTAATACGATTTCTAGTTCGAAATTATTACCCGGCATTGTGCCAACGTTCCAGCTGGCTGTATGTCATTTAATTTTTGAAGGTACCATATTGCCCGCCCCCTCAACCTCTGACACGATCTACATATTGATGACAGATTTTATCTTTTCACCACGATTCCATTCCATTTCTGGAAATAGTCAAACGTATCAATAAATTAGACGATGAAGTTGTTATCTTCCATTGTTGTTGTCAGTATTGACATTTGGGAGAACATTTTCATGTTGACATAAATGTTATGACACAATCATTTAAATGAGTTCATGTAGGCGGACTTCACACCTTTTAATTCCAAACGTAGTAATGGACAAATATTTCTAGTTGACTAGCCCGCATGGTTTGGAAATACAAAAATTGATCCATTGCGTGTGTCTACAATATATTTATCGTCACTACTTGAAGTAGTATTTCACGAATTCACATATGGTTCGAGATATTGTATATTTACACAAATGCGTTCATTTGAAACCTTAGAAGGTTTTTTGGGCACAGTCTACAAATTATGAAATGTTAATATACGCTCGTAAGTTAAATAATAACTATTGTTTACATCTCCCCAACTTTGTTGATTCTATTGACTAATCCGGAGGTCTGTAACGGAAAAACGGAAATACTGAGTAGTATGGTACATACGAGTACTAATTTAATTCATCAGTTTAATAGATTGAAGCAAGTTTTTTGGTTGTGGATGTGGATTTACAATGACGGTCCAAATAGGATCTACCTACCAGCGCCGGCGAGATGTATGACGTCTTCACTGATAAATTGTTAGTTGGTTGCCTAGCTCACCAGTTCTAACTGCCATCGCTAGGTATATACAGATGGTGTAGCTGTGACGTCCTTTTAATCATATACAGGGTGTCTCAGTTTAGGTTTTCGTCCTGATAGCTCAAGATTTCTGAAGTTCTGGCAAACAAAAAATTGTATTGCAGGGCCGGTCTATTTTCACCCCCCTCTAAGTTATAGGTCGTTAAAGTGAGGAATCTCTGATTTCGAGGTAAAACTTCTTAAAAGGCCCTAGCTTTCAGCTTAAGAAACCGTTGTGCACACTGCACATTTTTGAAAGAGAATTTTAGTGTGCATAAAATACTAAAATTTCGTCGAGTTCGATGAACACCAGCCAAAATTATAGTATTTTAAAGCTAACATTTTGAAAAATCTTTGTACCAATTTCATCAGAAAAATGCGTTTATCTCGAAATTTTCAACTTTTACGAGGGTTGTTTAAAAAGTTTCCAACCGAACAATGATACAAGAAATTTTTTTTTATTTTTCTACATAGTCTCCTTGTAGCTCTACACACTTCTCCCAGCGATGCTTCCATCTCTCTAATCCGTCCAAATAGTACTTGGCGTTTTTTTCTGCAAAATAATTGGTCACGAAGGTGATTGCCTCCTCATTTGACGAAAATCTCTGTCCTCCGAGCGCAGTTTTTAGATGAGGGAACAAAAAGAAGTCGCTAGGGGCTAGATCTTGTGAATAAAGCGGCGGATGGTCAAGCAGTTCAAACCGTAATTCATGGATTTTTGCCATGGCAACCGCTGCGGTGTGAGACGGCGCGTTGTCTTGGTGAAACAGGATTTTCTTTTTCTGCAAATGTGGCCGTTTTTCCGCAATTTCTGCCTTCAGCTTGGCAAGTAATGTTGCGTAGTATACTCCTGTAATGGTTTTTCCTTTTTGAAGATAATCGATTAAGATAACTCCTTTACTATCCCAAAAAACAGTCGCCATCACTTTCCCAGCCGAAAAACCGGCTTTTGCTTTTTTTGGAGCCGACTCGCTCTTTGCAGTCCACTGAATTTTTGTTTCGGGCGTATGATGGTGTATCCGAGTTTCATCTAAAGCAATTAATCGGCGCCAAAACTCGGACAGTTTTCTCATGCCTAAATCTTGATTTAATATGTAACAAACACGTTCTTTGAACATTTTCATAACCTCTACTATCTCTCTTACCGTAATTCAGCGGTCGTCTAACACCATTTGGTGAACTTTAGCAGTGGTTGCAATTTTTGGACGTCCCGAACGTTTATCACGTTTAAATTCAGCTGCCCAAAATTTCACTGAGGTAAATGATGGTGCAGAGTCCCCATACACAGAGCCCAACTCGTTTTTGATTTGCGTAGGCGTATTGCCTTTCAAAAACAAGAACTTAATAACAGCTCGATACTCAATTTTTTCCATTTTCACAAAAAATACTCACATCGACTCACTCAAATGACTGTCAACTAAAAACTGCGCATCCAAAATGACTGAAACTTCGGTAGATAACTGTCGAAAGATGCACAACTAGCACTCACTAGCTTTTATTGACGAGTGCCACTATCTTCACGTTGCGGTCGGAAACTTTTCATACAACCCTCGTAAGTTAACTTTTTTTAACAAAACTTTTATCTTCTCTTCATTATCTACGATTTTTATGTGAGACTTTTTCACCTATGAACAACGGAAGTTATTGCAAACCACTATATTATTCATTTTATTTGTGATCCTAAAAAGGACCGTTCCGCTTTAAGATTTCAAAACGCTTTTATAGTAAATTTTCGAAATGTTGTCCATGCCTTTGGATGCACGTTCTAGCGCGTTTGAAATCTCCCGACTTGAAATCTCAGTCAAATAAACCATTTGTTTTATGGCTCTCAAGAAAAAAAAATCCATGGCGTTATGTCAGGAGATCTAGGTGGCCAACGAAAAGGACCAAATCGGCCAATCCACGGTCCATTAAATTTTTGATATAGAAACGAAGTTACATTATTAACACAATGGCAAGGAGCTCCATCGTGTTGGAAAGCCATTCCTTTCCAGGAGTTCCGGCAACTGGTCTCTCAAAAATTCGAAATTGAATGTAGAATAGGACATGTGGAAGTATGAATGGCCCGATTAAAGTACTATCCAATATGCCGGCCCAGACATTCACGCTAAACCTTCTGGAAAATGGTATACAGTTAAGAAAAACATCGGCATTTCAACTGAATCTTTACCTTTGAGAAGATGTAGTTCGTGTTAGGTGAGGATTAGACACTGCCCAATAGTGGGAATTTCGTTGGTTGGTAATGCCCATTCTCGTAAACTGGGCTTCGTCAGTCCATACAATTTTTTGAATAAACCGCTCATTCGCATCTTGTTGACCCAGCAGCCATTGGCAAAATTCAATCCTTTTTTGGAAGTCCCCTGGCAAAAGTTCCTGTACGGGCGTATAATGAAAGGGGTAAACGCGGTTGGCTTGAAGAACCCTATGGATTGTATTGTAGTTCTTGGAGTTTGCAACAGTGCTGTAAGATTCCTGCTGCTAATAGATGTCTTCATTCTTACAGCATTTAAAACTATTTCTTGCTCTTCTGCTGCTGTTATGTTAGGCAATCACTCTCTTCTTAACCCATATGCTGAGCCGACGGTTGAAAGGCGGTGAAAGCATTGATAAAAATTGGACTAGAAGGAATCCTCCGTCTAGGATGTCGGTACTCTAATCTAGCTAACTCTGGATCCCCATTACAGTAACCGTAAGCGAGCTGAACTCGACGAAATTTTGGTATTTTATGCACACTGAAATTCTCTTTCAAAAATGTGCATGACGGTTTTTTAAGCTGAATCTTTACTTCGAAATCAGAGATTCCTCACTTTAACGGCCCATAACTTGGAGGGCGGGTGAAAATAGACCACCCACAGAAATAAAATTTTCTGTTTGCCATAACTTCAGGAATCTTCAGCAATCAGTTCAAAATGTACTTTTCCGTCAAACCTCATACACTAAGCTCGTTTCTGACTTAAGTAACTCCGAAAGGCGTCGCCGAGGAGAAAAGTTTGGTAGTGAAAGGGATCTTTTGGCAAGACGCGAGTCTTCAACTAAGATGGAACGTATGCATCTGTATAGCCATGCATAGTTTATCCCACATTCTCTCTGCTGTCCAGAATATGGGAGTTTTGCTTTTGATTAAAGAGTAGCGATTATTAACTGGGGAGCATATGAAATGCTCTCATGTTGTCAACCAGAAAATTGTCCCAAAGAAGGACTATTAAAGTCCCCGCTGATTATGAGTTTGGATAAGGTGGCAGATAATTCTTCCATGAGGTGGAAAAATAGCGCAAGAAACATGTCTCTATTCGGTCTGAATGGATTTCCCACGATATATACGACGCATACTATATCAACAAACATATTCAACGTCACTACCAGCCTTCGAAATGCACCTCAGATTGCAATTAATACCTTCGCGCAAGATATGGCACCTATGTCAATGGGACGAAAGGGTGTTTCATATCCATTCAGAAGACATAGGGCGTCATCGATTTGACTAGAAAGCCAAGTCACAGATACACAGATTACATCGACTCTCGATCTTTCAAACAAATGCCTAAACTCATCAATTTTCTTAAGTAAGCTCTGTGCATTCAGGATCGCAGAATTTCATCTCTATCCGTGTTTATGGAGTGATCATGATCATTCTAGGAACCTATTTTGTTTCTAGAAGAACGGGTTCATACCTAGTTTCAAGATATCATGCACATCACCTATCATTGTTGCTATTATTCAGAGCAAAAGGTACACAATTTGAAAAAGAATTAAATCCACAAAAGGGTACAAATAAGTAGCCCCAAAGAAAGAAGTCTGGGATGGTTAAATCGGGCGATCTTGCTGGCCATGCCAAATCGCCAAGACGAGATATTACGTGACCAGGAAACGTTTCGTTTTTTTTAAAAAAAAAGAACTTAACACTCAAGTGGGTATGAATACAATTATAATGCCTCAGCGTGTGTACTGTGTGTCCGGTTGCACCGTCTTGTTGAAACCACATGTTCACCAAGCCCCGCCCATTCGATTCCAGCAGTAAGAAGTCGTTTATGATGGCCCTGTAGCGTTCGGCAGTAACAGTGACCGTACTGCCGATGGCGTCCTCAAAAAAATACGGCACAATCACTCCTCCCGCGTGAATGCCGCCGCACCACACAGTAGCTTTGAGTGGATGTAATGGCTCTTCGTGCATCACACGCGGATTTTCAGTGCCCCAGAAACGAAGATTTTGCTTATTAACGTAACCGCTTAAGTGGAAATGCGCCACGTCGTTCATGATGATTTTGGACACAAAATCGTCCTCTTCGTTGTTGAGATTGAGGATGGCTTTACAGTAATTCACACGCGACTGACGGTCAGGAGGCATCAATTGATGCACTGTTTGCACTCTGTATGGGAACATGTGTAAGTCTTTCACTAAAATTCGCTGTGGGGTCCGTCTGGTGATGCCCAATTACATGGCCCGCGGTCTGCTTGATGTTTCTTCGTTCTCAGCGACATCGGCAGCCACAGCTGCGATATTCTCGGCCGAACAGGCACTCCGGTGGCGGCCACGCCCTACATAGTCTCCTGTGGTTTCACTCTGTTCGAGTCGAGTAGCTAAGCGCCGGAATGTTTGCCCAGACCAGGATTAGGAAATCGACGTCGAAATTCACGCTGTGCTAATACCACCGACCGATTATTATTGGTCAAAAACATCCACACAATTATTCCACGCTCTTGCGGGTACGACGCCATTTGCAGAAATTATACCATCTTCCGATAGGGTGATTAATTTTGCGCCACCTTGTATAATAAGTTTTTTTGCTGACTTTTCCTTGCATATGGCAATTCTGTTCAGGTCTTCAAATGTTTTCGATGATTTTGCCTTTTTCCTTCGCTTTACATTTGATGTAAACAATTCTGCGTTAATGTCCAAATATTCAGAGATGGACCTCGATTGGTATCTCGTGGCATTTGAACTTAGAGTTCGATTTTCCAGTGAGAAAAAGTTGCGAAACGTATTCAGAAACGCTCCGATAGGTGACGCAAAAGTCATCACCCTATTGGAAGATGCGATAATTTTTGCAAACGGCGGCAAATGTTCTACTTTGACATTTGTGAAATAAAAAGATACAAGACATAAATCGCTATACTCCTAAAGAACGCGGAATAATTGTTACGATTTTATCCGGGATAGTTCGTCGGTGGTGTTGGCGAAGCGTGAATTTCGGTGCAGATTTCCAAGTCGCCCGACACCAATTGGTCATCAATCGGCGGTCTTTACAGAGAATTTTGGTGCATGACTGTAAGATGTAAGATGTTCCCTTACAAAGTGCAGACAGTACATCAGCTATTAGCTATTGACCGTCTAGCTCGTGTAACCCACGCTCAAGCCATCTTGAGTCTCGAACACGAAGGAGAAAACTTTTCATTGAATATCATCACGAGCGGCGAGGCCCATTTCCATCATTGTGAATATGTGAATAAGTAGAGCCATTCTCAACGACTTTTTCCTTCCTCAATTGGATGAATTGGGACTGGAGAACATGTGGTTTCAACAGGATAGAGAAACGGTGCATACCGCACAAGCCACAACCGAAATTCTGAGGGCTGCATTTCCGGGTCGCCTAATCTCTCGTTTTGACGATTTGCACTGGCCGACAAGATCGCCTGATTTTTTGAAGTCACGAGTCTATGTCAACAAGCGTCAGGTTCTTGAAACCCTCAAAGAGAATATCCCCAAAGAATGCGAGGACCTATCGCCGGAAGTTCTGGCAAGAGTGGCGCAAAATGCCAGAAATCGGGTCATCAATTCTGGCGGCGGCCACTTAGCCGGTATCATTTTCTCTACATAATGGAAAAAAATTAAAGACGTCAAATAAACATAATCCAAAAGTAGAACCAAAGTTTTTCATTCATAAAAAAAAATTCTACCCAAAGAATATCGGGTGACAACTTTTGCGCCACTTTATACTTTTATAGATGTCAACATCACAGAAAACTCTGTCGGAAACTCTTTTCCACGTTCGAATTAGCATAAGACAGCCGTTGAACTAATCCGGAACTACCTCAGCGAAAGTTTTCAACAAGTTTCTAAAACGGACATGTAAGGGCTGGGACTTTGTAAGTGCGTTTTAAAAGGCTCAAGCCTTGGACCTCTGCTCTTCGTTTTATATATTAATGACCTCTTTGCGGGCGATGTCCGAATATACTTGTCGACTTCGGGGTCACAAACTGGGAATTGTGTTAATGAATTGAATGAATACTTAAAGGCAATAAATCTCTGGGCAGTCCCGAGTGGTCTTCTACTTAATCCCAAAAAGTTCCTATGTTTATGGATAGGCAGGAACATCCGGATTGTGGACGGATACCCTGATGTTTAGATACGAGTATCTAGAGAGAAGATTCATTTCTTTGAAACGGTAAAAAGTCTTGGAATCATTTTACTCAACCGCCTTGCAGCCTGTGGCCACATAAAAATATTGGAAAAAATATTTATACAGCGTTGCGCATGTTTTGGACTTATGCTTGCTATACTCCATTAAACATTCGGCTAAAAACTGGTACAAGCTCCACTAGTACTCCAAGTAAGCTACTGCTGTTTAGTCTACAATTCTCCTGATTCACTATCTTTTCGAAAATTAGAACTTGCTTTCAACGCTATGATTAGATATGTTTTACATTTACGAAAATTCGATCACATTTCTAAATTCAGACAGTCAATCCTGAACTGTCGTAACTGCTTATTTCTTAGAAATACAACAACCTATCAAGACCCAATTATTTATACTGCTGCAAGTTCCTAGATCTTCCAAGACTGGTACTTTAATTCCGTTTTGTCATAAATACTTAGAAAGCAGCTGTATGTGCTTTTAGGCTTTAAAACTTGTTGACATACGAAATCAGGCATGTGATAGGGACAGGACATTTTGCGCATTCTCTCTTCATGCATTTTAAGAAACAAAACACTGTTTAGATAAATTTATTCAAAATGTAATGGATATTTGAAAAAATTAAACTTGAAACGTAAAACTTAAGCTGAAACATCAAGTGGATGCAGTAAGTAGCCGAGACCACCGTGGGCTTCTAGTCACCGTAAAAAAAGGATGCGAAACGACATCAAACCAACGGGATAACTGTGTGGAGTCAAAAGGCGGATGGAGAAGAAAAAAACACAGGATTTTACGATCTTGTTAAAAGGTCAACCAAAGAGGGGAAAACTACAAACGCGATTCATCAAAATAGTGAAGAAAGTCTCGTTACCGACAAAAAGCTGGTGAATGGAAGTGTTACAAGCGCGATACCCAGGACGAGAATTCTCCTCCGATCAACGAAGACGCAGTTCACTCTTGAATAGAAGAGGTTGGCATAGCCATTCCAAACAACAAAGTCACATTGTTTGATGACTTTCTTGCAAAGCTATGCAAATACGGAGATGATGCTTTGTTGGAGTCCCTGCACCAGTGTATCAACTGATTGCAATATCTACTCCATATGTTCCATACCCACAAAGGTCAAATGCCTTCTAAATTTTGGCAACAGGATCCTGTGGGAAAGTAGATATAAAATCATATCAAACAAGCTGAAAAGTAGCACAATTGTAGCTTGACATAAAGATACATATTCGATACTCCGATTCTTGGACAGTGTCAGTCCTTCGCGAATAACAATAAAAAAAAAATGCGGAGCTAACAACGCTGGTGAACTAAACGGGCTATCGGAATGGATGAAATATCGAGCTTCGTGCAAACTTCTACCTATAGTAGTCGGTACTATAGGTAACAAACCCTTAGAACAATCATCGCCGTACAGACCCTTATGCAAGCTGGACACCACCAGTTTAAAAAAAACCAAGCCCCACTCATGACATACACACGAGCAACAAGTTGTATTGTGCTCGAAATAATATCTGGAAAAAAGTTGAGAGGAAACAAATAGAATTGCGCTGACCGTCAAAAATGCTTTTAACACCACCAGGTGGAACATCATCATAACAGCGTAACGAAACATACAAGTGCAAACTATCTACCGCAAAATTGACAGAATCTTTTCATACGGTGTAGACCAAGGCCGAAGCAATACAAAATAACAGGAGCAGTTCTACAAATGTCCGTCCTTGGGGCAGTTAGATATGCCAAAAAGATCGAAGAAGAAGTCGACCCACATAGAGTTAGTATCTCCGCAGTGACACATCTAAAACGCAAAGACATGGCTTCGCTAATTAGGTCTAAATCTGGCAGATGACAAATGAGTGCCGTCCTTTTAAATAGACGCAACAAAGGCTCGGGAACATGGCGTCCAGACGTAGTCACATATTAATCACATAGGGGTGATGTTGAATTATGAGACGACTTACGTTCAACCGAAGAGGTGTCGCAGTATTTTGCCTAATGCCAAAGTTATACAGGATACAGGCCACCGATAAAAATTTTACGAGCTGCATCAAAGCTCCTGTCTAGGCATAAGAAACAAATAGAAATACATATATGGGAAGGATAAACTCAGTGAGGCGACAGTCATCATTTAGAGTAGGCTCTCGGTCTCGGAGGATATACCACTCTAGACGGTCGAATATCTTTCGCCACGGGGGCCAACAATCGGCAGAAGTGTTCAAAGACGAAAATGTAGAGAAGAAGACCATCAGATTAACTAACTAAAGAGAGTAACAATGGCGACGGGACATGAAACAGAGAGTCAAACTCTTACTTCCTCTAGAATGATTTCGACAATACCAATACCAGATGACCCATTTCTCGTCATTTTGAAGGTCAACACCAAAACACTAAGTATATGCTGCTGGAAACTTGTATCAGCTAGAAATTTCTTGGAGAGATGCACAGTGTCATGATATCCTGAAAATTCATAACGTTTAGAGGCAAATCGAGCACAAAAAGGCGGTTTTGTTACATTTTAAGATGTACGGTATCAGATATCATTCTTAGCACGAGCGATGTCCAACAAATTTTCTCCGCTCTAGTATATCAAATATATGTTGTCGATCGAGGCTATTTAGTTTCTTGATAACATACATTTTGAAGTTTGGATATAATGGGCCTCCTAACGTGAACTTGGCGCAGAAGAGAACCAGAGATATAAAATTTGAAGAATTCGAAACGGCCAAGCGCATCATCATATGAACTGTGCAAGGACGATATTACCGGAAGATTGAGTCACTAAGGAAGTGTCAACAAATTAAGGCCAAGTCATCTGTATGCTCACTGAATCCATTTCTTGATGGCACGGGAATAATGTGCGTTGGAAATCGTTTGAGACACGTGGATATCGCATACGAACAAAAACATACTTTTGCCCAATAATAGAAGCTTTACAGTAGTCATCTAGGAGCTCAGGAGTATATTTGGCCTTACTCTCGCTTGATATGGGACTAATACCAGGCAGCGTGGCATATCGGCGAAATCCAGTATAAGTTCGGAGAAAAGTTCAGTACGCAAGAGTGGCTTACAAATTGTTTTTTGCCAAAGTTTACGAGTATGTCGGAGCAAACATCAGCTCCACGACGACACCTTAGTAGTAGCAGTTCGAAATTCCTATCCCAAAGTTCTACGAAATCTTGACCATCCCAGGTCTGTGAAGCTAAGTTCAATAAGCCAACAAGCAAATTCTTACAAAACTCACTTTAGTCCTTCGGATGAGGGGAAGATAAAACTGCGTACTCCTTAACTCCGATTTTGGGAAAAGGCTGACTGAGCTTCCCATTTAAAAATCATGTCATCCCGAATGCCCGAAGACCCCAGTACAAAAGCTCATGAACAATTTTAAAGCCTAAATAAGGGTGACAATTTTCCTTAGCAAAACCCCGTAAACATTTCTCAGCGATTTGTCATGTCCTTAACATAGCTTAGTAGAGGATTTTCCTAATATTTTTGACATTTTCACTAAACTCATGAACATTGAACCATTATTTCGCTCCAAAAAAAAAAATCTCTTTTACAAATTGAAAAAGCATTAAAGTTTCTTAAGACCTTCGCTTTTAACTACCATTTATCAAACTATAAGACTTCACTTAATGATACTATACGCGAACATTAATAGTATATCCCTTTCCCCATGAACACTGACAAACACAATGTTCCCCGTTTAAGTGCAAATCACCGTCATTATTTCGATGTAGATACTTCCTTTGCACGACGGAAGGGTACTCTCCTCCTAAAAGACACCAACGTATTCGTAAGAAAGCGACCCCAAAATCCCACTCCCTCTAAATGTTCATGATACAAATTTCACTTTTTATCAACTCATCGGAAGAGTGGAAATAATTTCGTAATAAAGGCCCCACGAACAAGGATAAAACAGGCGATGAAACAGCAAAATAGCAAATTCTCACATCATAACGAAAAGCAATTTTAATTTAATGCGCGCGAAAATTGTTCTCTTCCAAAACGATCCGACGAAAGAGGACATTTTCTCCGTTCCTTCAGCAACCGGGGTCAATAGCAAATGCCTGTCTTAAGGCCATAGAAACGAATTCTCCTTGAATTGTCACAGATTCAGAAAAGGGGCATGACAGGTCCGTTTAAAGAGAACAATATTCAAATTGCTTTTATTATCATTCTCCTCGAGGGGAATGTGAGCATAATTCGTGTCATACGATTTTGTTATGGCAACCATCTGCGGCGGAGGGACGATGATAATTTTCACAATTTCCAAGGATTTTATGAGGCGTTACGTTAATGATGAGCTGGCTGCACATACCTACGGATGCGATACGATACTTATGGATGACTTTTAATGAATATTCAAAGAGGTCAAATTAAAAGTTTTATCATTAAAATTAATGATTTTCAAATGAATTTAGTTTGCTCTCAGTAGAACATTGTTACGAGAACAGTGTGCTCTACTGTGGCACAGTATGCCACGGTGCTTAAACTAAGAAGAATTATGTTGATTTAATATTTGAAGAGTGTTAAGACGATGAGAAATGCTAGTAATTATTCACTGAAGTTGTTTAAGTTTGGTGAAAAACTTGTTAAAAAGCAATTCAAGTGATTAGCTGATGAAGAAGACAAAAATTCGTAGCACCCTCGTGCCATTCGCTGGAGGTTCCCAAGTCGGAAGTAAAGGGATATATAAAAATATGAGTAATTTGAATAGAGGGAACATAAATGAACTGGCGTAACGTGGAATTGGTCTAAGAAAATATCATCTCGAAAACAAAAATTGGATTCAAAGAATATGTGATTTAACAAGTTGTATAGAATACTGAGTTGCAGGGAGCTCAAATTGGGTACTCGCCAACATCATCTTTTGAATGCACTGTCACAATTCACGTATTTTTGCTCCTCGGGAAAAATGTCAGTTTCGTTTGCAGTCAAACTCTACCCATTGTGTCCTTTCATTTATCAAAAGCAAAATGCTCAACGCTTAGAATAACAATTCATTCTCATCCGGAATGTCTTTATGATGATCAACACAAATAAAATTTTCAGTTCATTTATCTGTCAGTTTCTGCTCATGCATTTCCCGTCTTGGTATGACCTCCAGATAGTGAACAAAAAAAACTCGAAGGACATAGCTGAAAGATTTTTCCTTTTTTCTTATTCCTGCAATGGAGATGTCACATTGTAATTGTAACAGGAAGAGAAAAACTGACCAAATCATCGTTATCCTCTTTTTTGTACCCAAAGCACTGAGAATAACGTGTTTTTTTTCTTCTACGGTTTTTCGTTTTCAGAATCACTTGTACTCGTAAACTGCGCATCCAACATGGAAGCGAACCCCTAGCCCTTAGTCCAGGAAGACCACCACTTTGGTAGAGGACGCTCGTGAGCATATGTATGATGTACGATGTTAGTGATGCTTAAAACAACAAAAAAAAACAAAACAAAACAACGATATACGGATACGAATCCGGCTAGAGATCCCCGACTCTTGTTTCATTGTTCGACATTAAAGACCGAAAAGCGGGACAACAGATCTTGGAGGAAAAAAACGAAAGAGAAAAGAAGGACGAAAATGAAAACCGGCAAACTAAAAGTGATTTCCGTTCCTTTGTTCGATTCGTTGGACATTTTGTGGAAAAGCGTTCTGCTGCTCGAATGTGGGTATGAATTGAATCGAAGCTCTTTTGTGCAGTGGCAGATTTTAAACTCCTCCGGCTACTGTGGTCTCCCTGGTGCCGATCTATTTTATGCACTAGACAGAGGACAGGCGAAGGCAGGCAACCTTCAAGCAGAAGGAGGGAATAAAGGATAAATGAAGTTGTGGCAGCAATTTTCGAAACGATAACAATCGATAAGGTTGCGAACTGTCTCTGTCCTACGGTGCGAGTATGTGTTCGGGACAGTTGAACAGGGATTTTTATTTTTATTTTTATTTTTTTTTTTTATATTTCCGTTATCCTTGGTCTTTTTTAAATATTTAATGATCTCAAGAATGGTGATGCATTCTAGCGATTGCAAAAGGATATCCTTTGTGATGTAGGACAAGATTCGTGTGTGGCAATACATGAACTAACTTACATAAAGGACTACGAACTGTCTTCGGAATGAATTGAAAAGCAATAGCAATTTGATTTTGTTGCCTTAAATCCCTATCTTCTTGGTTTTCTTTTTTCTCTTGTGCGTTTGTGTCATCCTGGACATTATATCCGGACACATATGGCACTATCTTGGACTTTGTTGACAATTGACAATTGAGTCGTTGTAATGGAGATGCAGCAAAGGTTCTTTACGAGGCCATAAACAAGTGCTTTAGTATGTATCTTCATTATTTGGATGTTCATTTCGGTATGAAATGAAGAAGTTTGAATTGGATCATAGATGACATAAGGGTAAAACGATGCTACAATATGTTCTAACAATTGAATTAAGTTGTAGTTTCTTTTCAGCATGTGATAAATAGTCTTTCAAAAGAAAAGAATATAAATCAACTTAAGGATGTGGGAAATTTTTTGAACTCCCTAGATGCTGACTCTCAAAATTCCAGAGTTTTACAACTTAGGCAAGAAATAAACACTAGGAATCTTGAATCTTAGGAGCAATGATCACATCATGGCGATGGTATAGTGATAGGTTAATTACATTCGGAAGTAAGCCGCGATCGAAGACAAAACCAATTAAGCGTCTTCAATAACTTGACGTCCTCTGGATACATTTTAACTTTACGGGAATTTTTTTTATTTTATGCGATAGTAGCTTTCACGGTGAGTATTGTAGTTGTTACGCCTTTGCCTTTATCCCAAAAAAAAGCTCCGCCACGAGTTAGGAAACTGAACAGCTGAAAATTGAGGGAAGAAGGCTTAACGACGGGTTATGTAGGCTAAAAAATGCTCAGAACTTGGTCAAGAAATATTTCTTCCAACATCAGAGTTGCATATAAAACTGACGCGCTAGTCCTCGGATGATACCTGCTGTGAAAATTGAATACGGTGGTGAAAAGACGAAAGAGGTCGTCATCAGTAACTGTAAATGACATATTGTGAGCTCCCTGTCTAAGAAGCTTAAACTAGAAGACTTGGTTAGTCTCACTTGCGAGGATTCTCTGTTTTTTTTTTTTTTTGATAAACCTTTTTGGACATCTACATATGCTAAAGATTGCTTGACAAACTATCATGAATTGGTCTTCGCCCGAAGAACGAAGAACGCTTCCGTATCGTTGAAACTTACGAGGGCGGGTCAATAAGCCCGTGACTTTTTGAATTTCTGACCTCTTTGCTGAAACAGCAACACTGCTCCTGTCAACAGGCATCTGTCAGTTGACTCCTGTCAAAATTTAAACTTGCTGCGTCAGTCAGTTTGTGTTTGACAGCTATTTTTATCAGACTACTCACTAATTTGAGGAGAAAATGGAAAAAAGTGAATTTCGTGTGCTTATTAAGCATTATTTCTTGCGAAAAAAAACCATTACCGAGACCAAGGCTAAGCTTGATAAATACTATGGGGACTCTGCACCATCGATTTCAATGGTAAAAAAGTGGTTCACTGAATTTCGTTGTGGCCGTACAAGCACTGAAAATGCCGAACGTCCTGGACGCCCAGTTGAGGTCTCTACACCCGAAACAATCGAAAAAATTCACGATATGGTGTTGGCCGACCGAAGATTGAAAGTGCGAGAGATTGTGGAAGCCGTAGGGATCTCGCATGGCTCAGTGGTTTCAATTTTGAATGATCACTTGGGCATGAGAAAGCTTTCCGCAAGATGGGTGCCGCGTTTGCTCACAGTCGACCACAAACGCAATCGTGTAACAACTTCACAGGAAGGTTTGGCGTTGTTTAATCGCAATATGGAGGAGTTTTTGCGCCGTTTTGTAACCGTGGACGAAACATGGATCCATCACAACACACCAGAGAACAAACAACAGTCAAAACAGTGGGTTTCTAAGGGTGAATCGGCGCCAAAGAAGGCCAAGGTGGGTTTGTCAGCCAATAAAGTTATGGCGACTGTTTTTTGGGATGCACGCGGGATAATCCACATTGACTACCTTCAAAAGGGAAGAACAATCAATGGGGAATATTATGCCAACTTATTGGACCGATTCAATGACGATTTGAAAAAAAAACGACCTCATTTGGCCAAGAAAAAAGTTCTTTTCCACCAAGACAATGCAAGGGTGCACACATGTGCAGTTGCCATGGCAAAAATCCATGAATTGGGCTATGAATTGCTCCCTCATCCACCCTATTCTCCAGATTTGGCTCCGAGCGACTACTTCTTGTTCCCAAACCTGAAGAAATGGCTTGGTGGAAAAAGATTTGACTCCAATGATGAAGTCATCTCGTCATTTTGAGGACCTCAACAAATCATTTTTTTTGGAAGGGATAAAAAAAATTGGAGAAGCGTTGGACAAAGTGTATAGAGCTCAAGGGAGACTACGTTGAAAAATAAAATTATTTTTTTATCAAAAAATCTGTGTTTTAATCCAAAAGTCACGGAATTTTTGATCCGCCCTCGTATTTTGAAAACCGGTCTTCAATTCATGAAATGTGTTGAATATTTTCATAGTCGACCTGAGCGTGATGTCAAAAACGCATTTGATATGCAATTTTTGGAATTGCCTCAAAAAAATCTTTCTTAAAATATGGGCGTTCCAGTAGTTGAGAATAACCCTCTCGTATGATACTGTCGACATGAACAAATTGGTCCCAAATTTTTGTCAGCGCTGACAACCTATCCTCGAGGTATTGGCGAGTTTGTCTAACCTCACCATCATTGTTGTAATTGCGACCCATTCTCATAAATTCTTCTCCAACAAGTTCCTGCTGGTTGGCGTAGCACTCGAAACACTCTCCTCGGGTGCTTATCTTAACTAAACCTTGTTTGGTCCTTGTTACATTGCCCTGATTAAAAAACACTACAAATGATAGGAAAGGAAAGGAGACAACTTTTTATCGAAAATTATCATGAGCGACGAGGTCCATTTCCATCTCTGTATGTAGATATGTGAATAAGCAAAAATAATCGCTTGTGGGACACCGAAAATCGGCGTATAACCCACAAGGAGCCATACAACCGCTCAAAGTTATTGCATGGTGTGCTGCTTCCGCTGGAGGCGTCATCGGGCCTTACTTTTTCGAAAACGACTACTTTGGACGGCGAGCACTACAGAGCCATGCCCAACGACTTTCTCCTTCCTCAATTGGATGAATTCAGACTGGAGAACATGTGGTTCCAACAGGATGGAGCAACGGCGCAGACTGCACTAGCCACAACCGAAATTCTGAAGGCTTCATTTCTGGGTCGCCTAACCTCTCGTTTTGGCGATTTGCACTGGCCGGCAATATCGCCAGATTTAACCGTTCCAGACTTCCTTTTATGGAGTTTTTTGAAGTCACGAGTCTATGTCAACAAGCCTGAGACTCTTGAAGCCCTCAAAGAGAATATCCGTCAATAATGCGAGGACCTATCGCCGAAGGTTTGGTAAATGCCATAAACCGGACCCAAATGGTCATCAATTCTGGCGGCGGCTACTTAGCCGATATAATTTTATCGACTTAATGGGAAAAAAATTTAAGACATCAAATATACATATTCCAAAAGCAGAACCAAAGTTTTTCATTCATAAAAAAAAATTACGGCCAAAGAACATCGGGTGACAACTTTTGCGCCACCTTGTATATCTACGATTAAATGCGGCGCGAGAATGGACATTATTTTAATGTCTCTTCTCACGCATGCCATATTAAGCATGTGCATTTGTCATGTAAATTTATGTTATTTCTTTTGGTTAATATCCTGAACAAAGTTTTTTTCGAATATTTTGCATTTTTTTTACAAAAAGAATCCAGTGCTAATAAACTCTTAGCGGGATACTCCGCGGCCGACCTTGGTCGGTCTCATTTACCTTAGTTTGCGCATAGCGGCAGGAAATCTAAAATTGCTCGCCTACTTCGAACGACAAGAAAATGGAATATCTTTCCATAGGCCACTGCTCACCTAGAGGGTGAACACGTTACAAAAGTACGTGAACACATGAAAACATTAATTAAAAGCAGGAGATCGGTTAAAGACCACATAGGGAACTAATAGCTTATACTAAAAGCAGCAAGTTAAGAATGGAGGTTCTCAAGATAGCACTCGAAACCCATTTGCCACGTATCCAGATCTAAGTTTGTTTACACCCAGAAACTTTCCCCGGAACTGGAATGAGCAGAATAATAAAATTCGATGTGCTGTTCCACCCTCTGACAGTTTAAAATCGTCTGGAGTTTTCTGCTTTATATGCACAATACTGCTTATGCCTCGTTGAGCGGTAATCCCGAATTCCGATGAAATAAAAAATCGACATGAAGTGTTCCCAAACTCCAGTGAAACGAAAATGCAACATGAAATGATTCCGAACTCCAATGGAATGAAAAAAAAACGACAGGAAACGGGAGGAGGTAGCCCTCGTGGTAAGGCAATTCGGACAGAATGAGGCATGGAAGACGAACGAAAAGGCGACAGACTCGTAGTAGGGAGCAAACAGAGAGGGAGTAACGCGTGTGCACAATATCGGTGGGAATGAGCCATGAGCGTCTTGGATGAATGTACAGTGCACAAGTTACGTGCTTAGCAACACCATCAGCATCGCTACCATCATTTTTACTTCTACCATCGTCAAAGTATTATACCTACCTAGATATTACTTAGTAACAACACCAAAAGCATCGCCAACACGTCACGAAAAACCTCAGCTAAACAATATAATTTGGTTTGGCTTGGCTTTTGTTTGTCACCGCCAAGAAGATAAGCAGCATAGAACAGACCAGCAACAGAAATGGTCCAACGACATCGGTTGACCTAGTTTGGAAATAGCGACGTTAGCAATGCAAGCAAAATAACATCATTGTTAACTACTAACTATCAACTCTTCATTGTATGATACAATGTTTTGTTCTATTCTAGTTATTATGCTAAGTTAGTTGAAGATAACAAGTCAGTCGTGTGATTGACCTTGAAGTAAAAAGACATTATTCAAATAACTTTTGTTTTATTTGTAAGATCTGGACAAAATACAAAACTCGCGCGCGGAATACCGACGCTCCATCTCGAGTCCATACTATAGACCCGAGTATAGAGTTATAGTTGGCTTCTTAGGGGTATGGCGAGTTCTCATGGGAATTTACATGGGAATATGTAGTAGAGTATTCCTAACACGCGTCATGAGTCGAGCAGCATTTGTTGTTTATCGAATTTATATAGTGTGTCGCAGTTATTCAGGTTATAAAGAAGTGAGGAGTAAGATAGTCCCCAAAAAATTCTTCAAAAATGAAAAGAAATTTTTTTTTTTTTAAATCCTTATGACCTAGGGTGAATACACTCATTTTAACTATATATCGAGCTTCATGAAGTTTCACTACTACCGCCTAGTTTTCTGGACTGACGATTTTTTACGTGATGGCAAGGTTAAATAGGCGTTGTTCAAAGGTTGGCTTATACTGATACTTGCCGTGTTGGTCGCTTTTAGCATAGCATGTATCAACTCATTTCCAAAATTTGTTCGGCAGAAACTATGCCTGAATAACGGAACTTTAGCAACACATGACCCATGAACAGGAAAGGAGACCCTCTTAACATAGCTTAGGAGATCTTATCTGCCGTCTTGTTTGAAGCTTTTTATCAACAATTTGATTGACCTCATCGGTGCGGTTTTAGACCCGTATCTTTCATAATCGACCAAATATTCACCCTACGGTTGATCCTACAGAAACTCAAAGAAAATCAAAATGCACCACCTCTTCATCGAATTTAAAGCCTCATATGACAGCATCGAGACGAGCTATACAGTGGTATATTTAGCCTTGCTAACACTAACAAACTCCTCAGATGGTGTAGCATGACCATGGAGACCGCTACCTGCTCCGTAAAGGTCGGAAACAATCTCTTCGAGACCTGTGGTGCCAAACATGTATGTGCTGTTATGTAAGGCTCCCAAATCAACACCAGAGGCACAATTTACACAAAAGCACAAAAGCGCGTACAATTGCTTCCATACGCAGATGACACTGACATCATTGACAGAACTCAAGAAGCTGTCACCCGTGCATTCGTAAGTATTGGAATAGGAATGGCAAAAGTGGGTTTATTCGTGAATGAGGACAAAACTTAGTATAAGATGACAACTAGAAGGGACACACAACATCGATGAATCGGACAAAATGTCACGATAGACGGCTGTTAGTTTGAAGTAATCAGGAACTCGGCTCCTCTTTTCAAACTAATAATGACACCTCATCAGAAATCAAACGAAGAGTTACTTTTGCCAATCGATGTTTCTTCAATCTAAAAAAGGAAATGAGTAATAAGTCCTTGTCAGGAAAAAACTATGGAGCTTCAGTTAGGCTCTATCGCGCAGAGGCATGTACGTAAGCGAGGATGAATGAAGTTATCCTTCTTGTATCAAAAATTCTTCGAGTGAGTAGGGTTTGGAGGAGGAAATTTAATGCGAACTTTACCAGCTATACAGTGACATTGACCAGGTCAAAAAAGTGCACATTAGTCACCTAAGATGGCTAGGACACATAGAGTGATTGAACACCAATGTTCCAGCGTGAAGAGTCTTCGATTCCAATCCGGAGTGACAGCGCATTAGACGAAGACATCGCTTTAGCTTGAGCGCAGTAGTGAAAGGGGACCTCAAATAACTAGAAGTGCGCAACTGGTGGCAGTTAACAAGAAACCGCTCCAACTTGAGAGGCCCAGGTCCACTTCGGGCTTTAGCGCTACCTTAATAATAAAGTATGTTGCTACTAAGGGGTTACTTAGAGGTATACATATGCATATAATTAAGCTGCGCCTATCTGATTTAAAGTGCTAGCAGTCAAGCCTCTTAAAATTGCCATGTATCTACGGGGTACGATAAGGAAATAAGAGGCGGGATAAATACCAATGTCAACAGGTTATTGTTTCTTGCACTTTTGGGTACTAAAACCTGCTCTTTGTGGGTTATTCCAGGAGGCTTGGAATTGCTCATGAGTATATATGTACATAAAACTGCCCTGCTCCATCCTGCCACTCGCACTAGAGTTAAGACGGATCTCAGGTTTCCAAAACTAATCAAGAAAATAACGCAAACTTAACTGAAGGGCAACAATCTAAGATTAACATTAGCTATACATGCGTCTATCTTTCAAGTAGAGGCATATTCAATTCTATCGGCCACGAGATGTTTTGCGAAGAACAGGTGGAATAGACGAAGTACCTGCGCGGACACAAACGGGTAACCAGCTCAACAGCATTTACTACACTTTACAATATTTCAAATCAAAAGGATGGAAAACCGGTTTGAACACAGTGCGAGGGTTGAATCCACTTGGATTTGTTTGAGAAGTTACTGGGCGATTGCACAAAATGGGACCACCGGTATACTTGATGGACAAGACTCATTAGTTAAGAATGTTCCATTGACAGATAAGTTTTTCAACGGGTCACCTTGACTCTTTAATATGGTCGGTAGTATTGTTGGTGTTTACCATCAGAAAAGACTGTAAATTGCTCACTGGTGTGGGATTTTCCGAGACATGTCCATAAGTTGGTCATAAGCGGCGCCACTACTGTGGGGCTTAGGCCAGTCATCGGTCGTACTCTGTTGAATCAGGGACATCCTAAATAAGTCAATACCAGAAATTGAGTTCAGAAATATCCGAAAGAAAGTTGGCAATCTTGTAAGAGTCGCTTGCTAAAGCATCAAGATATGAGACGTCGTAGACTCCATATTGTCTAGATTGTGCAATCCAATCACAGGTTGAAGTCTGTTAAAAATTGGGAAGATATGAAAATTTTCCCATATTAGGCCACAATCCAGATACATCCCCTTAAGCCCAGGACACGATTTTATAGGAAAAATGAGAGGATTGATGGGCATTCTTATCCGAGTTTCTAAGCAACACAACCATCAACATTCTACTCAGTATTTCCGATAAAATGAATCACGGTGACAAAGAATCCAACAATTTGACCTTCACACTAAATCAGAGGACATTTCAGTTATATGAACAAATGAACCAAACATATACAAGCACGACACACCCCACAAAACTGCTGACATTTGGAAATATTGTTGACAGAAATTCATTATGCTGATCAAGCATTTCTCTGTCGGATGTGTTGGATTTCCATATTCTGAAATCATACTACAACTTCACATCACGTCATACACAAACAGTCACTGAATATGTAATCATGATTACCATGACTACGTAGAATTTCCTTTCTGCGTCACAATGAATTCAACCGCAGATGGATAGATGGATTCCTAAACAAAACCCATCAGCAAATGTTTGTCAATCAATCAATTATTCTCTTTCATTTAAGGAACACCTAATTCAAATGAGTACTAAAATGCCAAAGTAAAGTATAACCCTTCACTAACATTTAATCCGTATCCTATCTATTGTAGTTTACCTGTCGAAATAAGCCGTCTAATTCCCCATACTACTCCAAAACTATGTAAACAATCCGGGAAACCCACTAAAACTTCTAATGAATACAACCACAGGCAACGCGTCCTAATTAATTCAAATCATCGGACATTTACCTAAACAAACCTTCGTCGGGATGTTGTAGCAAATGATAACAGCATTCATTATTATGCGTAAATCACTGCAATGCCACCCAACTTCCACCTCTCGTTAGATGATAATGAAGGATCTAACCATCTCCAGCGATTCACATTAGAGCTCAGATTAACATGCGCCCCGTGGATATCATTTAATTAATAATGCAGCACGATTTAATCTAAGCAATTAATTGTTCGGATACCGACATAGCCTGAAGGTAATAATAGGCATCACCCTCACCCTTACCCGGTGTATCTACCAAGCCCGGTAATTTTAACCAAGAAAATCGACACCATACCGCTGTCATGACATCACCAACTTTGACCCACTCTCCGGCAGTAATTGAAAATTGCCGTCGACTTGGTCGCCGCGTAAAAAGCCTACTCTGCGCCTTTACGCAATCCACATACCAATTCCAATTCCAGTTAGCTCATAGATACCATAAACGCGAGTGCAGTATTAGTACTCCGACCGACCCCGATTCCGGGTTGTTGAAATTCGCATACACATCGGTTTGGTATTTGAATGATGACAGAACTTGCTGACAGTTGCACTTTTGCTGGCCGAATAAATATACCAGGTTGACAGCTAACTGTCATCAGTTCACTTTGAGTTCGTCAACTGTCAACACTCACATAAATCATGAAATTCTTCATTGCATTCCTTTTGATTGGTGTCTTCACAGCTGGTACTCTTGCGGCCGTTGATGAGCTGGAAAAACAAGCCATTGCCCAGGAGGCAATTGATAATTTGGAAGCGTTGAGGATTCGTAAGGCAGTCATGTCATATGGTGCTCCACCAGCTCCAGCAGCTCCTGCAGCTCCAGCATATGGTCCAAGCATGCCAAGCATTCCATGCCCAAAGAATTATCTGTTCAGCTGTCAACCTCAATTGCAACCAGTTGCATGTGCCCCGCCAGCCGCTTACCATCAGGGAGCTTACTCTGAGCCAATTGCTCAATGGGCACTTCCACCACAAGAGAATTAAGCAGGATTAACGGATTAAACGGATGGATGCGATATAAAGGATTTGCACAGTGAATAAAAGAATGAAAAAAAAAAAAAAAAAACTAAATAAATTTTGTTGGTTGCATTGTCATTTAATGGGGAACAATTGGATGGTTGGATGCAGCAATTCTGGGTTTAATTTGATGGCGGCATTCAGAAATTCAACGGTCTTCATCATTGTCCTAGACAGGGATGGTGATAAGAAGATTTTTAGGGGAATTCGTGATTAGACAATTTGAGAACTGAATCACTAAGGAACGAATTTCAGGTCCACTTAGAGCAGTTATGAGTTTATTGTGATGCAACCGAGACTGTGGGAGGGCGATTCCCTGACGAATTTGTTAAGATCTCTCACAGCTGTCCCCAATATACCAACTATGCCTGACAGTGCGCTCTTAAGAATGTTCGTGTCCTTGTTCGTCGTTAGACATTGACTGCCCAATGCTTGTTCTTGGAGATGGAAATTTCCTGAGATATCCGAGAGTCCCGTGCTGTTTAACTAGAGATACTCGTCAATCTTAAACCACTTCGCATTCAGGCAGAGCCAGTTAGAGCCCTGAAGAATATTCGGGAAGGTTATAGCAATCTAGACAGAAGGATTGATGCTTGCGAAGCGCCTCGGGAAAGACCTGTTTTAGAGCCGTCTGTGAAAATAGAGAACCACTTGCCCAAACGTGCTCTTCTGGAGCCTCGAGGTTGAAGTCTGTGGTGAAGTCAATTCGAATAAGATGAATGCCAACTGGTTGGGCAAGGATACGATGTAGACTAGCAAGCTTCAAAGCAAGCCAAGCTTTCTTCGGAGTTTGTTGTAAAGTGCATACCAAAAATGTTAATGGGGAGCAGAGTTCGAAAGCCGACTGTTGGAAAGGCGCATAACGCGATGGGAATGCTCTTAACGCGCTGCTGATCTTGTTTCTTAGTGCAGGTCTAACGAACAAGAACATGACTTTGGGATATATACTACAGTTTGAGGTTACAGCCGTCTTGCAAAAGCGAATGGCAAGCAGAGCTCTTTTGTTTCGTTCGGCAACATTTTCACTCGACCGCAGTTGGTGACCAGCATGAGACGTACATACTTGGCGTGCTTCGAAACTTTCAGAGAAATCTAATTTAGCTTAGGTAAGATGATGCATATCTTGATTCCTTTTGTGAAGAGGACCAGATTTGTTTTCACCGGTTTGACACATAGGTCACAGAGATGAACATGTATAGAACATATACTATAAGTGTCCGTCCAATACATAATGCATTGTCTCTGACAACTGCGCACAATACATTTCATCTTTTAATACAGAAACAGCCAATTGATTACTAGATTCCATAAGAGAGGAGAGAGTACACATGCCAGGATGCCACACCGAGTCGTTATTGTCTAGTCATTGGAGAAAATAAGATACGTCTCATAACGTAGTTAACATACTATTAAATAAATATTAATTATTTGTTGTTGGGTGCACATCGAGGTTTCTTCTCTTTTTTCTAGATTTATGATGGAGCTTCACCGGCCCGCTAGGCTGATCTTAAGGAGCAAGTACTTTTAAATTGAGCAAACATAAAACAAAACAAAAACTTGAGCATTTGCTGTGTAGAATCGAAAGAACACATCACATCAAGTCACATCATTTAGTGACTTCAAGCGGTCTTAGGACGTTGAAAATATCCAGATGACAGCTGCATTCAAGAAAATTTTGAAGGCCATTGGTACTGTTCCCATACCGTGCAGTTATAGCGGACTTATTCCTTCTCCAGTTTTCCTACTGAAAATATGGAAGAAATCGATTGAATTGCACGCAAAACATCTGGAAGAGGATATTTCGTTGATATTGGGGTTCATACAGCATGGTTAGTATGAAGTGGATAAGTCAAAATATTACAAGAACTCAAAATCTCGATATATTTTGTCGGGAGATCTTAGCTCACTTAGAATTGTTAGGATACACTAGCCCCGCGAACACGATCTCGGATCTACGAGGGGCGTTCAATATATTCTCGGTATCGATATGAAGGAAAATGCGAGTTCAATTTAAATTGTTTTTATTTTTCAATATAATCTCCCCTAACATCAATGCATTTGTTACATCTTGAGATAAGCTTTTTTAAATCCTCAAAAAAATAAATTTCCTCTTTCTCTGCAAAATACCGACTTGAGTTCTTCATCTTCCGAAAATCTTTTTCCACGAAGACATTTTTTCAAATCCGGAAACAGAAAATAATCACTAGGGGCAAGGTCTGGACTATTGGGTGGGTGTTGGATTTCTTCGAAACCACAATCTCGCGTAGCAGTCTTGGAAACTCGCGCCGTGTGAACAGGAGCGTTGTCATGAAGAAGCAACACACCCGCTGCAAGTTTACCCCGTCTTTTCTTTTTAATTTCCTCCCGCAAATTATGCAAAGTGGAAGCGTAGGATGTGGCGTTGATGGTTTCACCTTTTTTTTTGTACTCAATGAGCAAGATTCCCTTTGAGTCCCAAAAAACTGTTGCCATGAGCTTCCCGGCAGACGGAGTGACTTTGAACTTCTTCGGGGGGTCTGTTCCTTTTTTATGCCACTGCATGGACTCTTGTTTGCTTTCAGGGTCATAGTGGTGGACCCATGTTTCGTCCCCAGTAACAATTCGATCCATAACACCGTCCGCGTTCTCACTACACATCTCCAAATGCTCTCTACAGCATGCGATTCTCACTTTTTTCTGAGGCGCTGTGAGCATTCGTGGCACCCACCTTGCACTGACCTTTGAAAGGTTAAGACGGTCATGAAGAATGGTGTGAATGGTACCAATTGAAAGCTTGGTGATCTCTGCCATCATTTTCACCTTTATTCGGGCATCCTCAAGAACAAGTTTTTCGACTTCTTTGATGCTTTCTCCCGTACAAGCAGTAGTCGGGGCGCCGGAGCGGGGGTCGTCTTCAATGCTCTCTCTGCCTTTCTTGAACTCACTTGACCACTTTTGCACAGTTGCCATTATGATTCTGTTTAACTAGAGATAAAACGCGAATTAATAATCACATTTATATGAAATGACATGAATGCACTAAAACAATAGTATTACTTGATAAATAAGTCAATTTATATATACAACTACAGCTTCACCCCGATATCGAGAATATGTTGAACGCCCCTCGTACTGTATGTATTTCGTAGATAAGACTAAGAAGAGAACCAAATCAAACCGACCTTCAATCTGTAGACAGAAAATATTAGTCCCAAGATTTAATAACAATAATTTTTTTGTCTAAGGAGAATTGATACACTGGTGGCTTTCGTAGGCACTTTGCTCCGGATAGGACCCATATACGAGGGTTGTCTGAAAAGTTTCCGCAACGTAAAGACAGTGGCACTCGTCAATAAAAGCTAGTGAATGCTAGTTGTGCATTTTTTGACAGTTACTTACCGAAGTTTCAGCCATTTTGGAAACGCAGCTTTTAGTTGACAGTAGTTTGAGTGAGTCGATGTGAGTGTTTTTTGTCAAAATGGAAAAAATTGAGTATCGAGCTGTTATTAAATTCTTGTTTTTGAAAGGCAGTGCGCCTACGCAAATCAAAAATGAGTTGGGCTCTGTGTATGGGGACTCTGCACCATCATTTACCACAGCGAAATTTTGGGCAACTGAATTTAAACGTGCCCGTAAGAGCTTGGGAAATGATGAACGTTCGGGACGTCCAAAAACTGCAACCACTGCTAAAGTTCACCAAATCGTGTTAGACGACCGCCGAATTAAAGTGAGAGAGATAGTAGAGGCTATGAAAATGTCCAAAGAACGTGTTTGTTACATATTAAATCAAGATTTAGGCATGAGAAAGCTGTCCGCGCGTTGGGTGCCGCGTTTGCTTACGTTAGACCAAAAACGTGTTCGAATGAACATTTCCAACGCTCTGTTGGCGCAGTTTAGGCGCAATAAATCCGAGTTATGGCGCCGATTATTTACTATAGATGAAATTTGGATACACCATTATAGCCCGAAACAAAAATTCAGTCAAAACAGTGGACTTCAAGGGGCGAGCCGGCTCCAAAAAAAGCAAAAACCGTTCTTTCGGCTGGGAAAGTGATGGCGACTGTTTTTTGGGATAGTAAAGGAGTTATCTTAATCGATTATCTTCAAAAAGGAAAAACCATTAAAGGAGCATGCTACGCCTCATTATTTACCAAGCTGAAGACAGAAATTTCTGAAAAACGGCCACATTTGCAGAAAAAGAAAATCCTGTTTCACCAAGACAACGCGCCGTCTCACACCGCAGCGGTTGCCATGGCGAAAATCCATGAATTACGATTTGAACTGCTTGAACGTCCGCCTTATTCACCAGATCTATCCCCAAGCGACTTCTTTTTGTTCCCTCATCTAAAAACTGCGCTCGGAGGACAGAGATTTTCGTCAAATGAGGGGGCAATCAAATTCATGAACAATTATTTTGCAGAGAAAAACGCCAAGTACTATTTGGACGGCTTAGAGAGATGGGAGCATCACTGGGAGGAGTGTGTAGAGTTACAAGGAAACTATGTAGAAAAATAACAAAAAATTTGAGAAAAAATGTCTTGTATCACTGTTCGGAAACTTTTCAGACAACCCTCGTACGTATATTCTTTGATACGAGTAGTATCTAACGACTAGAAGTGGGGCATTAGAAATCTCTCCCTCAATCCTTTCGAAACTGAGGTTGTTCTCTTTACGAGAAGTAGAAAAGTTCCGCGAAGAAGCTAAGTATTTGGGTGTCATCCTGGATATCAAATTCTGTGGACTAAATAAGTTGCGTCGAAAGTCTCGAAGGCGATGTCGGTCTTCAGGCTATGCAAAAGATGCAGGACATGGGGCCACTTACAAGGGTTCTTTGGATCTACACAGCTATGATAAGGCCAATTATATCCTATGCTTCGGTTGTCTGGTTTTTTTTTTTTTTTTTAAAAAAAAGAACTTAACACTCAAGTTTTTTGGAAAATGGGACAGAGAGAGAAAGAAAGATGTTTGGACTCAGTGATTATTTCGCTCCATGGGTGGCATTAAACATTTAATGGGGAGACTAAATTCTTAGTGGAAGTTGGCTTGATGTTGATTTCTAGTCAACTGCTCATCTTACTTGATTTTTCGTTAACTGAAAAAGTGAATATGTCTTTCGGGCGAGGCTGCGATTCGAACACCGAACCTTCCAATTTGGAAGCCAGTCCACTACCACTTGAGCCACTGCCATCCACCCGTCTGGTGAAAGAACCTTTCTCGAAATTACGTCATTACTGCTTTTACCAGATTCCAAAGAACGGATTGTCTCGGCTGTATAGGGGCTTTCCCCACATCTGGGTCCTAGGTCATATTCCAACGCTTCCTCCTATCCTCAAAACACTTTTCGTAGGCCGATTTTGGAAACGCCTTCACCTTCTTCTGCGAATTCTTCATTGTCGCCTCAATCGTCTCAAAACAGACTCCGCGAAGGGGTAAGTTGAGTCGTGGGAATAGGTAAAAGTCACAAGGAGCCGAGGAGTCAGTTGAATACGAGCAACAAATACAGCACCCTCGACACAAGCCGTGCTTCAACTCGTCTCATGTTCAAAACATCGTGTGTAACGATATGCACCGATCCGAACGAGCAGTGGCCTAGCTAACGGGGGTACTACAAGTGGCAATCACCGGGGCCTTCAAGCTCAGGGGGCCCCAAACTCGAGGGTAGTTTAATTCCCAAATCGACAATAAATCAATCTTCATTTAAAATTAATTCAAAATTCAAGTGAAGTCTTGATTCTTGCCACAGCATGTTCCCGCACAACGTGGCACTTCGTTTCAAGGATCTCGGTGGCAGGTCTCGTTGTCACAGTCCGATGTGCATTATGGACCACGGAAGGATAATCCAATGATATCGGCTGCTTCTCTTTGTCCATTCTTTCTTTGCGCCATGTGAAGCGGTTTTTCTTTGTTCCAGTCGCTACGAAGGATAATTTCCCTGCAACAGGCCATAGGGTTGCTCTGATGTGTGGCTTGTGCCTGTTTGCTTGCTGGGCATATGCCCGAGTTACTGTTACTACCTATACCTTGTTTAAATAAAAAAACGAAAGCTTGATTTAATAAAAGACAATTTCATTTAAACGTGTATCACCTCGAAGTGAACTTCAATTATTCTGGTGATCCTAGGAGCGGATGTACAACGGACTCTAATTATTTAGTTTGCTCGAGCTTAGGCTATTATTTCATTTCATGTGCAGTGTGTGGTGAGATTTGTAAATTTGGCATTTTGATGTGTATCGTGTTTGTTTAATAATGGTGTTTTTGTTGGTGCATAGTATGTTGGATTCGTAAATTACGCACTGCTGCATTTTTCTGGGTTGGCCTGGACAACAATTATCGTTCGGTTCTAGACCAGTTCTAATCGTAAGGTAAGTTAATTTTTTTTTTGACTCGTCGATTCTTATTCCCTCTCGCTTTTTGTTCAAAATAAATTTTTGATTTATATGTACCTACCTACCGTTTTTCAATTAGCTTTAAAAAATGAGTTCACTAAAACGCTCATATCCAAGCGGTGCTCAAAAAAGAAAAAAAAAATTGAAATTGCCAATAACCAAATACATCGAGACTCCATCAACTTACAATAATACGAGTGAAATGCTCCTTGAAGCAGATTTAGCAGAAAACTTCGATAGTGAAATGTGTGGCATTATGGAAAAATTGGATGATAAAGACGAAGCCATGCTTCTAAATAAAGCAAACAAGTATGAAAGTAGTAAGTCTGAATGAAAAATAATTTATTTCAATTAGCGTTAAGACTTAATAAGATTCTTTAAAGGCTGATTGATTTGCAGAAAAAGAAAAATCCCACTGACAAAGAACATTTGGTTCGAATTTTATCCACAGAGGAAAATAAATTCATAATGTCAGTTGGCCCGTGCAGACCTTCAGGCCCTTTTCCTCGGAATCCAACAACTAATACTTGTTTTTGGGAGTATTACTACGTCACCACTAACAAAGCTGGATTCAAAATTCTCGCTCTTGGCTTTGCTATTCCGAAATACAAAATTGCGCTTACTGTGAAACTTGTTGGATGTTCGCGCAAAGTACAGGTGCTAGTTTCAAAGTCGGCTTGGATTGACGGAGTACGTAATTGGGGAAAGTTGGGCGAAAAATCAATATTCATGTAAAAAGTACCGTACACGTTAATGCTTGCATAACGCTTGAATTATGGCGTCAAAATGAGACTCTAGATAAGGATATTGAGAAACAGATTTTGAGGGAAAAACCGTTTTGGTGTCAAGTTTTGGAGAGAATTATGAACGTTATTTTAAATTTGACTGTGTGTAATCTTCCTTTAAGAGGCCATCGTGAAATTCTTGAACAGTCAGGTTGCATGGCAATTTTTTGTCAATCATTGATTCGCTATGAATGATCCGATATTAAAATTTTTTTTCTCAAATGGTGAACATACTGTTTATTATTTAAGCTTTGAGATACAACATTAACAAATAGTCGAAGATAAGATAGTCCCCAATATTAAGAAAGCATCTTTCTTCGCCCATATTATTGATACTAGGCAGTTAATTTAAAAATAACTGAGTCTTTTTTGGGGTTTGAAAAAGTTGAAGATCATTCAGCGATTGGTTTAGAACTTAAAACCATTGAAGGTATTGAGAAGAAAGGCATTAATATCGCAAAATGTCGAGGACAAGATTACACTGGTGCCGCGGTAATGAGTGAAATTTACAACGGAGTCCAAAAACTTTTCATCCAAAAACAGAAAAATGCTATTTATGTTCACTGTACGGCCCATCGATTCAACCTTGTCCTCAATGATGCTGCGGAATCTGTTCCAGAAGTTCGGATTTTTTTTTGATTTAATTCAACGCCTCTATGTTTTTTTCGTAAACATCTTAAAACGGTGTGAGTTGTTATCTGAAATTTGTGAAGAACACGATACTAGAAAAATATCATTTAAACACCTTTGCCCAACCCGGTGGTCTTTAAGGGAAGATTCTTTGCAGGCTGTAAGATTCAAATATAAAGATATTCTTCGCGCTCTTTCGAAAACCATACTGATAAGCGAATGTATTTTCAAGCGAAATGAAGCTTAAGCCCTGCACGAGAAAATGGAAACTTTTGATTTCGTCTTTAAAGTGATTTTACACTCAAAAATTTTAACATTAACTAATGCTGCGAAAAAATTTCTCCAAAAATCAGACATGGATCTTTCTCAAGAAAATTCGATGTTAATACATTCCTGCCAAACAGTACGAATCTTTCGAAACTCGTTTGAAGAAGCAAAAAAATGTATCGATTGATTTATGTGGCTTTTGGGGAGTCAAAACTCAATTCTATAGCAAATGAACGCCAAACGTGGGACGGTTTTCTGTAGAACAATTTAATACAAGCATTTTTTACTAAGGAGGGGCGGCTTATCTCTCCCCGTTTATAAGGTAAGGGCAATTTTTGAAAAAAAGTTATTAAACAACAACGGCAGTACTATATCGGGGGTTTTTTTTTTCATTTTTTTGATCAAAATATTGAGTTTGCATGCGAATTTTTGAAAAACTATTGACATAAATAATTTAATTTAAATTTAAGATTAAAGAACAGGTTTCTGGCTTTCAAAACCGGTATAGTACTTCATTATCAGTGTTGCCATTGTTTTTTAATAATTTTTTTTTAATTGTAAGTAATTTTTTTCGACAATTGTCCCTACCTCCTAAACGGGGTGAGATAGACCCCCCCCCCCTCCCATAGTAAAAAAAATGCTTGTATTGAACTGTTCTACAAAAACCCGTTATTATTTTTTGGCACCTAAATTATCGTACTCTTGCCCCAAACGTCAAAAAACATTTTGATGAACTATCCCAAGACGAGAGAATAACTAAAGAAGAGTCAAGATTTAGAATTAATATCTTTTACAAATGTCTTGATGTTAATTGTCAACAAATCAAAGTTAGATTTAGTATTTTGACAAATATAATTGACACATTCCAAATTATTCAACCTCAGCAGCTTGTAGCGATGTCAGATGACGATTTCTGCCAAAACTATAAAAAGCTTCTCGCATGTTATGATGAAGACATCAGTGACAAAATACATGAACAATTATTGTCGTACTTGCCTTGGGAATCGCATAAAAAACCTCGATTCTGTAAAACAACTCGCACATTTGTTGTTAATAGAACATTCTGCTTCGGCAGCAAGTTTTCCAGATGTTTGCACTGCCTTGATGTTATTTTTAACAATTCCTGTGACTGTTGCTTCAGCTGAACGTTCGTTTTCGAAACTTAAAATAATTAAAAACTATCTACGAAGTACTATGGGCCAAGAACGATTGAGGAGTTTAAGTAGTTTATCTATAGAAAACGAAACTGTAAATGGTTTGCGAAATGATCTTCACAAAGCGATTAAAACATTCGCTGAAGCAAAAGTCAGGCGAAAGATAATTTGATATTTTTCTTTGCGATCGTTATTTCTGAAATAAAAATGAAATAGAAAAACTTTTACATAATGTTTCTCTTTTTTATTAGTTGTATTTTAAGTGTTTGCAAAATTTGATATATGGCCTGATAGCTAAGCTAACGGGCTGTCACGCTTTCGAAGCCTGGATTCAAATCCTGGCCGTCGCAACAGCTTTTATTTCAAAATCGTTATCACCCTTTCGGCGGGCATTGGCAAACCCCTTAAAGTACAATAATTCCGACTATGAGAGAGTTTTCTCAGGAGAGCTCAGGAGAGTTCGGATTCGGCAAAAAGCAATAGGCCCCGCTTAGAAGTGTAAAAATTTAAGGGTGAGCAAGACAAATGAGTGCGAGAAAGCTAGGCACTAGCGGCCCAGCCCGGACTATAGCGCTATGTACATATTTATTTTTAATATTTTATTTCCGAAAATTAATTTAGTTGACGTACATTTAAAAGAGCACTTTACAGCATTTTCTAACTTCTTATCACTTATCCCTGACATACGACGCATATTGATAATAATTATACAGCATATGTATGCAAATCTCTTTTGAGTTGGGTAAGGGGGCCCCGAAAAAAATTTTCCACCTGGGCCCCGCAAGTTGAAGCTACGCCACTGCGAACGAGACACCAAGATCGGCTACTATTGTATCCCCCTGATGCTCACACGATGATCTGCGAGGATAATTTTCTTAACTTTTTCGATGTTTACGTCAGTCATACTGGTGGATGGAGGCAAATCATTAACCACAGTACGGCCCGCTTTAAACTCTTTGTACCACTCGTACGCTTGTGCTTTCGACATTGTCGAGACCCCGTAGTATTTTCAATGCTGCCGCACATGATATTTTGTTAGAAACACTAAATTTCAGGCAAATTCCTTGCTCAACTAAATTTGACATTGCGAAATTCATTGCAGAACACAACAAACACTCACTTGCTTACCAAGCTATCACGCAAAAATGTCCGACAAATGACAGATGACAGATGGACCAACCCAAAAAAAAAAAACAATATCTCAAGTGTGGTTTGTTTGAATGGGAAAACGGGTACTTTTTGATCAGATGGTAACTCTCCACATTTTTTAGAGGTCAACCATTTTCCTACTATCCTTCGATAGGAAAGACTGTAGCTGCCAACTAGTGTCGCAAGAGGGCGCACTGAGCAATTGCTAACCAGCTAGGTGTACTAGGCATAAGTGACACAATATTCTGCGATGCTTGCTAAAAGAGTGATCTCAATACCGAGGGGAACTAACAATGTGAGTGTTTGGTCTACGTTGGATTTAGGCAAGCACTATAGACAGTTTTTCACTGAAACATTCACTCATCTTTCGATGAAATACTGATCAATTATCGTAGAAGGAACATGCATGGAGTTCAATGGACTAGGTCTTTGTTCGAATGTTGTGTTCATTCAGAACGGACTTCTGACTTTTGGTCTACGTAAAAGCGGCGATTACTGTCATAGCAATGGATAACGCGCATAGTATTCCACCAGTTAAAGCTGAATTCCTTGAATATTTTCAAACGGCACAAAAGGTGAAATGGCTCAGTTGACAGGACAAAAAGTGTCACGATTGTCCTACGCCCTACCATTGCGGGCCATTCTTCTTTCGTGCCATTCAGCTATCATCCGTATGGCGGTGGTATGCGTGAATGAATGAATGCATATCCGGTTTTTTTTTTTGCTCTGGCAGTCTCCAGACGTGAGAACCTGATCATGCATACATATTTCGGGTAGTCTCAGGAGGTTTTAATGCGCCTTAGGTGTAAAAGTGCCTGAATATGAATTGTTCCTATTTAGGGGTTATACGCAGTTGCAAGGATGAAAAGAAAACGTTTTTCTATGATTTTTTTTTGGATACATTTAGTGGCAACATCTAAGTTTATAATGGCACTAATGGTTTGTAAAAATATCGATCTGGCGTGCAGACAATCTCCTGAAGGTCATCCAAGAAAAGGTGTTCGGCGGTGATTTCTTTAGTGGATAGATAAAACTAGGTATTGTTACAAGGAATAATTGAAATTCTGATTTTTTACAAAATTTTACGGCTTCGTAAAATAAAAATTCGAATTTTCGACCAAAATTACCACGTAAAAATGTTCAAGAATATAGAAATAATTATCCGAAATCTTATTCTTTCCATCAATACCTCAGGAATATATCTGAGAAGGTTGTGTTGAGCCGTGTTTTAGAAATCTTGACTCCGAAAACATGGTTTTGAGAAAAACCTGTTTAAAGTTTCGGAAGAAGTTTACACATACATAGATACATTTTTTGTTTTACTTACATGGTGTCCTCTATTCCAGGTCATAATATAAACCCTCCGTAGCACCAGCAGCTTCTAGTACATCGAATTGATGTTGTCTACGAGCCATTCTTCCCTCTCGCGTACTCCTATACCCTCTCAAGTCAGAGATGATGACGCGCTCTACTCGATATAGGCATGGGCATTGGGCCCAATTGATATTCCCATTGCATTCATGTAATATGAAATTGAAGTTGTACCATCATTGAAGATCCCGGCAGCGATTTTTGGAGTTATTTTCCATATCAACTTATTGTAGCGCCCATTGTTGTTATGCGTAAAACTACCAACACATCTTACCAATAATTTTTTATCGTTGAGATCTGTATAAATTGTAAAGATAGCTTCAGCAACTGTTAAAACTGAATCCGCGACTGCATAACGCTTGAAATGATGTTCACTAGTTTCCTACAAGAAACAACTCGAGTTAGTCTTCAGGAATAAAATGAACTATTCTCCCTTATGAACAGCTGGAATACCAGGGAACACAAAGAAAAATAAGAGCAGCTGCTACTCCGATTTGTGCTCCGCCTATTTTTTCAACAGTCCGAGACGTTCTTACAAATATGCGGATATCTCGAAAAGTACTTACCGGATTGATTTTTCAGGGAATACATATAGTCAGATATATGTGGAGGGTGTTTTTTTTCAGAGTTATACAAATTCAATATGAAATAAAACACTTGAAGTTAATGTTGATATCTATGATTGCTTTATTTAAAAGATAATTTTATGCCATTAGTGTTTAAATATGATATCGGGCATATGAGTGACACGTCTAGCTCGAATGAAGCGCAATCGTGAAGTCCAGTTTTTGACAACTTTATCGAGGAACTGGGGCCGTATATCAGCAATAACACGGCGAATTTTGACTTGCAAATCGTTCAGCGTCTCTGGTTTATCGGCATAGACTAGTGACTTCACATATCCCCAAAGAAAGTAATCTAAAGGTGTGAGATCACAGGATCGTGGAGACCATTATGCGAAATTATGAGATCAGCAAATGTTTCCCACAATAAAATGATGGTACAGCGCGTCATGTGGCATGTTGCGCCATCTTGTTGAAATCAAGGCTCTGTCATGTCAATGCCATTCAACTGAGGAACGAAGAAGTCAGAAATCATGTTTCTATAGCGCTCTCCTTTGACGGTAACATTCTGGCCAGCATCGTCCTTAAAGAAATATGGGCCGATGATTCCACCAGCCCACAAAGCACACCAAACAGTGAGTTTTAATGATCGTAAGGGAGTCTCGACGAAGGCCTCTGGGTTTTCTCCACTTCAAATTCGACAATTTAGCTTGTTTACATATCCATTTAACCAAAAATGAGATTCATCAGAGGACAAAATTTTGCGTTGAAAATGAGGATCAAGCTGAATCATATTTTCGGCCCATCCACCGAACTTACGACGCGTATAATGGTCACGAGGTTTCAACTCTTGCACAAGCTGGATCTTATAAGCTTTTAAGTCAAGACCTTTTCGTAAAATCTTCCAAAAAGTAAATGGGCATAGCTCCAATTGCTGTGCACGATGGCGAATCGACTCATTCGGATTCTCCCCAACACCCCAAGGGGGCCAGCACGATCGGGAAACTACAGACTGTTCAAAACATGGATTGGACCAGTAGCGCAACAATCAAGCTCGTAATGTAGTGCTTTACCTCCTCGAGGTGGTCCCCGGGCAACTACGTGTATAAATCCTTATACAGGTAGTCCAAAATTGCAAATGCGAGATTGTCTAGGGTCTTATGCCTAGACTAGGTAACCTGGGCCAGCAATCCGCGTTACCGAATCCAGCCCGCTACGGAAACCGACTTAATGCCTTGGATAAGGACTGATAACACGTTGACGACCTTTGGCTATCGTACCCGGACTAAGATTGGTTTCTGGAATGTGACTCTCAGAGTGAAGGACCTCAGAACGCCAGATTCCTTCAATTAGAGCATAAGTTTATGCGATATAAGCTGGACATATTGGGAGTAAGCGAGATAGGAGTCGGGTGAGTACCAACCCCCAACGCGTAACACTGTATTACTCTACTCCGGAAGACCAACCGGAAGCCCCCGTGGATATGGAGTTGGCCTGCTGTTAACACCTACAGCACGCAGAGGCCTAATCTCCTGGCAGCCGCACGGTGATAGGATTTTAACGGCCAAATTCCGGAGGAGAGTACGTCGCGTCACCATTATACAGTTTACGCCCCCACGAATGGTTTGTCTGAGGTAGAAAAGGAGACCTTTTACAACCAGTTGGGAGCTGTTTATAATGCAACACGCAACGGCGACATTGTCATTGTGATGGAGGACCTTAATGCCAGGGTAGGCAGCGACAACGAAGGGCTCAAACATGTTATGGGACGGCACGGATTAGGCAACCGCAATGACAACGGCGAAAGATTTGTTGACTTTTGCAACGCAAATCGTCTTATCATAGGTGGTACCATGTTTGAGTACAAGGCCTGCCATAAAATCAGTTGGGTGTCAACTGATAGGCTTGCAACCTCCAACCAAATCGACCATTTTGCCATCAGTCGCCGTTTTATAAGTAGTCTTCTAGACGTCCAAAACAGGCGAGGAGCGGACATGGGGTTGGTACGAGATCACCATCTTATGATAGCTACTGTCCAAGTACGCACTGATGTCGTTCGAAGAACTAACGACACAAGAATATCTAGGTTCAACGTAGACCGATTGAGAGTTCCCACAGTGCGCCAAGAACTAAGAGACCATCTCTCACGAGGAGTGGAAACAACCACTAGCTCACTGGCCGCCACAATCCAAGACCATTCGAGTGCTGTGAAAAATGTTTTCACATCAGGTACTGAAAGGATTGTCGGTCGATCACAGAGAAGCCATAGGGCGTGGCTTTCTGAACATACCTGGATAAGGATCAAGGAACGAAAACAAATAGGACCTCGAATTGCAGCAGCTCCAACAGCAGTGAGGATCGAGCTAGAGTCCCTATATCGCCTGAAGATGAGAGAAGTGCAGCGTAGCGTGAGAAGTGACAAGCGCAATTACATCAATGCGCTGGCCACGCAAGCAGAAGAAGCAGCAGCGAGATGCGACAGCAGAACCGTTTACAGAATCACCAAAGAGCTTATAGGTGGCCGAAGCTCTACTCAACACCCAGTGAAGGGCTTAGACGGTTCATTGCTAATATCGGATGAGGATCAACTGAAGAGATGGAAACAGCATTTTGCTTCGGTTCTAAACCGAGTATTCGCCAGCAATATGCACCCAAGTCAGACTGAAGTGCCCATAGAAAGAAATTCCCGAATTCGCACCACAACCCTCAGTAAGGAAGCGATTATTGCCGCAATCAAAGCACTGAAAACTAATAGGTAGGACTTGACGGCATACCTGCGGAGCTGTTTCTAGCTGCGGCAACGGCATCAGCTGAGTTACTGTTCCCACTTGTCGGGAAAACATGGGAAGCCGAGAGTTTTCCGGACGAGTTTAAGAAGCGAATGATCGTCAAGCTCCGCAAAAAAGGCAATCTAATGCAGTGCGAAAACTGGAGAGGTATCTGCGTGCTGCCTGCTGTGGCCAAGATAATAGCTAAAATCATCCTCGAACGAATCAAAGAACACCTCGAAGACACACTCGACGCCGAACAAACAGGTTTCTGCTCTGGATCCTCCTGTGTCGACCACATCAACACCTTGCGGATCATCATCGAGCAGTGTGTTGAGTACCGATCACCACTTCACCTGCTGTTCATTGATTTTGAAAAGGCGTTTGATAGTGTAAATCGGGAATTTATCTGGCGTGCCTTGCGCAGGCGATGCATTCCTGGTAAATTAATAGCAATTATCAAGGCTACATATGATGAGTTCACATGTCACGTCTTACACATATGAAGACTGTCTGCGGAATTCGAAGTCGGAATTCGATGGACTCTAACATCTAAACTCAAACACCTTGACTACGCCGACGATGTATGCCTTCTGTCTCACAGAATAATGGACCTTTACCAAATGACAACAAATGTGGAGAGGAAAGCAGACGTCGTTGGGCTGAAAATTAACTCGGCAAAAACAAAAATGATCAGCCTAAGACCAAACTCATCAACTCATATATGTATTGCTGGACAGACGGTTGAGAGAGTAGAGAGTTTCCAATACCTTAGGAGTATTGTTTCAACCGATGGCGGAACCGAACAGGATATAGCCAACCGCATAGGGATGCTATCCACAGTTTGGCGAAGTAATGCAATTCGCTTAAACACCAAGCTACGACGGTTCCGTTCCAACGTTGAATCCGTGGTACTACATATATGGATGTGGTACCTGGAGGGTGATCACCACTATCACGAGAAAACTGCAAACGTTTGTTAATAGGTGCCTACGCTACATCTAAAGGATATTCTGGCTAAGCCGTATCTCTAACGAACAGCTTTATCAGAGAACGAACCATGAACATATAGGCACAACCATACGACGACGAAAATGGCAGTGGATTGGTCACACTCTCCGAAAGGGTGACAGGTCCAAAGCTAACCAAGCAATGCAATGGAACCCGCTTACTCAGGACGGCAGGATGCGCGGCGATCCTAGGAGTACGTGGCGCAGAACAGTTGAGAGCTGAGGCACATTTAAAGAAACCGCACTCGATGGTGCGTAGGCATAGTAGAGGCCCTAGGACCCACAAGGGGATACATGAACTAATGAACACTGCGCTCCACAACGGTAATAACTTCTTCTGTTCGCACTGTTTGTCGTCGTTGGGGATGCGTATTATCCACTAGACTCTAGAATTTACGTGTTGCGAAAACGATTCATCGTGTTCCGAATAACTTGCTCAGATGGACGATTATGTCGACCGTAAAATGGACGTAGCGCACGATAAGTTTGGCGAACCGACCCATGGTTTTCAAAATAAGTTTGCACAATTTGCACTGGCTTTAACCTATTTATCGTAAAATGGCAAAACATACTAACCAGAAATCAACTTTCAACTGTCAAATTGACAATCTGTAGCAACATAGATTGTTGCCAAAAAAAAAACACATTACGAAAATACAAACAAAAATCGATTTTTTGAAAACTCTAACTGCGTATAACCCCTTTAGTCGTCTGTTACAACAGGTAGTGTAACTAGATAGTGTATTCTCTAGGCCATTGCCTCACGGCTATTTGATCTGCGTATTTCTAGTCAGACTACGAATAACTTGAACCAAGAAAAAATGCTGAAAAAAGCCAAACAACATTTTAAATTAAAAATTAAAATCTGGAAAACCACTAATTTACTTGGTTCAAACAATAACACCCAATTAAGCTTAATTAGAAGGATTCTCTTTTTTTCATGAATTCGAAAAGTGAAATAATTTTAATGAATTGTTTTATGAATATCCCTTAATATTGAAATTATTTCAACAGTTGTAAAATTGTAATCCTTTAAATCTGTTTCCTGTGTTGATTATCGGCTTAATCATATGAAAATCTTTAAACCTGTTAAATCAAAAACTATAAAAAAAAAGGAAAATCAATTTTTTCCATCAATTTAATTACTCGTATCATCCAATTCACTTGACAAATACCCCCTCAACAGGTCAAATTTATTTTTTTATTTTTTTTATTTTTTTTATTTCCCAGGAGATAAACAAACTAGCAAAAATTGAGGAAAAAACATTAAATTATAATAAATGCTTTCATTGACAAATACATCACATTCCCACTTCGTTTAAAATTTTAATTGATCCCTACATACTCGTACATGTATTTGCAGGATAGTCAACATTCTCATATTTCACACTTTTTGACAGTACAGCAAATATTTTCGTACAAAAAAATAAAAATCAATATACACAAGCGTGTGTATCTCAAAGCGAAAAAACGTAATTTCCTGAATAAGCTACACCGGATCCAGATTAATGGAATAACTTTTCACATCCGGGCATACCACTACAATCCGCACATATTTGCAGCCTACTCCTCCCACATGGCATTTGTCCAACTGAAAAATGTTCAGACCACATGAGAGGAGTCTAAAAAAGTAATCACCACCATCACCTTACTGTCCATGCGTCAGGGCCCATTCTCTTAATTCTATCTGCCACCGCTAACCGCTGTAAGCCATCAGTAGCCACATCAAAATAAATATCCGGTGATTCGTTTGAATACGAATATCCTTGCAAAAATGGATAACCATCATAGGCATAGAGTACTCGTACACACGAACCATAAATTTACGACGAATACAAAGGAGGCTGTGCGTAGTAAAATGGTTTCAGTTGACAAAGGACATGGGAGAGCAAAAATGACAGTCCCACTTGCAATCCATGTCACACATACCACACTCTGCTACACAATGCCACTGGCTGTCATGGCCGTGATGACAGAAAACAAATGAAATGCCAGCTAGCAGGAAGCCACAGCCACATGATTATTTTGCCCAATTCGCAAATAATTTCCGGATTCCCGACCGGCCAGTTTATTTGAAATATGCAGGTGACTCTGCTCACCATCAATGAGTTCAGTCGCACGCCCTTACATATTTGCGGTCTTACGTGACAATCAAATAAAGTATCTGCGGATACAGGTATGCGTGACGTATTTGCAGAAACAAATCACCAGGTGATGAGTTCATTTAGATTTGGCTGCCGGGCGGCGTCACCAAATTCAGCAGAAGCAATGACAAGTCGATGATTAAAAACAGACCATTGGTCAGACCGTCCTTCTGATTCGGTTTTCCGAATCTAGTGACCACAAACGTAAATTAAAATTCACCACGCGCCATGTGGTTTGACCATGAAATTGTGCGGTCGGACAATTTTTAATTTCACTGTCGGCATTCGACGGCTTTGGTTATCACGGAACATTCCGAAGGGCCCATTCACATACCTAGGTGTGTCAATTTAGCACTTCATTGACTCACCCTGTGTAAAGAAAGAACAACCGACTACCAGGTCCGATTATGGCATTTCCAACTGACTATGCACTGACACCCTCGGGATTGCTATATTACAGTATGGTCTAAACAGGCCCGCACTTGTTGTCATTTTGTGTAGAGAGATAAATCCCAGGGTTTTTGTTGGCTTGCTAACGTCCATTAAGTTTGAAAACTTGCTTGTCGAACGTACACAGGATCTACAGTGCTAACATTGGTGATTGTTTACAATAATGATTCGGGAATTCAGAGTGGATATTACAACAACCACTCAGGACTTGTTTTTAACTTCTCAGGCTGATTAGTAAGTATTCGATGTGCTCCCCTATTTACGCTCGGCGGATCACTATGCAAAGAAAAGATTGCACAGAGAAACGTATGGCAATACGAGAAAGCGAATTGTAGCAGACAAACAACTTCTATAGGAAACTAAACTGGTCGGTACATTTCCTCAAACCCTATTCTTTTTAAAAAGGACTGATCCTCTCTAAAGAGGCTGTCAGGGCTAAAGTTATGTTCGGTCTTACATGGCCAACCCGAGAGAGTTAAACTGGAATGACTGCGATGTCTTACTTAAACAGGCAATCAAAAAATATGTAACAAAAGAATTCTACACTGTTCGAAAGTTAGTAAAAGTTATTGGTCGCCTCTTAAAAATATTTAATCTCTGCATTACCGTCCATCCCAACGTTAACTTACAATTGCATTAAACCTGTGGACTTACTGAACACTTCGCAGCCAACTCAATGCCTCTAGAATCTGTAGTATCTCTGCCTAGAACGCGTCGTTTAGCAAGTAGCTTGCTACCTCAATGATCTCAATATTCTCGAACCCGCTGGTCCATATTACCATATCCTACCCGTGTTCTTCCAAGCTAGCAGAACCACTGCGTAGTCTATTTACACTCCAAGACTCTTTTTGAGAGGACGAAAAGAACATATGTAGAGCCCGTTCCTTAGAGTGGCGAATCTTCTTATCTCTCGTCCTAATGCCCGGCAGCATATCCATTGATTGCCTGATGGCATGTGGCGTCGAAAAACGAAACCACGGGAAGCAAGATATATAGCGGCATTTGATATTGTATTTCAAAGTCACTTGACAGAGTTTGGCATCAGGATCTTTTGTCGAGAATGTGTGCATTTGGGATTTACGAATTCATTCTTCAATAGATTCGAAATTACTTTTTGGAAACTTAAATTCACAAAGTAAATGCTGGTGTACAGCAGGGCTCCGTTCTGTCACCAACGCTTTTCAAATTTTCATTGATGATCTCTCGTTTACTACTTCTCATTCAGTGTATTCCCTTGCCAATGACAGTAGACTTTGGTTTTCGTATTCGTTTACGGACTCACGCCCCTGCTCTTCGCATAAGCATAACTAATTGGAGAACCATCAACAGAGTGGAACTCAATGATGCCGAGACGCAATGCTGTCCGCTGACGTTAAAGCGATTATCCATGAGTGGCACTTGTATCCCCGAAAATGACAATGACAACTTACTTTGGAGTGACTACATATTTGATGTCAGCAAAAAAGCTGCGAAATAACCAAGTTTTTTTTAAATTCGCTAACATAAGCCTAATTGCGGCCATGCCCCTACGGAAGACAAGAACGACGCAACCAAAGAATGCCTCTACGAGCTCCTCGACAAAACAGACATATGCGCAATGTCCGAAGTATGACGTTAAAATCGCACTAGGCGAGCATAGTAAAGGAGGACATCTTTGGTAGAACAGTTGGTAAGCATAGTCTAAACGCCACCACGTCTGGTAGCGAATTTAGTCTTATTGATTTTGCAGCGGGACGAAATAATACTACTCCTAGCCAGCACACGGTTTTCTCTTCACAATATTCACAAGGGCACAAGAGGTTCGCTGGATCATTAAACGCTAAATCAAATCGATCATTTTGCGATAGACGTAAGGCATACCCCAGTATTCTGGACGTTCGAATGTTACGGGCAGCCATCCGCTGCATCGCGGATTTCCCTAACGTCACAACAAAAAAGAACTACTATGACAACATACATATAAGAAAAGCTGCAATTGGAAAAAATTGCCAGAATCTTCGTCGAACACGTACTCTGAAATCTCCTATGATGCCAGCATCAAGTACCAAAGACCAGTGGCAACGCTGCTAATGTGCCATCAGAGACGCCGCAATTGATGTGCTGGGCTCCACCTGACCATCGCCAAGAAATCTCTGCTTTGATGAAGGATGGCAGCAAATACGAGTACATGCAGCTAAACAAGAAGCCTCCAAACAGCGCTGCAACGAAAGACGAGAGTCGATCATGAGGTCTGCAAGCAGAAAAGAGGACAAGAACATTGGCACCTCCAGAAGAAGAAAAAAGGGCACGAGAAGCGCGCGATCGAAGATATTGAAAAGTTGTACAACACGAATAAGGTATCAGCAGGTGAAAGGAACGTGCCAAAGCAAGCAGACCCGTAGAGATGAAGAAGGAAAGCTTTTAGTAGTCACAGTAGAATCTCAGAATCGTTTGCCTGATCCACAAAAAAGGAGACCTCCTCAACTGCACCAACTATAGAGGTATACATCAGTCTCCTCAATATCAGATACAAGATCTTATCTGTCATATTGTGTGAATTTCTGAAATTCCTGGCAAACAACTTGATTGGTCTCTATCAGTGCGATTTCAGACCAGAAAATTCACAATCAACCCAATCTTCACAATCTGACAGATCCTGGAAAAAAACTCAAGAAGTTCAAATCGATACCCACCATCTTTTCATCAATTTTAAGGCCGCATATCCCTTCCAAACTCACCCTTCTATGCAGAATGACGATTGAGAACACTCGCTGTTCTGTCAAGGTCGGTAACGACTTAACCGAGACTTTTGATGTCAAAAAAGGTTTTAGACACGGAGACGCGCTGTCATGTGACTTATTTAACATCATAACTGAAAGAATTCCACGGAACAATCGAGGCACACTCTTTAAAAATTTGTCAACTACTGGCATACGCCGATGATATTGACATTATTGTGAGAACTCAGCGGCAAATGATGGTAAAACCAGGTATGTGATGTCAACAAGAAGGGATACACAACAGCGACGAATTTTACAAAACGTCACAGTCGACAGCTATAATTTCGGAGTAATAAGCGACTTTGTCTACTTCGGCTCTGGTATAAATTCTGCCAACAACACCTCAGCAGAAATAAAATGAAGAATCACTCTTGCCAATCGCTGTTTCATTGAGCTCAGAAGGCAATTAAGTAGTAAGGCCCTATCCCGAGAAACTAAGGAAACTCTATAAAAGACCTTGATCATCCCAGTCCTACTTTATGGAGCTAAAGCATGGACTCTATCGAAAGCGGATGAAGATATCCTCAGTCGTCTCGAGAGAAAAATCGTTCGAAAAATATATGGTTTCGTTTGTGTTGACTGGATTTTGGGGGAGAAGATTCAACGACGAAACTATAAGAGCTATATAGCGACATCGACCTAGTCAGAAAACTGCGCATCAGTCGCGAATAGACCGCAGAGTCCTCGAATCTAACCCGAAGATACAACGCAGTAGAGGAAGACCTCAGCTTAGGTGGTGTGCACAAGTAAATGGGGACTTTAACCGACTTGGCATGCGCAACTGAAGTCATTTAGCTAAAGACTGGACTAACTGAGCGGCTTTTTAGTGGAGGCCCATGTTCACCCCGAATTGTAGCACAACCTAAGTAAGCCAACGAAATTGCTAGTAGCAGTCCGCTCCTTAAAATCATCGGCTGTAACATTAATCTCGTTATTAACGTTGGGATGTAATCTGATATATTTCTATTCTTTGCTAAGCCATTCAACTCGCTTATGAAATGGCCTTTCGAGCTCATGATTTCCTACTCATTATAACCTGCTAACATTCAAAACCAACGAACATCTTTCTTTCCTCCCTAATGTTTGTGAAAACCTTTTAAGGGTAAAAAATATCCCTTTAGTGCGCACCAATAACCGAGCCCGGTTATTACCAAGCCGTACGCAACATAGAAAAGCCTGAACAAACGAAGCTTTCCTCAACTTGGCGGTAAATAAGCGCAGTGGAAACGTATCCCATTATACGTGTAGGTACCCGTACCACGCCATCAAATGGGCCAATGGTATCAAAACAACCTATTGACCAGGATACACTTTTGAGATGGCATAGTTGCAGTTGGGCGGTTATTCAGTCACTGGTCTTGTCTAACAGGGCTCATATTTACATATATTACTCACGAAATTGATCAATTACATTTTGAATGCAAATGTGATCAGTACGGGACTATAAGGACCACACACTAAAGCGAATGTAAGTTTACGCAAGCTTAACCAGAAGCTATATACTCGTACATATGAGACCACCAGAGTTAGGAGTTCCTACACTATGGTTCCAGCCCAACTTGTTAAGCTAGTCCATCTTGGGAAGCGTTATGGTGGCTATAGGCAAAACCTGAACCTCAGACTTCCCAGTTGGCTCAAATAATGTAGAAAATACAAAGCACAATAACTCTTATATCAGCCTCAACCCAATGTGAGAATTTATAACTTCGAATAGGTACTAAAGGTTGGTGGAGTTTGTAAACGTAAAACATGCATAACATCTGGTACCAATAATAGTGCCATCAGTGACATACGAAAAGGTTATTCCTCGAAAAGGAATTGACGATTGAGTAGAAAATTCGGGCTGCAGGTGTCAAATTACCAACAAAATCTTCATAAGAGTATTATGCGTGTGTCACCAGTGTCAATAGTAAAGGACTAAAGCATGTGGGTAATCGATTTGCCAACCATTGCTACGACGTTAGCACCAACACCAGAGCCTACAAGGAAGAATAGCTCCAGCCAAGAGGTGTTATTTAATGATGAGTAGGTTCAGAGTTAGTAACAGAGTTAGTACCAGTAACAGAGTTCTCTCTCGATAACCTGTCCCTTTGACACTGCATCATGAACGATGACGAACAATGATGGGGGGGATATTGGGAGCATTCAAGAACAACCGCGTCTACATCCACGTGAAGGGCTCATACCGTATTGATTGAAACACAAGCTGAATGACTGAGCTGCACGTGGATATCGACATGGTTAAGCAATAAGGACATACGAATCTGCGCGGGACCGGTCATGTTGAGAGAATGGACACAGCATTTGTGGTGACATGTACTGTACGCCGGAACATTCAGAAAACCAAGAGGTGGTTTCGTTGTGTCAGAGTTCAAACAATTTGTAGGCAGGATTTGCTTACTGTAGTTGTTAGCTGTTTCTAAAATGAACAAATGAAGCTGAGATAAGCCTACGAGTATTACACTGTAAGCTTATTTGTTTTAGATTTCATTGTGAGCCCAATATGACAGGCAGTAATTTCATTAGTTTCGCCAACAAATCAACGACCTTTGTTTTACTCTGAGAAGTCCATTGGAAATCTGCTTAAGTCCGACATAGGGCAAATGTCAACACTAGCAGCGCGGATAAGTATAATATGTAGTAAACCGGGCAGTCATAGAGTACTGACAGGCAGCTCTCAGAATATAGTAAAACAGATCAAAATAAAGCTTTTCGCATCAGCAGAAACCTTAAACAGCCTCGAATATTAAAGCGACGGTGACGAGTAGAAATCTCAATTGTCATCGGAGGTACAAAATTGACTGAAATTAGGATCCCGAAGTGAGTCAATGACCACTTTAATCTCCTCGTAAACGTGAGTACAAGACTGTAGAAGGCCACCGGGTTTTTGTGAAAGAAGTTATCGCAATCTCTGGTTAGATCTGCCGATAAATGCCAGAGAAACCACACTTTATGAACGTGACCAGATTCTTGGATCTGATATTGGTGATATTTTGTGAAAAAAAAAGAAGGACAGCATAGTATAAGATGGGATAATTGAATTTCTTACCTGCATACACGAGCCTCAAACGAAACAGTAAGACCAGCAATGCTACCACCATAGCTTCTCCTCTTGATGATAATTAGCGATGTTACCAGCGTTGCGCTGTCGAACCGAAACAGATGAATGCTAACCGTATCTGCGTGCTTCAGCAGAGTAGGACTAAAGGCAAATTCGTCTGAGAGCGAAACATATGGTACAACATTTTTGGTCAGATGGGCGAAAAAGCTGGAATTGTTCCTATTCTAGGAAGAATCGGTAAATAATGCCAGACATTGTTTGGAAACCCCATATTCGAAAGACTATCACCACACTATAAATTATGAGGATATCTCACGATTCACATGAGAACGGCTAGAGACGGATACTCATAACTCTAATAACTATACGGCGGACGAAGTATGCCACTCAATGGAAGATGCTTACTCCATCAAGTGGGCCTAGGTAATTGGTTGAGGACGAATCCAGGACATTTAGGATGATTTGGGTACACCTGAAGAGCGTTGCGGTGCTCACGCACTATGGGCGTCACAACATTCAACGTATACCATCACATATAAGTCCTGTGAATTGTATCTTTGTTTAGCTCTCTGCCTACTTCGTTAATCGAAGTCCTACGAAAGGTGGGATACCTCAGACCAATTCCTACACATGCACTCAAGTCTCAACGTGCCTCAACGTGCCTCAACGTTATCGACTCAGGATTAAATCGTGACCGTAGGCATTGAGTGATAAATGACTTTCTTTACCGAACTTTGCCACCATTAGAGCCGTTGTGTTGCCACAACTTAATATATGTTTAATGATACATGGTTCATCGATACCTCAAATACTGCCGTAACTATCAATTTTCTGAATCGAGTCACCTCCAGATAACCTCTTCTCTGAGTCGTAGTCATCACTTCAAGATTTCATCTCAAAAGAAGCAGCGTAATTCAGCTTTCTTCTCCTTTGGGACTTTTAATCTTTTCAAACACAATTTCGAATAGAATAGAATAGAAGGACATCTGTAACGTATCACAGAATATTTTGGGCGCTTCTTTAAACACAAATTTCAAATACACACCATAACTTGGCGGTTTATTCTCCACCAGTGACCTAAAGAACACAGAAAATATGACTCTGCCATCTTGTACTTTTGGCGCCAATAGTCCTGTTCTCGTTCAAACCAAAGCATCATCAAAAACTTGAAATTTAAAATTTGCGAAAACAAAATCTCGTCCTGGTTAAATTGGTTTACCAATCTAGGCCACTAAACAGAATCAACCGAAATCCTTTCCCCGAAAATTCTGCCAACCAAGCAGATTCCATCTAATGTGATTCTCTTTGGCTGTTTCCAACCCTCGTTCAGCCACTGTCATTATTTTGGCTTCCTAAAAACCAACAATCATTATTTTGAATGCCAAAAAGTTCATGCAGTTCCCAACCATCCCTTCGTTTTCAAAATGCATTGACCTAACTCTGCAAACATCAGCGTTCCCCCTAACGAATACCTAGGGGGTGGGCATCCCTCACATTTGGCATTGCACCGGGATGTCGGGGAAACCCACACTAAACTCTCAAACAAGCTTTTCGGATATCATGTTCCAGAAAACTGATGATTCCATTCGAATTGAGAACAAATAAAGCAATTATGGCAAGCTGAAGAGCGGGGGGAATGGATATAGGGTTGTTGGAACATAGGAACAGTGTACTTACCTCACATCTGGATGAGCATCGAGCATTGCCCGCATTAATGTTGTCCCAGATCTGGGCACACCTCCAATAAAAATTAATGGCATCTCTCTGTTGTAGGAGTAGACTTTTTGGTCTTCGCTCATCACGTACTTCTGAAAGAATGAATGGATGGAGAAAAATATTTAAAAAGTCCTGGTGCTAGTGGTAGTGGTAGAGCGTAAGGGTTAGGGGTTAAAGTGTTTTTTTTTTTTTCAGATGGAATATAGAACAAACAATCTGCAGATTGCATCCCGTACCCCTTAATCGAACGACAAAGACCGTAGAGCAAGGTCTGATAGTCATGTTTGGTTTGGAGCAATTGAAAGATAATATTTTTTTGTGTCGTCTTGCTGCTTCTATCTTCTCCTTTGATTCTCTGGTTGCCGAGGTTAAAGGGGTAAAAAGTTATTTAAGTGAAGTGGGACAGAAAAATGATTTTAAGTTGACAGGAGCTTGTGGCTTCTTTGGATAATGACTTTAGATAGGATAGAGCTCGATCGGGGACTGACAACGAGGTTGAGTGGATTTTTGTGTTTTCTCAAAGAAAGAAATTTTCTTTCGGAGTGGCTGGGCAATGGAAAGCAGTTGGAGAACGGTCTGAAACTATCTTAAGGGGTCGGAAGATATAAAGAAAAATATAAGGAAGTTCTATACTTATCCTAAGCAGATTTTAAGGGTTCCCAAGGTGAAGTAAAACCCAATAGATATGACGCAATTCACACAAGTGAAATATATGAAAGGATTACAGAAGAAAGTATCACATTGGTCCAACTCATTACTGTAGAAAATTCGCAATGCTTCCAGTTGTGTCGGGATGCATCAAAAGCAAGCCCGACCTGTACCTTTCTCTATGGATATTTAAAAACACAAAAAAAAAAAAACGATTTAACAACATAGCCGACTTCAACTCCAATTGACAATCTGTAGTTTGACAAATGAAACTTCCGACCGGGTGAAATTTTGATTCAAAGGGCCGGCTTAGATGAAATAGGATGAGACAATGTTGGCAAAAGATTTCCTAAATGCAATCAACTGCGACATCACCTATCCAATCAGTGGAAACCTCATTTGTCCTTCTCCGGCATACCAATCATTGAGGTCGTCGTCGAATTTTGCAGCATTTAGCCGGTATGCTAAGTAAACATGGTGGTGGAGAACTTTTCTTAAACCTTAAATACATCTTTCCAGTAGGCTTTTGCCAACTGTTTACGGCCCCAGGAATCGAGAAAAGCCAATGACACAATGATATGAACGTACAATGTTGGGTGTTTTGCAAACTCTATGTAACCGAATAAAAAGGAAAGACGCTACATAGCACGCTCTAAATGGTTAAAATAGGTCAAAAGATGGAGGAATGACGAACTTCATACTCGTATAGCATTTAGTATAATGAATGCTTTGGGGCGAAAAAGCAGCGCGATTCAGGCAATAAATTTTGAGGTTGAGGGATGTTATCGTCAACAAAGAAGCGGGAATATTTTGCCGCAAATTGCTTCTATGTCCTCTTGGACAAGTATGGGATCAATGCCCCTAGGGCAAAGCAAAGAACTTTCTTGATGACTTTAACGCTAAGTTAGGAAAGAGGAACATCCTTGATGGATCTCGAAAAATGTAGTTTACGACGTCTTCAGAACGGACCCAGGTTTATCGACTATTCGATCAGACCAGAGCCCTGAAAACGAAAAACTATGGTCCCAAATTGACAGCTTTGCCATCACTTCAGCTTCTCAACTCTGGACCTGAACATTATAAAGAGCCTAGAGCGCCACCAATACTGAAAGGAAGTCACTTGAAACCTCTCGATGATAGGCACAACGGATATATTCCCAGAAGCTCATCAGAGACGTCGCATATGCTGGGTTTTAGCCGACGACATTGCTGGTGTGACACACAATATGGATAAGCGCAGGCAGCAATCGCTATTCTAAAAGCAAGCTAGACAAGGGGAACAGAACCTTTTCCTAAAGAAAGTAAAGGAGCTACATGCTTCTGCAGAAATGAGGTTCGCATGTTTCACCAGGAGAAAAAAGAAAATACCACGAACATAAGGCTTGGTAAAAGCTTATCCGTGAATCCTTATCCGATGAGAACTGAGTAGCTGATGCACTGTAACGAGAATAAGTAACTTAATATGGATCCTGCTGGAACAGATAATGTATTTGTCGCGGTAACGATTTAGTAGGGAACATACTCCACCTGCAAAATATCTCAGCTGATAGTATAGCTGATGAATGAATCCCACTAAAGGGTCGCCCACTAGAAACAATACGCCACAAATTTGAGGAGTATTTTCACGTCTAATAAAATCAGTCTCTGAGCTGGTAGCAGTAGCCTGGACTTTTATTCCGCTCTTTCATACAACAAATTTAACCTTTGCACCTCGCAAGGAATTTCGAATTTCAGTTTAAACCTCTTCAGTTGCCATGAAAGGCGTATGAGGGGATCTGCCGGATGCAATCAAGCATAACCCTAGATTTTAAAACAAAAGCAAATGCGAGAGGAAAAACAAGTCTGGTAAAGAACTAGATTTCTAACATCCATATCTTTCCGAATGTTAATCACTCAAATAGTAGTATGCGATTACAGACCTCGCGATCTTGTTCAAAATTTGCTTACTTACTAATGGGAACTTAATTTCACGGAATGCCCGTACATCCATGGGAGCAAGGATATGCTTTACCACCGCCTGCTGCCTTGCTGAGTACCAAATCGGAACTGTGTTGCAGGCACCTTGGGCCTACCTCAACAAATCAAGCCTGGACTGAGATTCGTGGGGCTCTTGACTCCCATGTTATCGTGATTTAAGTCCTGGTATGGACCTACCGGTGGTCCTGCCGCACGGGACCTATGACCGTTAAGTTCAGAAAACCGTCGCGATAAAACCAGTAATTTAACCTGCCCCCGCTTTTTATTAGACAACATCATTGATGGAAGAAGCCTTGATAATTGGGTGGCCTACAGTCCGTGGTTAACCTGAGAACCTCTCACCAGCTGCCTCTAGTGCGACACTCCAAGTTGGTTGAGGTCGTCTTCCACTTCCGTGCCTCACCATAGATCTGGTCGTCATCTGCTGTGCCATTTCTCGCGGTTAGACTTGAATACCCCTTGTGCCGGAGCTGTTGCTTCCATTAGCCCAACATGGCCCAACCATCTCAAAAGTTGTACAGTCCATACAGTTCGTGGTTGAATCTCCTCCTTCATTCCCTGTCAATGCAAACAGGATCTAAAATCACACGCAGCATCTTTTTCTGTGGCCAAGTACTTAAGGATCTTGTATAATGCCAGTTTGGTCTTGCGAGAGAGGGCTCTATTACTCAATTGCCTCCTGAACCCAAAAAGACAGGGATTGGCAGGAGTAATTCTGCGTCTGATTTCTGCTCGCTGCATGCGGAACCAAGTTAGACGAAGCCTTTAGCTATTTTGAACATATAACTTCCAATGGGGACGTTCCTGCTAAGCCGTCGGTTCTTAAGCGTTCTTTTCTCGATGGTGGAATTCCCTGTAAGGTTTCAGACGCCCAACATAATACGGTAGAAAAGACCATATAGGCGTTAGGTAGGTAGGTAGGTAAAAGTGGCTGTTGAAAAGATCAACCCACGTGGATCTATGATCCTCTTAGTCATGGAACGAGTTTGAGCTTATGATGAAGCGTAGGAGACTGTTTACGTATATATTCTTTAGAACGTTTAGGTCATTGTAGAAGAAAGCTCCTAAGTGAAATTTTCTTCTCTGGGAGAAAGCTGGACATGTGCACAGTAGATGGAGGATTGTCTCCTTTTCCTTCTCGTCCAGGCAGCATCTACTGAAATTGTTTGTAAAAGCGCCAAGCCTTCCTGCATGCTTGCCTATAAGGCAGTATTCAGTGATGACACCTATGATGGCGTTTAGATGTTTCTTATTTAGAAGGATCAGACTCTTAGAGCAATTCAGTTCCAGCCTTGGCCAGATCTATTTGGTCGCTGGACATGTTGGTCTAACAGTCCTTATAAGGTCTGTTCTTTTATTAGCATCCAGCTTTAATAATGATTTGCATGAAGCGATTTGTATACTTATGTTATGCTACCCAGCAAAAGTGAAGGTTGAACTACTCTGCTATCTCCGTAAGAGATGATCGGCATTCAAGGGCGGTTTTGGAGTTTCATGAGACTGAATCCAGAGACTTGATAGCGGCCTGACTATCTGAAAAGATGCGGATATCGTTTGCAGATATCACGTTTTTCTTCACCCAGGCAGACCTTCTTTAATCGCCAAAATTTCCGCCTGGAACACGCTAGACTTGTTCCTCCATAGTTAACGCAGTGAAAAAGATCGCATTTCTTGAGAATTGGAGAAATGATGTTTCAATCATGCGTTCATCTGCATATTTTCCAGATGAACATGTTCCCAACCCAAGCTATGTAGGCAGTTCATCTGCGGAAGCAGTTCTATCAGACTTTATTTTCGACATTGCAACCTTAACGTCGTCTAGGTCAGGTGGACAGAATTCTCTGTCGCCTTCTTCCAAGGTGAATGTAACATTCTGCCTAACAGCTTAACAGTGAGACTGACTGCAGATGTGTGGGGCTGTGATGAGTATCAACTTTACTCGTATAAGCAAAACGCTCGAAATGCGGTTTGGAAAACTTTCTGTCTGGTAAAACAATTAAACATATACCCGAGGTTCTAGTCGATAGTAGGAACTCTTCGGAAAGCTTAAGCATACAGATTTGTGGATAGCATTAATGCAATCCTGCGACCAAATTCTGTCTTTTAGCAGCGGGCACCAGTAGAATTGTGGGGATATGCACGGCAATTGATCGGGAAACTGTCTTATAAGCTGGATTGGACCAATTGTTGCAGCGCAGCAACCAAGTTCATAGCCCAGTGCTTGCCTAACCTCAGTACTCATGCAGGCCAAAATGGGAAGTACTTGCTCAACCAGTGGCATAATACTGCCATATGCCATCATTAGGCTAACAACCCTATACGGAAGAGAAAAAAAAAATGCGACGATCCAGCTACTAGCCTCGGATAGTAACGAATTCAATGTTGACGACCCTGACAAACGATTAAAGGACAGCGGACCATTATCTTGTTGCAGCCAAGATACGGATGCGAACCATGGTGAGGAAGTTTAACATCGAACGGCTACCGTCGCGAGAGACCGCCTGGGCTTTTTTAATCGAATTTTCGATGCCTCAAACGTAGAAGCTCAGTGACATCATGAACTTACCTCTTAAATTTGGGTCGATGAAAGAATGCCCCACTAATGGAACATCAGTATTGTTTGTGCGATCCTACAGAAGGGAGATCCCTTCCTCAACATTGCATATTGCACATAAAATCTTGACTGACGTATTATGTGAACGCCGAATACCCTTTGTCAGCATTCTGACCAGCCCTTATCAGTGTAGATGTAGGTGAGAATATTCTGTCACATTACCGCAGATCTTGGAAATACGCCAAGAGTACTAAATCGATAGAAAGCACCATTTCATTGATATTTCAAAGCCGCATATGATAGCATCTATGAACGAAGACGAACTATACAGAGACATGCTAAGTTTGGCGGATAAAGAGCTCTCTTGGGGGCTTCGAGGGAAAAGTTGTTCGGGTAATTTTAGGTTCCGTTTGCATCAGTGCAGACATTGAACCAATCGCTAGGTCACATTGAACCCATGGATACCAGCCCGGAAAGTTTTCGAGTCGACTCCAAAGGGACAACGCAATAGAGGTTTACCTTATCTTGGGTGACGCACACAAGTGGAAGGTACCTTAGCCAACTTCGTGGTTTCAGTATTCCATACCAAAATGATCTGAATCTCTTTTCAGCTGTGTGCGACACGTAATGTCGGCTTGTCCTTTCATGCGTTATTCCTGTGGGATTGACTCAAAGACCGGAATGTTAGTATTTATATGCTCCACGTGTCGTTACCATTTGATGGAAATTTTCCTAACCAAGTTTGTGTTACTATCTGGCCAGCAAATTACGCTCAGTGCATTAACGTTAAACCTTCTCATTCAAATTCTGCGCATATGTAGAACCATTTCGGTTTTTTACGAGTATGAGTAACTTTATAAATAAGACCGATCGATTCTGTAGAAGGCATTAAGAATACCGATACCTCTGTACTGTAGCCGGCTCAGTTCAGAAAATCTTAACTTCTTATGGTTCATCTGGGTCCATTTCCTGCACCGCATACTGTCACCATTACTTCGAGGAACTCAACCCGAAGATAAAGCGAGTAAAATGTTCCTTCGTACCACAACAAGAAAATGTGTCAGTAAAGTACCCACTTTCCATTACATCCTGTCGCCATACATAATTCATTCTTCGTGTGTGCGGTTTGTCTTGAAACTTAAAAGATGAATGTTTCAAACTCAGGGGTGAAATCCAGAGACACAGAAGAAGAAAGGGGAAGAGTTCACCTAAAGGCAAACGCCAGGTCACTAGAAATGTTACTTACACCTAAGTTTACCCAAGTAAATTTCCACCAAAGGACATTGTTCCGCATCGCCTGCCCATAACACGAATACACACACACACACATAGCAAAGTTACTTTCTGAAGTGTTACAAGTCCTGGCGGATAGGACATTCCTCTGAACTCTTATAGTTTAGGAACAACAAAAAAAAAAAACGAAACAAATTAAGTGATCAAAGAAAGAGTTCTTCTCTCAAGTGGGTTCGGACAGTGGAAAAGTTTTAGGACTTACCTTGCCCTAATCATTTGTCAGGTATTGGCAATCACTGTAATTGTTCGAAAGGATTTTTTCCTTCTCCCAAGTGCTAATGTGTCTGGACGAAGGTGTCAGTTTTAGAGACCAAACTTTGGAGTGAGCAAGATTTGATTAAGAAATTAATGAAATTCTAAGCAAGGTTTGGGGCACAGACCACCCACGATTCTGGAGGTAAAATATTCGTATCTAGGTTCATATCGTAGTTCGATTCGCTTTAGTTTGGATTTTGGATGGGCTGCGAGAAAAGAAAAGTTTTCCCATTCACTTGGGATTATGGTTGTTGTGGTAAACAAATGTGACATTCGACGGCGGTATGGGATGGGGTTGGCTAACACGAGCATAAAATGAGGGACGACAAAAGGAAATCGAAATGAAAATTGACCTAGATTGGGAAGGAAGGAAGGAAGCAATAACCATAACAAGAGAAGTGTTATTGGAGATAAAACTCTGACGAATAAAATGTTATATCCTTGTCGATTTGGTGGTGTGGTTTGGTTTCTGGGATAGTCATTAAGTCGCCTAACTGATTGTGATTGTACAAATGCTATAGGGGGATAAGAAAAAGAACAACAGTGAATCATCTGGTTGTTGAGGTTGCCTAATGTTTAAAGGGCGGGAAAGAAGCATAACATTTCGTTTAGGACTTACCGGTTTGAATTTTATAGCACGCGAATTCCGGATGACAATTCGCGTATTGTGAAAAAAAATTTGGAGAAACCAAGACGTGTTTGATTCGGATGTTCACTTATGCCATAAAATGTCCTTTTAGGATAATAAGCAGCCGTTTTGTGAGCTCTTAACACGGTTTGATGTATTTCGAAATGGTTATGCTCATGCTTAGTAGGCAAAAATCTTTTTAACGTTTTAACGGGGGATCAAGACGAAAACGCGGACGTAGGGGATAAGAGGTTACCTCGTTGTTAGTTTAGGTTCGGGAATTTTCAAACTGAGCAAATTATAGTAACATAATGGGGTTCACTTTCGGGTAAATTGAAGTCCAGAGATTAGGTAGATGTGTGTCATGTAAATGAGTATGTGCTCACAAAAAAAATTGGCCCTTGGATTATTTCGGTGACCTTGCTATTTCTGAAGAAGGCAGCAAATGGCTTAGACCATTGTGATAACAGTAGGCTCGATAGATGCAATTCCATGTTAATACCAGTTGCACAGTTTTCAATTGTGATACCAGAAACAACATCGAAACAGACTTGTAACCAATTGGGACTACGGCTTTGTGGATGACACTTATTTGGATGGGAGACTTAGCCAAAGAGTACTAACTTTTCCGCGAAAGCATCATAATAATCCGCATAAACGCCAAGCTCGAGCTTATATGCTTGATTTGCGTTCGTCCCACTACGGCGATAAGGATAACAGCATCAAAGATGAATGCTATAACCTCCTAGACCGAATATACGTTCAGTGCCCCAGATATGACACCAAAATTGTGCAAGGAAATCGTAATCAGGTAACACAGTCTGTATAACACCACATCCAACAATGGCTTCAGGTTTATAGAATCTGAAATGGGGCATAATCTCTTAGTAGCCGGTAGAGTCAAAGTTGGTTCTGAGAATATGAAAAGACTACTTGGGCAGAGTGTGTAAACGACGACGACGGTTAAGGTACAGCTGTCCGGTATCGTCCATTCGCCCTGGGCAAAGCGGGAAGAGAATTCCGCCCTCCTTATCAAGACAAAGTAAAGGCAGCAGTATCCAAACTCAAATCTAATAAAGCTCCTGGCGCAGGCGAACTGGCTAATGTGCTATTTATCAGCTGGAGAAGACCTGGTTGGGTACATGCACCAGCTCATCTGTTAGATATGACTAGGGGAAAGCATGCCTGAAGCTTGGAATTTCAGTATTCTTTGTCCCTTCGAAACTTTTTTGACTGCGTCAACTATAAAGGAATAAGTGTCTTCTAAACATCGCTCTTTTTTTCTTGTTTTCTGTCTCCGCCACAGGATGTGTAATTTTCATCGATACCAGCACCAGCATGCACGATTCGCTAGCCTGATTGTTCGATTCCAGGAATACGGCTAAACCCCATATACGAGTACTACGCACTTCAATCACTCTCCCCGCGGAACTGCCGTTATGTATTATTTCGCGGGGCTGGTAAGCAAATCAAGCTATTCGTGTTGTGCCACATGCTTCTGAGGTTTCTTCAGTTTCTGAGGCTGTTCTGCTGTTGCTTTTCTTAGCCTTTCTATTCTCCGTAGCTCATTTTGTGGAATTGTTATAAAAATACATATTTCCGTCCAATACCAACATGATAGAGGATTACCGACGGACTGGGCAGAGTAGTTTTCCATGCCCTGAAGCGCGGGCAGTAAAATACCTCGAAATACTCTTTATCTTCGTCTTCATTTGGACGTCCGTGGCGAGATGGTGAGCTGTCGTGCCTAAAACTTACGATAATCACCGTTGCCAGAAAGGAGCTGCATAAGATTGTATTGTCTCTAAAGAAAACGGTCGTTTATCAGTGGCACGAGCGGTTCAAAAGTGGTCGTGAGTCAATCGAAGATGATGAACGCAGTGGGAGACCATCGACATCGAAAACCGACGAAAACATTGATGAAGTAAAAGAAATGTTGGTCAATAACCGCAAATTATCAGAGAAATAGCGGATGACTTGAACATTGCCTATGGATCCGTCCAAGACATTTTGGTTAATGATTTGGGCTTCCGTCGTGTAGCAGCAAAGTTGGTGCCAAAAGACCTCAATTTCATGCAAAAAAGAGACCGTGTTGACGTCGCAAAAGAGATGATTTGCGATTTGCGAGGCTGAATCCGATCCCACATTCATCAAAAGGGTCATTACTGGAGACGGGACGTGGGTTTATGAGTACGACACGCAATCCAGACATCAGGCAAGTGAATGGCGTTCACCAAATTAGCCGAGACCAAAAAAACCACGTGGTTTTCAGTCAAAAAACAAGGCAATGCTCACGGTTTTCATGGATTACAACGGTGTAGTGCCAGAAGGCCAGACAGTAAACAAAGAGTATTATTTTCGAGAATAGTGGGCAGAAAGCTGGTGGATTTTGCACCATGATAACGCACCGTCGCACAGTGCCATCATTATTCGTAATTTTTTGACGAAAAATGCAACAAATACCATCCAACAGCCACCGAATTCACCTGATTTGGCTCCCTGTGTCTTCTTTCTGTTCAATCGAGTTAAAAAACCACTACGGGGAACGCGTTTCAGCAGCTGAGAGGAAGTAATGGAAAAATCGCAGGAAGCACTGATGGACATACCGAAAACCGAATATAAAAAATGTTTCGAGGATTGGATCAAGCGCTGGCATAAGTGTGTTGCAGTCGATGGGGATAACTCTGAATGGGACAATATAGATTTAGATGAATAAACCTGTATTTCCAATTTTCTGGAAACATTCCGGGAACTTTTTGGCTCGTTTGGTCTCCGTCGCTTTCAGGGCCTGAATGGGAACAGAACTGATGTGACAACACTGGAGAGCAGTATCCATTTTACGTATCCAGCTTCACCAATGTTAGACAGTATGGGCGAGGAAGCTACCTGCATTTGCGATGTTTTTTTGGTTAAATAGTCCATGTGTGTTGTCCAGCATTACTCCTAGATATTTAACCGATTCTTTGGAGCTAATTATTTGGTTCTCAACCTCAAGTTGACAAATTCGTTATGAGGACAGCTTCTGTTTTATGGTAGGCTTCTTCTAGGCTGGCGGCTGCTAGCCAAATGCTAATCCGGACAATTGCTTCGTTCGTAGTGGATTCAACTGTACGAATCTGTTTACCTACTATCACGATGGCAAGGACATCGGCTAATCCAATTACCGCCATCCCCCCGGCAACGCCAATCGTAGGACTCCATCGTACATGACATACCAGAATAAGGGCTCTAATACCGCTCCCTGTGGTACACCGGCAGAGACTTTGTAGCACCTTCATATGTATTATATCTCTTACACCTCAACTTGCTGTTGTTGAAATATTGTAGCTCGTCACTATACGCAGCAAGTACGAGTAATATGGTGTATCCATCCTGGACTAATGCTCGACCAGTTCTCCGAGTTAAAAGCATATTTAACGTCCAGCGTTACCTTTGTGCAGTAGAGCCATCTTTCCCCTTCGATGTCGCCTTTTTGCGATATCAACTACTGCTCTTATGGCATCAGCACTAGATCGTATTTTTCTAAAGCCAAATTCAAATTGGGAGTCTCCGAGGGCTCCTTTTTCACCTGCCACTACGAGTAATCTATTGTAGATTATGGTATCTTCTCGAGGATCTTCAAATAGTGTCCAAAACGCATATTGGGCGATAGGACGATGGTGCTCCTAGAGCCTTCTTTCCTTTAGTAGCAGGACCAAATTTTGCATTTTCCACTTTTCCTTTTTCCACGTTACTCCTTCGAGGCACTTCTGCATCCTCATCATAAACAGATCTGGTCTCTTTTTTATAGCCGGTTTTATTGTTTTGTTCGGGATGCCGTCGGGCGCTTTGCTGTCGCCTGTCTTGTTGCATGCCTGGGGCAGTTCCTCCTAGGTAATTAGTGGAATGTCCACTGCACTGACTTCTCTAACGATATTATACATAGTAGCTGGTATTAGGGGGAAAAGATGCTCTGCTGTGGATTTCAGCGTTATTGGACATGTATTCTCCAGCCCTTCAGTTTGGTCATTACACAAGTCTGTATGCTGAACCCCAAGGGTTAATGAAGGCCTCCTCACAGTGGCGTTTAAAGCACGCGGTTTTGCTCTCCATGATGGCACTATTTAAATTGCCTATAAGATCTTTTCTGCCGTCTTATGTGAGTGTCTGAGACCATTCATGAATAATCTGGTTGGCCCATAAGGGTGCGGTTCCATGGCCACGAAAGTCCGCCATCGACAGATCAACACTCACTCACTTGACGATCGCCATGTCAAGTTTTGACATCCCTACAAAACTTGTCAAGTTATACCGGAATAAATAAAGAATTATCGCTATACCAAAGTCGGTAATGAATTAACCTTTAATGTCAAGAAAAGCGTTAGACAAGGCGACACGCAGTCACGTGACTGTTTCAACATCGCCCTATAGTTCGAAACTCACTGGCCAACAAAATAGGCACAAAAAATCACATCGATGTGATTAGACGAACACAGCGAGTCGTTATCGAAGCTTTCGTGAGTATCGAGGACAAAGCGGCCAAAATGGAACTGAAGGTAAACGAGGGTAAAGTAAAGTAAATACGAGTACATGCCGTCAGCAGACACCATTGGCAGTTATAACTTCAAGGTAGTTAAGGATTTCATCTACCTTGGCTCCGCAGTTACAAACAGCACCGACATCAGCGGAGAAATCAGACGACGAATTACCCTTTCCAATCGCTGATTAGTTGAACTAGGGGCAATTGAGTAACAGAGCCCTCTCTCGTCAGACCAAACTAGCTTTTTACTAGATCGCGGTCCTGCCGTATGGCGCAGAGGCTTGGACCTTGTCGAAAGCCGATGAATAAGCACTTGGCCGTTTAGAGTGAAGATACTGCGTATGATATTTGGTGCGGGTTTGTAATAGAGGAGGAGGCAAGGCACTATAGGAGCTTTAGCCAGACGTCAACAGATCCAGCGTCTGAAATGATTGGACCATGTTGAGCAAAGGGACGCCACAGCTCAGGTCTGAAAAGCATTCGAGTTTAACCGCAAGGCGCCAGCAAGTGGACCCAACTTAGGGCGCGGCACTGGAAGCAGATGGCGAGAGATCGTTGTAGCAGTAGTGGCTTGTTGGATGAGGCCCAGGTTCGCCCTGGACTGTAGCACCACCCAAGTAAGCAAATATGTAAGTAAGCAAATAAATAAGAATAAGAGAAAAGAAATGTTGTGAATGGGACTTTAATGAGCCAATGGCAGTTCTCACGTGCCTGAAGATCCTAAACGTCTGCCTTCTTTTTCCAAGGGGTCCCGAGGGGATTATCCTGGACAAAATATACGAGCAGTGCCTTAGGCACGACTTTCAAACACAAACCTGTTGGAAAATGTAGCCTGCACGAACACATTGCCGTGGGTAGTACACCTTTACTGCATTTCAATATATAAAAGAGGACGTAGAGGACTCCCGAGCGTTCAAATGCCAACCAGATCGATCTAATTGCGATCAACAAAACTCACTTTTTCATTATAATGGATGTTCAAACGTCCTGAAGAAGGAACATTGATTTTGACCACTGACTTCTTTATTTTCAGTCCTTACAGATCGAAGTTAGCTATTTGTAAAAAGTCGAAACATTCGATGAAACTAGCAGGTTGGGCACAGTCCTCAAGAAGTGGAACTCTGTCTGAAAACTCTCAGAGGATAAGTTGAGACTTACACTGAGTCGAAACCAGAGAATCTGTCTCACTGCCATTTTTACCAGATTTCAAAGAATGATCTGTCTTGGCTCTTCCAATTGATAACCCACCACTCTCAAAGCCATCTTCCGTACAAAAATAAGTTTCCGTACTGGAGTTTTGATGATTTTGCAGGACAACTGTGTTTTGGCTGGTGTTATGAATGACAGCAGAATTCCCGTTCCTGTGTTCAGGAATAGTTTCGGACAGAATCTGAGTCAAGAAAGAAATTTCAAGGATCATTTGATCTAAATTTAACTTCCGCTTAAGGAAACCTGTCTTCGAAACGGAGATATTTACAATCCTGATAGCAATAAACTATATGGTGAAGTATCGGTAGAGAAAAAGAAGTATCTGTGGTAGTAGGAACAGACAAGTTGCGCTTAAGGCCTTTATAAACAATCTCGCCACCCCCAAGCTAGTTCGAGAATGCAAGGCTTCTTCACCGAATTCACTGAGTCTAGCCTGGGCCGCAGGTCACAATAGGATCACGGGAAATAGGATCGACGATGAACTTGCTAGGAAAGGTTTAGAGAAGAGTTTTTCAGAATCCGAATCTGTGTTATCACTTACACGTTTACTCATCTTTTACTTTACGAAATACTGAGAAATTCCCGTAAAGACAACATAGGTACAAGGAGTAAAATCGAAAAATTTTTTGTTTGAGTGCTCTGTTCTGTGGGGCAAAACAAGACTCTTGAATCGGAATTTTGTTGGCAACTTAGCATCCTTGTGAGGCACTTAAGGTTTCCGAATTCAATTATTCAAGAAATTGAAATGGCCACTTCACTAACATAGTCAGTCTAAACTTCCTTTGAACTCAATCCCAATGTAGATTTCTACCCCAGTGATTGTGATCAATTTATAAATTTAACAGGATTCCAAGAGGAGAGTTGGATGTCATAATTTAAAAACAATCTGATGGGACAAACAAAATCAAATTTGGAACAAAGTTCTACCCTCCAGTGCTTTTGTCAAATTACTTTCGAACCAATTCGTTCCTAGACAACAAATCCATGATATCAACATTAACCAAAAATTCATCCTGCATATGCTCATTTTTCTATTCCTTTCGTCCTCACAAAGTTAATTTCGAAAAATTTAAATAAATCTGTCAACTGTCTCCACTAACATAACGGGACAGGGCCACTTCCATTAAAACACAAAGAAAAAAGGCGAAAACAAAACGAGCAAAACAAACCCAAACTTGACACATTTTCAATTACCAACTCTCACAAGCGCATCCAGAAAAAAGGACAATAAAATGGCTAAAACCAAACAACAAAAAATAAAAGAAGTACGAGTAGGTATAGGTCCTGCGAAACAGACATAACAGAATTGCTCGGAAAAGGACTCTTAAGAGCGAGATACATACATAAGTATAAAAGAAGAATAAATAACAAAATAAATAAAAAAACAAAAAAAAAAAAACAAATTTGAGAAAAAGAAATTAACTTACCTCTTCCCTTAGCATGACGGGTTCCTGGTCGTCCTTGAACAAACACGTCGGACGCAATTCCGTGAATTTGAAGACAAACATTGTGACAACGACAATCCCGAATACCACCCAAAGGGTGGCTTTCTTGTTTCTGTATGGAAGTCTCATTCTGTTGTTCTACTATGGGTCGGGTCCTCTTCAAGTTGGTGATGGTGTTAGTTCTGCTTCTCTTCTAATCCTGCTTCTATCCCTTTGATGCAAGGATAAGAAAGGTGAATAAATATGCTTTCTATTTTTATTTCTATTCGTTTTTTCGAGTTTTTTTTTTTTTTTTTGCTTCTTGTACGAGCGCGTTGGAATATCCTTTTTGATTACACGATTACGACTACGACTTTATTGTTCTCCAGGTCAAGCAGAAGGATAACCCTTCTCGTTTGGCAATTTAATTTCCTTTCTCCTGCCCGAACTCTGGTGGGTGGGTGGCGATGGGAAACAATGTATAAAACAACACGGATGAGTAGAGAAGGAATTCAAGTTGGATTTTCCGTAAATATTTACTCTGGACGGGGACAGAGACGAGTTGGGATGACAAGCCAATTTTTCAATTGTTCGACCAGTGAAATCATATTGCCTACCTTTAGGGGCGGCCAACAAGAAAACTCTCTTCTTCTTTTTTTGGTAGTTGTCTGTGCTAAAGTTGTCCGACGGATTGGGTGTTGTTGGGGTTGTTTACCTTAATTGGGGGGAGAGTTTTTTTTTTTTGTTCTTGTCCTTCTCGGTGTTTACTTCGTCTGATGAAAATGACGAAATGACGAAATGAGAATGACAATGATGATGATGATGACAATCAAGCAGACCCAACGGAAACTGGAGCCGGAACCGGAGAAGATGGAGTCACTGTTCGGACTAAGTTGGCAGGTTATCTTCGTCGTATGATGTCCTTGCTATGGTCGTTTGTCTTTTCTTAGTCTGGGTTGTGTTCGTTTTTTTTTTTTTTTTGGTATGGCTTTTGCGTTGGCTTCGTTATACTTGTCGTCGTTGTTTGTGGCTTCGTCGTCGTCGTCGTCGTCGTCGTCGTCGGTGGTGGTAGTAGGTGGTGGGTGATGGTTCTCTACTCGGTGGAGGTCCGTCCGTTGTTTCTATATGGCGTGATGGTGAATTCTTCTTTATGGCGTTTCGTGTGTATTTTTGTGTTATCTTGTCATCTGTAATGAAAGTAACAAAACGAATAATAAACGAATGATGATGAGTAAACGGAATTCAACGTTTAATTAAGGCGATTGAAATTAGATGCGGTTAAAGGAAAAGCTATTAATTTGTTTTCCTTTTCGTTCTCCTTCTTCAAGGTTGTTCTCCTTTTTGTCGGGCGGAGGAATCGAGTTGTTAGAACCATACCCAACCGACTAGATATGTACTAGGAAGTTCCTTTGTTGTTGTTGTTTACAAAGGCCGTCGAAAGAGAAGAAGAAAAAATGAAGCAGAAGCCATATTGTGTTTACAAAAATTCGATTTTTATTATTAATTTCAGGGTTTCATTGGAAACGGCAGGGATGGGGTACAGAATGCTAATTGGAATGAAAAAAAAAATAATAATACTTTTTACGTGGGTGGTAGGACTGAGGACTGAAGCGGAGATTTCCCTGTTCCCTGTTTTCTAGTTATCCAGTATCGCCCTCATTTCCCAGAAGGGAAATTTTCAAAAATTAATTGAAACACACAGGAATTCATTACCTCGAGGGGTGGATTGTTGCTGCTGTTGTCGACGCTTGGTTGTGTTTTTATTTTATTTTATTTTTTTTTTTGTGTGTGTTGAAAAGGTGGCTAACAAAATAATCATCAGTTTAAGTGGCGCTGTGTTTAATTGGACAGAAGAGGTCTAAGTAGGTGAAACATAACAATGTCGTTTGAAAAGTATACACACTTTGCCATAGATGACACGAGCGTGAAAGCACTTTCTATGTACCCTGGAATGATGCCAAAAGTTTGTACGTTTAAGTGTTTGTTTTTTTTTCGCCACAAGTGATTCAAATGCAAATTACACATTTCAAGACAAGGCGAGAAGACCTACAATATTTTTGGGGAGGTGGTATTCCTTAACTGGCATCACTATGATTGTCTGCTAAAGATAGCATTTACCGGAGACTATTTGGAGACTTGATTTGAGGGAAAAGCGTGAATCGGGTAGGATTGGAACGATTGCCTTTTTGGAATGAGGCTGAACGTACTTTGTTGGTTGTGGTTTTGGCAATGAGTGAATAAGATTCATTTGTAGACACTGGAAATTACTGTGACTGAGTTTGGATCTATGGAGAGTCAGAAGACAACCTGCATAGACGCCAAAGAAGTATTCTGTGAAAGCATTGGGGTAGAGATACTGTCAATCTAGTTTGCTGAGTTGGTTTTTAACATAAGCATAAACGGAGCAGAAGAGACACTACAAAGGCAAAGAGCAGTGATATCCAATGAGTCTTTTAAAACTGAGGAAATGTAAGAAACTTTTAGTGGTCTACAATTCGGAACAAACCTAAACTAATACTACTCATTCTCATATTCACCAAAGACTGTGGTCTGAAGGATGAAGGCTCTGTAGATAACCATGCCAAGTCTTAGTTGGAATATTGATCTTTAAATATGAGTCTTAGAAGTATAATTATATTGTAAGAGAGCGGGCCTTGAAACAGAGAGGAAACCTTTCCAAGATATAAGCCCGGGGCACAATAGACCATAAGGTATCAGTGCACTACACTCAACCACTTTTTTTTCCTGTCGGAACAGAGCATTCAATCAAAGAACTAGTCCATCGTACTCCTTGTATGCTCCTTTTACTAAAATTACTCACCCTTTCAAAGAAAGATGAATAAGCACTGCACGTCAACGCCGAGTACCTGAAGCCTGATGCGACAGTAAGCCGGTTATTCACATATGCAGTGTCGCAGGATGTTGTATCACTTATGAGCAACACATTTAAGTCCCACCTAATGTAGGTTTGGGTACTGAAAAATTCTCTTCTGAGCCTTGCCCAGCAAGTTAATCGGCGATTTCATCTCCTGTAATCCCATTGTGACCTGGGACACAGACAACACTCTGTGAACTTAGCCTTCCTACTCCGTTCAATGAAGTCCTGCATTCTCGAACTACCTTGAAAGCCGTGAGAGGGTTCAGCAAGATCCTTCACAATATTTTCTAGTTCATTGTCATCAGGATTGAGTATAGCAGCCCATGATGGGAATATCAAGGCGTTGGAAATTTATCAGCGCGTCTACTAGAGCAGGAATGCTAGGTAGACCCCACATGCAGTCGAGACAGACCGCCGACAGCGCCTTAGACGATTTCGACGTAATATGTTTGATCCAAAGAAGTTTGTTTTCCAGGGTTGGAGAAAGGATTACCATCACTTTAAGCGTTACATGAATCAGAACGTCTTTTGTGTTTAACGTAAACACACTGTCGCGGAGGCTTAAGTTCACGGGATGTCCCTACATTCATGGGGGCCAGGATATGAGCCTGGTCATCGTTTATCATCTTTCGTTAAAACCAAAGTCGGAACGTGTGTTAAGGGCACAAGCTGCACCCTTCATTTGAGCCGATGCCCATTTAGAACCTCCTGCTGATCTTAGAGTACTTATTTGTAAATCTACATCGGGCTAGCCAACTTCTCGAAGACCCTTCCCGCGATTTAGGTTTAAAACACAATCCCCACGACGCTCCCTCTAGGTGGCCTACCTCTTCCAAGTGAGGCCGGCACCTAAATCCGGGGGAGCCTGACTTCCCATGGTATCGCTTCAAGTCCTGGTGTAACTACCGGTACTCCATGCCGCTCAACATGGTCAAATCTTAGCAATCTTCACTGGAGTTAATCTGAAAGCCATTATGATAAGACCAGTGTTGCTCTAGTTCGGTTTATTATCAGACTACGTCACCGAAAAGACGTAGCCTTGGGCCGTGGGCGGGGACCCACTACATTAGTCAATCAGCTTCCACCTTCTTCCAAAGAGAACAACCTCAGTTCTGAGAAAATTATCTAAAAGTTCCCAAAGCAGGCAGTCGCTAGACACATATAGCTACATCATCTGCATATGATTGTGCATAGACGTCAGAACTATTGAGAAGGTTAAGTCGCAGTAAGCCAGCCAACATTCACCATAGCAGTGGAGACAGGACGCCGCCTTGTTGTCAACCCCTGTTTACCGCCGCTATCACGTACTGGTCCCAACTCATAGTCAACATCCGTAATCAGTGTGCTATTCACCAACATTGCTTTTATCCACAAACCTGGTGTTGTCTGGCCGCATTACACATGTCATCTATGACCCATGTAACTAATAAGTGCTACAGATAGCCAAACTTAGGAGTTGTTTAAAGTATTTTGTCGTATAGAGACGATATAACATCTAATTCTGAGACAACACTTGTGACAGTGATCGAATTACGGCGGCCATGGGATGCCAAAGAACAAAGAGTGATCAATCGCTTACTTGTTAAAAAGTGATTGGGCTATGCATAAGCACGATATAATGGACACTGAATCATAGCCTTATGTGAGTTGTTGGGGAACAAATAACTGCTGAAATACAGAAAAAAAATTATAAACAGAGCGCTGCATAAGAGAAGCCGGATGTGTCAGAAATAATGGTACGGCTATGTCACCATTATATGCTGCACAATGGTAAAGTGCCAGAAGAACTTGACATTCCAAATTGAGTATGTCCGAGCTTGGTATTAGCACAGCCATTCTAGTGTAACGTAGGGTTCGAGCATTGTGGAGAAAGCTGCAGGACATACTTGAAATATTGTCGAGTAATTAGCCTCATTTCGTTCAAAGGGGTAAAAACAAGCAAACCAAATGACTTAGACGTTCTCAAGTCAGCATTCTGGAAACTTTGAAGAGTTAGAAGCCTTCTATAACTCAAAAAGTCTGCAATGCAATAACACAGTTGGCAATAGGGTTATAAGGGTAAACAAAAACTGATAATCCGCTTCAGTAAAAAATCAGCTGCTTACATTGCCATCAATGCTCACAGCTGCACTTCCTGCCATAACAGATTGCACAGATGTTTACTTATTATTCTTTCGCACAAGGCAATTCCCCACAGTTGACACGACACACTATTGGCATTCCATTCACATTTCAGAGACACTTTCCCATCCTTCGTTTTTATTTTAGAATTCAAATTCTGCGAAATCTACGATAATACCCACCGCCTTTTCAAAATCACCGACGATCAAAAAAATAATCAACACCACTCGAAAAGTCACATCATTCACCAGCACGAATTTGAACCCGTTTGCCTCAGATACTTTATTGTATCAGTATCTTTGGAGCTTATTCAATGCGCGCACACACTTCCTGAATAAGTGAAAAGAAAATATTTGTATTGAACGGTATATCTACGCGACAGCAATAAATATTCAAATATTCGCGCCAGTATCTCGTGGATACACGAGTACTTCTTGGTCAGCGACAAATTTCACCCGAAATATAGTACGTTTACTCGTATTTATGTATCTGTCATTCGTCTTACATCCGAGACGACTACCAATCTCTGTGAATCAGTGATACCTGACGGGCGCTTCTGATTTCAGATTCTAAAATAAATACTCGATGTTGCACGTAGGTGAGATCACTGAAAGAAACAAAGCACAAAGAGACGACAAAACAAACCGAAAATAATGTGACACTCGCGTTTTTTGATTCCGTCCTATCTCACCTGACGGTGTTCTACAATAAATTTGATGACAAATTTATGTACACCAACATGGTGATAGAGTAGATACTTTTGCAAAATGTATAGCTAACCTAGTAACCCACGGTGGCGTCGGTGACCATCACCCCACACATTGGGGGTTAACTCGATCGCAAAATTTTATTATTTCATGAAATTTTCGACATTTTTTTTTTTTTTTTTTTTTTCGTCGGTCTTGAATATTAAAGTACGCTGTCAACTTAATTAAGCCAATTAGGCATGCTGTTTGGTTTGACGAAAAAAAAAAAAAAAAAAAAAAAAACAGATAAAAGATGACGCACAGACTGACTAGCTAGCAGTCAATGGAGTGTGACGCAACACGAGGAAGTAATTCATAGTAAGGTATCAGAACAATACTCGTATATGTATGTACATCCCCCATTACAACCAGACCTAGTAGAGCTCCAGAGCCAAGGAATCCCAGTACGGTGCCCTTTTAGGGTGAAGAACACTCTGACGAGTGATGCATATCTAATGGCACCGGGAATCATTTTTTAATTGGACTGTTAGGCACCGGAGTTGCTTGGGTGACTTATGAGAACAACTGCGACTACAAGGCGAGTACGGATGGATATACGGGTATGTATTGTATGTATGAGAGCCTTGAACTGTGGGCAAAATGAAGAAGAAAAAAACTTTTTCTAATGGAACTTTCATGACGAGGCCTTATTTTTACAGCGATGCTACCTACTCCTTTGTTGTGGAGGCGGGGATGAAATGTGTGTACGTACTACGTACCGAGCTATTGCAAACCGTGGTAACGTTTCAACGTCCAAGTCGTAACTAATATAAATTGAAACGCATTAATACGGTTTCGACTAAAAAGCACGAGAATAAAAGTTTGGCACATTAAGAAATGAAGAAAGGAGGGAGGTGGCATTGATATACAATACATAAACTTAAACTTTGGACATAAAACGTAGTATCATGATTTGGACTGTTCCCTAGTCAGTCCCACGTCAAGGTTGAGGAAGCAGGAGTGAAATCGCCGAGGGTAACCATTATCAGCATTCTGCAGTATAGTGGAGTCTGACTTTGCAAATGAAACTGAACACTCGGACCTATCCCAGCACAATTGGAAGAGCTTCAGTGCTTACCCATATCCATAATACGAATGTTATGATGGAAAAACCCCCAATATGGTGTCAACGAGGACGTCAGAAGCAGCTTTAGCGATGATATTATCTAAGCTACTTCTACTAATACTACGAGTGTATTCCAAACTCAGGTCATATGAGAGTTATTTTTCATATCTGGCCAGGTTGTCTGGATAAAGACCAAACAAATAAACGGCCAACGGCAGCAGTCAAACCCAAGTAGTGAGCTGCTGGCACTATCCTCTATCCACTATCCGGGTTAAATGCCCAACTACGAAAAACATTACATGCTGTAAAGCAACAAACAGTGACGAATATGGATGAACTTACTGTTGACGACCCTTTACTGTTGGTGATCCTTGCAAACGAAAAATGAAGAACGGCTTTCGACCATACACACGAATAGTTCTGATCTAACGCAGTCAGCTGAAAGACTAGAGGAGACCCCAGACCCGGATATCATTGCCATCCAAGAAGTATGATGGGGTGAGCCGGGCAAAAGAAGGATCCAAAACAGTGACATACGAGTATATTATGGTGGCTTCTAAAGAAAGCAGATGCAATGACCTATTTTGATGTGGATTCATCATTAGAAGAAGACTAAGATATGAAGTTTTCGAGGTATCTGATCTAAGCCAAATTACAGTCCTCATTACTGCTAAATTCACCAACATAGCCCTTATATGTGCTCACCCCATTCAGTTATATCATGCTTGTACATATGAGCAACGTCCTAAATACGGTTTAAAGTTTGCAGAATTACATTCTTTCTCTGACAGCTCGGAAAAGGCCTATGGTGTGTGTATCTACGAGTATGTAAGGTCCTGTGATGCAGACGTTTCAGTGTCAGTTAGCCTTCTTCCTACGATAAAGGTGTAATTAATCGATAAAATAACTTCCATTTCCACGTGTAAGTACGTCAAGTGTCATTACTGAACGGACTGCAGTATAGTTCTTTATTTGATTACCTCAGGAGAGCATTAGTGGCCCCCCTTTGTTGCTAATCGCGTAACAGTTATCCAAAGATGGAGAAAGCATAGCTTGTGGCACCATGTCCGTGATAAGCACAATCCGGCAGATATTTTACCTAGGGGATGCTTTGGGAGGCAAACTTTTTTTTCATAAGGCCAAAATTTTCATATGACAAGGAAGAAGAATGGTCAATGTAGAAAGATCGCACCTCACCTCCAGAGGAACTTTTGAAATAAAAACCTAAAACATTCGTACTACTAGTATTGGAAGATGAGGGCATCATTAAGACCTTGAAACTAAAGAATAACTTTATGAAATTAGTAAGAATAATTGCTTTCCTTTTAAGGTTTGGATATAATAGGCCTCCTAAGCTGAACTTGGCGCAGAAGAGAAATAAAATTTGAAAAATTCGAAACGGCCAAGGGCATCATCATACGAACTGTGCAAGGACGATGTTATTACCGGAAGATTGGGTCACGAAGGAAGTGTCAACAAATTAAGGCCAAGTCATCTGTATGCTCGCTGAATCCATTTCTTGATGGCACGGGAATAATATGCGTTGGAGGTCGTTTGAGACACGTGGATATCGCAAACGAACAAAAACATTCCATACTTTTGCCCAATAATAGAAGCTTTACAATTATCATCTGGGAGCTCAGGAGTTGATATGAGTAGCTTTTGTTAGACAAAAATACTACCCAGTTCGTGAAAGAATATTAGCTAGACAAGTGGTCAAACAATGCATTCTTTGCTTTGAAGGTAATCCTAAACCGAACTTCCTAATCGGATCGCGTTAATCCATTGCGACCATTTTCAATCGGAAGCACCGATTTTTGTGGTCCATTCTTCGTTCAATTTAAAAGAAGAATTATTATAGAGGGTTTTCCAATATAGACTTCCGATTTTTGACAGTTGATAACGGACATATTGTTGAAGCTACATCCTCCAAATTGGCTGTCATTTATTCAGTCTATTTTGCCAAATCATCATGGACGGACATAACATTCAACAACACGTGCAAATGATAAAATTGTTTTATTAAAATGGGTGTTCTGTCCGGGTAACGTTCCGCGCGGTTCACCCATTTTACGGTCGCAATAATCGTCCTACCGAGAGGACAATTCGCAGTGTGGTGGATAAATTTGAGTCCACTGGTTCAGTAAACGATAAACCCACACCCGTACGTCGACGAAATGCAAGATCTGCCGAAAACATCGCCGCTGTCCGTGAGAGTGTGCAGGAGAATCTGAGGCAGTAGATTTCGCGTCGCTCACAAGAACTCGGTCTTTCGCAGACCACAACTTGGCGAATTTTGCATCGTGACTTGGGCCTGCACCTGTACAAAATTCAACTGACCCAGGAGCTGAAGGTAAATGACCATAGACAACGACGTGTGTTTGCTGAATGCGCGCTGGAGCAGTTGGAAACTGACCCTAATTTTCATCGAAAAATAATATCCAGCGATGAGGCCCATTTCTGGATGAATGGGTACGCTAACAAACAAAATTGTCGAATTTGGGACGATACCAATCCACATGAGATCCAAGAGCGTCCAATGCACCCAGAAAAAGTCACTGTGTGGTGTGGATTTTGGGTTGGCGGCGCGGCGTCATCGATCCATATTTCTTTGAGAACGACGTTGGCCAGGCCGTGCTATAGGTCGATGATTACCAACTTATTTTGGCCTAAATTGGATGATATGGACACTAACGACATGTGGTTTCAACAGTAGGGCGCTACGTGCCACATAGCTCACGTAAATTATGCACGAGCGATTGGAGGGCATGGCCATCTCACGTGGAGGTGATGTGAACTGGCCACCGAGATCGTGCGATTTGATCCCGTGAGACTTTTTCTTGTTGAGTTTCCTGAAGCCGCAGGTCTATCCGGATAAGCTACAAGCCACAGTGGCGCTCAAAGCCAACATAACCCACGCCATTGGTCAAATTCAGCCTGATTTGTGTGCCAGAGTCAAGGAAAATGGGACATTTCGGATGCGCACCACCCAGAGAAGTTGCGGCGGACATTTGATGGCATCGATAGGCCTTTCAAACGAATAAAGAATTTCGATGATATCTCACACATGCTTTGTTTTATTTAAACTTAAAGATAGAAAGCACTTAATGAAAAACCCTTTACATTACCTATTAAGGCATACATGGCTATTTTTGTATGTTTTAGCACTAAGGCAGTGCAGATGGAATTAGTTAGAGACTTAACTACGGCTGCTTTTTTTGGGAGCTTTTCGCAGATTCTTTGGATGCAGAAACTTCAGTAAATTAATTTACAACGATAACGCGACAAATTATATTGGAGCGAGTAACGAATTGAACGAGTTATACACGATTTTTAATTCAAACGAACTGAAAACTGCTACTGGAGGTAGGCTTTCTATTCTCCACATTTGGGTGTTTTGTGAAAATCACAAAACATCATATGCACTTGGCGTCGCTTGTATATGAAGAACTTAATACAATAATAGTACAGATTGAAGCCATCCTTAAGTCGTCGTCTTTCACCACTTTTCGAAAATCCTACAGATTTCCATTCATTGACACCTAGATATTTTTTAGTTGGGAGTCACTTGCAGATCCTGATTTTAGCGAGGAGAAATTAACGTATCTAAACAGATGGCAGTGGGTGCAGTAGATAATGCCAACAATTTGTGACGACAATTTTCCTCCCTTAAAATAGCGTTTGGCTCATATGGTGTTATCGCAGGGCGCGGGTGATATTGCCAGTGGGGTTTAAGTAATTTGTAATCTCCTTTACATCTGTTTTTATTTCGACAGTTGTGAGTTTGTAATTTTGAATTGTTTTTTTTCTGTGATAAAAGGATTCAACTTCTGAAAACCTATTGCTCTATTCAATTTTATTTTTCGCCAAAATTTCGCAAGTCCGCGAGTCCGCTTTTATTCTCGATATCTTTAAAGATCGTAAAAACGCTTATGATTGCAACTTTTCAAAGTTCGTACTTGATAATTAAAACCTCCAAATTGGGAAAGGAAATTATGTTTGGCGGCCTATCGCATACCAGCGCTGAAAATATACTCACTCTAATCAACTGCCAAAATATCACCAAAGCTAGCAGCCGTTTTCACCACCGCAAAATCCACAAAGGGCCCTGGTACTAATCCAAAAGCTGTCAACCAAAAGGATTACATTGCGATCGACCCAAGAACAAGCTCTAGTATTTTGGTTGATTCGAATAGCCAGCATCGCTTCTTACCACGAATATGCGGTCAGTGTTACACCTCTTTTTGATCGAGTCTCCGGAAACCTTACGAGAAATCGTATGATTTCGAAATCAAATGTAGGAAAAAAGTCATTGTCAGCAAGCTACCAGAGATGCTGCATCTAATTGTTCCGAAATTTAAAAGCAAGTTGCGGTGTTTTTCCGTTTTTTCCGAGATATGGTATACCGAAATATCCCTCAGATCAGCTAAAAATAGTAATTAAGTCAGAATGATTTTCTTTCTCAAGAAATCACGTAACTAGTACCACATTACGACATCTGACTACGACGAGTACGAATATTACGAATTCGATGTCTGCGTATCTTCTTCAATAAAAATCCGTCTGTTTAACTTTGGCACATTATTTCGACCAGATGGCTCTCTTGTGCAGATATTTTGTTTGTCAAATGTCAATTGACTTCTTTTGCTGGCAAATTGTCACTGTTGGTTTGGGTTTCAAACGTCGGAAATGATTGATTTCAATGCGTGGCATGTGCTCGCACATTGCTTCGTTCTTTTGATATATTAAAATCACAAAAGTGATCGAATAAAAATACTTATATATCATTCTGAATTTTCGGTCAAGATTCCGGAACCCGTTCCAAAATTTCGCCAAAGTACAATAGTTGGAATTGCTTGGTTTCACTCGACCAACACAAGCAAACCCCTGATTTGAGGAAAAGGAAGGAAGAAGAGGAGGAAGAGTGCCGGAAAGCGAATGTAGCATATAGAGCTGTGTGAGCAAAAGGGAACGGAAGGAACCTTGGTTTCAAAGAAGCGCACAATCGAGGCCATAGCGAAGTGTCTTCTGCAGAAAAATTGTTAAGAGGTTGGCAGTCTTGCCAATCGCTATTTCTTTCGACTAAGAAGGCAACTAACAAATAAGTCTGTCTCACGAACATCAAAGAAAGCTCTGTTAGAGACCCTTATAGTCTATCCGTAAGCCTATGATAACGCCCGGTCCTATCTGCATAATCGGAATTTGCAGAAAAAGTTATAACAACGAACTTTATGCGCTATAAAGCCACATTGACTCGGTCAAAAGAGCTAGAATTCATCGGCTGCATTGGCTAGGACATATAAAGCGAACGACCACCACTGCACCGGCATGAAATTTTTTCGAATCCATTCCGGATGGACCGAGTTGTAAAGGAAAAGCCTTGTTTTAGGTGGCGAGCTCACATCTAAAGGAACCACAGCCAATCTTGGTGTGCACAACTTGAGGTGATTAGTGTGAAAACGTACAGTTCCAGCCGTGAGAGACGACGGAATGAAGTTGAAAGGTAGGCTTCCATATTTGGTTCTAAGTGCTATATGTTATATCTCAGTTTCAAACTAAAGGGTGACCAGATAACAACGATAGGATAAAAAAAATTAAATAAAACGTTCATGCCATTATATGTCGAATAGCACATCATTCAAACGGACGCTGCGGCTTCACAGGCAATGCTTCAAGCGGTCGGTCCAATTTTTGATGATTCGGTGCAATATGTGCTGCGTTATTTCGGCAATTGTGTGTCGAATGTTGGCCTCGAGCTCGTCCAAAGTGCTTGTCATGTTAGCGTATACTAAGGATTTGGCGTAGCCCCAGAGAAAATCGAAAATCAAATCGCATGATCACGGCGCCCAATTGATGAACGTTCGCCGTGAGATGACCCAGTCGCCAAATTTCTCATTCACAACTTGGAGCGTTGCATCGCTTGTATGGCATGTAGCGCCAACTTGTTGGAACAACAGCTGGGATATATCGATGTTGTCGAGCTCTGACCACAGAAAGTCGGTTAACATCGCTCTATAGCAGATACATTGACGGTAACCGTGTCTCCTTCCTCATTTCGAAAGAAATAAGGTCCGATGATGCCGCCATGTCATAAACCGCACCAAACAGTCGATCTTTGCGGATGCATTGATGCTTGGCCTAATACTTTTGGCTGAGTCAAAAATGAGTCTCGTCCGATTATTTTTTGGCCAAAATCCGGATCTCCGGCCAACATTTCCAGCGATCATGAAGTTGTCTATGGTCGTTAGGCTTCAATTCGTGCGTCAGCATAATCTTATACGGATGGAGGCCAAAATCCAACCGCGAAATAAACCGGGTTGACTCTCTGGCAATGCCCAATTCAGGTGATCGGCGCCGAATCGACATTTCTGGATCTTATTCGACAAACCTTACTGAATATTTTGACAGCTGGATGTCATTGGTAACTTTGAGAGCTGCTGAAACATAAGAATTGGAAAAACTATCGTTGCTATAGGTAACCCGTTGCAATGGCGCTATGGGTCAATAATTTGTTGCACAAGGTGGGCTCCAAAGAAAGCAGGACTTTTTAAAAATAAGAACAACAAACAGTTTTCGCAGCAGAAGCAATTTACTCAAAATAGTCCCGACTCAATTACAGTTATTTTCACGGTCTAAAAGCATATTGAATGAGTGTTCCGGCTTGTCGTTCAGGATGTCGGTACAAGCCTTTTGGATTTTTTCTAATGACACGGTGACAAATCAGGCGAATGCGATTTTTAGCCAAAAAATCGGTCACAAGTGCGATATTTCATTCTGTGCGATATTCTGGCTGAATATGACGATTATAATCCACCAATCGCTTCAGAACACAAAGATAGAATTGCGTATTAACTGTTTGGCGCGGTGGAATGAACTCTTTGTGGACAATGCCCTTGGGGTCGTAAAAGCAAATCAACATTGTCTTCACTTTTGACTTCTCCAAATGAGATTTTTTGAGTTTTGGCTGGTGTGGCGCCTTCACTTTGCAAGCTTCATCATCAGTCATCATCAGTTGTAGAGAAAGCCTTTTTTTTCTTTTTGGCCTTCTTGATGATGTCCTTCGAATGTTGAATTCTGAGCAATTTTTGCTCGCGGCTCATTTTTGTACCGATGACACAAATATTATGTCACTTCAGACGCAATAACTCCGCTCGCTCATCCAACTGTCATGAAATTTTGACAGTACAGTAGTGTAAGATCTGCCTTTGAAACGCTTGTAATTGCTAATAGATGGTCTCACTAGAAATGCCTGCTTTTAAAAAGTCCTATTTACTTTGGAACGGTCGCTGGGCCCTAAGCTCTCCCTTGCTGTCACTTGCTAAAGCCAGCAGCCAACTGTAAAATAACTCTCCTGCGACATATCCGTAAAACAGAATCGAAAATTTGAAGTGGCGTTTTGTGAAAATCTTCGAATACCCTAAATGGACGATTGACTCTGATATTAACGGTGTTGCAACCAAGATACAAATGTGGATTCCGAAAACGTCTCAACGACGGAGAAATATTTTGAAGAAGTGAACGAGACTCATTTCTTCTTCTTTATAAAATTAACCAACGATACGAGTACATGATATAAAGTATATACCTAGAAGATGTCTCAGGAGCTACGAAAGTAAGACAGGAAGTACTCGATTTGACTCTAGCAAATAGGTACGCTAATGAAATTATCAGCTGGAAGTGCTATTGTATGTCAATTTCTAGGTATTTCGAATTCCGAGGTGTAATGCCAGAAAAAAACAGAAAAAGACGCTCACAGTACGCCTGTTCTAATGTGGAGCGTCGATTTGCAGCCACATCATAAGGAAACCAGCAACCTTCTAAAAACTTCTAGTCACTTAAGAACAACTTGCAAAAAGACTGGAATCTCTACAGATCAAAACATAAAAAGTCTAGGTCTCCTGAAAAAACTTCTGCAAAAAAATCGAAATACTCAATGACACCAGAAAGTCCTTAAAAGGGACAAATAAGCCAGCCTATAAACAAAATCTGATGGCATCTCCACTGAGTCTTACGCCCGAAACAGAGTCTTATTCCGCACAACCAGATCATATCGGGCTCATAACCGACTTCCATCTTTGGAGCTACAAGTGAATACAATGCAGATATCTACGACCAATTGCGGTGACAGTTCCAGCTATACTACAAAATGGTATAGATCAGCTGCTGACAACTCTGAAGAAAGTATTCACTGTTAGACATGCTGGCCTACAAACCAAACCACTGGGGACTAGCGAGAGTAAAGATAACTAAACATTCGTCAGGAGCTTCAGACTTATCACCCTGACTTATATTCTGCTGAAAAGCATATACAGCACAGTTGATATTCAGCTGGGCAAAACTTCTTTGCCTTAGATGAAAAGTACATACCAACAGAGATTTTCTGATCTGGCTCTATTCTAGACGCACTCGTAAATATCCCTGTCCTTGATATCTACATATATCATGTACACTACTCTTAAGGCCATTTCCGTGATCTTTGGTACAAGCCCGACTGGTATTTCGTTGACCTTGCATGACGGCTGTCGTCGGATTCTCAGCGATAGCTCTCGAATCGAATTAGAATGAGGCTGTGGCATCTTTGTGGAGGACGACAATCTTCGACTTTACCTCAAATTGTAACTATTTTCCACGCGGAAACATACGCAGTCCTAGTGTAAATGAACTATTTTGACAAGAACAGATGGAGGCAGCGTCTGCAGCGACAGCCAAGGTGCTATGGAGGGTTTACTGCATCCTCTTAGCACCTCAAAATTAGTTCTAGAAAGCCAGATCCGTTTGAATTCACTAGGTCTTATCCGGTCCCAATGGGATTACGATCCTCAGAGAAAAACTTTTCTGATGATGAAATCGCGTTGTGATCGCCAATGCCTAAGGTTTCCATTGAACGTCATAAAAGTATGAGCACATCTATAGGCATGACTTCCCACGTTGCGGACGGACCAAACGAATGCTTCCAGACATTTGCAAAACTTCAGCTGTCTATCAGTGGTCGAGATTGTAGATAGCTTACTGGCGTTTTAGCTGGGCACTAGGTCGTACTAAGCAGCCAAGCGTGATAGGCATAAGTGACACCAACTGATGAGATGTCCGCTGTAATAGTGATGATGATACCGCGTAGAATCTGGAAAACGAGTTGGAATCAGAAAAGCCTGAGTTTTAGGAGGCCAATACCACAAAATCGATAGACCAATTTTGGTGCCCAAATGGGGGAATTTGGAAGAGATGAGATCAGAAATTTAACGGTTCCGCTTGATGTTTTGCATTAAGCAACATTTAGTTATGATGTCGGTTTTCGATTGAATAAAGGAATATCATGCAAGGACTATGTTCCTACTAATCTGTTTCCTAAGATTGCTAAAGCTGAGACCATGACACATGTGTAGAAGGAGAAAGATAACTTTTTCACGGACTAAACCTCGGTTTCATTACATCCGCTCTAAGAAGATTATGGCTTTCAAGCGAATATTGGCAGATTTGTATTTGCGTGACCGTTAGCTCTTCTTTATATTCTTTCCTCCACTTTCAGTCTCAGACCACAGGCTCAAGGCTTGATACGTTCTGCCGTGAGCTCTAAGTCAGTGGCAAATCCATTGGAGGATTTTGCCTGTACATTCGCCGCCTAACTCTAGTCAGGGACCCAACATCGAGCACAAAGAGATTAAATTTCTTTACGACAAGCTTTCATTTTATTTTGAAGGCAGCCTGGCTGTCAATAAATAAGGACGAGGAAGTATCACTATGGGATATCGCCTTTATTGTCGCTAGTTGACCGGTCTCCGGTATATCTGGGCCTGGGAGACACTACTGTAGTCTAGAAGGAGAAGATAACACCGTAAATCCAGATGATCAGGGAAGATCCTATCTGAATACTCTAACACGAACTCTGTACTGTCCATAATGGTTTTGAAATGCCATTTAACCTCCCGTGAAGATGGATATCGAGTCGTCTACCACTTGGTTCCTGCCTATGTCTCCTCTTCGATTGGGATGATACAGAAAAATGACATTTCCAAGTTACTGTGAGGCAGTATAGAGTTCGTATTAGAGCCTACCTTCAATTTATTCGATGGGATTGGTTTGGTTTCCGTCTGTTACGCCTAAGTCAGTGTCCTAAAATACTTTTACTGGAAAATGTTGCAGTTATGGTGTTGTTTTCATGGCACAAAATGTAGCACTATCGTCATTCAATTGCTTGGTTGCTTGTTTTATTTGTGAATTGTCACCATAACAGGACAGATTCAGACCCATGCAATCTAATCTGATTAAGGGTCCCATATTACATAATTGAAAATTGATGTAAAGAGGGTGTTCTGTTGATGCCTATCTATGCTATCTGACTACTTCTGTACGCTTCTAACGCTTGGCATCAAAATATAAACTTTGTCATGCCATTATGTTTAGCCCTAGAGTTCCTCGAGGAGCGCCCTATAAAACTTACCTTGTATCACATCCCATTTGCATCATCCATCTCCCATCAATCATATAGCAATCGGAATTCAAAGTGCCCTTGGGGAGAACACTTTCATACGGCCGCCGACTAATTTGTGCGTACTTCTCCGAAACCACCTAAACCCAAATGACCGTACAAATTTGCATTAAGCATATGTTACACAATGGCGGCAACAGTGACATAAAAAATCATTGAGACCGACAACATTCAACGTAATTACGTCCATCATTAATTTAGTTTTGATAAATTTGTTATTTGCCGAAATATTAGGTTCCGGTTCCGGTGTACTGCGAGCGCAGTACAACACCCCTTTAATGACAAACTTAATTGCGCAAAATTCAAATAAAGCAAAGAGCCTGCAATGGGGAGATATAAACACAAGGGCCACGCAATTAGCACTAATAGATTGTCATCAAATAAAATCAATTGTGGGGGGTTATAAATGGGAGCTGCCTTAATTGTCACATAAAGCGCAGCCTTCGTCGTGATAATGAGCGAGTCGAGCACGATGAATTGCTAATATCAGCGGCGTAATTAAAACCATTGAATTCAAATTCCTCTCAGTCCCTGTTAAACCAAACTGGCGGCGTTAATAAAGCGAATAAGGGACACGGCGCGGCGTGGCGCATTGCAAATAGAATAACAAAATTTGTAATTAAAATTCTTTGTGGCGGTCGACAGATAGTCAACATTTTTGGGATCTAGATAAAGCTTTTGATTTAGTGATTTTCAGAAGAGTTTTGTATGGTTATCGATACCAGTAGGTGAAACTTAAATACTTTAAAGCGCTACCTTGCCAATTTTAAACGGAAAGGCTTATGAAACTTTACAAATAAGAAGCGTCAGTGCTAAGGATAAGGCTTAGAGATGTTTGCAGAAAAAATTCGGGAATCTTGTTAAATGTTTCGTGACCATTAAATGTATATAGAAAGAGCTAGATAGATTGTTGTGGAAGGTGGTATAAAGAATCCCAGATCACTGCGACCACAGATGGGCCTATTACGAGTATGATGTCCTCCATATAGAGCTCATCTATGATGCCGCAATTCGTGAGAAAGGCGGCTAAGTCTTAAGGTAGAATTTACCTAGGTAACGTTGACGTGTTTTGGTTAAACAATTGCAGTTACATTGAATGTGTTCTGCTGTTTCTACATCCTCGTTGCGCAGTCTGCATGTATCGTCTTGTGCTATTTCCATGGTCATCGGGTGTTTTTTTTCACACGGCAGCGTCCTGTGAGAAAACGTGTGGTCACTCGAATCTGATTTCTACTTAGTTGTTTTGTTTTTTTGTGGCAACAGCTTGGCGTAAAGTTTTTGGCTTGTCTGTTTCCTCCGTTTTCTCTCCAGAAATGAAGCTTCTCTTCCTCTAACCACCTTTTAATCCCTCATTTTATGGTATTTATTGATAGCCCACAGAATGGCTTTGCCATCGTGAATTGAGATGCAGATCCTTTCCTGGCTAGTTCGTCTGCTTTTTCATTGCCCTCTTGTCCGCTGTGTCCAGGCACCCAAAACAGATGAACTGTATTTGTGTTATAGGAGTTGAAGACATTCCCAGACCAGTGTTGATTTTCTTTCAAAGGCGTTAAATACAAGTAGGGTTGCTCTGCTGTCAGAGAGAATGTAAATGTTTTTGTTCGTTACATGTCTGTTTGGATTCTCTCGAATGCCAAGCTCTATTGCATATTTCAGCCTGAAATACGGAACTGCTTGTATCTATATTGGCGAGTAAAGATGGCTCCAACTTCTTCATTTGTTTTGGATCCGTCTGTGTACCATACATATGAGTCCTTGGCAAATGCTGGCTTTTCTTGTTCCCAGTTAAGACGGTCTGGAAAAAATATAACCGTAAAGCTGTGCCGAAAGTTATATCGTGGCAGACATTTCTCTACCTCCTTTCCTCCGATCATTCTCCAATTATCCTTTCATTGTGCGAATCTTTGATTAAGAAACAAAGGTCATCCAGATTATCTAACAAAAAAAATCACTGGGAAGATTTCCGAATAGAGGTTGTCGAAAATACTGAGTTAAAAGTACCGCTCAGAACGCCGGATCACCTTGAAAAAGAAGTTGAACGGTTTGTTGAAGTCATGCAAACAGCCTGGAATAACACTCCCCGCGAATCGATCAAAGTTGCCACTATCGGCATAAGATACCAGCCGAAAATCAGGGAAATGATAAGGAAGAAACGAAGAGCGCGGAAAGAGTGGCATGAAACTCGGGCTCAAAAAGATAGAACGTCCTTTAATAGGCTCTGCAACTTGTTGAAAAAATCGATCAAGGACTTCAATAACCAAGGTATTAATAGCTACCTAGAAAGCCTCACACCGACAAAAGATAACAATTACTTCATATGGAGAGCAGTTAAAAGCCTTCGGAAGGCCAAAATACACGTGGTGTCAATAAGAAGAAACCAGGATAACTGGGCGAAAGAAGATAAAGAAAAAGCACACGTTTTTGCTGACCATCTTGCAGAAACGTTCAAACCATTAGACGGGGAAGTGCTCCACGCTAGACGTGACGACGAACCTTCCTATAGAAAAGGCTACACTTAGCGAAACGCTTAAGCCCAACAAAACCCCCGGATATGACTTAATTACTTAACGAGCTACCGAAAAAAGGTTTGCTAAAGCTGCTCTATCTTATAAATGCCACCATAAGATTAGAGTACGTGCCGCATCACTGGAAAGTTGCCGAAGTTATTATGGCTCCGAAACCTGGTAAACCGCTGATTGAAGTCAAGTCATACAGACCAATATCGCTTCTCCCGACTATATCGAAGGTCTTCGAGCGAATCTTACTTAATCGTCTTAAACCGACTATTGACACAAATCGCCTCTCGCCCGATCATCAATCCGGCTTTAGAAGCCAACACTCTACTGTTGACCAAGTGCATCGAATAACCGATGTAATTGAACGAGCAATCGAGAGTAAGTTAGTCTGTTCAAACGCACTCCTTGACATTTCGCAAGCTTTTGATAAGGTATGGCATGAGGGCCTGAAATATAAACTTTGACTAGTCCTACCCGAGCAATTGTCTCATATTTTAAGTTCACACCTAGATGACCGACTCCTCCGTGTCAGACACGGAAAAGAATATTCCAATTTTAAGATAATAAAGGCGGGGGTGCCGCAAGGAAGTGTACTTGGTCCTCTGCTATATTTGCTTCTTACGCCCGACATGCCGCAAACGGACAATACTGTGCTAGCCACATTTGCTGATGGCACTGCAATTTTGGCAACAGCTAAAACCGTCGAAGAAGCAACTGCTAAGCTGCCACGTTCCCTTATACGGATTAACAATTGGACGAAGACTTGGCGAATCGCGCTTAATGAAAACAAATCTGTCCATGTGAATTCCACTCTCAAGAAAACTAACAATCTAAATGTGTTTATCAACTCAGTACAAATTCCTTTCGCGAACGAGACCAAATATCTTGGAATTACACTCGACGCTAAACTTAAATGGAGAGCACATGTTAGAAAAAAACGTGAAGAGCTTGAGACTAAGCATAGAGACATGTACTGGCTTCTTGGAAAATATTCCAAGCTCAGTTTAGAAAACAAATTGCTGCTACACAAGCAAGTGCTAGGACCGGTCTGGACATATGGTATACAGCTTTGGTGTTGTACCAAAATTAGTAACTTGAACATCTTACAGACATCCCAAAACAAAGTTCTTCGAGGGTTTGTTAATGCACCGTGGTACATAGAAACGATTATATCAACAGAGACCTAGGAGTCGAAAACGTTCAGAACGAAACTAAAATTTTTGCGCGAAAACACAAAAATCGACTACAAGGACATATGAATATTTCTGTTCAACAGATCCTTGACGAGACAAATTTATTGCACCATCTCAAAAGGACTAAATCTCTCAATCGAGCGGGGTGATCGAGGAATTTTCAATGGAAAATTGCCTGCAATCTGTCTATTAAAGCAAAATAAAACGCGAAAGAAGAACTGCTTGTTGAGTGTGAACTCAGTCGTAGTCTGTATAAGGGAGGTGTTTTTTAGTGAGTGAGAATCTCACACTACACCGAAGCTTATAGTGTCTATGAAGATTTCGCACCTACCCAAGGAGGGGGGACAAAACAAATAATTTCTTGTATATTCCAAGTACATACTCGTAGTTTGTTTTTTTTTTAGCAGCATGAATTAGTTTGGAATTGGATTCATCTTCTGTGATGAGCTTGTAGGCATTTACCATTGCTTCTTTCATGAGTTCAAGATGAAGTGGTGAGATGCTTAGGACAACTTCAAGCGCAGATGTTGGTGCAGTTTTCATTGCACCAGTTGCACAGATATAGGCTAGTCTCTGTAATTTGTTGAGTTTGGCCTGTGTTGACCTCTGCGTTGCTTTATGCCACCAAACGGTGGCTTCATACGTGATGATAGGTCTCGTTATTGCCGTGTACACCCACAGCGTCATTTTAGGTCCCCAACTTTTTCTGACTGTACTTTTGCTGGTCTATAGTGAGGGCCTTATTGTTTCACCGAAGAGAGTGGCATTTCGGAGTCGTTCTCGCCTTCTTCTCTTGGTGAATTTAACAACGGTGCTTTTCTTGGGATTGGGTTTGAGGCCAAGTTTGGTGCACTATTCAGCAACTAGTTTAAAAGCCCTCTGGAGGCGATCCGAGACTGTGTCCTCGAATTTACCTCTGATTAGGATAGCAATGTCGTCTTCGTATCCTAGGACATAGAAGCCATCATTGGTGAGTGATTAAATACGATGGACCATAGTAGTGGTGATAGTACCCCTCCCTTATGGCATCCTTTCGTATCTATCACCCTGAGTTTAATTCTGCCTAGTCAGGTTTTTATTGTTTTATCCTCTAGCATACATTTTATCCATTTACATGTGGTGTCGTCAACTCCCATGTTTTGAATGCCTCTACATACATATCTGGGAGAATTATGTTTTGTAAAATGCTCCTTCTGTATCGAGGAAACAACCGACCGCAACCTCTTTATCCCTAAGAGATTATTTAATCCTTGTGGTAAGATTTTGTAGGGCGTGTGTGGTTGATTTTCCAGGTTGATAGGCCTATTGATATTTGTGAAGGAGGTTAATTTGAAGTGCCCCGTCTCTGATACGTCTGTCGAGGATTATTTCCATAATTACTACCTTAGGTATATATTTCACAGCAACCTCCTTCCACTTTTTTGGTATGTATCACCACGCGTAGGTAGTTCTGAATAAATTAATTAGTACAGGTAGCAGTTTGAGGATGCCCTTTTGTAGTAAAGCTGGGAATATTCCATCCTCACCAGGGGCTTTAAAGGGTTGAAAAGAGTTGATTGCCCAAATTATTTTGCCTTCATGAAAAATTTCCTTTACTCTGTTCCATTCCTCTCTGAACGGTGTGTTTATTCTTCTTTGGGGAGTGTTGTCTTGGGCTTCAGGAACTGTCGTCGAATCTGGAAAGTTTGTTTCTGCTAAGATCTGAAGAGTCTGTAGCCCGTTTTCGGCGTATGTGCCATCAGGTTTGTTTTATTGAACCGATAGGATTAGTGTGCTGCTTAGAGATTCTCTCGTTGCGCTTCTGATTTCTTGGTTGTATATGGTGAGTTTTCTTCTGTATATTTCCGTACGTGCAGATGTCAAATGCCTGTTTAGCACTGGTTGAGCTTTGACACAAGATCTCATGGGAGCTTGTGATGACACTTTCATACTGAACCTCGTCATCTTAGGATTAGCAAACGGAAGCACTGAACGAATGACTGAAGAAAATGGAGAGAACCCTTCCCAGGTGACTTAAATGAAGCTGATGTCACCAAATGACCAAAAAGTAACACCGCAGATGACGGAGTTACATGAGTCATGTTAAAACAAAGCGACAGATGAAAACAATCGGCTTTCAATAATCTAAGTGAACAAACAAGGCATTATATCGCCCAATCAATACCGTTGACGACATCAGCGTTCTCTATAATTCAGTTGCACGAGAAGAAGGGGGAATCACACATAAAACAAACCTCCTCATGAATAAAACGAAACAAATAGGATGTAAGCTACATACGACAAAAATCCGGAACCGAAATGGAAGAACTTTGCAGCAGAGAAGACTAACATGAGCTATGCAGTGGGCGACGTTAAACGGCTACATTCAAGGTCGACAAGAAACGGCCAAACATTACGCCAACATGACCTGACATTAATGCAATCGTACGAGTAATGAACGATGAAGGCGGAATCCAAATTTCTTTATAGAGATTGATATACCAGGAAGCAGAATAACCGAGTTCTAAAAATAAGAAAAGATTGGAAGAAGAATGGCACGTTTATGCAGTCACCTGCAGATTTTACATCCTCGCGAAAATCGTGCGATGAAACAGCTTTAAGCCAAAAATAGAATACAAATACCAATTACGGAACCGGAGGCAGTTTAAGACCAGACATTTTAAGGAGGGCATCCCAATTAAGAAACCATAACCATAATACAGATTACCCCAAATTGTTGAAAATAATTTCTGACGCAAACAGCAAGCGGACGTTTTCTTCATCTGAATTCTTTAGTAAAAACAAAACAGGATGTGCGAAAAACACTTCTTAAAAGAGGCTAATGGACAGGCGGAGTACTTGATTTGGTCAAAAATTTAGGACAAATGTGATCTGCTAGAAACTAGGATAAGATATATGAAACAATAAAAAGGCTAAAAATAAGGCAGGCTAATCATCAAACAACAATATTAACTTCGCGAGCAAGTCATTCATGCATATCAAAGATAGCCACCAGAGGACAGTGTGAATAGGTCTTGTGAAGCCGAACAACTGGCAGAGACCCTAGACTGCGAACCGGAGCATTGGTGTCAATTCGCTCTACATGTTCTATCCATCTCAGGCGGCTAATGCGCAGTTTTCTGAATAGGTCGATGTCGATATCACTGTACAGCTCATATAGTTCGTCGTTGAATCTTCTGCTCCAAAGCCAGTCAAAGCAAACGGGACCGATATTTTTCTCTTGAAACGACTGAGGACATCTTCATCCGCTTTCGATAGAGTCCATGCTTTAGCGCTATAAAGTAGGACTGAGATAGTCAAGGTCTCCTTAGTTTTTCGGGATAGGGCCTTACTACTCAATTGCCATTTAGGCCAAAGAAACAATGATTGGCAAGAGTGAGTCTTCGTTTTATTTCTGCAGAAGTTACACGATCCATTACCACCTTGAAATTACAGCTGTCGATTGTAATGTTCTGTCCAATTCGGCGATGTTGGCAGGATATATAAAGTAGCGCAAAAGTTGTCACCCGATGTTCTTTGGTTTGGTTTTGGATTATGTTTATTTGATGTCTTAAAGTCGAGAAAATGATATCGGCTAAGTGGCCGCCGCCCAGGATTGATGACCAATTGATGACTTCTTACGTATACTCTCTTTGAGGGCTTCAAGAGTCTAAGGCTTGTTGACATAGATACGTGACTTCAAAAAAACCCCATAAAACGAAATCTGGAACAGTTAAATGAGGCGATCTTGCCGGCCAGTACAAATCGCCAAAACGAGAGATTAGGCGACCCGGAAATGCAGCCCTCAGAATTTCGGTTGTGGCTCATGCAGTATGCGCCGTTGCTCCATCCTGTTGGAACCACATGTTCTCCAGTCCCAATTCATCCAATTGAGAAATTAGTTGAGCATGGCTCTGTAGCGCTCGCGCCGTTTTCGAAAAAATAATGCCCGATGACGTCTCCAGCGTAAACAGCACACCATGCAGTAACATTCTGCACTGACGGGCGACCTTAGCAGAGGCACGGCTCTATATAGCTTGTCTCTATAAGTGCTGTCATATGCGGCCTCGAAATTCATAAAAAGATGCTGGGTATCGATTTGGACTTCTTCAGTTTTTCCCAGGTTCTGCCAGAATAGGAAGATTTGGTCCGCTGTGGATTTGCTGGTCTGAAACCGCACTGAAAGATACCAATCAGGTGGTTGACGAAGGGTTTCAGACGTTCACACGAGATGGCAGATAAGATCTAGTACGTAATGTTGAGGGCATTTATACCTCTATACTTGGCGCACTTGAGGGTGTCTACTTTTTTGTGGATGGGGCAAACGATACTGAGATGCCATTCATCAGGCATACACTCTTCTATCCAGATCTGAAAAATTAGTTGGTGCATGCTCTCCAAAAAGTTATTCCCAACAGCTTTGAATACCTCGGCCGGTAAGCCGTCAGGTGCAGCTGCTTTGTTGGATTTCAGCTTAGACATTACTATCCTCACTTCGTTTCGGTCATGCAGATGGAAGTTTTGACTATTATCGTTTAAGTTGAATATTATGCCTAACGGCAGGATGTTGGCCTTCTTCGCCGTTATACAGTCTCCAGAAAAAGTTCTTCCATATTCTCGGCATTGACTGTGACTCTACTGCAAGGTTTCCTTTTTCATCTCTACACGCTTCTGTATGGGCCTTCTTTCATTGACACGTTGTGTTTACCTGTTGGTAGAACTTTCGTACGTTATTGCTGGAGTACAACCACGCTTCCTCGATGGCGGTGATATCTGCGTGATAGCAATCAAAGGCATCCGATAATTGCTCGGTTGCATGTGGCCTGTTAAGTGTCCGAACATTCCACTTGCAGATCCGAAGGTCCTTTTAAACGTTTGAAAGAGTCGTCATTTCTATCCGACGCCATTAGTTGATTCCTCACATCTTTTTAATCTCTTCTGTATAGGGTTGTGAGTCCTATGATGGCGTAGGCCAGTATTATTCTACTTGTGGAGCATGCACATGCCATTTTAGTCTGGATGAGTAAAAAATTACAGATTCTGTTACCATTGACCATCACTGGGAGGTAAGAAAGGCGCTTCGCTACGAAATTGATTGTTGCGCTGCTGGCGCAATCCCAGTTATACGACAGTCAGTGGTTTGCTGAACAGCATATAAATACTAAATTGGAGAATCCAAGAATTACGTTTGATAAGCTAAAGGGCTGTTCATTAAATGCGCCACATTTTTCCATTAGGGATTCTCTAAACCAACACATAGACAAATGTCATATTTGTCTTCCAGATTGTTTCCTCTTTGATCAGGGAAGGGCTTCCATAACATTTGCAAACCATCCACATTTTTTTTTATCAAAATTTTCAGTCAGTTACGACTACATCTCGTGTTGAAAAAAGTTAAATTGGCTTATTCGCTGTTGGCATGCGACTACAAAACTCCAGTAGTGAAGAGAATATTGCGCCTGAACACGAGTCGGTAAGTCAATACCGCAATCAATCAATCCCGCGCCGTTTTCGAGAACTGGCCACCTCTCGGATGTCTCTTTGGCGTTTTTTTACGAAAAGTTATACGTCTATAAGATCGTATTGGCCCAAGAACTGAAGACAGTCGAGCATCGTGCTTATCGAACTTTCGCTGGACGGGCTCTATTGAAATTGGAATGAGATCAAGCTATTAGCCGAAAAGTTATCCTCATTTTAGCGAAAATGGCTTTGTTAGTAAGTCAAATTGCGCATTTGGACAAGCAAATAGCCGGAAATCTTCCAACAACAGCTATTGTATACGAAAAAAAATTACCGTGGTGTGGTTTTCGTGCCGAAGGTGTAATTTGCCCTTACTTCTTCAGAGATGATGTCGACGAGTTGGCTACAGTCAATGAAGACCGCTACGCTTCATGCTATATAATTTCTTTTTTTTTTATAAATTTGAACTCAAAAGCTTGGAGGATATGTGGTTTCAACAGAATAGTGCCACTTTCAACACAAGCGTGTGTCACTATCGACTTATTGAAGACGAAGTTCGTTGATATGCTTATTTAAATCCTTTGCATTGGTTACATTCAGGCTCTGGTCTATCCCAACAAGCAGGAGACTTTAGACGAATTGAAGGCGAACATTCGATATGAAATTGCTGCAATATTGAGTTCACTTATACACTTATACACTTCTGCATTCACGTACAAACTCGTGACCATGACCGATGCAAAGCAGTGAAGGGCTATTCAACTAAGGTCAGACACGGTCATGGCAACAAAAAAATATAGCAGTAGGATTTTTCCTGCGACATTTGGTATTGTCCACAAAGGGGAATAAGCCAGTTAAATAACCATCGTCATATAGCCGTAACTATTAGTAAGGATACTGCGAAAGATACTTGAATGCAACGTACTGACCACACATTAAAGGAACTGATACTGCTGGAACACTTTTAATACCCAACAAAGGCAGATCATTCCGCTTATACATACTTTGAGTCGAAGCAAGAGGCATGAACACAGTTAATTTCATCTGATAATATGCTAGGGATCTACAACAAAACAGGATGGCACAATTCTACGATATGTTTGACCAAAAACAGACCTGTTAATCCCGATTATCTGAATTTTCCGGGTTGAAGGCAAGTACAACTATCACCCTAGACAGTTCCTGCGTGCTCAAGGTGCTACAGCAAATACCTACACTGATTCATCCAAGAAAACTCGCTTTTCTTTCCAACACAATACTCTGTTCAATGTTCTACAGTGTGCTGAGCCGTACCACACAGTTTTAAACAGATTTGTTACTGGCGCTACATAGAGATCAGACTGTTTTACCCAGGCTGCCAAGTTACACCGACATGCAACATATTCAAATCACTAGCTAGTCCGTCTTGATGGCAGAAACTATATTCTTTCTTACTGTATGCTGCCTTCTTACATACATCGACCTTAGATCAGATCCACACGTAAAACCTAAAAAAATGTTTCACCATCATCATGGCATAATCTAAATTTGCTAAGCCAGGTTATTGCTAAGGTCTCTGTTGAAATTGGCAACATAAAACCAAATCTGTTTATGCAAAAGTCTTTGCCTTGACTGTAGGCAAATTAAAATGTTAACAACTATCACTTTCTTAGAATCTTTAGCGTTAATGCCACCATCCAATTACCTGTGCTGATCTCAAATTGAGGCATTAAGGTCAAACTTCCAGACGGCACTCGAGCAATTGCACAATTTTCATAACTCTTAGCCCAAATGCCCCCTGGTGTTATATATTATTTCTATCTTGGCACACTAATTTCATCGTTTATAGCTCGTAAACTGTCTCGACAAAAAAACTTCACTGGAGCTCTATCGAAAATGGTTTCCCAGAGTAGCCATAATTTTCTTCTTTCCCTTTAAATTGAAATGATGTTCAACTGTTTTAATTAAACCCGCACCCGGTGGTACCGTACCGGTATTAAAGAGCCATAGAGCTCACATTTCTTTTGTGCGAAAACAAAAATTACAAAATTTTTTCAGCCCTCGGGAATGGACAGTAAAACAAAAGAAAAAAAACGAAATTGAAACATTTTCGTGCAAAACAAAAACACTTTTACGTTAACGTTAATTCAAATTTACTGCGTTCATCGTGTGTGTTTGTGTGGCAGGCTCATTAAAACGTTTCGCCAGAGAAGTAAACACTCTCTGTAGCGCTTCGATATCTCTCATTTACGATGGTCATGCCTAAAAGTGCAATTAATAAGTCTCCGACTTCATTCAAGCCTAGAGCATTCGTTCCACGCATACAAACCCATTCATCCAATGGCAGTATTCCACATTGTCGGTCGCTGAAAGTACTGGTATCCGTAAAGTACCAGGCTACTTAACCCGCATCTGTTGGTATCCGTAGCTTGACAAAGCTACCACACTGGCTGAAGAATGGACTGAAGAGATGCATTCGATTTTACGCTAGCATGCACTTTGTAGTGGGTGAAGTGGGCAGTTCCACTTGATTGAGACATGCAGCAGGAAATACGAATTGCAGCGACCGCAATTACACCATGGAACAGTGGAATTGTCCAGCCAAACGGAAGATTACACATGCACCAGTCGACCTCTGGAATGTGACCAATCAAGCGTGATGGACAAATGCAAACTGTTTCACGTAACCGTGACATCCGATGAAACATTTGGTGACAACGTGGTGATATATTGTGGTCCGATGGTCTGGTGGTCTGGTGGGCCGATGTCACCGTTGTGCCGTCAGCTGGTAATGATCTCCAGCTCACACCTTTCAATATGTCTACATCTGTCAGGTCTATCCGATCTGTCACAGACAGTGAGACGACTGATTAATTCGAAAGTGAAATTCAGTTTAGAATTACTGTGGGAACAGACCGAAACGGAGTTCTTTTGCGTAATTTCTCATTCACCAGTCAACGAGATTAATGGTGACAGCTGACAAGGAGAATAGTTTGCCTGACCTTTCTCCCATCCTATGGGAACTAGGACCAGGTCCCGTCTCAATCCAAGTCTATATCCATCCATTATCTTCATAATTATGGGTCAACGGAAAGAATGCCATCATCGTTAGGAACTGACCTAGTTACCAGTGCAGATACACAAAAGATACTCAAGGAATGAATTCCCGGCGCTCATTTTGAATGGCCATGAGTATTTGTATTTCGCATGCTTATGTCGAAAATTATGACATGTCAAGACCATTTTAACTGTCACTGCTGTTCCAAACCTAAGCCCGGGTAATTACGGCTTCTCTTGTTTTTTTTGTGCCTCTACACCCACTAAGCACGTTCACAACCGCCGTGGGTTGTATTCGGATTCATATCCATATCCACAATAAACACAACACTGAAACACTCTTAGATACATCTGAGCTATTGACCGAATTTCGTTTTAGCTGGACTGGTGTTTGCTTTCGACATGTTGCTGGCAGCGGTCGATTTTACTTTCGTTGAGCGTGCGAATGTTTTTTTTTTTTGTTTCTTTGGGCGGATGATACCCATGTACACATGTATGTTGGGAAAGGAGAGGAGTAGACACCAAATTTATGGCTAAATTGTGTGAGATACAAAAATTGCTCGAGGTTTTGAAAGTTTTGAAATGATTTTCTGCGCGAGGGGTTTAATGGACTAAATCGCGTAACCGTCTTGGGAGTGATTTAGCGAGGTGGTATCAAACGAGCTCCAGTTATGGCATTGACATTTGTTTGGTTATGTCGGCGGGAGATTGTGATCGGCAGACTGAATGGATTTCTCTGATGGAGTCTCAGTTTGCAATTTTATGGGAACAAACACATGGCAGATAGTTGTGGAGGATATCAAATAAATCGCCATTGTGTCAGTGGGTGACTTTAGTTTTTTTCTTTTTAAATTATTTTGTGGCGGAAGTAATTGGATTTATGGCTTTTTTATTGGCGCCGAAAAAGATTTAAGACGGTGTTAAGAACTGCTGTTATTTGATTGGAGTGCAGAGAATCAAATGGATGGCGTTCCAGCTGCAGGTACATTGTGAAATCCACTAGAGCTCATGATGTGTATCTATGATACAATTCTACACCTGGATTCCTTACCTACTCTGGGTGTCTCATAGTATGACACCTGGATTTGGACAAAGATGGGTTGAGTAATAGTCGACGAACTAAACACCGCTATACCGACCACCTCATGGTCGAGTAAGTTTTAACATAAATGTATAAATAATTACCACTTTAACACCAGACTCAAATGGGCTTTTCTCAACACGTTAGTATTATAACTGACCTAGTCTAATTGACGAACCTTTATGCCTGTGATATTACTATCACTGGTTTGGCGCTCAACGTCGAGGTCGGACTGAAGTTTTAATAGCCTTACGCTTTGGCCACCGTTGATAGATATTCTGTCAGATGCCGTGATAATATAACATTAACTATCCTTCTGGTCAGCACCGAATTTGAACAGAGTATAAACAAGAAAATGAATTAACTCGCACTATCTCAGCCCGCTCATAAGCTCAGCGTAGATGTGGCGTTTAAGTCTTTGTAGAAGGTGACAAGTAAAGAGCTCGTTCTTCGTCAAATAAACTTTCATCTGTCCTCCCACCGATGACAAATGCAATCCTAATAGAATTCACCTACACATATTGTGAGTGGAAGCAAGAAAGGATAAACGATTTCTACCCATAGCGATAAGAAACCTGATTAAGGCTTAGAATCTTCGAACTAGGTTGAGATGGTAAAATATTTCTGAGCCAAACTGAATTTGATAGGTCTTACCGAGGCCCTATGCGACAACAGATTTGTGGCAATAACCTTGCGAGGAAGTTTAAGAATGCCAAGCCTCTCAGGATGCTGTCAAAAAGCTAAATTCATTGAGCCTTGTTTTGGTCTCAAGTCAGAATGAGATGAACGGTAATGAGATTGCAAATGAGGTTGTTGCTTGATAAGGCTCCGAAGAGAGTTTCTCAGTACCCGAACGTTCGATACGACTGCTTGCGTCCATAGTCAGGGCTTGACAGTTTTTCCTGTGCGCATGACTGCAGATGTCAGAACTGAAGGATGCCGACAGATTAAACGAACGCTTCCCGACCTCTCTTAGATGTTGAGGGACTTTCCTTATGTCCCCCCAGTAAAAATGACTGCAGGCTACGTACTACTGTACAGTACCCACCTTTTGATCTACAAGAAAGAAACCGCACAGAGAGGGTGTACTACCTCGTCTCACCTACCCCACAGTCTATGGACGACCATAGACAACGCCGTATGTTCGCTAATTGGGCGCTGGAAATGTTGGCCGGAGATCCGGATTTTGGTCAAAAAGTCATCTTCTCGGACGAAGCCCATTTTTGACAAGTGTTCGAGCAAGCATCAATGCATCCACAAAGATTGACAAAGATTGATATCAAAATTGGTTATCAGATATAAAGGTCTGTTAATCAATGTTAGATTTACGAAAATGAGACAAACCTGCTCAGGTTAGCGCAGCTTTATCTAAAATAATGACAAAATTTTGGAGGACCCAGATAACAAAAGAAACTAGTTCGGTCGAGGGTGATGTAGAGCATCACACGCATGATACACGCAGCACAAATATGGACCATATTAAGGGATCTGCTTCGTCAATCAACTATTTCCGCTGAGGATATGCTGTGCACTCGAACTTTGTCAGATGCTGAACTACAAAGGAACAACGAAAACAAAATCTGAAAACCACAAGCTCCAGTTAAAAACATCAAGCCGCAAGGAAAATAGTGGAGAATAAAAGTATGAAAGAAAAAAGAGCGATGGAACTAAAATTCGAAGGAAGACGGGGCGCTAACATAGAAAGAATTAAATTTCTACCCCAGCCGGCTCTTAATATTGTCTTGGCTGTATATCAAGCGTATCTAAAAGCTATATATGAATCGCCTGTCTGTTTGATTTGGGGAGAGGGCAAAGGAAATGCGGACCACATATTTTTTCACTGCTCACGTTTCAGTATGGAGCGCAAAGAATTGGTGAATCACTAATTCCAGAAAATATTGTAGACCTTGCTGTATAACAATAAGACCGCCCACATGGAATAACACTCCTGGGGTGTACTCTCTCTTCTCCTATGGATACTAGCCTTCAGTGGGCTGCTTACCAAATTAGAAGACGCGGGTTTTATTTAGTAGCAGATAACCTCAGGCTTTAGGTGTAGGGAAAACACTCAAAGACTCTTACAGAAAAAAACCCAATGGCTGCCTACGTAAGCATCGAACCTGGCGCACTAAGAACCTGTCGGACGAAAAATCTACAAATTGCTTCATTTGCTATTGTACTTATAGCCTTTTTCGACGACATGCAGACCGTTGTCATCTGAGGCATTGCTAGTCAAATGAACACCGACTTCTCAAGAGGAAAAAGAAAGAGCCTGGAAAGCGCGCGGTCGATGACGTTGAGAGATGCTACTCCAAAAGGCAAGAAAAAAAAATGCCACGAACCTCGAACCGAAGCCTGTTAGAAACGAACAAGGGAGCATAGTAGTAGAGTCGCAGTCGATGTTGAGAATTTGGAAAGAAATTTCTGTAAACTGTATAATGGCAATGACGAACCAAATACCGTTGTCAGGCAGAATGAATCTTTCAACCTGGACGATGTAGAACAACAATTCCGTCCACCCGACCTGGAAGAACAGAATATCTAAGGTTAAGTCCATCAACCCTGCTGGAGTGAACGGTCTGATTGCGAAGTTCTTCAAAGCGGCAGGAACCGAGTCCTTGGTAAGGAGCATAGACCAACTCATCGGTAAAATGTGATCGGACAAAAGTATGCCCGATGAATGGAACCTCATCACAGTTAGTCCGATCCTCAAGAAAGGAGACCCTCTGAACTGCGACAGGTATGGAGCCAACAGTGTTCTTAACATGATTTTAAGGCCGCGTATGACAGCATCTACAGAGACATGCTACGCAGAGCAATGCCTAACTCCTGCCACAATATTCATTTGGTGTTGACATCATGTTCGATTGGCCTCTTAAACCGGTCGTCATCATAATATTCCAGTACTAATGTCATCTTGAAGATATTTAGCACCTGAAGTACCTTAAAACTCCTTTCGTCAGGAACATCTCTGCAGTTAATTATCCTCAACGCATTATTTTGTAGTTTTTGAAGTTTCTGGATGTGAATTTTTGAGGCGTTGGCACAGGCCAGTATTCCATACCTTAACGTGGATTCAATCAGAGTGTAGTATACCATTTTTTAAATTTGTGGTGTGGCCTGATGTCTAAGCTGCGCCAATGCAAATGAAGCATTCTGAGGGTATCTGGTCGATTTGCTTGTCCCAGATGAAATGGCTATCAACGATGACTCCTAGATATTTGTAGCTTTCAACGTCTTCAATTAACTGTTTGATTGATTTAGGGCAGGCGTCGTTTTCAAAATATACTCGCTCCTGCATGTCTGTATGCTGTGGACTTCGGATGTGCATCAGCTTGGTTTTTGCACGTTGATCACCAAGCCGTTGTCGTGACACCATTTGACTGCATTGTTAAACTCCGTTTGCATTATTCTTGTAGCAGCCTCCAAAGATCTCTGACGCACCACAATCACGAAATCGTCAGCGTAAGCAAACGAAATGCTGTTTTTAAACTAAAGAAGCAGTTCGTTTGTGTATATGATGAAAAGAATAGGATCTAGTTTCGACCCTTGAGGAACTCCACATTTAAACAGATTTCCTTTACTGTAATTATGCTTGATGTTAACACAACAGGATTATCTGTTGCGCAGATAATCCCTTAGCTAATTCGCCATTACTCCTAGTATGCCAATACGTTCCACCGCTTCCCGTAGCTCTGTATGATTTAGAGTATCAAACACGGCCAGAATATGATGGCTTTTATTTAAGCTTTCGTTGGCGCAGTCCGCAAATTCTCCAAGCATTGGCCAGTACTCTTTTTCTTCTGGAAACCGTACTGATTTTGGTGGATGAGGGAGTGTTGTTCAACAAAATTATTTATTTTATTTGTAATGTTGCGTTCTAGACACTTTCCGAGACCGGTAATTGTTGATTTGATTTTTGACACCTGCCCCGTAAATGGGTCTTACCAGAGCAGTTTTTAACAGTTTTGGAATTTTGCCTTGTTTGAGACGCAGGTCTGCGTGTTTCCTAATATCCACAGCTCGAATTCCGTCGATTCCATAAGATTTGTTTTCGCCTAGGAGATTGATTGTACTGCTCTCTTCAGCCATGTTTGTTTCCCTAACAAAGAGTGAGTTGGCTACAATCGTATTTGCATGATTCGATGGGATTGAGTTACATTGGTGCATTATTTAGAGCGTCTGTTCCGACAAATGCTGTGCACATTCATTAGAAAAACTACTCATACCTTTTTCCGAGAAGCTGTTGGCAAGTACCTCGTCAATGCTTAACTTTTTTCTTCCCATTATTTAGTCAGAATTACGAGTAGTTTCATTGAACTTCTTCATATAGAAATTTGATTTATGTGTTTTAATTTCTCTATTGAGTTTATTTCGGAAGTCTTTATATTCAGTTTCGTAAGTTCTGCTTAGTCTACTTTTCTTCCCTGTTCTGTAAAGCTCATCTCTTTTTGTACATTTTGCAGCTAAACTTCGAGACATCCAGGAATTTTTTTTGGCATTTGCTCTCTAACGTTCTACTAGTAGTCGATTTTTTGTATATATGATTTAACTTACACTCTAGCTTTTCATATAGGGCCATGTTGTCGTATTCATTTAACACATCATCCCAATCTGCTTCGCATATGAATTCTTTCACCTTAGTTTTACAGATGTAGGACATCTCGAATAGAACGTCACCCTCGACAGAAATAACTTTGAGGTAGTTATGGACTTTGTCTACCCAGGCTCCGCTCTCAATTCAGAGGAGATACAACGATGAACGGTACGGGCTGTACAGCGACACCAAGTTACCCAGAAGAATGAAGGTGGCGCACGCAAATGGAAGGGGACCTCAGCCAATTTATCGTGCGAAAACGGAGGCAGCTAGCTAAAGGTCGAGTTGACTGGAGACACTTATTGGTTGAGGCCCAGGTCCAGCCTGGACTGTAACGCCACTTTACGTAAGTAAGTAAGCACTGCCTTTGCAATTACATTTCTTAGATACGTATCGGAATGCAAGAATGGAAAGTTACAATTTCCGAAATCTAAATAATCGCTATAAAGATCACCGAGCTTGACAGATTTGTCAAGAAATCCCAGTAGTATCACAATGAACCTACAACCGATCTAAGTGCACCTCAACGAAGACCATTCTAACCTGGTAATCACTACTCGCAAAAGGTGCTAAGAGGATAACTAGATCCTTTCTGATTTCATACCAAATACATTTTTTTTAAAAGCGTTGTAACCAGTCTTATGAGTTTACTTTGTGTTTTCCAGTCTCCTGGAATATGTCGGTATCGTATAACCTAGGTCAAGGATAGTGTGCATGTGTGTATGTATATATATGAAATCTCGCTGAGGGGTTCACATTGCACCACTAATTTTGTGTTTTATTTGACCATTTCAGGGCTTTAATGACGACTTTAAGTACCAGAGTGATCCAAGTGGACTTCAAGTTAATCAAAAACTAGTACGTAGCTCATAGAACGCCTTCTTGAATTGATCTGTGTAAATGTGCTTCAAGTACCCAAGAAGGAAACACTAGTAGTTCCACAGTTGGCATTGCTTTAGTAAACGACCGTTTTTTTTCTACGATCTTCTAAACCTGGGCTTGCTAGGTCTGTTAATATTGGAAGGAATTTAGCTGAGCCTGAAATTGTTATATCATGCGCACAATTCACAACCGTATATCAAAGTTCACAAATATTCAGATCGTAGCACAGACCACTCTGCTTTTAGACATTGTGTCCATTCAATATCTAAGGCACCCTTAGACCTTCAGATCTATGGGATCTGTTACCTATATACTCAGAAAGATTCCGGTAGTGAATTCATTGCTGCCCAAGGATTCGCGTATGGTGTAGACCAGAGAATAAGGGCTGGATGGATTTTTCAGGTTTTTCTTTGAGGTAAGCATGCTAAAAATGGTGTACAGGGGATGTACTGTATGATTCTCCTGTGGATAGGAAAAGGTTCTGGACATACTCTTCGCCGTGTTGTCCACGACAGTCAGATATTCTGCAAAAAAAGACAAAGTAATAGTAGTAGAATATAAGGGTTAAATCCACACCGATGATGCTCTCAGTTGAAACTCAAATTATGTCGTGTCCCAGATGAGAAGCCATTCAGGCAAATCTCCGATTTGACGTCAAAAAAAAACCTCGTTGGCTCATCAAAATCATTGACTCAAGCAGAAGCTGCGAGTACACATGCGACTTAGGCCAATCTACGTAAAGTGTGTACTTAGTGTCAACCTGAGATACTCCAAGCGGATTATATTCAAAAATACTCAAAACTTGTACAAACATTTTCAAAATTATCAATTGTCTCTCTCTCTTTCATAATGAAATTCAATTGCCAAAGCACATTCCTTACAACAACGCCTAAACCATCATCTCATTTGTCTTCACCAAAGCAAATAGAATCTGCTAACGTGCTTTTAACTCTCATTCGTCTCCTTCAAAATCCATTATCGTTGCGTTTCCATTCAAAGAAAATAAAAAATCCAAAAACAAAAGCCCTGAAGCACTCCGCAAACATTCAAATGGATTCGCAAATTTACGAGTATTTCACTGAAATTTCCAGGCACCAGGAAGTAGAGTAGCGTCACCACTCGGCTACCATCTTCAGCACTCCAAACTGCCATAAGAGTAACTCCATTTCATTCCCCCCGAAAAGTTTCCGCCATTATGCAAACCATTGTGAATTACAATTATTAAAAAATAAATAAATTCCAAACAGCCCCCAAATCAAAATATTCTCCTCGTATTTCTAAAGAGTTTTATTGAAATCCTCTCTCGCAAACGACTTGACCACATAATCCTTTACCCAGTAATCGCATGACTACTACGTATCGGCATTGTCCTGCCAAAGTATGTAGTCCAACTGGACTCCTATATAGTATTGGTTGGCGCGGTAAATCTTCCCAAGAGACAGAGTCAAACGGCCTACAAATCGGGGCAGTAAATGTGTGTACATAGTTTGTGGTGCTTCCCGACTACCGTGCAGGACATAAATTCCTCTCGTCCTCTCAAACAAATGGCAACCACTTCCTAGATTCGATTTTTGCCAAAAGTGAGGGCAATAATTTGAAGATTTATCTAGCAAATACGAGTAGTATCAAGCTCTCGTCGTCGGTTGTTGGCCGGCTTGGTTGAATGAGTTTGTTTTACACGAGCTATACATGACTTACCCTTACTTGACTGTATGTATGCTCCACTAGGCCTCCACTCATTGCCTCGAAAATGGCTGCTTTTGGAATTTCCTGACTAAAAAGGGATGTGGTAGAAGAGAAATTTATTGCTTAACTAGGATGTATTCGAAGCTGGTGTTTCTGTTGGTAATCGCTTCATCGGATGGAGGATTCAGAGCGCTACGTAATCGAAAGTTGTCCTTCGGATTGAACGGTTAGTGGAATTGTAATTTTTCTGATTTTGATAACAAAAAAATTCGATTTATGGAGGGAACGCTGTTGTGCCTCTATTTGACCGGAAATAAGTTGAATAAGTGTATTCTCGTTCGAGGATGTCGGGGTTCAGTTAAAGCAGATAAAATTTTTTTGCTTTTTCTTGGAAGGGAGACAACTGTATCCTTTAAAAGGACCTTCGGCATGTTGCCTTTTATGGAAAAGGCAAAGAAGACCATGCTAAAGAACATCCCATAACCAAAATATCTCAATAAGAGTCCATAAATTCTCATAAATTAATCGTCAAGACGGAGGAATAGATACAAACATGGAATTGCCTGGTATTGAATTGAAGGCATGAGCATTTAAATAAAATTTAGACAATCCAATCTAATGTCTTCAAGGCAAAGGAGGGGCAAAGAGATCATGAGATCCAGCAGTTATGATACATTCTGCTTCTTTGAACTTGCAAAATTTGGTGCTAATGGCTGGGTATTTAGATTTCGCTTTAATGACAGCAGACAACATTGAATTTTGGAAGCATTAAATTCCACTCGGTTGGTAATTCCCCAACTGGTTATGCTGTTAATTTTGGAATTTAATTAGCTTAACATACGTTGCCGTTCCCGTTCTTCAGCCGAAGAGCAGGGATCTGAGTCCGGTAACGAATATGAAAAGCAGAGAGTACTGTCGTCAGCAAAGGAATATATTACTCCAATATAAGTAGCAGACAAGAGATCGTTGATGAAAATCAAAAAGAGTGTCGGAGAAAGAACGGAGCCCTGGGGCACACCAGCATTTATTTTGTGAATATCAGACTTGAAACTATCCAAGACAACTTGAATTGAACGTTCCGAAAGGTAATTTCTAATCCATTGAAGAAGAGAGTCACCGATCCCAAAAGCAAGCATTTTCGACAAAAGAGCCTGATCAAGTGCAACTATCTTGCTTTCGCTAGATTGATGTTCACTTTTCGGTGAGACTTGCCATCAGATCAGCAGTGGACCTGTTGCTACGAAAACCGTACTGCCGGTCATTAAGTAGTTTCGAGATATTTTATTAACTGACGGTTTGTCAGCGTTTCCATGACCTTGGAAAGAAGGGACGTAAGTGCAATGGGTCTGCAGGAGGAGAGAGAGCAAGACTCGGCTTTTTTTAGGTACGGACTGGACAAATGCTGTTTTCCATCTGCTCAGAAAGAGCCCTAAAGAGTAGAATCGATGAAAAAATGTAAGCAGTGGTTTTGCCAGCGAGGAAGAACACAATGGCATGAACGTAGCTTTAGAATAAAGCCAGAATCAATTTTATATCTCATACTCACCTTGTTGTTTTATTTATATGTTTTTCCTATCATTCTTATCTGGTCACCCTTTAGAAGAATAGGAGCGGGCAGCAACAGACCCACATTCAAGGCCAGTTACCATTGGCTTCTTGTAAATCCCTTAGACAGATCAATCAACGAGGTACGAGAGAAAAGAGATCAGGAAAGTCTGTTTCTTGCGTCCATCGAAAAGCAGTCGAACAACAAAAGTAATGGGGCAGAGCATTCGAGAAAGCGAAAGGATCTGTCTCGTATTAGATTTGCAGATGTGGAGTGAACTCACAACTGCTGACCCCATTTTAAGGAGAATGGATGCCACATACTCCACGTTGTTGGCAATAATACGAGTAACATCTATAAAATTTCTGTCTTACTTTAGGATTAAATACTTGTTGGAACCAGATCTGTTGGTTTTGTGGATAGGGTTAGGTTAGAATTAGGTGAAAGAGGGCTATGATGGATATTCCATCACACCAGGTGAATTTGAACCTGATTAAGGATGCTGAATAATATATTACGGCGCACAGTGGCGCAATTAGGTAGAAGTGCTTGCATAATTCAATTTTCGGGTAGGTCTATAAAGCAGCATTTTTAAGTCCATTAACCTAAAATCATTTCTTTCTCTTTTTGTGTCATATCTGTTCATTTGTAAAGTCAAAATTTTTTTAAAACTTTTCAATATATTAGGAGCGCAACTAAGTTTAGTTGACGAAAATGCAACTTTATGGTGAAAAAACGGTTACAAGTGAATCATTCAAAGTATCGCCCATCGCTAGCTACAACTTTTTCCTCATCTTTCTGGCGGAACTCGAATACCGTTACGGTAAAAGTGTTCATCTCTTGAGGCTATCCACGAATCAAGCCATTTTTTGATGTCTTCATATAAGCGGAACAGCTGATCAGCCAGACCATGTGCTGAACAAGTAATAATTGGACGGCGCAATTCTTTGTGGAATATGGCTGGTGGGGTAGGACTTTCCATTCGAGCGTTTTCAGTTAAGTTTTAACGGGTTTGGCATCGCGAGGCCGAGCGTTGTCATCCCGTAGAATCACTTTTTCGTGCCTCTGCTCGTATTGTGGTCGTTTTTCGCGCACTGCTCGCCTCAACCGCATCAATTAAAATCGATACCATTGCCCAGTGATGGTTTCTTTGGGTTTAAATAGTTCATAATAAATAATACTGACCTGGTCCCACCAAACACACAGAATAACTGGCCGAGCTGACGACGTAGAAGCATGAAGGGACAGTCCCCATGATTTTCTTCTCTTCGAGTTGCTGCAATGAGTCCATTTTCATCACCCGTCACGATGTAAAGAAAAAAACTCTTCCTTTTTGCCGCTGGAGCAGTTGTTCACAGGCCAAAAACGACGTTCAACGTCCCTTGACTTCAAATCATAAAAAACCCAATTCCTTGTTTTTGAATCTACCCAATGCATGCAATCACTTGGAAATGGCTTGGCGGTTAACTACTAATGCTGAAGCAAGCCCTTCTTGCGTTTGGCACGGATCCTCATCAACCAATGCCTCCAATTCAGCGTCTTCGAATGATTTTGGCCTTCCTTCACGCGGACGATCGTCAACTCGAAGTTGATCGCGGTCTTTAAAGCGACGGAACGAATCACAGCACTTTGTTTCACTTAGAGCAGCATCTCCGTAAACTTATTGGAGCTCTCAATGCGCTTCAGCCGCAATTTTCTTCGAAGGAGAGAAGGAAAAAAAAAATCAGCACTTCCCGCAAATTTCACACAACCAAAAATATATGACGCCAAAACAAAATCACTAATGTGTCAAAACGGTTTGTTTACCATACGTCCATGGTCCATGGATATGTCAAATTGGACAGTACTTACTGCTGGAGCCATCTATTGAGAACTTGGTTGCGCACCTAATAATCTTTTTTAGATTTTTCGTTGAATGTAAAAAAAAAAAGGTCCGAAAATGAATTCCTATATATTCGAAAATATATACTTAAGAATTCAGGTGCGGAAACTTGCATCCCTGATTTGCATAGAGAGATTTGATTTGAAGAGGTCGGTCAAATTTTGTTTTCTTTCGATCTCTCATCGGAGAAGTACAGCGCTGTACACTGAAACCCAAATTTTTAATTTTCTTGTGATATAAACATCTATTATTGGCTTTGTTCCAAAATATTGACAGTGATAAAAATTACCACTCGCGGCAAAAAAAGGATTACAACATGAAAGCAAACGGTTGTATTAGAAAATACCACCTTGATCAAAAGGTTCCCGACCACACCCACAGTGTGGCGCTCCCATTTTTCCGATTTGAGTTCTGTTTTTTTTGTTAAGTTGGTAAATCTATTGTTGACATTCCCTCTAAATCTTAGCGTCATAGCTTGACATTTGCACAAGTTACGTGGCCAAGAGTACATCTATTTCTGTGTGTGTTGGCGATTTTTTACAATTTTAGAAATGGATTTAAATTTGTAACAACGAACTTGTATTACATTTTGCGTAAAAAACGGATTTAAAGGTGCGCGAACATTGGAAATATTGGGAAAGTGTTTCGGCTACGATTCTCTAAAGAAAACGGTCGTTTACCATTTGCACGAGCGGTTCAAAAGTGGTCGTGAATCAATCGAAGATGATGAACGCAGTAGCAGACATCGACATCGAAAACCGACGAAAACATTGAGAGATAGCGGAGGACTTGAACAGTGCCTATGGATCCGTCCAAGACATTTTGGTTAATGATTTGGGTTTCCATCGTGTAGCAGCAAGCAGCAAAGTTGGTGCCAAAAGAAATCAATTTCATGCAAAAAACAGACCTTGTTGACGCCGCAAAAGAGATGATTTGCGAGGCTGAATCCGACCCCACATTCATCAAAAGAATCATTACTGGAGACGAGACGTGGGTTTATGAGTAAGACACACAATCCAGACATCAGGCAAGTGAATAGTGCATCATGAAGTTTTGCCAGAAGGCCAAACAGTAAACAAAGCAATTCGCCGAAAGAGACCACAATTGTGGGCAAAAAACTAGTGGATTTTGCACCATGATAACGCATCGTCGCACAGTGCCATCATTATTCGTAATTTTTTGACGAAAAATGCAACAAATACCATCCAACAGCCACCTGATTTGGCTCCCTGTGACTTCTTTCTGTTCAATCGAGTGAAAAAACCGCTATGGGGAACGCGTTTCAGCAGCCGAAAGGAAGTAATGGAATAATCGCAGGAAGCACTGATGGACATACCGAAAACCGAGTATAAAAAAGGTTTCGAGGATTGGATCAAGCGCTGGCATAAGTGTGTTGCAGTCGATGGGGATTACTTTGAAGGGGAAAATATAGATTTAGATGAATAAACTTGTCTTTTTAATTTTCTGAATAAATTCCGGAAAATTTAGCTAAAAAGTAAAAATGGACATTTCATACAACAACTTGTTACAAATTTTTGCCAATATCTCGAAGAAAAAAAGAGATCATGTGTGCCGTAAAAATTAATTTCCAAATGATTACTACCGATGAAAATTTGTTAACTTAAATGTGTCCGAAATTGAAAAAAACATTTTCATCAATTTATGCTCATCTTCAATCAAAATGGGTCGCAGCCCATAGATCGAGAAGGAATTTCAAAAAGAACAAACGATGGTTTGAAAATTTTTTCGATATCGGTACTAAAAGAACAGAAGTAACGTGCGATTTACTAAGTACCATACATCAAAGTCATCAAGAGAAAGGCCAATGAGATCAACAACTGAGTGCTTGACGTTCATCAAAAAATAAAAACTTAAAAATGCTACCCTAAAACATAACCACTGAAGATCTTTGTAATGCCTTAGCAATAAAGTATGATCGTGAAAAGATGAAAGCTGATGTAACCAAGGCTGTCCATTGCGTATCAAAAGAATAAAAGAAATCATTTCTACTTCACAAACGGATCCTATCAGGTATAATAGTGATAATGAATTGGCGTTGTTTATGGGTTTAGATCTGTCGAAAGGAAAATATAAGATTTTGAGATGTAGATGTTCTTTTATCCGACAGAATTGTAACAGTTGCCCAAAAACAAGCAGTACCAGGAAATTACGAAATCTCGGAAATGTCAGCTAGAGTGAAACTTCAAGACATGATGGATCGCACTGCAAGGCGGCTTTTAAAAAGCAAAAGTGAGCGGGAATTAATTGCACTTCCAAGAATTTTTACATTACAAAGCAAGTGGGGCTGTGATGGATCATCAGGACAAGCAAAATATAAATACACCAGATGGTGAAATAAATGCAAACATCTTTATGGCCTCAGTTGTTGCACTAAGGCTTAACAGTTCAAATCGTTTGAACATTGGAGGAACCCTCATCCATCATCAGTTCATTTTTGCCGACCTATATTGTTCATGCAAAGGAACCTGGGAATCTCATAAAAAGTATCAAAAGTCAAATTGCTAACCTTCGCCCTACTGGATATAAAGTTAATGACGAAAAAGGGATAAGAAAACTTCTGAATGAAATAACAGATTCAAAGTCCCATATGCAAAGAACATGAAAAAAAAAACTCCAGCAATCAAGATGAATCAAATGATGATGAACATAACTACGAATATGGTATCTCGCCATTACATGCAAGAATCAGGTGCATGGAATTTATTTTGAAACAAGCAGAACAAATAAGAAAACAAGAGATCCAAAATCATTTTTGAGATGAGATTGGGCTCGATGTGGATAGACCAAACCAAGGATTTGGAAATACAAACGAGGAGATTTTTTCCAGAATCAGAGTCAACAGCTCGTATAACTGGGGTAAATAGAGAAGCACTAACGAGGCTTGAAATAATACTTAAAGTTTTGAATTGCAAGGAAAAGGTTAACACTGCCAAGTTTGGGGAGTCTGCAAAGAAAACAGCAGAGTTATTATTTTTTTTTTTAATTTAGCGTGGGAGTTACGATATGCTTTGGACACTTGGCAGATGAATGTTATTCTATCAACCAAGAAATCTCTGTTTGTTTTTCGCAAGTAAATTGTTACATTCACTTACATATTATTTTTGACTCTTTTTGCTAAGCGTGAATCTCTCCAGCTGTGCACGCTCGTTTTGAATGTTTGAATGTTATAATGGTCAGGAAATAAAGAGCTAGGCAGGGCATTCCATAAGCGAGATGTACGACTTAGGAAAGAATCACGATATTTTGATATATGCCCAAAAGTAGGCTTGAGGGTAAACTGGTGAGCATTCATAGGGACACCGGTTTTACGGTTAAAGGCTTGAAGGCTTGAAGGGGCGGAATGCTACTGGCAATTTCAATAGAGAACTTGTGGTGAAAATACCCATCGGTGTTCGAGGTTGTCAATTGACTGGGTGATATTAGCATCACCTATGAGTCTTATCGCACGGTTTTGAAGCCTATCTAGCAGATGAAGAGTGGCTTTAGGAGCACCTGACCAGATGTGGGTATTGTACTCCAATTTTGGGCGGATGAGTGCCTTATAAATTGAGGCAAGATCAGAAGAAGAAAAGTATTTTTTACATCGTTTGAGGAAACCTTGCCATTTCGCAGCATTTTTAGCGACATCAAATATGTTTTTATTCCTACGTAGGTTGCCATTGATACACATCCCGAGAATGAAAGTGACATTCATTGATCTAGTTGGGTGTTTGGATTTCGCTTTAATGACAACAGACAGCATTGTGTTTTGGCAGCATTAAATTTCATTCTGTTGATTGTTCCCCAATTGGTGATGCTGTTTATATAGGAATTTAATGAGCTATGAGTACAGCCGATGAGCAGGGACATGGGTCCGGGAACGAGTTTGAAAAACAGACTGCAAATAGCAATCATTGATCGTTGATGAAAATTAAAAACAGTGATGGAGACAGATCGGAGGTCTGGGGCACACCAGCATTTATTTTGTGGATATCAGACTAGCAACCATCCAAGGCTACTTCAATTGAACGTTCCGAAAGCTAATTTCTAATCCATTGAAGAAGAGAGTCATTGTTCCCAAATGCACGCACTTTCAACAAATGAACCTAATGGCAAACTCTGTCAAGTGCCTTAGAAATATCAAGTGCAACTATTTAGTTTTCGCCCGATTGATGTGCGTTTTGGTTCCACTTTTCGGTGAGATATCCCATCAAATCACCAGTGGACCTGTTGCTATGAAAACCGTGTTGCTGGTCATTGAGAAGTTTTCCAGTTTCGAAATATTTCATGAGCTGACAGTTTATCAACGTTTCTATGATAAACCGTCGTAAATCCAATGGGTCTGTAGGAGGAGATTGAAATGCTGTTTTTCATCTGCTTGGAAAGAGCCCTGAGGAGTAGGGCGTAAGTTTTTCCAGAGTGGAAGAACACCTCTTTAGAAGAACGGGAGATATAGTTTAGTTTATTTATTTATTTTGAAAGCTTACACAATTTTGGAAGCTAAAATTAATTTAATTACATGCACAAGAAGGCAATTCATTTTTAGATAGGCAACTATGGATAATTCAAAATTAAATTTGACATTTAATTTAAGTTAGATAAATGAGTTTTTAATTCCTTTTTAAATCTTCTACTGTCTTTGATTTCGCTAATGTGGCGCGGAAGGGCGTTCCAAAGCCGAGTGGTATTTACAAAGGATTGGCGTTTAGATAAACGATATGTAAAACGCGGTATTACAATTTGTCTAGTCCTTGTAGATGTACAAAACGTTATTCTATTAGCTAGGTTCAGGGGTTGACGTGTGTGCAATTGTAATTGAACGGAACTTCAGCAGGTTACCAAATGAGAGACCTGAGATACGTATGGAGAAGTGAGAAATGTGGTCGTATCGGCGCCGTCTAAAAATGTAGTGAGCAGCGTTGTTATATGCCACATTCAGCTTTCAACTGCTTACGCCATCACATTTTCCGTAGACTTCGCATCGGTAAGTTAGTATGGGAGTGATGAGGGTCTTGACTGAAAGAGTTCGGGCTGATAAAGGTGTGAGGTGTAGTAACGCCCACATGGAACGAAGGACCCCATATACCTTGCTGACACATCTATTGATATGATTATTTCAAAAAAGTGTCGAGTTAAATATTAGACCAAGGTTTTTAGCAGTGTCCACGTATTTAATGGGTCCACTGTCAACATAAATCGACGGAAGCACGGAGGTATCAAAGGGCTTTCTGGATACAACTACACATCTGGACTTGTTAGTGTTGATAAGAAGTAGGTTCTGTCGCGACCAGCTGGAGATTTGATTTAAATCGGAATCGGTCTACAGATACAGGTGAACAACTTAGATGTAGTTGGGTGTCGTCAGGGTACAGTTCAATGGAAGAAAACGAAACAATGGATGGTAACTCATTTACATATAACGAAAACAGAAGTGGACCCAGGATGGATCCTTGAGGTACGGCAAGAAAATCCGACAAGGAATCATCACTAAAGACTGCTTGTTGACGACCGTTCAGATAATAGGCAGATGGCCGAATAGTAAAAATTGTACAGCTTGGAGAGTTTACTGCATAAAATTTCGTGATTAATTGTGTCAAACGCCTTAGAGAAGTCAAGAAGTACTAGAAAAGTAACACGACCGAGATCAAGCTTCTGCCTTATGTGAGTAGAGCGGTTGAACAATGTTTGGGGAGAAAACCAGACTGCTTTGAAGTTAAGATGTTGTGTTGTTGGAGAAATTAGTTTTTGCATGATTCTTTCGAAAACTTTCGAGGGAAAAGAAAGTATTGCAATAGGTCGAAATTTTATATTCGAGGAATTCTTAGGAACGGGTATTATCTTTGGCGTCTACCAGAGTGAACGAAAAACACACGTTGTGAGAATTTGATTGAAGATATGGGTAATGTACATATATAAGTAGTTTTGGAAGGATGATTTTCAAGAGCTTGGGGTGAATCAAGTCAACTCCAACTGCGTTTGATTTAATTGAAAGCAGACTCTCTACTTCGTCGACCTATTGAATGCAAGAAAAAGCAAAAGACTCGTTTGGAAGAGGTTGAATATTTACAGCGGTAAAGTTACTTGGGACTAACGGAAGAACGCTTGAAAAAGAATGGGATACAAACTTCACATTAAGCTCATTGCTGTCGACGTTAGGAGGATGTCTGCTTCTTAACTTTCCGACTCCAACCTCCTCTAGATTTTTCCACAACAGTTTAGCGCTTAGCGAAGGATTCAGACGTTTTGAGTAATATGCAATTTTGGCGGCCCGCGTTTTGCAAACAACCTTATTGCAAAGAGAGCAATACATTCTACGGAACTCTTCAACTCTGAAACGTTTCCATTTATAGAAAGCTTCATCCGGTTTTTGCATTAGGTGGTGAATTCCTTGAGCGAACCAGGAATGGTGGCTTGGTCTATTTGTTTTATTACGTATGGGCACATGAGTCTCGAAAAGTTCAAACACTTTGGTTCGCAGGTATTAGGTGAAGACATGTAGTAAATTTGTTCCCAGAGTTAATGTCTCCTTTAAGCACTGCGTAGTTAATGTTTCTAAACTCCCTGAGCTGAGTTATTCTATTTGATATAGTAAACTTGAAGTCAAACGTCAGGTGAAGAAGAGCATGTTTAGAAAAACCGTGGGGTTGATAACTAATCTTAGCAGATCACCTTTTTTAGATCACTAAGCAAAATAACGTCGAGTAGGGTGTTTGATGTTGCTTCGAGGTAAGTTGACACAAACTTATACTCTTATTGAGTCTATAGACCACATCAAGCAGAATCGAGTCCACAGCTGTAGATAACTCTACAAACAAGTAGTCCATAGGACATAGCGGAGTTAAAGTTGAAGATTCGATGTACTGAAGGGTAGGCGGAGACAAAGCATAATCTGAAAGTGTTGAACTGGCCGCAAAGTGTGCAGCAAGCAGATTGGCCTTGTCTAAAGAGCTGACAGCTGGAATGTTATTGCAAATGAGGGTTGAGATGGAGGATGAGGCAGAAAGCTTTTAATACCTTTGGAGCATTGTAGTATTTTTTGACTCAGTTTTTGGTTATATTGGGATTACGTATGCTCAAGAAAGACGTTGCAGTCATTTCTGGCTCGTTTGAACTTTTTTCGGTTTACCTCTGCCTCAGACTTACTCTTCGTAAATTGTTGGCTCAGAGTTAAAATATAAAAATAAGAAGAAGCTTAGGAATGCAAAAGTAAATGACTATAAGACAAGGAATAAGAAATACAGATACCAAAACACGTGCAAGGTTTCACGGATGCACCATATTGAAGACGTTTTCAACATGCTTGGAGCCTGATCGGACCCACACATTTCTTCGTTAAGGCATGTCAGAACCGAAAAAGATGTCAAAGCTCGAGAAATGATAAGTTTATTAAACATTACTCCAGATCTTGATATAAGTTTCCAAGAAATCTAATTTTTTTTTTCAATTTTCGGTCCATTTGCTTTATTCTCCGCTGTTTGGCATGAAATGAATCACTGAAATAAAATAAAAAAGACGCTTTTTTGATACACCTAAAAAAACATTTAAAAAATGGTTCGGTTCGCTCGGATTAACTTTCAGACACGCTGTTATTATTTAAATCATGGACTTTTGAATATTTTTGAAGCAAAATATTATATTTATCCCCTGTGGTGAGAAAGTCGTATTTGAGCAGAAGATTAGTAGAGCACTTTTCTCAAAATTTACTAATAGAACTGGGAATTTTCTTTAAGCAGAAAAAAAACTGTGACAATAGTCAAAGTGGGACACTGTGCGGCGGGGAGTAATGGAAATCTCGCGTAAGACAACATCCTGTTTCTAATGCTATGGTGCATGATGGTCTTCTTAACGCTTTTGCTGGTTGTAAAGTCATAGACGTGATCGCCGATTGATGTACATAATAGAAATGAGTTTTCAATCAATATTTCAAAACTGGGGTTTATGCGAACAGCGTATCTAACTGGTTGGCTCATACAATTTTTTTTTTCGTCAATTCCTTATAACTTCATAAATCACCACCTAATTTTTTTTTTTTCAAAAAAAAGAAGTTACAACGTATATGTGCGCGAGTCTTCCAGGCTCTTCGTAGGTGCTCACAGCGATCGCTCTTACTCCGGCAGCTGCTTATTCCCTTTCTCCAAAATTTCGTTTCCTGTATGCAAATAATACTGTTGGCTTTCTAGTATGTTCTCAATATTAATTCGATAGTTTATAAAATCATTTATGTGTCGATAAAATGGGTCCTTATATAAAAGGCAGTAAATCCATTCTAAACGCGGTTTTCTCGAAATAACATTTTTGCAAACGGCCGACAGTTATTCTTCGGATCCGCTGAACCGATTTTAATAAGTTTTGGAGGACGACAATGTTGAATGTTATTTCTTTTAAAGAAATCTTACGTCACTATCCTTCTGGAAGGAAGATGCTTTCACAGAGGATCTGGACCGCTCTAAGAGTCTGATCTTTCTAAATAGGAAACATCTCAGAGCCATCATAGGTGTAATCACTGGACACTGCCTTATAGGCAAGCATGCAAGAAGGCCTGGCGCTTTTGCAAACGATTTATGTAGAAGCTACATGGAATAGGAGGAAGAGGAGACAATCCTCCAACTACTCTGTACATGTAGAGCTCTCTCCCAGAGAAGAAAACTTCACTTACGAGCTTTCTTCTACGATGACTTAAACGATCTAAAGAATACAGACGTTAACAGCCTCCTAGGCTTCATCATAAGCTCAAATTCGTTCCATGAGTAAGAGGATCACAGATCCACGTGGCATCACAACGGGCCAATAGGTCCGGCCTTTCCAACAACCACTTTTACCTACCTACCTACGTCACTCTTGCAAGTGGAGATATACGTAATCCTGTAGGCAGTACTGAACAGTATCGAGCTGATCACCGACGAGTGACATGAGAGGCTGAATTCGCTGAGTCTTTTTTGAGTCACAGTTTGGGATGGGATTACAGGAAATGAGTTTGCCAGTGAACATGCAAGGCAACGTTACGGCTTTACCTTAATTAGGGTTTTCATTGATAGTTGGGTTTGATTAGAGTAGACTGCTACTGGTGTCGTAACCTTATATTAAGCACCTAAGTGTGCTAGGCATAGGTGGCAGAACATCCGCCGACGCTTGTTGTGAGAATAATAACGACCCGCGGTGCACTATCTGTGTGAGTGTTCAGAGATTCGAGCTTAGGAATCAGGTTGTATATACTCGGCGCTGATGTGGTAGGTGCTCGTACCATAGACACTTTATCACTAAACCGTTTACCCATCTTCCCACCAAAGACGGAGAAATCTCAGTAAAGGTATGTACCCTTTACAATGGACTAGTTCTTTGTCTGAGTGCCCTTTCATACAGGTAACAATTGCCTGTCCTATGCATAGATTTGGCTAATTGTTAAATTTTTTGGTGAAACCTTTGCTTTGACGTCTCTTCGCGGTTTAGATCGGGAATTAGAATATACTTGTGTGATAAAAGGTGAACCAACAGCTAGTGTGGACGTTTTGGCTTTTGTTGCAAGCGACCATCTGAAGGTGAAAATTATCGATGACTTTTTGAAGAATAAGTGGGTCAATGGCCGCAATTTCAGTTTGGATGTAATGTTTGGGATCCTGAGTTGGCATAGACATTACTTTTCAAATAACCCCACAGGAAGAAGTCTAAAAGTGTCAAACCGCATGACCTTGGATGGCAATCAACATCTCTTCGTATGCAATAAATTGATTGATTGATGGTCTATGTGGGCTATAGAACCATCCTGTTGAAACCGGAGATAGTCCAGACCCAATTCGTTTCAATTTTGGAAAAAAATTGCTGGTCAAATGTTGCGGTAACATTCTCCATTCATTGTAATTATCCCTCTAGCCTCATCTTCGAAAAAGTACGGGCCAATGATGCCGCCACTGTTACTTTTTTGGGATGCATTGAAACGACAATTTTGTTTTATCCAAAAAGGGGCTTCATCGGAAAAGATCAAATTCGATGACAAATTGTCGTGGCCATCGTACATCCAGTTAATAAATCGGCGACATCGTAATGTAGATGGTCCAAAAGCTTCAATTGTTGTCTAATCTGGATTTTATAGGCGTGCAAATGAACATCATCTTTTAAAATTCGCGTAAACTGCCATAAGTGAGGCCCAATTGTTGACTTTGGCGACGAAATGATGGAAATGATGGGCCTGAACGGTTTTGAACACTTTCGCTCACAGTAGTGTACGTTCTTGTAAACTTGTAATTCCAATTTTCTGAATTCATTCCGGAAACTTTTTGATCGAGGTGGTATACGCCATCTGTTGGCTCATCCTTTATGTTCAGATTCGCTTTAGGAGCTATTAGTAATGTGTTTCAGCCGCCCTATAGGTTTTTGTTTTCATTCTATTGCATTACCAGGAATAAAGGTGTGAACGTTCCAAAAAGTTGAATGAATTCATGCTTGCGTCCGTCTTCGGATGGTGATATCCATAAGACATAAAAGACGATTCTGATCTATCGTCTCATTGAACTAAGCTTTGGAAATGCGATAAAGGCAGAATATATCTAGAACGTTTCGTAGAAACTAACTTAAGAACGTCTATGGATTTGTGTGTCCTGGCGCTTGTGTGAGTACCAGCTTGTCTCCCAAAGGGCTGGTTTAGTGTTATTTTTAATAAACGAAATAGGCTCTTTACTTTGCGGGATCTAAACAAATATTTGTGAATCAAGTCAATGTCAACATCATGCCAACATCAAAAGATCCCAACAAATCAGGACGGGCCAAACTAGATATAAATGGCGCAATGAAGAGATACCGAAGTACTTATGTACGAGTATATTGACTTTGACCGGCGGAAAAGGAATTGAAATTCCTTTTGCCCTCGAAACGGTTCACCCAATGAAAATAGAAAAAAGCGTTCCTTTAGCATTTAAAGCTATGAAACTATTAGAAATTTTAATTCAGATAATTCTGACATTTTTTAGAATAAATCCGCCGTAAAAAGAAGTATTTTAAAAAAAGCAAAAATTAAGTTCATCCATTCTTCGATTTTTTATGGCCCAAAAACCAGGTGACCGCGAAAGTATATAATTACCATTCTGAGCTGTACCGCTTTTCATACTCTTTCTTAACGTGAATCTGTCGTCTACCTTTCCACAAACTTTGCAAAGAAAACCTTCCACGGATTCATCAAAGTAGAAGGACAGTTGTTATTGGCGGATAAAACCCATTCCGCAGCAGACATTAGAAATTCATTCCAAAGTCTTTTTGCTGTTCGTTAGGACGATCAACAATCAGCCCTTAAACGTCGTGGGTTATGCATGTTTCTCGCAATTGGAGCCTTCCACCGTCAAACGTTCTTATAAAATCTATTCCGATTGATGGCAAACATGGCACCAATTTTCGCTCCTTGATAATAACCAGACAGTTCTTTTCTTTGGATGGAACATACAACATGTGAGTCTTCCAATTAAAGAGCTACCTGCGCCAAACTTTGCTTAATATTCGTTATCAATCAGGGACCGATGCTTCAAACGTGACAGGACTGGTCCTTTAAGTGTGGAAAGGTCGTCTATTCCAATCACATAGTCGTTCCAACTTATATTGGATGATCTGGATACGAAGATGTCCTGAATACTTCGTATAAATTCGGTCTTGGTATGATAATATGACAATTGGCATTTTCTTCGAAAGCTGTCGTCCCTCTTGGAATCGATCGCCACTAATAACAGCTAAATCGTTCTGTGTTTTCAAAACCAAATCTAAATAACCGCTGGTTACGTACTAAGAAACCTTGCGTGGCACTGGTGGTTGTAATAACTTCTCCGCATTAGTTCAGGAACTTTTAAACGCGCTTTAATATGAGCATAATTAGCAGCACGAAAACAGTTCTGAAAGCGGAAAGATGATAAAACATCACTCACAACTCAAAAGCATCTGGTCAAACTTTGAAATGTGGTCGTTTCCACTCGAACTAATTGCATTGTAGATAATCTGCTGTTGACGTCTCCACACCAAAGCGATACCGAGCTAATTAGCCGATTTTTCATCCAACTTTTGACAGGCGAAAAACATACTCTCTCTGATATAAGGGTCAAAACAAAAAACAAAAAACAAAAAAAAAACAAAATCCGCGGTAAGCACCACGATAAGTACTAAACAAAAAAACAAGTAATTACCCGGACAGTCCCACGATTCTCACAAACAGATGAAAACAATTTTCTCTACCCCTTTTTTCCACATGAACTGTAAACAATGGAGATACATTACCCGCATCCGTTTATCTTAATTATATACTCGTAGTTCACCATTCGCCTTGGCTAATAAAAAACCAAACCTTGATATGCCATCATCGACTTCTTATCAAAATGAATAGCTCACAGCACTTTTCACAAACGGGCAAGCTTGTATACGAATACGAGTATACCATTTGTATGTGACTTTATCTGTATCTGCTGAGTGCATCTTCCCAGCCATCAAAACGAATGAAAAAGCGACGAAAATTAGATTGATTCAGAATCATGGGAACAAGGCGCAGATAGACACGAACAGCATAAATAAAACCACAAACAGCAGCGCAACGAAACGACAAGCCATTTGGATACCGGAAAACTCTTGTCCACATCGATTCTTCATGACTGAGCAATTCATCTTCACATCTTCTCGTCTTCACACACTCAGTTATCCCCAAAAGCGATGCCATGGCAAATGAGCACCATCTCATGATTACAATCTCTCAAGAGATGGATCATAGCGCACAAAAAAATAGAAGAAAAAAAAAAGACGAAACGCTACAGAAATTAGTACGAGTAAATGCTCCACACTTAATCCGGCCCTGGAGTGCAGTCACAGATACGAGCGCACAGATCCAAATAAGCAAAAGGTCAACAGCATCAGAGAGCCGGCACGGATGGCAGCAGAAGAAGCATTTTCAGAAGCAGCATATCCAGCAATGGATCACGTTTGCACTTCTCTCCGACACGATGCGCTGTTATGTGGAATTTATGCAGCACCATCTCACGTCACAGAGTGACTGCAGAGTTTGAGTTTTTTTTTTTTTTTTTTTTTTGTAGAAAGACCGCACTTCGTTTTCTTTAATCAAAGGCAAATTAAGTTTGCCATGGTCGCTGGACTGGTACCAGGTCCTGGTCTCTGTTTCTGTGTCTACCCCAGTCGGAACTCCGTCTCGATTCTAGTCTGCTAGTTGCCTCATCGTTTGCAAATGTCATATGACTCTCTGACACAGCAACTGAGGAACAATTCATCACGTTGCTCTATGGCAAGCATGTAGCCAGTCAGCCAAACAGTAGGGTACTTGCAAAGATAAACTGCTGCGGTTATATACCGTTGCCGTTAAAGTAAAGTGATACCTTGACGCTGATGCGACTGATGCTGATGCTGCTGATGTTGCTGATGCAGTGAATGCAGTGAATGCATTCACCGACACTACCATTCGAAATCAGCTTTAAGCACAAATGCTTATGTAGGAAGCGAAACTGAAACCATGAGTCACCTTTGACGATGCGGTAATAACAGGGCAACCCACGGATACCTACAATGCAAAGTGCAACAAATGGATTAATGCGAGAGAGTTTGTATCGTTGTTTCGATTGCGAAAGATTTTTTGGGGGCGGCTGGCTTGGTTTGGGCACCACCCAATGATTGCATAATAAATGACTTTGCAGAGGAATCGCAATGGCAAAGGGCCTGTACCGTTGAACTCTATAAAATAGATGGTGATTAGGTTATCCGGCAGGGGGTATCTTTCAAATATTTACCTGTGGTTTATTGATTGTCTATTAAACGAGTATTTATCAAGGTTTCTGGTGCCTAGTGTCGGATCGGAATGCAAAATCCGATAGTTCAAAGAGCCACTCGATAATGAACCCATGAACGGGCATGCGTGCATTGATTCCACATTCTAAAGACTGTGGTTTCGTCACATGTATTGCAAACCCGAGCAAAGATAAGACGGGAAAAGAGCGTCTGGTTGTAGGATTATATGACTTCTTGTAAAGACATCTTATATTGCCTTATGGACGATTCCACCAAAGAACACTACAAGAAGCAAGTCGTTGGAGCGAATTCAGGTGATCCAATACGACTGCCTCAACTTAAGTATAAAGGAGCAGCTTACAAAGTCACTAAGATGCCACAAAGTAAACTACTTAACTCCAAAGCTAGTGGAATTGAAGTATGTAAATTGAACAGATGGTGAGCAATTACATTTGAAGGATGTTGATAAACGATACAGTCACTTAGATGCTTTTGTTTAGTGAAGTTCCTCAAGAGTCTATGTTAAGACCCATACTGGAAAAACTAATTAGGAGCATTCTGATAGTGGCATTGAGTTGATGGGAATAATGGCAAATAAATTGACCACTACTTAGAGTATTGCTGCCATGGTAACTGCTACTGGTTTTCGGTAAGAGGTTTCCAAGATGACTTCTACGCCCATCAACATCAATTACAAGTATCAACATTAAAACTAGTTCTTCACAATTACTTTGACTTTATTAAATTTGCACCTAGACACTTTCAAAAAAACTTTTAGGTTAAATGATTACACCTGGCTTTGTGAGTCTGAATAATCTGTCAAAGAGTAGTTTTATGGCGCACTGTACAGAGATCACGGAGCCTGTCAGGAGCATGATCTCAAAATTGTGTTTTGTGACTCTTGACGTCATGTACAGGGCCTTCCAATAGACACCCCCCAACTTTGGCAGTTGATAGCGGCCATATTGTCGAAGTTAAATCTGTTAAATTGGCTGTCATTTATTCAGTCCATTTTGCCAAATCACCATGAACGGACATAGCGTTCAACAACACGTTCAAATGATAAAATTGTTTTATCGAAATGGGTGTTCTGTTCGGGCAACGTTCCGCGCGCTTCGCTCATTTTACGGTCGCAATAATCGTCCTACCGAGAGGACTATTCACAGTTTGCGGGATTAATTTAAGTCCACTGATTCAGGAAACGATAAACCCACACCCGTACGTCGACGAAACGCAAAATCTGTCGAAATCATCGCCTCTATCCGTGAGAGTGTGCAGGAGAATCCGAGGCAGTCGATATCACGCCGCTCACAAGAATTCGGCCCTTCGCAGACAACAACTTGGTGAATTTTGCGTCGTGACTTGGGCCTGAAACCGTACAAAATTCAACTGACCCAGGAGCTGAAGGTAAACGACCATAGACAATTTTCATCGAAAAATCATCTTCAGCGATGAGGCCCATTTCTGGATGGGTACCAATCCACATGAGATCCAAGAGCGTCCAATGCATCCCGAAGAAGTCACTGTAGGGCATGGTCATCTCACGTGGATGTGATATGAACTGACCACCGAGATCGTGCGATTTGACCCCGTTAGACTTTTTCCTGTGGGGTTTTCTGAGGTCTATGCGAATAAGTGACAAACCACAACGGCCCATAACCGATGCCGTCGGCCAAATTCAACCTGATTTATGCGCCAGATTTAATAAAACACATACCGTGTTTTATTAAAATTTAAAGATAGGAAGCGCTTAATGAAAGAAACTTTAAAACTGTAGATTTGGTGGCGGATTAACCCTTAGTGGGTCAATGGCAGCTTTCATATTCCGAATCGAACTCCTTTTCGTTGCGATTCAAGTTGGGGGCTGCGTGTTAACTTCCAGAACGCGTGGTTAACTTCCAGAACACGTAAAAAATCTGTTGCGTAGCAGTCAATAGCTTTGGATAAGGACGGATTTACCGGATTTCCGTCAAACGGGAAAAGGATAACCACGTATGGATCTACGAGGGCGGATAAGTCCGTGACTTTTATTTTTCAACGTAGTCTCCCTTGAGCTCTATACACTTTGTCCAACGCTTCTCCAATTTTTTTATCCCTTCCAAAAAAAATGATTTGTCGAGGTCCTCAAAATAGGCCTTTGTTTGCGAGATGACTTCATCATTGGAGTCAAATCTTTTTCCACCAAGCCATTTCTTCAGGTTTGGGAACAAGAAGTAGTCGCTCGGAGCCAAATCTGGAGAATAGGGTGGATGAGGGAGCAATTCATAGCCCAATTCATGGATTTTTGCCATGGCAACTGCACATATGTGCACCCTTGCATTGTCTTGGTGGAAAAGAACTTTTTTCTTGGCCAAATGAGGTCGTTTTTTTTTCAAATCGTCATTGAATCGGTCCAATAAGTTGGCATAATATTCCCCATTGATTGTTATTCCCTTTTGAAGGTAGTCAATGTGGATTATCCCGCGTGCATCCCAAAAAACAGTCGCCATAACTTTATTGGCTGACAAACCCACCTTGGCCTTCTTTGGCGCCGATTCACCCTTAGAAACCCACTGTTTTGACTGTTGTTTGTTCTCTGGTGTGTTGTGATGGATCCATGTTTCGTCCACGGTTACAAAACGGCGCAAAAACTCCTCCATATTGCGATTAAACAACGCCAAACCTTCCTGTGAAGTTGTTACACGATTGCGTTTGTGGTCGACTGTGAGCAAACGCGGCACCCATCTTGCGGAAAGCTTTCTCATGCCCAAGTGATCATTCAAAATTGAAACCACTGAGCCATGCGAGATCCCTACGGCTTCCACAATCTCTCGCACTTTCAATCTTCGGTCGGCCAACACCATATCGTGAATTTTTTCGATTGTTTCGGGTGTAGAGACCTCAACTGGGCGTCCAGGACGCTCGGCATCTTCAGTGCTTGTACGGCCACAACGAAATTCAGTAAACCACTTTTTTACCATTGAAATCGATGGTGCAGAGTCCCCATAGTATTTATCAAGCTTAGCCTTGGTCTCGGTAATGGTTTTTTTTCGCAAGAAATAATGCTTAATAAGCACACGAAATTCACTTTTTTCCATTTTCTCCTCAAATTAGTGAGCAGTCTGATAAAAATAGCTGTCAAACACAAACTAACTGACGCAGCAAGTTTAAATTTTGACAGGAGTCAACTGACAGATGCCTGTTGATAGGAGCAGTGTTGCTGTTTCAGTAAAGAGGTCAGAAATTCACGGACTTATTGACCCGCCCTCGTATCAATATCTCCAACGCATTTTCCTGAAAACTTAACACGTGCTCAGGCACAATACCCACTTGGGTTTTAAGATGGAATATTCGGACCTTAAACAGGCAAGGCTTAGCCATAGTGGAATGGGGCCAGACAAATGGAGGATGAAAAAGTGCGACATACCATATACCTCAGTGATTGCTACAGAGAATACGAGCAGTGTCTATTTAGGTATGGATTTACTCTACCCAATAGACTAAGACAAAAGGTTTTGAGTCTTCGGCACGTGAGAGAAAGCATTGTAAAGATCCGCATGATCGCTAAGATCGCCAACATCAGCCGGATATGGACTCATGCCCCAAAGAAGAAGCAGACGATGTGAAAAGGACACAGTCGAAAAGCATGACTTTCACGAAACCGCGTCACAAACGGAATTCAAGTACTACAGGACGGAATATCACTAAGGTAAGCACGCAGTTTCCTCACCTGAATATTTACAAATCAACATGGCGGCAACTAGATTGCCAATCAAATTGATCATGTTGCAATTGACGCAACACTCCCTCATCATTATGGATGTCCGAACACCTGACCGACCAACGCATACTCAGTACCCCTAGGGATATCTCAGATGTCATGGCAAGGGAGAACGGGAGAAATATTGCGAACAGATTTAATGTGGAACCTTTGGCAATCACTTGTCGTTCAATCTTTCATCAATCACCATACAACTTGCATCAAATGCTGAAAATCAGAGCCATACCAAAAATCCGTCAGAAATGCCGCACGATCATGAAACCACCAGCTGTAATGAAGAGTGCAACAACAAGCGCATTTTGATAAAAACCTTGCCTATCAAGATACTAGACGAGGAAAATGTCAAACTAAGAATACACGAACAAAATCCTGTAGAGGTGAGACAGGAAATTTAATAGTTTATTCTCGGTCAGAGTATATGAAAAAAAAAAACCTCTTCTGCACACCACAGACGACCCAAAATTCAATTGTAAATTAAAAGGAACCATTCAACTTGGGCAAGAGAAGACAAGATTTCTGCCCTCCTGAGCAAAATGAAGAAGGGCCAGCAATATCGGCCTATTTGTAGAGCAGAGGAGCATAAAATAACTCATTTCCACGATTTGATTGAAGGATGAATGGGATCCGAGGTCAAGATCTAAAAGAAATGAGACTCTCCAAACTGCATTTACTATAGAGGCGTCAGTCTTCCCAGCTTCCCGTATACGACCTTATCTGACGTGAACACCTAAAAAAAATTGACAACAACCTGCTAAGCTATTATTGTGGTTTTAGGCTGCCACAATGGACCAAATATTCACGCTACGGAAGATCCTGGAGAAAAACCCAGAAGTCCAATTCGATACGCACAATATCAATATAACGATGGAAGCAATCTCTCCGAGGCCTTCGATGTCAAGAAAGGATTTAGGCAAGGTGTAGCGCTATCATGTTACTTTTTCAACACCAAGCTTAAGAAAATTGTGCGTAACTCGCAAGTGAACTAACTGCATCCGCAGATGATATTAATGCCATTAGCAAAGCCCAGCGAGCTGTCACTATTGCGTTCGCAAGAACTGGAACAGAAACGGCAAAATTGGGTTTAGCAAAACTAAGTATATGCTGCCAACAAGATGAAACAGCAAACATCGACCAACCGGACAGTAGACATCTACAACCTTGAGGTAGATAAGGGTTTTGTCTATTTCGCCTCCGCTATTAACTCTGATTACGATATCTATGGATACCCACGAAGAGTTACAGTTGCCAACAGCTGTTTCTTTGGCCTAAAAAGGTAATTTACTAATAAAGCCATGTCTAGAAACGTTAAAAAGATTCGCGAAAAGATCGTACTGATCCCGGTCCAGAGCTATGGCGCAGAAACACAGAGTCTGGCTAAGGCAGACGAAGAATCCTTTGAACGCGGGATCTTCGAAAAACTGATGGTTCGGTCTGGAGAAAAAGATATAACAGCGAACTCTACAAGTTGGCTAAAACATTTAAAGCGAATCCCATCCTTATGGCTCGGAGTGACATCGAATTCATTTCGAAGGGATAACGCGGAAAGTGCAGTCCAACTGCAAGCGATTAACAGAGAGGGGGCTCTTGATTGAGGCTGGACTATTATGGCGCACCTAAAGAAAGAAGAATAATCACAAACCAGCCAGCATCTTGAGCAAAAGAGAGGAATTGGGCTTTAAAGGCGAATGGTTCAAGAGACTGAAGAATGCCGCGTCTCTGTTGGCGCCCACTCCCAATGTCTACAGGAGTCCGTTCTAGAAGGCATCCTCATGTCACAAAGTTTAGAATAAAAACTAGTGTATGTCCAGGACCAACAGGACAAAAGACAAAGGGCTAAAAGACTTCTAGTGATGGTAGTAGACCTGGTATCGGCAATTTCAATTATCCGCGCAATCTCATCCGAAAAAAAAGGCATACAAGTATTGTCTTACAGTCACGTATGTATTGTAGTTTCGATGCTTCTCAACATTCCAGGTTCCCAGAGTTCGTGAAAATTGATAATTGGATCATCTAAGGATGTTTAGTGGATCGTATGATATTACTCTGGTGTCTCTCTTCTTCTCCTGGAACCAAAGGTCAACATGTCTGCTCAGTTATGTACGTCACACGTTACCACATGTCAGATATTCAACACATGCCAATGATTGAAAGAAAAACAAATTCTTTTGACACTTCTCCCGCCCACCGCAACAATGTTAACCGGCACGATAGCTGCTTCACCCGAATGTCAAAAACCTCGCTGTGAACATCCGTATCTCATGCTAATACTTCGTATTCATGCCATGACAACATACCAGCATGCCAAGATGCCAACCAACATACATATCCTCCATCTTCCCTGACATCTTCACAGCGTTCAAATCCAATGAATACCGGAAGTGGAATGCCGAGCACACCAAATTTGAACTTTATCCTCTACCACCTATAAAGAGATCCCTATAAGCCAATCTGCCTAGCCTACCATAGCGGATACCTTGGCACCCCACGGCCCACAACCTCCATTTAACCGAACGAATAATACCAGAAAATCGGATCCAATCATAAGGGTTCATATGCGAATGCTTAACAATTCAAAATAACGGTATTCCGTACTTCATATAGATTTTACTTCTCCTTATGCGAAGCTCGTACTTAAAGGTAATTTGAAAAAAAAACAAAAAAAAAAATATATCCATTCCAACCCCTCGTATCTTTGGTATATCCAATATAGAGGAAGTTGGTAGACATCTTTGCGCACCCACCTTTGTATTCCCATGTTTCCGCTTGCCTAGATTCCACCCTTCACACCATGAAAAGGAAGAAGGAATACATAAAAGACAAAGGGAAACGCAAAAACAAGAATACAATTATATGGAGCGGAAGATTTGTTTTGTTCGAGATGCTGATAACTGAGAAATCATCTTGAATTACCTGTATAGAGAGATTGTTGTTAACTTTCATACCTTCACCCGGATTTCGCAAGAAAGAAGCGGACCAGCGGAACTTATGACAATTGTCGCTCTAATATTGCATGGCGGTGTACAGCTTTAATGAAATTCAACAAGACATACTTCTCTGTTACCTTTCACTATAGTGGCAAATATACGGATACGCGCGAGCTATCTTAAGCTATTCAGAGCTGCCTAAAAGCGCTGTATACATAACATATACACCAAGTACTTTGCACCTTTCAGTGGAAGGTGGGGAATTTGAAATGGCGCCCAACGGACGTATTGTGCGGTGATGTATCTCATTTTAAATTAAAAGACGAGGTCGTATGCAAATATGTGGTACCGCAACGGTGTAACATAACTACGAGTGGATACATTGTGAGACAAGGAAAATATATTTAAATTTTTTCGCAGATACTCGTAAGTACGGATAACTTTATGAGTGTGTGTGCGTTGGTAACTATATGTACTTTCTTATCGTGATGCTCATGAAGCTGGCACTGGCATTTGGGTAAATGCTGAGGCTTGATGGCTGGAAAATTAATTAAAAACGTCGGAGATTTTGCTTTTTTTTTTTTTTTTTTTTTTTTTAATTAAGTGACAGAAGATGAATGTGAAATGTTGAAACCCTGCGACAGTTATAACAACTTGTTGGGCATGTACAACAGCTGGACGGAGACAGAACAAAAGAAGTCAGAAGGAAATAATGAGGAAAATTTAATAGAATTTCCCTACGGGTTTGAGCCACATGCTGATATTATATACGAACTTGACACATAGTGATGACCTTTCAATAAATCTCTATATACCATACACCATGCCAACATATGGCGTACCACTTTTCCGATACATAAGGTTAAGCAACCGATTGAATAATGTCGTTCTTAAAAAACAGAAACATGCAAGCCTATGAATGGGTAGAAACTTAATAGGAGTGAGGGTGCAGATAAAAACAGACTGTGATGGGGGGTTATTAGCTTAGTCGAACCTGAGCCGACCACTCCACTAAATGTCAAGCTATGGGCCTTTTTAGGAAACTATTCGCAAGTCCCATAGTGCGCCAACAAGTCAGAGAGCATGACCACCTCAACTCTATCGTACGAGTACCTTTTTTTTAGAAGATCCTTTTTCCAATATGGTAACACTTCGATAGCTGATACAGCTTTTCCCATAAGCAGTAATTTTGATAGCATTTTTAGATGTGAATCAGATGGCAAATGATTCTTCTCTTTACATCAAAATGCACGTAGTTTACGCCAAAACTTCGATTTACTGATTGTGAATCTTGAACCTGCCAGATATAATATTCTTGCGGGAGTGAAGATAACCATATTCCTATTGTAATTACAATTTCTGTCCAAATACTAATGACACGTGCTCTGCCGGTGGAGTGGGAGTTTTTGTGTGAGTGTGATGTAAAAGTTTTTAATTTAAGAAGGGTGGATGCCATCAAAGTTTGTTGCAATATTCGCAAAGAATTTTCTAATTTTATCTGTGTGTATAGACTTTATTGTTCTCCTCCTAATTTGTTTTTAGATGAACTTTCAAACTTTCTGGCGAATAAACGATCTAGAAATCTTGTTATCTTAGGTGACTTGAATCTGGATATTTTAGGCACCAAGCGCTCATGGTGGAAAATGGATTTTTATCTTTTGTCTTTGAACCTACCAAACATACGAGGCATGTTTTTGCTCGTTTTAAGAATATAGCTGTGGATCTCCTTGCTGGTATTAACTTGGATCATACTACGAGTACAACTGATCATTGTATGACAGTTATATATGAGTAAACAAAATATATCATCTCAAGCCCCTTTCGTTAAAATTAACTTTCATGAATTGAACAGTGGGCTACGCTATGAATATTGGAAAATTTGTTGAAAAAAAAATGCTTCTCTAGCATATAATATGTTTCTTAGGATGTTGAAAATGACATAAGTTCATTTACTTGCACTATAGCATAAAATCGGGTTATGGCTTTAAACATTGGATAACTCGCAGACCCCCTTAGTATCGTCGATGTCTGTGTTTACTGTATTTGTTTGTAATTATGACTAGGGACGTAGCCAATATACGCGTGCTAAAAAGTAATCACTTTTCTGCGTACGTCCACGTAAATACAAACCAGATGTTTTGGCACTTAGTGAAACACAAGTATGTAGATCTCCGTCCACACCTCTCAGACCACTCTAATCTGAATCTACCTGGCTACGAACTAGTGCCATTATTCTTCTTTCACCGCGGTCTCGCCATTTTCGTGCGTGGTGATGTAGCTTATCAAACTCCATCACAATGTAGAGGGCGGGCCTACATTTAAATTCGGAATTTAATTTCATGTGGTTAAAATTCCATCTCTATAAACAAATTATCCACTATTGTTTTATTTACAGAAGCCCCAAACTGGACAGCAATTCAACATTTAATGAGTCTGATGCGCTGTCTGACTCCATACAAAGAATTGTATCCATTTATCCTCATACTGAAATCGTCATCACGTGCGATTTCAATATACACAATTCTGGGTGGCTTCGATATTCTGGACAGGCAACGCTCGAAGGTGTGTTGAGATCTTCGCTGCGGAAAACAAATACCAGACGTTGATAGTGTCACCGCTGATGTGTTCTCCCCTTTAGGCTCGTCGGACCAATGTGTCATATCAGCTAATTTCTCGTACACCGACCACACAGTTAGAGAAAAGATTCCTAAAAGAAAAGTTTGGCAATACGAGAACGCCAATTGGAGCTGACTTAACAACTTCTTCAAGAATTTTAACTGGTCGTTATGTTTCCTCGGTAACGACGTGGATGTCGCTGCTGACATGATCACAGAAACTATTCTCTTTGCAATGAGATGCTTTATCCCTCATTGGGTGAAGAGTATCAAACCAAAAGAAAAGGCATGGTACGACTCGAGCTGTAAAGAGGCTCTCAAGGTTTGAGAAATGTTTTTCCGGTCCTACAAGGCCAACCCCGCAGAGGAAAACCGAAAAAAGTTCAAACGATCCAGAAATGACTGCAACGCCTTTGTTAAGCGTGTGAAATTCCAATACGACCAAAAACTGAGGCAAAAAATACTACAATGTCTCAAAGGTATTAAAAATTGTTGGTCGTTCGTCAAATATACTATATTAGAAATTCTGCCTCATCCTCCATCCCAACGCTCATTTACAATGACATTCCAGCTGTCAGCTCTTTGGACAAGGTCAATCTACTCGCTGCACACTTTGCGGCTAGCTCAACACTCCCAGATTGCGCTTTGAGTGCGTCAAATCTTCAATGGAACGAATCCACTTTCGCACTCGTGTTGTAGCAAGAGTACTCAAAGATCTCAACATACATAAATCCGCTGGTCCTGATGGTATACCTCCACCTCTTCTGAAGAGGTGTTTTTCCTCGCTGGCAAAACTACTGCGTAAGCTTTTTCACAAATAATACTATTTAGGACTCTTTCCGAGGAGATGGAAAACAACATTTGTCCAGTCCGTTCTTAAAAAAGGCGAATCTTCTTCTCTCTCCTCCTACAGACCCATTGCACTTAGGTTCCTTCTTTCCAAGGTCATGGAAACGCTGTTAAAACATCAGCTTATGCAATATCTCGAAACATGAAAACTACTCTATGATCGGCAGTACGGTGTTCGTAGCAACAGGTCCACTGGTGATCTGCTGGCATGTCTCACCGAAAAGTGGAACCAAAGCGTACATCAATCTGGCGAAAACAAGATAGTTGCACTTGATATTTCTAAGACTTTTGACAAAGTTTGGCATTAGACTCTTTTGTCGAGAATGCGAGCTTTTGAGATCGATGGATCGCTTCTTCAATGCATTAGAAATTACCTTTCGGAACGTTCAATTCAAGTTGTCTTGGATGGTTTCAAGTCTGATATTCACAAAATAAATGCAGGTGTGCCCCAGGGCTCCGTTCTGTCTCCGACACTCTTTTTAATTTTCATTAATGATCTCTTGTCTGCTACTTCTAATCCAATATATTTCTTTGCTGACGACAGTACTCTCTGCTTTCCATATCCGTTCCCGAACTCACGTTCCTGCTCTTCGACTGTAGAAAGGGAACGAAGGCGTATTTAGGCTCATTAAATTCCGATATCAATAGCGTAACCAATGCTAACTATCAGCAAAGTGAAATTTAATCCAGCCATTATCCATAAGCGGCACTTGCATCGCTGAAGCCGAAAAACTTTCCATTCTCGGAAAGTGTGTCAATGGCAACGTAGGAATAACCACATATTTGATGTCGCTAAAAATCCTGCGAAATTTCAAGGTTTCTCCAAGCGATGTAAGAAATATTTTACCCCCTCTGATCTGGCCACAATATACATGTAAGGCATCCGCCCACACCTGGTCAGGTGCTCCTAAAACATCTCTGCACCTGCTAGATATGATTCAAAACCGTGCGATAAAACTCATAGGTGATACTGATATCAGTCAGTAAATTGACACCCTCGAACACCGACGTAATGTCTCCTGTCCCACTCTGTTTTATCGCTATTTCCAGCACCAGTGCTCCATTGAAATCGCCAGAATGCTCAGCAGTACACCGTCATGCCCATTTTCGGACGCACTCTAAAATATCGCGAGTCGTTCCTAAGCCGTACAACTCGCTTATGGAATGCCCTGCCGATCTCTGTGTTTCATGGTCATTATAGCTTACAAACATTGAAAAACAATATACATCGGTACCTGTCCTTTCTTTCTCCCTAAATTTCCTTCGCCCGCGGCTATGTACACAGTTTAAGGATACACAAACACAAACCACTTGAGCGCCCGCTTATTATAAAAAAAAAGAAAAACCTCAAACACAAATCAAGAAAAAAATTTTGGGAACATCGGGTTACGGGCTAGAATATACCCGAGGTAGGCACGCGTGTCGTAAGAGGCGACTAGAATCCACCCGTGCCAGAATCGGCCAGGTTGAGGGCCCAGTATAAAAAATAGCCCAATCACTAATGGAGCATCCGGATACTTGGTGACCTCCGGATCAGCCGGCCTCATCTGTCTAATGCGGATCTCCGGACAGACAGACTACCCTTTCTCCACTACTCGTATACAATACAAATACAAACCAGGACCCCTTCAAAAAAAACCTCAAGGGTTACGAGATCATCCAAAGTGATGATTTGGAAAAATCGCGCGAAAGCAAAGACAAGGCACGGTCGGTAGCTTTGGACGATAATATTACACCGAATAAGCTACAAGATCTCGAACGCTCTGCGCCGAACTTAGAAATTAATTTGATGCCATTACCACGCAATCTAAAACCGATCTGATTCGCGACTTGACCGCCCGGAAAACTCGAGTTTTCACACGGATGAAGAAGAGCTAGTCCGAGAAACAGACTGGATACTTAAAAAAAAAGACCAGGTAAGAAACGCAAAGCTGATTCCTTGCAAATTGTACAAAAAGAGAAGGCAGCCAGCTCTAATACTGTTGAGGTCAATAAAAAAAAAGTAACCCAAACAAAGACCGCCGCCGCCAATAAACGTCTTTGGAATCTCGGACTACAACAAGTTGCACACAGTCTTGAAATCACTGTGTTCAACCTATTACAGAGTAAGATCCCGCAATAACGATACATGGACTTTCAATGTCCTTAATCCAGACAATTACCGTTCGCTTTCGCAAAAATTAAATGCCGAGAAGATTCAATGGCATACGTACGAAAATAAAGCGGAAAAACCCATACGCGTGGTTGCTAGAGGCTTGCATGCCTCTTGCCCAAAAGAAAACATTTTATTTGACCTTAAAAATAAAGGCAGTATTGTAACGACTCCTGAGCAACTTCCATTCGCCTCTGTTTTTGCTTAAAGTTCAACAATTTTGGAACAAATCAATAATAATCAAAATATTTGAAAAAATTTCATGGCATGAGCCAATCGATATGCCATCATCATCAGCGACTTCTCTGATTATGAATCGGCGATCGTTCATAACCATTTCTTTTACTTTTTCCACGTTTTCATCGGTTTTTGATATGGTGGGGCCGCCTGGGTTCGTCATCTCCTTATACCACTCGTAAACGCTTGTTTTACTCATAGCAGCCTCACAACAGGCCTCTTCAAACCCGCGAAATTTCAAAAATTCCCGTTATTTTCTGAACACACCTCGTACTCATACATGCTTTCATTAACTCGATATGCTTTGAACGGCAACTAGATGGAATACATTCCCATCGATGACAGACATATCTTCAGTACTCATGGCCTCTGAACACTACGAGCAGCCAGCATAGTCCCAAACAAATCACTCACAGTTACAAGCAAGGAATAAAGATCTCGACTTTGCCAGATTATATGAGGAATTCTGAGCTAGAAAGGCGATGAAAGCAAAAACTTGCCAAAACAGTGCACAAACAGTCACTTGATAGATAGGCTGTAAAGCATCACCGCAGAGTAAGAATTGATCTGCGCATGAGGAATATGGGCTCCAAAAGGAGGATACAGAGCTAGCTCTAAAAAAAAAGAGAGCGTACAACAGAAGTAATGTGAAATCCACTGAGAGATCCTAGTCTCATGGTAGTGCTCGAAATCTAAGCAAAAGCCTGCAAAGGGGAGCAAGGCATCATCTTATTAGAGTCAAAGCCAGCACTGAAAACCTATAAAGAACATTTTAGCAGAGTGATGAAAGACTGCGGCGAGCGACACTTTGCTGTCGGAGTGCTGAACCTTTCAAAGTGGACGACGATAACTGCCCAACGGCAAGCGAAAAAAAAAAAATATTCATCTGCTGCGACAGATCGCCTACCGCCCGAATTATTCAAAGCAGCGGGAAAGGACTCTGTATGAGCTTAAGTTAATTCCTGTATGAACTTTGGCAAGAAAATATGAACCGATGAAGGAAACCAGATGCTGTAAGCTGCAACTCATAAGACTATAGCCTCCGCTATGCAGCGTACATAATACCGACTGCCGTATTATGGGGATGTTTAAGGCCATTGGCAAACAGCCCGATATACGAGTATCATCGGCCAAATATTCATAATGCGACAGATCTTGAACAAAGCTCGTACTTTCAGATTGCTGGCTCATTAATGATAGTGTGTGCAAATGTGGCAACATGGTCATGAGAACTTCACTGGCTCTTCCCATGTCATAGAACGTCAAGTAAAGGGTCATAGCCTTAAGTAACAAACATGATGTTTAAAATCCCGTTCATGCCGGTCAGCGGAAGAAATTTTCTTAGTTGATTCGGCGATGAATTGTTCTCTTCATTTATTCGCATAAAGTGTCTCGGATGGGTATGATGCAAAGAACTTATGAGCCAATGCCGTCCAAAGTCGGCGATCCTTTGTAATTCCACTACAGTGAAAGACCCCACGGTAGATGGGGTGTAAATGTGGGTAAAACAAAAACGATGGAACATACTTGTATTGGTTTATTACTTGCTTTAACAGAAAGAGAAAGAATGTGAAAGAATATAGTCCAAATCACGTCCATTTAGTTGCACGCACACGGAAGCGGACCACCGTGTGTCGTACCACATGCTGCATCATGCTTGGCTGGATGTCGTGATTTCGACGGCGGATATTTTCTTTTAACTTCATGGCAGACAGCGGGTTATTAGTGTCGACTTTACTTTTGATGTTCTTCCATAGAAAAACATCCATGAGGGCTAGGTCTGGAGACCTCGGTGACAACGGGGGGGCGTCTACAAAGCGGGTGATCAGTTTTCGTGGGAAATTTGTATGCAACAATTTGATGAAATAACGTGTGCCACGAGTAAGATGGATGTGCTTGCAATGTGGAATTATTCGCGCATAATTTTCGGTATTCATATTTTTCGCTTATTATCTGGAAATTTCAATGAAAAGACTCGATGATTCGAGCTCAACTAACTAAAAACTAGCTATAGGGCAATGTATGTATAAGGTGGGGCAAAGGTAATGTCATAATGTGAATGTGTCATAATTTTTACAAATAGCGTCAAGCATCATTGTGCCTTGACATTTTTGTTGTGGACAGATGGAGAACCAGTTGACAACAAGCAGCACGCAATGGAGCGATACAACCTGAAGAACGCGGAATTATTGTTACTGCTTATTTGACCAATTTCCTGTCTGTTGTTTTACCGTAGCGTGGATTTCGTCGTTCTGCACCATGTGCGCGAATAACTAAGGGTTTGGCTGAGCGTCTCATCCAAACTGTGTTCACTAGAGATATCGCAAGAAGTGACCGGCCGTGTATTGCTCGTTCGACCGAGAATATCACAGCTGTGGCTGAGTTCGTTGCGTCGAATTTTGGTAAAAGACTTAAAGATGTTCCCGTATAAAGTGCCAACCGTCCACCAATTGCTGCCTGCTGAGCGTCAAGTGAGGTTAACTTACTCCCATCCTCTGTTAAACCTGGTGCAAGAAGTAGACAATTACGTATCCAAAATCATAATGAGCGACTAAAGCCATTTCCACTTAAGTGATTATATGAATAAACAAAATTTGCATTTCTTGGGTACGGAGAATCTACATGAGATGCACGAAGAGATTTTGTATTCCATCAAAGTGACTGTTTGGTGCGTCGATGGTACCACCGTAACCAGAACTGGTGAGTGCTACAGAGAGATGTTAAACGAATTGTTTTGACGCAAGTTCCTGAATTGGGTCTCGAACATTGTTGGTTCCAACAGGACGGAGCAACTGCTCACACAGCTCGGGCAACGATGGAGATTTTGACTCATCAATTTCCAGGCCGTGTGACCGCTCGTTTTGGCCATTAGAACTGGCCGGCTAGATCACCAGATCTGACGGCGTTAGACTTCTTTTGGAGCTTTTTTGAAATCTCACGTTTACCACAAACCTTGAAAGTCTTGAAAGCGAACATTGAATAAGAAATCACCAATTTGGAGCCAGATGTTTCGTTTGCTTGATTCAAAATGCCGTAAAACAAGCATAAATGTGCATCAGCTCAGGAGGTGGTCATTTGATCGATATCATTTTTCCCACTTAATGTCATCAATTTTACACTTTCATATAAACTTTTCGTGAAAAAAGAGTCCCCACCTTATACAATATATACACAAATGCCGTTGGTGTTTCAGTCGCGGATTACGTCTTCGTGAAGCCCAGTAGCGACAGTTTTGCTTGCTTGCTTGCTTACGTGACTCTTCAGGTAGAAGTGATCCTCGTCGGTCCAGAAGATGCAATACAATGCAGTGCGAAATCTGTCTAACATTGTTTCATAAAAGTTGTTGAGCAAATTAAAAGCATTTGCCTTAAGTTCTTGCACCAATTGAATCTTAAAATGGAGAAGTTTTGAATTTTTCTGTAAGATTTCCAGAACCAACTAAATATGCACAAAGGGATATACCGGCTTCTGGATCATGGAACGCTAGACACCTTATGATCTACGATACGACACCAGTACCCTGGACGTCAGAGGCTTCCGGACACCCAACACTCGGATCACAACCTTGTTGCAGCCCAGGTACGAATGCAGATTTCCCAACAAAGAGGAACTATTGCGAAAAGATATAACGTAGAAAAGCTGCAATCGCAAGAGACCGCCATAATCTTCGTCGAACGAAGACAACTCTTATACAGTCAGCATCAAGACCACTGGCAAGGCTGTCAAAGTGCCACCAGAGATGTCGCAACTAATTTCCTGTTCTTCACCGGACCAGCACCAAGAAATCCCTGGTTTGATTACGAGTGCAGGCAAGCACATGCAACTAAACAAGAAGCCTAGAAAACGGCGCTGCAACGAAGGACGAGAGTTACTCGTGAGCTTTACGAGCAGAAGAGACGGAAAAAACATTGGCTTCTACAGAAGCCAAGAAGCGCGCAATAGAAGAATTGAGATGTTCTACTCCAGGAATAACGTACGAACGTATTATCAACAGGTAAAACGGACGTCTCAAAGTAAGAAGACCCTCAAAGTAAGAAGACCCTCAAAGTAGAGAAGAAACTTTTTCTACAAACTCTTTGATGGCCACGGAGACGAGAACCTCACCGTCAGGCAGAAAACACCACCCAACTCGGACAATTATAGCAAAAACTTCCGCCCAACTGACAGAAACGATATAATAGCAATTCCTAACCTGAAATCCAGCAAAGCAGCTGGACCTGACGACTTACCGGCCGAGGTATTCAAAGGTCCTGGAAATAACTTTATGGTGAGCATACACCAACTCATTTCTCAGATCTGGTCAGAAAAGGAGTGTATGCCTGATGAATGGCATCTCAGCACCGTTTGTCCGATCCATAGAAGAGGAGATCCCCTCAACTGCGCCAACTATAGTGGTATAAGTGTCCTCAACATTGCATATAAGATCTTATCTGCCATATACTATGAACGTCAGAAACATTTAGTCAACAACCTGATTGCGATTTCAGACCAGGAAAGTCCAAAATCGGCCAAATCTTCACACTCTGACAGAACCCGCAAAAAGTTCAAGAACTTCAAATCAATACCCGCCATTTCTTCATCGATTTTGAGGTCGCACCTGGCAACGCTTATAAAGGCGAGTTATATACAGACATGTCTAGTTTTGACATCCCTGCGAAGTTCGTCCGTATGTGCAGAATGACGATTGAAAACACTCGCTTCTCCGACAAAGTTGGTAACGACTTAACGGAGACGTTTGATGTTACAAAGGTGACTTCTTTAACATGACACTTGAAAGAATTGTACGAAATTCACAAGCGAACAATGGAGGCACAATCTTTCAAAAGCCTGCGCATCTTTTAAAAGCCAGTATTGAAAGGAAAGCTGCCAAATGAGTTTAGCAGTAAATGAGGGCAAAACCAAGTATATGATGTTAACGAGGAGGGACATACAACATGGACGAATTGTACAAAACGTCATAGTCGACATAATTTCTGGGTAGCAAGGGACTTTGTCTACTTCGTCTCTGCTATAAATTCTGCCAACAGACCTCAGCAGAAATAAAATGTAGAATCACTCTTGCCAATCGCTGTTTCACTGGGCTAAGAAGGCAATTGAGTGGGCCTTGCCGAAAAACTAAGGGGACTCTATATAAAACCTTGATCATCCCAGTTCTACTCTGTGGCGCTGGAGCATGGACTCTATCGAAAGCGCATAAAGATATCCTCAGTCATTTCGAGAGAAGAATCATTCGAAAAATATTCGGTCCCATTTGGGTAGACTGGCTTTGGAGGAAAAGATTCAACGACAAACTATAAAATACGAGCTGAACAGTGACATCGACTTAGTCAAAAAACCGCGCATCAGTGGCCTGAGATGTCTAGGACATGTAGAGCGAATGGACAACAATGCTCCGGCCTGCAGAGTCAGAATCAGAATGTAACCCGGAGGGACAACGCAGCAGAGAAAGACTTCACCTTAGGTGGCGCGCTTAGGTAGAAAGGGACCTCAACCGACTTAGAGTGCCCAACTGTAGGCAGTTAGCTAAAGACTGTTATTTGTGGCCAGGGTTTACCGCGAAATGTACTGTGATGAACAAACCAAATATCACCACAACATCCACAAAAAACTTCTGCTCCTGTGTGATTGCCCTAAGCTCTCCCACAGTCTGAAACTGTGTTTTTTATATAAGTTGCTTGCATTATTCAATACATGTGCAATCATTTTCCGCAGTACTTGCTCGTATATGTAGATATTATTTAATACACCCTTTTGTATCTTTATACTCTACTTCACCTATTCTTAGCTTTAAAAGTGTTGGTACTTTAGTTCTGATGTTAACTTAATATACGATCACCGTCGACTGCCATCCACTAGTGCTCCAGCCCTTCTGTTTAACATTATAGTTAAAAATCTGTAACTCAATATTTTAGATATAACTCTGCCTACAAAAATGACTATCATAATACTCGTATGTATTTCTTTTAAGTACCCTGTTACTACCATTTCAAAGTTAAACCCAAGGCCTTTCAAAAGCGTCATTTAAAAATTGTATATCACAAAAAGTATCATTTAAATTTGAGCAAACATTCCACTCACGATTTATTATCATCAATTCGCTTATATTTCGTAAGCGACAACTTGAAAATTTCAACCGTTTTATGTCCCCAATTCATTCAGTCCGGTATTTTTTATCATCTGAAACTGTCTGCTCAAATATTTACACCCCTTCTGGTTCCTAAAGTTCAAATAGCCCACCCAAGTAGATACAAATCAAATGTTCAATAATTCGCAAGCCATTCGCAAACTCTAATATCAAATTCTTCTCAGTTTTTTGCTCTCAATCCACTAATCTTAATCTCCTCTATAATCTGTAACATTTATTTGCTTAAATATACCATCGTCCCATCATTTTAAACGCCCCCCTTCATCACTAATCTGTACAACAAATCGACCAAACCTAAGCCTATCTCCCCAATTTGCATCAATAAACTTTCATTAAACGATGCCGGTGTCGATGACTAGCTAGACACGCTGCCGAGCGCGGTCAAAAACCCCTCCAAACACAATCATGATCACTTAATCCGTTTCAAACTATAAAATAGCTTTCAAAAACAAAGCGCACGCACACCTGGTAGAGTAGAAAAATCAACAAAAATTGTCGCCTTTCGTGTCACCCGCCGACTTTTTGTCTAATTAGTCAGGGAAACCAGAAACAACAAAAAACAGAATCTAGCACAAAGTATCTAATCAGAAGCAGTGTTGCCATGTTGTTTTATTTTAAAGAGAGGGGAGACTACTTATTGTATTCGTCTCATGTAAAAGTACGAGTATCTCCACCGTTATGAAGCGTTCCAATCAAAAGTACGAGCAACAACAGCCACCAACTGTCCATGATGGATGGCAATAGTGCGAGCACTTGCAGCGTGCGTACGTAGTTTTTACCTGGAAACTGATTTGTATCTATGGCAGTGTCGTTGCCCTAGTCGTGGTGATTGAGTGCCTATATTGGTTTCCAGTTTCCGTTCTATTTGATTGCCTATTCTGAGTAAACTTGGAAACTACCGGCGGCGTCTAGTGCCAATGACGAAATGACAACAACATCGACAACATCGATGACAAGCATGACAAACGACAACCCGGACAATGAACTCGTCTATCCATAGCTCACGATATGTCAATAATCGATCGGACACATGTGATGTGTGCCAGTGGATGTTGATATACGAGTACGAGTCAATGTGGTACTATGAGTATATTGAGTTGCTTTACCTCTATGTACGCGTATTTTCGAAGCTGCTAAGTGGAAACAAATGGCCACTAGCGACAAGAGTACACTGTACCGACATACGAGTATACATATGTACAATATACAATATAGTGGTGGCCAGGAAACCTTACCAACGAATGTATCCACATCTGAAGCTGTGCGTTTAATTGAATTTTCAACTCTCAAAATACTTTCCAGATTGCAGGGACATAGCAGCGGTTTTTAACCATATTTATGCTGTTTGGAGTTGAGAATTGAATTTGTTCCCGACTAGGAACTGCCTACCTACATAGTTGGAACAATTTTTTTTTTTGCAATGAGCTGTCATATTTTTCGGCATTAGAAGCCAAAGCACGTAGGCAGAGTTAAAAAACGACCTTATGTTGGTTTTCCGCCTGCTGCTACACTAGTACTGGGGATGAATTTTAATATTTTTTCGCCGATGGGGTGGATAGAGAAGCGGACCCTAAGCGGATTTAGGTGACAACATGGGGACTGCTTCGAGCGCAGAGAAAACAAATATTTTCCGTGGTTTGTTTGTGCGGGCCACCAACATGAGAGCTGAGCTTAAATCTAAAAATAAATCTGACAGGCAGGGGAGTTTATTAGCTTTCGGAGGCAGCCAAGTGGATTGCGTCCAGTTGTCGGTGATAAGGGGTTTTCAGAATAATTATTAGTAAACATGGAGTTTTGCGATAGCAGGTCTGAGTTTTGATATGATTTATAGGTCCGCAATTGTCGTGATAACGGATGGCGAAAATCGAATGCTTGCTGCTCAGTTCGATTGGTTGCTATTACGATTTTCTTTTCAAGCAGGGAAGCACGTTCCAATTGTAAACACCAAAGAGCTTAAGTTTGACATTTATGATAAGAATTTTAATTGTCTGATTAGCCATGATAGTAAATTAACGATTTGCTACCAGTTCGCAATCAGTTCGCTTACGATTCGCATACAATTAGTAGGAGATAAAATGATGTTCTTAAGGATGTTTGTTTTGAACAGTTTTGTTAAATCATTTTTCACCCGTTGGAAGCTATAGCGATATCACATTAAGTATCATTTTAAGAATGGGGCTAACAAATATTCAATATTGTGAAAGACGAAATAGATTTTGTCCAGGATTCTTCTTGGTGTAAATGTGGCTGGGAAATAAATGAGATAAAAGTTCTGGCCAACCTCAACTTACAAAATAAATGGAGTAATATGTAATGTTGTAAGGAGATAAGGATACCTTCATAAACCACGACTGCACTATTGGAAGGATTACGGGGTCTGACGATTCCGAAAGTTAAACCTGTGTGATTACTAAAGAAAATCGAAAAGTTTTCCAGGAATAAGAGATGATAGAAAGCAATCGATGAAATTGGGAGGAAAAAGTGATTGCAGAAGATCGGATGAAAGGATATAATCGTTTGTCTCATATTGACCCTCGAACTCTTTCAGCCAGGAATCTTTATTTAAAATTTGGGATATAAAACTATAGTCCGATCAGTTTTCACAGATTCCTCCGAGACCTGGAGTGCTTTTGATTTCTAGACTATGTCTATCCAAATGAAAGATCTCAGGAAACATATGGGCACCACACTCAGTTGCACTGAGCCATGGAGTTCACAGAGCTTGTAAGGAGTGTCAGTTGGACACGGAGGCATCCATAATGCAGGAGTAGATAGCAGTGGCACATTCGCGGTTGCTCGGCTCTAGCTCGTCGGATTGGGTTGGTTCTTGCCACTAGCCTATGCATCTCAACTCAACTTACCTTTTTGTTTCGTGCCGAAATATCAAAAAAGAACAAGGATAGTTAAGGAGAAAGCTAAGTTACGATGCGGACGGACTTAAAAGACGGGATGAGAGAAAGAAGAAGAAAAAACAGCAAGATCACATCTGTGTGCCATCACTACTGTTCAAGTCTGGGACTTTCGCGCTTAAAACTAGCTAATCCTACACTAACCTAAACCCTAAATACCGTACTTAAATAACGCATAATAACTAAACCTAAAGCTAACTTAACCCTATGTACCCTACTGCGAATAATAAGTGCCAGGGTCGCACAGCGGTGACAGCTCGTCACGACCTGAAATAAGCCGAGTGTTGTTGGCTGAGGATGGCCTACCCACCCTTATCGCACTTGGATGCGACCAATTGCTACCATTCTGGACAAAACTGTGAATGGTAGCCCCGGGGTTGTGGTCAATTTGACGGATGACCCCTGGCATTTCCGCCGATCTCCAGGTTTCCCTGACACTTAGTGTAGTGGAAATTAATGTTCCCTTGCCCACAACTGAAGCAAGTCAACGTATGGAATCCGGAAGGACAGGTCTGTGGATTCGTCATTTCTGTTCTTGGCCGGCCAGGTTTAGTAGTTGTTGGGTCTACTTGGCCGGTGATTTTGTGCAGCTGCTACCTCGAAGTCGTCATTGTCAGAGCTCTCTTGTTGGTCATGCCTTGCTGGTCTTCCGCGTAAAAGTGGTTCGTCAATCTCGGTCACTGGTGGACAAATACCTTTCCGCTCTTCTGCACTCATCGCGGAGGTCCTGTATACTCCGTATGGAGCAACCGAAGATAAGTGTCGCAACAATGTTATGTCGCAGTATGTCTACCAGGTTCAGTTCGTGCGGTCGGCTGGTCATATGTATTGTCATCGGCAACTGTTTCCTATCCTAAGAATTTCGTGATCCCGTCGTCCGTCTCTAAATTGTTTGATCAGCTCAGCTTTAAGATCGTGGTAGATATTCCCAGTAGCATCTTTCAGCCGGAGCTGAAACTAGGTGATGGAACTGGGCTAGCAGCTGGTCAGAAGACCCCCATTCTTCCTCTTCAGAGTTTCAATGCGGAATACGAAACTCTCTACCGGCGTCGTCTTGGATGTACCGTCAGATTTGATCCCCCACTTATGGATGGGATACTTGGGATGATTAACTTAATACTTTGCTTGATGATAAGTCACAAGGAGGATATATTCCCAACTGGTATCAGAATCTATTGATGCTATTAGGAATAAGCAGGCAATACAACCGATGAGCTTGCAGGTATACCATTTCATCTTGTGAGTCCGAATGTAGTTGGCCTGTGACTGGCAAAGGCTGAGTTGGGGCAAGTAATACTAAAAATATTCAAGCTGAAAATGAAAGAAAGTAACGCCAATAGAAATGGTTGGCTGACCTAATTTCGTTATACAAGGCTGACTGCGAGTATCTGACACGTAGTGCAGCGTCCCAATAGTCAATATTTTAGAAAGAATGCCAGCTCTGATTTCATGTGAACTTGTACATATTTTGTAGTAAGGATTCCTGAATGAAGTTCTTTACTGGGGCGGAGTAGCAATTAAACGGATGCCAATTTGAAATGCTGAAGACCCGATGGTGACATATTAATATAGGGAAACATTTTGGAAGTATACTAGTTTCAGTCTTCAATTTCCTTACCATAAGCGGGCTTATACAGGATTTAAATATGGTCCGCCGTCTTGAGTAAGTGCAGTGATTCCATGGTGCCGATAGTAGTATTAGGTCTACAAGTAAGTTTCCAGCGTTTTTTTCCAAAATTTGAAGTTTTATTATGAAAACATAGTTACAATGCTTTATTCAAAGTATCGTCCATTGGAAGCTCAACTTTCCCCCATCTTTCTGGCAATTTATGAATTCCGGACCAAAAAAATTTCTCGTCTTTCGAGCCCAAGAACGTATCGAGCCAATTTTTGATTTCCTCTACTGAGCTGAAGCGTATTCCCGTAAGAGCGTTCTGCATCGAACGAAACAAGTGGTAGTCAGATGGTGCCAAGTCTGGACTGTAAGGCGGGTGAGGCAGAATTTCCCATCCACTATTTTCCAAATAGTTTTTCATCGAAACCGCAACATGTGGCCGAGCGTTGTCGTGATGAAAAATGACGGAATCATGCCTGGTCTCATATTCTGGCCGTTTTTCTTTTAATCCCGCTTCAAACGATTTAGTTGGGTTCGATATAATGGTCCTTTGATGGTGTCACCACTCGGAAGCAGTTCGTAGTATACGACACCCTTTTGATCCCACCATATGCAGAGCATGACCTTATTCACGTGAATATTTCGTTTCGGCGTCGATTGGACGGGCTCGCCGGGCTTTGTATACGATTTTCTGCGTTTAGGATTATCATAATAAATCCATTTCTCATCACCAGTGACAATACGATGCAAAAATGATTTATTTTTATACCGCTGCAGTAACATTTTGGACATGCAAAATCGCTGTTTGACGTCTCTTGGCTTCAATTCGTGCGGCACCCAGTTTCCAACCTTTTGAATGAATCCCAGTGCTTTTAGACGCAGGGAAACGGCTTGTTGCGTGACGCCCAATGATGCAGCAAGTTCTTCTTGAATCTGACACGGATCCTCATCCAGTAAAGCGTCCAATTCCTCGTCTTCAAAACTTTTCGGCTTTCCGGGGCGATCTTTGTCTTCAACTCCAAAATCACCACTTTTGAACCGTTTGAACCACTCGCGGCACGTCGATTCACCAATACATTCTGCCCCATAAGTTTCCGAAAGCAAACGATAGGCCTCAGCCGCACTTTTCTGCTTCCCGCAAATGACGTTTATTTGGCTGGAAACTTGCCATGATTTTGCTCGATAAAATGTACGACACCGATAGAACTGCTCAAATATAAGGCTGCAAAGTTGTGGACAGATACAAAACCTACAAATAAAACACATGGGGTCTGACATTTCTGCCCGGGATCCACTGGTGGCGCCATCTCTGACAAACACTGGAAACTTACTTGTAGACCCAATAAGATGTATTGTAGTATTTTTAGTTTCCTCAGAGGATATAATTTTCACATCTTGGTACCATCCTGTATCCTTGAGAATCCATAATTCGATGGATTTCTACAAAGTTTAGTCAAATGCCCCTCAGTGTCTAAGAGGCACCATTTTGTATGATTTCCGTAAACTGATACAGAAATATGGACCCGTCCCTTCTCTGTAGACATATGTAGCTAACAGGTGGTTAGAAAAGTCCCGAGACTGACACTAGATAGCGACTCTAATAACATATCCATTTTAGTTAGTACAAACCTTCAAGCGATACGTGTCAAAATTTGACGACATTTTGATCATTAGTCATGGAGATATTGAAGTTGAAGTGACGTATCTTTTAATATTTTCAAAACCATGGAGAACAACGAGTTTCGTACGTTGATAAATCACATTTGGGAACTAGCTTAAGCTTAAGTGATTAAATTCGTTGAATAATCTTAGTTGTTGAAAACTCTCAAGAAACACTTTGGGTGGATTTTGGGAAGAAGAATAGGCGGAGCAAGAAATGTCTGATCTTTAAACTCCTTCAGGTCGTTTCGTGTGCCAACAAAATTGGTTGCATTGTCACAGAAAAGTTCTCGGCATAGTCCTCGCCTGGCAACCCAACTTTTGAAAGCAGCGATGAAACCTTGACTTGTTAGGTCTGAGGCCACCTCCAAATGAACCGCTTTGACCATCAAACAAACAAAAACTGCAACTGCATCTGCCTTGCAGATACGTTGGCCACGAAATTTTTGTGTGACATAGAATACCAGTGCTCACGAATGGCCTGGCTGGTTGCAGGCAAGTTTCCCATAATTTGCGTCATCAACTTGGTCAACCGTCTTCTAACGTCAAGTATCCAAAATACAATGTCGTATAATTCCAATTAGCGTTTGTGGTCCTGCATATTAGTTTTTTCTGTGTAAATAAAAAAAAACAAGAATTTAAATGAAAGGGTAGGATTTGAGAAGAATAAGAAATTTGATGGAGTAAGGCATGTCTTCGTTCTGCAAACACCCACCAGCTCTAAGGAGTTTTAAAGAAGTATCGTTGAGGAAAGGATTTACATTTTTGACGAAACACTTTGGGCTAATTGAGTTAACTTTTTCTAGTTGCTGGATTTCTTCTTTGAATTTGGCTCGCTGGATATGCCACAAGATACGGAGAAGTGCGCCGTCTTGATCAATTTCTGCTTTGGGCTTTAGTTCTTTAATGTATTTATAAATTTCACTGCATATTAAAAAATTCTGCAAGTCCTTTGGACGTCGCTATGATGCAGATACATTTGCGAAACTTGCTGTGATATATTATTCGTCAATGAAACTGACTCTGTTTTGCGTCGTCCTGGCGCAATATTCAGAGTCGGAAACACTTTTTGAGCTGGCCACCGATGGCTAGACAAGTACAGAAAGTAGACCTTGAAACCAAATAGTATTCTCCAATTCATCTGCGTATCGGCTGAGTTCTGTTTACCACTTACAGGTCTCCAATTAGCTGCTGGTAGATCTGATTGTATCTTGGACACTCTGTTTGCGATAAAGACATTTCACGTTGAGGAATGCGCCGATAGCCAACAAAGAACAGTTTCAGAGTCCATCCAAAGAAATGTGAAAGATTTGGTAACACTGTCCTCAATAGCACACCTAATAGTTCCGCAGCACACCGGGGAACTTTCTACTCGGACTACTGCCTCTTAGCAGGCAGGATGTGTATACAGATCGTCAAAATATTTACCGATCACGGATTCCTCAATCACGCAAGCAATCCCAAACAACTCGCCTCCGAACTGACACTACAATGAACGATGAGAGCGTGTTGCGACGCGAGCCGTGCGAGCAAAATAGGAGCCAAGAATATGTTTGTCTCCAGAGAAGAAGACGGGAAGCGGTGATATTCCAGGAGTATTTGGAACTTTCACAGAGAGGCAAACAAAAAGAACATGTAAAGTTAGAAATTCCTGAAAAGAAACCTAGGGGACATGCGCCAGTAAATTAAGTAGAATAGTGATAGTCTGTGCTGAGAGATGACAAGAAAAAATACTTTTGTGTTAGACTGCGAAGACAATCTGATTTCCACTGACAGGTAACCATTTAACCTACACATCTGAGGAAATATCTAAATTGAAAGATGGAAAACAACATTTGTTCAGCCCGTCCCTACAAAGCCAAATCTTCTTCTCTCTCCTCCCACAGACCCATTGCACTTACGTCCCTTCTTGCCAAGGTCATGGAAACGCTGATAAATCGTCAGCTCATGAAATATTTCGAAACATGAAAACTTTTCAATGACCGGCAATATGGTTTTCGTAGCAACAGGTCCACTGGTGATTTGATGGCATGTCTCACAAAAAAGTGGAACCAAAGTGTATATCAATCTGACATTTGACAGAGTTTGGCAGCAGGCTCTTTTGTCGAAAGTGCGTGCATTTAAGATTGATGAATCTATTCTTCAATGGAGTGGAAGCTACCTTTCGAAATGTTCAATTCAAGTTGTCTTGGACGATTTCAAGTCAGATATTCACAAAATAAATGCTGATGTTCCCCAGGGCACCATTCTGTCTCCGGCACTCTTTTTAATTTTCATCAATGATCTCTTGTTTGCAACTCCTAATCCAATATATTCCTTTGCTGACGAAAATACTCTCTGCTTTTCATATTCGTTTCCGAACTCACGTCCCTGCTCTTCGGCTGTAGAACGGGAACGGCAGCGTATTTTAAGCTCATCAAGTTCCGATATTGGCAGCATAACCAATTGGGGAACTATCAACCGAGTGGAATTTAATGCTTCCAAAACACAATGCTGTCTGCTGTCATTAAACCGAAATTCAAATAATACCCAGCCATTATCCATAAATGGCACTTACATCGTCGAACCCGAAAAACTTTCCATTCTGGGTATGTGCCAATGACAATTTACATTGGAATGACCACATATTCGATGTCGGCAAAAATGCTGCGAAATGTCTAGGTTTCCTCAAACGATATAGGAAATACTTTTTCCCTTCATAGGTGATGCTAATATCACCCAGTCAATGGACGCCCTCGAACACCGACGTAATGTCTCCTGTCCCACTTTGTTTTATCGCTATTTCCACCATCAGTGCTCCATAGAAATCGCCAGTAGCATTCCACCCCTTCAAACCTTCAACCGTAAAATCTGTATCGCTTTGAATTCTCATCAGCCCACTTTCTGACGTACTCTGAAATATTGTGATTCGTTCCTAACCCAAACCATATTTTAAGGGTACCTTAACCCCTTGAGCGCGTGCTACTTTTTACAAACAAAAAAAAAGATGACTTGATAGAGAGCATACACCATCTCATTTACAAGATTTGATCGAAGTAAAGTATGCCTGATGAATGTATCTTCAACATGCTAGCTGAGCTTTATTGTACCCAACCAGGTGAGATATTGCCTCCAAAGTGAGTAAGAAAGTAAGTCAGATCTGGGACAAATCATCTAATAATATGTGATAGTTGCACAGAGTTGTTGATTATTTCTGACTTTGTGGCCAAGTGACTATGAATTAGTGCCACACTAAAGGACATTGGTGCCTATCGGCATTGAACCCGAAGGGTTGGTATTCGCAGATCCAGTAAGTCGGAGCATGTGGCTGATACAAGATGGTGATAAAGATGCATTTTAACTCTAGGCACCAGTATCGGTACATGTTTGTAACCTGCTAGATGAGTTCTTAAGCGGAGATTTTGAAGATACACTCTCACGTACGGTGTTGATAATACATTTTCCTTTTGTAAGAAGGACCTTACGATAAATATCGCTGATTAGATTTCTTTCCAATTTTGTAAAAATTTCTACACCGTGTTGACATGCAATCCATGTTGAGAATCAAGGTCCTCTTGCGGACCGAACATCGTGCGCCACTCATATAAAAGCAACACAATTACTTCGAATGTGAAATCTTAGAATTAACCTCCACCTCAGGAGGAGAGGCAGGAGGAGAACTCAGGCAATAAGTTTCGTTAGCAACTTCGCGGTAATTTCAATTTTGTGCTGCTGATTCAGTACCGCCTTTGAGTCGTATTTGAAATGTTTCCCTTATTTTGAAAGTTTTCAACAGTAAGGCACCTATTACAGCAGTCACAATCAACAACTCAAGGCATACCATGATGCACGACAGGAGTAACTCATACATATGTTACGTACTTACCTGTATAGTAGTTTTGTTACCTCTAAAATGCAATTTTTCTAAGCGTTCTGCTTTTGAAGGTAGTCCTTATCGGAGTGCTTTTAACTGAAAACCCTCAGCCATTAGTTGAAGGCTCCGTGCTTTCTCCGTGCCTCTGCGGATGTGTTGCACCATATTCATTAAAACGTCACCTTTCTGCTTAATGAAAATTCACTTAATAGTCCTTAAGTGCAACACTCCACAGAGCCGAATTTGAGTACTTCCATTGCATTGCATTTGCTGGTTTATAGTACGTCAACGCAAGCATCTACAATCCTAGAGACCCAAAAAAAGAGCTGAAACGACCCTCTATAGCTTAGAAAAGCTCCACTGTTTGCCAGCCACAGAGCTAAAGGACTAAGCTTGCCGCAATTTAATTAGAATTATTCTCTGCATGTGGTTATGTCTCAATTGTTGTTGTTGTCGTTTACAAGTGCTCTCGTAGTCAGTCGAAAATGTGACCCAGTTTCTTGATATGAAAAAAAAAAAACACGTTTTGTTGCAGTTGTTGTCGCTGTTGTTGTGGGAAGAAAAGTTCTCCACTTTTCAAGGCAAACTTGTGGCGCGTTTATTTTGAAGCAGATTAGATAAATCCAAAATAGTGGTAAAGACTTCTTGCAAAGTCTTGTATCCAGGAACTTTCTAGGCAAAATATTTATGATAATTGGAGTAGAACCCTGGGCCACAGGAAGCACCCTTCCATTGTGTTCGTGTCTCAGTGTGTAGCTGGGTTCGAAACTTTTGTGGCATAATATTTAATGAGACTTCAACTCCTTTCGTAGTTTCGAGGAAGAAACTGATTTTGGCGGTGTTCTCATGATGATAGCATATTAAAACTTCCTAATGAGCTTTAACTTCTCTGGTACTGTGACTAGAAGTTGAACGGTGTCTGAACTCATTCGATAAGCACCCAACCCGAACTCAAACGAAAACTCCAACTCAAATTCAAAGACACAGTTGATTTGCTCTCGAAATCGAATTTCGAAAAGGCCTGCCATCACGACCGAGCAGTGTGAGTCTAGAATTGGTCAAAATTGTTGGCTCGTTGCCTGGCTTAATGGCCGAGAATGGTGAGTGCTGATCAAATTTAATTTCCAAAATAATCCTCCTTCGGCCAATACACATCCGAATGTTGGGACAGAACGCACGAGATATCCAGTCAATGGATGAATTTCGATGGCTCCAAATGTGAATTGGAATTGGCAATTAATTCACCTGGTCTCGACTACGAACGAACAATGACGCATAAAGTTGGAAGTAGGAGGCTTTTATGTAAATATGAGAGCGTGAGAAGTGGGGTTATGAAGCCAGGTATACAAGGGTAGTTGGTACACGTGCGGGAAATTAGCCTTACCGGGGGATTAATTGGGATAAAAATTTCCAGCGTCAGAGTGACTTTCAGACTCGTTAAACGAAGTGAAATGGATTGCAGTAAGTTGAAGTGCTTTGGCGACGATGATGGTCATGTGGAATGGTACCTTTATACTGCAGAAATAGGATAATAGATCAGTGTCACAATGCGACTACGATGGATTAAAATAATGGGCCAGTTGCCGAAATGGAAGTTCCGTGATTTCGTTGGTTGAACATAGTTTTAAGACGATGAGAATAACAAAAGAAGCTTTGACAACCCAATCACACGAGTAGGTCCTTATCCTTGCTTTTGATTCGGATGATTTGGATGTTGTTGTCAGCATTTTCTATGGTTTTTAGAGAATAGCCTTTATGATGTCAGTGGGGTTCTTTGAAATCAAGAAATGTGAGTGTATAGATTGGCTAGCTTAGATCAATTTTTATGTAGCTTAGGCAGTCTGTCATCAGGAATAATGAATAGTCGGTGCAAAGCCCTCAGACAAAGTCCAGAGTCCACTGTAGTCTTTGTACGTTCCTTTTACTGGTATTTGTCAGACTTCAGTGCAAGATATCCACGGCCTGGGTACCCATAAAGATAGTGCTCCGCGCTGCCGTCATCATTCATCACACAGCAAGCATGTCGCAGTACATTGTGTCACTTATAGCTAGCACACTTAGATGCTACCCAAAACGTAATTCACCGCTACGACTCCAGTAAGCTGTCAACAGATATTCCTACTGAGAGACAGCTGACCTCTCAAAGATATCGGGAAGTATTCGTTTGGTCTAAGAGCATCCTAGAGAGCCTTTTGACTGTGCTGACAGATTAATATGCATTCTTGAATTACAATAGCATGAAAGTGATAAACGAGTCTTGTCATCAGATATTGTATAGGAGACCATTTCTTTAAAACGAGAGATTCATCAGTATGAGCAGAGTCAGGCATGATAGTCAAAGCCCCCATGCAGCAGAGAAAGGCCGTTCATAATACACGCAGCCGTGATGTATTTTCGTGAAAGCCTGTTCCACCAGACAACCGACTTTTAGAATATAATTGGTCTTATCAAGCCCCTGTATATCAAAGCACTCTCCTCAGTGACAAACCCCATGTCTTGTCGAAAGCTTCCTAACACTCCCAGGAAGTCGACAGAGCCTTGGAGGTTATCGGCGTGACATATTTAAGCCAAAGTAGTTTTTTATCCAGGACAACATCCAAATATTTAGCAGTCAGAGCAGTCATCTTCCTCTTTTTCGTAAATGAAGCAACTTCGCTATTGAGAAAATTGCCTAGAAGCCCATTTCTAGTGCGTTCTAGAGCTAATAGTTGCTAAGTATGATCGAAGTGACATTATAGCTACATCATCTCCATATGCCTGAGAGTAGACGTTAGAACCACTCAGTGCATTAAGCAGTAAGTCGATCAACATGCACCGTGACACTGGAGACAGAAAACGACCTTGCGGAAAGCCTCTGCATTCCAACGCCATTACATATTGGTCATAGTCAGTATCCGCAATTAAGATCCTATTCCCTAGCATTTTCGCCAAAAGTTCGACCAGTTCTTCAATATGAAGGAGGTCAGACTGATTGATCTGAGGATCTTAGGGAGATCCTAGGCTACTCTTTCTGACAGTACCAGACTAGCAGTGAAGATAGTCTTCAGAGTTGCTAGCTAGTTTATCATGGGTAGACCAAGGATGATATGGAGTTGATGTCCAACAATTGGAAGACATGGAAAGCCTAGGAACTCCAATGCGGATAACTCGATTTTGTAGTGACAACCCTTTCCCCTTACCTGTTTTCGGATACTTAAGTCACAGCAAAAGCCTGGTTTCTGCAACAGCAACTTCATTGATGCAGTTGTTGCAGGCAATTAACGATGCGCTTCAATGGATTTTGAGTTGCAGTCAGGAAGATGTAGACAAACCAACGAGAATGTCAGATATTAACATTTTTTAATTGGACTTCCAACAGAACATTCAATAACAATAAATAAGAAAACGTCTTCTGGTCAAGTAAGGGCAACAGAACAATTCAGAATGGAAATGCCAAGGCATATAACAAAAACAATATTCTGGCACACATGATGGAAGACCATTAGATCGGAGTTTATGAAAACCGAGACAAGGTCGGTAATCACTGTGTCACTGAGAAATCCTGACAACAAAACTGATATCTAGACGGTATACCATCACCTTCAAAATCATCTGCTCGATGTCTACTACTGCCGAAAACTGATTTCAGTTTGCCTTGTGATAACCAGCTCGTGACGCATATCGCAAGCGTTTCTTAAAGCTGCAAAGCTTTGACATCAAGTCTTGCTGTAGGCGTTGTCATCACTTGGGCCACAACGTCATGTGCCTAATCTACAGCGCAGGGCTGTTTGTTCGAATAGAAGAGCGAATATCACCATAGTTCCAAATTGCAGCTAAGCAAACAGCAGAAAAATAAGTCTCTTGAGGAAGACTTGTCAAAAGCAACCATATTACTACACAAGTACACAAGTTACGAAAATCGGTTGACATAAAAAGGTCCAGAACAAAACTTAGAGCTATGGAGTTATCGGAACTAGCTTCTGCAGAAAAGCAATGGACGATGGGCTGAGCTACTTGCTGAACGAAGAGATTTATAAGAACCAGTCTATGTTGATTACAGGAATACCTTCCGAACCACAGAAAAACGAAAACAGTTCAAAAATTCATAATAGGTGTCGGGAGAAGGTGATTCAACTATTGGAAAACCGCCCTAACGATTTTGGCAACAGCATGTACAATAGAATATAAAAACACTTAGCAGACCACCTGCTGAACAACTAGCTGAAACCCTAGAGGGTATAATGTTGACATAACAGTAATGCAAAGGATAAAAAGTTATGATATTTACTATAGTGACTGTCATAGAATAAAGACGTCTCTTCGGATGCAGGTTATTCGCTACTTACGAAAGAATTTAGCAAGAAATCTATAGATTTCGGCACGTGAGTGAACGTCTAACGAGGATTCGCATAAAGGCTGCATTTATTAATACCAGAAACTATCATGACCAAAGGTTTCATCGAGCATGAGCGCATATAATCATGCTCTGGTCATGATAGTGCCCGTCACTCGAACGACATATGGTCAAACAAGCCCACGGTGTAGCGATCGATTTGGGCGCGGCTTTAGACGATAATCGATTAGTCATCGCAAAATCTCTCAATGATTCCTTTTGCAGTCTGATAAACGAGCAAAATCAGCGGCCCAAAGGCTTTCAGAAATACTTGAGCTGATATTATCGATTTTGGTCGACGAAATCTCTGAAACGGCGGCACTGCGAACAAATTCTGTTCGCAATCTCTCGCAACCGACAATAATGATAGCAATTAGTCCAAGAACAACGGTAAATAGTCGTATACATATATCACGAGAACGAATCCCGTAACGGGTCCAGTAGAGGTAAGGAGGTAGACCTTCTTGTAAAGCTACAGCATGTAATTCAGAGAACAACTTTTGCCCATGCATGTGATATCTTCCAACCCTTTACATACCATACGGAGCCGACCGAATAGCATGACCTCTAGATCGGGACAAAGCGGATATCACTGCCATTCAAAAAATGCGATAGGATGGATCAGGCAAACGAAGGACGAAGAATATTACTGGGTTAACTAGATTGCAATCAGCGTAAGGCACAGCCCCAATATTTTGGATGTCTAGACGTTTCTCGAAGCCAAATATGAGGGAATGCTCTATGAGGAAATTTTACGTCGAACGATAACAATCGCATAGATTAAGAGGCCGATAAAGCCGCTCAAATATTATGATGTCAGCAACAATCCCAGAAGACACCTAATATGGAAGGTTTCCCTCGACTATCACATCGGTTTTAAAGGGAGTACTGACAAACGCATTTAGCAAAACAAATAGGCGTACGATGCGGTTCTGTACAGAAAGTCAAGAGCTGCTCGCGACCGCTGCATCGAATCCTAACACCTCTTGCTTGGTCCTCAGGAAGTGAGACTCCTAAACTGCGCTTAATATGATACGATTACTTCCATTTTTACGTTAAAGTCGAAAGATGCGCTGTGATGTGATTTCATCAACACCATGCTTGAAAGAATTGTACAATATTGCATAACATTTCAAAATCATGTGGGTACAACTGTTAGCATCCGCTGGCAATATTAACAATATTAAGCGAAGATCACTCTCGCATTTGCAGTCTTTGAAGGCGAAGTGGCTAAGATGGGTTAAATAATAAATTAGAGTAAACCTAAGAATGGATGCTGTTGACGAAAAAGGACGCCGAACATCAAAAACTCATACAGGTACCAAAGAACTAAAGCACTTAGGTAGTAAAAGACTTAATCTACCCTCAAAAGTGATTGAAAATTAACCTGGTTGCTACGAGAGAATAGTTGTTCGAGCGGCTTTTGGTGACGTCTTCTTAGAATTGGACAAGAAGATACAACTACGAACTACATGGGCTATACCGCGACATTGACCTTGTCAGAAAGGTCAGAAGTCATCGGCTTAGATGTTGAGCAAATGAACACCACCGCTCCGAACCGAAGTATCTTCGAATCTATTTCCAACGTACAATGCGTATGGTATGATCTCAATCAATTGCTCTTGGCTTATGCCTAGGTCCACATTGGACAGCAGAGACACCTAAAATGGGTTAGGTTAGGTTAGGTTAGGTTAGGTTAAACAAAGGTATAATGAATATGTCATCACACAGGCACCAAGCACCACAACGGGTCCATCGCGATCCCTGTGGAACCAGTTGCATTTGTTTTCAAATGGCAAAAACCTAAACAATCGCACAGGTGAAACACCCAATTTCCCTGAAAAAGCCAAGAGGGCCTTTGAAGTTCGTGTCGTCTATTTCCTCTAGCTTTTCGAAAAAGTATTTCCCTACGCGATATAGCCTCGCATTCACACAGTATGTGTCCTCAACAGATTGCAGATCACCGCAGAATCTGCAAATATCCGTATCTGACAATTTTAGTCTCTTTTCGTGTTTCCGCAGGAGACAATGTCCTGTCAGGATTCCTATTACTGTTCTAAGCTTATCCCTCTTTAATTTTATTAACTTCCTAAGTCTTTTGCCGCCAAAAAGTGGGCAGAGAGCCTTGGATACTCTGTGTCCTTCAAGACTTGACCACCTTAGGTTGCCGTCTTTGTGATTTCTTCCTCGATAGTGCCCCTCATTATGCAAATGGGCAGTTTGATGTTGGCAACCTCACTATTGTTGAGTAGCCCTCCTTTTCTAGCAAGCTCATCCGCTTGTTCATTGCATTTAATACCGCAGTTTCCTGGTACTTAGCACAGTCATACACGGTTCTGACTGTAAAGTGCCTTAAGCACTGTGCGAGGGCCCCTGACTGTATCAGAGTTGACGTTGGTTGATTCCATTGCCTTGAGTGCGGCCTGACTATCGATGTAGATAGCGATAATTCTTTCGGATACCGATCTCATTTGCATTAGCTCAGCAACCCTGAGGATAGTTAGAAACTCTGATTGGAAAACACTGCTTGCGTCCGGTAGTCCAACAGACACTTTTAGTTCTGTGTCTTCCGAGAAGATGCCAGAACCTGTTCCTTCCTCTGTTTTTGAGCCATCTGTGAAAATTGCAATTTCATTTGACCTGATTATTGCATTTTTTTTCCCAGTCCTCCCTCTCCGGTTATATTATATCATACGGGATATCGAAAGCGACCAAGGAAGGAATTTTGATCCGTGAGAATTGGATTTCCGTTAGGACCGTGCATTGTCCGAAACTATAGCTCTTGAAGTAACCCAGATTAGTGAAACGCATGACACCTAAAGTAAGTAGAGGATGAATCATCAAGGTGTTTGGCCTTCACTCATGTTTTTAGAATCAATTCAGGAATTGTGCTGTATCGACAATCATTTTATTTTGAGCAGCCTGGTAACGAATTCAGACGTAGATTTTTGCGAACTTGAGAAAATAAATAAAAACTGTCCATGGATTTCAGAGATGATTCTATAGACGGCCATTGTAACTATCCCAAAAGGTATAAGACTATAAATAAACTTGAGACACTGTCATGTCCTTGAGGAAGATTTAGTTCTTATAGACAAGATGATTGTCATGTCACGTTGGATTGGATTGGCTTATAAAATTGAATTATGTATGTCGGGATAAATATGATAGATTTGTCCAATCTATTAATGGACTAGATTCAGAAGAAACTGAATCCTTGCATGAAATAAAGCAGGGTCCGTCCATTTGGAACTCTTAAAACTAAATTAACTGCACTTGTTTCGAACAGTATTACACTCACCACTCTCCAATTCATCACTGAACGACAATTCCTTTCCAAAAGTCACCGCCAATTGAACTCCTATTCACCGCCCAAATGTTCACAAGTGCACTTCGCTGCACCATTATCGACAAGCTTGAGTTAATGTGTTAATTGCATCTTGTAACAGCGTGTAATCCAGAGGATAAAATTCGTTCCAGTCTTTCAGACAATCAATTGTCTGGAACGAGTTACAAAATCGCGTCATGCTACTCCAAAAAAAAAAAAAAAAGAGAATCTCTCACTACATCTGTATCCGTTCTCCTAACATAAAAAAAAGAAAAACTCACACAGATGTGCTAGAGTGATATCTGATGTCTTCAAATTGTAAGAGTTTCTCTCATGACACGTTGCCGCTTAAAAGGCAACGACACCTAACACACAAAATGTGTTGGCACAATCTGTGGTAAAATTTACAATGAAATCCTTTTACCTCTTCAACTTCACCCCTACAATATTAAAACAATCAAATCACCACCATCTCCTACACCACTCCTAAAAGGGTCCTTTGAACTCTCATAAATCAATGAAAATGTCATTAAGCGCAGGTGTTTAGGTATGTGCTCTCATGCCGGTACCAGCAAAAAGGGATGCGTAACTTTTGACTCAGCAAATCGGTAGTACTAGGGACGTCATTTAAACACCGAACACTTTACACCCCCACAAATTTACTTCTGTTAAAGGTAAACCACCCCCCCCCCCCCCCCCCTTAAGCACAACGAACGACGGCAATACTAAGCTAATGGCCTGATTTCATCGTCGCTCCACCCTTGTCATTAGGACGTTCATTTAATTAAGACAAGAAGGCGATCACCTTATGGCCATTTCCGTCGAAATTATTTTCCACTAGCACAAGGTACGATTCCTCTCCCAGAAAAAAAACATTCAATCTGAGTGGATTCGTTGTAGTGCAGAACAAGGACCAACAAAACGAAGGGATGAAGAAAAGCAAATGATAAAACGATAGAAAGAGTTGATAAGGGAGTCGGTAAAAGCGCCCAACCCACCCTTTACCTGACTCATCCTTTTCCAACCCCACTGTGTAAATGTTGCTTTCAATTTGCACTTTTCTTGCATGCCCCAAGTCGCCAGGGTAGCGCAAGAAGTATCGTCTTTCACCGTTGTCTCTGTCCCGTAATTGGCTTTCAACGTAACGCGATGGTAAATAGAAAAAAAAAAAATAAAAATAAAAAATCCAGAGAGGGACGACACCCTCAACAGACACTCAAGGTTGGCTCTAGAAGGTAAACCAACGAAAACGTAAAACCACTTTCCCAGTAATTAAAGGGGGAACACCACTACAAGTCACAGGAGTTAGTTGTGGTAGTCGATGCAAGAGTTTATGTGCGGCAAGCGTCTGTGATAAATGGGAGCGTTCTTAAGGTAGATCGCATCATAAGGGACGTATGCTGATAAGAGTACGACCACTACAACAACGATGGCATCACGACATCACAACTCCACCAAGTCACCACCCGCCTGGCAGACAACAACTTCACTTAACCTTACGCCACATTTTAAGGTTCTAATTAACAGTGTCAGGTGGTTGCGCTTTAGTGTGTAATTGCAGTTCAAGGTGCCATTAATGGTGGTAGGGGAAATGATAACAGATACCAACCAGCTGGGTGGTGATGGTAATGGGGGTTTATTATTTCGTTACTACTTAGACGTCAGACTACCGGTTGTATCTATTAACGACCAACAGCTAGAGCTAGAGAGTTTCATGAGATCTCTTGAGAGATAGCTGCCTATCTGGTCGTCAAAGAAGAAAAACAATGACACTCCTGGCCTATGGAGGGAGAGTAGTTGTGAATGTGGGGAAACTACACCTAAATTGGATTACTTATCTGATTGGCAGGGTGACAGTTTGAAAGTTGGAAATTGGTGGCAACCAAAGGGGAGAAGTGGTTAATCATCATTGACCAAACGTGTTACTAGTTGATCGCGGGGAGTAACTAGAAACACAATTCAAAACAACTGCAATCTAGAGTATCTACTGCTTATGGAACACAAAAACTACTGAAACTATGTAGATCGAACACGAGACCAAAACAACCACCCGTAAAAAGATGCAATGAGGCAATAAGGAGTGAACGATTGAGGCAGACACTGCTTGCTTAGTGGTAAGAGAAAATGAAAACAGGTGGTGTAGCAATTGCAACTGACGGTAATTGAAAGAAACTTGAAGTCATTCAATGAATAATGAATACAATGAGGTATCTTTGACAAATTTCGATGACACCCTTGTGGACCTTCTTTCATGTGGTTATTCTGATCAATCGGACATCAAAAGGGAACCGTAAACGAATGGTATGGACTTCATTTAACCATCCCACTTGTGGCCTTTTAAAACACAGACAATCAAAAAACTAACGATGAATAAAAGGAGGACACTTGCAGCTCAACCAGACTTCTTGACCAATGAATTAGCCAAGCATTTGTTACTAATGAAATACTTTCTGACTTCTTGGTAAGAATGATGTGACAGGCAATGAAATGACCAACGAAGTAGAAAGCGAAGTATTTGTAATATAACAGTCAATTACGCCGCCGCAGGAATAAATGAAGTATTGGTGTGGAAATCGTAAAGTTAATGCCATACAAGTATCACACACGTTGACACCAACTCGCAATACAGAAGACTATTATAGAGACTGCGGTGATGAAGAGGTTTTAATCCTCTACCGCATACGAAACCAAATATGACTTGCCGCGAAGACAAGAAGCAGGTCGATGAAAGTGTACGCCCATTGAAACTGATTAACCGAATATGGCCAAGAAGAAGAAGGTTTCCGGCACCACTGTCGATGGGTCTCTCCACGCATGATGCCCCGATAAAACTGGTCCTGCAACCAGCAAAGGCTGCAGCTGCGGTGAACGGAAATCGAATGAAGCGGTCAAACCCATTGTCAAAAACAAAACCAGCGGTGGTTTCACAGACACCCGACGTCCGGACGAGGCCAATGCTACAACCAGCAAAGCTCGTAGCTCTGATCGACGAAAGTCGGCCAAAACGGTAAAACCCCTCTGAGAAATAACTCTGGCGGTGGCTTTCCCACTGCATAAGATCCGGCTGAAATCGGTGCTGCAAACAACACAGGTTGCAGCTCTGGCGGACGGAATTTGAACATCGCTGGAAAAGCAACCTCCAAAAAAAACCCGAAATAATAAAGGGGATGAGACCGGCTGCTATCTCCTCTCTGGCCCTTCGGATTAGGAAGGCTAGCAATGACAACATTCTGAACGATGCTAAATGCAAACATTGTGTCGATCAACTGTGGGAGCTAGCCAAAGCGGAGAATGTTTGCATTCAAGCAGAGGGCTACGATACGGAGAGTGGAACTCTTAGAGTGAAGCACGCTGCAAACTCTTGAATGGCTAAAGAAATCTGTGCCGAATATTCCACCACTGGAAACTAGAGACTTTCGAGTATTTCAGAGAAGCAAAACTGACGCGCGCCATCTTCTTGGTTCCGTGTCCAGAACTCTGAACTTGACACTGAAAAGCCGACAACCTACTCTCTCAGGAAGAGAAAGAATCGGGAAAACAAGGACAACTCTTCTCTTGTTATGGGCTTGGACAAAGCTTCTGTGGAAACCAGAGTCTAAGTATGCCTCACGTGTATACGAGGGGCGGTCAACATATTCTGGATATCGGGGTGAAGCTGTAGTTGTATATATAAATTGACTTATTTATCAAGTAATACTATTATTTTAGTGCATTCATGTCATTTCATATAAATGTGATTATTAATTCGCGTTTTATCTCTAGTTAAACAGAATCCTAATGGCAACTGAGACGATGATGGTGAAAATTGAGCATCGCGCTGTAATTAAATTTCTCACTAAGCAAGGAAAAAGTCAAAAAACTATTCATGAAGAGATGGTGGCTGTTTACCAGGGTTCCGCACCTTCATTATCAACTGTGCAAAAGTGGTCAAGTGAGTTCAAGAGAGGCAGAGATAGCATTGAAGACGACCCCCGCTCCGGCGCCCCGGCTACTGCTTGTACGGGAGAAAGCATCAAAGAAATCGAAAAACTTGTTCTTGAGGATGCCCGAATAAAGGTGAAAATGATGGCAGAGATCACCAAGCTTTCAATTGGTACCATTCACACCATTCTTCATGACCATCTTAACCTTTCAAAGGTCAGTGCAAGGTGGGTGCCACGAATGCTCACAGCGCCTCAGAAAAAAGTGAGAATCGCATGCTGTAGAGAGCTTTTAGAGATGTGTAGTGAGAACGCGGACGGTGTTATGGATCGAATTGTTACTGGGGACGAAACATGGGTCAACCACTATGACCCTGAAAGCAAACAAGAGTCCATGCAGTGGCATAAAAAAGGAACAGACCCCCCGAAGAAGTTCAAAGTCACTCCGTCTGCCCGAAAGCTCATGGCCACAGTTTTTTGGGACTCAAAGGGAATCTTGCTCATTGAGTACAAAAAAAAAGGTGAAACCATCAACGCCACATCCTACGCTTCCACTTTGCATAATTTGCGGGAGGAAATTAAAAAGAAAAGACGGGGTAAACTCGCAGCGGGTGTGTTGCTTCTTCATGACAACGCTCCTGTTCACACGGCGCGAGTTTCCAAGGCTGCTGCGCGAGATTGTGGTTTCGAAGAAATCCAACACCCACCCTATAGTCCAGACCTTGCCCCTAGTGATTATTTCCTGTTTCCGGATTTGAAAAAATGTCTTCGTGGAAAAAGATTTTCGGATGATGAAGAACTCAAGTCGGTATTTTGCAGAGAAAGAGGAAATTTATTTTTTTGAGGGTTTAAAAAAGCTTATCTCAAGATGTAACAAATGCATTGATGTTAGGGGAGATTATATTGAAAAATAAAAACAATTTAAATTGAACTCGCATTTTCCTTCAAATCGATACCGAGAATATATTGAACGCCCCTCGTATGTACACCTTGGATGGGTTAATTTACACTTTGTTTCCAAATGAGTGCGTATAGGAAACGACCATCCCAGCACCCGTCTATTCTGTGTACTGAAATCAACCTTGAACATTCCAAGTCTGCATCCGTCTGTAGGAGGCTTTCCGTGTTGAATACAAAGCCCCACATAATATCCGTACAGGAACCATGGGCGTGGAATAAACGCATCTCAGGCTTCGAGTGTTTAAGGGGTTTCACACCACTTTATGACGAGCGATCGGAAGGGCCGAGAGTTTGTCTATATGTGCCGAACTCACTCTCACCATCTAACCTTGTGCAGTTTATAACCAAGATTTAGTTGCTGCAGACATAAGCTATGAAACAAATGGAGAATGGCATACATTCGTCGTTGCGTCTGCTCATTTCCCCCATGATTCGTTACCGCCGCCACCACCGGAGGCGGTAGTAGATCTCACTGAATATTGTGACTCCACGAAGATGAGACTCGTCATAGGCTGCGATGCTAATGCGCAGAACACTTTTTGGGGCAGTAGCAAATGCAACGAGAGAGCTAATCATTTCCTAAACTTCATTCTATCGTCTGACCTGGCAGTCAACAATGCTAAGGAGATTACTGGCTGGAAAATGCTATTGGAGGTCTCCATATAAGTCCATAGATACATCGAATTCAGAATCGGATGCGAGGTCTCGACCTCGTTAAAGGTGGAATCCGCATAAAACCAAATGGACACAATTTAAGGAGGACCTCGATAAGTATAATAGTGCAAAACAAAATCTTAATAAAGCTGTTCCGAACACAAAGTTTTTCGAAATGGCATGTCCAGATAGTAAGCAATCCTGCAGATCGCCCGTTCCTTGGTGGAACGCAGACCTGCAGCGTCTTCGTAAAGAATACAGAAAATTTCTAAACAGGTCACTTAAGACTAATTTGGAGGAAGATTGAAAGATTGGATTACGGATCGAAGCAAAAAGATTTTAGGAGGCTTATTCGGATTTCGAAAAGTGCCTATTGCAAAGCTTTTTGCGAAAAGATCGAAACTATCGGTGAAACCAGTAGGCTGGTCAAAGTCCTCAAAAGGGGAAGATCAACCAGGCTGGAACCACTCAGAAAATCTGACGGTACCTATACTGAGTCGAAAGCAGAGACTCTCCGTCTCATGCTTGAGTCTCACTTCCCAGGTAACCTAATCGGAACCAGCTCACCACGGGTTTCAGGCCTAAAAGTCTGACTTCTTTCATGCTGAAAAGCATCGAGAGAATGGTCGAGATCCATGTGCCCAAATCGCCTTGGGAATGCATCCTCTGTCGGCGATGCAACACGCCTACCAACGCGGAAGATCCTGCGAGAGTGCGCTTCAGAATCCGGTAGGCGGAACCGAAGGCGCAGTCGACAAGAAGGAATACGCCTTCGGCGTTTCCATCGACATTGAGGGTGATTTCGACAACGCAACTTTTGACGGCATTTATAAATCGGCCAGACAACACAGCGTAGACGAATCACAAGTTTTGTTGATAAAAGCAATGCTTTTTGTGGTGGCGGGTGTAAACAGGGTTTGCCCGCAAGGCGGCGTTCTGTTTCCTATACTGTGGTGCATGTTGGTCGACTCACTGCTCAACGCGATCAATAGTTCTAACGTCTATGCACAAGCATACATGGTTGATGTAGCTGTACTGTCTGTTGCATCGTGTCTAGAGAATGTCTGCTCTTAAACGCAGGCAGCCCTGGACGTGATCGACGACTGGTGCACTAGTAATTTGCTTTCAATCAATCCTCCGAAAACTAAGGTTGTTCCCTTTACGAGAAGGAAGAAGCTGCCTGGTCTGACTCATCTAGTGATTAAAGGCATCAGCATCCAACTCTCCAAAGAAGCAAAGTATTTACGTGGAGAAAAAAACTTCCTGGACTAAACACGTTACGCCGAAAGCATCTAAGGCGATGTCCGCTTTCTGGAAGTGCAGAGGAGCTATCGGCAAGACATGGGACCTGTCACCGAGAAGAGTCCTTTGGATCTACACGGCTATGATAAGCCTAATTATATCCTATGCGTCGGTTGTCTGGTGGAATAAACTCTAGCGAAAATACGTGGTTGCTGCTTTTACTCCAAAGAACGGTTTGTCTCGGACGCATGGGGGCTTTCCCCAGCACTCCTGGCTCTGCTCTAGACGCATTGATGGATCTCCCTCCCCTTGAAATGCATATCATGGGGTGCACTCTCAAAGCCATTTTTCGTCTAAAAGAAGTGGTCTTTGGTACAACACGCACTGGAGCTTTGATGACCTTGCGCGCCGACTGTCTTATGACTCTGGTGTTGATACAATAACACCAGAACTCCTGTTCCGAAAAAAATACGAAATCGACTTTCCTTGTGCCCAAAACTGTTTTCGTCAAAATCTGAGCCAGGAAAGGAATGCAGTCGGGTCTTCACGAGCTTAGAGCCTTGCTTCCAAAGAAGTTCAAGAATGCAAGAGGTCGCTGTAAGTAGTTGGAAGGCTAAATTCAGTGACCCTTGTCCATCGCCGATGAACTTGCCAGACAAGGCCTGCGTCCTCGGCCAAGGCGTCCATTGATAATTGGATCTCATATGAGCACAGCTACAGATGGCATAGCTCCCCTGGATATAGGCAGACCAACGAATTCTTCCCGACATCTCTAGGAAGTCAGCGGCCTTTCAGCTGTACCTCAGCTGGAAAGACTGCAGGTTGATTACTGCCTTCGTCACAGGGCACTACACCTTTGCAAAACACTTAAATGTGCTGGGCATAAATGACACATCATCTTGCGATGCTTGCTGTGAAAGTGATGACGACACCGCGGAGCACTGTCTCTGTAAATGTCTGGCTTACGCTCGCATCAGGCTGCAGGTACTCGGTGCTGGTGTGGTGGGTGCTGGTACTGTAGGCACGTATTACTGAACCGATTTCTCATCTTTCTTCGTAATACTGAAATATTTCATTAAAGGGAACGTACAAAGAGTACAATGAACTAGTTCTTTGTCCGAGTGCTCTGTTCTGACAGACAAAAAATCGACCGCGGAGTTGATAGCGAAGTACGTCAATAATTCCGCCTCGAACATACCTAGGATGGAATAATCAATGATTTGCATTGTGTCGTTTTTAGGTGTAAGTATACTGCGTTCGCAAAACCAAGAATCCTCCTTCCATTTTATATCTGCAATGTTTGGATAAAGATTACAGATAAGTGTATCTACTGTCTGTACAGTGTTACACAATGTAGAGGGTAGTGGAATATTTCCCACTTTCCGACAATAGAACGGCGGAAAATTCTTGAGCTTGTGAATCGCCTCTCAGAATGTGGCGCATGTTTCGATGCAGTGAATATTTTTTAACGTCAAACCAGAGGGCAGGACGCATGAGGCATGCGTTTATATCGTCGACTGGCGTTCCTCTAAGAACAACGAGGAGTATCAGATAACAAAAGTTTGACGCCACCCACTATTCTATTGTCATTACGAATGTCACCAAAGGTCTAATCAACAACTTTTACCGAGTTTTTGTGCGTCATTGTGCAATTGTAATATCTTTGGGGATGTTGCAAATGGGGCTTTCACTTATGCATACAGGGTGAATGACTCGAACTCCAACTTTTTAAAATGCTATAATTTTTTTATTTTTTGATAAATTTTATTGTGCCAAAGCAAAAAATGTTGGAAAATACATCTGTTTCCAAATTGTATCAGTAGTTTTCAATATGTCCACCTTTGGCGCGAATAATGGCCTTGAGACGGCCGAAGAAAGCATCACACGCTGCACGCAAGTGGCTCTGGCCCATTCCCGGCGAAGTGCTTGCTTGAGGTGGTCCTAACTTTGGTATTTTTTAGTGCCAACCTTCGCCTTCAAAATACCCCAGACAGAGAAATCCAACGGATTTGCATCCGGAGAATTTGCAATCCATTGTATCGAAGAAATGAAGTGTGGAACATTGTTTTTTTAACCAATCTTGGTTGACGCGCGCTTTGTGAGACGGTGCCGAGTCTTGTTGAAATGTCCACGGTCTCCGACCGAAATGATTGTTTGCCCAAGGCTTCAATACTGCCTCTAAGACAGTTGCACGGTATACGATCGCATTAATTTTGACGCCACGGTCCAAATATGGCGGCCCAAACCATCACCATCGGTGCTGCCTGCTTTCTGGTGGCCGTCCGAAGGTGTAAATTTTCGAAGGACCTCCCTGGCAAGTAAACTCGGTCATTTTGTTTGTTGACATATTGCTCGATAACAAATGGCGACCCATCGGAAAAAGGTAAATTCGGCAACTTTCGTGCAACCGTAGCAACTCCTTCGCTCTTTCGACTCTAACTTTTTTCTGTTGCGGTGTAAGATCATGTGCTTTTTGGAAAGTCAATGGCTTGAGCCCGAGCTCATTTTTCAGTATATGTTGCATCCGTTCCAACGATATGTTGAGCTCACTAGCCATTTTTCTTCCAGATTTCGTTCAATTCGAGCCTTCACTTTCCGAACCAGTTCTGGTTTTTTGTTGCTGTTTTTTTATGACCACATCCATGGCGTTTTGCAATGCTGCCAGTATCACGGTAACGAGCTATGGTTCGAGACACAAATGATTTATTCATGTTGAGGTGGAGGAGTGCTCTAACAATAGCTACTTGTGGTTTTCCAGCCAAATATAAAGCAATCACACTATCACGTTTGAATTCCATCGCGGATAAGAATTTTTCAACACAACTGAGACGCAAATCGTTTAAAACGCTTGTAAATAATAAAATTATCTGTCATGTGTCAAAATTTGAGTACACTGTCATGAACGGTTTGGAAATTATAGCAGTCTGAAGTTGGTTGCAGTTCTAGTCAGGGTGTATATGTCTACATTGAGCCAAATCTTAAAACAGAAATGTGCCGAGTTACCACCGGATAGCAAAGTGGCCACGATACCCGATGGCGCCACAGCTAGAGCGGTTTTCGTTTCATATTCAATACGACATAGAAGAAGCAGGTGTTGGTCAGAGTAATGCCGCTAGACAGTCCACGCAGAATAGCTTGAGGACTAGTGCTGGAGCAACGTATGAAAAACAGACGAAGGCAATGGTAAGTAATGACTGGACAGATTGTGGTCAACACTCTGCTCATTTCTCTTATCTGTGCCCAAGCCAATGTCGATCATGTGCTTTAGCTTTCTTTCAGCTCACACCTGAGACGTTGTTCCAAGATGCAAAGAGCGGTGTTCATGACCGATGCTTAGTTCACACGGAATGGGTTTTTAAAAAACATGTTTCCTTTTATAAATGCTCTATCATATCTTAAATGAAACCACGAAATCGTTAATGAAAAATATCAAGGGAAAGAGTGTACACCCGAACTGGTTTTAGGGATATCTGCAGTATTAGCACGCTAGAATATTCATAAAAGATGTACAATACAGGCAGCAAACAGGTTTTAGAAGTCTCATAAATCGATTGGCCTTTGCGAAGCGTCTAAAGATGCGGGATTTAAGCAAAGAACGCTTCAAAATTTCCAAAAATGCTTACTGATGAGGCTAAATGAGACTGCATGAGGTAGTGGGAAGCCAACCGAATGCAGTTAGATATAATCGCAGACCAAGGTCAACAACATCCTGTTTAAGCTAAATTTCGGGCGTGTCAGTTGATACAACAAGATCAAGAAAAATCAATGAAACTTATAAATACTGGCTTCCAAGCGCAGAAGAAGGAAGTTGTCAAGAGGCATTACATACCCGTACCTTGACCAGGAGGAAATTTGGGAGGAACCAGGTTGTGATGAATTCCTTGCCGAAGAGCGAAGAGTGGTCACTTTCAATATTTAATTTGTACGAGTATAATTGACGAACCTTATAAAACAATCAATCAAAACAATCGTAAATATTAACTCACCTTTTATTCTCCTAATTATTTACAAATAATTGCCATCCCATCCATCTAATCAGCTTGAAAGCCAAATAGACTGGTATGATCGTCAGCAGAATGTAAAGATAATAGGTCCAACTTTCTGTCAGATCTTCTGTCATTACTGCAAAGAAACAAAACAAATAACAAAAACCAAATTATCATCTGTTAAAACAATAATAAAACCATAACTATTATTGTACTTTAAGACCTTAATGATTAGCTTAACTTAATGTACGACTAATGTCAGATCTTTTGTCGCACTTCCTTCAATTTCATTCATATACTTTTTGAATTACACATTAAAATTGTTTTTTCTTTGATATTGAACCTTCCAACGATCCACACCTGTTTTTCATTTTCTAACATCAGCATGTCCAAATTCGAAAACACAACAGGATTTTGTAAAAATAAAATTCAAATTTAATTTGAAAAATAAATAATTTAACACATTGTCGCTGATAGCTGCCGATAGCTTATCGCGCGGTAGAGCGTTTTCCAAATCAATTCACACCAGCCACGCAAGGCGTGGGTAAAACTCAGTGAACCTAAGTCGTCGCCTTTGTAAGTCGCCCTCCAACAACAACGACTCACCATCAGCCACCAGAACAATTCATTAAACTTTCCACTGTCTCTCGTAGACTGAGATCATTTGTATCTTTAACACGAATATATTGGATATCCTGGGGAGGGACAGGATGTCAGCTGCCCTAGAAACCATAGCAAGCATCATCTGTTCATGAACTGAACGATACGAATACCATCTTTGCGCTGTGCTGCGTTTGGCTTACTATTCACATCCAACATTCTACAGTCCACAGCCTACGACCCTTCTGGCAATTTCCATCTCATTCGGGACACGAACTCGAAAAACAAATATGCTCTGCGTCTATGCTGCTGTTGGGTCCATGCCCCTGTTGTCCTAAGGGATGTGCTCCAGTGAGAAGGAGTTAAGTGACTTTCCATCTCCCGCCGCATGTCGTAAAGCATTCATTCATTTTGCTTACCACATTGACAGTCACGTAGCGTTAAGGCAAATTGACAATAGGTGGAGGTACGTTACGTACACACGCATATGGAGGTGCAGATATTAAGAGTACTCGTACTATACATGCGAGTATGCGAGTAGAAACAGCGCCCTTCCGAGTTTTCTAAATAGAGCTGAGGGTTAGATGAATTCTTTGAATTCTATGGACGACCAAACTGACAGCGTAGCCGTCATGTGAGATGTTTTGTTTGTTTATTGGTTGGTTGGGATTCTTATCACGAAACAAATAGATTCGACTTTATCTGGGGTTCATTTGATGGAATTAAAGTCAACCTATCGCCTACATATAGTAGAGCTGCAACCAGAGAAACAAACAAAAAATAAATAAATCTAAAGTATTCGTACACGTATAAAGAATTCTACCGCGATGTTATCTTTCATCTCACCCCAGATGACAACCTAGGCAATCTACCATATATCGGCTGCTATGCTGTATGATGTGTCGTATCTTGACTCTGCTAGATGAAACTCTGGGCGAATATAAATTCTCCCTGACATACTTTGGCACAACTACTCCTCCTCCTCCTACAACTAGTGCTATTGGATAAGTCAAGAGCTCTCCCCGGCTATGGCTACACATAAGGAGCTAGAGATGACTTTGACAGTACTAAAATATGATTGCCAATAAAGCAAGTATAGACGATGAGGAATCATCTTATTGACAGATTTCCCCATAAGAAGCGCGAAATGCTTTTTGTATTTTACCACTCTCACGTATTTCTTGCCAAGGTTTGTTCTACAGCCCCTGCTACAAGCAAATGGAACAACATATGGTTATGCGCATCTTTCAGACTTCTAAGGCCCGTATTGGCAATTTTTTACGAGCTTCGGGCAAATTATTCTGTGGAATTGACAGCGTGTTAATATTGTTAGGATGCGCGCTGTTTTATATCCGTGACGGAAAGATGCGAGAAAAAAACTTTTGACATGGAGTTATGGCATGTTTCAGCTGAAGGAATATTTCTTCCTTAGATAGACACTTGGTACTTTGTGGTTCAGACAGAGGGCACGTTCGAAAGTTTGTTCGCCTTCATGGACTGAATACCATCAACTTTGTAAGGATCGTAAAATATTTGCTGTCATTTTTATGAAGAAGTAGATTTATGAGAAATAAACACAAACAAACGGACATGCAGATGAATATTTTGAAGATGATTTTCTGAGATACTTATTAGTTTGTCATTTAGAGATACAAGGATGCCTCATAGAAGAGTTTGGAGTAAATGTTGTTTGAGTGATGAACAGGGATCGAGGCTATATGTCATATTGGATGTTAAAGTCATTTGAACATACATATGACGAGCTGGGGGAAGTATTTGGATTAAAGAAATACGGATACGTCAGAGAACAATTTGGAAATTTACTCCTTTGGCGTAGAAATATGGGAATATTCTGGGGAATCAAAAAGACAAAAAGTAAACACAGTAACCACTATTTGCGCTCTAAACTTGTAGAGTTTCAGAGGCTTTTCTATATAAATTCTAAAGGCTGAAATAGCAAAAAAAAAATACTACAGTTGAGACCGGTATTCCCTAGGAATTGAAGGCGGCCAATTGTACTTATACAGCTACTACATGATACATCTACTTTTAGCAACAGCGGTTAGGATCAGCAGCGACTTAACGTCAAAGCGACAGACAATGTTGAAGGAAACTCTTTCGGTTTCCAAACGTCAAAACTGGAAAACAAACAGTTCCACTGCAAGGCCTTTTAGCGTAACAGCTCAAAGGTCTATCAGTGATATGTAAAGGCAAACATCGAGTGCAAAATCTCTTTGGAACATGACATCGGGGTCAAGGTGAAGTTATCAGCAAGCTAGACATTATGAGGGACATTATAACACGCGATGGCAGATCGAATCAAAGCCACGTAGAGCTGATGGTTGGCGATGACAGAGATCCTGCGATCTCTTGCTTATCTACTTACTTAAGGTAGCGCTACAGTCCAGGGTAGGCCTGGGGCTCCAACTGCCTCTAGTTTCAAACGCTAAGTCGGTTGAAGTGCCCTTCCATCTGCATGTGCCACCTATGTCGCGGACTTCCTCTATTGCGCTGTCCCTCAAGTGTGGATTCGAAGATTTTCCGGACCTGAGAATTGGTGTCTACATGACCCAGCCATCTCAATCGTTGGACTTTCATTCATCTGGCGATGTCGCTGTACAACTCGTACAGTTCGTCGTTGTATCTTCTTCTCCACTCACCGTTTATGCAGACAGGACGGAAAATGACCCGAAGAATTTTACTCTCAAAACAGCCCAGAGCCCCCACATCCGGTTTTTGATAATGTCCGTGCCTCTGCGCTACATAGCAGGATTGGGAGTATTAAGATCTTATATAGGGTTACGTTTGTTGTTCGAGAGAGGGCTTTGCTATTCAATTGTTTTTTTTAGTAAAACGGAGCAGCGACTGATAAGAATTATTTTTCGTTTGATGTTAGCCTAAGCAGACAAAGTCCTTAACTACCTCAAAGTTATACTTGTCGAGGGTGACGCTCTGTTCGAGTCGTCGGTCTTGGGTGTCCCTTCTGATTGACAGCATATACTTGGTCTTTCCTTCGTTGAACGTTAAACCTATCTTCGCCGCTTCCGTCTCAATACTCCCGAAAGCGCCACCGACATCATGTTGCTTTCTTCCGATTATGGCAATATAATCGGCGTTTCTGAGTTATTGGACTGAATTTTGAAAGATTGTGCCTCTGATGTTAGCGCATGAGTTTTACACTATTCTTTCAAGAATGGCGTTCAAGAAATCGCATGACATCAAAGGTCTTGGTGGATTCTTTACCGACCTTGATGGAGTATCGTCTTGCATAAGCGGACGAGTTTGGCAAGAATGTCAAATCTAGATATCGCACTCTATAGATCGTCTCTGTAGATGCTGTCATACGCGGCCTTACAATCGATGAATAGGTAGAGTGTATCGATGGTGGACTTTCCTGGCCTAAAGCCACACTGATATGGACCAGTGAGATTGTTGAAGAACAGCTTTATTCGTTCACATAATACGGTAGATAGGATCTTGTAGGCGATGTTAAGAAGACTAATGCTTCTGCAGTAGGCGCAGTTCAGAGGGTCTCCTTTCTTGAGGAGGTTCTGAGGTACTGAGGTTCCGTTCATCGGGCATACTTTTGTCCGACCATATTTTATAGACGTGTTAGCCGCTTTCAAGAGTTCGGCAGTCAGGTCATCAGGCCATCCGCTCCAGCAGCTTTGTTGGACTTAAGCTTAGATATGTCTATCTTCACTTCATCCAGGTCGGGTGGGCGGAATTGTTGGTCTACATCTTCCAGGTAGAAAATTTCATTCTGCCTGATAGCGGTATTTGGTTTGTCATCGCCGTTATACAGTCTACAGAATGCTTTTTCCAAATCTTCAACATCAACTGCGACTCTACTGGCATGTTTTTTTACTTTTTGGTAAAACTTCTGAATCTAATTCCTGGAGCAGAATCTCTCAATTTCGTCGACCACGCGCTTCTCATGCTTCTTCTTTTTCCTCTTGAGAAACCGGTGTTCGTCTCTCCTCTTTTGCTCGTGAGCAGATCTGGTCCTTCTATGCAGCGCTGCTTTGTGTTCATCTTGCTTAGCTCCATGTGCTTACTCGTCGTCAAACCGGGGACTTCGTTGTGGTAGCCCAGCGAAACCCAGCATATTAGAGGCGGCATTTCTGATGGCTTTCTGCCAATGTTGCCGCTGCTCTTCGATTTTGGTGAATTTGGTGAATCTGATGGCTTTCTGCCAATGTCGCCGCTGGTCTTCGATACATAATGCTGGCGGCATAGCCCCTTTTAAGAGATTAAGGGAGACTCGATTGGAAAAGGATTTGGCGATCTTTCGTGATTGTAGCCGTCCGATGTGAAACTTCCTCACAATATTGACTTGCCTCTGCGATGTTCGCGATATCCGCAACCATATCTTGGCTAAAACAAGGTAATTGTCAGAGTCGATGTTAGTTCGTCGAAACGTTCGGACATCCATAATACTGGAGAAGTCCATTGGGTCAATCGCAATCTGGTTCAATATTGATTTATCAGGAGTTCTCTTATGAATATCGCGATGCGGGCACCGCGTTCTAGCTACGACAATGTTTCGCCCCGCCACAAAGTCGATTAGCCTGAATACGTTATCGGAGGTAGTTTCATGCAGGCTATATTTCCGACACCACTATGAAAGATGCACTCTCTTCCTAGCATTGCATTGAAGTCGAAGAGGACAATCTCAATATCATAGGTAGGACACTGCCGTAAGCCATGTCTAACAGCTCGTAGAAGCCATATTTGGTGTCGTCATTTTTCTCCTCTATAAGGCTCGTGTTGGCAAATAAATACGGATTGTTACAAGGCGCTGGTTAACATGCCGGAAACTCAAGACTACTTGCGGAGGTCTGCCTCTAAAAACAATTCCGCATCCATGTAGGCGCTGCTTTTGCCGTGGCTTACTATCGCTGTAGTCGAATTTGTTCATCCTCTTTTTGTCCGGCCCATCCCATCGCATTTCGTGGATGGCGTTAACATCTGCTTTGTAACAGACCGCACCGCACGTGGCCTATTAAGCGACCTAACATTCCACATACAGATCCGAAGTTTGTAGTCTTTATTTCGTTTGCAAGAGCTGTCAACAGTATGTCCGGCCATATCCGAGGCTTATTGTTGCTTCAGTTTCGGTTAGACCGAAGCCGAAGAAGTAGATAGGATCTTGTAGGCGATGTTAAGAAGACTAATGCTTCTGCAGTAGGCGCAGTTCAGAGGGTCTCCTTTCTTGAGGAGGTTCTGAGGTACTGAGGTTCCGTTCATCGGGCATACTTTTGTCCGACCATATTTTATAGACGTGTTAGCCGCTTTCAAGAGTTCGGCAGTCAGGTCATCAGGCCATCCGCTCCAGCAGCTTTGTTGGACTTAAGCTTAGATATGTCTATCTTCACTTCATCCAGGTCGGGTGGGCGGAATTGTTGGTCTACATCTTCCAGGTAGAAAATTTCATTCTGCCTGATAGCGGTATTTGGTTTGTCATCGCCGTTATACAGTCTACAGAATGCTTTTTCCAAATCTTCAACATCAACTGCGACTCTACTGGCATGTTTTTTTACTTTTTGGTAAAACTTCTGAATCTAATTCCTGGAGCAGAATCTCTCAATTTCGTCGACCACGCGCTTCTCATGCTTCTTCTTTTTCCTCTTGAGAAACCGGTGTTCGTCTCTCCTCTTTTGCTCGTGAGCAGATCTGGTCCTTCTATGCAGCGCTGCTTTGTGTTCATCTTGCTTAGCTCCATGTGCTTACTCGTCGTCAAACCGGGGACTTCGTTGTGGTAGCCCAGCGAAACCCAGCATATTAGAGGCGGCATTTCTGATGGCTTTCTGCCAATGTTGCCGCTGCTCTTCGATTTTGGTGAATTTGGTGAATCTGATGGCTTTCTGCCAATGTCGCCGCTGGTCTTCGATACATAATGCTGGCGGCATAGCCCCTTTTAAGAGATTAAGGGAGACTCGATTGGAAAAGGATTTGGCGATCTTTCGTGATTGTAGCCGTCCGATGTGAAACTTCCTCACAATATTGACTTGCCTCTGCGATGTTCGCGATATCCGCAACCATATCTTGGCTAAAACAAGGTAATTGTCAGAGTCGATGTTAGTTCGTCGAAACGTTCGGACATCCATAATACTGGAGAAGTCCATTGGGTCAATCGCAATCTGGTTCAATATTGATTTATCAGGAGTTCTCTTATGAATATCGCGATGCGGGCACCGCGTTCTAGCTACGACAATGTTTCGCCCCGCCACAAAGTCGATTAGCCTGAATACGTTATCGGAGGTAGTTTCATGCAGGCTATATTTCCGACACCACTATGAAAGATGCACTCTCTTCCTAGCATTGCATTGAAGTCGAAGAGGACAATCTCAATATCATAGGTAGGACACTGCCGTAAGCCATGTCTAACAGCTCGTAGAAGCCATATTTGGTGTCGTCATTTTTCTCCTCTATAAGGCTCGTGTTGGCAAATAAATACGGATTGTTACAAGGCGCTGGTTAACATGCCGGAAACTCAAGACTACTTGCGGAGGTCTGCCTCTAAAAACAATTCCGCATCCATGTAGGCGCTGCTTTTGCCGTGGCTTACTATCGCTGTAGTCGAATTTGTTCATCCTCTTTTTGTCCGGCCCATCCCATCGCATTTCGTGGATGGCGTTAACATCTGCTTTGTAACAGACCGCACCGCACGTGGCCTATTAAGCGACCTAACATTCCACATACAGATCCGAAGTTTGATGTCTTTATTTCGTTTGCAAGAGTTGTCAACAGTATGTCCGGCCATATCCGAGGCTTATTGTTGCTTCATAATTTAACTTTATTTTCCATGGTCGAACAGTTACTCCGACGGCACAACCCCCAACCTGTAGGGCCAGTTCGATTATAGATATCAATACGACAAAGGTTCGGTTAGACCGAAGCCAGTAACCCGTTCGGGGTTTTATTTGAATATGGGATTTTACTTCACCTTTGATCTGAGGAATTCATCCCCTGTCCCGTTTATTGTGGCGCTATTTTCGTCTGCTGGTCAGCATCGCGCTTATAAGTTAGGCAACTCGATTTCGTATGGACCTAAAGAGGTTAACAGCAGAATAAAAAAAAACACAAAACCACTTAGCATTAGCCATTTTGTTTTACTTGACACCCTCGACATGTATAGAAAACAAACGGTTACGAGCGCTGAAGTTCGCCTTAATGTCGCGTCACAATGGATCTGTATGGCACTGGTAGGGCTGCTATCCTGAATAGATATGGAATGCATACCGCAAACATAGACTAAGGACTGAAACGAATAAAATTTGGAAACTTCAAAGTAAAAAAAAAAATATTTTCATAATTCATTTTATTTGCTTTAAAACTCTGTTTTTATTAAATTCATTCACAATTACAAAAAATAAAAAAAATTATTTGGGTTCCCATTCCTTCCTCAACTTTTTCGAATGTCCTTCATAAGGTTGGTGACAGTTACATCCGTGATCTTTTTGGACGCTCTTTCCTATTTAGCTCACTTTTCCTCAATTCAACTTTGACCAAAGCCCAATACCTTTCAATGGGACGGCACTGTGGAACATTGGGTGGATTCATGTCTTTTGGGACAAAGTCGACATTTTTAGCAACAAGAAAGCTCAACGTCGCATGAGCATAGTGAACTGAAGCTAAATCTGGCCAAAATAATGTTGAACCCTCGTGTTTGTTTAAGAAAGGCACTCATTAATGTACACTTCTCCGTTAATTGTTCCCGTTGTAATAAACGATGAGCTTCTGTGTCCGCATTGGCAAATGGCCAGCCAAACGAGATATTTTGACCCGAATTTTTCCATCCCAATCGATGTTGTTGATTGCGGAAGAATCTCAGCTTCAAACGAGGTGTAAAACTGCGCACCTGGAAGGCTTTGACATAAGTTTCGTCATCCAAAACCAAGCACGCTTTCTTGTTGCTGATTAACTCGTATAGCTTTCGGGCTCGTGTTTTTATGACTTTTATTATTATTATTATTATCAAGGGAACGATACAAATTAATTTGTAGGGTCCGGGATTTAACGCCGGGGTACTATGCCCATGTGGCGCGTTTTGTCAACAGCACGCGGAGTACTGAGTTCCTATGTGGTCACCCACCTATGTACTTACCGCGCCCAACACTGCATAATTTCGGTGATCTAGCGGGAACCGATGCTTTCAGTGTTGCGAGGCCGTTGAAAAACTTTTTGTTTGACTTTTTTTTGCTTTTCAGTAACTTTTGGTATTTTTTGTTTTTTTTTTTGTGTTTCCGTTACGTTTTTTAGATCTTTGTACCATTGTTTGGTTGGTATTACATTTCCGAGTAACATTTCTGGATGACATAGTCCGGTTTTTTACGATGGTATCCACTATTTTCCTGTCCAAATTTGTATCATGTGCTCCACTTTTAGCTCCACTTTTCTGTTTTCGCTTAACAGTAAACGTCCCCAAATATCGTTTAATAACAGTATCCACTGTACTGCGTGCGATGTTTAAATTTTTTGCGATGAAATGGTTTGGACGCGAAGTATTTTCGAGCCATTTGTCGATGATCTTTTTACGGCGTTCCTCTTGACTCATATTTATAAATATTTTAAACCGCACCGAACTAATATCAATAACAAACTGAAACTAGAGAATATACGGGCTAATTTGGGTACCAAATAGGATTGCAATTTTTACGCATTGGAAGTATAGCTCGTATTAAAATTTACAGATTTTATTCATTTCAGTCCTTACAGCATACCCCCAGTCATCATTCCTTCGGGCTTATTTCTTTGAGGACAAATCGATCAACTTATACACCGACGGATCAACGTATCAAAACGGTATTTTGAACTCTTTTTTTCATTTTCCTGATTATTGTGACGTGTTTCAGGTGGATATTCTGGCGACAAAAAAATATACTAAACAGACTTAGAAAAAGCTCCTGTCAATCTCTATAAACTCCAAAGTAGCTCCGGACTATTGTTTATGACTTACGGAGATAGCGGAGCAGTTCAAATTGACCTTCGCTGGGTACCAGGGCATAGAGACCTTACCAAAAAAATGTACGCTGGAGATACGAGAACTCATGTTTAAATTAGATGCCATCAAAAGTAGGGACAAGTGGTTCAATACGTCTACTGAGTAGACATATTTGCTTAAGGTAGGATCCGTAGCGCTCTTAATGTTTGACATCACTCAACACACATTATATTAGCACTACGGTAGGTGTCATCACTGGATACTGTGTTGGGTATGTTCAACCGATTTCCTTCACATTCTCTCTACACGCTTTGATCTCTTTCAGAAAAGAAATTACCATCTGGGAGCTTACCACCAGACGATAAAAAGTTGGGGCCCCAAGCACAGCAATTTCTACCTTACCTAACCACTATTTTTGAGTGGAGGGATCAAAATCGGGGAAAGTTAACTCACTTCAGTTTAAGGAACCATTGAATGCGACTGTATGCCCGAGAAGCTGTTGATGTAGCTGAAAATGCGGATTATCCAGAAATCATATACCAAGGACGCTGACACCAGTTTTATGCGTTAATTTACTCCTCCACTACGCATAGTTTGCGGATGTAATCTTCTCCAAGGCCAACTCGTTTCTTGTAAGCTATTACTGTCTGATTGCGCAATATTAAACGCCTTCTTTTAATAGTTTAGCGCATCTATTAGCCATCTCCAAACAATTCATTTACCTATGCGCCCCCAAAATGATGTGATCAAAGCTTGTCCATCTGTTGACGGAAGGCCCGAAAATGTCCTACATATTTTCGAAATACCGATGCAACAGAAATGCGGTTTCAGCTGCTTGACTCGTAGGAAATAGAACTAAGACCTGACATCTTTTTTAACGAATTTTGTAGCTTTACTACACCCTAGTTTATAGATGAGTTTCTCGGCAACTATCACGTCTGGATACCAAGGGCAAGTTGCTTTGAGTAACCCAAATCAAACTCTCTGGTATCCGTGATTGCTCTAAATTTACGATTGTTGGAAAAGACGTTTTATAAAAGGATCTGTTTTTCGGGCTTGTTAACAAAGTCCAACAATCACAAGATACAATCCGTTGAAAATCTACATGTTACGCTTTTTCTTCAATTATAGTGAGTGCGCCAATAATGGGATGGTGAAAACGACCATTCATAAGCGACGCTGATCTGGTTCGGGTATAATTCCAGAGGAACAGTAATGCAAGAAGTCTTAAACATGTGTGAGAACGCCTAATTATAGTCCGCATCAAAGCTACAGTAAAGCTTAGAAAAGAAGAGTATGTAAGGACCATATTTGGAAAACATATTCTGTTTAATACAACCTCTGAAACCCAATGCATGCATATCGTATTTGCGTCTGAACGAAAGGGCATCATAGCTAATACGCGTTACCCACACCCGAGCTTGCACAAACAACCCTAGCTGTCACCGCACCTACAAAAAAAATCGCCAACTAGACAAGCACTTAATCGAACCATATAGAGGACAGAAATTACGAAGAGAAGAATGCAGTCGTTGTTGATTTGATAGGGTTCATTTTGAAGATGATGACGACCAATATTCTGTTATGCAGAACGAACCATTCAAGGTATATGACCGAAGTTGCATAAGGCAGCTCAATAATTGTCCTTTGCTTGAATGTGCTTCATCCAGTTTTTCCAGTTTATTACAAATTGAGAGCGCAGATGTTTTCATCGTTTAACCTATTCAATCTCTTCGGGGATACTTTCTAAAGGATACTCAGTTGAGAGCAAACGATCTATTGGTCACTCCAAATTTAAATAATGTTTGTTGTCTTGCCTTGTACTATGTCTTGTAAGAACTATCGAGGCATATCCCTGCTAAATGTAGCATATAAAACCCTATTTAATGTACTGTGTGAAGGTTCTCAAGCCTTTCTGCAGCGCACTAATCAGCACGTACCACTGTTGCTTCCGGCGCGGCAGACCGACAATCGTCCAAAATTTCACACTAAGACAAATCCTGGAAAAGACCAATGAATTTCAAATCGAGACTCACCATCTTTCTATAAACTTCAAAGCCGGATAGGACAAAATTCATCGTCTTTAGCTCTACACGGCTTTAGCTCCATTATCGAATTCGGGATCCCGGAAAAACTGATCCAGCTCTGGCGAGTAACGCTGGAAAAGTCACATTGCAATGTGCAATTAGTAAAGAGTTCCTTCGAAATATTCTAAATCTGTATCGGATTTCGGCAAGGAGATGCAATGTCATGTGATTTCTTCAATTTAGTGCTGGAATAGATAGTGCAGGTGTTAACACTATCTTCAACAAATCTGTCCAGCTGCTGGAATATACAGACGACATCAACATCATCGGTCACTCCCAGGGCGCCGTCATAGAGGCTTTTACGGTAATCGAAGAACAAGCGAAAGGAGCTGGATTTCAAGTAAATGAGTACAAAACCAAGTACATGTTGTCAATAAACAAAGAAGCATCTTACCTACCTCAGAGTAAACATCAACTTGACGAATGGCACCCTAGTGAACATTCGGCGAAAACTCACACTAGGAAACCGCTGCTACTTCAGTTTGGCGAAACAAATGGACTCAAAACTGATAACTCGGAGGACGAAATCTATGCTCTGCTCAGCCGAGTGCTGGACGATAAGCAGGAAACCTGAGCACATATTGAACACTTTCGAGAGAAAAATTCTTAGTCGAATATTTGGTCCAGTACGCGAGGAGGGCGAATGGAGGAGAAGACACAACCGCGAACTCTATAAGCTGCATAAAGATGTGGATGTAGTCCAAAAAGTTAAAACGCGTCGACTACACTGGCTTGGCCACATCGAGCGAATGGACAATAATGTTCCAGCAAAGAAGGGCTTCGAATCACAGCCGCCAGGTTCGAGGCGACACGGAAGATCGAACCTCCGTTTTAAGAACCAAGTCATCGGGTATGCCAGAGCGCTTGGTTCAGACAACTGAAAGCAGCGCGCCCGGAGAGTGGGACGCAGCTGAGTTTTAGGAACGGGTCTTGTTTCGAGTACCTGCTTGAACAATATGGCATCCAGTTACTTAAGCCAGATAGCACAGATGACATCACGAATGACATCAAACGGAGGATTATATATTCGCCAGGTAATATGTATTGTTATGGGCTAACCAATGGACAGTAATGACCCAGACAAGAGCATATTCCAATTCTAGGCCAAGGAAACGACAGGAAGGACCAATCCAACACTTAACAGAGGTCTTCTGTTGCGCTTTTCTCCATTAAGAGGGAGAGCAAAGAGTAAGTGATGCATAAGTGCAACCACCCGGTATTACTACACAAAATATAATCTTACACTGCTCCATCAACAATTCAATTCTATGTAACGAACTGAAACGTATTCAATCCTATGACACACACAAAGCAATATCTCTTCTTCATGGCCAACTTTACATGATACCTTCTCATTACAAAACTTTTCCAAAAGCCAAAACTTTCACAACTTCCGCATATTGACTGCGAAATTCCGCCAAAAACAGCTGATAAAACAGAAAACTGTATAAAAGGACTATCACTTCACCTTATGGAGACGCAGTTAAACTTTTCACATGATTTATTACCACAAACGAAAACACTTTTGCTCTTCATCGTCAAGTCCTTATCTTCCTAAACTACTCGGAAACACTTTGATTGATTTATTATCCCACAAACGCTTCAACAGATACTCTAGAACTCGTCAAAAGAACTTTAATCACTCTCACCTAAACCCATTCAGAATGTAAACTTTCCCGATAGATGCCAACTTTTCCATCCAAATAGAAGAAAAAGAAAATAAAAACACCCTGCGAGGAACCGCTTTCGATTCCATCAAAACAGTCTACCGTAATCAATCCTTCATCAATTTCAACCCATCCAGGCTGCAGGCTGACTCCCATCAGCATCTAATCAAGGGTTAGTCATATCTCTTCACCTCGATTCCATTCTAATCGTTTTCGAGTCCTTCCACAAATTGAGCAAATTGAACTCTAACTGAAAACCCCTTTTTTTTTTTTGCGCTCCAACGAATCATCCATTTATCCAACCGGAAGAGACACTCAGCATTAATGAAGGCCGTTTTCGAAATCGAAGGACAAGTTCAGCGACACAAAAAATGGTGTCCTCCATCGTCGGCTTTAGCCCATCAAAGTTGGTAAAAATTTTTCGAATATGACAATAAACTTTGCGGAGCCCTAAATTGTTAAAAAAAAAAAAAAAAAACAACAAAACTTTGTTTTACCCCAGAGAGCACAACGAAAACGAATTAGCACCTCGACGTATCCGGAGTCAGAGTGTTGTGTCGAGCCAGGGAATGAAGAGGAAGTCATCCGTCCACACGCTACATTTTTTTGAAAGGAAGATTGTCCCTAAAAGGGAACTCGAGTACGTACTTTACCTTACAGCTTTAACCACTTCGTAGCGACTTGAATTGAATAAATTATACCGTTATACGAGTATTGTGTCATTCCTCCGCAGTCAAACTTTCCCACCACTCCATCAACACATTTAAAATTTAAAATTTATTATTCGAGTTTGAGTTCGAGTTCGAGTTCCATCTCCGTGCTGAGGATACACTCGTACACTAAAGACCATCCCTAGTCGTTCCGTGTATTGGCTGGCATCCGTGTAACCAGTTCAATGGAGATACATACTCGTACTCTATGCAGAGTAAGTCGATGAAACCCAGAAAGTCAAATCGAAAACTCAATTTTGTGATATCGATGACATCTGCCGTTAGCATGTGCGGCAGAGAAAGTTTTCCATGTTGTCATCTAGTACTCGTTGATACTCATAGAGGAGGAAGGGCAGCAGCAACACCCTGTAATAGATAGGACATAACCTGTGCAAATATTTGGGAGGTACTTCACATTTTTGCATGTATGACTGTTTTGTTCGTTTGGAAAACGTCGTATCTGCTTACCCATTTTTCGGGGATGTGCTTGCGGAGTGCTTACATGTTTTTAAATGAACTCATTTTGAATTTCACATACTCAGTGAGCACTGTTTTGTGTATTTATCTGCCCTATTTCAGGAAATGGGCGCAGTGATTTTTAAAAAGTGGAGTACCGCAAGGTTGCATGTAGGCACTAAAATTTTTTTTATTTGAACGTGACAGAATATTGACGTATTTAGTTTGTTACTTGTCGGAAACTCTATAATGTCGAATTTTGAACGTCTTGTCTGACGAATAGATAAGGTTGAATATTTCCCTCAAAAAGATGTTGTGCCAATAATTCGTAGGTCTTTTCCGTTTAATGAAGAATATTGTAGATATAATAGGATAGGATAGGAGGCTTTCCGTGTTGAATACAAAACTTCACATAAGTGAGGAATAAACGCATCTGTGGCTTCGAGTGTTTAAGGGGTTTCACACCACTTTATGACGAGCGATCGGAAAGGCCGAGAGCTTGTTTTTAAGTGCCGAACTCACACTCACCATCTAAACATGTGAATTTTTGTAATCAAGATTTAGTTGTTGCAGACACAAGCTACGAAACGAATGGAGAATGGCACAAATTCGTCGTTGCGTCTGCTCATTTTCCCTATGATTCGTTACTGCCGCAAACACCGCAGGCAGTAGCAGACATCATTGAATATTGTGACTCCAGGAAGATGGGACTTATCATATGCTGTGATGCTAATGACCAAAACAAATGCAACGTGAGAGATAATCATCTCCTGGACTTCACATCGTCTGAACTGGCTGTCAACAATTTTGGCTCTCAGCTAACTTTTGTTACGAGAATAAGACAGCAAGTAATCGACTTAACTTTATCCAACAGCTATGCTAAGGAGATTACTGGCTGGAAAGTGCTATTGGAGATCTCCATATAAGTCCATAGATACATCGAATTCAGAATCGGATGCGAGGTCTCGACCTTGTTAAAGGCGGAATCCGCATAAAACCAAGTGGACACAATTTAAGGAGGAGCTCGACAAGTACAAAACAGCTCCCCCTAAGCTCAGTGCAAAACAAAATCTTGATAAAGCTGTTCAGAACATGAAGTTTTTCAAAATGGCATGCCCAGCTAGTAAGCAATCCTGCAGATCGCCCGTTCCTTGGTGGAACGCAGACCTGCAGCGTCTTTGTAAAGAATACAGAAAACTTCTAAACAGGTCACTTAAGACTAATTAGGAGGAAGATTGGAAGATTGGATTACAGATCGAAACAAAAAGATTTTAGGAGGCTTATTCGGACTTCGAAGAGGGCCTATTGCAAAGCTTTTTCCGAAAAGATCGAAACTATCGGCGAAACCAGTGGGCTGGTCAAAGTTCTCAAAATGGGAAAATCAACCAGGCTGGAATCATTCAGAAATCTAACGGTACCTATACTGAGTCGAAAGCAGAGACTCTCCGTCTCATGCTTGAGTCTCACTTCCCAGGTAACCTAATCGGAACCAGATCCCAATTAGCTCCTATCAACGAAGCTGGTAGTGAGCTGAACGACACAACACGCCTTTGATGGCTTTAAGTCGCCTGGCACGAATGGTATCTACCCAGTTATATTACAAAAAGGTATAGACCAGGTGCTGGCAACTTTGAAGAGAATTTTCACTACTGGCTACCGAATCCCTGGCGAAAAAAGAGAGTGGCCTTTATATCGAAAAATGGAAAGAAAACTACTCGCTCGCCAAGGGTTTCAGACCTAAAAGTCTGACTTCTTTCATGCTGAAAAGCATCGAGAGAATGGTCGAGATCCATGTGCCCAAAACCGCCTTGGGAATGCATCCTCTGTCGGCGATGCAACACGCCTACCAACGCGGAAGATCCTGCGAGAGTGCGCTTCAGAATCCGGTAGGCGGAACCGAAGGCGCAGTCGACAAGAAGGAATACGCCTTCGGCGTTTCCATCGACGTTGAGGGTGATTTCGACAACGCAACTTTTGACGGCATTTGTAACTCGGCCAGACAACACAGGGTAGACGAATCACAAGTTTTGTTGATAAAAGCAATGCTTTTTGTGGTGGCGGGTGTAAACAGAGTTTGCCCGCAAGGCGGCGTTCTGTTTCCTATACTGTGGTGCATGTTGGTCGACTCACTGCTCAACGCGATCAATAGTTCTAACGTCTATGCATAAGCATACATGGATGATGTAGCTGTACTGTGTGTTGGATCGTGTCTAGCGACTGTCTGCTCTAACGCGCAGGCAGCCTAGACGTGAGGTCGACGACTGGTGCACTAGTAATTTGCTTTCAATCAATCCTCCGAAAACTAAGGTTGTTCCCTTTACGAGAAGGAAGAAGCTGCCTGGTCTGACTCATCTAGTGATTAAAGGCATCAGCATCCAATTCTTCAAAGAAGCAAAGTATTTACGTGTCATCCTGGAGAAAAAAACTTCTCTGGACTAAACATGTTACGCCGAAAGCATCTAAGGCGATGTCCGCTTTCTGGAAGTGCAGAGGACCTATCGGCAAAGTATGGGACCCGTTACCGAGAAGGGTCCTTTGGATCTACACGGCTATGATAAGGCCAATTATATCCTATGCTGTCGGTCGTCTGGTGCAATAAACTCTAGTGAAAATACGTGGTTGCTGCTTTTACTCCAAAGAACGGTTTGTCTCGGATGCATGGGAGCTTTCCCCAGCACTCCTGGCTCTGCTCTAGACGCATTGATGAATCTCCCTCGCCTTTATATTCATATCATGGGCTGCACTCTCAAACACATCTGCCGTCTAAAAAGAAGTGGTCTTTGGTACAACACGCACTGGAGCACCGGCTGGTCTTATGGACATGCCGTGCGATGCAATGACACCAGAACCCCTGTTGCGGAAAAAATACGAAATTTACTTTCCTTATGCCCAAAAGTGGTTTCGGCCATAATCTGAGCCAGGAAAGGAATGCAGTCGGATCTTTATGGACGGTTCCAAAACTGGTGTCTTTCTAGAGAACGGCAACGTTAGATTTCGCTTCACGTTAGGAAAGCTCGCATCTGTCATCCAAGCGGATATTTACGCAATCCTGATGGAAGCGAACTATATTGCGGAGAACCGGTGGAGGGGGCGAAGCATTTGCATCTGTAGCGACAGTGACTTGCGCCTCGAGACTTGCTGAACCCCCTTACGACTTCCAAGCTAATTCAAGAATGTAAGAGATCACCAAACGTAGTCCGAAGGCTAAATTTAGTGACCCTTATCAGCGTCCCAGGTGACAATGACATCACGGGAAATGAAATCGCTGATGAACTTGCCAGGCAAATTTCAGAGGAGAGTTTTTCCGGGACGGCGGCGGGTCTGCTTGCGTCCTCGGTTAAGACGTCCATTGACAATTGTTTTTCATATGAGCACAACTACAGATGGCATAACTTCCCGGGTTGCAGGCAGACCAAACGAATACTTTCCGGCATCTCAAAGAGATCAGCGACCTTCCTGTTGACCGACGGTAAGAAAACAGTATCCTGTTTACTGACGTCGTAACTGGGAACTATGCTTTTGCCTAGGAGCTAAGCGTGTTAAGCATAATTGAAGGACACTCTTGCGATGTCTACTGTGAGAGCGATGATGACACGGCTGAGAAATTATTTTGTGATTTTGCGCCGAACGCTTGCACTAGGCTGATGGCAGTTAGCACTGTGCGAGCATAGCACATACCATGTCAAACAAATGGATCTGTCGAATAGTACGGGCGCTTGGAATCACTTTGCGTGCCAATCGCATGACAGTTCATTTAAAACAAAAGCCGTTAAAAGATTTAAAGCCATTTAAGGTTTACAACAACGGGCTACAGGTATAGTATTTCTAGGAATTAGGTTGTTTGATGATGCAGGAGAACTGTGGGAACGCCACAGACCCGGACGTTCTTGTACTCCGACGAGTGCCGTCAATTCGAATGCAGCCATTATATTGAAGCAAAAACTAAAACCGCTGCAAGCGTGGTATACCAGTAATTCTCACCGTTCACTGATGAAAAAATCATTCAATAAATAAAACACAATTGAGTGCATGGGTCAGAACTCATTTTTAGGGTCGAACGCGGCCAAAATCCCACACCAGAAATGATATATGGCGTTGAAAAGATTATTAAAGCTCAACCAACATATGTTCGGCAACAAGCTCTGAACATTCCAACAAAATTCTGCCCATAGAGCGTGAAGTTGGACATGGCCTGCTCTGTGAAATTCTGTCCGGTTGGTGTACAATTTCTCAAATCGTGCTTCGCTTGAAGACACATGAATTCGAGTAATGAGTTCTACGATTTATAGCTACTAAGTGACCTAAATACTAAAATTAATTTAATTGAAAAACATTAGCCGTTCTTATCTGGCACCAAGTATTTTTGTAGCACTATTTATGACTAAACTAACTATAAATGTGTAAAGCTAGGTGATATGAATTTATCTTGAACATAGTGTCCCCGAATTAAATTCCCTATCTCGCCTTTTGCTGACCTGTATGCCATGACAGACATAATTTGCGCGCTCTAATCACTTTAATTTATATGACTAATAAATCACTTTGTTGTTCACTTATTTAAATGACAAAATTTGTTGACATTTGTAGTGCGTATCTAAAGTCATATCTATTTTTGTTTAGATAGTGGCCAAAACTCCTTGTCTCGCAAAGTGAAGGAAACATAAACCTCCAAAGCTAATATAGGGCGAAACCAATATCGTTAATTGGTCGATTGACAAGTGATTGATGATTTTGTAGCGATAGTATGATGGATGCACGCACTAGGTGGTAATAACAGATAATTTTCCCAAGCAAGTTTCATTCCATTAAAAGATTATCGTCAACCGTGTAATGAGATTATCAGACAGAGAGGTCGTTTACGGTTTAAATGGCTTTCAGAAAACTATAGCGCAGCGGTTTTTTAAAGGAGCTTATTGTGGCGGATTTTGTATATTGGTATCTCGATTTTATAATGATATTTATTTGGCTGGGTGATTATCTCAAATACCGAATGACTATACACGGACATCAAAATGATGTTAATCATTGGAAAGAAATTGAAGCCGATAAGCTTATACGCCATGGAAAAGGCTATTAGGACATTTCAGCAAGAGGAATTAAATCGAAGCTGCTCCAATCGAATGCCAGTTCATTTAATAGAAAAGCCAATAAAAGGTTTAAGACCGTTTAAGGCGTATAAAAACGGTGCTAAAGTCTTACGAGTAATTTGGGTTGAACGGATGTGCTAACTTTGACTGTCTAAGTCTGTTTCGACCCAAGTGCTTACTATTAAATCTCTTTTGAAATAAATTATCAAATCTGCAATAAGAAAATTGAACGCAGCTTTGACTCGAAAATTGCATAAGCGGACTGGAAATTGTGTTTCCATTGCGCTTGTGTTAACATAAATACGGCTGACTTAGAGTACATGAGTACACATGAAGTGCACTACCGTTGCGATAAGTGCGCTGTTCTGCGTTGTAAGTCTCTGCACCAACAAACTGCATTCATACCAATGAATACACCAACAACATCTAAGGCACAAACAGAGCAATTACCAGTAGCACCACCGACAAACCTGCGACCAAAGTGTAATCCGTCAAATTTGACTACGCCATACACCAATAGCGAAGCATCAGACGAGCGGCAAGTGGTTCCCAGTTCAATCACCCCGCAATTGCCAGATAAAGAGATTCTCTGCCTAAAGGAAGTCGACGGTGAGTTCCTCAGGACCCCCAAAGGGAAAGTGACAACTCTAGAGACGAAATTAAATTGGGGAAGACAGAAGCAAGTGGAGAATATTATCGAAATAACTGGTGCTCCCAAAGTCAACAATCAAAACGCGGAGGAATATCCACATAGAATTTTTCGTGACGCGTTGGATGTAAATGGTGACCAGATAAGAACGATAGGAAAAAAAAATTAAATAAAACAACAGCGGTGTGAGATATAAAATTGATTCTGGCTTTATTTTGAAGCCAAGTGCATGCCATTATGTGTGGAATAGCACATCATTCAAATGGCCGCTGCAGCTTCGCTCGCAGTGCTTCAAGCGGTCAGTCCAATTTTGAATGGCTCGGTCCAATACGTGCGACATTATTCCGGTAATAACGTGCCGAATGTTGGCCTCGAGCTCGTCCAAAGTGGTATGCTTGTTAGCGTAGACTAAGGACTTGATGCAGCCCCAGAGAAAATAATCGAGTGGTGTCAAATCGGATGATCGCGGCAGCCAATTCATGAACGCTCGCCGTGAGATGACCCAGTCGCCAAATTTCTCCCTCACAACTTTCGTTTCTTGTATGGCATGTAACGCCATCTTGTTGGAACCACAGCTCGGATATATCAATGTTGCTAAAAATGGGCTCGTCCGAGAAGATGATGTTTTAGCCAAAATCCGGATCTCCGGCCAACATTTCCAGCTCCCAACGGCGTTTTCTATGATCGTCCGGCTTCAATTCTTGTGTCAGCACAAGCTTATATCGATGCAGGCCCCAATCCAACCGCAAAATAAGCCGGGTTGACTCTGTGGCGATGCCCAATTCAGCTGATCGGCGCCGAATCGACATTTCTGGGTATGTTTTCCTCATTTCGCACCAATGTCTGTCTGGTTGGTGAGTTAAGATCCAAAAGAGTTTACTCACGCTCAAATTGTTGCACTGTGCGATGAATTGCCTGCACGTTGCATATTACCAACTGAGCCGGAGTCTCGATATTTTTTTAATAATTTTCGCATGTTCGGCAAGCGTAAAACGATGCACGGTGAAGTGGCAAACCTTGCTGAATATTTTGACAGTCGGATGTCATTCGTTACTTTGATAGCTGCTGAAACATAACAATTGACTTCAACATCTGTTTATTGTGCTGTCACATATCCATACAATCTTTAGTTAGTATCAAAATTTGATGACATTTCGACCATTATTCATCGAGATAGTGAGGCTTTAGTGACGCACCTTTTGATATTTTCAAAACCATGGAAAAAAACGAGTTTCGTACGTTGCCACTGCCATTAAAACTCAAGAATGCCTGGAAAAATTTTGTAAGGGATCTGCTGCGGTGAAAACAACCATTTGTCACTGGTTTTCTGAATTCAAACGCGGTCATACCGACACAAATGATGCTAAACGCTCTGGCCATCCACTTAAAACAAAACCCACAAAATCGTTTTGAACAACTGTAATGCGTGAGACTTTTCGAAGCACCTGTTATTCTTCCCAAGGCCGTACAAAAAACTTCAAATTTTGGCCCACGTTGCGATTTTTACACCATTTACCCCATTGTGCGTCTTTGTGAGATGTGAGCGTTTCTGAATTTTATCCAGCACCAGTTCTGCCTTTTGATAGAAAGGATTTTTTAGCTGCACCGATCTACAGCCAGTTGAAGAAAAGTAAAGGCTTTTGGGCTTTTCTCATAAGAATGTGATATCGGGAGTCCGTATGGTTAACCTTACATGAGCCATCCGAATCAGGATACGTTTACCCAGTTCAGGCAAGGCGAGAGGTTTTCATTCAAAAAAATAATAAACGCCACGTATAAAATATGAAAAAAGGAAAAAAAACTAACAACATTCTGCAAAGCCAAAAGAAATAACATGCTCTGTATGACCAACGTGCCACTAACAAATTCAAGAAAGTTTCAAAATATTCACTTGCCTAAAGTTTCCACATCTCTTATTTCTGTTCCTGCCACAGCCATTTGAACGAACATTTGAATAACTAGTATTAGGTTGTCATATATAAAATTACCGATTTAAAAAATTAACAAAGTTTATTCCTTAAAATATTCACCATTTACATCCATGGTCTTTTTCCAACGATCCACTAAAGCAAATACGCCTCTTATGAAAAAGTCCGGATCTTTTTGTGGCAAGAAGTTTTCAAAGTACTCATAAATAGCATCTGGGTTTGAAAACCGCTTATTTTTAAGATGATTGCCTAAACTTCTCAACCCTGCTAGCTTCAGGAGCGTTGACTGTGCCGTATGTGGTCTTGCCCTGTCGTGAAGCAGTATGGGACCATGCTTATTTACCAGTATAGGCTGTTTTTGGCGCAATTACTGTGCATACAGTATGATTCTTATGTGATGGTTTCACCACATTTTAAAAACGAGTAATGCACAACTCCTTCGCTTTGACGAGTCCCCTAGGCGGCTCGTTTTAATCCAGCCACTGCCCTGACCTTTTCCTACATATTATCGTACAGGATGCACTTGCCATCGCAGGTAACAGCACGATGCAGGAAAGGATCCGCATAATGCCTGTTCGTTAAGGATATACTCGTAGTAGATGGGTACTCATCTCTCCAGTTTTGTCAACTTTCCGATGGCTAAAAGGTGACGACTTATGGTTGCAGTGGAAACTTTGAACTTTGCAGGAAGCAAGTATCTAGTCGTAGCTAGATTTTCTCCAATCTTGTCTTGCCTTTGGCTTGGTTTCTAAGGAAAAATCTCATTCCCCGAACTTAGTAAACCAGTTTCGAACTCTTGTATGTAAAAACATAACTTAATAAACTAATAGTACAATATTTTTTTTACCGTTAAAAGGTTAAATTGACGTTTTTTTAAAAATGTAACCTTTTTGTTAATAACTCTACACAAACTCACCACACAACGATTACTTTACGAATGATCAGGAAATCGTCGACCTAGTAGAACGTTTCACATGAACTTAAACTCGACTTCAACTTCAAGCACAACGTTCGGGGAACTGAGGCTGATAAAGACCTCCAGAGCATTGGAAAAGACCACTCATCAGCGCCCACATTCCCGAAAAGAATATTACCGACATCGGTCGACAGTTATGAGAGACACCAGCCCCTCATACATACAAACTGGCCCCATTTTAAAAAATTACGACCTAAAACGTCTGGGCACCATAACCTGCATGGGTGCCCAGGTACTAAGGATATACTCAAAACCTGTCCTCGTGTGCTGTCATGCATCCTCATGTGGCCTGAAAACATATACCATATTCTACCTATACCATATATAAAAAGGAGAAAGGCAAAATTGAGATATCCATTACACCTACTACAAATATCTGCACATATTAGAATGCGGACTCACTGTGAGCTACATTCCATAGCATCACGCTAATATCTGCAAATCTGCTCATAGAATTTCTCACGTGCGTGTGGTGATCTGAATAAATTTTGGCGCCTCGAACGAATTGAGGATCCGGAAAGCCCAAGTGCATACCCTTAAATCAATTTCGCTCTTTTTTTGATGACCGTAGTATTAGGTTAGGTTAGGTTAGATTAAATAGGGGTGTGATGGAACTGTGGAACCACTTGAATTTGTCCTCAAATGACAAAAAATCTAAATAATCTTCTTGGTGAAACACCCGCTTTCTTTGCAAAAGCGAAGACGGCTTTTCAAGCTCGTGCCGTCTATTTCCTCTAGGTTTTCGAAAAAGTATTTCCCTAAAAATTTTCTTCGAATCCGCGATATTGCCTCGCAGATCACCGCAGAATTTGCAAATATCCGTATCTAACAATTTGAGTCGCTTTGGGTGTTTCTGCAGGAGACTGTGTCATGTCAGGATTCCTATTGCTGTCTTAAGCTTATCCCTGTTTAGTTTTATTAACTTCATAGATCTTTTGCCGTCAAAAGGTGGCCAGAGAGCCTTGGATACCCTGTGTCCTTAAAGATTTGACTTTGATTTTTTTCTCGATAGTGCCCCTCACTATGCAAAGGAGTGGTTTGATGTTGGCAACTTCACTATTGTCAAGTAGTCCCCATTTTCTTGCAAGCTCGTCCGATTTTTCATTTTTCATTTCCCAGCACAGTCTCACCCGGTTCTGACTACATCGTCCCTTGAGCACTGTGAGACAGCCCCTGACAGTATCAGAGTTGATTGTGGCCGATTCCATTGCCTTGAGTACGGCCTGCCTATGGATGTAGATAGCGATATCTCTTTCGGATAGCGATCTCATCTGCATTAGCTCACCCGCCCTGAGGACAGCAAGAACCTCTGATTGGAAGACACTGCTTGCATCCTGTAGTCTTTTAGGCACTTTCATTTGTAAAAATTGCAATTGCGTTTTTTTTCCTATTCCCCCCTCTTCGGATATATTATATCATTCGGGATAACGAATTCGACCAAGAAAGGAATTTCATCCGTTAGAATTGGATTGCTTGGCAGTAGCTCCGCTAGGATCGTGTCATATCCGATACTACTACTCTTGAAGTAACCCAGATTAGTGAGTCGTATCACACTGTTGCCAGCAAGTCTTTTGATCTGTGTTAGGTGCAAAAAGGTGTCAAATGCTGCCGTAGGGGTGGTATGGACCGCACCTATAATGGCTATGGAAGCCGTTCTTTGAACCGCCGCTAATTTTCCGTAAACCGTTTTCTTGTTTACCGCCATACTAGTGCGCCGTATGTAAGTATGGGTCTTACCACCACCGTATACAGCCAGTACACCATAGCAGGTTTTAAGCCCCAAAATTTTCCTTCTGCTACCTTGCAGATAAAAAGAGCATTATATGTCTTTTTGAATCTCTCCGCTACATTAAGATTCCAATTCGGGTTTTTGTCCAGAATTACATCAAGATATTTCGCGCTGTCTAAAAGGGACAGTTCCACTCCGTTGAGTTTTAGGAGTTACGGTATCTTGTGCTTTCTGGTAAAAAGAATCAGTTCCGTTTTGGAAGAGTTGGCATTGAGACCACAGCTTTTTGCCCAAGTGCTGATCATCTTGAAGGCAACCTCCATAATGTCGCTGAAAGTATTTAAGTATTTCCCTACACTATTATGACCACCTCATCTGCGTATGCCGTGGCGCTTATACCCATTGTACTAAGCTTTTGAGGATGCCAAATATGGTAAATTTTACAAAATATCGCCTTTTAAAACAACTTTAACGTTCATTTGCTGGGTACCATCCAAGCTGGCTTTGGGTCATGGTGCGCAGCTAACAAGAAGTCTCATTATTGGCCCAATCACCATCTTTAAGTATCGATTCAAAGTCATGTCTAAGACATGAACTCAATTTTGATGAAGAGTGGAGGCCCATCTAACACTTCCGTCAATCTGTGCGCCATAAGCCCTGTATTTGAGCCTTCATTTTGAAACTATGATCCTCTCACACCGGGCAGGAAAATTCTGACTCCCGTGATCTTGGAATATAGCTTCTGGTTAAGCTTTCGTGTCCACTTATATATCTATGACCAGTGTAGTATTTTACAGTCTCTTAGCCTCCAAGAATTGTAGTTGGTCAAGCAGGTAGTAAGGGCCTTTCCACAAAACCAATCAAAAAGTCGAGCCCCAAGATAAGGTACACAATCAAAATTTTTCAAAGATGGCTTATGCCTTCTGTCTTTCAATAAAAAAATGTTTATGCCTTCAAACATATGTTGACTGTGCTTAAGCAGCGGAATAAGACGATAATCCATCCCGGTGAATGCTACATAATTGAATGAAGGGGTCTTTAAGAATTTAAGAACTTACAGATACATAAGCTTTGCTGTGCGTCTATTAGGTTTATCTTTCGTCTGAATCCTCTTATAAACTTCGTCAATGTACTACAGTCAAGCTTATAATATCTTTTGAAATACATCCCACAAAATCCAATCGCATCATAAGAGTATCAAATTTGATATCCATAAATCAAAGCTACATACAAGCCCCCAAGGAAGTCTACCTTTAAAGCTGCTTCAAGTCAAAAGGCAAAACCAATTTCTCTCTTAATTTAATGATACCTTAAAAATTCCAAAGACAACACAACAAAAAGGACCATCTCCATAGGTATCTTCTCTCGGAAAAAACACAAAATTTTCGAATCCAAAACAATGTATGCGAAAGATGTTCACTTGTTTTCGTGTCACATATGTACGAGTATACGCCTCCCAACGCACAAATAAATGTCAACCATTGAGAGGGACATTAGATACCACGACAATAACAACAACAACAACAACAACACCAACAATGACAACAAGCTCAAAAGATACTTTCGACTCGACTCGATTCGGCTCGTACTCGTATATATGAAAAGAAATGAGGACAATAATGGGAGTGGGTACAGATGAATAGATAATACCATCTTCCCTGCCAACTTATGGCCTAACAACATACAAATACACTCTTCTACAGAATAGGAAGGGATCTAAATAACGGTATACGAGTGTGGCGCACATATGAGTAGAAACGAGCTCAGCTATGGAGAAGGAACATTTAATCGCTTGTTATCGATTCCCATCGATGGGCCCCAAGTGTCCCATCGGCAAGAATTTGTGTTCGAGTGGCTTGTGTATGGGTTCTGGGTTGTGTTCGATTTGGAGTAGGGATTCAGGTTCGGATGCGGGTTGGGGTTCAGGTTATGTGTACCAGGTTGGCAACCTGAACTCGATTCAATTATCGACACAGGAACATCAAGGATAATCCTTTTTAAACTTACGAGACCCCAGCCGTGTCCCATTAACCAAACAACCATTGCCATTGTCAATTGTAGGAGATTTTTTTGTATTTTTTTTTTTTTATTTTTTATTTTTTATTTTTTTTTTAAATTGTCGACGTGTCGTGTGGTCCTTATGGCTGTTGAGTTCAAAATGTATGTACACTCGGAATGTGCTAGGTAGTACATTTGTAGTGGTAGCAGGTTTCTTTTCCCTTTTTTCTCTCCTCCCTCTGTTTCCCTTGGGATATACACAAAGGACAATGGAACACTGTGAATTTAAGGGGACAAGAACAAGAGGAAGATACATACAAAAACAAAAAAAAAAAATAAATAAAAAATCGACGACCTTAAACTGGGACACGTCTCTGTAGAGGGATACCTTTGTGAAGTGTTGCAAAACTTTCCCCCAGGAAAGAGGCTTGTTTTTGTTACTCCTCTACGTAAAGGAAAAAATCGGCACTGGATTCAAGAGAAAATGAATCCAGTCGAAGGGAACGCCAACATTAACACACACCGACACATTATTGATCTCTGTTCGACGATAAAGGATATATTCTCGAAAGGAAAACGCGCCAAAGGGTGTCATCATTAATTTCAGTGGAGCCGGGATACTCGTACTCATATCTCCTCCTCCACGCTAGTCAAGTACGTTCTTCACCTACATTCGCAGTGAATCACAAATCGCAAATCGCAAACAAACTACCCAAAAGGGGGAGAAAGTTCTGTTAAAAGAACTAGTAAGCCCCTGGGTACTGTATTGGTGCAAGGGAACCCATGTTCTTTACTGCTGGTCTGTAAACTTTTAGCATGAATAATTTTTCAATAAACTACAAGTCGGTTACCGGAATAGACTGGTTGTAATATCACCGGTGGAGTTAAAAGTTTTTTATAATCTTGGACTTTGGTGGATAGTTTTTTGGTTAAAGGACCCCACAGGGACGACAGCTATTTACATATTTTGAGATTCACTGTTTTGTTTACTGCTGTTTTGCTGGGAGATTTCTTTGGTTGCGGAGAGAAATCTGGGGACCACTGTAACTTTCGGTGATTGATGATGGGAACATTATGTTGTTAAGTGATTAAGTTCTGACTACTTAGGTTGGCAGGTACCTTATTTATTATTTGTTGGGTAGTTCCACTGGGAGAAAAACCGTTATAAAGTACAATAGCTGTAGGTGTAGAGATTCAGTAGTTGGGTTCATTTCCAGTAACTGTTTCGACTTTTGTGTTGAGACACTTTACAGAAATTTCAATGAAAGTATGTGGTGGTCCAGGGAACTGTGCTGATTTGGCATCAAATACCAAAGCGCGGGAAATTGCGTTCAACGTAGCAGCTGCTGAATACTACGTTTCAAATGTTGCCAACTCGCTGTTAAAGTTCAGAGTCGTATTCGGAAACATTACTTACCAAAATAAGTCCAGAGATCGAAGGATGGCGTAACCATGTACCCAGATTAATTGCGCATTTGGACAGGATCAGATCTTAAGTGTTTTCTAGAATCTGAGAACTGATTCCTTATTCGAGGACTGCTATGTCACTGCTGTCACATTAATCGTTAGTAGTACCCAATGAAGCAGAAACTACGCCGAGTCTGCTATAAAGATTTAAGCCCTAATCTCAAAGACAGCTTATAGAGATTTCAACACAAAAATAGGAAAGGAAATGGAGCGATAAATGGAGCGTACATGATATCAACGGACTAAGGTTTGTAGACTTCGCTTTGGGGCGAAATGTGATCGTAGCAAACATTCGGTTCCCGAATCTTGACATTAAACTGTGGACCTGGCAGACTCCCAATCAATTTACAACCAACTAGATTGGTCACATTCTAATCGACGCATGGCGTCTATTCAATATTCTTGATGTCGTGCCCAAAGTACGAAGGCACGTGTTCATAACGCCGTTAAAAAGAGGAAATACTATAAGTTTGACATCATTAGACTCCAATGCCAAGCAATTTAGCCTTACTCGACGTCCTGCGTCGGCAGAATCTTATCACGCAACCCAATGGCAAAGCTGCCAACAAATCATCAAAGATGCAGCCTCTGATTTGCTAGTGTTCGCCAGGCCACAACTTCGAAAACCGTATTCTAACAATGAATACCGGCTGGCGTGCGTGGATGTAGAGCTTCTCGTAAACTCCGCAAAAAATGAAGGACGAACATCAGCTTCTCAGAAAGAAGAAAGAAAGAAAGCATAAGAAGCGCGAGATCGAGGAAATTGAGAGATGTTTTACTAGAAAACACGCAGAACGTAAGAAGAAAATGCCAGATCAACAAAGAACGAACGGAAGCCTGCAACAAACGAACAAGGAAACCGAATAGTATCGTACATTCGCAGTCAGTGCTGAGGGTATAGAAGAACCAAATATGCTGATTGTTAAACGGCGACGATGATCAACATTCCGCTCTCAGGCAGAATGCACCATTCAATTCAACCTGGTATTGACGAACAAAAATTCCTTCTATTTTACATCGATGAACTGAAAATAGCTGCATCGAAATTTAAGTCCAACATGTCTGTAGGTACTGACAGACAAGCTGTCGAACGGTTCAAGGCGGCGGGAGATGACCATGCACCAAATCATCTCTAACATATGTTCGGACAAAAGCATGCCAGACGAATGGAACCTCAGCATTATATGTCCGATCCTGAAGAAAACAGACCTACAAGTTTGCCCCCATTATATTGGCATCAATCTTCTCAATTTTTGTCTTCACTTTTCAGCGTGGTTTCAGACCTAAAGTCCACAATCGACTTGAACTTTTCATCTCGGCAGATTATTGAAAATCCTAATCGATACCCACCACCTATTTGTTGAATTCAAGCCCCCCAGAGCCATGTCCGGATACCTGATTAACTTGACCGGTCTGCAGCGAGAAAACTCGATGGTCGCTGACCTAGGCTCCGGCGTTAATATAAATAACGACATCATATTAGAGATTATTCAAAGGGTAACTCTTTGTAATCGCTTTTTTGACCCCGGAGACAATTTTTTATCTGAGCCATCTCTTGGATTGGACACTCTATAGAACTTTCATGATCCCAGTCCTTCTCTGTAGCGCAGAGGCATGGACTTTCTCAAAACCGGATGCGGAAATGCTTCGATGTCTGGATATCTGCTAAAAGTCGATAGCAGGGAGATGTTTAACTAAAAACTTTACATTACGTCGGCTATTACGAAAAAGGTTATGGGTAAAATCTCTGGCAACATCAAACATCGTCAAAAAAAATAATATTTCTAACGACACATTATTAAAAAAGTCAGAGGGATACGATATGTCCTGGAAGCTCTTAATGTCACCTTCATCAGGACAGGGAAATGCCTGCTTTGGATTATCTGTTGTGGCTCATGCAGTATGCGCCGTTGCTCCGTCCTACTGGAATCACATGCTCTGCAGTCCCAATTTATTGATCATGGCTCTGTGAGGCTCACCATCCACATGGTCCAATGACTCCTCCAAAATACAGTGACTTTGAGTGGATGTAATAGCTATTTGTGCATTACTTGCATTACAGTGCCACAGAACCGCAAATTTGGTTTGTTCACGTATCCACATAGGTGAAAATGGGCCTCGTCACTTATGATTATTTTTGACGCAAAATCGTCCACTTCGTTGTTGAGATTCAGGAAGGCGTGAGCGTAGGTTAGAGGCGATTCACAGTCAACCCATATCAGGTGATGTCTGCACTTTGTAAGGAAACATCTACAAGTCTTTCACCAAAATGCGCCGCAGCACATGCATGGAATGGCCAATTGGGTGGCACGTCGTCTAGTTGATCTCTACGGGGCCTCTACGACATCTTCAACCACGGCAGTAATATTCTCAGCTGAATGAGAAGTACGACGCCTTCCAGGGCTTCCTCAGTCCGTGAAATAGTCTCTAAGAGTCGCACGCGTTACCGCCGCATTCAACGATCAGTGGGCTCCGGGTGACCAGGAAAACGGTTATGAAATGCACGTTGCTAAAAACACTGACGAGTTTTCCGCCTTCTTCAGGAGTATAGCGGTCCATTGCTTATACACACAAGCGGGCGAAGGAAAGAAGGAAACTTAGGGAAGAAGAAAAGGGAGGTACCGATGTACATTGTTCTTAAATGTTCGCACGTTATAACCTAGCATATGGACAAAGGATAGTTATCACCTTTTAATAAAAAAAAATTTTGCAAAAATTGGGAGACTGTTATGCCAATAGTTTAAATAGTTAACATATAGTGGAGTACCTATAAGTTTAAGGAAAATGTGTATTTAGCAGGTGGTAGTCATAAAAATTAACGTCGAAGATTGTTCTTAAATTAACGGACCATAGTTTACTCCACTTAACATATTTGAATCAAGGCGTTGTCCTTTGTTTTACCAGAGACAAAACAGTAAACAGTTCTTTGGTATTTATGTGGAGCAGTTTAAAATTTCAGCAAAAAAACGAAAAGGGCTTTATCAGTAGCAGGATCTACAGAGTCTAGACATTCTACGAATATCACAATGAGAGAGTACTCAGAAACTGAACTATTGTAGTTCATTGTAATCCTTGTATACTCATTTTACGAAACTTTCTCAGTCTCTTGTAGAAAGAACAGTAAATGTTTCACTGATAAAGTGCTTACAGTACCTACTACATCAGTGCCAAGTACTTACAGCCTAATGGGAGACTAATCTGGACATTTGCAGAACAAATGTTCCGCAGTGTTGTTATTGCTCTTACTTCGAGCATCGCATGATATTCTTAATTCTGCTCAGCATATTTAGGTGTTAAGCTAAGGACAGTGAGAAAGTCGCCAATCTCTTAGAGAGCATTGGTTTGGTCATGTTAGTTATACTCACAGTTATCAATAAAAGCCCTGACAAAGAATATGGGCAGTACTAATGCAACTTCCAGTTCTGTCAAACTTTCTTCTGAGCCTGCCCTATGAAGTTCAACAGCGAACTCATCCCATAATATTGAGAGGGTTCAGCAAAGCTTTATACGAAGGTTGGATGTCGCTACAGGCATAGGTTCTTCACGATATAATATATTTTATTTAATTGTCAATCGAATTGCATATGTTTCCATGGTTTCCTAACGAGATTGGTCGTCCATAAAAAATACATCGCCGCCGCATCCTAAATCACTTTTGGAGTTATCTGTGTAGACCCGAATACCTTCCTTTCCTGGCTCAGATTTTGGTCGAAATACTTCTTCAATCTGCCGACATTGCCATTGCCACTGCCATTCAATCAGCCGACACATTCTAAAGACCAAATGGGGATGCAGGCATGAATATTAAGGGGAGGAAGGCCAGGTGTGCTAGCGAAATTAACCAAAACACAAGAAACAGAAGTCATTTTTCACAGACTCACAAAGTCACAGTAAAAACCGCTGCCGAAAGTCATTGATTGTTAATGGACGTTTATAGTGAACATGCTCCAATTCAAAGGACTTGCGAACGTTGATTTGCACGTTTCGAAGTGACAAGAAAAAAAAATCAAAGATGCACAATTGCAAGCATTATTAGATGAAGACTCGACTCAAACACAGCTCGCAGAAGCATTGAAAGTTAATCGCACAGCTGATTCCAAATGTTTAAAAGTCCTGGGAAAGATCCAAAAAGAAGGAAAATCAATTGAAAGATTGAGACATCGAAAGGCGAAAAACCATTTCAGAAACTTTGCTTGATCAGCACAAAAGAAAAGGTTGTTTGCATCGAATTGTTACTGGAAATCCCAAGTGCAAAAAATCGTGGGTACATCCAGGCCAACCATCAACCTCGCAACCAACACGCAATCTCGACGGAAAGGAATGGTGTACCATGAACTGGTAAGACCTGGTGAAACGATTACTGGGGATCGCTACCGTCAACAACGGATAAGATTAAATCGAGCATTGAAGCATAAATGACTAGAATATGCCTAGGGACACGCATCAGTTATTTCTCATCATGTTGCAAATCAAGTAAAAAACTATTTGGCAAATATTAATTGAGTTCTGCCCCACCCGCCGTATTCATCAGACTTGGCCGCTTCTGATTACTACTTGTTTGGATCGATGCATACTAATCATTGCTCAAAAAAACCGTTTTCAATTTTTGCGATTTGTAACCGAAAACAAAAGCAAAAACAAGTCCAAAAACAATGTTAACGCTCCTACACATGTGGTACGTAAGTATAAAATGGTCAAATGGCCAAACGTCTTAGTTACAATACCTTTATTACCTTTTCTTATTGTTTTTGCTCAAGAAATGAGTGGTTTGCATCGTGTGCTTACTTTAATTTTTAAAGTAAACTTAACAAAGTTAATGCAAAATTTAAAAAATGTCGTTTGTTGTTCAAAGTATGTAGATTACTAGAATAATTGCAATGCAAGTGTCAAAAGTGTTTTTACATATACAAAATAAGTAAACGCATAAGACTTCTCTCGCATAAAAATACTAAGAAAGATCCAGTGGCGCATTTTAAAAATAAAACTCTTTGAAATTAAATTATGGGCTGGTTACAATGCATAGTCGGATTACCCACTGCTTCCATTGCTCTCAAAATACTAAAAGCGCCAGAGATCGTTGGAGGAAACTGTGCCAGATCCCAAGAGGCCCAAAACTTATAACACCAAAACCCCTGGTCCATCCTGCAGCACATCTCTGATGTCTTTCAGCGAAGTCCTAAAGGAATGACACCAACGGATTAATAACACCTAAACGGTGGCAGTTGGTCAAATTAAAGCTTTGAGCAACTTCTTGGCCATCATGCCGGATAACCCCGGACCACCTCCCATCACAAGCGACGCTGGCTGGTACCAAGGCAACGTCAAGCTTATCGCAAATACCAATCAAAGATCTCTTGATCTTTTCACCAAAGCCACAGGTAGATTAGGAGATATTTGGTCAGGTGCAAAACCCGAGGTCCTGTCTAAGGAGGATATCCCTACCAGACCTCAAACTCGCACCTGGATCCCAGCCGAAACCTGCTCCCCAGAAAGCATTCTGGAGATCATCAGGCTCAGCAATCTGACCCTTCCTTTCCACGACTGGAAAGTCACGAAACTGGAAGAACTGAGGGGTTCTTATAGATGTGCCTTGATTGTGATCAATAAGGAATCCCTTAACCCTCTGGCGCAGACTAAAGGCATGATTCGGTTCGGTTTCGAGTCAATTCCCCTAAGGGTCTATAAAAATGATCAGCTGGATGCTGATAAGCAACCTCCTCCTCCTTTAACGGAAACTTCAAATACAACCTTAGATCTTGGAGCGTCGATATCCTTTCCAGAAATGGATAGCGACGACTCCAATCTATCCGAGGCAACAATTAAGCCGTCGATCTCCTTCTCTGACATCCTGTCGGAAACGGAAACCGATGGCGAAGCAAAAAGAAATCCTATACGATCAGAGGAAGAAGATGAGCTCTTAAGCACAACTTCAGAATCAGAGGACTTGAACAACACCGTGGTGGAGGCTACTCTGGTAAATTGTAGCAATGATACGGTTTCTCCAGATTAATCTCCATCATTCAAAAAAGGCTTCGGCCGCACTTATTCTGCGTCTTTCCAAAAACGCGGAAATCATCATCATAATCCAGAAACCATGGATCGTAGAAGACGTGGTTCGTGGACTTGGGACAAGTGCATACGCTCCACTCTGTACATAGGACAAAGGTAAGATTAGAACTTGTATATTAATGAAACGTAGCCTTAATGCATTTTTACTTCCTAACCTCAGTGACTTAACCGTTGCCAGACTAGAGACTGCCAAAAGCTCCTACTGTCTGGCATCGGCATATTTTGGCCACGATCTTCTAGGCCCTCTCCCTGGTGATAACCTAGAAAGGATGGTCCTGGAAACTGAAAGGATAAAAGCTGGCCTCATCATCGGGTGCGACGTTAACGCTCATCACACGGTATGGTCCAGTACCGGCATCAACATAGAGGGGAGTCACTTTTTGATTATATTATAAGTACTATCCTCATTGTTTGCAACATTTGCAATGAGCCCACTTTTATAACAAGAAACCGACAGGAAGTGCTAGACATCACTCTTGCCTCTGACAACATCACTCAAATGCTAACGAACTGGATGGTATCGTCTGAACACTCTTTTTCAGACCACAGGTACATCCAATTCCTGAGTGATAATCCTCCCAGCTAACCAGCATTCCGGAACTATCGGAAACTATTGGCCAAAATATAGAGTAATACTGTCACAAACGCTATCCTCTGAACTCTCAAGTCCCCCACGTGACACCAACGAGCTTGACATGACAGTCAAGGAATTCACCCTGGCTCTCAATCAGACTATCGCCGCTTTCTGCCCTCTTATTCAACCTAGAGACAAGAAAAAGCCGCACTGGTGGACATCAGCACTGAGACCGCTTAGAAACATTTGCAGAAAACTTTTCAACCTAGCAAAAAGCACAAGAAAAGTGACTGACTGTGACTCATACAAAGAATCCCTCAAAATATACAAAAAAAAAAAGAACTGAGGAAGGTAAATCGACAATCCTGGAGATAATTTTGTGATAAAATCACAGAAACCTCTGAGGCATCGCGGCTAAGAAAAATTCTCTCTACAAACCCTATGATGCCTAGCTGTTTGAAAAAGAACCGATGGCTCTTGGACAACCTCAATCACTCAACGTGCTACTGGACACCCATTTTCCAGGTAGCTCCCAATTCGCTTCCAGTAGCAACCTAAACAGGACTACTGAAACTGCTCTGAGCGCTGCAAAGTTTCAAACCGCAGAATTCTGCTGGTCCGGACGGTATAATACTTGCCGAGTTACAAAGGTCCTCAGATCTTATCTTGCCTACGCTAGAGAGAATCATGAGGAGCTGTGTAGAACTGATCCACATTCCACTGTCATGGAAAGAAGTCAATTTAGTTCTCATTGCCAAGGTCGGAAAATGCTTTCATGTTGTCCCAAAGGACCTCAGACCTATAAGTCTATCATCTTTCCTTATGAAAACTCTAGAACGACTGATTGATATCCAGATACGAGCTTTTGTCATCAGCTCAGCATGCCTACTGAAAAAGAGAGTCTGTGGAAACGGCTCTGCATTTACTGACTAGCCACATCGAACGATCCCTACAATATAGAGCGTACACAATGGTTGCTTTCGAGGACATAGAGGGTGCCTTTAATAACGTCAACACATCCGCAATCATGACTGCGCTGTCAACTCTGCAGGTATACGACTCACTTGGGGAGTTGATCAGTCTTATGCTAAATCGCAGGATAATTAACTCCAAATTGAGTGGGGCTTCTGCTAAAAGATGTACCAGCAGAGGTACGCCGCAAGGCGGTGTTCTCTCTCCCCTTCTCTGGAACTTAGTGGTTAATGAACTGCTGATATACCTGGAAGCGGGTGGTAGAAGGGTGATTGCCTATGCGGATGACGTTGCTGTAGCCGTCTCAGGTAAGCATCTTAATACCATTAAACAACTCCTTCAGCTAAATTTTAACAGATTAACCCGTTGGGTAGATCGCTGTGGAGTGGAAGTAAACCCCCTTAAAACTGATCTTGTCCTCTTTTCCAGGAAATATAAAATTCCAATTATAGACCCTCCTTCTCCTTTTCCGATGCAGCAAAATACATACAATATTTGGGTCTCATTTTTGAAAGGAAACTAAACTGGAAACCTAACATTCAAGTCAATAAAGCTGCAGTAGCTTTATTCTCTTGCAAAAAAGCCTTTGGGAATAAATGAGGCTTTCAACCTCGCATAACCCACCGGCTATACGTCTCGCTCATAAGACCGATACTCACCTACTGGGTTGTCGCCTGGTGGACGGCCTTAGACAATGCAGTGAACTGCAGCAAACTAAACAGAGTCTTACGATCTACTCCCTCCGCGGCATTAGAAATTCTGTTTCAGTCGATATCTTCACCTCGATATCTTCAGCAGGCAAGGTGCTGCGACTGCAGCTATTCACCTTATAGCGGCTAACAGTGGATAAATAATTCGTTTGGTCACGTTAAAAATCTTAACACATTAGGAATCCTCAGAGAGAACATCGATTACATCATACCTGAACTTTGATTTGACAAAGACTCCCATGTAAGCTTCTCCTCTAGATCCTTCTGGAAGGAAGATGCTTTCAGGGACAAGTCAAACCACTTTTAATGAATCTAAAACCGATAGTGGGGTTGGTGGCGGTGTTTTCTGAAATAAGCTCCTTCTGTCTTCCAAATCACTGTAGCGTGTTCCAGGCTCAAATGTTGGCGATTGAAGAAGCTCTGCAAAGGATATCCGCATCGCAGTCATGCCGCTATGAAGCCCCTGGATTCAGTCTCACTAAATTCTAAAACCGCCCTTGAATGCCGATCACCTCTTACGGAGATTGCAGAGCAGTTCAGTTCAGTTCGCCTTTGTTGGGTGCCGGACCACAGAGACATTTCAGGGAATTGTAGAGCCGACGAACTCACCAAAATTAGAACCACTCAACCTATTCTACCGGAAGAGGGTAGCATAGATATACAATACCTAACGTTACGTGCAAATCTATATTAAAACTGGATGCTAATAAAAAAAACAGACTTTAAGTGGACTGTTGGATCAGCATGTTTAGCGACTAAACAGATCTGACCAGAGCTGGATCTGAATCGCTCTAATAGTCTGATCCTTCTAAATGGGAACATCTCAGCGCCATTATAGGTGTCATGACTGGACACTGCCTCATAGGCAAGCATGCAAGAAGGCTTGGCTTGGCGACGAGGAAGAGGAGACTATGTTCCACCTACTCTGTACATGTCCAGCTCTCTCCCAAAGAACAAAACTTCACTTAGGAACTTTTTTTTACAAAAAATGTAAACGGTCTCCTACGCTTCATCGTAAGCTCAAACTGGTTCCATTTGTAAGAGGATCAGAGATCCACATGGCATCACAATGGGCCAACCTAAGTAGGTTGGTGTTTCCAACAGCCACTCTTACCTACCTACCTACCTACAATGCATGGTATTGCTCCATATTTTTTAAATACTATCGAGAGGTTCTTTCTAACCTGTGGTTAGTCGGTGAACTATAGTTCACAAGAGTTCTGAAGCGTGGTCGTCCAACGACTGATTTCCTGCAGCTGAATTGCGTACTTCTTATAGTGCAGATGAGCTGGCGTATGCTACACAAATGAACTTTAGAGCATCCGGAAAACCCGGTTAATTCAAGATGTTGAAAACATTAGGTGAAATAGATTCTGGTCACAAAAATATATTTTAATTTTTGTGCTATAACTTAAAATTAAACTTAAACTTAAGCATAAAACTAAGGGTGGCTGGGGTGGTGAAGGAGAGCTGATTTTAGGTAGAGCGTGGTGCGGTGGAAGTCAAAGGCGGTAGGGTTTCAATTGATTTTTCGTAGCATACTGGAGATTGGTTCGTTCGCGCTACACGAGGTGTGGTAGGTAGGTAGATAGAAGAGACGAGGGCTACGTAGATTACGAGGGTTAGTGCTGAGGAAAATAAAGTTGTGAAGGGACACGATGATAAGGAGACGACACTTGACTGGCTTACTCTAGGAGGGGGCAAACAAAGGTAATATAGAGGGACCTGGTCACGTATCGGTTGGGGAATTTTTTGGACCACCGTTTTACAATACCTAGTGCAGAGTTGGCTTTAAGGATTATTCCATCCAGATGTAAACGGAAGTTCAGCTCCCGATTGAACGTAGGAGGTAGGTTAGCTGTGGAGGAGGAAGGGTGGGAGAGGAGATTGGTGCCGCTTATGTGAAAAGGTGATGGATTGGCATTTGGGGATATTAAGTTCTTAAGTAAGTTAAGTTAAGGAGGAAGGAGTCATGGGGAGAGGAAATGTTTTTGAACAATTTGGTATCTCCGGCGTAAAGGGAGACAGACGAGTGTTTAATGATCCTATCGAGATCATTTACGGTCAATATAAAAAGAAGACGATCGATATGGAGCCGAGAGGGATACGAATTCAACGAGATTTGTGGTGGTTGACCTACCCTTCAGGAAGCCATATTGTCTAGGGGAAATAATTCTTATGTCGTTCTTTGATCCTTTGATCGGGGTTATGAAGGAGGTTTTCCAAGCCTAAGGAAATTCTTCTTGTGAAAGGGATAGACGAAAGAGATTAGAAAGGGCAAGGGAAAGAGGGGAAGAACATTTTTTAAGGAATATGGCAAAGAGGCCATCTGGGACGGGTGTGAATTCGTCATTAAGTTGGTGTAACTTATATTCGATATAAGACGAGTCCAAGGTTTGAGAGAGTGGTGGACTATTAGAGAAATTTAGTATATAATTAAAATACGATGGACCTGGTACAAGGGAGTCGTTGGTGAATGATTGTTTGAAAAGGGTGGCAAATAGGTTGGAAATGGTGAGGGGATCAGATGTGTGTGTTGTTGAAAGAGAAGGAAGGAGGGAAGCCATCGAACTTTCTTTTGTAGTTAAAAATTCCAAAAAGGGCTTAGAGTCCTTTATAAGGTTGACTTGCGCATTGTTAAGGTAACGCTGGTAAAGGCAATCGGTGAAATGAAGATAAGCGCCAACATAGTTGGAATACGAGGGTTGTCTGAAAGGTTTCCGACCGAACAATGATACAAGACATCTTTTCTCAAATTTTTTTTTATCTCTCTACATAGTCTCCTTGTAACTCTACACACTTCTCCCAGCGATGCTCCCATCTCTCTAACCTGTCCAAATAGTACTTGGCGTTTTTCTCTGCAAAATAATTGGTCACGAAGGTGATTGCCTCCTCATTTGACGAAAATCTCTGTTCCTCGAGCGCAGTTTTTAGATGAGGGAACAAAAAGAAGTCGCTTGGGGCTAGATCTGGTGAATAAAGCGGACGGTCAAGCAGTTCAAGCCCTAATTCATGGATTTTCGCCATGGCAACCGCTGAGGTGTGAGACGGCGCGTTGTCTTGGTGAAACAGCATTTTCTTTTTCTGCAAATGTGGCCATTTTTCCGCAATTTCTGCCTTCAGCTTGGCAAGTAATGATGCGTAGTATGCTCCTGTAACGGTTTTTCCTTTTTGAAGATAATCGATTAAGATAACTCCTTTACTACCCCAACAAACAGTCGCCATCACTTTCCCAGCCGAAAAAACAGTTTGTGCTTATTTTGGAGCCGACTCGCCCTTTGCAGTCCACTGTTTTGACTGAATTTTTGTTTCGGGTGTATAATGGTGTATCCAAGTTTCATCTATTGTACATACAGTAATTAATCGGCGCCAAAACTCGGATTTATTGCGTCTAAACTGCGCCAACAGAGCATTGGAAATGTTCATTCGAACACGTTTTTGGTCTAACGTAAGCAAACGCTGCACCCAACGCGCGGACAGCTTTCTCATGCCTAAATCTTGATTTAATTTGTAACAAATACGTTCTTTGGACATTCTCATAACCTCTACTATCTCTCTCACTTTAAGTCGGCGGTCATGTAACACCATTTGGTGAACTTTAACAATGTTATCGTCAGTGGTTGCAGTTTTTGGACGTCCCGAACGTTCACCATCTCCCAAGCTCTTACGGCCACGTTTAAGTTCAGCTGCCCAAAATTTCACTGTGGTAAATGATGGTGCAGAGTCCCCATACACAGAGTCCAACTCATTTTTGATTTGCGTAGGCGTATTGCCTTTCAAAAACAGGATTTTAATAAGAGCTCGATACTAAATTTTTTGCATTTTCACAAAAAACACTCACATCGACTCACTCAAACGACTGTCAACTAAAAACTGCGCATCCAAAATGACTGAAACTTCGGTAGGTAACTGTCAAAAGATGCACAACTAGCACTCACTAGCTTTTATTGACGAGTGCCGCTATCTTAACGTTGCGGTCGGAAACTTTTCAGTAGTCCGAAAAGGATCTGGTGCGAAGGAAAACAGCCCTTAACTTGTTTCTCTTATTTCATAAGGAACGTAGCTGCGATTATACCAGGGAGGTCCAGGAAATGAGGTTTTAAGATGGGAAAATGGAAGGTAAAGAGAAAAAGAATTAAATATTTGTCTATAAAAATGGATCATTTATACTTAGAATGCAAAAGTTAAAGCGCGATCTGCTGAGAAAGTCACTGATTTTGTGAAAGTTTGCTTTACGAACGTCGTAGGATGAGAAAGTTATGGGGGGAGTGGACTGGACAGAAGGGTTATGAAATAACGAGTGAAGAAGGGGTGGGTGGTAGTTATCGATTGTTGGAAGAGATAGTGGACAAAGTGAGACTGAGGAGTTAATAGAATCTGTTGTGCAAATAAGGTCGAATTGCCTGCCCAAGTAGTTGGATATACCGCTGACTTGACATAGACTTGAGTCTGTTAAGTTATCTAAGAAGAGGCATTGCTTAGCAGGGTTGGCATTTGAGGCGATGAAAAACGATTGATCATCTGATGGAGTTCAATACAGCTGAGGAAGATCAAAGTATACCCCTTGCAAGCTACAATATATCAGTGATTATGGAAGCCAAGTTATCTAAAAACAAATTAATATATAAGGACACAATTATTCGCTTATTACAATCGCAAAAAGAAATAATATTCTCTTTAGATTCGTTAACCAACTTGACTTTAGTTTGCAAGTGGTGATTTGATGGGAACTCAAGTCATACACAATATATGCAACAATTTTCATCCGAAAACAGTGACAACAAATATATGTTTTCGTCTGGCAAAATCCAAGACCATCATCTCCACGGTTTTACAGGAATATTAACCTACAATATAAGCTTCATCGAAGGATTACAACTAAATAGACGATATGATTGAAAGACATATCAAAAGAAAGCACTTGTCTGTTGGAAGACACTATGCTGCCTTTAGCATACAGAAAAAATTTAAGGAGCAAATGTCGTTGACTGTTGGCAAACTAAACCCGGTTTTGGTAATACCAATGATTGTAATGTAGCCAGGAAGTTCTTTTAGCAGTATGAGTTGTCAGTTGCCATTACTGGAATAGACGATAACCTAATTCGAAGATTCTACATTATTTTACAAACAATTTCTAGCGGTTACAGTATAAACGTTGAAAAATCTAGAAGTTTTTGCTTACAAAGAGCGCAAATTTACGTTGAACTCTATCCTTGGCACAGAATGAGCACGAGTTTTCACAAAATTCTTGCACATGGAAGTGAAATAATATCCCATGCGCTTCTTCCTATTGTGCAGTTAATCGAATAAGCTCAAGAGAGCAGAACAGAAACAGAAAAATATCTCGTAAGGACAATATGGCAGACGTCTTTAACAGGTTGCTTATCTCTCCACTGAATGAAGACCCTGTTTTCTTTTTGTTTTTTCTCATATTATTTAGTTATATGCACATCAGACAAATATAAGTACATGTCTACATTACAAATTATATGTCCCAATAGAAAACAGAATTTTGAGCATCGTAGAGTATGAAGGGATACAGCACGGGCTTTGGGAACACCACTTTCATTCTTGCTAAGAAGTAAAAAATTGGCTTGACGAATGGTTGGCCTCAAAAGATGAGCAGTTATATGGGCGCAGAATCCATCAATTGTAAGAACGATGGGAAAAAGTCATAGGCAACGATGATTATTGAATTCATCCATCATGTTGTTTAAATAAATGAGTTCTTTGAGCAAAACAAATCGACATTCCATACTCACACACCTATTACATAAGCTGAGATCAATGGCATCTGTTTGGCATGGAAACAATTTGCCGGAGCAGTTTAAAAAATCCAGGGTTCTGAAATGTAATCGGTACATTGCTATTTATTTAATTTTGTTTTTTTGTTTTTTAAAGTAGTACGCGCTCAAGGGGCGAAGGTACCGTGCAAATTTTTGCACACAGCGCGGACGAAGGAAATTTAGTGAAGAAGAAAAGAGAGGTACCGACGAACGTCGGTTTTCAATGTCTGATTGTTATAATGACTAGGGAATAAAGGGCTCGGCAGGGCATTTCACAAGCGAGTTGTTCGGCTTAGGAACGAATCACGATATTTCAGAGTACGTCCGAAAGTGGGCTTGAGGGTATACTGATGAGCATTCATAGCGAGACGAGTGTTACGGTTGAAGGTTTATAGAAGCGGAATGCTACTGGCGATTTCTATGGAGCATGAGATAGGAGACATTACGTCGGTGTTCGTGGGTGTCCATTGACTGAGCAATATTAGCATCACCTATGAGTTTTATCGCACGGTTTTGAATCCTTTCTGTTTTAGGCGCACCTGACCTGATGTATGCAATGTACTCCAATTTTGGGCGGAAGAATGCCTTATATATTGTGGCCAGCTCAGAAGGGAAAAAGTATTTCTTACGTCGTTTGAGGAAGCCTAGACATTTCACAGCATTTTTGGTGACATCGAATATGTGGTCATTCAAACGTAAGTTATCATTGACACACATACCAAGAATGGAAGGTTTTTCGGTTTCGACAATGCAAGTGCCATTCATGGATAATGGCTGGGGGTTTAAATTTCGTTTTAACGACAGCAGACAATATTGTGTTTTGGGAGCATTAAATATCATTCTGTTCCCCAACTGAATATGTTATCGGAATTGAATGAGTTCAACATACGCTGGGGTTCCCGTTCAACAGCCGGAAAGTAGGGACGTGAATACGGGAACGAATATGAAAAGCAGAGAGCACTGTCGTCAACAAAGGAATATATTGGGTTTAGCAGACCAGAGATCGTTGATGGAAATTAAAAAGAGTGTCGGACACAGAACGAAGCCCTGGGGTACACCTGTATTTATTTTGTGAATATCACACTTGAAACAATCCAAGACAACTACAATTGAACGTTCCGAATGACAATTTCATCGATCTCAAATGCATGCATTTTCGACGAAAGAGCCTGATGCGAAACTCTGTCAAGTGCTTTAGAAATATCGAGTGCAACTATCTTGCTTTCGCCGGTTTGGTGTAGACTTTGGTTTCGCTATTCGGGGAGACATGCCACCAAATCACCAGTTGACCTGTTGCTACTGCCGGTCAATGAGAAGTTTTCGTGTTTCGAGATATTTCATGAGCTGACGGCTTATCACCGTTTCCATGACCTTTGAAAGTGCAATAGGTCTGTAGGAGGAGAGAGAAGAAGATCCGCCTTTTTTAGGGACGGACTGGACAAATGCTGTTGTGCTTCTGCTCGGAAAGAGTCCTAAAAAATCTTACGCAGTAATTTTGCCAGCGTGGAAGAACACCTCTTCAGAAGGAGAGGAAATATACCATCTGGACCAGCGGATTTGTGGAAGTTAAATTCTTTAAGAGCAGTTGCTACTACAGGAGTGCGAAAGTGGATTTGCCCCATTGAAGATTCGATGCACTCAAGTGTAGGCGGAGACAAAGCACAATCTGGGAGTATTGAGCTGGAAGCAAAGTATGCAGCAAGCAGATTGGCCTTGGATTAAAGAGCTGATAGCTAAAATGTCATTTTAAATAAGCGTTGAAATGAGGCAGAACTTCTGATGTGTTTAACAAACGACCAAAAGCTTTTACTACCTTTGGAAAATTGCAGTATTTTTTGCCGCAACTTCTGGTCGTATTGAAATTTTACACGCTTAAAGAAGACGTTGTAGTTTTTCGTGATTCGTTTTAACTTTTTTCGGTATTCCTCCGTTGGTTTGGTCTTGAAGGATCCCAAAAACATTCTTCTAACCCTGACAGCCTCTTGGTTTGATACTTTTCTTCCGATGAGGGATAAAGGATCTCATTTCAAAGAGAATAGCGTCTGTGATTATATCAGCAGCGGCATCCACTTCGTTATCGAGAACACATAACGACCAGTTAAAATTCCTAAAGAAGCTGTTAAGTCCGCTCCAATTGGCTTTCTCCTACTGCAATACGGTTTTTTAGGAAGCTTTTCTCTTACTGTGTAGTCAGTATACGAGAAATCAGCTGATATAACATAGTGGCCAGACGAGCTTAGAGGGGAGAGCACATCTACGGTGTACTTATCAGGGTTAGAAGTTAAAAACAAGTTCAGGATGTTGGCGGTATGACTATCAACGTCTGATATTCATGTGGGCTCATTTACAAGCTGGGTCAAGTTATTTTCTACAGCGAAGATCTCAATATACCGTCTTTCGGGTGTTGTCTATAAAGAATGTCGAAGACAACCAGAATTGTGTATATTGAAATCGCCCGTAATAACGATTCCAGTATGAGGATACAGGGATACAATTCTTTGTATGGAGTCAGATAGCGCAAGTGCAAGCAACGATCAGGAGCGGGAGAGCTGGGATACCCGCCACACTGTGTAATATTTTTTTTGCTGCCTGCTACATATATTTTTTTTTTTTTTTCTGTGTAAAAAGTATCCATAATTTATCATTCAGGGTAGCGCGTAAAAGATATCGCCATCAGTTTTATTCTGTAAGTTGGCAGCATTATACTTAGTGACTACAGGAAATTTGGGTGGGATCTGCTATTCAGTTGTAATTTGTTGTAAATCATTCTATTGAGTCCGCTTCGATTATCACAATGAAAAAAATAGTTGAACAAAGAGTTTGTTTTCAATTTTATGTTTCAAAGAAAATTTCGTGTGCGGAATTGGCGAATCGTGTATGTCAGGCATGAGAATGGTATAAAGCATTCAAAGAAGGCTTAAGAGGTAAACATATCTTTTAAGTCCATAGTGTTCTGACTGATATTTTGGGCATAAAACGCGAGGCAACACAACTGATACTAAAAGAGCTGAATGTTGCTCAAAAAGAGCATCGAAAGCAGACCGCCGAAGGCATTATTTCCCGAGCTTCCACGGACCCCATGTTCATGAAACACATAATAACTGGCGACGAGAGATGGCTTTACGAGTATGACATGGAAACTAGCCAACAGTCTTCGGAATGGAGTTTCGAAAATAAGCCGAAACCCAAGAAACCGCAACAGAGTCGGTCAAAATCTAAAACAAGGCTATCCCATTACCGCGGTGTAGTCCACTCCAAATTCCTTCCAGAGCTACACACAGTGAATAAGAAATGTTGAATATTATTTAGGCGTCATGAAGCGTTTGCGTAAGAGTATCTGCCGAAAACGTGTAAATTTGTTGAATAACAATTCATGGATTTTGCACCATGATAATGCATCTTCTTACAAAACCATTATTGTGAAAGAGTATTTAGCGAAACACTCGACAAATGTCATTAATCAAACGCCATATTCACCTGATATGGGTTCGCCTGTTTCCGAAGCTAAAATTACAATTTCGAGGCAGGCGTTTTGAGCCGATTGAAGTGATAATAAAAAATTCGCCAGCCTACGAAACAAGTTTGGAAGACTGGGTGAAGCGCTAGCGTAATTGTATTGCAAGCGATGGGACCTACTTTGAGACGATAAAATAAATTTTGATGAGTAAATTAACCTTTTTATTTTATTTAAAATTTCCGGGTACTTAATAATATAAAGACTGAGCCAACAGCTAGAGTGAAATTTATTGTGAAATCGATGTAGAATTTTATTGATTAATAAAGTTCGGTCTGTGGCAATTGGAGGCCAATCCACTGCTCTTCTAAGAGAAATATTGATTGATGATGGCTTGTATGGGCAGTAGCGTCATCCTGTGATCCAGTGATTTTTTTGGAATGCATTGGTCTTTCGTGAATCTCGTATGGATTTTCCGGTGCCCAGAAACGACAATTTTGTTTATTTACGTACCCATCCATCCCAAAATGGGCTTCATCAGAAAAGATTTCATGACATATTGTCCTAGCGGTCCAACATCCAGTTAACAAATCGGCGATGTCGTTGATGGTCCAAGGGCTTGAATTGTTGTGTAATTTGGATTTTATAAGCGTGCAAATAAAGATCTAGAGTTTTAAAATTCGCCGTAAAGTGCCATGCTGATATGGAGTTTGACCCGATACTGAAACAGTTTCTTCAAAACGCTTCACCATCGCACAGATTCCGGACTCACTAAGGCAATAATGTTGACCGAAAAACTCGCGAATTTTACAAAATACTACGCACACTTATAATTGCTGCCTCGTGAGATCTCGCTTTTCCACTCCTTACAAAATCACGAAAATAAAAATAATTGACGACATCCGTCTGAGCTTTGAGGAGACTAAACTGCTTTGTCTCTCGGGCTTTTCAAAAGCTTATGATTCGGTAAATCACAGCAAGCTTTGTCGGAAACTTTGTTCTAGGTTCGGATTAGATAAGGGACCTGTTGAAATGATCCGGAACAACACCAGCCAAAGATTTCAACGAGTTTCCTTAAACTGAAAACGGCGTTCCACAAAGCTCAATCCTTGGACCTCTACTCTTCGTTTTATATATTAATGACCCAAATTTGTAAGCATACTATACAATACATCAATGTATATACGGATCATGTCCAAAAATTTGTGCTTGTCGACTTCGCGGACACAAATCGGAAATGAGAACTTAAGGGCAATAAGGTAGGTAGACTTGAATGGTCTTCTACTTAGTCCCAAAAAGTCCCTATGCTTACTTTGGGATTGTTGACGAATAACCCGTTGTTTACTTATCTAGAGAGAAGATTCATTTCTCTGAAATGGTAAAAGTCTTGGAATCATTTTAAACCACCGTGGCCACATAAACCTTCTTGCTATAAATATTTATACGGCGTTGCGCATGCTGTAGACTTGTTCTTGCTATACTCCATTAAACATTCGGTCAACCTACTTGGAATACTAGAAGCCTAATTATATGTAAAGGCTTTTTGCTTTAGATCTTACTCGGATCCGGACACTAACCTAAGTCAGTAAGGAATGAGCTCATCGATTTCAAAGTTTTCACAACGATGGTCAAGTTATACACGGTCGCAGAGCTGCAATACATCTATAACATCCTTCAGCTGCTGCTTAGCTCCATATAAGCTGAACTGAACCGAACTAAATTCCCCTGGAGGCATTTTAAGAGGAATTCAACTATAACTTGCTCAACCTCAGTTCCAAAACAGCCCTCCTATATGACTGGGAATCCTGAAAGTCGCTATGTTTTTTAGGAGAACACCATATGGAACAAGAATCTATGGTATGTCATTTAATGAACCAAATGCTACGACTCTGCGAAACGAGAGCACAAAGAAATTGCTATTGCGTATTAACATGATACCTATCGTACAGGAGTTATCTTTTTTGAAAGTACTCTTACTTCGGCAGAATACAGCTTGAAGTCTTCAACTTACAAAATTAGGCTTTTACGACACTTTGTCAACCTCCCACATCTTGTAACTTTCTATGTTCCTTCTAACTTTTTCTTACAGCCCACAAAACACCTAAGAGACGTGACAAATTTCTGTAATCACACTTAAGCCATGTGCTTAATTTTTGTTATACCCTAAAATCAATGTCCTGCCTCATTTGCTAGGTAACAAAGTTTTGTAGGTACTCGTAAAAAAATGTCTGGATTCCTTCGTAACTCTCATCCGTCGCATCGGCCTACAATAAAGAAGAAAAGATACCTACCTGCATAGAAATTAATGACAAATTTCATTGACACTTCGTGCCATTCATGAAATTCTGGAGTTCTGATATTCAAACAGCTGCTATAAACTCAAGTCCCTGCCATAACTCATCTGCATAATATGTCGCCGCTGTCGTTGCCACATGGAAATGACTACAAGAGTCTTTACAAAAGATTCCGTCTTGGCACTTAAAATTTTACACCAGTTGTCCATTAAAAAACGACAAAGCAGTGACAGGATGAAACGCAGCTATTTAAAGGACAGATGATTATGAATACAAGGGTCTATATATGTACAGACATATATTCGTATCTATGCGCTGCACATCCCCTCTGGATTTATGTACGTGCATACGAGTATGTAAATGGCCACTCTTATATCTATGGCTTAGCTTGGTTGTAATGCAAACTGAGTGCCGAGCAACAAATTAGGCGCCACACTATGCCACTCCTATGCAACAGCAACAGACAAAAAAAAACAATCGCTTAGCAATTTTTCTTTCATTCCACTCAATTCTTCTCTAGAAATAAATTCTACTTTGAGTGGTTTTATTGTCAGGGTGGGTTACTCGTACACACATAGAGAACAGTCGTTGGGTTTGAGGGGATGATGATAGAGGAAACGTTTATGGCCGAACAGCAAATGACTACAACTGCAATTGCAACTGCCAGTACAACAAAATAATCATCGTGCTAGACAATTGTTGTGCATAGGACGGGACACAATTTATCGCCATTCGAACATGGGATGACAAAATAAAATGACAATGACTATACTGGTAAGTGCAAAATAGAAAAGCAAAAGTGTTCTAGAATTCAGGGGGTAGTATCGTCAGGAGGATAGACTCATTCTAGACCCATCATAGCAATGCCCTGTGGAAGAGGTTTTAACAGACAGGGGTATGGTAAATGTGTATTGCCAACTCTTGATGTTTTAATTGCAAACACTCGAATTTCAGATGCGTTTTAGTTGGAGGAGATACGTGCAAGTGTGTAGTTGCTTGCGATACAATTTCGAGATTGGTTTCCATATGGGATTAGATGGAAAGTACTTCAAAACACAACAGATGAGAAGAGAAAGATTTATTGATCACTAGCTGGGAATAAGTGCGAACATAAAAAAGATATGAACAATGTGCTGACATCTGAATAAAAAGTATATTGCACCACTTCTCACAGCAATATTTTCAAGCAGTCAAACGATGAAAACTGCATGATTGAATTCGCTATTGAATTCGATATTTAATTCGCTGATGCATTGCCTTCTTTGATGGCTTCAAGGTGTCTTCGTACCACCGAAGGTCTTTACACAGTTATCCTGCAATATGGCACAGTTAAACCAGCTGCCGACAACTCAGGGGATCTCAATCGCTATATTGTCATAAAAAAAAAAGTTTCCAAAGATGATTAATCATTTCCGAAGAGTGTCAGATCCTTCAGATTGACTTCCTCTCCATCAAGATCATGGAAAGATGGTTTGAGTTTCATGTTGTGAAAACAAAATATCGAATACCTGCTTATCATTATAGAAGTCCTTGTGAGGATTTGGCATTCTACGTAGACTCTTCCGTCTACGATCAAGATGATGACGCTATTTTACTGTTGAGCAATGTCTAGCGACGTTTCCTTTGAAAAGAACAGGACGCCAACCAATCAGCCCTCTAACCATTCAGTTCCTTTTACCACCAAGAAGGAGCTTATTGGCTTTTCAAAACTGAAAAACTTAGTAGCTCCTAGTTTCCTTTTTTAAACTGTGGGATAACATAACCTTGGAATATGGGAAATGAAATTCAGCTTTAGACAAGTTGAAGAGGTACCGGAATGTTTGTCGGGCTCTGTCTGAATCTATTTTCTTTGAATATGAAATCTTGTCCCTTTCCTATGTTAAGAACCTTGTTTTACCATTCTGATACGCGAAACAGTGAATATCAAATTTTTGTGGGATAAGGTGACATGTTTCAATTTAGTTTGGAAAGTCAACTAAATAGAGTTTGGGTTATCGGAGATGGTCTGGCGTTTGGGACAAAACTAATACAACTTCTTCCCTACCTTTACTAGAAATATTTTGTTATGAAATGTTCAATCAAGTCCCTCAAGTGTTTACATATTTTTTTGTAAAGTCCAAAGCACAAGCATCCTCAAATGCTCTTGCAATGGAGTTCGATTTTATTAGATGGGGATCTATCGACTGATTACGTGTGGGTATTCTTCAGTAGAGAACCGCACTCCTCCCGAAATTCCCGAAAATTTCTAGGCATTCTGCCACTTCGCTCTGGCAGCCGAGTGTACACGGTTTTTTAGCATACCAATACGTGGCATTATATATTCCAGTAGGGACACTCGTTTCAGCGTGAACTGGGCTGCGGTTTATATCGCCTTGATCGGATTAGAGTCCTTGCCCTTCCTTACCTTCATCAGGATCATGTATAATGTATTCAATTCCTGGTATACAGTAGTAGACCGGATGATAAGGCAATAGCTTGAACAGATCTGTTTCTAGTCCTGTTTCTGAATCCCACAACTTTGCGGGGAACAGTTTATGGCAAAACGCTTGCTGTCTCGAATTACTTAAACGTAAGTACGGTTGACGTCGTACTCATATGTAATAAAAGGTGTTTTTTTTAGAATTACACAAATTCAATATGAAATAAAACACTTGCGACTAATGTTAATGTATGATATTAGCTTTATTTAATAGATAATTTTATGCCATTAGTGTTTAAATATGATATCAGGTATATGCGCGCCACACCTAACTCGAATGGAGCGCAATCATGAAGTCCCATTTTCGACAACTTTATGGGCAGTATATCAGCAATAACACGACGAATATAGACTTCCAAATCGTCCAACGTCTCTGATTTATCGACATAGACTAGAGACTTCACATACCCCCAAAGAAAGTAATCTAAAGGTGTGAGATCATAGGATCGTGGAGGCCAGTTCACAGGTCAGCAAATGTTGTTCACATTGCGCTCAGCAAATGTTTCCCGCAATAAATTGATGGTGTCGCACGCCGTGTGGCATGTTGCGCCATCGTGTTGAAACCAAAACTCTGTCACGTCAATGCCATTCAACTGAGCAACGAAGACGTCAGAAATCATGTTTCTATACCGCTCTCCATTGACGGCAAGATTCTGGCCGGCATCGTCCTTAAGGGGGCAGTACACATTTGTTACACTTTTTTTCTAGATTTTTTTTTTAGTAATATTTATTTTAATGTCCTAATTTTTTTACATATAAAACCCAACATCTCAAACTATATAAAAAAAATGTTTTAGTAATTTTTACGCCACGTGTGGCCATGATATGGGTGTCTGAATTTAACCATCCACAAAATGGTTGGCAAAAAATCTCAGCTCTGGAACGTCTGAAGCAAAATATTCAAAATGGATATTAAAATATAAGCCAGCCGCTAACGTCTAAACCAAAAAAACAAGTATTTTGGGTGACAAAAAAAAAGGCGGACTTTATAATTTGTTCACCCTTTTCTATTAGTGAAATAAAGGTAAAAAAGGCGTTAAATATCAACGGATTTCCATGATTGTAATTCACACCATAGCTACACACGTGCAGAATAAGCCCTGCAAATTTCAACCCGATCGGATCAACAGTTTTTTTTCAAACAAATTGCCAACCAGGTAAAAAAACATGGTTTTGACAAAACCGCCGAAAAGACAGCCGCGCGCTCGGATGCTGATATGCTATATCATGTTTGGTTTGGTTATACATATATTTATTGAACGTTTTGGCCTATATAACATATGGTACACTATTTTATAAGAATTGGTGTTTTTGGAAAGCCGATGATTCCGCCAGCCCATAAACCATACCAAACAGCGAGTTTTAATGGTTTTAAGGGCGTCTCGACAAAGGCTTCCGGGTTTTCTCCACTCCAAATTCGAAAATTATGCTTGTTTACATATCCATTTAATCAAAAATGGGACTCATCGGAGAACAAAATTTTGCGTTCAAAAAGAGGATCAAGCTGAATCATGTTTTCGGCCCATTCATCGAACCTACGACGCGTATAATTGCGGTTTCAAGTCTTGCACAAGCTGGATCTTATAAGCTTTTAAGCCAAGATCTTTCCGTAAAATCTTCCACAAAGTGGATGGGCATAGCTCCAATTGCTGTGCACGATTGCGAATCGACTCATTCGGATTCTCCTCAACATTGCGCTCCACAACGGCAATAACTTCTTCTGTTCGCGTTGTTTGTCTTCTTTGGGGATGTGTATTACCCACTAGAGTGTACGTGGTCCGAAAACGATACATCGCGTACCGAACAACTTGCTCAGATGGACGATTACGTCGACCGTAAAATGGACGTAGAGCACGATAAGTTTGGCGAACCGAACCATAGTTTTCAAAATAAGTTTGCACAAAACGTACTAGCCACAAATCAACATTATCCAGCTTGTATCTGCGGAACTGTTCGATCAGATAAACCAGTGGTGAGGATTCAAGCGTTAAAAGTTCTGCCACAAAAAGTATGAGCAAAATAAGCTGAGGCACTGATTCAGAAATTTCTCCAAGGGTACGTTTCTATTCGTTGTTATGATAATATTGGAGCCATTAGACCATCTAGCACCTTACTGTCCGCTCTAGTTCCGTATTTCCCATAATAACTTGACAAAACTCTTCCAGCCACAAATTATGCAGAATGAAATCATTTACTCGTTGCACTCTAAGTTTTTACAGACTTTTCGCCGTTTTTGAAAATATATGGATTGAAGAAAAGTAATAAGTAATAATAAATAGCCTTAGAATATTGTTTAATATGAACTGCAAATTCTTGATAGGGGGTAATTTAAATTCCATTGGTGCTGTGTTAGAGCAAATTCCTGGGGAATATTCTGTCTGATCTCTCTGTTATGTCACCAATATCTTTTGTTTCCCCCTAGTCCTACTTTTGTACCAACCAGTTCTCATGGCAGTCCCTCTGTAATAGATTTAACACATTGGCTTAAAAGTCCGCGTCGTTTTATAGTAAAAGACAAAATTTTTGCAAAATGCAACTATATTTATCAATATAAATATGCAACTATATTTATCAATATAGTTGCCTTAGAGGGCGATGCAGTGATTGAAACGATTTTTCAATCTTTCGATACCAGTTTTGTAGTACGATTTCGGTTTAGCCTCAAAATAGGCCTCTGTTTCGGCGATTACTTCTTCATCGGTCTTAAATCTCTTTCCGGCGAGCATTCTTTTGAGGTCTGCGAACAGGAAATAGTCGTTGGGGGCCAAATCTGGAGAATACGGTGGGTGGTGAGGCAATTCGTAGCCGAATTCATTCAAGTTTGCCATCGTTTTCATCGACTTGTGACACGGTGCATTTTCTTGATGTAACAGCACTTTCTTTTTCTTCAAATGCGGCCGTTTTTCTGCGATTTCGTCCTTCGAACGCTCCAACATCGCATTGTAATAGTCGCTGTTGATAGTCTGTCCCTTTTGGAGATAGTCGATGAAAATTATTCCATGTGCATCCCAAAATACGGATGCCATAACCTTGCCAGCCGAGGACGAGGTTCGTCGCCTGCTCGCCACTCAGCTGACTGCCGACTTGACTCTGGTGTGAAGTGATGGATCCAAGTTTCATCCATTGTCACATACCGACGCAAAAATTCGGCTTTATTGCGGTTGAACAGCTTTAAACACTGCTCTGAATCATCAACACGTTGTTGTTTTTTTTTCTGTCGACTGTGAGCAAACGCGGCACCCACTTTGAACAGAGCTTTCGCATGTCCAAATATTCATGTATGATATATCCAACACGCTCTTTTGATATCTTCAGAGCCTCAGCTATCTCGATCAACTTCACTTTACGGTCATTCGTAATCATTTTGTGGACTTTTTTGATGTTTTCATCTGAAACAGCCTCTTTTGGACGTCCACTGCGTGCATCATCGTCGGTGCTTGTATGACCACTTTTAAATTTTTCAATCCACTTGCGAATGGTTCGTTCGCAAGGTGCATCAAGCCATTTCTTTGCATCGGCTGCATTTTTTCCCATCAAAAAGCAATGATAACTCAACACATGAAATTGCTTTGAATCCATTTTTTTCACAATAACAAAAGTTGCTTCACTCACAACGCTATATCTCGAGAACTAATCGTCCGACAGCTGTCAAATTTATACACGTATCTTTTGAAGGTTGGTACTAACTGAAAATGGTATGGATTTAATTCAAGTGGTGCACTCTCTTAGAAACGGCACGGACTTTTCAGCCAATGTGTTATATGTAACAAATGTTTCTGGTCTGATCTTACAACCTGTTGTCTTCAATGATCTTAGTTCCGCTCATAGTCCAATTCTCTGTAAACTTAGTTGACCGACCGTAGAAAAAGTGCAATATTTTTCAAAAATTAGAAATTCGAATTGGGCAAATTTTCGAAAAGAATTAAAGGAAAAACTGCTAACTATTCCAACAAATAAGAAACAGCAAGCAAACAAGGTATTGACCCTATCCTTTAACAATTTACAGATCACCACTTCAGCCAGTACTAGTATGCCCCAAAAATTGTAAAAAAAACTTCCTGCGATGAAATCACCGATTCATATTCTTAATCTTATCAAAATTAGAAATATCCACTGGAGAAATTGGCAAAACTATGGCCAGACAATTTCCAGAACTCTATAATTCGAAGCTCAGAATGGAACAATAAATTGAAGGCTCTTGATAAAGCTGCAAAGCCATTCTGAAATATAGACAAAGTAATTAGAAATAAAAGCAAGGAAATACCTTTTCTAAAAGACAACACCAGTGTCTTCGTTTCTAACACCGAAAAGGTCAAAGTATTTGTGTAAAAATTTTCAGGAAATCACACGGTATCTCAACATTTAAACGACGCGACGCAAACACTACCACGCTTTTAGAGGATGTACTAAATTCTTTTAATGGGGATATTTGTGATACTCCGTCAAATGAATTAATAACCGTGGTAGACATAAAATAACTTGTAAGCCAATTGCAGGTAAGAAAAACGAGTAGTAGTGACACAGTTAACAATTGTTATCTAAAAAAAATTGCCTAAAATTGGAATAAAAATCTTATCTCAAGGGCTGTCTTAAGTTGCAATATTTTCCCGGTGCATGAAAACTAGCCTGTAAGCTACAGGCCAATTAGTTTACTTAGTAATTTGAGTAACAAAATACTTAAAGATAAAATTATCAAACGTATCGAAGAGCAACAAATATATCCTGAGTTCGGTTTTAGGCTTAATCATGGAACCTCGCATCAGGCTCTCATCATATGCAATCTAATAAAGAGTAATCGTGCAACACCTGGGGTGATTTTGTTGTACATTCAGAAAGCATTTGATTCCAGTTGGCGTGATGAGCTTATCCACAAAATGTTAAATAATAATTTTCCTTCATTTCTTTGTAGAATTGTTCTATGCTGTGTGTCAAATCGTCGCTTTAAATGGTGTGTCTGATGTAGTCACTATTTGTGTAGGTGTACCCCAACGCTCGGTGCTTGGTCCTATTCTTTACAATTTATTTACGTCTGATCTCCCAAATCTTCCTCATAGTGAAATAGCTATTTATGCTGATGCTATCGCTATACTTTCTTCTCATGAGGTCGGTCTCAAAATTAAGACGAATTTAAAAAAATGCGATTGAAATATTGCAAAGCTACCTGTCCAAGTGGAAAATAAAACCGAAAAAGAAGACTCCGTTCTCTTCCAGCTAATCAGTTAACAATCAATGGCCACCTAATAGCATGGGAGCCATTGGTTAAGTACCTGGGCATATTTCTTGATCAAAAACTGACATTTAACAAACACGTTTTAGAAACGATTAATAAAGTTAAAATATGGTATCCCTTAATTAATAGGAAATCATTACTTTTAAACGATAGTATGTAAAATGATAATTCGTAAGACGATTTTCCAATCTATCTTACTGTACGTATTGTGTGGGGCTTCAAAGCTTCAAATATCTCACAATAAAGTTTTAGAAATGATGCTTAAGTAATCTTCGCTGGCATTACTCTACAACAGATTTACACGATAGAGCTAATGTTGAATTGATCTCCTCCACGTTCAAGCTAAGATGTAATATTCCCGACAAACTTCTAGTAAATCAACTTAATTTATCGTGACACATACTCCTACAATATTATTGTTTTTTGTTCATTACATATCGAAATATTATTATCATTCCTTATTCATTTATTTGTTTTTGTTTTGTTAATTTAATTTATTTATTTGATTGTATCCAAGCTCCTGTAATGTTTATTTATTTGTCCCTTTAATTATCTACAGATTTATTTATACATATCTATATATATGTGTGTCTATATTTATTTATTTATTTGTTTTATACTATCTATTTAATTATTATATACTATTTATTTTAATATTTAATTTGAGGTTTTTTATATAAATACATTTTTCCATATTTGTTCGTACTTTAAAAATTTAATAGACAATGATTCAGTTGAAGGGCAAAAATATGTCGAATCTCTGCAAATTATATAATGTAAGTTGGGCGACAACATATTGTTATTTCATGAAACAAGACATAATAAACTAAATTTGGAATTTGGAATATGTGCCTTTTCGGAACTATTTCGCTGTGGTCATAGTAGAGGACTTAGAGGGCTTTCTAAGTTGAATCATATTTTTGGAAAGAAATGCTGATGCCCTCACATTTTCAAATTGGTATACTGGACTGTTTCGAAACCTAGTGGAGGACTTCAAAGCTAAAACCAGTAACAAGCAATCGACAACAGTGCAAACTTTTCAGAGTCACGAAAGACACCTGGGTTTGATGGTTTGTCAGCAGAGCTTTCCAATGACGAAAGTGGATGATGCTGGTGAACGAAATAATACGCATACAGTTGGAAAAATTGAAGCATATTTTGATTAACAAACGCACAGCACTGCATACAATTCCTCCAATTATACTTTGAGAAGATCCTAAAACTTTTTATCTTCCAACACATAATAGATTGAAACTATATTAATCATCTCACGAAGACAAACGTTGGGCGAGTCCAAAGTAATTCACGCTAAAACTCACCAAATTTTTTACGAATTTAGGAGATAAGATGCCTTATCATAACATAGCAGTGAAACATATTATCAGTGTTCATCGGGGTGCACATATTTAATAAACTCGTTGAGCTTATGCAACGTGTAGACAATTAGACATCATGAGTTACGCCCAAAGACCTTGCATGACATCTATGTATGACAACTGAACAACAGACGACACGAGAAACAAGACCTGAAGTGAGCGGGAGCAGATTCGAATACATGTCCATTGCCTCAGTAAATATCTCACTATTTCTAAGATTTACAAAACGAAACCCTCTATCCAGCAAAACTAGCATCATATAAGCTCTTTGAATACATACTAGTATCTTGTCTGTATGTACAAAGTACCTTACACTCCCATCTGCAATAAATTCAGGATACTCGACATACACACAATCCCCAGATAGAGATGGAATTTGCCACCCGAGTCCGCCTTATCTCTGACACTAGTTTTGCCAAGCAGACAAAACGTATGAACAAGGCCTGAATGGCACTATTCACATCCAATAAACAAAAGTGAATAACGAAGGACTACAATCATAAACCGCTCATTGGTTTCGATATGTTAGACTAGCGTACTCGTATAACGGGTGACCAGATAGTAATGATAGTTTTTTCAATTGATATGTTACAGCAGCTGTCAAAGTATTCAATAAGGTTTGCCATTTCATCACGCTTCGTTTTATGCTTGTAGAACGTACAAATTAAAAATATCGAAATTCCGGCTCAGTTGTAAATACGCAACGTGAATTTCATCATGAGGTCGGGCGTCAACATGGCTTCAGTGTACAAGCAATTCGTCGCACCGTGGAAAAGTTTGAGCGTGAGTACACTATTTTGGATCTTAAGACCAACCAGACAGAGATTGGTGCGAAGAAGACCCAGAAATGTCAATTCGTCGCCGATCAGCTGTTCAGGAATCGCCAGAAAATCAACCCGGCTTACTTTGCGGTTTAATTTGGGCCTGCATCCATATAAGTTTGTGCTGACGCAAGAATTCAAGCCGCACGACCATAGTCAACGCCGTGAATTCCCTAATTGGGAGCTGGAAATGTTGGAGATCCAGATTTTGGCCAAAAAATCATCTTCTCGAACAAGGTCCATTTTTGGCTCAGCGGATATATCAACAAGCAAAATTGCCATTATTGGAGCGAACACAATCCACAAGTGTTCGGCCAAGCATCAAAGCAGCCACAAAGATTGACTGTTTGATGCGGTTTATGGCATGGCGGCATCATCGGACCTTATTTCTCTCGAAATGAAAGAGAAGACACCGTTACCGTCAATGATCTCAGGTATAGAGCGATGTTAACCGACTTTCTGTGGTCAGAGCTGGACAACGGCGCTACATGCCATACAAGGGACGTAAAACTCGATGTTGTGAAGGAGAAGTTTGGCGACTTGGTCATCTCACGGCGACCGTTTGATCCTTTTCTCTGGGGCTACTTAGTCTACGCTAACAAGCCAATCAGTTTGCACGAGCTCGAGGCCAACAGTCGACACGTCAGAATAAAACCGCACATATTAGACCGAGTCATCAAAAATTGGACAGACCGCTTAAAGCACTGCCAGCGAAGCCGAGGCTGCTATTCGAATGATGTGCTATTCCACAGATAAGGGCATGAACGTAGCTTCAAAATAAAGCCAGAATCAATATTATATCTCACACCATTGTAGTTTTATTTATATTTTTTTTTCCTATCATTCGTATCTGGTCACTTTTTACTAAGTTATTTCGATAGCAGCAGTATAGTATGATTGCAAGCCCTATATGAACTGAAAGACTATGTACTAGGAAAACAGAACTGAATATTGTTTGCTACCTTTTACTGTCATTTCTATGAATGCAACCTTACAATGGACCGGTTTCCTAACATTCCACTAGACTAGCCTATATCCTAAGATTTAAAAAAAAAATCCGCGAAAATATTGACTACATCGTACTTTCCCATATTTTTGAAGGCAGCTCCAGGGTTATTCAGTATGCACTATTCAGAGCGGGATGGTCTGTTATGCCGGAAACAGAATCGATTCACATAGGTAGTGGGATGTGGCATGTAGGTACAGAACAGCTTGAAGTGAGTATCTCTTTCCCGAAATATTTTAGAGAACGTGATATTCTACAGAAGCAGCTATAAAATCCTTGAACTCGATCTTAATAGCTTTAGAAGTTAAGAACTATCATTCAACTGGTTCCACAGGGATCGCGATGGGACCGTTTAGGTGCCTGGTGTCTGTGTGATGGCATATCCATCCATCAACGAGATGACTCAAAAAAAAAATTCAAAGCGTACATTTGTTATTCGAGGAAACTCAAACTACTCATAGATGCGATAGAGAAGACTACATGCAACTTATTCAGGCAGATCTCGGCCAAGGGCGAAGGGTCTATATCAAGGTACAGCTCTGCATCCTAGTAACCATTATCACCCATCATCACAGGCCTTTGTATATTTGGTAGACATGATCGCTCTCCTACAAACCAATTACTGCAGAACCTGTAGGCGTGAAGACGTGAAAGAAAAACCTGCTCTTGAAAGATCCTGGGACATTGACCCAAAAAACAGGTCTACTCGGTTTGATTTCAAAGTAATCTGCTCCAATATACATGCACATATAAAGTACACGCAAGTGATGTAGATGTCCTTTCTGTGGGATCAAGTCTTGCGACCGTTTATTCTAGACGGTAAGCAGCCTAAGACTTGATCGACGGTTGATGCACAAGAACTCTCTCAAAACTAAGATGGTTTTCTTACCGAGAAGAAGGAAGCTAACTGATATGACTCATTTAATGTCAAAAAGCATTATCATGCGTTTTTCCAACGAAGCCAAGAATCTGGATGCCATCCTGAATAACAAATTTCTTTTGGCTAAGTAGCGTTGAAAACGTCCAGGCCGCAATCATAGATGAGGGTCTGAGGGTCGTTTGGATCTAAACATAAACGTAAGAATGTCATACGTCTGCTTAGACCAGATTCCAGAGAGCGGTCTGTCTCGGCTACATGGAGACTTACTTTAGTACACATGGTCCTTCTCAAGTCACAGAATCTCCGTCCAATTTATATTCATATCATGGGATGCACTATAGAAGTCATCTGACGTTTAAAAATAAGTGGTCTTTGGCACAACACATACTAAAGCTTTGATAACTTTATCTTTAGAGATGATAGGCTTTTGACACAGATGATAAGCTATTGACACAGTGAACCATAGAATGCTCCTAAATAAATTATATTGCGCAGGTTTTCGTGGATTTATACGTAATTGGTTTGAGTCCTATTTGATAAATAGAACCCAACAAGTTAAGGTAGAAGATTTTATAAGCAGCCCTAAAATTCTGAGTCTAAGTTTGCCCCAGGGTACAGTTCTTGTTCCAATACTGTTTCTGATTTATATAAACTCACTTTTTCGACAGTCATTTGTAGGAAAAGTTACCGCCTTTGATGATGACCTAAGCATTGCATATCGCTCGAATAGTGCTCTAAACCTAAGTACTAACATAAATCACGATGTTCACCTTCTAAGAATTTGGTTTGTGGAACATGAGCTAGTCGTCAGTAGACAAACTAAATTGATGAACATCAGTCTTAACATACTAAGGATACTAGGATACCTCAATTTGAAATCTACTTTCATGTAAAAGTTTGTGCAAGTTCCAATAAATTCAATACTGAGAACTTTCAGTAAAAGGAACATTGAAGGAGTACAATGGACTAGTCCTGTATTATGACACCAAAAAAAAAAAATTAAATCAAAGGTAAAAGGTCTAGCTGAGCATGCTCAGTATAGCCTACGTTTACCGCCTCCAAAGTTTCAATCCGTGTAAGGCATTTTTGGCCAAAAAATGTGTTTCATGTGATCAGCACAGCAGAACTCTTTATGTCATGATAAATGATAGTGAGCATATGCAACCTAACAAGGAGCGTACCAGGAAGCATGAGGTCTATGAGCAAAAAAGTAGGAAAGAAAATCATTTTCTCGAGAAGAATTAGATACGGTACCAGGAGCAATCAGTCGAGGAAATGAAATTTGAAAATTCTATCAAAAAGAAGGACCAAGGAAATTAGATAATACAATTGCAATTGGTATTATGAACATAGAAAAACCACCATCGGCAAAATACCGCTGTCAGGAAAAATGAGCCATGCAATAATATTTATGGGGATGGACAATATTCCAGTCCATCGGATGATGGATGGCAGTGGTTTAAATAAAGTCGACTAAGCCTGACTGGTGTGATGATTTTCTAGGTGAGCTTTCTAGGCAAATCAAAAAAGACACCTCATATGCAATATCTTACTTTCAACCAGGCTTTCTTTCAGTTTTCAACAAAAGACTTTCCTCATTCAAAAACTTTCGTAGCAACACCATCGTGCAATGGGTCGTGGCACCACATCATAGCACACAACTTGTAGACTGTTAAAGTGTAAGTCGAAACAACTTTACTCACTACTAAGAGTCCATATTTCGCTAGATAAGGCAACCCCATGACTTCGCTCCACATGCATGCAAGTAGGCAACCGGGCAGGCAATATTGAAACCCTACACCTAATTAAGTGGAACCAATGCCTGGTTATGGTATGCCTCTGGCATTTGTTGTTCTCCTTATCGGTTTGGCGATAATTAAAGAATAAATGAGAAACTATAAATCGTTTCGTTGCACTGACCTCATTTGTGTTGCAGTTGCAGTTGCAGTTGCTGTTTTCCCTTTAAAGTCTTATAGATAGCGATAGGTACGACTTTTCAACGCCCACTGCTCCAATGGAGTTCTACCCCAGAAGGGTGAAAACGAAATTGAAAATGAAAACTAAGAACAAATGCAGGATTATAATTTATAATATTAGTAATTCAAGGCAGGCGGCTGGTATTTTACTCATAACCTACTACAGTTCCGTAGGTACCACCTACAAAACTCGAACCCTTTCTCATAAGCCAGTAAGCGGATTTTCTACAAAAAGGGTGAACAGCAACCTCGTCTCCACAATCTCGGGGAAATACACTATGGGGCAAGTTAATTTTTTTCTCATTTTCCACATGGTCGCCTGGAGTTTTTCTTCTTTTTTTTTTAATTTTTTAATTAGCGACGTAACGATTCAGCTGGAGGATGAGGATTGTGACAATGTTTAATGGCCTTCACCAATCATGCGTGGGGAAACTTTCTTCCCAGAAATTTCTCATCACGTCAGCGAAAGAAAATTGCAATCAAGTGACATTTTGTGCTACGGTTTCTTCGTTGTCTCCTATACCTCCAACTCCCCCAACGGCAAGGCGCAAAATAAATTTTCTCCTAATAGAGAGGAGATACGAGTAGTAGGAATCCCCCAACTGCGTGCGTCATGAATACGAAATTAATCACTTTGAGGGACATTACGTCTTGCATCTATCATACATACATACGAGTACGTATTGGCCTTGCTTTGGTATGGTTGTGTGAAGAAAATTAATGAACCATCGACTGGATAACGTGGTGGGGTGGTTTATGTGTCTAATGTGCAAAATTTCACAGGTGATAATCTGGGCCACGTATATACAGTTGCTGAAACATATTTGCTGCAGAGAGTAATTAAGGTGCGTAGGAAGCTATGTAGTGTACTAAATGTCTGCGGCTTGTTAATTTGCCAGCAGGAGATGAGAACTACTTTTTCTTGTTGTAGCCAGTGAATAGTGTGTTTGGTATGTTCGAGCGGAGATACGAGTATGTTTGTCGAATGATGTTAGGTGATACATACGAGTATATGCACCACATTAACTGTGACATTTTTCATTAACATTGACAGGCAGCGCCAGCTAAATCAAAGAACGTGAAAGGTTTGATAAATGAGACACTTGAGGAGGTCTTCGGAGAAATGCTGGTTGTCCAGACACATTGAGTTTTCGAAGACGGAGAGCAGAAGAATAATAATTACGTTTTCTGAGAAACCAACAATTTAGCTGGGCAAAGGCTGAATTTTAATTAACGACATTTCGTTCAATGTGAGGAGTCCTGAACGACGTAGGACTTGAAATATTTAGAAGAAGAAGTGTACAGAAATGTTATTTCATTTTCATCTCATTTATTTATTTCCAGTGGTCAAATACTGTAATAGACAAAAACATTATCCTTGATGAACAGGTTACAAGGTACAATATTACTGATGAAAATATAACAAGAAATAAAGACTTATTGGCTATGACTAGTTTGATCTTTGTAATTTAACCCTTTAAGGGGAGATATAAACCTAGCATGGTCGAAAAAGTTGATCTTTTTTTTGCATTTTGTTGAGGTCTGGTGAAAACGCCAAGCCAATATTTCGATAAATAAGCCAGTTATAGCCGAGAGAGTGAAACGACTGAGAGGCAGGTAGCGGCAAGTGAACAAAGCATCCCTAGACATATTTTATGATTCTATTGTGTTTTTGGCCGTGCTCGGCCGAAACGACTGTTAGAGTAAGTGCAACAAATATGACCTACCTTCAATATTTTTTTAAATAAAACCATAAAATTATGTCGAATTAATTTATTTGTTTTTTAAACTGTCTTACAAATTATTAAGCTTTCAGTCTTTAGTAATTCGAATAATAAAAAAAAAAAACATAACAAAAAGATATAAATGAAAAATTAAAGGAACTTCATATTTTAGTTTATAAAAATATGACCTAGGGTGGACCAAATTTAACACAATGGTTTTTGAGAGAAGTGGGTTTAGCTACAGCAAAATTCACAAATGAAATATTGTTACTCGTTGCCAGTACAATCCTTATGAGCCCAGATTGTGCATACACTACATTGCATCCAAGCTTCACCTTGCTTATCTAGCATCCGTTTGGTTACTTCTATCAGAACTTGGATCTGGAACGTCCTCTGGAATGAAGTCCTCCTCATTTTCTGATAATAATGAGAGCCCTGTTTTGCGATAGTTTCTCTTTTTCCTTACCATGTTTTGTTCATTATTTTCGTTAAATCTTAAATTTGTAGGAACCATTTGAAATTAAAAATAGAGAAAAAAGACGTTAGACATTATTGAATTAAAGCCTAAATATATAAAATACAAGTATGTTTCTACCATTTTTTTTGAAACCCCATGGTTGTTCTTCTTTAACTCTTTTTCTTCTCTTTTTTTGATGGATTCTTCTAAAGCTAAGTTGAAGGGAGATGGTGAAATCAGCTCCGGTTTTCCTCGTTTCCTTCCACGAGTTGAAGGTTTTTTACTCGAACAGGGATAGGAGAAATTTGATGTGGAGTTCCTAAAGTTGTTGATTCCGAAATACATTTTATCCCAGTAAAAGTCGAAGGTTGTGCATGTTTATTCGACTCATCTTGCTTACACTGCGTCATCTCTCCATTATTTTCACGTCCATCAGCAAGAGCAGGATTTTCCATGTTAGATAAAGGTATTTCATCTTCATCTGCTGCTAGAAAATCATGGTCTTGGAACACATCCCTATCAAAAGGACATATCCCTGTGAACGAAAAGCCTTTCAGAGAAATTTCTGCAGTTTGGGTTTTTAACAAATCTCGACCGAATAGCTCAATTACATCATACTGTTTTGAAAATCCAGAAGAACGGTCTAAAGGCGTTCCAGTCGGCTGGCGGAAGGACATCCATGGATGACGTTTTAGAAATAAAAGAAGCGAGTCCCTTCCCGCAACTGCGTTTATAACAGAAAATTGATTGGGAATTTGGTTCTTAATGCTAACGATCTTATGTCATTCCTGGTTAGACCAAATAGTTTCCCTTCCAATTGCAGGCAATTATCTACTAGAGACTGCTCGAGTTCTGGAAGAAAAATGGTTTTCCTGCCTAGTTTGGCACTTACCACTTCCTCCAAAGGCTTATCTTTTTTTGCCACTAAACGCCTCAGTGTGGTTCTCGGGACATTAAACATTTTTGTTGACTTCAAAAGGCCCATCTACAGAGGCGAGCAAAACCGAGTACATGATTCAAGAAAATGCAATGAAAGACAATCAAATTATTTGTAATCGTAAAACTACAATAAAAATTCAGTTTTCAATAAAGAAATAAATAAAAAATACTTAAGAGATAACCATATAAAAATTTAAAAGTAACAGAGACTCGTATTTATTCAATTTTGCACGTTTCTTTGATTTTCTTTTTGCACTATTTTCTGCCGCTTTTTAATATTTGGTCCATAATCCCATATCTTTTATAATACTCCTCATCCTTTTTGGCTTACTTTCCACCAATGTTTCAATTTGTTCATGGGAAATTGCTGACCACTGCTCTTGGACTCGCTTCCATAAGTCATTCAAAGTCTTTGGAGGGATATTGTATGACGCCAGCCGTCTTTTCAGCATGGCCCATCGATTTTCTATCAGGCTGACCACTTAACAGTCTGAAATACCTGCTCCCCAAGCCAGTTTTGGGCAATCCGTGCGGTGTGTTTGGAGTAACTGAATTGTTGAAAAATGATCTCTTCAATCGGATAAACACATTCTCCCACGAATTCTGGCAAGTTCGTACGCAAAATTTCAAGGTACTATTCCTTTTTCATTATAACTTCGATCCTCATCAGTGGACCCGAATTCCACCAGGTAAAGCATCCCCACACCGTTAAGCTTCCATCGTCATGCTTCATGGTTTCTTTAACATGGTACTTTCGGAATCTCTCATTCGTTCGATGCCAATAATACTGCTTACCATCTGATGGAAATCTGTTAAATTTTGTTTCATCTAACCAAATAACTCGCTTCCAATCTCCAACATTCCAGTTTTTATATTCCTTACAGAACTTTAGACGTGCCTTTACATTTTTTTGGACAGAGCTGATTTCTACTGATTAACTGCTGCTGCTAAACAAATCGTTTGCAAAGCCTTTATAGCTGTCCACTAGTTGGCATTCTTTTTTAACAATTTTGCTGCTACCTTTGGTGTTTTGCATTCTTTTCGCCTTATAAAACGTTCCATCGAGCACGCGTCACTATCAGTTAAAATTCTTGGCCGGCCTGGACAATGTTTTTTTGACTGTACATTTCTTCTTTTATTTACCAAAAGTATAGTGTTTTTAGTATTTTCTACTTCACTTGAAATTTTCCTCATTTTAACTTTTTCCTTCACTATAAAACACTTTTTCCTTAAATACATTAATTTAAATATCAATATAATAAAAAAATATAAAAAAAACAAAAGCTGGAAATATTAATCGTCAATCTGAACAAAATGTAAACAAAATAAACATAGAAACGAAGCTTGATCAAGAATAACGGGAGTTGTAAGAAAATTGACAGGAACCTGCAAAATTGAATAAATGATACTTTTTAATTTTTATGCAGTTATCTCTTAAGTATTTTTAACTTACTTTTTCATTGAATAGTAAATTATAATTGTAGATTCAAGAATAAAAATAATTTGATAAGGTTCGTAATGAAAAAACATAAAATTATTGTATTTTATTTAATTTTCTTGAAGCATGTTTACGGCAGTGATTGCTTTCACCATATCATCCTTGGCCCACGTTTGGCTTTGTTTTGTGCACTTGCTAGAGTTTGAAGCCATGTTTCCTACAAAAGAAAATACAAAAAAAACGATAGATTTCAACGAAATGGCCTACTAGGCCATATTTAAAACACATGGGGTAGAACATATTACAGACACTGTATTTTTATAACTAATTTTCAATTTAAACAAACTTCATAAACTTTTGTTGAAAATAAGAAAATATTCAACACTATTCAATCTTAGAAAGACACTATCAAAATTGCAAATATTCACTGTGAAAACACTTAACAAAACTCACTAACAAATTACTACAAAAACGTAAAAAAACAGTTACACTGAATATTTTGTACGTCCGTAGCGCCAGGCCAACCACGATTGATTGAGCCAAAACCGGTTTGAATGTGCTTGTAATGAATGTGCTTTTAACTGTAAGCGCTTGTGTATTGAGGAAATATTATGGTGGGCAATATTACCCACGTGGGCCATATTTGCCGACCTTACTCTATTATTTTCCAGAAATAGACGCGTTTTGTCAGTAGCTTGCCATTTGTGCAACTGTGCCTTACAGTGACTTTTCGTTTGTGCATAAATATTCTGAAGAAAATGGATATAAGAAATAAAGGTTCTCGAAAAGCTCATCGATCCGGACCTCTTCGCAAAGATCGGAGCAAGAAGAAAATACCGCCCAAAAATCGACATACTGCCGAAAAACTTTCCGTCGAAAATATTAGTTGCAGTGCCAAAAAATTTAAGACTGATCATTAGACATCCGCACCAGAAGATTCGATCGAATATCGAATTTTGAATTTTCTGACTGTGTTTTCTGTCTTATCGGAATGTGTAAAATGTAAAAAGTGTGATAGTGATGTTCGATTCTCAATAGAAAGCACTTGAGGACTTAGTTTTAAAATTGTAATTTCGTGTTCATCGTGCAAACCGACTTTCAGTCCTTCGTGTCCGTACGTCAACACAGCTTACGAAATAAATACTCGAGTCTTTTTTGTTATGACATGAAAAAAGCGGCATGGGCAACATTCTACCATTACGGCTCAACAGACAGTAACCTTCAACATAATTTCTGTCCCGAAGACCATAAATCGCGGTGGAAGTGGCAACAAGCGAAAGCTAAAGAGAATTGAAAAATTTCCGTCACGATTATTTAGCATTGCCAAAAATGATGTTAGATGTCATCAAACCAATATTCGAAGACCTCAGCAATGATAAATTGTTGGAGCCCTGTGTTGGCGGATATACCCAAAACAGCAATGAGAGCTTCAACCAACTCCAAAAGCAACAGCGGGGCCAAAATCGATAGCATTGCTGTATTTCTCGCAACATGTACGTTCAACAATAGTTTCACCTCATTGTTGGAAGTCATGAACGTGTTAGGAATATCGGCTGGATCGGGAGCGCACTTGTACGCTGCGCAAGAAGACGAAACTCGCATAGCGAAAGCTGAGCTGTAAGCGCAAGAACAGACGAAAGACGGTCGAATACGGCGCCGACAACAACATTTAGAAGCTATGAACATTCCACCGACCATAGAAGACTTACACTATGGCCCTGGTATCGATGATTCCATGTAAGTTGACAAATTTAATGATTTATTCATTCCCAAATTTTCAAACGTTTTTCAAATCTATACCTAAAATTGCTCGAAAACCAATGAACCGATTGCTTTGAATTTTTTTGTGGTTATTCTATACACCAATATCTAGTACTTGTCATACTCGTAGGGTTTTGTTTTTCGTTACTTAGTGTTTGTTTTATAGGCAAAATAATAACTAATTTTTGGTCAAAAAAGTCACTATTTATGTTCAGACGTCTGCCATTTTGTCCTAAATCAATATTTTCAAAATCGGCTATGACCAATACTCTAGATTTTAGTATCTAATTTAATAATCTTTTTGGTTTTTTTTTTCAGATGATTTTTGAAGAAACGCCAGTGGGTGCCGTTTATGCAAAACTTCTTTGTATATTTTTGATGTTTTTAAGTAAAAAAAATTAAACTTATTTCTGAATCTGTATACTTTTAGATAGTTAAACTCCCAATCTGAAATTTCAAATAGTTTTCCTTAAAAAAATGCACAAAATTACCTTTTTTCCGGCTCCTAGGTGCATATATCCCCTTAAATGGAAATGACGAGTGTCGCCCGCAAATATTTTCTGTGCCAAAGTCGACAATGACGGACTATGTCCGCCGCATATTTAAATGCTTCAAGAGTAGTAGTAGTAAATTTCTTTAAATTCAAAACAACTGTTGTAATATTTATTCTCCTAAATTCTTTCATTGTACAATAGATAACGGTCCTATGCGTTTTATAAAAGAAAACAATTGTAATTTTTCCTTATTCAGTTATTCTGCGAGTTTTGAGTCCTGAAGTTCTTTAGCAATATAAAGAACGTTTTTTTTAGAGGTTTAGTTTATGTACACTCTAGTGGATAATACGCATCCCCAAAGACGACAAACAGTGCGAACAGAAGAAGTTATTGCCGTTGTGGAGCACAATATTGAGGAGAATCCGAATGAGTCGATTCGCCATCGTGCACAGCAATTGGAGCTATGCCCATCCACTTTTTGGAAGATTTTACAGAAAGATCTTGACTTAAAAGCTTATAAGATCCAGCTTGTGCAAGAGTTGAAACCGTCATTATACGCGTCATAGGTTCGGTGAATGGACCGAAAACATGATTCAGCTTGATCCTCATTTTCAACGCAAGATTTTGTTCTCCGAAGAGGGTCATTTTTGGTTAAATGGATATGTAAACAAACAAAATTGCCCAATTTGGAGTGGAGAAAACTAAGGAGCCTTTGTCGACACGCCCTTGAAACAATTAAAACTCACTGTTTGGTGTGCTTTATGGTCTGGTGAAATCATTTGCGGGAAACTTTTGCTGAGAGCATAATTTTGCGTAATGGACCTGTGAACTGGCCTCCACGATCCTGTGATCTCACACATGTAGATTACTTTCTTTGGGGGTATGTGAAGTCACTACTCTGTGCCGATAAACCAGAGACGTTGGACGATTTGGAAGTCAACATTCGCCGTGTTATTGCTGATATACGACCCCAGTTGCTCGATAAAGTTGTCGAAAATGGGACTTCACGATTGCTCTTCATTCGAACTAGCCATGGTGGGCATATGCCCGATATCATAAATATTTAAACACCAACGGTATAAAATTATCTATTAAATAAAGCTAATATCATAGACATTAACATTAGCTTCAAGTGTTTTATTTCATATTTAATTTGTATAACTCTAAAAAAAAACACCCATAATACATACTATTAATCTTAGCCGTTCTTTTATAATCATATGCAAAATAATTCTAAAAATGCAAAAAAAAAAAAAATAGAAAGTGACGATGGCTGCGATTTGAGTGAAGTGAAAGATATATTAGATGATTTCGAGGTTGAAAGTGATAATTCATGGGAAATTGAAAGTGATGGTGATGTAGATAGCGAAGATAGCATTATGTTCCTAGAAATAGAAAACGTGCAAAATACCTAAGTAGCAGTGACAGTGGAGTTGTTAACACTACAAGTAATCTTTTTGAAGATAAGGACAATATTCCCGATATATCACAATTCAGTCAAGTTCCAGGTATAAACCCTAATACCTTACTTAAATTAGGAGCTAACGTGGATGCCCTATCGTTGACAAAAGAGACGAATCCGTATGCACGACAAGTTCGGGAAAATCGGCAGCATAATAAAAAAAAAATTAATCAAAGAGTAGTTTCCTGCAACTCCCGATGAGATAAGAGGGTTTTTTTTGCTCTTTGTGTCATTATTTCACAGGTGAAAAAACCTCAGCTACAATGGAGCTCGTCAAAAAGAGCTATCGATATGCACTCAAATATTTGCCGAAATAATGTCTTTCAGAAGATTTTTAGCTATGTATTTCCCATTTTCTGCATTTTAGTAATCATAGAGAGACCGGGAGTTATGACAGAATAAGGAGACTGAGAGCAGTACTAACTGATTTGAATAACAGATTCCGACACCAAAATGTGATGTAATTGTTGACGAATCCCTCATGAAATACTAGGTGGCGCAAAATTAATCACCCTATCGGAAGATAGTATAATTTTTGCAAATTGCGTCGTCCGTCAATCTTATTTGACATTTGTTAACTAGACAGCTGCTGTATACAAACAGACAAGCAATGGAGCGCTATACTCCGCAAGAGCATGAAATAATTGTGTCGATGTTTTTGACCAATAATCGGTCAGTGGTGTTGGCGCAGAGTGAATTTCGATTTCAATTTCCTAATTGTGTCGCGCCAACTGGACAAACATTCCGGCGCTTAGCTACTTGACTCGAACAGAATGGAACCACAGGAAACCATGCAGGGCGTGACCACCCCCGGACTGGTCGTTCGGCCGAGATACATGTTCCCGTACAAAGTGCAAACAATGCCTCTTGACTGTAAAGCCATACTCAATCTCAACAACGAAGAGGACGATTTTGTGTCGAAAATCATCATGAGCGATGGGGTGCATTTACAGTTAAGTAGTTACGTCAATAAGCAAAATCTTTATTTCTGGGGCACCGAAAATCCGTGTGTGATGCACGAAGAGCCAGTACATCCACTCAAAGCCACTGTGTGGTGCGGGGTTTACGCGGGAGAAGTGATTGGGCCGTATTTTTTTGAGGACGCTATCAGCAATACGATCACTGTTACTGGCGAACGCTACAGGGCCATGATAAATGACTTCTTACTGCCGGAATTTGATGAGCAGGGCTTTGTGAACATGTGGTTTCAACAAGACGGTGCAACCGCACACTCAGCACGATCCATAATAGATATTGTGAAGAAAGCGTTTCCTGGTCGCGTAATCTCCCGTTTTTGCGATTTGGCATGGCCAGAAAGATCGCCCTATTTAACCATCCCATCGAAGACTTCATTCTTTGGGGTTACTTTAAGTCGCGGGTTTATACCAACAACCCTCAGGCAATCGCAGCTAAGGTGACTATTCGACAGGAATGCGAACAGTTATCAACGGAAATCTTGCGGAAAGTCATGGAAAATGCGATAAAACGGGCACAAATGTGTATCAACACTGGGGGCAGCCACTTGGCGGTTATCATCTTTTCCATTTAACAGAAACAATTGTAAAGGTCCACATAAAGATTTCCATCACTCAAAATCATTTTTTGTTATTTAGTAAAAAAAGAAATTCAAAAACAAAATTGGATAATTAATTTTGCTCCATAAAGGACGTTTGAGTCATATAAAATTTTATCCATCTAAAAGGGATAAAATTTTACAAAATTTGCGAGTCAGAATCGGGATACTGTTTAAGTTTTAAAATTCATGGTGGACAGGACAAATGCAACGAAAGGGAAAAATTCGCTTCCGAAAGTATAGTTATGGACTTGACGGAGCCACTTTTGGGAAAAGGATACACTTTATTGATCGGCAACTGGTATTCATCTCCAAGTTTGTATTTACATTTAAAGAAAAGCAGAACAAATGTTGTGACTGTTGAGACTATTAGGAAATTTAAAAACAAAACGTACCAAAGGGACTTGCTGCAATAAAGCTTTTAAAAGTAGGATTCCAAAGTCGATCATCTCGTGTTTGAGATGGCGCGATAAAAAAGATGTCTATATGCTTAGTATTAAACATATGATAAATAAATACGGGGAAAAACAAGGTATAAGAAAGGTGGTGGTGTGCAAAATATTGCTAAGTCTGAATGATAAAAGAAGATATTTTTCTTCACGGTTGATATCGCCCTTAATAATGCTGATGTTTTGCATTCCAAAATCCATGACAGAAATTTATGAGTTTCCGCCTTGATATTGCAGAGCAATTATTCTCAAAAATGGTCTTACCTAATAACAAGGCAATACACAACTACGATTACAGGCTAAGAATTGGAGTCATTTTCCAGAGCACGTTCCACCGGCGTTATTCCGGCAATAGCATGTCGAATGTTGGCCTAGAGCTCGTCCAAGTAGTTAGCTTGTTAGCGTAGACTAAGGACTTGACGTAGCCCCAGAGAAAATAATCGAGTGGTGTCAAATCGCATGTTCGCGGCGGCCAATTGATGAACGCTCGCCGTGAAATTACCTTGTCGTCAAATTTCTCGATATATCGATGTTGTCAAGCCCTGACCACAGAAAGTTGGTTAACATCGCTCTATACCTGAGACCATTGACGTTCACGGTCCTTCCTCATTTCGAAAGAAAGGTCCGATGATGCCGCCATGCCATACATAAACCGCATCAAGCAGTCAATCTGCTCCAATAATGGTAATTTCACCTACTAACATAGCCGCTGAGCCAAAAATGGGCCTCTCACGATAAGATGATTTTTTGGCCAAAATTGGGGTTTTCGGCCAACATTTCCAGCTCCCAATTAGCGAACTCACTGCGTTGTCTGTTGTCTATTGTCGTTTGCCTTCAATTCTTGCGTCAGCACAATCTAGACGGATGTAGGCCCAAATCCAATCGAAAAATAAGCCAGGCTGACCCTCTGGCGATGCCGAATTCAGCTGGTCGAAGCCGAATCGATATTTCTGTATTTTCTTTGATTCTGGCCGCTACGGCGGCTATATTTTCTTCATTTCGCACCAATCGATGCACTGTGAACTGGCAAATCTTACTGAATATTTTGACAGCTTGATGTTATTGGTAACTTTGACTGCTGTTGAAACATAACAATTATGAAAACTATCATTGCTATCTGGCCACCATATAGATGCTGGGAGACTATTCCAAAGTGTGATGGCATGAACGAAGAACTGGTTACGTGAGAAGAGACAAGTGAAACGGTTTGGACTGGACTGAGAAAAAACTATCTTGTCATATACTTGATCAAAAAGTTCCCGATTACACCCACAATGTGGCGCTCCCATTTTTCCGATTTGAGTTCTGTTTTTTTTTGTTAAGTTGGTAAATCTGTTGTTGACATTCCCTCTAAATCTTAGCATCATAGCTTGACATTTGCAAAAGTTACGTAGCCAAGAGTACATCTATTTTTGTGTGTGTTGGCGATTTTTTACAATTTTAGAAATGGATTTAAATTTGCAACAACGAACTTGTATTACATTTTGCTTAAAAAACGGATTTAAAAGTGCGCGAACATTGGAAATGCTTTGAAATGATTTTCTAAAGAAAACGGTCGTTTACCAGTGGCACAAGCGGTTCAAAAGTGGTCGTGAGTCAATCGGAGATGATGAACGCAGACCATCGACATCGAAAACCGACAAAAACATTGATGAAGTAAAAGAGATGTTGGTCAATAACCGCAAATTAACCATCACAGAGATAGCGGAGGACTTGAACATTGCCTATGGATCCGTCCAAGAAAGAGACCGCGTTGACGTCGCAAAAGAGATGATTTGCGAGGCTGAATAAGATCCCACATTCATCAAAAGGATCATTACTGGAGACGAGACGTGAGTTTATGAGTACGACACGCAATCCAGACATCAGGCAAATGAATGGCGTTCACCACATGAGCTGAGACCAAAAACACCACGTCGGTTTCAGTCAAAAAAGAAGGCAATGCGAGGAAAATATAGATTTAGATGAATAAACTTGTATTTTTAATTTTCTGAATACATTCCGGTAACTTTTTGATCCTTCATTCAATTAACCTACTGTGGTAGATATTTTGCTCAATGCGGATAAGATATTGGAAATTTTTCTAGGTCAAACCGCTCAACCAAATGCCCAAACGACTATCTTTGGCTGGACAACAATATGAATCACCGGAAGATGCCAATGGATGGGTTAGCATTGGGAATGACCGCCGTTTGTGTCATCCAAATTACAAAGCAAGCGGTTTTGCTTTTGGTTTCATTTAATATGCACTTGGGAGGTCAATACTAATCGATGCATTGGCATTTTCGAGTGATTCATGTTAACGACTATTGCTTACATATGTAACTTGCGTGGAGCAAAGGATTCGGTCCCATCACTCAATCCTTGATATCGATTCGACTTTGCAGGCCTTTTGGAGAGCTGAGGAGGACCATTGGAAATTACTTCTTGTCATTAAAGAACTTTTTTTTTCGTGTCTTTCGGGAATGCAAAGGAAATTCTCGAAAATATTGTAAGTCAGCCGTAATCATAGCTTTTGGAGGATTACTTGCTGCTAGGACACATGTGTAATTATGAGCCCGAGTGCTTTCTACCTACCACATCACACAGAATTTAAGTCAGACAGCGCGTCAACAAAACTACGTGTTGTATTCGATAGTTCGTTTAAGGACACGTGTGGGAATTCCCTAAATATTTCGTTATTGATTGGTCCACCCACCCAACGAAACCTACAATATTTTCGGTCTGTTTGAATTGTCATCGTTGAGGTTTTGAGATTTGGGTATCAGACTAAGATACTAATTCTCAAAGAATCGTCTGGCGAAAATCGGAATTAGATTCTATAGAACATTATGGTCACTTTGTCAGGCGGAGACACTCTCGTTGACTCCCAGATTGGTTTCTCTTGGCTCTCATCGTTGGGATATTCTCGTAGGAAATCGATCTTTTGATACGTTAATTACCATTTTTAGAAACGGCTGGTTCCACATCAGGTCTGAACAGAACCCATGCGGACTGTGCTTCTCGGTTAATAGCACCATCGGTCCAGACCTAGCACCAATTTGGTGGATAGGTTCCAAATAATTGATTACAACCACAAAACTACTGGCCTATTGAAAACCATTTACAACACAGGTTGTAAACAAGAGGAAAAAAAAAGCATTCCAACAGTCGTGTTTTGTCGAAAATGTGGATCAACCATTCCATACAAAATCGTGTATTTTCATGGATGTGGCTAGTGGGAATCGTTCCCTCACCATTCGTTTTATTTCAAGGAATCATAAACTATCGAACGAAATTGGTTTTCAAGTTCGATCTGGGGAAGGTTAAGTTACAACGCCAAAAGCAATCTGATCAAATGACTCACTCATATTTGCTTTGGGCGGATATTTCATACTATCAGGAGCATGATCATTTTGGTAAGAGTTTAAATATCCCTAATATATTCCGCATTGGCGGAAATATCCGGCAAGCTAACTTATCATTTAACGTCAAACACCAAATGATTATACCAAAGGGACACACCATTACTGTGACTCATCGCTATTGACTTTCAGCAACGCATTCTACGAGTACGTCCTGGCCTATAAGCATTATTCGTTTTGTTTCGTTAGAAGTTTTGGATCATTGGCTGCAGGAGCCTGCTCCGAATCCTCCTCATCCATCTTGTGGTTGTGACTACGCTGCTCCCAGGTGTTGCTTGCCACACTTTGTCGTCCATCGCACGTGTCTTGTACTTAGACAATGGTACAAATTTTCGTGGGTCTGCCAAACAGTTGTGGGGAATGCATATTATGTCCAATTATCATAATTCATTAGTGGCGGAGACCTTGCACGTGATGCCATCATCGCCTGATGTCTTCAGCATCAGATTTCGGGGGCTTTTAGAAAGCGGCGGTAAAGTCAGTAAAGCAACATCTCAAACGATAAATATCAAAACTCTGCTAATGACTAAGATCATTTGATCCCAGCTCATTTTACTGCAATTTTCAAGTGCTGGTCCTTCACTTTCCACGCCGTTGCATAATTTTGAGGCTTTCAGAGAGAAAAGTGCAACTGGACAGACGGAAATCAGAATGCAGAAATCATTTTTCTATTTTTATTATTCCATTTTTCTCTTGTTATTTGTAATAGATTTTTCAGTTTCTGCCTATCACCTCCTTTATTCCTTTATCTCTTTGTTCAGATTTAGCCCATTTAGTTTTAAATCATGATCCACAACAACTCTTATGGTAGTGCCGATTGCATGAACGAAAGCTCACAATTCTTATTGAATATAATGTGTAGGCACCATGATGGTTTACACATCTGTCACATAAATGCTCAGAGTATCGTAAATAAGTTTGAAGAATTTAAGCAAATCTTCGAACATAACCTGATTGATATAATTTGAATTTCTAAATCGGGGTTAAACAAAGATCTGTCAAATGACCTATTTTCGCTTAGAGGCTTTAGATTGTATTCGGCTGACCGAATATACGTCAGCAATATACGTCAAAGCAAATACTAAACCCAATTTTGTCATTAAATCAAACGAACTTTCTCGGTTTGAATATATATTTATCGATATAGTGTGTGTAGTGATATTAATATTAATTTGTCAAGTACTTCTAGTACTCGACTTAAAGATTCCATTGAAGGCCTCAACTTATCCATTTTAAATCATACCATCCCAACACACTTTATGTCCAACCAATCACCATCAGTGATAGACATTGCTCTCCTGAGTGATACCAGCCACTTAAAAATCTATAGTCAGCTGCCAGTTCCTGCCTTTTCATACCATGACCTTATATCCATTTCCCTAGACTTCTAATTAACAAACAAAATCTGCTCTGAGATCGCGATTTCCGAGAAATTAATTTGACCTATATTGCTAACAAACTGTATCAATTAGACTTTCACTCGATTTACTACACCTCTGACGTGAGCAAACAGGTTTGAATTCCTAACAAAAACATACATACATTGTCTCTATGACAAATTTGTACCCTACTGGTGTCGTAAAAAACGTTAAATGACCTTGAACGACTAATAACATTCGAAAGTTCGAAAGCTTGGCATTAAGAAAACATCTCCAAGCATTAGCGTTGATCCAAATGTTGAAGAGATAAACAAGAAATCTTGTTGATATAATATCGACGAGAGTTCAATGTTCTTCTCAATTATGAACACTTAATAATTCTGCAGAAACCTTTTCTCTGTCGGCTATTAATATTCTAGAATCTAGATGCTTGTGACGCTATATTTGCAGTGAAATCAAAATGTGTGGGATTAGATGATACTAACCCTGATTTTATGAAAGCCATTCTCCCCTTGTGAGCCGTTACATAACACATATTTTTAATACAATAATAACAACTTCAGTATACTCCGATCCTTGGAAACAAGCAAGAATAATACCAATCAATAAAAAAGGCAGCCCTACAGACTTCAGACCAATAGCTATACTACCCTTCCTTTCAAAAGCCTTGAATCCTATCAAGACAAATCAGAAACTACATCGGACAAAACAAACTGTTATCCCCCTTCCAATTAGGCTTACGTGGAGGCCACATGTGTATTACAGCACTACTTAAAGTGACAGACGACCTCCACTTTGCAACTGATTTTAACCGCATAACTCTTCTGACCCTATACTTGATTTTTCTAAAGCCTTTGATTCAATTCAGTGTAATAAACTCTCTAACCTCTTTCATCTGTCTGTCACAACAGTTAAATTTATCTTGTCGTACCTGAGCGGTCGTCTTAAAGCTGTGTCGTTAAATAGTAAACTCTCTTCTTTATGTTATGTTCGCAAAGGTGTCCCTAAAGGCTCATTATTGAGACCCCTATTATTCTCAATGTTTATATTGTAAATCATTTATTATTGTGTTTATCTCATTGTAAATTCCATATATACGAGTATGCCGACGACCTTCAATTAATTCTACTTGAGTTTTCTAATAGGGTTGATAGAAGATGCAGTATCAAAGCTATATGAAGACCTATCTCTCATAGCATCAGGGTCAGCTCTGAACCAATTATTTATAAACCCGTCCAAATCGAAGATTCTACCAGTATTTAGGCACCACATTCCTTTTTGTAATATACCTCCGATTGTTTTAAACAATATCAGCTCGCACGTTGATATTGTGAATAAAATAAGGAATCTAGGAATTTTATTGAACAAGTGGTTGCACCTGGAATGATCATATCACGTACCTTACTTCTACCGAAGCCTCCGTACTTTACCGACTGGTAAGGATTACATACCTTCACACGTAAAACTGTAACTAGCCTATGCACTTATCGTTCCCATAATAACCTACTATTCCGAGCTCTTTATTATCCCCGATTCTAGATCATACAGACAGCTAAATATTGCGTTAAATTCTGTAGCGCTGTTGAAATTGACCATATCGCTGCATACACTCAAAAGATCGTCGGATACAGTCTCCAAAACCCTTATCGAATATCGAACGCCTTCCTAACTCCCGCGTATTATTAACCGAAAGCCAGAGTATATACCACCTTGATCATTCCCGGAATTTATTCAGAAAATTAAAAATACAAATTTATTCATCTAAATCTATATTTTTCCCTTCAGAGTAATCCCCATCGACTGCAACACACTCATGCCAGCGCTTGATCCAATCCTCGAAACATTTTTTATAATCGCTTTTCGGTTTGTCCATCAGTGCTTCCTGCGAGTTTTCCATTACTTCCTCTCGGCTGCTGAAACGCGTTCCCCGTAGTGGTTTTTTTAACTCGATTGAATGGAAAGAAGTCACAGGGAGCCAAATCACAAATCAGGTGAATTCGGTGCCTGTTGGATGGTATTTGTTGCATTTTTCAAAAAAAAATTACGAATAATGATTGCTCTGTGCGACGGTGCATTATCATGGTGCAAAATCCACGAATTTTCTGTCCACAATTCTGGTCTCTTTCGGTGAATTTCTTCACGGAAACGTCTCATAACGCCCAAATAATATTCTTTGTTTACTGTCTGGCCTTCTGGCAAAAATTCATGATGTAATCAATGAAACCGTTGTAATCAATGAAAACCGTGAGCATTGACTTCTTTTTTGACTGAAAACCACGTGGTTTTTTTTGGTCTCGGCTCATTTGGTGAACGCGATTCACTTGCCTGATGTCTGGATTGCGTATCGTACTCATACTCGTAAACCCACGTTTCGTCTCCAGTAATGATCCTTGTGATAAATAATGTGGGATCGGATTCAGCCTCGCAAATCATCTCTTTTGCGACGTCAACACGGTCTCTTTCTTGGACGGCATAGGCAATGTTCAAGTCCTCCGCTATCTCTGTTATGGTTAATTTGCGGTTATTGACCAACATCTCTTTAACTTCATCAATGTTTTCGTCAGTTTTCGATGTCGATGGTCTGCCACTGCGTTCATCATCTTCGATTGACTCACGACCACTTTTGAACCGCTCGTGCCACTGGTAAACGACCGTTTTCTTTAGAGAATCGTTGCCGAAACACTTTCACAGCATTTCCAACGTTCGCGCACCTTTAAATCCGTTTTTTAAGCAAAATGTAATACAAGTTCGTTGTTGCAAATTTAAATCCATTTCTAAAATTGTAAAAAATCGCCAACACACACAGAAATAGATGTACTCTTGGCTACGTAACTTTTGCAAATGTCAAGCTATGACGCTAAGATTTAGAGGGAATGTCAACAACAGATTTACCAACTTAACAAAAAAAAAACAGAACTCAAATCAGAAAAATGGGAGCGCCACACTGTGGGTGTGGTCGGGAACTTTTTAATCAAGGTGGTATGTTCTCAATCGTTTATATCGAATAAAACAAATGGCATTACTGCGTTAATATTTGACAAAATGAAGGCATCTATAGAGATACTGCCAGGATCAAAACGAGAAGAGATAATCATCCATCGAAGATAGACCTCTAAATGTCCCAACGCAATACTGTACTTGAAGTGAAGTACAAAAGTAAAAGTGATGTTCGCTTAAGGACAGAGTAGGGTCAGAAAAACCACGCACTAAGACTGACATCAGCAATCTCTAGTCATTCTTAACCAACAGGCTCACTCCAGCTTCACTTCACTTCACTAACTTGGCCGAGGTCACTTTTCACTTAAGTGCGTCATCAAGGCGACATCTTTCTTTACTGCGTTTTTTCTTGTTCTCCAAATTTTGGTGATGTTACAATATAAGTTGACGGTTTTTCTGAGTGGATACTAGATACTTTAACCAAACGATGTACCCTGGGTTACGAATCTCTTTAAATCAAATCACTTCCGCGGCGCTGATGGTCTGACTAAAGGAAACACTTATAGTTATAGTTTGACGTCCGACATCTGTCGTAAGGTGAATATGTAGACAATGGTGGACTAACCAAATCAAAAACAAACCTTTTGGGTGTTCTTTAACTGGAGTCGTCATCCAATTATCACCACCAACTGTGACTTTACTAACACATTTCCATTCTTATCTCTCCAGTCTTCTGCTCAGGGTTTGTGTCTTTGACATTCTCTTTTCACTTTCTGGTAGAACTTCTGCACATCATTTCTGCAGTAGCACTTCCTAATGACTTCGCAATAGTCCTTCATTACTTTTTTGCCCGTAAACTTCGTGAGCAGGTCTCATTCTTTTTTGCAGCGCCGCCGCAGTAAACGCCTCTTCATGCATTCAGTGTGGTTTCCGGCACTCTTCATCAAACCAGGGATTTGCGGGGTGAAAACTAACACTCTAGCAGTCTCTGCAATTGTTATCATTTGACGTCAAATTTTCTCATTGTACATCTTGGCATCCTGGATATCCATATTCGTCCTTTGGTTACAACAAGGAATTAGACAGAATCGATATTGGCTCCTTAAAATTGTACGTTCTACTTATATATTGGAGCTGTGTCTTTCATTGCGAGTTGACGGTTTTTTTGCATGTTCAGGTGCGGAAACGCATATTAGTCTGAGCCTGTTTCCCAACTGTGCGGCTTTTCTTTCACAACTTGGCATTTTTACCACCAAGTATAATCTCATATGTCTAAACGAGGAGCTTTTCTTTCTTGCTGTGGAGCCATGAACGCATATCAGACTTACATTAGCGAATCTAGCCCAGAGGCATTCGCTCAAATGACAAATCCACATCCAAATAACATCTGTTTCTTCTCTCTGGTGTTCGTCCTTTTTTTGGCCGGCCTATAAATGTTATTTCTTGGAAGGCACTGATCGATTTTCGTTTGACGACACATAATCTTTTGCTCGGACAAAGTTATCTTTGAGACATAGATCCTTGAGAGGATCTGGCGGTATGAATGCTCCCCTCCTGCCATTTTTGGTCAAACTACTGCAGTATAGACTGAATGAAATGAGGCTGAGCATGGTCTTTAGTGCCACAGTGTGTTGTACCGATTAATCTCAAAATTGCGATGCATACTATTCTATGGATCTTGGTGAGATTTGACAGCTAGTAGTGCTTCTCTAAAGCTTTCCACTATAATATAAAATTGTATGAATGTATGTACTTGTACAAATACTGATGTTGTTTTTTTAGTTTGGAATATATGCTCAAGCCTAGGTTTTTTTAGCCAAGCCACCCCGGTCTCTGACAAACCGAAGACAAGGACTGATCTCTTTTTTCAGTAAAAGGGTCAACCTCTTCGAAACAAGTAGTTTCTCACCAATAGTAGTTCATTGTTGAATACTTTCACTCAAAGCAGGAAAACATTGTCCGTTACTAGGACGGCGGCATCATTGACGTCATTATCCTCAATATACTCGTATATATGTATTATCAAGATTTTTTCCAACTCAATTAACCAAATGAAATCCTAAGAGAATCCTTTCTGTGAAATTCCTCTGCACTCCTTTTTTCTTCAGCTGGCGTTTAAAGAGGTCGTATTGATTCTACGCGATTTTATCTTTTTCATTAAATTAGAGAAACCGATGTTCAATTGAGCTCTGTCCAACCTGCATAGACTCTCGTATGTACTTTCGTTATTAAACGCTCTTTCGATGTCGAGAAAAGTCTTCCTTCGGGTGGAGGAATGTTGCCATCAATGAAACTACCGTATTTACGGATCTGCCTCTTGTGTATGCATGATGTGACTGAGGCAGATAATCGTTGCCAATCACATCTTGTACGAGTACGTATGTTATACATCCGTTCCAGAATCTTGGATACAAAATGCGGTAGACTTACGAATATTATACGAATTAAAATAATTCTGTAGTTTGTGCTTAAAGGTGCTTAAGCCCTTGCCTGCTTTATGGATAAGAAATTGACACTACAAAAATTTGGAAACATATTTACGTAGTGTAGTTTAACGGGACAAGGATCTGAGGCGCGTTTTCATGTATTTCTTATGGAAGACAAATGGCCCATTGTTTCAGAAACGGGTGGACTAATTTCACCCAAACTTTGCATACGCATATTTTACCCCATTCTACAAATTTAAAGTGCGGGATTTTAAGGAAATACAAAATGTACGTTGTACAGAAAGTTTTAAGTATCCACATAGAAGAATTTTAAAATTACCTCCACAGATAGTAGTTTTGAAGATAAAGGGACAAATTTGCAAAAAATACATATTTTCCAGGATTCGGAAAAAACTATTGAAAAAGGGAATTTTTTATTAAAAAAATTAAAAACATATTTTTAATCTTTATTTTCTTTTTCACAATAAACGAATAAAAATAATTAATTCAATAAGCAGAAATAGACATATCTTGAAAGGAAACTAAGGAGATTGAAGGCAATTGGATCGGTGGTCTGCCGGTTAGCACGAAGCAGCGCGTGCAACATAGGCAACAATTAAAACTTTATATTATCTTCAAAGATACCGGATTAACACTTCTGAATTGGGCCATTATTCTGCCAATAAAGCCATTGCACTCGTAACAGTTCTTACGGAAATAATGTTTATTGAAAAAATACATAAAGCTATTCAGGGCTACATACTCGTATTTTGAAGGCGGTATCCAGAGTGAGAGGTTTCTTCTTCATGTAAAGTCTTTTCAAATTCAAGATGATACATGACTTATGTAAAACTGTACGACTGGATAGTGAGATGATGAGATCATATTTATTAGCAAATCCTAACCATTTGGACATTGTTGGTATCATAACTCGGCATTTCTGTTGGAAGGTTCTATGCTTCACGGGTGCTCTGCATTTATTCATTCATTCATTCATTCATTCATTCATTCATTCGCTGTTGTTGTTGTTGTTGTTGTATAAAATTTATATATACACAAGTCTACATAAATGACTTAGCTTAAAGCCGCCTGCCAAAGAATATTGGCGTTTTAAGTGCAAAATGTATATTTAAATTTATGTAGTATAATGACTGTATTCTGAAGTTCGACCGCAGCGTGCTACTAGGGCGTTCCACCTTGATCCATTTAATAGGTCCTTCACCTCGTCGATGGGTAATGGCAATGCCTCCTAATACATAGGAATATCGGGCAGTTTCTAAGAAAATGGATGGTGCCCTCACTTTCCGATAGATTGCAGATCGAACATTTAACCGGAAGATCATCCCGATGTGGTACAAAGTTAAGCAGAAATACCTCTCCCCTCACACGAAAAATTAGAGAAATGGATCTTACAGTTATGACATCAGTGAAGTACTCCAGAAGGTCCAAATCAAGTCGCAGCGATGAATTTTTACCCCAAACGTTTGCCTAGATATGAGAGAAACTCGTTAAGCGTTTCTTTCCAACTCGTGGGGGCACACCAGTTCAGTTGAAGTTCATAACCAAATCTCCTTGCAAAATTTAACCAACTTTTATACCAGTCTTTTTAGTCAATCTGTCAATCAATCCGTTTTCTAGTAAATCGATGATATAGTCAATGTTTAGCGTAAGAGTTTGTAAGTACAGAGGAGCCAGCCCTGTTTTGATCATGAGCATGTAGATCAGTGCAGTTGTAGGCGGTCCAAATATTCTGCTCAGAAAAAGTCTAGTAGACATGGCCTCACTCTTGTGTTCCGTAAAAGAGTAGGGATTTTGACACTGCTTCGAAAACTCGGTATCTGTTGCTGTGGGCTACATTGCGGTTTTGAAAGCAGTTCCTCCAGATCGTCCCAATTGCACCCTTAGCCACTTATAGCTTTTACATTAGGTATGCGTTCATATTCAGACTCCTCGATAGGACTTATCCGAGGTACTTGAATCTGCTTACTACTTCTACAGGTTTACAGTTAAAAGTCCACCATTCTGTCCTCGCAAATCTTCCTCCACCATGACTCAGGTGAACGAGCAAAGAGAACAACATCATTCAAAGCCTTGATGAGAGTGCCGGAGAATGAAATTCCTTTAGGAAAGGGCCTGACATTACATCCTTGTCGGACTTCTACCTCCTCCGATAGTTTATCACCACTCCACACTGCTGCTTTGTGATTGGTATAAAGATTCCCTAGAGTTTTTCCAAATCTATACGACACTCCAAGCTGATAAAGATTATAGAAAAAGTCGGGTCTATCAAAAGCAGCTTTGGAATCAATAAGACAGACGTACAGTTTTTCCTTCCGCTTGATGACAAACTCTGCTATGTTTTGTAATACAAAAATGTGGTCCGTACCGGCTCGAGATCCAGCATGGAATCCTTTTAAGAGCTTTCTTTCCTCTATCCATCGCCTTAGTCGGGATTGCAGGATACTTGTGAAAAGCTTTCCTAAAGCATTTAACAGCGAGATACGACGATAGTTTCAGAGGTTTGATATGTCACCTTCCTTAAAAAAAAGGAAATAGGTATAGTATAATAGTTTTTTTTTAAATTTCCCGGTACCTTTCTCGATTCAAATCTTTTGTTAAATATTGGCGCTAGGGAAGCCATTTCATTTGTACTTAAAGAATTCAGCATGAGCTTTGCAATCGTTAGCTAGAAATTTGGCTATCAAGAGCCGGCTTTGCATATGAAAAATAACTTCCATTCGGTTTCCGAGTGAAAGTTGGTCATCCTTTTTAGTTTTGTTTTCAACGAGATGAATAACTTAAGAAAAATCGACCTTACAGCCGTTCTGAGGTGCTTCTATCTGTGTAATTGTACATGAACGATTTCTAGCATTTTTTCAAGGCAACCGAAATGAGGAATGGCCCCATTTGTTCTATGGGAAACAATTCTAAGCACATTATTGATTGGAAGGCAGAAGTTAATTGCTGATTTCGTTTCTTTTTTTAATACTTTTGTAAACGTATTTAAGTACTTTAGAATTCATTGCAAACCATATGGAAATAAATTGTTAACAATTAGATTTAATTGTGTGCTACTCAAGATACTTAATTAGTTGCTGTTATTCTCTAAGCTAATCGTTGAAATATCGTACGTGCATTTAGGCTTAATAACAGCGATTGTTACTGAGAAATGAAGGATAAGTCGCGCTATTGTACATCACGTAATGATAGATATAGGTTTTTTGCGCTTTTGTTCATGTTTGCTCGGATACATTATATGAATGACTATAAAACATTGCGCCTCAAAAGCTGGTTTTGGTTTTCCATACGCACGTGCCTTAAAAATTGTGATCTACCTTTTCTGGAGTTCCTGCGAGATGCTTTCGCCAGCCGCAAAGACTCTTAAATTGTAATCTTGCTTTGCAAAGCATCCATTTGTACATCATGTACAAGGTGCTTACTGTAGACACAGGCCAACACATTTCTTCTGATGTGTTGATGGTAACAGGTGTAATGTAACCCAAGTTTCTAACCATTCTGACGATAGGATGGTCTGCTCACATAATGCCCGCTGACCAAAGCGATTAAATGACGATTTTGCAGGTGCGAGAAATTCCGTCGGATCGAGCAGCTATGAAACTTCACTAAGAATACATCTCTTAGTAGGAAGTGTAGCAGGTTGAACAAGTTTCACGCAGAGGAAGAGTTCGTCAGTCGATGAATTTCATCGCAGTCCGAGTACTAAAGAAATCACAGAGTTGATGAATTGATCAGAAGGCGAAGCTCTTTTACGTCTTACCAATATAATTGTCCACATAAAGTAAAGGCAATATCGAGTCGCGCGATGCGACCACAACATCCTTACCACAGTTGTTGTCGTAGAGACATTTATTCAGAGTGCGTACTGGTTTCAATGGGCTGCAGGCCATTGCATATATGACTGTGGTCAATTAATAAATGTCAATGTCCTTTTCGAGAGGCTCTTGGCACAGGGTGCGCTAAAATGATCTACGTTCTGAAGCTGCGAGCATCTGGCGGAACATTTTCTCAACGTTTCCCATGAGAGCAATGAAAAAGCCACGAAAACGAAAAATAGTGTTCAACCAGTCCTGGATCGCAGTGCCAACCAACAGTACTTGTATAGACAGAACACAACTTGGGACTTTGCTATGACTTCGTGGTGTAGAATGTAATAAACCTCAGTATGATCATCAGGTTGACCAACATATTCCCTATGTCTAGGAGCCGCATAGAGGAATATACTTGCCCACATTCGTCATGTGAAATAGCTCCTCAAATTCAAGCAATATCTGCAGCGGGTTACACATTTTGTCACAAGGATGGCTGCAACAGGTTTTGATTTTTTCTAAATTGATGTCGAAAGTACCTGGAGATGACTCGGTTGGCAGCACGCACCAACTCATCCGCAAGATATGGTTAGAGGAAAGCATGCTCGAAGAATGGAATCACTTCATCATTTGTGCGATCCACAAGAAAGGGCACCCTTTTGACCGCACCAACTCTAGAAAAGTACGTCTTCTAAACATCTCCGCTAATGTCTTTTATGCAAATCAAATACAATACTAATACTGCAGTTGATCTTGGAAAACACATGGGAATTTCAGATCGACACTCACCATCTATTTGTCGACTTCTAAACCGCATACGACATCGTGCATAGGGACCGGCTACATCTCTGCCAAACTGGACAGGTTGTGCTGGACGATTATGGAGAGTTCTCGCTACTCCATCAAGGTGGATATTAAATCAACCGAGACTTTCATTTCAACAAAGGCTTTAGATAAGGCGACCCGCTGTCATGTGTCTTCTTTAACATTGCCCAACTTGCATGTGCGAATAACATTGTGTGGATCTGACGGTAAATGAGGGCAAAACGACGATTTAGTCAGAACAACACCATTGGCAGTCAACTTCGAGGTAGTTATGGACTTCGTCTATCTTTTAAATGGAAGACACAACAGCTTCGGCCAAAAAGTTTTCGATTATTATACCGCGGGGCGGCGCAACAGAGGAAGGAGAGGTCGATTGCATATAAGGTGGCACACATAAGTGAAAGGGGACTTCAACTAACTTAGAGTGCGGCACTGGAGACAGATGGAAAGAGTTCCTGCTAACTGGATTATTACTACTGGCGATTTCAATATACTGAATTTTGGGTGACTTCGACATTCTGGAGAGACAACACCCGAAGGACGGTATGTTCGCTGCGAAAAACACCTTAACCTAGCTTGTTAATGAGTAAACGTGAGCATTTGGCGTTGATAGTCATACCGCAACACCCAGGACTTGTTTTTAACCTCTCACCCAGATAAGTACGAGTACACCGTTGATGTGCTTGCAGGACCATTGTGTCATATCAGCTTCTCGTACACGGACCACTCAGTTAGAGAAAAGATTCCTAAAAGAACCGTATGGTGAGTAAGCCAACCGAAGCGGACTTAACATAACGATGTTAACGTCGTGGATGCCGCTGCTGATATGATCACAAACACTATACTCTTTGGAGTGATATCTGTTATCCCTCATCGGATGAGGAGTATCAAACCAAAAGAAAAGCGTGGTACGACTCGAACTGTAAAGAGGCTGTCAGGGTTAGAGAAATGTTCTTTCGATCCTATAAGACCGAACCCAGAGAGGAAAGTCGAAAAAAAGTTCAAACAAACCAGGAACGACTGCAACGCCTTTCTTAAGCGTGTGAAATTCCAATACGACCAAAAACTGATGCAAAAAATACTACCCTGTCCCAATGATAGTAAAAATGTTTGGTCGTTTGTCAGATACATTAGAAATTCCAACGCTCATTTACAATGACATTCCAAATGTCAGCTCTTTGGACAAGACCAATCTGCTTGCTGCACACTTAACGGGCAGCTCAACACTTCCAGATTGTGCTTTGTCTCTTCCTACACTGAAGTGCGTCAAATCTTCAATAGGAGAGATCCACTTTCGTACCAAGGGTACTTAAAGATCTCAACACATATAAATCCGCCGGTCTAGATGGTATACCTCCCCTTCTTCTGAAGAGGTGTTCTTCCACGCTGGCAAAAGCACTGCGTAAGCTTTCTCATAAAACCTACCCTTTAGGATTCTTTCCGAGCAGATGGAAAACAGCATTTGTTCAGCCCGTCCCTAAAAAAATGTCAATCTTCTTCTCTCTCCTGCTACACACCCGCTGCACTTAGTCCCTCCTTTGCAATGTCATGCAAACGCTGATAAACCGTCCTCTCATGAGATATAGTATTTCGAAACATGGAAACTTCTCAAAGACCGGCAGTAGCAACAGATCCACTGGTGATTTGATGGCAACTCTCACCGACCAATGTAACTAAAGCGGACATCAATCTGACGATAGAAAGATAGCTGCTCTTAATATTTCTAAAGCATTTGACAAAGTTTGGCATCGGGCTCTGAAAACGCGTGCATTTGGGACCGATGAGTCTATTCTTTAGCGTTCAATACAAGTCGTCTTGGATGGTTTCAAGTCTGATATCCACAACATCCATCCATCAACGACACTATTTTTAGTTTTCATCAATGATCTCATGTCTGCTACTTCTAATCCAAAATATTCATTTGCTGACGACAGCACTCTCTCCTTTTCATATTCGTCTCCGAGCTCACGCCCCTTCGGCTGTAGAACGCAAACGGCAGCGTATGTTATGCTCATTAAATTTCGATACAAACAGCATTACTAAATGGTCAACCACAAACAGAGTGGGATTCAAACACAGTGCTATCTGCTCTCGTTGAAGCGAAATGTAAATACCCAGCCAGTACCCATGAATGGCACTTGCATCGTCGAAACCGAAAAGCATTCCAGTCTCGGTATTCCAATGCTGCGAAATGTCTAGGTTTCCTCAAGCGATGTTAAAAATATTTCGCCCCCTCTGATCTGGGCTCAATATATAAGGCATCCAAGCGCTCAAATTGTAGTGCAATGCACACATCTGGTTATACGTGCTCCTATAACATCTCTGCACCTGCTAATAAAACCGTATTATAAAATTCATTGGTAATGCTAATATTTATCACTAAGTCAATTGACACACTTGAACACAGGCGTAATGTCTCCTGTCTCACCTTGTTCAGCCAGCCAGTAACATACTGCCCCTTCAAACCTGCAGCCGTAATACTTGCGTCGATATGAATGCTCATCAGTATACTCCCAAGGCTACTTTCGGCCGTACTCTGAAATATCATAATTCGTTCCGAAACCCGTACAACTCGCTTATGGAATGTCCTGCCGGGCTCATTATAACATGCAAACATTTGAGACCAACGTGCATCGGTATCGCTCTTTCTTTCCTGCCTAACTTTCCTTCGCCTGCGGTGTGTGCTAAGGCTTTAACGATATGCAATCTCTTGGGCGTGCGCCGATTATATAAAAAAAAAACAAAAACCAAAACCAGGTCAACCCGACCTGTAGAGCCACCTAAGAAAGAAAGTAAGTAAGTTCATGTCGATAATACTAATGGTTGAGCACTACCATTACGACAAAAATTCATGATATGATGTCTACGATCGCACTGTCAACATCTTCTTGACGAACACTTCCTAAACAAACAAAATACGATTATGGGATATGATTCCAACTCATAGCCTATTCTTGTCGGGTATTACTAGTTAGCTTCGACGCAACAATCGACAACGGTTATGCATTCCCTTGGCCGATGAGAAACTTCATGACGTTTCGACTCCTAGAGTCTGTCAACTAATGTCAGCGGTCGTCTTCATACGAATGTGTCTGAATATAAGTATTTCGGCCAACTATTTATGGTTGTGGCATCTTTTTTTTAATGCTGTCCACACTTTCTCGTATTCACCTGAGTACAGCCCACCAAAGCATCTTCAAAAAATTCTCAAATCCGACTTGTTTTTTTGTTTCCAACAAGCTTCACCGCATCATATGTTCCCATTACTTTCAAAAATAAAATATTCTCTTCAAGTAAAAATCACCCCTCGGCAACACTTTGTCAGCCGAAGCAGCAAAATTCGATACAAGTTCTCCCAGTCAGCACAGTTTGAGTGTTTCTCGGTTTTTTGAGTAGAAATTCTCACTCTTCCATGTGTCCCAATACCATCCATAGAAGAGGTTGAGTGGAAATTCTCATTTGCTTACATTTCAACTTCTTCCAATCGGTGGAGTTGAGTAGGTTGAAAATGACCTTGACAGAGCCATTTCCATTTGAATAAATAAAATTCCCCAAACCAAATACGGAATATGATTTCCACGACAACGTGATTACTCATCACGCAATCCTTCAAAAATTATTACAAAACACTTGCAAGACGGACTCAGTTTATGGCTCCTGATTAGGATTTAGATGTGAAAATCCAATTGCCCAATAAATGCCATCCCTAAAATTAAAGACGTCTAAAAGTAACGATGTCCGACTTTCCCGAAGGATTAGCCGCTTGGCCTACATCAGATGGCTTAGAATTAGTATTCCTATTCCCCATCTAGGAGCATACGAATGAAGTGCTTCATAAGATGAGCATTTTATGTGCAATTAAATTTGGATATGCTCGTATGCGTGCAGTTAAGCTGCTATCAGAGATCTTGGGTACACAAAACAAGATGTGGGTTGTTTTCAATAGGAGGGTAAAGAGTGGGTGTTAATATAAAACTGGTCTTTAACGTCTTTCTTTGAGATTCAGCATTGCATGCTGTTTGTGGATGTGTGATATTTGAAAAGTTACGCAATTGAGACATTCACATGTTCTCGAGGCATTCAAAATGGTAATGTGTCTCTGTGAAGCACGGGCACCGTAAAATTACATGGCATCCCCCATGGCAGGAGGTTTGAAGTTCTGTCCTCTAATGCCCTGTTCCAATTAAATCCACGTCATTTATCGCACTAATCATAAAAAATCATGACACTTGACAATTTGTTGAGATGTGTCAATGCTCATATAAGGACGAAGATTTGTTTTCTTTTTCTTGTTTTCTCTTGTTTTATCACCGTTGTTATCGCTGTCCCGGAGTTGCTAAGTTTCTTATTTCTTTTAATTCGAAGAGATTTATTACCATACCATATCTCCGGCATTATCGATAAAAAAGTGCGTAAAAAATCAACACGAAGTTTGATTTGATTTTTTTTTTTTTTGGTTTCATTGTATGTGACATAAGACTGTCTTTTTCTATGTCTGGCAGTGATGGTTTAAGTGTGACAGCGCACACACCATAAAGGCAAATTTATGTTGTTAAGCGTAAATTTATGCCATATTTAACGGTGCTTTGTATCTCAATAAATTCACACAACAATCGTTGAGATATTTTCAAAAAAGACAAATGTTTCTCTTTGTGAGACACTCTGACAAAGGATTGGATGAGTCCCTGTGGTATGGCAAGGAAGAGCGTGCGTAACATTGATAAGGGTATCCTAGAGATATGTACATACATATGTAGGTATGAGGACCTTACCAGGATTGTCGCCATGAGACTTTTAAAGTTAAAGATAATGATTAAGAACCCCAGGATTGGAATGGAAGACCTGTATCATCCAAGGTCTGTAAGATAAACTTGATTCATGCCTACACAATTTTATAACTTTCCTACTTTGTTTCAACAAACGGCGATAGCAATTCGATTTCAGTTACAGTTATTTACAGTAGTTTCAAAGATAAGCAGAATCAATCTGTCTAAAATCGCTGAAAATATTTGACTGACACTAGAGCCTGCCAGTTATTTTTTTATAATTAATACACTTATGCTATATAATTAAAGGAGTTTATGTACATTGAAAACGTTTGCACACAACGCTAGCGAAGGTACCAATGTACGGTGGTTTTGAATGTTTGCAGATTATAATGACTAGGAAAGGGGGATCTGTACAGCCGTCGACCGGAAAACTTCTGACTGTCCTACAACATGGATTAGACCAGCAGTGCAACAATGGTAATATAGTGTTTGCTCTACGTGTCGGTGGAGGTTCCCGGCAACAGTATGAGTAAATCCTTACTCATGCAAGCCAAATTGGGAAGCTCTAGACTGCCATACGCCGTCTTAGGATTCACAACGCTATAGGGAAGAGAAAACAAAAAAATGTAACGAACCAGCTAATAGCCTCCGATAATGTCGGATTCACTGCTGACGCCTGCAAACGACTAAAGGACAACAATCTTCGGATCTGCACGTGAAATGTGCACTTAATAACTACTAGCGCAGATTCTTGGCTACCGAAAAGTAGACATAACCGTCATCGACGAAGTGCGATGGGATGGGCTGGACAAAAGGGACTATAGAGAATATTATAGAGAACCGGAGCGACACAGTCGCGGCGTTTATTCGGATACAGATTCGCGGTAAAAAGAAAACTTAGGAAACAAGTTTTGAACTTCGGGCATGTAAGCGAATGCCTAACGCCTACGCCCCAGCAAACACCGCTTCTACGAACTCCTCGATGAAACCTACGGGCAGTGCCCTAAATATAACGTGAAAATCGTCCTTGGCGATTTCAATTTGGTGATACGGTCGGAAAGAACAGCCTCCACGACATTACCTCCCGAAACGGAGACAAGCTTATTGATTTGCGGCATTAAGTATTGTAACGAACACGGTTTCCAAACCTGGGTATCCATCTGGCTGACTTCTGATCCACAAACCGTCTACCAAATTGCTCATATTGCGATCGATGCAACGTACTCCTCCAGTATTTTGAGTGTCCAAACGTTCCCAACAGATAACCTCGACTCAAATCATTACCATGTTGATATGGATGCGGATTTCCGTAACAGCCCAAAGTCAGCTATCCATTGGTAGCAAGTTCTACGTTGAAAAATCGCTAGAGACCGGAATGTCCTTTTCCGCTAGTATCTAACTTAGAAGACCAAGGGCATAACTGACAAAGAGCAATCAAATAGGCCGCCTATGATGTACTTGGTTTTCACCCGCGTAAACAAACAAACCCCTGGTTTAACAAGGAATGCATACAGGCAAATCTAGAAAAACAACGGACGTACAGAGCGGACCGATAGAGGCTCGCGAACTCTATAAGCAGAAAAGAAGGGATAAACCATAGGCTTCTCATAAAAAAATGGAAGAGCATGGGAAGCGCTGATCGAGAAGAAGGAAAAGAATGAAATTCACAGCAAAAATAAAACGAACATGCCAAGTCGGTAAAGTCCGAATAGCAATTTGCAGGGATGGAGAAGGAAATCTCAGAGTACAACCGATTCGATGCCGAAAATATTGAAAAATAATTCCTGCAGACTGTTAAACGATGAGGACAAACAACATCCCACCCTCAGACAGAGTTAGCCATTCTATCTGGACGAAAACAGACAAAATATCCGTTCACTCGATCAAGATGAAGTCAAGACAGCATTTACTGAACATAACATTCGGGTTAACTGCCGAACTGTTGAAAGCAGCAGGTGATGATTGTATACTCCGCATATACAGACTCCTTTCCAAAATCAGGGTCGTCGAAAGTATGCACGACGAATGGAACCTCAGCATTGTTTTGTTCGATCCTAAACAAGTGAGACCACCTAAACTGCGCTAACTACAGACGAATAAGTCTGCTCAACACCTCACATAAAATCCTGTCTGCCATATTATGTGATTTGTTCAACATCATTCTTGAAAGAATTATGCGAAACTCGCAAGTCAAGTACAGAGACATTATCTTTCTAAGATCTGACCAGTTGCTCCCATACGCAGACGATATTGACATAATGAGGAGAACACACTATTGAAGTAGAAGCGAAAAAGGTAGCTTTAGCGGTCCCTCCTTGACCGGGGTATATGCTGTGAACACTTAGGTGTCAGGCCAGGTAACTACAACTTTGAGGTAGTAAGGACTCCCCTATCAACTCACCGGCGACGACCCCAGCGCGGAAATCATGCGATCAATCAATCTTGCTAATCGCTGCTTCTCTGTGCCTTTAGAAGTAAAGCCTTCTCTCGACCAACCAAAATGGCTTTATACTGCTCATCCCAGTACTACTTTAAGTTTGGGCACTGACGGAAGTGAGTGAAAATGCTCTCAGGCTGGCAGTAATTTTCCATTCCGTCTGCATCAATGGAGAATGGAAAAGGGGTTTCAACAGCGGACTGTACGGGCTGTAGAGCGAAGCTGACCTTATCAGGAAAGCTAGAAAAAATCGGCTCAGAATGTTTCCATCTCCAATCCAGAGAGACAAGGCAGTAGAGGACAAACTCATCTTGGTGTCGCCCGCAAGTGGAAGGGGAACTCAGCCAACTTCGTGTAAGCAACTAGCAAAAGACCGCGCTAGCTGAAGAGGCATATTAGCTGAGGCATTTTTCTTTGCGACTAAGTCAAGTGTTTGGCTTATGCTAACAAACCAACTGAAAGCGAATATTTGACGTGAAATATATGGAATATCGGCCGAAAAAGTCATGGAAAATTGGGCCCAACGCATGAGTAGTTAGCGGTTCCGTGGAAGACATGTAAATGTCATATATCACAACTAATTCCGTCCAAAATAAAAATTTCATTAATAAGAGGTATGTTTAACAAAACAGTACGGGCGCATCTAAAATCCGGTAGTTGAGTATTGGATACACATTAGTACGGGTCTAGATACCAAACTGTTTGACCCTAAACAAATATTGTGAAACGAACGACTTATCCGAACAGACTCAGTCGAGTTCCATAGGGTTAAGCCAGATATTTAGAGGGTTATCCAACAAGAGGTGTCTTTACATTGTGCGCCATTGTTGAACTGCCACCATTCAACTATTATTAGGTACGATGACTTTTAATAAGTAAAAACTACGAGGTTATTAAATCTGAAGTAGTCAAAATTAACTACAAAAACGGTGAAAGTATCGCGGAAACGTTTCGTAAAGCGCGTACTGCTTTTAATCATCATCAAGCGCCTTATCCCACAGCTATAGTGAATTTGAATGTTTCGGACAGGTTAGTGCTGTGAAGACTCCAACTCGTGTTAGTCCGGCAAGGTTAGCTGAAAATATTTTGTCGGAAATGATGTTAGTGAGACCGTTTCAGTGAATGGATTGCGTTACCGAACGATGTTGACAGATTTTTTGCCTGAAGTTGATGCTATGGACATGGACGTCGTTTATTTGCATCAGACTTTGTTCTTTGGGGCTTTGCTAAAGATAAAGTTTACTCCAATGCTCCACCAGCGATTCAAGAGCTAAAAGAAAAACAGCTCTGATATTATTCGCGAAATACAGCCGCAATTGTGCGAAAGCGTGATGAAAAATTTCATCAAAATTGACGGCAGAGCGGAGGTGGACATTTGGCAGATATGGTATTCCATTACTAACCTCAGAGTTTGTACTTTAGATTAAAATAAAAATATCACCACTTTTCATAAAAATGTTGCGATTTTCAATTGATTCAAAATGACACCTCTTGTTGGATGACCCTATACTTCTATCTATTGTAATTTTTTTTCCCCCGATAGAACCAATTGAAATGTATTGTACGAGTAGTTCGAAACAGACTTAAGAATTCGTCCAGACTGAATAGATTCTGGCTACTCGAATTTTTACGACTCTTATCCGTGAACTACCACCCTGAGATATTATTTACTCGTACAACACTATCTTTTTCAGTAAAAATCCGGTAGATACTCGTAAACACATGAAAGCGTATATGGATATCTTATCTCGAAAGTCAAACAAACCAAGCTAATCTGCGTTGAACCTTAGCCTCAATCGACAGCCGACTTCTTTGTATTTTTTTGCTGCTGTTGAAATGTGTTTGTGGTGTATGGAGCATGTGGAGTCTATTTCTTGTAGCAGACAATTCACTTCGTGGAATTGCCTTTCTAACAAAATCAGCTACCTGATGCAGTACCTAAAGTAAAATTCGAGTCCAATTTTTAAATTTGCCGTAAATTAAATTGGTACTACGGACACGTAAGTACTTGGCGAAAGGTGTGAGTAGTTAATGTTAATGGATTCAAACTGAGTGACCACAAGGTACAGATGAGAATACACACGTTGTGAGTTGTATCTTTTGATCTTTTCTCATTGACCTTTTACTGAAAAGACCAGTGGAGAGCATGCTGCCGTTCTCCGTTAGGTGCAGAGTAATTTACATAAAACTGGTTCGAGGCTTTCAAGCCGGTTTTCGGCTTCTGAAAGTGTCACACGACGACCGGTTTGCCATTGCTTGGCATTAACTTCATAATGTCATATGACGAGCTAAATTCAGATGAATCAATTTGTATATGTAGATATACCAAAGCGTGTTGCCGTAGCACTCTTATGCCGGTCTTTTGGCGTATTTTCATAATTTGTTATGATTCACGAGGCATGTTTTCGGCCTAATCTAAGGTGTAGATACTTACATTGAAAATTATTATTTTTCAATAAGATACAAATCATGTTTTCTTTCTGTGGATTTCCCATTCCATTTTAGTTTTGTTTAGTTGTTGTTTGTCTGATTGGAATTTCCTACACGTGGTTTTTTACTTGAATATTTGTTTATGAAACTTTAAATGCGATTGTGGTGGGTAAATGAAAAATGATACTACACCGAGAAACGAATGAACAAAGGTAAACAGAGGCGAGCAGAAGTAAGTATTAAACATATTTCTTCGGTTTTTTTTTTGTATTGAGTGTCGGATGTTTGTTGTGTAATAAATGGATCAATAGAAATACCACAGTGAAGTGAATTCATCAAGATTGCTTACACAATTAATTTTGAAATTCATTTTCAATGGCAATCTGAATGGAAGGTGAATGGCGATGGAAAGGGGCTTGTGAATGATGCACATATGTACACATCTAGAATGCTCCTTACTCATCAAAGTGTTGGTATTTGATATGAGTTTACACTTGGATACCACAAATCACCGGGATCTTTGTGAAGAAAGACACGCCGTATGCGGAACATTTTTATAAATCTTGGCATTAACACACTTCGAACAGAGTGGAATTGCCTAATTTCCTCAATGAAGAAGATACATACTCGTATGTATGTACGAGTACATTTGTTTAAAGAAGTTGTTCATTCATTCTAACGAGTTTGGCGGGAAAGTGATGCGAATTTAATTTAATCACCGTAAGGCGGAGATATGTCGCAATAATGAGACCAATTATCCCATAAGCAGCAAACGCATTGACAAACAAACTTAACTCGTTTACGACAGCTTATCCAAACTGAACTGTCTGAACATAAAAAATTATTGACACATATACTAGTACATCAGATATAAGAACATGCTATGTGCGTAGGCCAAATCTTCGGTGGTAAAGGATACGAACGTAGCGAACTTTTAAGGTCATTGCATGGAACGTAAATTTACTAACAAGGATCGAACGAGAAGCCACGACGTTTAAGTCGTTCTAAATTCAAGTTTAATAATTTTTTTAGTGAACAGCAAAGATACAGTGTAGTAAGAAGAAATCAACCCAGCGACCCCTATACAAGGTAGTGATGTGGCAAGCTTGGTGTGAAAAGGCATGCGATTTAAAAGAGTGTACGGCGCTTTAATATGTAGATTCCAGCTGCTGGAGGCATGCATCGTACATATCTTTCTCCGTAGTGGAAAACGGTTGTATATGTTCTACGAGTATGTTTATGCATCTATAGCTACTCAATTTATATTATTTTTCTCAGAACTCAGGACGCTTATTCGATTTCTAAGAGTGTAGTCGGAGGAGAACTATTTCATGATCGACGGAGATTTTGACAATATATAAAGCACTAGATGCAACCTACTGCTCAATTCGTGAGGTCAGCAAAGTGTTATGTACCGACTCGGTCCAAAAGCGACAGATAATCCATAGTTTCCGACCCACGCTTCTTATTTGAGTCCCTTGTTGTTCGACATATGGATAAAACCGGCAAGGACGAACCAACATGCTGTAAACTGTCTACGCACGTTGGTTTATGACAATGAGCCTTGCAGTCTGTCTCAGTACCGAAATAACTGTCCCAAACAAGTTGCGGAACTGAAGGAGTTCGCCCAAAGGTATTCCTATAATTGTAATTTATTGCGATGGACACACACAATGATTAGAGCACTGTTCTTGAACTATCTCTATACACCGTCAAATATTAATCTGTCGAAGGATGAGATTAACAAGTACCTAAGACTAATGTTCGAGACAATAAACCATAAGCCATAGGCATACTGACATTGAAGACTGAAAGCAACTATTGATGAACTTCACCGACAGAAAAGTAGACTTCTTTCGAGACTAACAACTTTGTATAGACAATTTGCTGACAGACATAACTGGATAACTGATATAGCTGACACTGAAATCTACGATCAAAAGACCTCCAAATATTTATAAAAGATAATTTCAAAGCTTCTGTAAGCAAGTATTGGCACAACAAAATTCGAGCTGTATCCAACAACCCGAATGTTCCCGCAAATAAATAAGATATTTTCAGAGAAGGATCGATAGGACCTTCCGTATCTAAAGAAAGCCTGAACGAAGAATAATTTACAAATATTGCTAACGGCAGACATAGGTTAAGTAGAAACTATCGATGATGATTCTGCAGGAAAAGGTAGAAGCCGTATGAGCGGCTTTTTTGGAAATGTGCAATCCGAATAATGTCATTGGCCCACACCCCGAGCTGCAGACTCGGATCCTTTTGTAAAATGTTTGCATTCGAAATGATATGAGGGACGGTCGATTCAAGAACTCAAATTTCACAGTGTTGAGTAACGAAAATATGGCAAATAATGTAATCTCCGATAAGAGGGAGCAACCGTCTATCATTTCGAAGGAAGAGCCCCATGCGACTATCAACCGAAGGGATTCCGAGCATTATGGTCCGTCATCTCGGAATAGAATAGAATTTGAATTGTGATTATTTCCAAGGGCATTGGGAAACTGGTGACTGTCATATAACTTGGATTGGACCCGTAGCGTAACAATCAAGTTCGTAGCGAAGTGCTTCCCTTACCTTACCCTTACTCATGCAGGCTAAAATGGCAAGAGAATACCCGACCGTAGCATAATACTAGTCTAACCCATCATAGAGCACAAAAACCTATACAGAAGAGATTAAAAAGATGTGACGAACCGACTAATGGCCTCAGATAGAAATGGATTCACTGTTGACGACCTTGCAAACGTTTAAAGGACAAATTCGGATCTGCACGTGGAATGTTCGGACCATTAACAAGCCACATGCAACCGTGCAATTGCTAGAGGTCCTTGACTTCTATCAAGCAGATATCACCACATCCAGGTAGTGCGATGGGATGGGCCGAACATAAGGAAAATTGTGATATATGCTATGGTGATTGCTATAAAGAAAAAAACAGTGCTTATTCGGATGCGGATTTTCCATAAGCTTGAGCTTCCAACACCTGAGCGAGCGTCTTATCGACAATCCGCATCAAGACTAAATTCGCTAACATAAGCCTAATATGCACTCATGCCCCTACGGCAGACAAGGACGACCCCACCAAAAGAATGTTTCTACAAGCTCCTCAACCAGGATAGGAAAGGAGGACATGTTTAGTAGGACAGTTGGTAAGCATAGCATACACGACATTGTATCTGGCAACGAACTTAGGCGTATTGACTTTGCGGCGAGACGAAAAATCATTACACGATATCCTCAAGCACACGATTTCCTCACCTCAATAAGGGGACACGGCGATCCTGAAACGCTAAAGCAAAATCCAGTGTTCTGGACGTCCGAACGTTCCGGGCAGCCAACATTGTTTCGGATCACCACCTTGTTTCACTACTACTGTAAAGTACGAAGCCTGTAGAGATGACCAAACCAAACCTTGTAGTAGAGTCACAGTCTGTCCCAGCAATATGGAAAAACTTTTTCAGCATACTGTATAACGGCGAAGAAGTCCAACATGCCGCTGTCAGGCAGAATAGACGATCCAACTTAGACAATAATAGAAAAAACTTCTATCCACCTGACCAGAATCAAATAAGGATAGCAATATCTAAGCTAGAAGCGAACAAATCATCTGGACCCAACGGCCTACCGGCCGAAGTATTCAAAGTTGCAGGAAATGACTTTGTGGAGAGCATGCACAAACTCAATTCTCAGATCTGGTCAGAAGAGTGTATACGTGATGAATGGAATCTCAACATCGCTCGAGCGATCCATAAAAATCGAGACCCCTTCAACTGCGCCAACTGTATAGGTCTCCTCAACATCGCACACAACATCTTATTGTGTGAACGTCTGAAACCCCTCGTCAGCAACGTGATTGCCTCATATCAGTGCGGTTTCAGACCAGGAAAGATCACAGTCGATGAAATCTTTACACTCCAGCCAATCCTGGACAAGACTCAGTGGCTTAAGTGGTAGTGGACTGGCTTCCAAATCGGAAGGCACGGTGTTCGAATCCCAGCCTCGCCCGATATATGTATTAATTTGTTCAGTTAACGAAAATCAAGTAAGATGAGTAGTTGATTAAAATCAACATCAAGCCAATTTCCACAAAGAATTTAGCATCAGCATTTATAGACACGAGCAATATAGAGATATGGGTAGTTTTGGCATCCATTCTAAGGTCGGTAACGACTTAGCCTTGATGTCAAAAAAGACAAGGTGACGCACTGTCATATGACTTCTTTAACATCACACTTGAAAGCATTGTGCGGAACTCACAAGTGAACACAGGAGGCACAATCTTTAAAAACTCTGTGCAACTACTAGAGTACGTCGATGATATCGCAATAATTAAGAGAACACAGCGGGCTGTCACCGCTAGCATTGAAACGAAAGCTGCCAGAATGGGTTTAGCGGTAAATGAAGGCAAAACCAATTATATGTGTGTCACTCAAGAAAGGACACAGAACATCGACAAGTTTCCAGGTAGTAAGGGCCTTTATCTATCTCGGCCCTTCTAAAAACTCTGCCAACAACACCAAAGCAGAAATAAAACCAAGGATCACTCTTGAGAACCGCTGTTTCTTTGGGCCCTAAAACAACGATCTAAGGCCGAACAACTAAGTAGACTATATGAGACCTTGATCATCCCAGTCCTACTTTATGGCGCTGAAGCATGGACTCTATGGAAAGCGGATGGAAATATCCTCAGTCGTCTCGAGAAAAAAATCCTTTGAAATACATTCGTTCCCGAGTCGTGACATAAGGAAAGTTGCACGTCAGCAGCAGCTGAAGACGTCCTCGTCGAAGGAAAGTTCTCGTCGTTTCGTGCAACATGCGTTGCACGAGCCACAATCGAAATTCTGAGGGATGCATATCCGGGTCGCCTAATCTCTTATTTTGGCGATTTGCACTGGCCGGCAAGATCGCCTGATTTAACCGTTCCAGACTTCTTTTTGTGGGGGTTTTGAAGTCACAGAGCCAAGAGCATAACCAAAGTTTTTCATTCATAAAAAAAAAGTACAGCCAAAGAACATCGGGTGACAACTTTTGCCTCACCTTATACAAAAAATTTTACACCACCAGGAATGTATCAAATAGCTTGCCTGAACGGTTGCTGGTGGAATGGCGATGCAACTAGTGTACTTGAAATATTCAATAGAATAAAATAATTAAAGAAAAATTAGTGCAATACAATGAATAAAATAAACAATGGAAGGGAAACCAAACACCAACATTGCCAGCAGTGTTGGACATCACACTCCCACTGTCTCTCCACGGGCTGAGCAGTAATAAACTTTGCTACATACGAGTATTTACATTCATGTCTGTAAGTATAGGTCACTCTGACCTTAAACTACCTAGACATCATTATTTTGTTCTCATCGCGATTTCATCATATACTTTAATGCGCTGTAATGTAGCTTCACCACAGTGCTACTCGTATCTCTGTTGTAATCTGGTTACCAACTTTGTGTGTTTAAATTTTAATATCCGTAAGCAAATAAGAAATTACTGCTACATGTACAGGGGCCCCAAACTGGGCAACAATTCAATTTGAAAAAAGTTTGATGCGCTGTTTGACTCCATCGAGTCGAGAGACAGTGTGTTGAGATCTTCGCTGGAGAAAACAACTTAGCTAGGCCCCATGAATAACTGACGTTGATAGTCATACCGCCAACAACCAGGATTTTCAATTCTCCCTCTGATAAGTACACTGTCGATACGCTCTACCCTCTGGGCTCGTCAGACCACTGTGGAACTGTGCAATGGCCATAAAGTTAAATAGAGAAAAGATTTCTGAAAGAAGTACGAGACAGATAATTGGAGCGGACCTAATAGCTTCTTTAGAAATTTCAAGTAGTCGTTAGATTTCCTCGATAACGACGTCGGCGCGCTGCTTGTAGTACACTATTCACCCAGCTGTTGCTTCCAGACTGTGCTATGTCTCCGCGTACACTTAGCTGCGTCGAATCTTCAATGGGACAAATCCACTTTCGGACTCGTATAGTTGCAAGATGTTTGACAGAGTCTGGCATCAGTATATGTATTCTATAGGTAAATCTCTTCTTCAAAAGATAAGACATCACCTTTTGGAGTATCTAATGCAAGTTGTTTTTGTCAGTTTCATGTCAAGAAGGTTAGGTTAGGTTAGGTTAGGTTAAACAAGGGTATGGTGGATATGCCATCACACAGACACCAGGCACCATCGCAATCTCTGTGAAACAAGTTGAATTTGTCTTCAAATGGCAAAAACACCCAATTTCTCTGCAAAAGCCAAGTAGGCTTTTTATTTCTATTGCCATCTATTTCCTCTAGGTTTTCAAGAAAGTATTTCTGTGTGTTATTTCCACAACAGCTTGCTCTTTGCGTTTTTCCACAGGAGACAGTGTCCTGTCAGGATTCTTATTACTGTCGTAAGCTTATCGCTGTTTAATTTTATTAACTCCCTGGATCTTTTGCCGCGGCCAGAGAGCATTGAATGCCCTGTCCTTCAAGACTTGACCACCTTAGCCCGCCTTTTCTTGCGAGCTCGTCCGCTTGTTCATTTCACTGGGTACCGCAGTGTCCTGGTACCCAGCACAGACTTACCGGATTCTGACTGCGTAGTACCTTGAGCACTGTGCGACAGCCTCTGACTGTATCAGAGTTGACGTTGGTTGATTCCATTACCATAAGTGCGGCTTGGCTATCGATGTATGTAGATAGCAATATCTCTTTTGGACACCCATCTCATCTGCATTAGCTAGGGCGCCCTGAGGACAGCCAGACCCTCTGATTGGAAGACACTGCTTGCGTCCGGTAGTCTTATAGACACTCTTAGTTCTGGATCTCCTAAGAAGATACACAAACCTGTTCCTTCCTCTGTTCTTGAGCCATCTGTGAAAATTGCAATTTCATTTGACCTGATTGTTGCATTTTTTCCCAGTTCTCCTTCTCCGGATATATTATATCATACGGAATGTCGAAGTCGACCGAGGAAGGAATTTCATTCGTTAGAATTGGATCGCTTGGCAGTAGCTCCGTTAAGACCGTGCCATGTCCGAAACTACTGCTCTTGAAATAACCGAGATTAGTGAGTCGTATCGCACTGTTGCCAGCAAGTTTTTTGACCTGTAAATCAAGCGGTGTTAGGTGCAAAAAGGTGTCCAATGCGGGCATAAAGGTGTCCGTACCACCCCGCACCTGTAATGGCTATGGAAGCCGTTCTGTGAACGGCCGCTGATTTTCCGTAAACCGTTTTCTTGTTTGTTGCTTGCCACTATACTAGTGCGCCGTATGTAAGTATGGGTATTGCCACCACTGTATACAGCCAATACACTGTAGAAGGTTTTAAGCCCCAAATTTTTCCTACTGTTCTTTTGCATGGTTCTTTCCGTTACATTAAGATTCCAATTCAGTTTTTTGTCCAGAATCACACCATGATACTTCGCGCTGTCCGAAAGGGACAATTCCACTTGGTCGAGTTTTGGGAGTTTGAATTGCGGTATCTTGTGCTTTCTGGTAAAAAGAACCAGTTCCGTTTTGGAAGGGTTGGCATTGTGACCACAGCTTTTTGCCCAAGTGTTGATCGTCTTCAGGGCAATCTCCATAATGTCGCTTAAAATATTTAAGTATTTTCCCTGCACTAATATTACCACGTCATCTGCGTATGCCGGGACATTTATACCGATTGTACTAAGCTTTTTAAGGATGCATAACCAGCATGATATAACCAGCACCCACAGGAGTGGAGATATGACTACCCGCTGAGGGGTTCCCCTGGTTACAGACATTCTAACCGAGCTTTGTCCAATGGAACAGTTTATTTTCCTGCTTGCAAGCATGTTGCAAACCCAGTTTGTAATGCCCTACTCAATGTTAGCGTCTACTAGAGCATTTTTAATTGCGGTGCATTCGACGTTATTGAAGGCTCCATCAATATCGAGGAAGGCCGCCATTGCAAATTCACCAAAGTGTAGACTCTTCTCTATTTTCCCCACCACTATGCATGCAGTGACTTAGTCAAAAATCCGTTACTGCATCTATTCCTAATGTGAATTTCGAATAGTCGGTCTAGGGTTTTAAGCATAAATCATGACAGACTTATTGGTCTGATATCTTTTGCTGTTATATGCCACTGTTTGCCAGCTTTAGGTATAAAGACCACCTTAACTTCCCTTCAAGTTATTGGTATGTACCCTATTCATGTCAAGAAAACCACAAAACATATGCTGTTCCCAAGCTCCTTTCACTTTGGCACCAGCGATTCACTGAAAGGGACCTTAAGTTACTTCAAACCCATAAGCAGTATGGAAAGCAATTGAATTGTGAAGCCTGTTCCTCATGGATTATTTATAGCTTTCCATTTTCTAATAACATGAGTCGAAGCAAAGGCGTATTCCCTTAATTGTAGTGGAGCGATGCAGTGTATACAAGAGTTCTTAGAAAGATGACCCTAAGCTTCGTGGGTTTCTTCAGAATTTCCGTTCAAAGGCTGTGACACTAAATTCAGTGCGAAGGATTTCATGTTCCATGGTAGGCATTCAAATGCTAAGCCTACTGGCTTTATGAAATAAAATCGAAGAGAATTATTAGGACGCGGTGTTAAGTTTTTTCCGAATGTTGTGAATAATTTGTCGCCTCAAAGTTTCAATGAAAATGCAATCAATAAACGGTACGAAATGGAGGATGTTGCTATTGTTGGTGAGAACGATATTGTTGATGTCTACTAGCGGAATACACTGTTACTGTTAGGAAGGGCGCCAATGAAGCTGAAACAGGATCCGAAAACAATTTTGCCGAAGCTTCTAACAAAGCATCTCCAGTGTCCAGACACCGTTGGCTACTACCAGAAATCATACACCGTACTCTCCGTACTCCCGTCAATGACTAAATATTATTAAATATTGATGTAGTAAATCGTTATCCTTAAGTCGAAGGGGTGCCCCATTGTGTTTGAACACCATGGAAGGTACAGTAAGATGTAAAAAAATATAAAAAATATGAACACAAATAAAAGAGAAATTTTTGACTTTGACCTGCTTTGTTTCCTTTTTTTTAATTGAACGGGAAAAACCCTTTCATTATCGAGTAATTAGGTTCCTTAGTAGTTATTTTAGTCCGAGGTTTCCTTGTATTCACAATCGCCTTGATTTTTTAATCGTTTTTTGACTGTGAAGTAAAAAGTGCGCGATGAACAGGAGGCAGCTAACAAAATTTGAAAAGGGTCAAATCCTAAAATGCAAAACACTTTTGACCAACGATATCTGAGATGCGATGAACCTAAAAGAAAATCGACTAGTAATCGACCCTAAATTAATTTCTTACATTTATTTTACATTTAACAATAAAAATGTCACCTGGTAGGTTGCTGTTATAAGACTAGGGTAAGCTTTATGATGAAGGTGTTGTATAAGATGCTGATTGAGAGTGGAATCCCAATCCAAATTGAACAGAATGGAACAAAAACAGAGAAGTTAAACTTTTGATAACTTCTTAGGCATAGAAATAGCCAGAGGAGACAATGGAGGTATTGGCTTCCCATATCATTCGCCAGCAGAATACGATTCAGTCTCGGAAATTCCGCACGCCTTTAGATCCAAAACAAAGATGACTGTTGTGAATGCTGAAAGGTACATAGGCACGCTATCAATACAAAAAATTTAAAAATTGTTCATAGAAACACTGCATGACCGCCAAATGGAGCCTCCGATGCTAAACATTATATGTTTTTTTTTTTCATTATTTACATTATTTACTTATTTGGAAGTCAAGGAAGCAATCTTCCGTGTCTCCGAGGAACGTATAAGTTGAGTACATGACCCTGTCAGCGAGAAACTGCGGGACTTTGCCACAGAACTTTTGTTAAACGAATTAATAACAATCCGACCGTGCCTCAGAGTAATAACCGGAGTTCACAGGTCCTTTAAACATTACCATTCGGAATAATAAAAACTTGCACATATAAGTCTCGTAACAATCCGCAGCAAGTCAAAAACTGCTAAGATCAAACTGATAGATGCTCACGCCAGCAGCTAAAACAGACGTTGCTACCAAAGAATTTTTCTACGAGCTCCTCATTGGGTAATGTCTTAGGTATGAGAATAAGTTCAGTTTTGGTGGTTCTAACGTCGAATGAGGAGACAATGAAGAGCCTGCAACACGAGGTCTCGTCAGCAAAAGGATTACGGTTGATTCACTTTGATGCAAGACGGTGCAGACCACAGTTAGCGCACGGTTTCCTCACCTCAATATTCACAAAGTAATATGGCGGTTACCTGAACAACACCATGTTGCAGCCAAGGTACATCGGCGAATACTTCAGACACTACAATAATGGCAAAATACTTAATACTTTGATGAGATTAAACTTTAAATGACTGCATTCGCACAAAACCTCCAGAACCTTTGCTGATCGCGTATCCTTCAATCTCCCGATAAGTCATATGCAAGCTGTATCAAATCTTGAAGAGCAGTAGCTTCGACCACATGAAGCCATGTGGTGGATTTTGCTTGACCACCCACTCGAAAACCCAGCGATACTGCATGGAATATGAGAAACATACGATAGAAAAAATATGGAAGTGCTACTCCGGGAACATTTTCCGTAAGTTTAACCAAAAGGTAAGCAAACGTGTCAAGGCAATATGACCCTAATAAAGAGTTGGGCAAGGAAGTTTAACAGTAGCTGATTCTGGAAGATCAGATGGACTCATCTATGAATGGGACTAAAATATAATAACGGCTGACCAGATAGCCATGATAGTTTTTCCAATTGTTACGTTTCAGGTGCTACCAATGACATCCAGCTGTCAAAATATTCAGTAAGGTTTGTAATTTCATCATGCATCGTTTTACGCTAGTCAAACGTGCGAAAATTATTAAAAAATATCGAAATTCCTGCTCAGTTGTACGAGTGAATACGCAACATGAATTTGGTCGTGAGGTCGGTCGTCATCATGGCTTCAGTGTGCAGGAAATTCGTCGCACCATGAAAAAGTTTGAGCGTGAGTACACTCTTTCGGAAGTTAAGTTAAGTGCGAAATGAAGAAAATATAGCCGCCATAGGAGCCAGAAAAGAAGATCCAGAAATATCGATCCGACGCCGATCAGCTGAATTCGGCATCGCCAGAGAATCAGCCTGGCTTATTTTTCGGTTATATTTGGGCCTACGTTCGTATGCATTGTGCTGACGCAAGAAGACTATAGACAACAGACAACCCCGTGAGCTCGCTAATTGGGCGTTGAACATGTTGGCCGGAGATCCGGATTTTGGCCAAAAAATCATCTTCTCGTGCAAGGCCCATTTTTGACTCAGCGGCTATGTCAGTAAGCGAAATTGCCATTATTGGAGCGAACACAATCCGCAAGTGTTCGGTCAAGCAGCCACAAAGATTGACTGCTTGATGCGGTTTATGTATGGCATGGCGGCATCATCGGACGTTTCTTTCGAAATGAGGAAGGACCGTGAACGTCAATGATCTCAGGTATAGAGCGATGTTGACCAACTTTCTGTGGTCAGAGCTTGACAACATCGATATATCGAGAAATTTGACGACAAGGTCATTTCACGGCGAGTGTTCATCAATTGGCCGCCGCAAACATACGATTTGACACCACTCGATTATTTTTTACTGGGGCTACGTCAGGTCCTTAGTCTGCACTAAAAGCCAACCACTTTGGACGAGCTAGAGACCAACAGTCGATATGCTATTGCCGGAATGTCGCCGCACGTACTCGTCCCAGCTGTGAAAAATTGGACCAGCCGCTTGAAGCACTTGCAGCAAAGCCGAGGTGATCATTGAATAATGTGCTATTCCACACATAATGGCATTAACATAGCTTCAAAATAAATCCAGAATCAATTTTATACATATCTCACACCGTTGTTGTTTTATTTGAATTTTTTTTCATAGCTGGTCGCCCATTATATACCGTCAATATGAGTGGACGCATAAATCGAGAAATTGGACAGACTAGACTACACTAGACGGCTTTAACCTTGAGGTAGTTGGGATTCTGTCTACCTTGAATAGGTATGCTTCTGTGGCCTAAGGAAACACTCTAGTAATAAAAACATGTCGAGAAACGATAAGGGGACTTTTATAAGACGCTCATCATGACAGTCAGTTCTATGTTGCAGATTCATAATTCAAGATTCTTCGAGCGGCTTTTGGACCACGGTCTTTGGATGAGAAAATATATTATAACATCGGATGCGACGAATAGTATAGAGGCATCAACCTGGTCAGAAAGTTTTACATTAGTCCCATGAAATAGATAAGACATCAAGAGTAAATGAATATCAGCCTTTCAGCCTGAGGAAACTTCGATTCCTATCCGACAGGTAGTGGATTAAATGAGCCCTCTAACTGGATGGGTCTATTCGTTAAGGCCCAGGTCCAGCACTGACTGTAGATCCATCTGAGTAAGTAAGTACTGTAAAACAAAGTCCTTGGGCCACACTCTTTGGAAAGTATTCGCATATTTTCATTTGATTACATTGTGTGCGATATAATGCGATTAAACTCAAGTTTAGTGAACCAGGAATAAAATGCCAATGCGCCTCAAAACATTCAGAACACTTTTGCTATAGAAAAATCGTAGACGGTTTCAATAGCAATGGAATGGCAAAGACGATCCATTCGTCGACTTGTTCTATGTCATGCAGTCACAGGAGGTATCTTGTTACTACAGAAAGCGTGCCGTGAAATCATTAGATATCACTTCAGCGTCAAGAGCTGCAGTGAATTAAGCCACTGCTAATTCAACTCAGATCTATGCCAAGAAGACGGCTATCAAGTGCTCCGTAGTTCCGAATCAAGCCATTAAACTCTAGATTTCTTCTATAACATCTTGGGATGTCACTCATCTTTTACCTAAGCCTAAATCCTTTGATAAAATACAAACATCAAAGGACAACATTTAAGATTCGTCCTCCTAATTGCCATTCTTCTAGTCGTAAATATATTTCTTCTCAAACAACTCCTCTACAAAAACACCTGTCAGCCGTCTCTTATTGTTTCGAATATCCCCTGACCATTAAGCAATCAACGCCTACGGCAACACTTCAAGCACTTGCATTTGTTTTTGAGTGGTGTTCCACCCAATTCCACTCATTCCTAATACAAGAACAAGGTGAGTGACACTGAACCCAGTCACTGGTGCACTTTTGCTCTCTAAAAACAACATTCTTCGTCACCATCTCTTTCCCGCACACACGCACACAACAAACATGTACGTGTCACTCAAGAAGGACAGAAAAGGCGAATTTTTTTTACCTCCCATAACCAGGTAAACAAAAAACTTTTCAACTCACCGCTTCCAAGGAAATCCTTCAATAAACTCCGTCAGCAACTTATTCCAATTGAGTCACACACTATTGCCTACAATTTCGAACACAATTTTCATTTATCGGTAAATTTTCACCAAATTTTCACATCACAACAAACAAAAACAAAAACGCGGTGGAATTCGTCCATTATAATCACAACACCAACAACAAACCGAAAGACATCAAGCAAACACAATCACGACACGAAGGAATTCGCTTCTGACACTTTGACGACCCGTTGCAACCACCCGCAAATTGAATTCTTTTTTTGTTTAATTCCAATTGCACTTGTAACAAACGTGTTGTACACGTCAATTGTAACACGATACCCTGGTAATTGATTATTTTGATTTGGCAACTTTCACTCGCGACCGGGTGAGGGGACGACGAAAAGCGATTTTTTCGGCAGATTGTTGTAGGTGCACAGATACGAACTGTCAAGTGACTGACTACCGTCGCGCAAGTACCACGTTCACGGATTAAAATTTGACAGCGAACTGAATTCCTAACGGGAGAGTTATCTTGACTTTAGTGGAATTTGCTGTAGCTGCTGAGGTTTGTTTGATTTTTTCTGTAAATAGCACGAGTTTCAAATGTCAGGAGTGACAGTAAGTAATCATGCGCACTGGTTGGTGTCACCGGTTTTTTGAGAGACATCTACCTCGGAGACTGTGAAGCTTAGCCTAGCAATGATGGTGGCTGGCAGGTAGATAAATTAAGAAGGAAAAATTATTTCTTTTTCTAATTTAATTAATCCGCTTACGAGATACATAATTAATCCAGAAATTGCGCTTGAATATCTTTTTCTTTCACACAATAGCAATGGCAAACTTTGAGTGCGTCTACTGGAAAATTTATATTCTATTCGGATACCTTGTAGTACAGATTGGAACCTGTAGGGCATCAGCTATTTACTGGTCTACGATTAGAGTTTTGGCAACAGATGGGTCTGCTTGAGGAGGCCATGGTATTTTTAAACCACAGAGTTTTCTCTCACAGTTGTTGGGTAATTCACTGCAAGAATGAAACAAATTCAGTGCTGCCATTCTTTTTTTTTATACAAGTATTGGACAGTTGGTTAACTAATGGACTGCTCCTGGTTGGCTAGATAGAGGAATACAAAGTTAAATACATGCTTACTAGCTAAGCTTTACGTGTGTGAACACTGATGTCCATTATTCCTACCTTTCTGAGTCAAATTATCCGACGATGTCCGAGCTGGACCTCGCCCTTAGCCAACATGACTCTCGAGCCAGTCCTGTTGTTTACTGTTCGATTCCATTTTCGTACTCCAAGTTTCCTGAGGCGTCTCTCCACTTGCATGATTTAGAGTCATCCTCGACTGCATTTTCCCTCCTTGATGGATTCCAAGACTTTCCGTTCTTGAGCGCCGGTGTCCATCAGCTCAACCTTTCTTAGCAAATGTATCTCATGAAGTCTGACTCTTTAAGCTAAGACTATACAATTCGAAGTATGGAATATACAGATGTCTACACGGGCGCCATCGCGTAGTGGAAACTTTAACTAAACATAAGGCGCTGTTCAACGAGGCGATAAGGGAGCCTCGTCTTCAGTAATCCGGTCAGTATAGGAAGTGGTTATCGAGGCATCACCTGCACAACCTTGGAAACTTCTCAAACTTACACCCTAGCAAACGAATTAAAGGAAAAAAAGAACATTTATTGTCTCAACAATTTGACAGAAAGGCAAGTCCTAAGTTTAAAATCTAATTTAAACCCGCAGGCACAGCTTGAAGCTTCCTCACGGAGAGCTGAAAGTAAAAAAAATACAATAACAGTCAATCCAACACAAAAAGGCATCTAATCCATTAACGCACCTCTTGGCGGCCATCAGCTTCGTTTGAATGTATTTCCTGTCTCTGGCGATTAACTCCATGCGCTCCCTCACTGTCGTCATTACGAACACCGAATGAAACGTCCCACAGGCTGAGGTTAACTGAAAATTACAAACCATTAGACACAGCGTTTCATTCTGATTCTGTCTCACCAACCTGTCTCAATAAGCTCGCCCTCAACTTGATATTTCCCTCGGACGCATCGTGACTCGTTTCCAAATGGAGCGTTAGAACGAAAATCAACGTATCCTTTATTATCTGAACAATACGCTCAACATAGTCCGTTCGAAACAACCTTCGTGTCAAGAATCCTTTGACTCCGGCATTGATCTTCGTCGCAGCCCAGTAGCGTCGCTTCAACTGCTCCAGCTATAGCAAGGATTCAAAATAGGAGTTAGTAAGTAAAGTCTTTTTATTTCGTTAGTAAACCGTTATATAAATTGGTTTTCATTTTGTATATATGATAAGAGCGCGAGCAAGAAAAAGACAGCGACAAAAAGATTGAGATAAAGTGATAAGGGTCCCATTAAAGCTACCGATAGAACTAGGACTAGAAATACAAGGCACATGCTTTGGTGAGTTCAGTTTTAGAGGTTATACATCAGACTAAAGGATTCGTTTGTAAATTGCAGAATCACTCGAAACTCACTCGACGAGTTGAGGTGGTGGCGGTTTTGTCCTCGGAGTCCTTCTCAGCAAAGAGACGACGCCTTGGTTCGTTAGCTGGGAACGATGATTCCAGTTCCAATGAAGGCGACGGAGAACTCTGTGCAGATTCCGCAGTCGAAGTTGCTTGTGGCGACTGCATTTGCACTTTGGCCATCCTCGCTGACAGTTGTTTGAGGAGGAATTTCTGTTGGGATTCAAACTGATCTTGGAGTTTCTGTTCGGCTTGTTGCTGACGAACGAGTTCGAGGAATCTTGTTCGATGCTGCTCTTCGATGTCTTTGAGTAGATCCAGCTTGCAGGAGGACTTTGTAGTCGAATTCAGGCTTGTGATGGACTCGCTGTTGCTTTGTGGTAACTTCTTTGGTGTCACAGGCTTGACATACTTGTATTTCCTTCCGAGCTTTGCTTTAGACGACGGTTTCAACTCATACGGACTCCGCTTAGCTTTGAAATTTACCGTGTTCGTAAGGAAGTGGGTTAAACTCGTTGAAAATGGTATCTTGGCCTTTGCTTTGGTATCGACTTTCTGGACACGTTTGGTTTTCGATTCAACAGTGTCCTGAGTGGCAGTGAATTTCTTCAATTTCTGTTTTTTTATGTGTTCAAGCAGGCCCGTCGAGAGTGAAGGAATTCGATCGAGTGAGATTGGATTCGGAGTCTGGTTTAAGACTTGGACTACTGCACAACCGCTTGGGGGGTGTATTCTCACAAATGGGATTGGTCGAACACATTGTACACAGGGTACACATTAGCTTATAATTACAATAATGTCACTAGTGTTTTACGTGAATTCCTGTCGGTGAAGACTTAATTTCTCGGGATGCCGACACATCAATGGGAGCAAGCATGCGCCTCACCATCGGAACGGTTTTGGCCGCACAAATTCCATTCTTGGTATGAACAGAGGCCGATCAAAAACCTCTTGCTGATCTTATGGTCACAGCAGCCAGTATTTATTGCAACTCTACATCAGGTCGAAACCGAATGGAAAACCCTTCCAGCAACTTCAGGTTTAAACCACAGCCATGGTGACACTCCCACTAGGGGGCCTATATCAATCAGGTGCGGATAGAAGGCCAGGCGGCTGTTGACCCCCACGGTCACCAACAGGATCTATTACCGGTAGTCAAATCGTAGCAAGTTCAGAAAACCATTCGATAAGACCAGTAATTTATTCATTGATGGAAGAATCCTTGATAACTGGATGGGGGCTGTATCGGATGTACAGTGTATCTAGATTCAATCTCTGTAGACCATTTGAAGCTGGAAGTTTTCTCTCAAAACGAAAAAGTGCATCTTCATTCTCTTGGGTAAGTCTATGCCTCTGCGTTATAGAGGAGGACAGTGATGATCACAGTTTTAAGATTCCTATTTTGATTATACGATAGGGGTTCTGCTTCTGTGCGGTTGGGAAAAGTTACTCAGGGAATAATCTTTAAGGCGGTGTCGTTATTTATATTAACTTACTGGGGATCATTGGTAGATGAAGTCCTCGACTGTGCTAAAGTTTTCGTGGTTCGTTAAATACATAAGAAGCTCTACTCCGTCCGTCTCAACATTTATTTATGTGCATTGAAATTAAAACCACCTCAATGCTTTCAGATTGTGCCATGTCTCCACTGTGTAAGCTTTTTCATTCTTCCTACTCTTTAGAAAAAACAGCATTTGCCCAGCCGGTCCCCAAAAAAGGCAAACCTTGTCTCTTCTTCTACAGACCTAGTTCCTTCTAATCAAAGTCATGGAAACGCTGATCAGCCGTCAATTAATGAAATATTTCGAAATAGGAAAATCCCTCAATGAAGGGTACTATGGTTTTCGCAACAAAAAGTACGGGGATGGATCAATAAGTCCCTGATAATTAAAACAGATGGCGTTGCCACCTCAAATCCAACATTTTGCTTGTCAAGAAGCATCTTACAAAAGAACGCATCCAAAGTTTCAGACAGATTTGTCAAATACTTTTGTTGTGACAGCAACTTGAAACAGATGCGTAAGAGAAGTTCGGTAAAACTGGAAAATAGTGAATTTCGTGTGTTCATTAAACGCAGTTTTTTGCGCAAAAAAAAATCCAACACACAAACCAAACAAAAGCTTGAAAAGTATTTTGAGGACTCTTCACCATCGATTGGACGCATCCACCACAGATTCACTGAATTTCGGTGCGGTCGTACCAGCGCAAGTGACGCTTCTGGTCGTCCAATTGAGGTCATCACACCAGAAATGGTCAAACAAATCCACGGTATGGTATTAGACGATTGGCGAGTGAAGGTGCTCGAACTTGAAGAGGCTACAGGCTTATCACGTTTATCAGTGATTTCAGTTTTGATATTTGGATATGAAAAAGCTATCCGTCAGATCGGTGCCGCGTTTGCTCATAATTGACAATAAACGCAATGGTTTGACAACTCCAAAGGAGTGTTCGGCGATGTTCAAACAAAATCCGAACGGGTTTTTGCATCGTTTCGTAACCGTGGACGAAATATGGATTCATCAGAACACAACAGGGACCTAGGAATAGCAGAGATAGTGGACTCCTAGTGGTGAATCGAAGTCGAAGAAGGTCCGTCGGCCAACAAGGTTATGATGACAGTTTTTTGGGATGCGCGCAGTGTAATTCGCATCGATTACCTTGAAAGGGGTAAAACGATAAACGGGGCTGTTGGATCGATTCGACGCTGATTTGAAGCAAAGACGACCGCATTTGGTAAGGAAAAAAATGTCCTTCCATCAGGCGCACAAGTCCGCAGTCGCAGTGGAAAAATTGCCCGAATTAGGTTACGAATTGGTCCCTCATCTAGCGTATTCTCCAGATTTAGCCACCTATTTCCTGTTTCCAAACATGAAGAAATGGCTCGGTGGTAAGAGCTGTGGGTCGGATGGAGACGTCATCGATGAAACAAACGTCTATTTTGAAGGCCTCGAGAAATCGTTTTTTGTGAAGGGCATCAAAAAATGGAGAAACGTTGGACAAAGTGTATCTTACTAAAAGGAGATTATGTATATTGAAAAATAAAACGTTTTTTTTTTTAAGAACTTAACACCCAAGAGGGTATTACTACTCTTAAAATGCCGGAGCACGTGTTAAGTTAAGTTAAGTTGGAAAATTGGATAGAAAGAGTGAGGAAGATGCTTGGGCTCAGTGGTTATTTCGCCCCATGGGTGGCATCCAATTTTTAATGGCGAGACTAAATTATGAGTGTACATTGACTTATTCTTGTATTGTAGGCAACCATTCATCTCAAACAATTTTACAATAGTTGCCTGAAAAAAAAAATGTCTTCCCGGCACGGTTGGTATTGAACCCCGAGCCATCCGATTGGGAAGCAAATTCACTACCACTTTCATGGACTTATGAGTATTGACCCACCCTCATATACTAATGATTTGATTGCACGTCTCACCGAAAAGTGGAACCAAAGCGTACATCAATCTGGCGAAAGCAAGATAATTGCACTTGATATTACTAAGACAGAGTTTGGCATCAAGCTGTTTTGACGAAAATTCGCGCATTAGAGATCGAGGAATCTGTCATTCTCGGAAAAGACTAGAGAACGCTCTAGTCAAGTTGTCTTAGGTCTCAAGACTGATATCCACAAGATATACGATGGTGCGCCGCAGTGCTCCATTCTGTGTCAGACACTCATTTTAATTTTCAAGAATGATCTCTTGTCTGCTACATCTATTCCTTTGCTGACGACAGTACTCCTTGATTTTCATATTCGTTCCCGGACTCACACCCCTGCTTTTAGGAAACGGAAGCGTACGTTAAGCTCACTAAATTTTGATATTAACAGCATTACTAATTGCGGAACCCCTAAGAGAGGAGAACCTTATATTTTACAAAAGCAATGATGTCTTATATGATTAAAGAGCAATCCAAACATTCAGCTGTTATCCATGAATGGCGAGTGGATTATCAGAATCGAAGGATCTTGAATTCTCGAGTGATAAGACAACCAACATTGGAATGTCCATATATTCGATATCGCCAAAAATACTGCGAAAAATCAAGGTTTCCTCAAGCGATGTAAGAAATAACTCCCCTCCTCTTATCTAACCTCAATACATATGTGTACTTAAGACATTTATCCACCCAAAATGGGACGACACCCACATCTGACCGAATGCCCACAAAACTTCCCTGCACTTGCTAGATAGGATTCAAAATCAGACTCATAGGTATCGCTTATATTGGCCAGTCAATTGACACACTAAGGTAATGTCACTTGCCATTCCTTATTCTACCGCTATGTCTTTCCCAAACCGAACAGCTTGCTTATATAATGCGCAGACTCTTTATGTCCAAGTCTTTATAACCTGCGAACATTCAAAACCAGCGTATCGGTATTTTTTCTTTTATTTCTTCCTAATTTTATTTCGCTCGTGGGTTTTCATGATCGCTTGACTGTGACCACAAAGTCTTTCTCCGTCTATTGTGACGTTTTGTTCGAATCAACGATGTTGGATGGAAGTAAGTAGCTAACATACTCCGTTTTTCTCCTATCTATTCAAGATCCATCATCGGCGCATTTACTTCAATGCTTGCAAGAGCCTTATAGACAACTAGAATGGAGATGGAACCTTCTTGACTTCAAAAGTCTTGGTAAGATCATTACCAACCCTCACGGAATAGAACAGGAATGGCAAGACCGAACATGGTTTCGGTTAATTTTTTCTTCCCAATATACGCTATCATAGGCGGCCTTAAGATTAACAAATAGAGTTGGCAATTCGAGGATCTTTTCCAAAATATGGCGATTCTTCGATATCCATAGGTCCCCTAGTTCGTCCTTGTAGGCTCAGTGTGCAATTTGTTGACCTGTCATGTTCTTTTACCCTAATGATACAATTTCTAAACGTAGTTTCTATATATTGTACTTCTATATACGAGTAGCTGATATTAGCCGGTGTTCCATAATTGCTTTTTATTTCTCTGCATGGCTGCTGTCATTCATCGTCAAAGCGCTGATTTCTCATTTGTGGGCGAGCGAAATCTAACACATCGGAGTCGGTTTCTTTTATGTCTTGTTGACAACTTTAGCAGTGCGTTTCAGATGACAGGTGCTGGACGTCTCGCGAAACCTGATAGGCAAAGCTGCGCGTCGTTTCCTCTATTAGTTGCCTTCCGACGTCAAACTTCCGCACAGTATTTCTTCTTCTTAGTGGCGTTATTCACTTCCGTACTTTGGGCACAACAAATTCAGTGTTGGCCCCTCGGAACGTTCAGAGATTCAGAACATTGTTGGCGTGCTTTGCGTCGACCGTAATATGTCTAACTGGTTGGTGGTAGATTGAACAGGAGAACGCCGGGTCCTGTCGAGAAATGTGGAATCGTACGCGGACATATTTCGATAAATTTGAAACCGTTGTCTGAGATATACAGTTGGTAATAACCAACTGTGCTGCCAAAGAAATACTCCTTTCCTAGTTTTGCGTTCCAATCGCATACTACGATTTTAACAGCATGTTTAGGACGTTCACCATGGTCTTGTCGAGGATCTCATATAAACAGTCTTTTGTGTCATCATCTTTTTCCTCCGTCTGGGGGTGTGCGCATATTAAACATAAAATTTGGCCTTGATGCGGATTGTCAAAAAGAGAGTGTCCACAAGCCTGAAACCCAACACATCTTACGAAACAAGCACTGCTTGTCTCACTGGTAGCAATCACAGTAGTATATATCCACGTGGCCCATTCCATCGCGTTTTTCGGATGGCGTTTAGATCTGCTTTCCAACTGCACTACCGACCGAAAATTGTTTGCCCTTTTCGAGTAGCATGGGGCATGGCATCCGAGCTTGTGTGGTCTGCATGTACTCGCATAAAGGTTTACGCATGCAGTTTCTAGGAGCAACCGCGAGGAGGTAAAGTAAATATTTGACAGAACTTAGAACGCTGGGCTACTGGCCTTGTCAATGTCGTGGACACTGAATAGTTAGTTACCTGAAACTGGTCAATCATCATCCATGGAGGTCATAATTAAAAACTAAAAATATTTTTCTTGTGCACACTAAGTCTCGTCATCAGGATGGATGTTGTTGGTAGCATCAGCTGTTATCGTGCTAAGTTCCTTGTATAAGCTACTTGTGCTGAAATAAAGATAGTGGCACATGAACAACTAAAGGGTCAACGGTCATATGCCCGAAGCTGGTTCCGGAAATATCCTGGCCTGAATAGGATGACCCAGTTCATCAACTTAGAACCCTATCGTTGCGAACCAAAATAAGGATAAGGTGGGATTTTCAGTTAATGAACTTACTGCAAAAGGCAAAATGGGCAACGACGTTTGGATCCGCATATGGAATGTTCAGACCTTAGCGGAGGCATTACATATATTGCTACAAAGAAGATATCACTGTAATTCTCGAAGTATGAACAAACTATGACAGGAGGACATTTTTCTTTGGACACCGGGCGTGCCAGACCTACGTTGGGCATAATAGATGAACTTCAGTGATGAACGTTTTTAACTTGGCCTGCGGAAGTGGTAAATACAAGGCGACTGGAATGATAAAGGCAAGTCAAAAGAGGTTCCTCCAACTATAGACATCACTTTTGCCTTTCTATTTTAACTATTCTCCGAAAACATGTGTTCGAGGGATTTCCTAAATTTTTTATCGAGTCATCCCCTGTGACCACTGCGCCTTCCGCCACTTACGGATGTAATCCCGAATTGGTCTCTGAATATGTCTGGTCTACCCTATACATATAAAGAGCTGTCTCGACGTTAACTCAGAAGTATGTAAATTATTTCTTCGTTACACAAAAGCCAGAGCAAATAGATTCGAATGAATGGGATTAAGACAAAACTCTTCTTTTTTGGTGATAGACTTCGATAGACTTACCTGATGAAATTGGTCTAAACGTGTAAGTTCTTCAGATCATTACATGTGCCTCTACGTAGTAAAGTCACTTTTGTTCACCTCTGTCTAATGACATCCGTTTTACATTTTCCTTCTTCTAAGACAGAAAATTCAATAGAAACCGTCTCTGACCTGGAAAATGCTAAAGTAACTCACTTATGACACACTTACGACTGAAAGACATCCATTTGACGAGTATCTTTTATTGCAAGTCGACCTTGAACTGTATTCAAATCTATATATGCTTACACCACCACCAGCACTTAAGGATAATTCCTTTCTTCAATTTCGAAATGAATCAGCTGACACGACGACGTACCCGGATTCTCCTTTGTCCTCGGAGTATTTCCTCATGAAGAAATTTACATATTTCAAACTCAAGAGCGTGCATTTCCTTGAATGCGATCATGACATCTTTTTCGCAGGTTCCTTCAACGGATTCAAATACTCGACTTATATATCCTCGCTCTTGACATTTCTACGTACAAAGGGATATAACTTTTTCCATAATTACAACTTTGCATTCACTAGCAACTCGTCCTTCCAGCTGCGATGCTATTAAAAGCACCAAGCAGAACCAGTAGCATCTCGCAACATGAATAGAGAGCAAGCAAGAACAAAAGTGCCAGCAACGAATTGACACCTTGTCAAGATATGAATCGAAGAAAAAGTTTTCCTCTACTTTTTTTCTTCCTGTTTTCTTCCCTATTCTGTCGAGATGAAGAGATTTCGCGCTTTCCATCCAGCTATGGTCGACTGAATAAGACGAAAACATCATCAAGACAACTCTGGAGGACAATGATTTTCTAGCACAGTGTTCTCGAATATAATTACCGGTGCTGATGATGACAGAGTGTCAAACTGTGAAATAGAAAAAGTCTCAAGAATGAACAATAGAAGAGTCAATCCTTTACTTGGGATATATAGTACAATCAGAGAAGTCCTTATGGCATTTGAAACTTTTCGACTGTTTCTATTCCTCTTCGTCACCAAAGTGAAACGAGGTGAACGGATGCATTTCTTGGAAAACCTAGTCACCGTAACCGCACTTTGTTCGTCATCTTCAATTAATAGAAGTGTCGGGTGGCAGTTGTTGCTTGCTTCGTGGTTAGTTCTAGCTTATCCTGGTATTCTCCTTGGGTGAACAGAGTGAGTCGGAAAAATTAGTTAATTAGTTGAGGGTAAATTAGTCGAGACAGCAGCATGTCTGCTTTATTTATTTTTGTTTTTTTTCTCGAACAAAGAGTCTTTTTATGCCCCGAGTGGTGGTACTTGTCAAAATGGCATTTTTTCATCCAGTTTAGCTGTGCAGATTAAGAGTCATTTTGGGAGTTTCCAATTGACCAATTTCAATTACGTTTTGATTATGCGGCGAAGTGATGTTAGGCGTAATGTGATCCTGAGCTGACCGAATAAAACGAATTTTGATTCCATTTACTGCCATGCTTCTTAAGAAGTGTACTGGTTGAGTTCAACTGTTCAATTGGTTAAGTGCCACTCGGCTTTTCTAGCGCTGGAACTTATTCCTAATTCAGCAAAGCAACAACCTTTAAAAATGATGAATAGCATTCCAAAATTCTTTATCCCGTGATATAATAAAACTTTTCAGTAGGTAGGTAGGTAAAAGTGGCTGTTGGTAAGACTAACCCACTTAGGCATATTGACCCATTGTGATGCCATGTAGATCTGTGATGATGAAGCGTAGGAGACTTTTCACGTCTATATTCTTTGGATCGTTTAAGTCATTGTAGAAGAAAGCTCTTAAGTGGAGTTTTCTTCTCTGGGAGAGAGTTGGACATGTACAGAGTAGGTGGACGATTGTCTCCTGTTCATCCTCGTCCATGCAGCTTCTACAGAAATCGTTTATAAAAGCGTCAACCCTTTGTGCATGCTTGCATATAAGGCAGTATCCGGTGATGACACCTATAATGGCGCTGAGATAATTCCTATTTAGAAGGATCAGACTCTTAGAGCGATTTAGATCCAGCTTTGTCCAGATCTGTTTGGTCGCAAGACATGTTGGTCCAACAGTCCACCTGAGGTCTGTTCTTTTATTGGCACCCAGCTTTAATACTAATTTGCACGCAGCGATTGTTATACCTATGCTATCCTTTTCCAGTAGAACAGGAAGAGTGGTTCCAATTTTGGCAAGTTCATGGGCCCAACAGTTCCCTGGAATGTCTCTGTGGCCCGGCACCCAACAAAGGTGTAAGTTGAACTGCTCTGCCATCTCCTTAAGAGATGATCTGCATTCAAGGGCGGTTTTAGAATTTAGTGAGATCAAGTCTAGAGACTTGATAACGGCCTGACTATCCGAAAAGATGCGCATCTCCCTTGCAGATATCACGTTTTTCTTCAGCCAGGACAGAGCTTCTTTAATCGCCAAAATTTCCGCCTGGAACACGCTACAGTGATTTGGAAGACGAAAAGAGAGGCTTAGATTTAGCTTATCTGAGAAAACACCGCCATCAACCCCGCTATCGATTTAAGATCCATCTGTGTAGAAATGGATTGACTTGTCCTCCATGAAAGCATCTTCCATCCAGAATGATCTAGAGGGTAAGATTACATGGAAGTCTTTGTCAAACCAAAGTTCAGGTATGGTGTAACCGATGTTCTCTGTGAGGATGCCTAATGTGTTAAGAATGTTAGCGTGGTCAAATGAATTATTTGTCCACTGTGTAGTCACTTTACGGCGAAGTTATAGGTGCAGTTATGAGATAAATGCGTTTAAAATTTTAATTTATGGAAAGCCTACCTGGCGGTCTTGTACTATACTTTGAAAACCAAGTACTTCAAGATATTACCCGGCCAGAATCGTTTCGTATACTAAGGGATCATTGAACGCAATAAAAAAAAAATCGATTTTTTGAAAATCCTAGAATGGCCTAACCCCTTATGCACGTTGTGTTTATACTAGACCTCCAGTTGATAGGCTTGCATACTAATATGATACAGTGGAACACTACTCTAAATGTGAAAAATGTTTGAAGGATTCGCCGACGGAGCTTTTCTCCTTCATGCCAAAGGCTGAAAAGCTGCAAACAATACAGCTGAGAACGGTTACAACCGATCCGAAGAAGCTTCATGCACTGCTCGAGGAGAAAGAGTGTAATGAGCTCGATTTTTTAGGAGTCAAGCTCGTCTTCATAGCTGGAGAGATGCGGCTATTGAGCTCTAGGCTCGTCGGACCACTGTGTCATATCAGCTAATTTATCGTATACCGACCACACGGTTAGAGAAAAGATTCCTAAAAAAATCGAATGGAAATGCGAGAAAGCCAATTGGAGCGGACTTAACAGCTTTTATAGGAATTTAAACTGGTCGTTATGTTTCCTTGATAACGACATGAATGCCGCTGCTGATATGATCCTTGGGACTATTCTCCTTGGAATGATAACTTTTATCCATCATCTGATGAGCAGTATCAAACCAAAAGAAAAGTCATGGTACGACTCGAGTTGTAAAGAGGCGGTCAGGGTTAGAGAAATGTTTTTTTCGCTCCAATAAGACCGAGCCTACATATGACAACCGAAAAAAGTTCAGACGAGCCAGGAACGACAGCAACGTCTTTCTTAAGCGTGTGAAATTACAATACGACCAAAAAATGAGGCAAAAAAACTAGCATGTCTCAAAGGTAGTACAAATTGTTGGTCCTTCCTCATAAACATTAGAAATTCTACCTCATCCTCCATGCTAACGCTCATGAAGTTCCAGATATTAGCTCTGTAGACAAGGGCAATCTGCTTGCTGCACATTATGTAGCCAGCTCAACACTTCCAGATTGTGGTTTGTCTTCGCCTACACTTGAGTGCGTCGAATTTTCAATGGGACGAATCCACTTTCGCAGTCGTGTAGTAGCTAGAGTAGTTAAAGATATTAAAATACGCAAATCCGATCTTAAAATACAAAACCACTGCGTAAGCTTTGCCGTCAATCCCTAATCTTTAGCACTCTTTCCGAGCAGATGGAAAACAGCATTTAGCCAGCCCGTCTCTAAAAAAGCCGAATCTTCTTCTCTCTCGTCCTACAGACCCATTGCACTTACGTCCCTTCTTTCCTCGTGGACGCTAATAAATCGTCAGCTCATGAAGTATCTCGAAACACGAAAACTTCTCAGTGACCGGCGGTACGGTTTTCGTAGCAACAGGTCCACTGGTGAATTTAGTTTGGCATCAGGCTTGCTTCGGCTACTTTCTTCTTCAATGAATTAGAAATTACCTTTCGGAAAGTTGAATTCGAGTTGTCTTGGATGGTTTTAAGAAATGAATGCTGGTGTGCCCCAGGGTTCCGTTCTGTGCCCTACACTCTTTTTAATTTTCATTAACGATCTCTTCTCTGCCACTTCTAATCCAGTATATTTCGGTGCTGACGACAGTACTCTCTGCTTTTCATATTCGTTCCTGGACTCACGTCCCTCATTTTCGGCTGTAGAACTGGAACGGCAGCATACTCGCATGTTAAGCTCATTCCGATATTAACAGCATAACCAGTTGGGGAACTAGCAACAAATTGGAAATTAGTACTTCCAAAACACAATGCTGTCTGCTGTCGTTAAAGGGAAATTTAAATACCCAGCCATTATCCTTCTGTACGAACTTGATTGTTGCGGTGTTGGCCCAATCCAAGTTATAGAACACTCAACAGTCTCGATTAATCGCCGCGCAGATCCCCGTATCTTTCCCTTCAGACATAATCAATGCGAACGAGATCGAATTTAATCGATAACCTTCAACTCGAAGCCATGAATGGCATTTATTTTTGTTTGTACCTTGTGTTGTTGCAATGTTCTTAGCTTTTCAAAAGCTAAGCAGCCTCGCATTGTACCTCTCGTTTCACTTCATGAAACTTTAGAAACTTTAGGAAGATTTCATTGCAGTGGTCGCCTGAAACTCAGCCACGTCTCTGATGATGCTTTAGTACTGTCATTGCTGGTCCTTAAGCCTGATGATGATATAATAGGGCCTCTTGAGAGAATCGAATTCATCAGTTGGCTTTCGGCCATCATAGACGCCCAAACCCTTCTCATTCAGTTTATTTCAGCATCGAGCTAAATCCTACTTCTACACAGCCTTAACATTTAAGCACTACATTCGTAATAAGTCACTTCAAAGGACTACCACTGTTTCTCTTAAGTGTGTTTAGAAGCTCACAAAGAAGCTACTTGTGCGGATCATATTAGGACCATTAATGTTAGGCTACTCGAAGTTTTCCTTTCTGGCTCACATCTGACACCTCCCAATTAGGTTGTCCTAGAATTCCCTCGAAGAATTCCTGCAGCTTACTGTATTCCTTTTGTTTTAGAATTCTTTTGAATCTGTTATATTAAACGCCTTTGTTGCGCCGTTGGTCCCATTGTATAGAAATATGTGCAGGGCAAAAGGAAGAATGTTGTAACGATGGTAACAAATATGTTCAATGTATCCGTAAGTAACGATACAACATCAATGCATTGATTTATATTGCAAATAACGAAACAACCTTGGGCGAGAAATGGCAATTCAGATCTCAGTCTGCCCATTTCATTGTTTTCTCCTGCCCGCAGCAACCAACAATTTCATCAAGTGCACCGGCTTCAGAAATACAGTGATACTACATACTAAATTCAAAGAATGGTTTGCCGCCGACTGGACTTGGACTAACCTCCAACCATAAAGCCCAACAAAAGGCCTTTTTTTTGTAAGAGTTTCCCGCCTTTATCATCCCCCAGGAACTGCGAAACCATCACATCAGCACTTTAAGTGTTCCCAGCCACCTCTTAAATGTATCACTCCTTTGGGCATATTTTCCAGTCGTCGTCCAATGGTTTGCCTGCACACAAAGAACACCGTTTGTTGTTTTCCTAAAATAAAAGTCCACTCAACCTAAAACCAGAGTCCTACCCGATGGCAATTAAATCCTTTTAAGTGGCTGACATTTTTTCCAGAAGGCGTCGTACCAGCATATTTCTCTCACACCGTGTCACCCTTGGTCGGGTTCACCAGGATGACTCTTGTAAAAAAAAAAAGAAAGGAATAAATAAAAACAAAAATCCACATCCGTGCAATTTGCACTCATCCAAACGATACCTTTGAGGATGTTTTTATCTGCAAACAGTCATGGACCAAATGTACGAGTACGAGTAACTCTGTAGCAGCACCAAGAGGATCCATTCCATGGTCGTAGCCATAGTAATCGTCATCTCGTGTAGTCCCCGAGTTTTCCCCGTTTCCAGGACTGCACTGAGTTTGAGATATATGACTAAATACGACTGGCATCTGTGGTTGGCCGTGCTGGTAAGGCACGAGAAGGGCCATTGGCTTACTTAAACATGGCGCGACATTGAGAGCGTCGGCGGCGGTGTCGGCGGCGGTGGCGGCGGTGGCGGTGGCGGCGGCAGCAGTGGCATACCACAGTTCAACGTCACTCCTAAACGAATGGAGTGCTATTTCGTCGCTCAAGTCTGGAATTTCAGTCGGTACAAGGTATGTACCTACATATTCGTAATGCATGTGTATTCAGGCAGGATATTAAACATGTCCTGCGATGTCCTATTTCACTTATCCTCGTATGCATTTCGAGCGTTATTTGTATGTTTGGTTTTTTGTCGCAACATCAATGACCTGGTTTCTCGCTTGAAATAGATTTTTTTTGGTATCTACAGTTACGGATAGCTAGAAGGAAGTTTTTGTAATGAATGTCTGCGTACAGATATTGTAGTCTGGCATGGAGTTGTGTTCAGGTTTATTGTTTAGCTAAAACAAACTTAGTAGAGCGCTATGAAAGAGCCCTGACGTGGAAGTGGCGAGCTCTGCATAATAACTTGCAGTTGTTGTTTGATTGGTTCTTGCTGTTCTATTTGTGATGTTCGATATAAAACTAGAGATAAATAGAAATGCCTGTCGTAAAAATTTGTTGGGTTTGGCTTCGGAAAAGTTTCTGGTCAAAATTATGAACTCGTATCTTCATTCTGTGAGCTTTGCACCACAAGCAAAGTCAATCGGATTTTAGATATTACAACGAAACTTTTACAAAGTTTCCCACCTTACTGTGGAGGCTTAATAAGGATCTCGTGTTATCAAAAACGAACTCTCCCTTCTCCCTCTATCATTTGTTTCCTGTGTATCCGCGCTCATATCCTGTAATTGATCAAGGTGTCTTTTGGACCGTGCTCAAAATCAGCTTGGCTTTGAAGCCATCAACTGAGTGACCGGTAATTTGAAGAGTATCTGCTCTATGCGAACATAGGACAGAGTATGTCAAAAGTCGTACCTGACTTCTCCTCAACAATAGCTATCTATGAGCTATCTAACGCCTAAAGAAAACGAGAACAGTTTAAGCCCCGTTCAAAATGTTTATTGAGGTAGTAAAAAACATCTTCGTAGTTGCGAGAAATGGTGGATTATAGAGTACTGCTGACTATGTTAAAATGCCTCTATGAAGGCTGACAACCATCTCCTGTCTTCATGGACGCTAGCGGCCGCTCGATGTTTATGGAGCTAATAATCTGCCAAGATCTTAACTTGGTGGATGTCAGTTAGTCTACAACTGGCGGTCATGGTGGGATTTAACCAGAAGCTAAGCTGAAAATGATAAAGATAAGATCCCTCGTAGACATTGGCACGTCAAAAAAGTCTTGGTTACCTGTCTTAGGCAAAACCCGGCAGAGAGAAATGGTCAAGTTGTCCACTTCCTAATAGCCGTATCCATTCCTTTGCTTCGAGCCATACACACTCTCTCCGACTATTTATTCGGAGCCAACTGGGCCTATTGCGATGGATGTGTCATCCTTAAAAGATCTGAATGACACCATCACATAGAGCTAGATGTGGTTCAGATTAACCTTCATAAGACCATACTCTCCACTCCAATATCTGCCTCATCTCCAAGGATACTCACCGTCTTTATTCCGAACCCAATTCTTATTCGAAGCAGCATCTCTGGAGACCCCATCCCAGATTTAGGAAACCAAACTACAATATCTTCAACCAAAAAAGAAAAGAAGATACAACCAAAGTTTGTACTCAACTTAATCTCTGTTTCTTCTCTGGCTACCTTTCCTATGATGAACATTATCCTGCACCACACAGGAATTCAGAAAGCTGGCTGATCAGGTCAACCATGGTGGCCTGCGACGCAAACGCATACTACCACTTATGGGGCCTTACGGGTACGGATACTAACTCTAGAAGTGAGTCAATCTTATGGCTACTAGTCCTCTAGTATAGGTAGAAGCCCTGCTTTAATTACTTACTAGTTCATAACTCTCGTATCTCAAATAAGTTCTTCAATTCGATACATCAATGCAGAGCGTCGGATGAAGCGTCTTGCTCTTTTTCTCTCCGCTATCATCTGCCGCATTTTCTCTATAAATTTTTACTTCATTTTGTGTGCCACGGATCTCCATCTCCAAGAACTGCGTTGCAAGAGTGGCAAGAATTTTAACTGTTTTTTTATAATTTTCGTGCGCTCAAGGGACTTAAATACGAGTACCGTTAAAATGTTTACACTCGGCGCGGGGGAAGGAAAATCAGAGAGGATGAAAAGAGAGGTACCGGTGAACGTTGGTTTTAAATGTTTGAAGGTTATAATGACTAGGAAATAGAGACCTCGGCAGGGCATTCCCCATGCAAGTTGTACGGCTTATGAACGAATCACGATATTTTAGAGTACGTTCGAAAGTGGCCTTTAGGGTATACTGATGAGCATTCATAGCGAGACGGGTGTTACGGGTAAAAGTTTGAAGGGGCGGAATGCTACTGGCGATTACTATGGAGCACTGGTGGTGCAAATAACGATAAAACAGAGTGAGGCACAAGACATTACGTCGGTGTTCGAAGGTGTCCATTGTTTGACTGATATTACATAGTATCACCTATGAGTTTTATCGTACGGTTTTGAATCCTGTCTATCAGCTGCAGAGTTGTTTTGGGCGCACCCGACCAGATATACGCATTGTACTCCAATTTCGGGCGGATAAATGCGTTATATGTATATTGAGGCCAGATCAGAGGGGGTAAAGTATTTTTTACATTGCTTGAGGAAACCTAGACATTTCACAGCATTTTTGACGACACCGAATATGTGGTCATTCCAACGTAAGTTGTCATTGACACACATACCGAGAATGGAAAGTTTTTCGGTTTCGGCGATGCAAGTGCCATTCATGGATACAGGCTGAGTGTTTAAATTTCGCTTTAACGACAGCAGACAGCATTGTATTTTGGAAGCATTAAATTCCACTCTGTTGATAGACCCCCAGTTGGTTAAGCTGTTGATATCGGAATTTAATGAGCTTAGTATACGCTAGCGTTCCCGTTCTACAGCCGAAGAGCAGGGACGTGAACGAATATGAAAAGCAGAGAGTACTGTCGTCAGCAAAGGAATGTATTGGATTAGAAGTAGCGGATAAGACTTCGTTGATGAAAATTAAAAAGAGTGTCGGTATCAAGTGCAACTATCTTGATATCGCCAGATTGATCTACGCTTACCATCAAATCACCAGTAGATCTGTTGCTACGAAAACCGTACTGCCGGTCATTAAGGAGTTTCCGTGTTTCAAAATATTTCGTGAGCTGGCGGTTTATCAGCGTTTCCATGACCTTGGATAGATGGGACGTAAGTGCAATGGGTCTGTAGGGACGGGCTGGACAAAAGCTGTTTTCCATCTGCTCGGAAAGATTCCTAAAGAGTAGGATTGATGAAAAAGCTTACGCAGTGGTTTTGCAAGCGAGGAAGGACACCTCTTCAGAAGGAGGGGAGATATACCATCTTGACCAACGTATTTGTGAATGTTAAGATCTTTAAGAACCCTTTTGCTACTACACGAGTGCTAAAGTGGATTCGTCCCATTGAAGATTCGACGCAGTCAAGTGAAGGGGTGGAAAAGCACAATCTGGGAGTGTTGAGCTAGTCGCAAAGTGTGCAGCAAGCAGATTGGCCTTGTCCAAAGAGCTGACAGCTGGAATGTCATTATAAATGAGCGTTCGGATGAGGCAGAATTTCTAATATTTTTGACGAACTACCAAAAATTGTTACTACCTTTGGAACACTGTAGTATTTTCTGCCTCAGTTTTTTGGTCGTAATGCAATTTCACACGCTTAAGAAAGACGTTGCAGTCATTTCTAGCTCATTCAAACTTTTTTCGGTTTTCCTTTGTTGGTGAGGGATAAAGTCTCTCATTCCAAAGAGAATGGTGTCCGTGTTCATATCAGCAGCGACATCCACGTCGTTATCGGGGAAACATAACGACCATAGTTAAAATTCTGTGCCAAAGTACATTTTGCCGTAATTTCTACTAGGGGAAATAAAAATAGGTAGTATCCTACTACCGTGAAGATCATTGTAGATATTCTTATCGACAAACGTTCATCTAGTAGTCTACAAATGTTGGATCTCTAAATAATAAGAAAGGGCTTATGCGTCCAAATACTTTGAAGCAGTATTAGTAAGGCCTATTTAACTCAACGGGACGTTGAGAGACCCTTGGGAGTCCCTTTTCGCCCGAAAACACTATAAGTGCTAGAACTGGCACTGCATAATAATCTCCACTTACACTAGAAATACGAAGGAGCCGTGTGTTGTGGAAGCCGTCCAATGACATGATATTGATGGCAAGATATCATTAAAGGTCACCGAATATCATCATTACATGCGCGGCATTATGCACCGACGGGAGTCCTGAGAGGAGACGAGAGTACCAGCTTTTACAATTATTTGGGTGCCGCCTATAACCTAGGAGGGTAGTCCCAGAGGTACCCGACCTGACGTATAGATGGCGGTTGTTATTAAAAAAGAATAAATATTGTAGAAAATATCCACCTTATAAAGCTTAAATTTGAAGTCTGAAGACGCAACGTTGTTTAGTATTTATTCGAACGCATTCAATGAATTTTCAAATATGGAAAAAATTGGTCATCTTTATGTGATACAAGACTTTCATTTGAAAGGCCTCAATCCAACCAACGTCAAAACGGAACTGGATTCTACTCTAGGGAGTTTACAACAATAAAATATTGAATGGCAGGGTTTAAGCAAGGTCGTACGAGGCCTAGCAGTAACTGCAACCTTAATTCAACGCCAAGGGTGCATCAAAAGCGCGTTCAAAAACTTGATTGATGTAAACGGACTCAATGCTGGCAACTGCAATGGCGAGTGATTATGAATTTCTATGGCGCCAATCACCATGTAATCAGACCAAATTAATTAAACACCAGACCTACGATAAGATACGATAAGTGGAAATCGAACTGGATACTGAACTGGCTACATTGCAAAAAAACCACTCAGGAATAGCCTATTCTATGTATAGTATGTCCACAACAGGCAAGAGACGATGTCCGAAAAGACACCTTGTGGTGCCCTTCGGACGCCTTTGTACTGTGTCCGTTTGTAGAAACTGCGTCAACATGTTTATCACATGCAGATACAAGAACGACAGATTTGGAGAAGTCGCTCAAGGACAATCTCACCGTAGAAGCGAAAACAATCTGAAAAACAATCGCAATGCCCATTGGCGATTTGTGAAATGGTTTTCGGATTCGGAGCGGAGAAACTATAGCACATGGATATCAGCAGAGTCCTGAATATGGGTTGAGGAGCATATCTCCTTTAAAATTCAAAATACAGCAGAATCAGGAGCTGAACTTCATTAAAAAAAAAAAACGGAATATGAAGTGTAACCTAGGGTTAGCACCTGTAACAAGTGCGATAGTAGAACAATTTATGCCATTACCAAGGAGCTAGATGGAGTACGAACTTGAAAACTATCACCCGCGTGTAATATAACGTGAAAGGAGATATAATGAGTGCAATCTATAAGACAGAACAAATTTGAATGAGCTTTTCAAAGGAGGAAATTTTTGAATACGTGCATACACCCCCGAAGTAGCAGCGATTATGACTCTTAAAAAGAGAAAGAATGTGGGAATGGATGGCGTCCTTGCGAAATTGTTTCATGCTTTATCAGGTATGTTCGTCATAAGACCATTGAAGCCCAATATGGCTAATTCATGAAAAAGTCAGGGTTTCCTGTTATGAAATGAGGAAATGATGGCCAAGCAGACGAAAAAAGGGAATCTGATTGACTCCAGAAACAATGGACATGTAGCCAAAATAGTGGAGAAGATAGTTCAAAACAAGATTAAAACCTAGATGCACCGACAAAATGAACCGCTGTACCGAAGTTTTCTTTAATTCGAGAAAGATCTCAATAAGGCGAATCAGAATGGAGAGGAGGTGTTCTTTAAATAAACACTGCTATTGTTGAGGGTATCTATGAAGATGCATATTGTGGTAGTTTTGGAAGTCCACAGCGGAGTTCGACTGAGCTGAGTTCCGTATCCAATCCAATCTGAGGAAAGCAGGGTAGATTATGAGATAAATATTTCTTAAGCCAAACTTCTTAGCTTTCCCAAACTTCCATTCTTTCTTAAGCATGAAGGACCTTTTCGACTGGAGGTGGCATCGACGTTGGTGTGGATAATATGATCAGGTACGCAAAGTTACGGTCGATATTCTATCAGCAGACAATGTACGGATTGTTGTAGATAGATCTCTGAGTATCATTCTGATAGATTTCTTGCCAAATCGCATCCCAAACGAAGAGCTTCATATGAGAACAGGTCACGAGTCTATAAAAATCACTGAAGGAATTCTAAGAGGGTTCTCTCTGCAATAGAATCCATTTACCTAGAGGTATTGGGTAGTAAGTACAAGCCGTCCGCCATAGCAGCACCATAGTTAGGTTGCAGTGCATGCAAGGAAGCCCATCCACTTTACAACTTGAACTTAATCCAAGCACCGCGTTTTAAGTCTTGTTAAAGAAAATAAGCTGTATATCAATTGCTTGAGATCAGGACATTGTGCCAGCAATTGTAATTCATTTGCGTCTTAATTGCTAGAAGGGGCATCACAGAACGTTACACTTGGAAACGAAAAGAGCAGTCATGCATCGCTCAGTTCTACCAAGAATAAGGTCGAAACACCGACACATAAGCAACCAGTAAATCGCTCTGTTGATTCGACCCATGCCATAAGCGCCTTGCTGAACAATCCACATCAAACCTTCATTAATTTAGGAACCGCTAATGTTCAGAATATGGGACCAAATAAACGGAAATCGGAGTGCCGAGCTCTACTAAACTCTGGTCCCAGCTTAACCTCATCAGTCTAGGTTTAGTACAAAAATTTAAGCTCAAATCAAAAACTGATAGCTTTGTCATCGAAAGAATAAGTCAAGGAAGGCAACCGGTAACTCAACGGGTGAGGGTTAAATGTCAATAAAACGCTACTAACTACTGTTCAACAGTTGTAGGGGTCATTAAGTGACGTTATCGAAAATGATTGTTTGCCCAAGGCTACAATTTCACGGAATACAATCGCATTAATTTTGACGCCACGATCCAAAAATACGAGCGGAGAGCGACCATCGACAGTTATGCCGGCCCAAACCATCACCATCGGTCTGTTTCTGGTGGCCGTCCGAAGGTGTAAATTTTCGAAGGACCTCTCTGGCAAGTAAACTCGGCGATTTTGTTTTTTGTCATATTGCTCGATAACGAATGTCGACTCGTCGGAAAAAACCAAATTCGGAAACACACCGCTTTCGTGCAAGCGTAGCAACTCCTTCGCTCTTTCGACTCTAACTTTTTTCTGTTGCGGTGTAAGATCGTGTGCTTTTTCGAATTTCAATGGCTTGAGCCCAAGCTCATTTTTCAGTATGTGTTGCATCCGTTCCAACGATATGTTGAGCTTACGAGCCATTTTTCTTCCACTTCGACGCGGATTTCGCTCAATTCGAGCCTTCACTTTCCGAACCATTTCTGCCAATGTTGCTGTTTTTTTATGGTCATCTCCATGGCGTTTTGCAACACTACCAGTATCACGGTAACGAGCTATGGTTCGAGACACAAATGATTTATTCACGTTGAGGTGCTGGAGGGCTCTAAAATAGCTACTTGTGGTTTTCCAGCCAAATATAAAGCAATCACGCTATCACGTTTGAATTTTTTTTTTTAGGATCTTGCACTGCCTTATATGTGTAGTAAAAAGTTATTCCATAAAACACAACTAAACATATAGAAATGTAATAATCTCCACCAATCCGCAGAGGAAAATACATAAGAGACTGCAGTCGACTTGAAGTATAAATACCACCACTTCCATCGCGGATAAACATTTTTCAACACAACTGAGGCGCAAATCGTTTAAAAGCATTGTAAATAATAAAATTAGCTGTCATGTGTCAAAATTTGAGCTCAATGTCATTAACGGTTTGGAAATTATAGCAGTCTGAAGTTGGTTGCAGCTCGAGTCATTCAGGGTGTACTTCTCCAAGGAGACAACGGACATAAAATGAACGGGCGGGGCAAAAAGCGGATCGGGCAGGAGAGGCCGTGATAGAGCGGAGACGCCTAAGGCTAAGGAATCTACCCGATAGGAAAGACAACACAACACGCTGGTCTCGCGCCTTGCTCCAAAGGTGCACCAATGGCTGATGGACCCATGTCTGCCCACCACCCTTCTAGTATTTTGAAGAACCAACGGAAGAGAATGCGGGTGAGTGAGGCCGAGAGGAAATGGAAAGAGTAGGACTTGTTGTGGCAAATTTTACCGCAACAAGTTGATATAAATAAGAGAAAGTATAGGTCCTAATACTGCACCCTGAGATAATCCTAAATTAAAAAACCGGATTTCGCTTCTCGTTTCATCAATCTTGACTCTTTGAGAGGTGAGATCTGAACCAATCGAGGATAAAGCTTCGGAACCTAGATTTTTCAAGTTTTTTTTAGCCAGACGATATGGTTGATCATGTTGAATGCTTTTGTTATACCCTTAAACATGCCCGCCGTGAATTTCTTGGCCTCAAGATTAGAAAAAAATTGGGAACAAAATTGAAGAAGGACATCTTGAGTTGATTCACCCGGATTTTATTCTGGTCTTTATTATTTTTTCAAAAATTTTGCTGGTCTGTTTGAATTGGTAAACATATTGAACCAAAGTATGTAGTTGTTAAAAGCATTAGCAATGAATTGCTTATCAAATATATCATAGTCGGTTATTCGGATTAGGGTAGGTTTTCTGTAAGAGGAGGACTGGTTGTATGTGTTGCTTAGCCTGAGGTTGTTGGGATGCCTGGTACACTTGATCTTGATTATATTTTTAATCTAGATTAGTTTTTGGGAATTTAAAAATGTTTTCTTAGTTTTTTTTTTAATCGTAATGTATTAGACAATAAAAATATACTGTTTGAAACGTCGAAACACATAGTTTAGAGTACCACTCTAAGTTAAACTTGACATGCGGCCAGTAAGTTAGAATAAGATAATTTTTAAGAATTTTTTTTGTCTAGCATGTAAGAATTAATTAATGATTGAAAATAAAAATACATTTAAAATGAAAATGAAATGATGTGAGTGTAGGCTAGACACTCATAGGGATAGTGTTCTGGAAAGTCATGAAAACTGCAGTTATGTTCAGATGAAATCTTAACGAATAACGCAGGCAGACCTTCGGGAGGCCCAGGTTCTGGGAAGCTGTCCTCCTAGCTTTGTACAATAAAGTTTTAGTGATCTGAGACACTCTTGACCCTATTGTTCTAGCCTATCGACTGGCGTTCAAAGGAGCCGTCACTACAAATACAGCTCATTGCCACTAGGATTGCGTGTATGTCCCCTTGTAAGAGAAATACAAATTTTCTTAAGGAAGAGTGAAATCTAAGGTTGTCGTCCTCCGTCATATCCTATGACAAACATCAGCCCCGATCTTTTGTGTTACGCAGCTAACTTGCAGTGTTGATGATAGGTCCTGGTTACGAGATGGTTTTGATGACTTTACTTGAGAAATGAGTCTCAACCATGAGACAGAGAGTCTCTGCTTTTGCCCCAGTTTCTTTTTAAGGACTTTGACAAGCGTGCTTATTTCATCCAGTGCTTGACCTTCTCGGTTCTTATTAGAAAGTATTTATTCGAAATCCGACATTACCCATTTCTCGAGTTGTCCCAGAATCCATAAAATCACGCACATTAGCTTCAGTGTCCAAGAACTTCTTAGTTCCAAGGAGGCCATTTTCGGCACAGACTAGCCACCCAAAAATAATGATTTCCATATCACTGCTCTCGACTTGAATGCAAACATTTTCTACTTTGGCAAATCCCGCAGTTGATCAGTATATTGTTTGCATTAAGAGGCGTTCGTAATGTTGCCATTTCTAGCCTTATCAATTTGAAGCGTCAGAGAGGTGATGGCCGCATCCTTATAAGTAGGCGCATCCGATCCTATTCGGCAAACCACATTGCAAATAATCGAATAAAATAACGCGCAGTTATTCCTACCTTCCCTAAGAAAAGCCTAAAATCTCTTAGAGTAGCCAGAAAACCAAAAGAATCCCAATCAACAACACTTATCACACAACCAGAAGACATATTTTCCCTCGTCTAAACCAATAGAAGTTTCTCATCTCTTCGAGATAACTTCCCCATAGAAACGTTTAACAAAATTTATCTCAATTGCTCCAACTAACACTAAAAGACAAAGAAGCAAAATGTGTCACACTCATGTATCATTTGTCATTTGACAGGTTACATTGTCTATCCCATCAACTATGTCCCGCCGTTTATTGCTAATTAGAGGCAAACGTTACCCCAACCGGAACATCCTTAGTCGTCTAGGGTGTATAGAACAAAAACCTCAATGTCCACCAGTGTCAAATGGCAGGCGAAAATAAACCCTAAACGCCCTTATTACTTGAACTACCCGACACCAATACCAATACCATCGTCAGGCACTACCCCATTTAGCTAAACGTTCAATTCAAAACTCTCTGATTCTTCCTCTATCATCCGTCTGTCCTTATGCCGTGGCGTAGACTTACAAATTACGATGGTCAGGATGGATACTCGTAGTAACAAAAACAGAAAATAGATAAATTAAGTACCAACAACCCCTAAAAGGAAAAGCCAACGAAACGCAACGATTTTTTTTTTGTTTAATGGGTTAGGGGAGAAACAGCCATTACCACAGTAACCACAGCACGTAAGGGGGACACATTCAGCTAGAAAACTATCCTCGTAGCTCAAATTTTCCACATGGAGCAAGATATCTTGAATGGTGGTATTCGTACTGATGGTGACATTGACGCTAGTCTGGCACCGAAGGACTTGGGGGAGTAAAAAGTCATATATCCGTACTAACCCTTTTAACATGTCGTCGTAATTTTCATGGCCAACCAACACTATGTGGCTTTTGGCGTGCTACTAATTTAGTCGTCCAATTCTAAAGGACACCTCTGCTGGGATATGTGGAAAATTTAAGGAGTAATTTCAGTTTTTTCAGCACATCCTGCATGCTGTCTGTATTCGTATTGTAGATATGTGTGTATATGTAGTTTTCCGCCTGAGGAGATCATTCTTACATGGTGGAATTTGGCTGTAAAATGACTTTGGATACCAGGCCGGATGTGGCCTGTTGGCCTTGTACCTTACGCTGAATTGCTTTTCATTGTTAAACACGCGACTAGTGCATTTTTTTGTTTTTTTTTTTTGTGAACAATGAGAACATTGTACATGAATAGGATGTCTTTCATGAAACATCCTTTTTTTTGTGCACCTACCAGGAAACCTGACACGGCCATGATGTCCTTTAGAATTTAAGTTGGACATGCCTTTCTTGGTTTGATGCAACTATGCATGGGGAGAGCGTGGTTATATCTAAAGAGTGGATGAAGGTTATAGGAAAAGTAGTGAAATTTGTGAGTGATTAAACTTTTACCAGCTACATACGTAGTCTTTGGAGAGAAAATGTACCCTTGGCCAACAAAAGAGGCTGCTGAATATCTATCTATAGAGCGATCTGGTATAAGCTACCTGACTGAGCTTGTATCATCTACCTCAGGTCCCTTAGGTATAACCAGTCAATTCTAATTTTTTCCACTGATTGTTTAATATTTAAATTTTTGATAATATCCTTTATTTTAATAAAATGTTTTTTAGTCAATTTTGAGCACTATAAAGTCTATATGAAGTAAACATTTATTGTTTTATTTACATTTGAAAAATACAATTAAAAAAAAAAGTAATTATTTGCATCCGGATAGCCGGATAGACGGCGTTTTTGCTTTTCAATAGCTCAGTAGTCCTGGATCCCTAGTGAATATGTTAGCTGCCATATAAAATGATTCGATATTTTATTGGATTAATAATCTGATTACCACATTGCCAGGACAACGCCGCATGGATTTGTTTTCTACTCTCAACGATTTATGGTATTAACCTTTCAGGGCAATAAAACAATTGAATTCATTGGATATTTTTAAATTAATTAACTTGCTCTGAGTGTTTGAAGAATTGCTGAATATCAACAGTACACTTATTGTTAAAGGACCCACATGACCACCATAAAAAAGTTACAAACAAAAAAGGGGAAAAAAATAAATATGACTTGATTGCAATATTCCAATGTGGCGGAATCGATTTTTCAATTCATTTATGTAATTTAGTGGTAACGGGAAATCTGTTAAAGGACTTGCAAGTTTTCAATTGGAAAATTCTTTTGTATCCTTTCCTCCTACCTTACTCACTTAGGTGGTGCTGCAGTACGGAGTAGAGCGGAGTGGGCGTCAACAAATATCCCGACCTGTTGTATGCCAATTTTGTCCAGATTGTGACTGCCGCTGCTTTCGTTTTTCGTTTCCCTTTTTGATGAATTTTAGGTGTAAAGATGAAATCCGATCATTGTGGCCAAACTATGCGAAGTCCACCTTTAGCGTTGGGAGCAATATTTCTTCCACACATCGTCAGCATTTTCGTCTGTGGAAATGAGTTCGACATAACGCACGCCACCTGCGGTGAAGTGTTAGGCTGCTGCGTTTTACCTCGGTGATCGACTTGACGACTTTCCCAGCTGGAGCGCTGATGACCATCTGTTCTATATGTCTCAGCTTGCCTTTTTTAGCTAAGTATTGGGTCTATAATTTATTTCGTGCGGTTTTTTTTTCAAAATTTGAACGTTTATTTAAGAAAAACATGTACAATAGTATTATTCAAAGTATTGCCCATCTGAAGCTATGACTTTTTCCCATCTCTCTGGCAATTTGTGGATCCCATCCCAAAAGAACTGCGCCGGCTTGGCAGCCAAGAATGAATCAAGCCAATTTTTGATATTCTGCTCTGATGTGAACCGTATTTCAGTGAGGGCGTTCTGCATCGACCGGAACAAATGGTAGTCAGAAGGGGCAAGGTCTGGGCTATAAGGCGGGTCGGGTATGACTTCCCATCCACTGTTTTCAAAATAGTTCTTAACCGGAAAAGCAACGTGCGGCCGAGCGTTGTCATGATGGAAAATTATTGCCTCGTGTCTGGTCGCATATTCCGGGCGTTTTGCGGCCACTGCTCTCTTCAAACGGATTAATTGTGTTCGGTAACGTTGTTCATTGATGATTTCACCCGGTTTTAGCAGCTCATAATACAGCACACCCATTTGATCCCACCAAATACAGAGCATTACCTTAGCGCCATGGATATTCGGCTTTGCCGTCAATGTCTGGTTGGCCGGGTATCACATATGTTTTTTTGCGCTTGGGGTTGTCGTAATGGATCCATTTTTCATCACCAGTAACAATCCGATGCAAAAATGACTTCCTTTTGTGGCGTTCCAGCACTGCGAGCTCTTCTTGTGCTTGGCAACAATCTTCATAGAGTAATGCTTCCAGTTCTTCATCTTCAAACCTTTTTGGCTGCCCAGGACGTTCATCGTCTTCCAAGCCAAAATCACCACTTTTAAATCGTGCAAACCACTTTTGGCACGTTCGCTCAGCTAGCGCATGTTCACCATAAACTTCCACCAAAATACGATGACTTTCGGCAGCAGTTTTCTTCATATTAAAGTAATGAAGAAGAACTGCCCGCAAAAACACTTTTTCAGGCACAAAGTTCGACATATTTGAGTGAAAAAAAATTATTGTTGTTTACGCTTCAAATGAATGACATACGAGTATACTGAAATGACGTACAATGACAGTAACTTTCCAATGCATGTTTCAATGGAATAATAGAAGTTACGCCATCTCTTAGCAAACCGCATGAATTAAGTTATAGACGCAATACATGTCATTGTCAGGCCGTGGTTAAGTCTTCTGCTCTATTCTCCATCGATGCAGAAATTTCAATTGAAATACTTTTCTTTCTAAATGACCGTGCTGCGACGTTAGGGAGGAAGACTGAGGTGATCAATCAATAGAGAGTTATTTTGGTTTCCGATTTGCTTCTGAGCACAAAAAGCCAGCGATTGGCAAGAGTTAGATTTTGCAAGATCTCTTACGCGAAAGCGTTGTTTATATAACCTTCGGAGCCTAGACTGACCTGCCAATTGTGACATTTTGTCCGAGTCCTTGATGTTGTGTGTCGTTTCTCTTGAACTTCGTTTTTCTTTCTTTAACCACCAAAACCCATCTTTGGTGCTTCTGCTTCAATACTTCCAAATTCCTCAGAGACATCTCGCTATATTTTGCCGATAATCTAGGCATATTGTTATATAGACTTCTGTGCTTCTAGAGTTGGCTAACTATTTTCGCACAACACTCTTAAGTTGAAGAAATCACATAGCAGTAGATCGGTTTTTTTAACAACAGTCCTCCCAGAGCAATTGTCATTCTGCAAAATCTGACAAGTTTCTCACGGACTTCAAAACTAGACATGGCTTCGTATAAGTTTTCTTTATATACTCCGCCATAGCCCGCCTTAAGGTCTACATATTCGTGCTTGTAGAGGGTCTCATCCCGTCGATTGTATGTAGACTTTCCAGACTTGGTTACTGGATTAACTAGTTGATTGGTAAAAGGTTTTAAGCAGTTATGTAGGGCGGCAGAGAATAGCTAGAAGGTGATGTTGAGGAGGCTGATGCATTTAAAGCTGGCGCAGACTAGATAGTCTCCTTTCTCCAGGATCGAGAATACAATACTGAAGTTCTATTCGTCTGCACAGCTTTCGACTGATCGTACTTTAGAGATGATTTGGTAAATACGCTGCCAAGTACGCTTTGGCTGTCTTAAATAAACTGCCAGGTCGGGTTTCAGTAGGTGTATCGTTGTTGTACCTAGGTTTGTAACATATATAGAGAGTGATTCAATTTTATCGACAATCTTTCTTATCATATAAAAGAACCATTATTTACTCGCACATTTATTGTTTGAAGATTATTTCTTTCAAATGTTTGCCGTAACTGGGGCTAACATGGTCCATTCTGAAGTTCCAATTTTCGATGACGCTCGAGCGTTACGAGTGGTGTTTGACCAATTACTCGAGTAAGGTTGGCAACCAATTCCTCAATCGTAGCCGGCTTATCCATGTAGCCAAAGTCTATTTTACGTAGCCCCAAAGAATGTCACATGATCTAGGCAGCTAATTCACCGGTTCAAGGCGTGAAATTAACTGTTCAACGAATCGTTCTCGCAATAAAATCATAGTTTCTTCGCTGTGTAGCAAGCACCGTCGTCTTGTTGGAACAAAATGTCATCGAGTCCACGGGCTTCAATTTCAGATAGAAAATAGTGCGTTATCATGGCACGATAACGGGCGCCATTTAGAGTTCTGGCCGGCATTAGTTTTGAAGAAATATGGACCAATGATTCTACCAGCTCATAAACCACATCAAACCGTTATTTTGTCTTGATGTAATGGCAGCTCTAGAACTACCGCACCCCAACTGCTTAAGTGAATTTTCTTGAAGCTTTCCAAGAGCCCTACAACTGAAACGGTAACGATTTGGAAGTCGACCGGTTTCAATTCTTACATGAATTAAATTTTGTATGCATTTGAGCCAAGATCCTCACGTGAAATACGCCAAGTTGTTGCATACGATAAGCAAAGCTGTTGAGAACGGCTCCGATTCGATTCATCACGGTCATCGCGTATACTCTCTCTCCGTTACCGCCGCTATATTTTCTTCACTACGTTCTGGATGTGGTCTATTTGGTCTCGTATTATCCAGTAATGAAAATCGGGTTGCAAACATTTCGAACGTATAGCGAATTGTGCGTTCGGTAGGCCGATAATGTGGACTATAAGTTGTTCTAAGCGTACGAAACACATTCCACGTAGAACGTTGATTTTCGTAACACAGCTGAATAATTTGTAGACACTGTGCCGGGCTAAATCTATCCGTGATGAAATGTAAAACAATACTAAACAAAAATACCATATAAGTGTGGCACGAAGCTGCATGATCTCTCATGGAATCCCCACTAGAAAAAGTATCTCTAAAAGCATCACCCTGTGCATGTGAACAGGCACAAATGTTCACATTGGCATAGATAGGAAGATCCTGCACATGAACGTCGTGTTCACATTTTCATGCGAAGGTTGAACTGCTCTACCAACTCCATAAGAGATGATTGGCATCCAAGGGCGGTTTTAGAATTTAATGAGACTGAGTCTAGGGACCTGATAGCTGTCTGACTATCCGAAAAGATGCGGATATCCTTTGCAGATATCACTTTTTTCTTCAGCCATGACAGAGCTTCTTTAATCGCCAAAATTTCCACCTGAAACACGTTACAGTGATCTGGAAGACGGAAAGAGTCGCTTAGATTTAGATTATCTGAGAAATCACCGCCCCCAACCGCGCTATCAGTTTTAGATCCAGTGTAGAAGTTGATTGACTTGTCCTCCATGAAAGCATCTTCCTTCAAGAAGGACCTAGAAGGGAAGCTTGCATGGAAGTCTTTGTCAAGTCAAAGTTCAGGTATGGTATAATCGTTGTTCACTGTGAGGATTCCTAATATATTGTATTAAAAATATTAACGTGGCTGTCGCAGCTACTTGCCTATTGAAAATATCGAGGGGTGTCAAATGAAACAGAATGTCTAATGCCGCAGAGGGAGTAGACCATAAGGCTCCGCTTATTCATATACATGCTGTTTTTTGGACTCTGTTTAGTTTGCTGCAGTTCACTGCATTGTCTATGGCCGTCCACTAGGCGACAACCCAGTAGGTGAGTATCGGTGTTATGACCGAGATGTATAGACAGTGAGTTATGCAAGGGTTGAAGGCTGTATTTATTCCCAAAGGCTTTTTTGAAAGAGAATAAAGCTATTGTAGCTTTATTGACACTTTCTTGAATGTTAGGTTTTCAGTTTAGTTTACTGTCCAAAATGGGACCTAGATATTGAAGGAGAGTCTGTGATTAGAATTTTATATTTCCTGGAAAAGAGGACACAACCAGTTTTATGGGGGCTTACCCCAATCCACAGTGATCTACCCAACGGGTTAATCTGTTAAGATTTAGCTGAACGAGTCCTTTAATGGTATTAAGATGCTTCCCTCAGACGGCTATAGCAACGTCATCCGCATAGGCAATCACTCTGCTACCACCCGCTTCCAGGTATATCAGCAGTTCACTAACTACTATTTTCCAGAGAAGGGGAGGGAGTGCACCGCCTTGCGGCGTACCTCTGCTGACACATCTTTTAGCAGAAGTCTCCCTAAGTGAGTCGTATACCTGCAGAGTTGACAACGCAATCGTAATTGCGGATGTGTTGACGTTGTTAAAGGCACCCTCTATGTCCAAGAAAGCAACCAATGTGTACTCTCTATATTGTAGGGATCGTTCGATGTGGCTAGTTAGTGAATGCAGAGCCGTTTCCATCAACTTTCCTTTACAGTATGCATGTTGAGCCGGTGACAAAAGCTTTGGATCAATTTTTACTCGTCTATGGATATCAATCAGTCGTTCTAGAGTTTTTAAAAGGAAAGATGAAAGACTTATGGTTCTGAGGTCCTTTGGGACAACATTAGAGCATTCTCCTGCTTTGGGAATGAAAACTGCATTAACTTCTCTCCATTACAGTGGAATGTGGATCAGTTCTACACAGTTCAACACAGCCATGGACTTATTGAGAGCCGGAGTGAATTCCTTGACTTTCATGTCACGGAGGGAAGGTTCCCATGATTGTCTAGGAAATGATTATTCCATATTCTCAGCACTGACTGCGGGTGTTCTACTAGATTCCCTTGCCCATCCTTGCAGGCTTTCGTTTGTACTTTCTTGACTTGACAAGCTTTCTTTTTAGTTGCTTACTTCTCTTCCCTCTAAGGAGCCAGATCACGTCCTTCCTTTTTTCCTTTCCCCTCTTGCAGTGCAGCTGAACATAATTTCTGTTTTTATGTATATGCCAGCATAGGTGGTCGAGCGAAATCTAGCAGCAGCTCTGCCACTGAGTTTTGGGACGACAGATTGCTGCCAAAGCAGGATGTCGATCAATTTAGGGCAATTAATGTGAAGGGTCTGTGAGTTTCCTGCGATTGCATCGTTCTTACTTCCAATTTCCTCTCAGTAACTCTTCTTCTTAGCGGCGTTAGTGATGACCACATTCGTACCGTAGTCACAACAATTGTTGGCTCTTCAAAACGTTCTGCAAGTCAGAATGTTAAAGACGCGCCCAATTAATCTGGTAGATTGATCAGGAGATCACCGGAATCTCTTACGAATGTCGAGGTGCAAAAACTGCCATAACCGACTAACTCTCAGCTAACGAAACCTTGGGGATCCAGCACCAGAATCAAGATACTTTTATCGTGGAACTCGTCAATATCAACAGTTATTGGTGCTATCGTCTTTCTAACGGTTGGGGTCTGCACCCTAATTAAGCTAGTTTTAGCGGACTTAAACTTGACGCGGACTGTAATGCAAAACTACTCGTACATCCAAAGAGCCGCTTCCAACAATCACTGTAGTAAACGTCGGAGTTTTCCAGCGATTTTGATCCATTCCATTGCACTTCTTGGATGGCAGTTAAATCTGTTTTATAGCAGACTTGGGCCTCCGCTAATTCTTCGGTTGCACGCTGTCTGTCTGAGGTTCGAACATTCCACTTGCGGATTCAAACGTTGTGGTCTTTTTTTCGTTTTGCATTAAGTTCGTCAACAGTAAGCACAACCTCATCAAAGGTTCTTAATTCCTTCGCAACAATAGAGGTTTTAGGTATTGCTAACACCACACACAATCTGCAGCTTGGACATCTGATCTTTTTCTGGGACCCCGTGGGTTATTCGGTAGTTAGAAGCCTGGTTCGGTGATATGGAAGCTCCTGTTGATTCAATAAAAGTTAATGCGCCGCTATCACTATTTCAGCACTGAAATAGCTCGTATATGGAATCAGGAACGCTGACAGCTGATGCCACGATCCGTGTTCAGAAGGTCCATGCCGCTCAAGTTCTCAATCAAGACTATCCTGGGCGACGATTGAGCGGATAATTACTGACTGCTTAAGACATGAGTTAGGCCAGCAGCGCATCATTTCAAGTTCGTATCGAATGTTTATTCTACCCTCTCATGGTGTAACTGCATGTATATATTCACATACCAAAGAGGTCCCGAGGCAAAGAGTGTTGCCTCCATGCAGACTCTTGATCTGGTGATCTTCTTTCAGGGCTACTTTGCATAGTTAAGGTAGATGTCTGATAGGTCTTTCAGAACAAGCTCTTAGGGTTTCAGAAGTAGTTATGGCAGTACTCATAGTCTTACACTAGCTCTGGTGTCCTAGAGGTGCCTCAAATGTCATTCAGTCCGAGATTGGGAGTTACTTCGTCGAGTCATCTCCCCGGCCTTGGATGGTGCCAATCAGCGATAATCGCTTTAATGACAACGGACCGCAATATACGAGGGTTGACTGAAAAGTTTCCGACAATGATACAATGTATTTTTTCTCAATTTTTTTTTATTTTTCTACATAGTCTCCTTGTAACTCTAGACACTTCTCCCAGCGATGCTCCCATCTTTCTAACCCGTCCAAATAGTACTTGGCGTTTTTCTCTGCAAAATAATTGTTCACGAAGGTGATTGCCTCCTCATTTGACGAAAATCTCTGTCCCCCGAGCGCAGTTTTTAGATGAGGGAACAAAAAGAAGTCGCTTTGGGCTAGATCTGATGAATAAGGCGGATGGTCAAGCAGTTCAAGCCGTAATTCATGGATTTTCGCCATGCAACCGCTGAGGTGTGAGACGGCGCGTTGTCTTGGTGAAACAGGATTTTCATTTTCTGCAAATGTGGCCGTTTTTCCGCAATTTTGCAATTTCTGCCTTCAGCTTGGCAAGTAATGATGCGTAGTATGCTCCTGTAATAGCTTTTCCTTTTTGAAGACAATCGATTAAGATAACTCCTTTACTATCCCAAAAAACAGTCGCCATCACTTTCCCAGCCGAAAAAACAGTTTTTGCTTTTTTTTGGAGCCAGCTCGCCCTTTGTAGTCCACTGTTTTGACTGATTTTTTGTTTCGGGCGCATAATGGTGTATCTAAGTTTCATCTACAGTAATTAATCGGCGCCAAAACTAGGATTTATTGCGCCTAAACTGCGCCAACAGAGCGTTGAAAATGTTCATTCGAACACGTTTTTGGTCTAACGTAAGTAAACGCTGCACCCAACGCGCGGGCAGCTTTCTCATGCCAAAATCTTGATTTAATATGTAACAAACACATTCTTTGGACATTTTCATAACCTCTACTCTCTCTCTCTCACTTTAATTCGGCGGTAGTCTAACACCATTTGGTGAACTTCAGCCATGTTATCGTCAGTGGTTGCAGTTTTTGGACTTCCCGAACGTTCATCATCGCGCAAGCTCTTACGGCCACTTTTAAATTCAGCTGCCCAAAATTTCACTGTGTTAAATGATGGTGCAGAGTCCCCATACACAGAGTCCAACTCATTTTTGATTTGCGCAGGCGTATTGCCTTTCAAAAACGAGAATTTAATAACAACTCGATACTCAATTTTTTCCATTTTCACAAAAAACACTCACATCAATTCACTCAAACGACTGTCAAATGTCAACTGCGCATCCAAAATGACTGAAACTTCGGTAAGTAACTGTCAAAAGACGCGCAACTAGCATTCACTAGCTTTTATTGACGAGTGCCGCTATCTTTACGTCGGAAACTTTTCAAACAACCCTCGTATTTTAGAATAATTGAATTCTACTCTGTTTGCGGTTGGTTCTCCGATTTGTAAAGTTCGCTGCCATTGCTATTTCCGTTCTACAGCCGAAGAGCAGAGACGTTAGTCTGGGAACATGAAAAGCAGAAAGTACAATCGTTTGCAAAGGAATATACTAAATTAGAAGTGACAGATAAGAGATCATTAATCAAAATTAGAAAGAGTCTCGGAAACAGATCGAAGCCCTGAGACACATTAGCATTTATTTTAGGAATAGTGGACTTGAAGTTAGAAGAAACCATTATAAATGCAAGCATTTTCGACGAAGGAGCCTGATGCTTATATCTGTCCAATGCTTTTGAAATATCAAATGAAACTTTTCTGCATTCAGTCGAATTGGCGCGGACCTTATTCCCACTTTTCCATGAGACATGCCACCCAATCACCAGTGGAATGTTTACTATTGTATTGTAGAAAACTAAACTTTTATACTATCTCTTAAAACTAACACATTCACTCATTGTAAACACTTTGATTTGTACATCCATATCTTAAGTCAGTATCACCAAGCCTGTCACAGTTCCGGGGAACTTCTGCATAGATTAGTGATTCATTGTGTTTTTTACAACAAGGAAAACGCAGTGCCGTGATTATGAAGTTGGCGTGTCTTTAGGCAATTTAAGAGCTGACGGCTTATCGGCATTTTCTTGGATTTTTTGGAAAATAGAATATAAGGTTCGCGTTTTATTAGGGAGGGGCTGTAGAAGTGCTATTTTTCATCTATACAGAAAGGGCCTCCAATAGTGGGATTGGTGAGAAATCTTACTTCATGGTTTTGCCAGCTTGGAAGAACACCTTTTCAGGAGAAGGGAAGATATACTATCTTAACTAGGGATTTCTATATATGTATAGAGATCTTTAAGCCTCTTGCTAAGATTCGGGTGCGAAAATGGATTCGTCCCATAGAATTTTCACTCACGTGTGGGTGGAGACATGGTAAAATCTGAAAGCATTGAACTGGCTGCGAAGTGAGCAACAAGCAGGTTGGTACTGTCGAAAGGCAGCTCGAATTCCATTATAAATCAGCACTAGGACGGAACATAAGGCAGTAAAGTCATTTATAACTCTATTGATTTGTTTTCATGTTTTGTCGGACCAAAAACCAGATCTCTAACAGTGATAGCCTCTTTAGAGCTCAAATCGTACAAATTTTTTTTTTTAGTTTGAGTTCTTCAGAATAGTTTTTGTGATCATATCAGCAGCGGCATCCACGTCGTTATGGGGGAAACATAACGGACAGTTGAAATTCTTAAAGAAGATGTTTAATCCGCCCCAACTGGATTTCTGGAATTACCATATAAATCATTCGTTTCTCTCGCCTATTTACGATAGAATAGTTGATATGATACAGTGGTTCGATGAACCTATCGAGATGAGATTATGAGGATATCAGAGTGAGAAGTTAAAAACAAGTTAATGGAGTCATGAATATTAACGTCTGGTATTCGCTTTGGCTCATTTACAATCTGGGTTAAGTTGAGTTTCCAAAGCAATGGTTTCAACACACCGTCCCTCTGGTGTTGTCTGTATACTATCTCATAGCACCATAACAACGAGTCAAACTCGTTAAAATTCAAATTGCTGTTCAGCTTGAGACTTCTCTAAATAAAGCAGAAGATAATGTGCTCACATAGATGGAATTTAACCCCAACGAAGTTGAATTCAGGATTGGAACAAAGATTTCAGGGATCATTTCATCGACAAGACCTCGGGAGCCAAGTTTGTATCTTGGCAGTTTGAGTTGAGAACTGATTGCTCCAAGTTGTCCGAAGATACTGACAGATACACTAAGTCACAAACCACCTGGCTTATCTTAGCCCACGAACATTTGTTCTACTCGTAAGTTTCTGACTCATTCTGTCAACCAACATAAATGCCGGCTGTCCTTGTCAAAGTTCTGAAATGGTAAGTCTAAGTCTGTTTACTGAAATGCTTTGCTGACTCAAAAGCATCGAAAGCCTAAAGGCAAGTGTAGGATTTAACCCCACTAAAAACATGTGCTCATCGTCCGGACAGGAAACTCCTTCTGGAACCACCGTTTGGTATTTCGTCAGAAGGATGTCCTGAGCACAGGCTCAAAGCGTTCATCTAGTCGTCACTGTCAAGTTTGTGGAGAAGTTACTCCTCGCTGGAAACGCTCACTCTCCCGGCGGCTTCAATAGCCTGCCATTTCCGGGGGCTGCTTAACATACTGGGGACCAGGTTTATCGCTGAAGCTGATTCCCCGATCGCTTCGTTAATGGAGCTCCAGATGTGCTCGAATCTCGGGCACGAGAAGGGAAGATGCTACCCATCCTCTATTGTTCTCTCACAGTTTGGGCAGTGAAGATCATCTTCAATGCCGAAGCGATGGAGATAGCCTCTAAAGCAGCCATGCCCACTGAAGGTTGCCGCGAGGTAGTAGTTTACCTCTCCATGCCTCCTCTGTAGCCATTCATCGACATTGGGGATTAGGGCATACGTCCATCTACCATTTTGGGAACGGCTCCATCTACTTTGCATTGCACGAATTGTATTACACCGATCATCCTATTTTGGCAGATTGTCCCGTCGGATCTTTTGCAGCTCATCCGCGAACAGGGCGATTGGCGGCATGCCGGCCAGGATACATGCAGCGTCATCAGAGACGGTCCTATATGCGCTCACTACACGGAGTGCGCTCAGGCGGTGTGTGAAAGTTATTCCGGCCGCGGAAGAGCGCTTAGCCATTGCCGATGCCTAGATGGGAGCCGCGTACAAAATCACCGAACTGGTGACCCTTGCTAGCAGTCTTAGCTTACTAGAGCGGATGCCCGATGTACTTGCCATTATCCGGGAGACAGAGCCATCGTGATCCTGTCGGCTTTACCTTTTACTTGCTTTAGATGCTCCTTAAAGCAGATCCTTGCGTCTAGGAGGATTCCCAGATATCACAGGAAAGGCTTCCATGTGAATGTAAAATCGCCACTCTGGAAGGAAAACACTTCTCTCTCTTTCCTTGTGGTCAAGAGGACTGCTTCGGTCTTCTGTACCGCCAGGTCCAATCGGTTTCTTTGCAGCCATCATCATGCCGACCACCTGTGTCGTAATTTTTTCAATAGTCAATAGTCAACTGCGTACCCCACGATGGTGCACACCTCGGCCAGCGCAATCTTGAGCACATTGTTGTACATCGCGATCCAGAGGGTGGGGCCCAGCACGAAGCCTGCATGTCACTCTGTAACGCTGTACACCGACATCCGTTATGCATTGCAGCCTTCTGTCCTTCTATCTAGTTTGGCATCTAAGGACCTCCAGTGCGTGTATGATACGGGACCATCTCACGTCCAACGTGACTACAGCACAGTATTTCTTGGAACCGACTCTCCATCTTTCTCCAGCCGTAGCGTCTCGAGCTATGCTGACGACCATCTCGATGGCATTCGGAGTTGATCTGTGTTTTCTGAAGCTGAACTGCCGTTTCATTCAGACGATTCACGATGACGCCTTCGAGTGTTTTTCCAAGTTCGTCCAAGAGGCAGATTGGTCGATATCCCGAGGGATTTTGGAGATTCTTCCCTGGCTTGGGAATCAGGACCAAGTTCTGCCTCTTCCATTGCTTCGGGAACGTGCCTTCCTTCAGGCATGCCGTAAATAGCCTTGCAAAAAGGGCCGGGTTTACTTTTATGGCCAAAGTGAGTGCCACGCTCACTCAATTATTGCAGATACCCAGACATTAGTTTTGTCGCAAAGCGAAAGTCATACAACATCAGCAGTGGCCGAAGTAAAGCAGCAGTAAAATACAATGGTCCGGAAGGATTCAGGGGGAAAGAAAGGATCAACACTGCGTGAGGATAATGGTGACTTTTATTCCCCTTCATCGTCTGGCTAATTGCTATAGCGTCCTTTTACAGGGGAAGAAGGCTGGTATGCGAATAGTAATATCAATTGACTATGGGGCCTGTCACTTGTTCGTGTTTAGTGAGAGTGCGTGTCTAATGACAGTCGCCTTTGGCTACTAATAGTGTGTGCATATCCTTTCACCTTGTAAAAGTCCATGTCTAGCAATATGTCCATGCTTGTTGACAGTCAATGTACATATCTGCACTTTTATAAAAGTTCATGATAAGTGAAAGTCTTTCTATAATGATACCCTCTACTAATAGCGTGTCGGGTTACAGTAAATGTCTAACTCAGAAGCCGATTTCATATAATAATATAATGTGACATTATGTTGACTGTGCCAGTGAAAAAGTTATGCAGGACCTTTCCAAAAGCACATTTGGTCAATGTCCGTAATTTAAACAGAATCGCAAGGATTCCCAGATTGTTGAACAAACTCGAAGATCTGCATTTTATTTCTCCTTAAAATTTTTTACATCTCCAACTAGGCTTGCCTTGCAAGCAGGTTTTTTTTTTATTTTTAAATTGTCATTCTCTTGATCCTTTTTCACGTATTTCCTTAACTCAAAATAAATCTAAATCCTACCGTCTTAAAGTCTTGTGTTCCTCAAATTCCAAATTGAATTTTGATTGCAAGAACCGCAGTTGTATGTGTGGATTTATTTCAAAAAACCCAACCACTCATTACGTGACTCGTGCTGCTCAAAGTAACTTGCACAAGGACATGTTCCTCAGTGATGGGGACAGCTATTAGATTCGCAGCTCCACGAAAGTCGTTGTCTTATTTTCATACAACCAACCCGCAAGGGATATGTTGTTATGCCGAACGTACTGTCTTAACTCATTGTCGACCGACACAATGTTGCAGTTGTATCTTTCATCAACAATTTCACAATGCCATTACCGACTAACACCCAGCTAACGTAGGTGCTACACTTCAGGGATTCTGCGTCAGAATCATGGTACTTAAACGAAAGATTCGACCATCTCACCCCTTAAACAGCCCCTTTAGACGGCTTTTGATTGCCACAGGCCTGGGACAGGGCCTAGAAAAGTTGAAATGTCCTTGACGTTGATAATCAGTGCCATTTCGCTGTCGCATGTGGTATTTGCATATACTCTATGTATACGAGTATGTATACTCTTCACCTACCATTCCGAGACCTGTGCTCATGAACATTTCCTGTTTCCCCTCCATTATGGCGGAGTTCACATCACACAGATGTTGCTTAAAGGTTTCAATTACACGCATGGCCAGCATGGAACGAATGAAAAGTCACAACAAACTCGTTGGAGGGGTGGCAAAGTTGACGGAATAAGACGAATGTGCCGAGTGCTAATGCCATATGTAGGATAATAATTGGAAGATCGTAGGTACAATGATTGTGCAAAGAGTTCCGTTTTCGTTGGTTGTTGTTGTTTTTTTGTTTTCCTGTTGGAAGAGGCTATGCAAGAATGGGTCCCAGCCTAAGAACTGAAGTATGTAATTTATTTCTTCAAAGGACGAACAAACAAAAGGATTTGCCGGCATCACGTGCAGAGATTAAGGGCCGTACAGGCATGTGCACATATTTGTGATAACAGGAAAGTGATGGGGAAAGTAAAAAGAGTTCTAATTAAAGGAACAGATGGAGGAGATGGTGGATTTTCTTAAGACTTTAACCGGGATTGTTTGGCTTGATGGAATACTTGAAGGAAGTTATTCCGAAAGATGAAAGGCAACTTTAGCAAAACTGTTTGCCTTTTAAACAGAGAACTGGAGAGGGAGAGGCAAATAAGGAAGCAAGCAAACTACAAAAGGTGTCATAAATTTTAGGAGTTAACGTTAGCACAACCTGACTGTTTAAATGAAAAGAGGGTGGTGTTTTATTAGGGTGACATACGAAGGGATGTTGGATCAGTGTTCTCCTATCCATTTGATGGGTACCTACTTCTTTTCTTTTTATTTTGAAGGTCTATAGAGTAATGTTCACTGCACATATTCACGTATACACGAGTTTCTCTTTGTGAACTTGACTACATGACTTTTTCCTCTGGTTGCACTGAAATCAGGTCAACAGACCTACATAAGTGTCAGAGTTACTTTTCAACAAATTCTTTCATCTCATCTGCCATCCAACTGGCGGTACTTATTAACTCTCAGAATGAGGCTACGACTTCATTAACCCAATTAGGACAATCCGCAGAGCTTGTTGGATTCCTTAAAGCTCATTCAGTGGAAACAGCATTACTGCTAAACAATAAGACCTGCAATCATTGGAACACTTTTCCAATTCACGTAACTAATCCTCTGGTGTGCCAGTACTGGTGGTGTTAGTATTGGTGCTACCCGTACGTTGCCTGCTATAAACACCAAACACTTCGCGTGTACCGAGTGAGACCTGTTTGACCTACATATTCCCTAAAGCCGATGACTACATGCTGCAGTTTTAATTACATTCGAGTAGAGTATTTCCCATCATCATAATCATCATCTGATGTAAATGTCATTCGTATGACATGAGCGGAAGAAAACCACCATCATCATCATTATCAACATCAGGAGCAGTACCAACATCTCCAGCGCGGCGGAATCATCAGCGCAAACATCACTGCTATCTACCATATATTCGCGCGCGTCCTGCAATAATAGTGCGAGTAACTGCAATGAGACATCCCTCCCATCATCCCTCGAACGAGTGTTGGTACGTTGCGGCGGCAGTAGTACACAATTTACAAATCTACTCCACTACTACTTCTCCCTGGAATACAACACAAGGATACTAGATTGTTGCAAATTAAATGGGCCGCATCATCAGGCATCGTGTTCGTGTTTAACTGTTGCCAGTTATCTCCTAGGTGATGGTATGGGTGGATCAACTCCCCGGGCGTTATTCCACTTTCAATAAGCAAATGCAGATTCCACAAAAGATGCAAAAAGAAAGGAAAGAATTGAAAACCGAATCCCATGCCAAACACTGCAAAGGAATTCCTGAATCCTTTAGTGCCAACAGGAGATTTCCTTGATAGTTGCAACTGACATTCCACCGGATCACCTATCTACTCGTATCCTCGTACCATCCACTGAAGTTGAAGTGTTGTTCACAAAAAACTAATTAGCGCACGCACATGCAGGTATTTGAAGGCGCGTGCCATTACCAGGTAACGGTTAAGTTAATTTTAATGAACTGCACTCTCCACAACATACATCTAGAACGTCGACGTCGCCAGTAAATTACATGTCCTGTACCGAACACTCGCCATACTTATGTGTGTTTATACGAGCACGCCATATGGGCTTCCTTCACCAGCCGCTTTTGTCGCGTACAAGTGCAATACATTCGGGTTCAGTAATTTAATTCAAAGTGTGACCAGCAGGTGATGGACTGAGTTGAAAATCCGGTATCAGTTTACTCCAAAATGTCTACTTCTGCAGAAGAAGATCTGAACCTAGACAGCTTAGTAAATGGCATCATTGCTAAACAGTATTCTCAAATTTTCAAATCCTCATTCTTCGATTATTGCTGAGTTTGTAAAGCTTTTGAGGGTGAGAAAGTTCAATGAATCAGTAGCAAGAAACCTGAAATCCTGCAGAGGCAATAGCCGCTACTACCACTTTTACCAGTACTTTAATTGGTCTTCAATTGATCTTCTCAGTCAGCAACAGCGAGAAGAAGTCAGGATTTGCCTGACAGGAGAGAACCCACAGCCCGTGTGAAGGAAAGGATATCCTATTGCTCTCACCGGTCCCATATATTCTGAAGATATTGTAACAGCAAGCTAAACTGTAGAAAGACCAGGCATAGCAATAGGCACTGCCTAAATATGTGTTAACCAATGGGGCAGTAATGGGCCGATGCTCATTCGTAGTGCCGGATTCTTATCGGTTCCTAAGTAGACCGACTTATGTTTCCTGCAGTAGTGCCAGACATGAGGGTCGGCTTAAAGACTTAGCTTATTTCATACAATTCGATTATTTAACCTGTTTGCTTTATGTCCGCGCTCTAATCGTCTTAAGCACCTGAGTTTGTGTACAGCTATGTTACTAACAGTAGTCCAGTTTGTCGATGCCACTCCCCAAGTTGATCTCGCAGAGCTATCTCGGTTTCTAATCAAAAAAGACGTGTTGTTCGTTTCCGACAGTTTCAAAATATGGACAACTTTTAATGCTTTCGAGTTCGCGTTTAAACAGTACTCTCCAAAACTGATATAGGAGGATGTTTTCATCTTCATTTTAAGGATATGTTCAATTCTTGTCGCCAGGTTGGGGTGCTACGGTTCCCTTCGCATTTTCTTTTTTCATCCTTTGTCTGACCGTTTTCGGCTTACTCGCTTTCGAGTCCTACCATTTCTCCAGTAAGTATGTCGACAGGTAGCATTGTAGATACGCCGAGCAACAGTTCGACAGCGGCTCTTAGAGTGCTAAGATGGTGGACGAATTTTACTCCTCATACATAAGACATGCCTTTGTGGCGCTCGACCATATTTCCGCTGCATACTTGAGTTTTCGGCATGCACGCGAACGCCTTATAGCAGGCCTCATTAAGATCAAATTCAGAAAAATAAGTCTGATTTGCGTTCATGCCTCTGAAGAGGATAGGGTTGACAGGATCAAAGACGAATTCCATGACTCCTACACCGAATATGTGCTCAGTGCCTGAGCTATGACACAAGATGATAGCTATTCGTAGCATAACACTACGTTAGGCAGTGTACTCAGGTTCTTAAAATCTATTGCGGGGCTTAACCTTTTAGTAACCGGCACGCGGTTCCCACATCTCAACATCGATAAAGGGCGATTGATTGTATTGCGATTGACGCCAGATATTCCTCCAGCATTCTGGATGTCCGGATATTTCAAAGAGCCAACATCAACTCGGGTCATTAGCTTGTTACACCCAGGGTACGAATGCGGGTATCACAGGCACAACGAATTTAAGAAAGACAACCAAAGCTCGATGTTGAAAAACTGCTATCGCAAGAAGTCAATGGAATTTTTGCCGCCCGCAAAACCCGTTCCAAAATCAAAGCTCTCATAAGCAAATCACAAACATTCCAATGGAAATGGGACATCATCTGGTTTGACGATGCGCTGCATCGATAGACCAGAGCTGTTAGTAGCCTCTCCATAAAAGAAAGCAATAGCACCGCTTTCTCAGAAAGAAAACGAAAACGTACGATCGAGGAAATAGAGAGATACTATTACAGAAATGACTTTCGAAGTTTTTATTAGCGAATAAAGCTAATATCCCATTGCTACAAAGCCAGAGCCTGTTGCCAGGGAGCCTGAAAACTAGTAGTAGTAGTGATGGTCAAAATACAAAAAAAAGCCAAAAAAGTAATTATTTAGGCCAGACGGAGACGACAGAAAATTCCATTCCCCTAATATAGCTAATGTAGCCATATCGAAGCTACAATAAAGTCTAATAAAGATGCTGATCTATTGGGAACGTGCACCAGCTCATCTGTAAGATATGATCAGAGGAAAACATGTCCGAAGGATGGAATCTTGGTGTCGTTTGACCAATCCACAAGAAAGTAGACCTTTTTGATCGCGCAAGCTCCAGTGAAATAAATTTCCTAAACATCACCTATAAGGTATTTTTTGCCGTATTATGTAAACGTCTAAAACCATTCATGACCAATCTGGTTGGTCCGTACCAGTTCGGTTTCAGGCTAGGAAATTCCACCATCAATCAGACATTCACACAACTGCAAGTCTTGGGAAAGACCCGGGAAATGCAGATCGACACTCACCTGAAGGCCGCATATGACAGAATGCATAGGAATGGTTCCGCGCCTAATTTAGACATCCCTGCCAAACTCGTTAGGTTGTGCTGGATGACTATGGAGGATTTTCGCTGCTCCATTAAGACCGGTAATATATTAGCAGAGTCTTTTGACGTCAATCAGGGTTTTAAAGAAGGCGCCCCACTGTCATGTGACTTTTTACCATTGCTCTATAAACAATCTTGTAATCATTGGTCAAAAAAAGAGGTGCGATCTTTTTAAAGTCCGTACAGTAACTTGCGTACGTGTATGACATTGATGTAGTTGGACGAACACAGTCAATGAAATTTTTGTGAGCATCGAGGCTGGAAGCGGCTAAAATATGTCTGACGGTAGACGAGGGCTGTAATCAGAAATGCATAGATGCACACCACCGATTGCTTGGATAGAACGTCACTATAGGCGGTTATAACTTCGAGGTAGTTAAGGAATTCGTTTACCTTGGCTCTGCATTACAAGCCGCAATGACATCATCGTAGAAATCAGACGCAGAATTGCTATCACTAATCGCTGTTTCTACAGGCCCAATAGGCAATTGAGTAGCAGAACTTCATCCCGGTACTATGGCGCAGAGGCTAGGACCTTTCGAAGGAAAAGTTTAGTTTTCGATGAATTCTCACACATCTGCGAGACGACTGTCACTACTCTAAGATACTTAAAGAACGCCTTTTATGCCCAGTTGCAAACCGGTTTTATTTAACCAACGACGTATAGTTCCGGTTTAACTACTTCCAGTATTTTCAATAATCGAGACTTAGCGTAAAAGTGCATTATGCACAATGTTGCACACTAGGGGACTTAAGACAGCGTCTTGTGGTATACCGCCAGTATTTTCATAAGTTTCAATTTAATCGTCAGTGTTATAGAAAAGTATTCTATAAATATGTAAAGGTGGTTCTTAATCTAAATTAAACGCGTTCTTCATGCCCGAGGTTATAATGGCGCAGTATTTCTTGTTGAGTCCTTTCCAACACCTATCCTGTATAACGATTCGAGTTGTAGTTATTACCGAGACAATTGCGTCCCCTGCAAACCGTGACTAAAGAAAATATTGTTGGTGTTCTGATTGACCTCCTGCTGCTTTAATTGCTAGTAAGAGTGTTGTAAATGATGTGCTCAAGGACTCTCCCGAGCCCGCCGAGCAAACAAATCTTCTTTTCACACTTTGTTTTTGCACCAATTCTTATTATGACTACTCTAACTATCTTGGAACCTACCTCAGAATCACACACCGGGCCAGACGGGCTCCCAGCAATATTCCTCAAAACGTGTGCCTCCAATCTTTCGTACACACTTTCTTCCCTATTTCAACTGTCCCTCATACAAGGGGAATTCCCCAAATTTGGAAGACTTCTTTCATAACTCCGGTTCACAAAAAGGGATCAAAGAATTAAGTTACCAACTACCGTCCCTTTCTCACATACCTAAAGTGCTCGAAAAATTTTTATATAAAGCTCTAAGCTTTCGGTGCAAGTCACTTATGTCACCCAGTTAGCATGGAAAATATCAACGAAATCGATGTTATTGCTACAGACTTCACTAAGGCCTTCAATAAAATATCACATCAATTGATCCTTTTCAAATTATCTTCCCTCCGCTTTGGCGCCATATTGCTAAAATTGATATCTTCTTATCTGGAGAACCGTTATTATAGCGTCGCTTTAGATCAGTCTTCTCAACCCCGTTTCTAGCCACTTCTGGTGTCACACAAGGCAGCCATCTAGGTACCCTTTTTTTTATTTCAAACGATCTTGACAGGATTATTAAACACTGCTCCCTATCCATTTACGCCGAAGACACTAAGTTCTCCAAGACTATTTCTTCAGCCCTAGACTCTATTCTCCTCCAAGAGGATCTCGATAGGTTTTCCACTTTGTGTATAAAAAATTGCGTTGAGTTGAGTTTAATGTCTCCAAATGTCAATCTATGACTTTGTCTCGTAAGTCCAATCAATCTTCCCCTCGACTTTATTTTCTGCATGACCAACCTGTGCCCTAGGTTCAATCCCTTCGTGACCTTGGAATATTATACGATGGAGAGTTAAACTTCTGTTTGCATATAGACGGGATAATCCTTAAAGGCAACTTTAGGCTCGGTTTTATCAAACGATGGTCTAAGCAATTTTGCAACCCTTATGTGACAAGATCACTTTACATTACCGTTGTTCGGCAACTTCTCGAATATGCTAGCCAAGTTTGGTCCTCCTTTCAGCGAGTTCATATATCCCGAATAGAAAACATTCAGCGCCTCAAGCTCCTTAACCGGAATACCTTCGAAATACACAGATACGTAGCTGACATTCTCTTCATTCATCGACTGCTCTCTGGTTCTGTGGACTGCGCTGCCCTTTACAATTCAATTTCCTTCAATATAAACCCTAGTAATTTGCGCTACCCTCGTCTCTTCTATATTCCAACCCACCCCACCTCTTATGGTTCCAACGAACCAATCTCCCGCATGCTCCGTAAGATCAACACAAACCTCCCCCTTTTTGATTTTAACTTGAGCACTTTTCGTCTTAAACTTAATCTCCTCCACCACTCCATTACCCCTTAACTTTTAACTGTTGTTTGTTCTTAAGTTAGTCTAAGCTTGTATTAAGCGAAATAAATTGGGGGCGACAGCCCCCACCGCCAAATTACTTCCAAGGTTCAGGAAAAACGTTCTCTTAAAGACACTCATAAGGACCAGCTCACTGCATGCAGATGTTGGATAGCATTCATTTGGCCTCCCGAGTGTGTTCAGAGGAGCCCACGAATCTACATACCCAAAGCATTCAGAGTGTGGGTTGGTTTAAACATATTGGTATGTGGCGTAGAATAGCTAAAGAGAATTCTGGGTCAGCTAAACACGGTAAAGAGAACAATTAAGCACTTAAGATTCGAATATAATTTTAGTATCTCGGTTGCAAATTAATCTTTATGTAACTTTTATAGCCTACATCACATTTACCTATTCTACCTGCAAATTGTCTTGTCACCCACACTGTTGCACAACTACATAGCGTCAATAGTTCACTATTAAGTGTTTGTCATTTGCAGAATGTCTCACTTTCCACTTTATTGACTTGCCTCTTGGCTAAAAAAGGAAAATTAAAAAAAACAACGGATCACGGGTTTTAATTAAAATTAATTTTTTTCTCTCTCGGACCGATACATATTCGGAATCTTCTTTTGTTTTCTCCATTCTCTGAAGTCCTTTTTTCGTTTCACATTTTTTCTGCCTTCAATTCACGTTAATTGTTTGCTTACCACAGCGATTGTATAATACGAAACAATCGACGAGTCCTTGAGCGCCAAGAGGCAACAAGTGCGGCGAGGTTTTTTGTTTTCGTTATTGTTTTTGTTAAATCCTTTGTCGTTTAGCACAATTCAAATTCGTTCAGCTGAACAATGATGGCGGTATCGTAAAATTTAACGAACGCGGTTCGATATTGTTTTCGACATAAAGACCAACGAAAGGAATTACTATTTTCGACTTTCTGTTTTTTTTTTTCGCTTTTGAAGGAAACTGTTTTTGGGGCTTCTTTTGTTTTGAGGTGAAGAGGCGAAAACAAGTGCCAGTTAGTGGTTAGTTTGGTGGAACTTGATAGACAATTTTGGGAACGAAAAGCACTTGCAGACTCTATAATAGTTTTGGTTTTACGAGTATCCCTCTGTCATGTAAAAAGGATGGTAGTGAAGGGTAAACTCTGGGTAATTTGTGTAAATGGAATTTATCTCGAAAATAGGTGAAATATTATAGGAATTGACAGTTTTCTTTTTGACCTAACTGATAGATGGGAGTGTTCCGGATAATGTGTTGAGGAAATTAAGGGGAGTTTTCTGGGTGAGGTCGGAAATGCATCTTCTTCTAGATACAGAGGTTTTAAACAAAGCATAACGCTGCCCTATTTTGACATCTTTCAATTTTATGAGTGATGGTACTCATAATTTTCCGATTATATCAATATCATCGGCGTATGCAAGTAAGTGGATGGACTTTCGAAAGATTGCGCGTGAGTTTTGCACTATTTTTTCAAGAATGATATTAAAGAAATCGCATGACAGCGTGTCGCCATGTCTAAGCTCCTTTTTGACATTTAAGGTCTCGGTGAGTTCTTTACCGGCCTTGATATAGCAGCGTGTATTCTCCATCGTCATCCTGCACAAGTGAACGGGTTTTTCAGGGACGACAAAACTAGACATAGCTCTATATAGCATGTCTCTATAGATACTGTCATATGTGGCCTTAATATCGATGGATAGATGATGTGTATAGATTTGGAGCTCATGAATATTTGGTCGATGGTGGACTTTTCTGGACTGAAACCACACTGATATGGACCAATCAGGTTGTTGACAAACGGCTTCAGGCGTTTACACAATACGGCGATAGAATCTTGTAAGCGATGTTAAGAAGACTGACGCTTCTGTAGTTGGCGTAGTTCATCATCATTTCATTCGTTCCTGTATCCCCTTGTGGATGCTAGGGCCTCTACTATGCCTACGCGCCATCGAGTACGGTTTCTGGAAATGTGCCTCAGCTCTCCCCAACTTTTTCCCAGTTTCTGTGTTTCCTTCTCAACTGTTCTGCGCCACGTACTCCTAGGACCGCTGCGCATCCTGCCGTTCTGAATAAGCGTTTTCCATTGCATCGCTTGGTTAGCTATGGACCTATCACCCTTTCGGAGAGTGTGACCAATCCACTGCCACTTCCGTCGTCGTATGGTTGTGCTTATAGGTTCATAGCCCGTTCTTTGATAAAGCTGTTCGTTAGAGATACGGCTTGGCCTGAATATCCTTAAGATGTAGAGTAGGCACCTATTGATAAACGTTTGCAGCTACCTCGTGATAGTGGTGGTCACCCTCCAGGTACCACATCCATATGGTACCACGGATTGAACGTTGGAACGGAACAATCGTAGCTTGGTGTTTAAGCTAATTACATTACTTCGCCAAACAGTGGAGAGCATCCCAAACGCAGATTTTGCTTTGCCTATGCGGTTGGCTATATCCAATTCGGTCCCGCTTTCGGTTGAGACAATACTTCCAAGGTATTGGAAACTCTCGACTCTCTCAACCGTCTGCTCAGCAATGTATGTTTTTGCCGAGTTAATTTTCAGCCCAACGACAGAATAATGTCATTTGGTGAAGGTACATTATTCTGTGAGACAGAAGGCATACATCGTCGGCGTAGTCAAGGTGTTTGCTTTGGTTGATTGCTCTTGGGAATATGGCAACAATCGGTGTGATGGTGATGAGGACTTCCGTGCTTATCAATGGACGATGAAGGTTGGAGGTATCCCAACTGAAGAGGAATACAGCCCATACCTAGGTCAAGATGGTTTATGTCAGGTGGATAGCGTTAATTTGGTCGCAAAAATTTCTTGTTTTTGTCAACGATCCAGATGCCTTCAAGATTGCTTTGATTAAAAATGGTGCTATTGATGCATCCCCCAAGAGTTTCAGCTTCTACTCGCATGGTGTTTATTATGAAGAGGAATGTCGCAATGGTTTGGATGAATTGAATCATGCAGTATTGGCTGTGGGCTATGGAAAATTAAATGGAGAGGACTATTGGTTGGTGGAGAAATCTTGGTCTACCTACTGGGGTAATGATGGTAACATGCAAATGGCTGCTAGGAAAAACAATTGTGGAGTTATGATCACCCCTATTTATGTAGAAATGGCTTAGAGTTGCGCTGTGTGTGACGCTTGCTGTGATTGTGCTTAACTTAGTGATTGTTTGAATTTCGTCGTCAGTGCGGTCGCCATAATGTCTTCAGTGTGCAGGTAATTCGTCGCACCGTGCAAAAGTTTGAGCATGAGTACACTCTTTTAGATCTTCAGCCACCAACCAGACAGAGATTGGTTAGAAATGAAGAAAGCATAGCCGCTGTAGCCAGTATCGAAGAAGACCCGGAAATGTCAATTCGGTGTCGATCAGCTGAATTGAGCATCGCCTGAGAGACAACCCGACTTATTTTGCGGTGTTTGCAAGATGTTCTTGGACTAGGCTCATTTTTGGCTGAGCGGCTTACAAGAAAAACTACCATTTTTCGAGAGAAAACAATCCACAAGTGTTCTGCCAAATATCAGGGCTTAACAACTTCGATATATCCAAGCTACATGTCATACAAGCGACGCAACGCTCGAAGTTGTGAAGGAGAAATTTGGCGACTGGGTCATCTTACAGAGGGCGTTCATCAATTGGCTGCCGCGATCATGCGATTTGACACCACTTGATTATTTTCTCTCGGGCTACGTCAAGTCCGTAGTCTACGCTAACAAGCCCACCACTTTGGACGAGCTCGAGGTCAACATTCGACAAGCAATTGCCGCACATATCCGACCGAGTAAACTCTCTTTAGCTCAAACTTCTAAAACGATGACTATGTTTCGACTCCTAAGTACGTAACTCTTCTGGTTGCCTTAATAATAAATATCAAGTCGAATACCTTAATGCTTGCTATTGGCTTTGAAAGGAATCTGAGTCGGGAAAGCAATGTTGTCAATTATGTCACTGGCACAGTTGTAGTGATATTTAAATTTTCTGACGAAGACTTGGCGAAGATCTTCTGGGTTTGTGGGGGGGGGGGTCCTTCTTGATAAATCAAGGACTTGTTTAAATTTTAGTAGCTCCATCGATGAAGCTGATATCTGCTTTGGAGCTAGGACCCCCTGTAATTGTACTACTGCAACGGATTGTCTGTAGGATTTTTAAGAGGATAGCAGAAGTAGATCACTACGGCAGTATGGGTTAACTAAAAAGATGACCCAAATGTAAGTTGAGTACTTGTTAATAAACTGAATAAGGAAACGACCAGTTTATACAGCTCTTAGAGACATTTTCTTATTCCGTTATTAAACAAACTGACTCATGATTTTATGGTTTCCACGGGTGATAAAATTGTTTATCGCCAACATGTTTTTAGCGGTAGGAATACGTTCTTAAAATTGTTGTTGTTGTTGGCAAGTGAAATGTTATCTTAAGTTGATTGTTTTTTTTTTTTTGCCGCATAAGGAATAAGAAATAGATTTGAGATCTCATTGATATAGTCCAATATTTCTTATCTACCATTTCAAACTGACACCCTTCATTTGCAGAGAGGTGGTTGGAGAATCAGTCGTTTTAAATTAAATAAGTCGTTCGGTTGGCCTAGTAGATATAACTTTTCGTACTCAAATTCAATAAAATAATTTTTTTGTTTAACAAAATGGGTAAGCGCAGCTATTTTATAATGTAAAATTGTAGACATACAATCAATATATCTGATAATACCTGTTGAAAGTTCTTATCGGTCTGTGAGAGTTCAAGTTCAAGTTTTGTAAGCGACTTGTTTGAGATTCGATTGCAATACAAATAATTTTTGGAAGAAAAATGCTTCTGTGTGCACTTTTAAAAGTGATGTTTAACCACACGAGGATGTGCGTCATTTGCTATTATTATCTTCCAAAGATAAAAATAATACAATACACTGTTCATAGAATTGTTTCCATAATTTAAATACTCTCGCTCTTTGTTTGGATACGCTGGACTTCTTAGTTATTTAAGGGGTATCCCAAATTTTAGTTTTTTTTTATAGAGACGTAAAGTGCACAGTATAAGTTTATGTATGGAATGGGATGAATGGCCTCCACGGCTTTGCTGGTACATACGCGCTCTTCCCATGAAGGTTTTGCATAAATGTGCTCCTTCAAGGCTTCAAAAAACCACATGATCTGGGCGGCCAATTCTGATCATCAAACCGGGAAATTACACGAACAGAAAATGACTCAAACAGTAACTGAATTGTTTTTTGGGCTGTATGGCATGTGGCGCCATATTGTTGAAACCACATATGGTCTGCATCCATATCTTGAAATTTGGGCTCAAAAAATTAGATTATCATGTCGCGATAGTGAGCGCCATAAACTGTGATTGCGTGACCAACAGCTTTTTCAAACAAGAATTGTCTGACGATGCCTTCATCCCAGAATTCGCACCTAATAGTGACACGTTGTGAATACGTTAGTTTCTCAACAATCATTCGTATATTTTCTGTACCCCAATTTCGACAATTTCGACGATTAACAAAGCTATCAAGATGATAATGAGCCTCATCACTGATGACGATTTTACTTGCAAAATCAGCATCAAGTTGTTGTTGTTCCATAGTAGGCTTCAGTGCTTTAGTCCATTACTCTTTGAATGCTTGTAGACGCAAATCTTTCGTGAAAATACGCTATTGAGACTAGGGAAAGTGCTTTTAGCGCCCCACTCAAATTCGGCGATTAATTTCTGAGAGACCGATGGCGTGAAAAAATTCGTGAAGATTAATAGATTTGTTAAAGTAATTGTTGTTTTAAGTTTAAATGTCGATAAAAAATGTGGCACGTGAGTGTACTCGTACTTATGGTATTTTGCGAGTATTTTGCTCGGTTTTCTTATTTTGGGTCAAATATTTGTCTTAGCGAGCGAGCGCTAAGATTTTCTTCTCTGGTTAACTCAAATTTTCTAGCCTTATGAGATTTCACAGTTTTCAACATGATGTATGTCGAAAGAAAAAAATGTAAAACAAAAACACGTTAGCTCGACACACACGGGTCCGATCGAATGAAAAGTAACTTCTTCATTGACTGCCGGAAGCTGTCAAAATCGATCTTTGGTGATGTCGCCATAATCGTGACAGGTCATCTTCATATATCTATCTTGCTTGCTTGTGTTTTGAATGGCGGAATTTAAAAGGGGTTATTAGTACCCGCTGGCGGAGGAAAATGAGGGAGGAAAGAAAGCGTTACCGATGTGCATTGGTTTTAAATGTCTGAATATTACAATGAGCTCAGCAGGGCTTGAGGGTACACTGATGAGCCTTCATAGCGTGATAGGTGTTACGGTTGAAAGTTTGAAGGGGCGGAATGCGACTTGCGATTTCAACGGAGAACTGGTGCTGGAAATAGCGATAAATCCAAGTGAGACAGGAGACATTACGTCGGTTTTGGAGGGTGTCAATTGATTGGCTGATATTAGTATCACCTATGAGTTTTATAGCACGGTATTGGATCCTATTTAGCAGGTGCAGAGATGTTTTAGAGGCTCCTGACCAGATGTGAGCATTGTACTACAATATATTGATGCCAGATCAGAGGGGGTAAAATATTTCTTACATTGTTTGAGGAAATCTAGACATTTAGCAGCATTTTTGATGACATGGTCATTCCAACGTAATTTGTCACTGACACACATACCGAGAAGATCATTAATGAAATTTAAAAAGAGCGGCGGTGACAGAACGGAGCCCTGGGGTACACCAGCATTTATTTTGTGAATATCAGTCTTGAAACCGTCCAGGACAACTTGAATTGAACGTTCCGAAAGGTAATTTGTAATTCTGTGAAGAAAGGAGTCGTCAATCCTAAATGCAAGCGTTTTTGACAAAAGAACCTGGTGCCAAACTCTCTCAAATGCCTTAGAAATATCAAGTGCAACTATCTTGATTTCGCCAAATTGATGAGCGCTTTGGATACACTGTTCGGTTAGACATGTCATCAAATCACCAGTGGACAAGTTGCTACGAAAACCGTATTGCCGGCCATTGAGATGTTTTCATATTTCGAGATGTTTCATGAGGTGACAGTTTGTCAGCATTTCCATGGCATTGGAAAGAAGGGTTGTAAGTGCAATGGGTCTGTTGGAGGAGAGAGAAGAAGATCCGCCTTTTTTAGGGTCGGGCTGGACAAATGCTGTTTTGAATCAGCTCGGAAATTGACCTAAGGAGCAAGATCGATGAAAAACCTTACGCAGTGATTTTACCAGCGTGGAAGGACACTTCTTCAGAAGAAGGGGGGATATACCATCTGGACCAGAGGTTATAGGGATACAATTCTTTGAATAGAGCCCAAAATTGGAGTACAATGCACACATCTGGTCAGATGCGCCTAAAACATCTCTGCACTTGCTAGATAAGATTCAAAACCACAAGATAAAAATCAAAGGTGATGTTAATATCACCCAGGCAATGGACACCCTCGGACACTGACGAAATGTCTCGTCTCTCACTTTGTTTTATCGCTATTTTCAGCATCACTATAGAAACCGCCAGCAGTATTCCGCCACTTCAAACTTTGTTTTTGAGATGGGATTTTAACCACATGAAATTGAATTCCGGATTCGAACGGGGTTACGCTATGTTGGTTTTTGGTAAGCTACATCCCTACGCACATAAATGTCGTCTCGTCGTGGTAAGAGAAGAATAATGGCGCTAGTTCATAGTGTGGTAGCTTCAGATCAGAATGATTACAGATGTGTGGGCGGGGATCTACCTATGTTTCACTAAGTGCCAAAACAGCTGGCCTGTATTTGCACTGTCGCTAGTTTACATGCCAGGTTGCACTGGTCGGGTTTTAAGTGAGGATGGTTTCATACAACTTGAAACCTATACTGAACGGCGCACCCGGTTTCATTATAAGGGTTCTATAAGTCCTACTTTGTTATTGATTTGATCACCTTCGGCATATTTTCGCTTCGTCTTTCATTTCATTTATCAAATTGATTTAAAGGTTTGCACATTGAGATACACAATCTTGTTTAGTGCTTAGCGTTTTAAACTAGTAGCATAATTTAATAACTTAATAATTTTGAAATAGTATGTTCAATAAGTAATGGTATTGAGGGGAAAATGGCTTTCAGGATACAAGAACTTAAGAAGTAGGAGAAATATTCGAGGATTGCACTTTAAATTTCGACGGAATTCTAACACATAGACTTAATTTGTCTTGGTAATGAATTCCAAAATCGTACGGGATGAAGAAAAAAAAGACGCGAGTAGTTAAGGTAATTGTTACGAGAGGGGATTAAATTAAGGACTCGGTGGGACCGAGTAAAACATGATCTGTTATACAAGTAGGATTGACGATGACTTTAAATAACTTTGTGTATAAAAATACAATATTTGGGATTACAGGCTAATAAAGCATTCACATAACCAGATATATGGTCATAAATACGAATGCCGTAGATATAATGCCCTGCCTCGTTGAAGCCCACTTGCAATTTACTAAGAGATAGGGAATCAAGTCTACCACAAACTACAAAATCTAAAGTTTGTATTTTTTTATTGTTAAGGTAGATGTTAGGCAATAGATTTAAATTTAATTTGGTCTTGGATATTGGGATTACTTGGGACTTAGTCTATTAGCTTCAGACCAAGTTTGAATGAGTTTAAGATGCTCATTTATAAAAAGAGCTAATTCACCTAGTCTGCAGTGGGGCTTGGCTAGATGGAGTTGGACATCATCGGTATATAAGTGGACGGAAGCCCATTTACTCACAGATGGGAGGTGGTTTATGAATATGTAGAATCGAAACGGACCCAAAATTGAGTCCTGGGGTACCCACTGCTTGAGCTCTTTTTAGGATGAGTAACGTTCATCAGAGAATATTAGCCTTACCGCTCTATCGCTAAATCCGAACTGAATTTTAAGCTTCCAACATAGGATAGAACGGTTTACCTTATCGACTGCTTTGGAAAAATCTAATACACTAAGAAACGAAACATATCCCTTATCAAAATCCTGTGTGATCTACACAAGTAAGTTGGCCATAGCAACTGCTGTAATTTGCTTATCACCTAGCAACTTATTGACTGCAAGGTAATTATGTAGTTACTCGTATGTTCTGCTATTATTTCCCTGAATGCATTTGCCAGACATGGAATGCTAATGGGTCTGAAATTAGCAGGTGATTTTGGATTCTCTTGTTTTCCGATTGGTAAAACCTTTGCAGTTTTCCACATTTGGGGGAAAGTGGAAGTTGTTATACAACAATTAATTATATGATTAATTTTATAAAACGTATCGGAGTTGGATTTAATTGATTTTGTGCACTCACATATTTCACTTTCGCTTAAATTAAAGTCATCCGATTTCGGTGTGAGGTCTACTTCTTCAGACAAATTATGGTGGAAATGATGGGTTGCAGAATCATTTACCAGAAAAAAGTTGTTGCGCTCATCGGGGTCGAGAGGACACTTAGCATTGTTTCCCTTCGATATACCAATCGTACGAAAGTTGTTTCAGACTTTCTTTGCGGGGAGGGAAGTACTTAGTTTGGCTAAATAGAAGTTTTTCTTTGCAGACCGCGCTCATACGTTGACCAGTAAGCAAAGGATGGTTTACTCTTCCATTTGCTGTATAATTTGTTGCTATTTTTAATTGATTTAACCACTTCAGATGTATATCAAGGGCATACTCATACTTGATGATAAATATCATCAAATAAATTGGAATTTCGTACTTTTGGTCTTGCTTATAATAGTCTATTATTGCAGAAAGCTAAGCGCATTCATTTGATACCAACTGAACACAACCGCTGTCAACCTTCTTTCTCTCCAGCAAACCGCAACGATGGCGAGAGGAACAATTTATACTTTATGCTCAGTACTCTGGGGCCAAAGTGAAAGTGGCCGAAGATTTTGTTGTTTTTGGCGAGATAAATAAAACTTCGGAATTCCTCAAGAATTCCCAACTGGCAAGGTGCCTGCATTTGAAACATCTGATGGCAAGTACCTCAGTGAAAGCAATGCAATCGCTTACTACCTAGCCAATCAACAATTACGCTGTGCTAATGAATGCTAATACGCTTTAGTTCAACAGTGGGTCAACTTTGCTTAGAATGTTATTGTGCTGGCTTCGTGCTCCTGGGTGTTCCCTCTGTTGGGCATTATGCCATTGGCCAAGAGCAGCACAGCTAAGGATGATGTTGCCGCTGCTTTGACCATCCTTAACAATAATTTCTCAAATCCACTTATTTAGTGGGTGAGCGCATCACTCTGCCCGACATCGTTGTATTTACCTGTTTGCTTCATGTGCTGGAGCCATTTCAACGTGCGCCCCATGGCAATGTCAATAGAAGGTTCAACATAATCCTCAATCACCCACAGGTTCAAGCCGTCCTCAAGGGCTACGTCCTTTGCGAGAAGACTCTCACCTTCGATCCCAAGGAGTACACCGAATTCTTGGGCAAAACTGGTGCTGGTGCCGGTGCCGGTGCCAGCTCTGCCAAAACCGATAAGAAGATGGATGAAAAGAAACAGCAAGAAAAGAAGCCAGCTCCAAAGAAGGAACCTGAGGAAAAAGAAGAATTAGATGCCGTCCCAGGCATCTATGCCCCAGGGAACCCTCAACTTTGATGACTTCAAACGCTTCTATTCCAATGAAAACGAAGCCAAATCGATTCCATACTTCTGGTAGAAATTTGACTCAAAGAATTGCGCAATCTGATTCGGCGAATACAAGTACATCGATGAACTGACCAAGGTGTTTATCAGTTGCAACCTCATCACAGATATATTCCAACATCTGGATAATATGCGCAAACAGGCATTCGTTTCTCTATGCGTCTTTGTCGAAGACAGCAACAGTACAATTTCCGCTGTAGTGGTGTGGCGTGGACAGGATCCTACTTTCTCTCTCTCCCCAGACTGGCAAATCGACTGCTATGAATGGAAGAGACTCGATGCCAAGTCTGATGAGACCAAGAATTTGATGGCACAGTATTTCTCCTGGACCGGTGCCAACAAAGCAGGTCGCAAATTCAACCAAGGAAAGATCTTCAAGTAAACATAACAGTGGCTCTACCCAGTCCACAAATCTAACGCTGGCGTTGATGCTAAATGGAACATTTGCTGTTTTTATTGTCGGTTATTGCCTTGTAATAAAAATCAAAGCCAATTGGAGCGGACTTAACACATTCTCTAGGAAATTTAACTGGTCGTTATGTTTCCTCGATAACGACTTGGATGCCGCTGCTGATATAATCACAGACACTATTCTCTTTGAAATAAGATTCTTTATCCCTCATCGGATGAAGAGTATCAAACAAAAAGAAAAGGCATGGTAGGACTCGAGATGTAAAGAGGCTGTCAGGGTTAGAGAAGTGTTTTTTCGGTCCGTCAAGACCAATCCGACAGAGAAAAACCGAAAAAAGTTCAAACGAGCCAAGAATGACTGCAACATTTTTCTTAAGAGTGTGAAATTTTAATACGACCAAGTTGAGGCAAAAATTACTACAATGTCCCAAAGGCAATAAAAGCTTTTGGTCATTTGTCAAAAATATCAGAGATTTTGCATCATCCCCCATCCCAACGCTCACTTACAATGACATTCCAGTTGTCAGCTCTCCGGACAAGCCCAATCTGCTTGCTGCACACTTTGCGGCCAGCTTAACACTCCCAGATTGTACTTTGTCCCCGTATACACTTGAGTGCGTCGAATCTCCAATGGGACGAATCCACTTTCGCACTCATGTAGTAGCAAGAGTACTTAAAGATCTCAACGTACACAAATCCGCTGGTCCAGATAGTATATCTTCCCTTTTGCTGAAGAGGTGTTCTTCCACGCTGGCAACCTCTTGAAACACGAAACACGAAAACTTCTCAATGACCGGCAATATGGTTTTCGTAGCAACAGGTTCACTGGCGATTTGATGGCATGTCTCACCGAAAAGTGGAACAAAAGTGCACATCAATCTGACGAAATCAAGATGGTTGCACTTAATATTTCTAAGGCATTTGAGAGAGTTTGGCATCAGGTTCTTTTGTCAAAAACGCGTGCATTTGGGATCGACGGCTCTTTTCTTCACTGCATTAGAAATTACGTTTCAGAACGTTCAATTCAAGTTGTCTTGGACGGTTTCAAGTCTGATATTCACAAAATAAATGCTGGTGTGCCCCAGGGATCCGATCTATCTCCTTCACTCTTTTTTATTTTTATAAATGATCTATTGTCTGCCACTTCTAATCCAATATATTACTTTGTTGACGACAGTGCTCTCTGCTTTTCATATTCGCTTCCGGACTCACGCCCCTGCTCTTCGGCTGTAGAACGGGAACGGCAGCGTATGTTAAGCTCATTAAATTCCGATATTGGTTATCCATCAATTGGGGAACTATCAACAGAGTGGAATTTAATGCTTCCAAAGCACAATGCTGTCTGCGAGATTTAAACATCCAGCCGATATCCATAAATAGCAGTTATATCGTCGAAACCGAAAAACTTTCCATTCTCGGTATGTGCGACAGTGACAACTTACGTTTGAACCACCACATATTCGATATCGTCAAAAATGCTGCGAAATGTCTAGGCTTCCTCAAACGATGTAAGAAACACTTTTCCCCTTCTGACCTGGCCTGAATATATAAGTCATTCATCCGCCCAAAATTGGAGGACAATGCTCACATCTTGTCAGCCCAAACATCTCTGCATCTGCTAGACCGGATTAAAAACCATGCGATAAAACTCATAGCTGATACCAATATCACTCATTCAATGGACACCCTCGAACACCGTTTTATCGCTGTTTCCACCAGCAGTGCTCCATAGAAATCGCCAGTAGCATTCCGCCCCTTCAAACCTGAATGCTCATCAGTATACCCTCAAGCCCATTTTTGGACGTACTCTGAAATATCGTGATTCGTTTCTAAGCCGAACAACTCGCATGGGGAATGCCCTGCCGAGGTCTCTATTTCCTAGTCATTATAACATTCAGACATATAAAACCAACTTACATCGGTACCTATCTTTCTTTCCTCCCTAAATTTCCTTCGCCCGCGCTGTGTGCAAACATTTTAAGAGTATCTTAATCCCTTGGACGCGTGCTACTTCATACAAAATAAAAGAGAAAAAAACAAAAAAAGATGAGTTCATGTGTGCTCCGTATCCAATTTAATTTGAATAGCTTGGCAGTTAAGCCCTAGGATCCAGCAACTTTATTAGACTTAAGCTTAAAGATGACCATCCTCACTTCATTTTGGTCGTTTCGATGGAAATTGGATGGTTCGTTTTGATCGACCGTGGAATGTTACACATCATCAGCGGCAAATAGTCTACAGAAATAATCTTTCCAGTTTCTCATCACTGACTGTAGTTCTACTATGAGGTTTCCTTCAACATCCCTGCAAATGTCTATCCGGGCTTTATAGCTTCGGCATATTCATTTTATTTTCCGAACTTCATTCTACTGATAGCCCCGCTCAAAGGCCTTAGTCTAGCGTTTCTCGTGATCTTAATTTTTTCCTCTGAGGAGCCCATGTTCTTTCCGTTTTTTCGGCTCGTAGAACTCGCTCTATTTCGTCTCATTCTATCCTTGAGGACCGTACAATTGTGTTTTTTTTTAATTTGGCCGCCTTGTATTGGTCATAAAACTTTGTCTCTTTATTCCCTGTTTGCTATTTATCAGTGATTCCGCTGGTTTTCTACATTCGACACTAGAGGCATCTGACTCCGGACATCGGTATCCGTATCTTGACAACAAACTATAATGACCCGAGGCGATGTTAACACAAATGCTCGGAACCTTATCGTTAACAATTTACCATTAATGGGAATCGTCGTCGATTACATCCCTAAAGCTCAAGACTTGTTTCTTAAATCTTGCTCTTACGGCAAATCCGCGTTCGAATAAACGCGCCAGTTTTTGCAACATTCTCCTTAGTACACACATATATGTATATCACAGTTTCCCATCCACTTTTTGGCCGATCCACCCCATCGCACTTCTTGGATGGCGGTTATGTCTGCTTTGTCGTTTTTGTAGCAGTCTAATGTAGAGATGTTGTTGAACTGCAATTAGACGTGCTTTTGTGGTGTAGCCATATCTGACCGTAGCCATATCTGAGGCAAAGTTTTTGGTGCTGCTCTGGTTACCTCTTTTTTCAAATTAGCTTGCTCTTTTCACCGATTTTTGAAATAATGTACGTTACGTACTGTGATCACGTCCATACTAAAGACCCGCCATTTCCATTTAGATGAGCACTCTGTACTATATGGTCAGCATACCTATTTTATCCTGCTCGTACCATCTCAATTTCAGGACACTTTTTGCAGCTGTCCCCTTATTTTTGGTCTGTTTGTTCTTTGTCGGTATGCGAACACTATTTTCGCTTGCTCGTATAACTGTCTTATGCAGACCCTTACATCGATTCCGAAACTCTCAAGAGCTTTGCCCAACAATTTATTTCAATCCAAGGGGATGTGTAGATTGTCATTTCTGTTGTTCAAATAATCCGTGGTCTTTTAGATTTAAAGTTCACTTTCTAATGCACTCATGAATCTTGTCTTCCTTTTCAGGTCACGGTTGGATATCTCAGTCGAGTGGAAGCATCCCACCTCTAGCTGTAAAAGCTGGCATGGACTCTGATGGTGATACGATTTATATTGGACGCGCCCAATATGAAAATGACTTACTACCCGCTAAAATTATCCCTAACAAGGGTAAAGCTTATGTGGCCTATGCAATGGAAGAACACGAAGTTTCCAGCTATGATGTACTCTGCGGCCTTTACTACCAGTGGGTACCCGAAAATGATGGCAATGTCCCACCTACAGCTGTCAAATGTGGACTCACTTCTGATGGAGAGACCTTGTACGCTGGTCGCGGTTGGCATGAGGGTAGCTTATGTGTTGGCAAAGTGCATCCCTCTCATGGTTGCCTGTATATCCCTTATGGCGGAGAAGAAGTGAAATTGACATCATATGAAGTGCTGGTGCAACCAGACACTTGGATCGATTCAACACCTGATAATCTACCTCAGGGTGCACTCATTGCCGGTCACGACACTGATGGTGATACAATATACATCGGCCGTTTTCATCACGATGGTGATTTGTTGCCAGCTAAAGTAGTTCCAGCTAAAGGTGGTGCTTATATTTGCTTTGGAGGGGAAGAGATTAAAAGCGGCGACTTTCAAGTGCTTGCGGGTACCGGATTCATTTGGAGTTCCTGTGATGGTGGCAATATTCCCCCAGAAGCTATAGCCGCTGGTAATACCAGCGATGGTGAAACACTGTACGTTGGACGTGGTTACTACAATGGCAGCTTAAGCGTTGGCAAGGTTCATCCATCACATGGTTGTTTGTATCTCCCATATGGTGGAGAAGAGATTCGATTGGAACAATATGAGGTATTGGTTCGTATTTAATGGGGCTACAAATAAAGTTAAAGAGATGAAACAAATGTATGTGGGTGTGTGTATTTGGACAATTATTTACAAAAACCTCTGGTACTGTCTGTGGATTTGGAAAAGTTCCAAAAAAGTTGATCGGCTGGTGGTGCAAAACTTTCACCGAAAAGTCGATATGAATGTAATACTTTGAAGTTTGGGACTACGTACAATCCGGAAACTGAAGAATGTAGGTATCAAAGTGAATGCTCTTTTTGTGACCAAATTAAAAGATGCTCACATATGTGGACTACACAAATTTCCCAAAAAGGAAGGGCAAATATGTTGAAACCTTTTAAATGACTCTCGAAAGTGTTGACTGTTTATTACAGTTTAACTCTTTTTTTTCTGCCCCGCATAGCAAAGGATAAAGGAATTCAATGAAGCGTAAGTTTGTTGGAAAGTTTCTGCGATTTAGTCGTGGTGTAGAAATTCTTCGGAAATACCAATTTCGAAGTGTGGATTAATTAATTACTTTGGGCGGGGAATGGTTTCGAAGATTGTTCGACCAAAAGCCGGAGCAATAGGTTATCTTGGGCGCAAACATTCAAAGGGTACTAAAAAATCTTGATGGCGGGCCAATTATAAAAAGAGAAGACTGAACCATTTCGATGAGAAATATGAGATGTGCTATAAATTTATTTATTCATTTTTTTTTCCGGCGAGGGCAGGTGAAAATCTTCCGTTAGACACTATGAGGATATCAGGCGCGTGCTCATAGTATTGTGAGATTCCTACTCACTAAAAACAGTTCCCTACGATATTAATGTTTATGTTATCGCAACTAAGTTTCGACTTTTTTCACCTTAAAATAGACACCGTTTGGCAACTAAGTTTCCAATGAAAGTTCCTGCATATTCCGCTTTTGAACGCGTTTTCATTTTATGGAGCTAGGTCCAAAGGTTTGGACTATAGATTTATGCACATATATTGAACATTTGTTGACTATGCAGAGAGTGGTTCGATGGCGATTTTCCCGCAGTAGTTGTGGATCCAGTCTTAAAATCGGTTATAAAAATGGTTCCAAAAAAAATAGGCTTCACAGTCTTTTAGCTGCATTGGGTGTGATAAATAGGCTGGTTAATTAATGAACCTACAATACTTGTAGTTCTTGAGTATTTGCGTAAGCGACTGTTTAATTGTTGTTGCCGGCTAACTTGGATTCTGCTTGGTAAGCGTATGACCTTTTCCCAAGCTCTAGAGAAAATATATAATGTATTCTGCATCATTTGAGTTTGGAATAGAAACAAAAGAAAATGCTTGTCTTGTGGAATGACCGACGTTTTTGTGAAATGACGACGTTTTTGAGGAATGACCGACGTTCTTGTGGAATGACTGATATACGATCCGAAAGATCAAAGAGCGCAATCCTTCTTCGGAATGCAATGAAAATTGTTTACCACAGAAAAACAATCGAAAATAGATGCCACTCTGAACAAGGCGATGTTTATGAGTCACTGTACATACTGCGTCTCCGAAAAACAGGCTTAGCGTTTAAAGACAGTCTCTCTTGTCAAATGTTACATGGTTTTGAAAAACCCAAGAATTTGTTGAAAGTGCTGAACCGTTTCTGTATCGAGACAATCGCCAACACTAATCAACCTCAGAACAATTTGGCAAGCTTCCAAGAATCCAGTTGTTGACAGCATAAAGGGCCAGGACCGCGATTTGACTTTCGATAGCACTGTGTAATTTGCAGATGTCACTAAGTATTCACTACAAACAGCATACCCAACGAAGATACAAGTCAGCAAATAAATAAATTATAAAACTGCGAGATGAGTTACTTAGGAGCTTTCTGGTACAAATTGGTCATTGTGCCAATTTACTTTCCGTACAACTCGTAACTACCACCGCCAACATCATACGGGACTTATCATATATTGTACTATGATGCATATGCATTCTTATGGTTATGCATGCAATAGTCTCGCCGAGTAGTTAGCAATTGGTGCTGGTAGCCAATACTTACTTACTTACTTAGGTGGGGCTTCAACCAAAAAGCCTCTCAAGTTGACACGATCTCGTACCAGCTGACTCCAGTGCCGCACTACAATTATTATATGGAATCTAGTGAGGTCTACTTTAATTGCATGCGGCACTTTAGATCTTTAGATGCGGTCGTCCTCTGCTGTGCTGTCGCTCAACATGGTCCAGCCATCTCAGACCTATGAAGCACAGTTCGTGGCTTGATATCCTCCCCCATTCCTCCAACGTGACCGAAATTACACGCAATATCTTTCTCTCGAAATGACCAAGTATTTCTTCATCCGCTTTCGACAAGGACCAAGCCTCTGTGTCATAGAGCGGGACTGGGATACTGTCTAAAGCTAGACCTTGTTATATACATAATTACTTCTGAGCCCAAAGAAATAGCGAATGGCAAGAGCAATTTTGTTTCTTATTTCTGCGCTGATGTTGTTGCTGCTTGTAACTACGGAACTAAGGTAGACAAAGTCCTTAACTACCCCGAAGTTATAACTGCAAATAGTGACGATCTGGTTGGGCCATCGATGGTGTGCGTCCTTTTCACAGATTATATTTTGTTTTGCATTCGTTTACCGTCGGATCCATTTTGGCCGGTTCCGCCGCAATACTAACGAAAGCTTCATTCACAGCTACCTGTGTTCACCTTGTCACAACAATGAATCTGCGCACTCGAGTAATTGTTGGGGCCAAAATTGGTATTTTGTTGGAGTTTGCACGATTCGTTCTAGAGTGATGTTAAACAACTTACATGGCGTCGGGTCGACTTTTCTAAAACCTTTTTTGACGCTAATTCATTACCGACCTTTTGATGGGGAAGAGAAAATACTCGGCAGGGATATCGACATATCGTTGTCTACCTCGTCGATATGCATGCTGTTATATGCGCCGTCGAAGTCGACAAACATCTAAATGGTGAGTGTCGATCTAAAATTTCTTGGTCTTTTCCAAGATCTACCGTAATGTTAATATTTGAATTTGACCTGAAACCGTACTGGTTTGGAGCAACCAGGTTGTGAACGGTTTCAGACGCTGACAAAATACGATAAAATAGATCTCGAATAGGCGATTTTTGGGAGGATAAACTATGCTGAGATTCCATGCTCTGGACATGCTTTCTTCTAACCACATCTTACAGATCAGCTGGTTCTGTTCCCTTGCAGCTCCACTCTAGCCGCTTTAAATAGATCACCCAAATTTGTTCCAAAATTTAGAAACGGATTCGAGATCTGGGCCTTATTGAAGAGACAGAGTCCAGGAAAAGCCAACTAGGCACGCTTCATGGAGGAATTCAATGAGTCTGCTAATGCTCAATCGAAGCCCAAGAGCGAAACAGGGGATAGAGGAAGCTATATGGGGAAACTTGAAAACTCACAAACACATTACTTAAGACTACTATGGAGTAAGACAGATTGAAGCGAGTAGAATATTAGAACCTAATTGCAATTTTGAAGAGTTCCTCTTGTCTCCTATCACCGAAGTTCTGTATGAAATAGTATCTGTCGTCCTTTGTGGAGACGGATGATTCCACCTAGTACACTGTCGCTTCCTTTGATGACTTCAAGTGGCCTGGCGCCGATGGTGTATATGCTGTTATGATACGAAAAGAGAATCTTCACTGATATACCGGCACGGGGATACCTGCAGAAGCCTGGCAAACAGTAAGAGTAGCTTTTGTGCAGGAAAGGTGATCTTCAGATCTATTAGTTTTACTTCGTACATGTTGAAAAGCATGTACAAAATGGTTAACCTTCATGTGAGCAAGACTATTTTGCAAATGCGTCCGCTACCCAAGATGCAACACGCTTACCAACATGGAAGATACTTCTAGACTTCAAGGGTAAAATTGAAGAAGCACGTGCTAGGCATTTTCACCGAATTTGAGGGTGCTTTCGACTGCGCAACTCTGGATGGCATGTGCAACTCAGCCAGAGAGCACGATTTTTTGGTTTTAAAAAGAACTTAACACTCAAGTGGGTATGAATACATTTATAATGCCTCAGCATGTGTTAAGTTTTTTGGAAAATGGGATAGAGAAAGAAAGAAAGATGTTTGGGCTCAGTGATTATTTCGCTCCATGGATGGCATCCAACATTTAATGGGGAGACTTAATTCTTAGTGGAAGTTGGCTTGTTGTTAATTTCTAGTCAACTACTCATCTTACTTGATTTACGTTAACTGAAAAAATGAAGGTCTTTCGGGCGAGGCTGGGATTCGAACACTGAACCTTCTGATTTGGAAGCCAGTCCACAACCACTTGAGCCACGGCCACCCACGATGTGGACAAAGCATTCCTTTTGTGAAAAAGAGCGATGTAAGTGAAGGGGACCTAATCCTGACTGCAGCCACTATGTGATGGGGAAGGTTAACTGGGGTTGCCGCAGTGCAGAATTCTATCTCCGCTCTTACGGTGCTATTGGTTGACTTACTGCTTAACCCTCTCATTGGTTCTAGCATCTAGCGTGTGCAGATAATTTAGCTAGCGATTGTCTGCCAATAAGCGCAGGCAGCGCTAGACCTTATAGACGATTGGTGCACTAGAAATAAATTTTTAGTCAAACCTCCCGAAATCGAAGTTGATCTCTTTACGAGAAGGAGGGAGCTGGCTGGTCTGTAATCATCATACGACCCTTCAACAAATCTTTTTGTTTAGGTGTCATCCTGGGTAGCAAATTTCTTTTAACTGAACATATCACGTTGATAGCCTCCAAGGTGCGGTGAGCTTCTTGCCAATATCAAGAAGGAGGGTTCATTGGAACTACACTGTGTGACTAATTGGCACCAGACCAGTTGTGAAAATTAATACGACATTTCATCTACCCAGGAAGTGGTCCGCCAATATCCGAACTAGGAAAGGAATGCAGTCGAATGTCTATCAATTATTCCAAGACAGGTTAGGGAGGCGGCGTATTCGTTAAATACGAAATTTTCGTCTCTCTCTCAAGTAGAGACGTATAAAATTCTGATGGCAGTGGTCTATATTGTGAAGAGCATGTGGAGATAGCGTTATATCTGCGTTTTTAGTAAGAGCTAAGTTGAGCTTAAGACCAACCATACCCCAACCCCCCTATTCCAAACTTAGTCGCAACGTCAACGTGTCTCTTTCGGCTTAAATCCTACCACTCAAACTGCCACGACTCAAACCCCAACACACGTGCCTTTCCCTAATTTCGGCCCCAGAACTGGAGCTAAGTATTTTAACTTGATCAGTTCTCACATTTTAAATTTCACTTTTGGCACCCTATCTGTTTCGCCATCAAACCTCTCTTCTTTAATCGCACTCTCTTCTATTGACCCCCTTTTGCCACCCACAAACTAGCGATACCACTGAATGTCGCTATGCGATCGCTAGGCTTAGGGATAAAAAGATATACGAGAATATACGTCTATATCTCCCCTATCTGCGCGATAAATCCGACTTGGCGTGCTACGAGGGTAAACCAAAAAAAAGCGTGATGGTTTCCATTCAGCAGAAAGGCTTCCCTTCTGACGTTACGAGTTTCAAAAGATTTTACACAAAGTATCACGAGATTTCCAAAAAGTCCCAGACGATCTTGCCGGTCTTCGCCACTATGTTCACTCTAAAATAGTCTCACACTTACAACGCGGTCGACTTGACCACGATACATTTTTTCGAACCTAAAAAAGTTATGCAAAAACCTGCCTCTCATCTTCTACTACTAGAACGTAAGAGGACTGCGTTCTAAAACCCACGTAGTTTTGCGTCAGTCTCATGTTCTCCCACTGAAATTATGTTGGGGATAAACAACCAGAAGTTATTCACTCTTTCTTTTAATGATTCCGGAATTGACTCTCCTTGTCGAGGTGTTTCACTCCTTTGCAACTTCGTGTTCTTCTAAGCTCAACTTTGTGTCAGTTAAAATAACATTTACTCGCAGATGCTTGTATACTATGTGTTGTGACATTCTTCCGGCCCAACCTATCGAATCCTAGCAACTTGCTATTGATGCAATTGACAATTTGATTGACTTATCGGACACGCTTGATGATGTCATTATCTTCGACGACTTTAATCTGCCTCAGCTGAAATGGACCCCATCTGAAGACCTACGTTTTTTTTCATCGTTTTTACTACGTCATACTAAGGAATACCTCTTCTTGGTTAAGAGACTCTAGTCTACGTCAAATCAGTGGCGCTTATAACTCTACGGAAAAGCAATTAGACCTCATCTTCGTAAATGATCCAGTCTATCTCTGGTCGATGCTCTTTCAATTTTTTACAGTGAAATATTTAAATCCATCTCCATTTATGTGCCATATTCCCGCCGTAAAACATTTTTTACATCCCCTTCTTGGTGTAATCGTAGACTGTGCTCTCTAAAGAAACAAAAAAAAACAAGTTATGGGCGGTATTCCCTAGCACCCGCTTTTTTTTCCGGCTATTCAAACTATATATCTTCATTTCATTGAAACCTCAAACCAATCTTATAAATGACCCCGAGCCCTTTTTCAATTTGTCAATCGCAAAAGTAAGACGGATGGTTATCCTTCCTCCGTTTCGAAACCAAATCTTCAAGTGATCGTCCTACCATCGCCAACTTTATTGCTACATTTTGCAAACAATCATTTGCCGACAACCAGATCCCTTTACCCTACAGTCATATTCAGGTTACCAAAACTTAAAGACGACTGACGACTTTCACCTGGCTCAGATGGACTCCCCGCCTTTTTTCCAAAAAACGTGCTTACCTTTCCTTCCTCCAATATTTCGTCTATCCCCTACACAGGAAGAATTTTCCTAGATTTTGAAGTCTCTTTTATAATCCCGATACAAAAAAAGGGATCTAAACATGAAGTTACTAATTATCGTCCCATTGCCAAACTCTCTCATATACCGAAACTTTTTAAAAGTATTTTATACGAAGCCTTAAGCTTCAAATGCAAGTCTTTTATTTCGCCTAGACAACATGGTCGCCCACACAACGTGGTCGCCCAGACAACATAGTCGCCCAGACAACATAGTCGCCCAGACAACATAGTCGCCAAGACAACATAGTCGCCCAGACAACTAAAAGGCAGATCAACTACCACAAACCTAGTTGAATTCGTGTCTATTGCTCTCGCAGCCTCGATGTTATCGCAATTGTTTTCGCTAAAGCGTTTGATAAGATATCCCATCAACTGATCCTCTTCAAATTGTCTGCTCTCGGCTTTGAACCTCTTTTACAATGTTAAAATGGATTTCTGCTCACCTGGTAAACATAATACAGTGTTCGGTTTACAGTGTCCGCCCTTTCTGTTCCATCCCTGGTGTCATCTGGAGTTCCACAAGGCAGGTATCTTGGTCCTCTTCTCTTTATTCTTTCTATTAACGATATTGAGAGGGTTGTTAAACACTCCCACTTCTTTATCATTTACACTGACGGTACAGAATTTTGTAAAATTATTTCTTCTCCTCATCGATCGGTTTTCAATCTTGTCCCTCAAAAACTGCCTCGAACTTAATATAGGCAAATGTCAATCTACAGGGTGACTTACTCGAACCATAGCTTTTTAAAATGCTATGATTTTTTTTATTTTTTGATAAATTTTATTGTGCCAAAGCAAAAAATGTTAGAAAATACATCAATTTTCAAATTGTATCAGTAGTTTTCAATATGTCCACCTTTGGCGCGAATAATGGCCTTGAGACGGCCGAAGAAAGCATCGTACGCTGCACGCAAGTGGCTCTGTGGTATTCTGGCCCATTCCCGGCGAAGTGCTTGTTTGAGGTGATCCAAACTTTGGTATTTTTTAGTGCCAACCTTCGCCTTCAAAATACCCCAGAGAGAAATCCAAAGGATTTGCATCCGGATAATTTGCAATCCATTGTGTCGAAGAAACGAAGTGTGGAGCATTGTTTTTTAACCAATCTTGGTTGACGCGCGCTTTGTGAGACGATGCCGAGACTTGTTGAAATGTCCACGGTCTCCGGCCGAAATGATTGTTTGCCCAAGGCTTCAATACTGTCTCTAAGACAGTTTTAGGGTATACGATCGCATTAATTTTGACGCCACGGTCCAAAAATACGAGCGGAGAGCGACCATCGGCGGCTATGGCGGCCCAAACCATCACCATCGGTGCTGCCTACTTTTTGGTGGCCGTCCGCAGGTGTAAATTTTCGAAGGACCTCTCTGGCAAGTAAACTCGGTCATTTTGTTTGTTGACATATTGCTCGATAACAAATGGCGACTCATCGGAAAAAACCAAATTCGGCAACTCACCACTTTCGTGCAAGTGTAGCAACCCCTTCGCTCTTTCGACTCTAACTTTTTCTTGTTGCGGTGTAAGATCGTGTGCTTTTTGGAACTTCAATGGCTTGAGCCCAAGCTCATTTTTCATTATCCGTTCCAACGATATGTTGAGCTCAATTCGAGCCTTCACTTTCCGAACCATTTCTGCCGATGTTGCTGTTTTCTTATGACCACCTCCATGTATCACGGTAACGAGCTATGGTTCGAGACACAAATGATTTATTCACATTGAGCTGCTGGAGGGTTCTAACGATAGCTACTTGTGGTTTCCCAGCCAAATATAAAGCAATCACACTATCACGTTTGAATTCCATCGCGGATAAAATTTTTTCAACACAGCTGAGACGCAAATCGTTTAAAAATGCTTGTAAATAATAAAATTATCTTTCATGTGTCAAAATTTGAGCTCACTGTCATGAACGGTTTGGAAATTATAGCAGTCTGAAGTTGGTTGCAGTTCGAGTCATTCAGAGTGTACATATAACCTTCTCACGTAAATTCAACCCGTCTCTTCTCCGACTTTATTTTCGATATGCTAACCAATTCCCCTGGTTCAATCTTTTCAAGATATTGTATATTATTCGGTTGTGAGCTTAAATTCAGTTCGCATATCGATAAGATAATCCTAAAAGTCAATTCATCACTTGGCTTTATTAAACGTTGGGCCAAGGAATTTTCCAACCCATATGTAACAAGATCTCCCTATGTTACCTTTGTTCGCCTCCTGCTTGAGTATGCCAGTCAAGCTTGTCCGTGGTCTGCCCGGGAACAACCCTTAACCTCTGTCAGGATTGCCCCAAACTTCTCAATATAAATTCAATGGGAGAACGTAGGAATATTGCTGACATTTGTTTCATTCGTCGACTGCTCTCAGGTTCCATCGACTGCGTATCCCTTTTTAACTCTATTTCCTTCAACATCAACCAAACCTCTGCGTTTTTTATTTCTATCTGAGCAGTCCTCGTCTTTAACAAGATCTCCATCATTCCCTTGGTTTCTAGCTCTTAAGTCTTTCTGTTAGTTTTTGGTTCTAGTTTCTAAGGCTCCCATTTGCTCTGCTTAAATTAAATTAAATTGATGACTAACTTCTCAGAAGGCAGTTGAAGGTCTGACTTCACTGAGTCCTTTCTTATTTTCACGGGAGATAGAATTATCTATGAACTTGGTGGACAAGGTTTGCATGATGAATGATGACTCTCAGACCCTGAGTCTGTCCTGGAACTACCCGCGTCCTCAATTGGGACTTTCATTATCGTTTGGGTATCTTTGTGAGCATTTCTCTAGGTGGCATATACTCGTAGTAAATCTCCAGAATGTCAGTACTAAAAATGAAACTAGGATCACGAACCCTACGAGATGAATTTCCACGTAAGTTATGAGTGATGTCATTGACTTACCTCTTTCAAAGAAATGGGTTATAATGCACCAACTCCAGATAGCGTGTGGTGAATCAAAATGAGCAAAAGGTATTGTGTCTAGTAAAAGAGACTAGTTGCTGGCCTACGAGTACCATACACCATTTGAGTACTCCTACCTTAGTACTCGTACTATAGACTCCTAGGTAGAAGTATTATTGCCTAGATCTATCTGGTTTATGCATATTCTGCAACAGATAAATCAATAAAACTTGAAGAGTAAAAACTAACGTAGTTGAGATGATTGACAAAAATATGTTGACGAAACTGTCGGTCATTTGTCATTTGTTATATTGGAAAAAGCCAATCAGACGTCATCCTATTTTTCAAAGGATGATTGGTCATGTTTGAGTTGCATCACATTGGTAGATACATAAGTAAACCAAATGCAACTTAATTATACCCAGAATGAATAAAAATCCGCATCGTCTGGCATTTTATTAAGTACAAAGCGAGTCCTTAATTTATTATTAACAAACAAAACGATCTACCTACCTACTCGTTTGTCATTTTGGAATTTCCCTTTCATTTCCTTCCAACCGAAAAGCGCATAATTGCCCCAGAAATAATCCTAATAGGCCGCAACCCAAACCAACCGCAGCTTTGACAGAGGACTCTTTTCCTCTTTTTCTCATCTTTAATCAAATCATCGCCAAGCGCTTTACGGTCCTAAAGCTTGACATAAATTAGCAACAAGAGTTTGCAGTCCTGTGGCAACGGTGAAAGTTGTTTATCTAGCGCAAGGTTACTTAATTTTCATCGAAAAGATGAAAAATTCTTTCTTACACTTCCTGCCGTTGTTCGTTATTGCTGTTCTTTGGCCACCCGCCGGCCGGCCAATTCATCCCACTGTCACTATGGTGGTGGACATTTTTCATTTAGGTCATAAGACGTCTTCTGTGTCATTAGCATTACTCATTTTCTTTTTGTTCCGTTTCTTTAACTTCCTTTTCGTCCTTTTTTTTGTTTGTTTTTTTTTTTTCTCTTTTCTTTTTTCAGTGAGTTCGTACTCTTTTTAAACAACTAAACGAACAGAATGCTCCCAGGAGAATAGAATGACAAAGTGAAAGGACAATGCAGTTGAAGTTGCAGTAGAAAGTATTCAAGTAGCTAAAAGAGGGGTAGGATCAAAAGCAAGAGCACCACCAATACCAGGAGTAGTGTTGATGTTAAGCCCTCTCTGTAGGGCGAAGGATACTTTTGTGTTAAATGACGCCATCAGTGAAATTAAGATTGACTCATAAATATTGAAGAGACACTGAGACGTGTTTGTTAGCTCTGGTGCTGCAGAACCCTCACACGCAGAGGGAAAACAAAACTCAGTGGTAGAATCCGAAAAGAGGAATCTCCCTCGTCGGATGGTGGATGGCGGATGAGAGGAACATCCTTGTAGTATTGACCAAAATACGAGTTCATATCTTTTAACTTGAGGATTGCTCATGTTACTAAAGGAGCTGAAAGCAGATGCAACTTTAAAGTGTTTTAAGATCCTTTGCAAGGGCATGATTGTAACTATAAAACATAGCGCCAGTCCTTGTACATGTGTGTGTCTATAAATGCAACAAGGACAATGAAGAATACGAAGAAGGAAGAACTTTGTACAGTGTCCTTTGTGAAAAAGAGAATGAAATTTTCCAGAAGATAAATTTCTCCGATTGTTTATTATGACTATGAAAACGTGGCATGGAGACAGGGCAGGCAACCGCAATACGAGAACCTCTAGTCGGATGACGAATGTCACATGCTTCTTTTGTTGGCTGGTGGTGGCTTTTGTGGTAAAGTCCTTACGATGTTCTCTACCGGCGATAGAGATATTGTTGAATGGACTGCACGTTGTTTACTTCTTGAAAGTGAAGAAAACGAAGGCACAATGGTGTTGTGATTTTCTTTGATATATTACCAGCAGGAGTTGTTTACCGGGAAGCAAACGGATACAGAGGACACGTTTGTTTAAGTGGGACTCAACGTTATATCATCTCATTGAGGGACGTGCATAGCTGAGGTGACATTTATTTTATTCACACATAATGGAACTTATTTATGAATATTGTTGGAATGGAAGTTACGTTCATTTACATAATTATTTGACATACGTTAACCCGGACTTTCCTCATAAGCCATAAGCCATTTTAAAGCACATATGGTATAAGGCTTTTCATGGATATGACTTGGAATTCTATCCACTTAAGAATAATGGTGAGAGAAGGCCATAAATTCCATAGTGTATAAATGCCCAGACGAGATAATTCTAGGAGCCGAATACTCTTCAGGTGTTAAAGTCATCTAAAAGCATTCTGACGTGGAACTTGAGACATCCTTAATGGGAATTGTTATAACGTCTTCGCTCCCATGCGCATTACTCAAGACCTACTGCTTTAGATCGTTGCTTATAATAAATCTGGCATTCATTTACCACCTCTGTTCCAGCACCCTGACTATATCTAAAAAGTCCTTATAAACTTAAGTCACCTGTACCTTAAAGTATCTCACATACGGAGTTAACAAAATGCAGTCAGCGAGTAAAGCCATCAGAAGTTCAGTGTATGTTCTCCCATAAACCAATTCTGTTTCAGTGCACCTACAACATCCAACCATCAACAGGTTCAAAGCGATGTTTTAAAGCCGGATAATTACTACCTCATAAGGGCCGACTTCGCTATCAATATCAGTAGTAAGGGGCTGCCTTCAGAGAGGCGTATCATCGCTCGTTCTGTGGTCTTTGGTCATCAATCAACTTAGGCTACAATACAATTGATTATGCCGATGGCCTAGTCATCATCATTACCAGAAGAGAGTCTAATAAAGTCACTGCACGTATGCAAAAGCCCTTAAGATAGCCGTAGAGTAGTGCGCCAGGGAGAATCTCTCCATAAATTCAACTAAGTCTGCCGTAGGAAATACCTTTGGAAATACCCAGCTTCTATAAAGCTATACATAGATTAATAAAGTGGCACTATGTTGCCCAGCAAGTCTGGCACAAATCAAAGAGTTAATAAAAATAATTATGCTTCGATAAAGGATTCTCCAGCAAAGTAGCATGGGTAATAGCAATAACCCAGCAAACAGCCAAAATCCCATAAAGTGGTTTACAGGTGGTTCTAAAATGGAATCGGGAGTGGGATGGACATGGACCAAACAATAACATCATCTTAAAAATGGTAATAAGCTCCAGTGTATTTCAGGCAGAAATACACACCATTCAAGAATGTGCCAACCATATCTACAACTCTGGTATCAAAGGCGCAAACATCCATATATTCACGGACAGTCAAGAAGCTATAAATGCCCTTAGCTCACATATCATTGATTTCAAATCAGTAATGTACTGTTTCAAAGCCCTCCAAAAACTTAGCTCTAGGAATAAGACTAAGCCATGGTGGGTTCCTGATCATGAGGAGATTGATGGGAATGAAAAGGCTGACGAATTGGCCAGGAAGGGCCCAGAAACTCCCTTTAATGAACCTGAGTCCTTCTGCTGCATCAATAAATTAGCAGTTAATTTAGCTATCAATAGCTGGGAGCAGTCGAGATGCAGCTCATATTGGGAGAATAATCCTGGTCTAAGACCTGCCATCCTTCAACAAAAATGCCAATAGATATCTAAATCTAAGTTGGCATGATATCAAAAATTTAGCAGGTTACCTCACAGGACATCGCGGTTTAAGATTTCACCTCAACAAAATGAAACTAGTCGACTCTCCGGAGTGTCGACCTTGTCTTGAAGAAGACGAAACAGCTGAACAAACTTAATATGGATGTCCAGCCCTCAACGGAACTAGACGGAATATTTTCTTCTTTCCTCTGCTGACAGTGTTATCAAATTCATTCTAACTACAGTTCTGATAGGATGGCAGAAAAGATCTGTTAGATCAAAGTGTCTTACTTCGCAATCGGTGAGTAGGAAATTCATAAAAAAAACACAGTACTATGCGCGCTAGCGATAGCCCCATGCTGCCGAGGTAAACTGTTTTTGCAGACTTGTAAGTTCGGTGATGTATCTTTGTGAAAGTTTGTTGCACATGACAACCGATGCAACCGATGTTAATCTTGTCATAGCGGTATAGATCCAGACAGAGGATACTCGGTGACGAGTCCTGAACGGTTTCCCACGTGACATATTTAGTCTGAAGGAGTTTGCTATCCAGGATGACACCTAAATTATTAGATCATGCAAATTAGCTTCCTCTTTCTCGCAAAGATAACAACCTCAGGTTTGGTAAGCTTGACTTAAGGCCCATTTCGTCATCTACGTCTAGGGCTGTCAGCACTTTTGAGCAATTTGTCGCTAGGCGTAATCCAACAGACAGTAGAACTACATCACCTGTATGTATTTCCCCGAGCGTAAACATTAGAAACACTATCTATGTGCTTACTATTCAGCGAAGAAAGATGGATTCATAATAATACGTGCTTGATATCCAGACCGTTATAGTAAGAGCTGATCCAGTTGAACCATAGTTGAGGTCAGTCTTTAAAAAAGTACGCTAAAACTCATCTTTTTGTTTCTGCCCAGAGCTCTAAGAGAAAGAATCTTATACAAAAAATACTACAGCCAACAAATTGAGCACCTAACATCGGATGGCACCTGGGTATGATGAAGGTTATCTATAGCTCACGAGAAAATACGTGTCTTTTACTAGGCTTAGAACCGTAGAGAGCAGGAGATGAATATTTTTTTTTAAATTAGCGCGCGTTTAAGGTGTTAAGGTACCTTTAAAATGTTTGTACACAGCGTGGGCGAAGGAAACTTCAGGAGGAAGAAAAGAGGGCTACCTATGTACATTGGTCTCAAATGTTTGCAAATTATAACGACAAGAAAATAGAGAGCTGGGCAAAGCATTCCAAAAGCGAGTTGCGCGGCTGAGGAACAAATCACGATATTTTAGAGTACGTCCGAAATTGGGCCAGAGCACGTGTGACGAAAATAGCGATAGAGCAAGGTGAGACAGGAGACATTTCGTCGGTTTTCGGGGTTGTTAATTGACTGGGTGCTATTAGCAGCACCTGACAAGATGTGGGAGTCGCCTTATATTGTATATTGAGACCCGAAAAGAGGGGCTGAAGTATTTCTCACATCACTCGAGGAAACCTAGACTTCTGGCAGTATTTTTGGCGATTTCAAATATGTGGTCTTTCCAACGTAAGTTGTCATTGACACACATAGCGAGAATTGAAAGTTTTTCGGTTTCAAGGATGTAAGTGCTATTCATGGACAATGGCTGGGTGTTTGGATTTCGCTTTAACGGCACCAAACAGCATTATATTTTGGAATCATTGAATTCCAGTTTGTTAGTGGTTCCCGATTTAGTAATGCTCCTTGTATCGAAATTTAATGAGCCTAATATACGCTGCCGTTCCCGTTCTGCAGCCGAAGAGCAGGAGCATGATCCCGGGAACGAATATGAAAAGCAGAGAGTACTGTCGTCAGGAAAGGAATATATTGGGTTAGAAGTTGCTGTCAAGAGATCATTGATGAAGATTAAAAAAATACTGGAGGCACAACGGAACCCTGGGGCGTACTAGCATCTATTTTGTGGACATCAGACTTGAAACAATCCAAGACAACTTGAATTGAACCTTCCGAAAGGTAGTTTCTAATCCATTGAAGAAGAGATTCATCGACCTCAAATGCATTTATTTTCGACAAAAGAGCCTGATTCCAATCTCTGTAAAGTGTTTTAGAAATATCAAGTGCAACTTGCTTTCGCCACATTGATGTGCGCTTTGGTTCCACTTTCCGGTGAGACATGCCATCAAATCACCAGTGCTACGAAAACCGTACTGCCGGTCCTTAAGAAGTTTCCGTGTTTCGAGATATTTCATAAGCTTACTGTTTATCAGCGTTTCCATGACATTGGAAAGAAGGGACGTAAGTGCAATGGGTCTGTAGGAGATGAGAGAAGAAGATTCGCCTTTTTTATAGACAGCCCGTACAAATGCTGTTTTTCATCTGCTCGGAAAGAGTCCTAAAGAGGAGGGTTGATGAAAAAGCTGTTGCGGTAAAGTTTCCCGCAACAAGTTAGGCTCTCTTTTTCCTTGTGAAGTCCCTTCGATGCCTCTTTGAATTGAGTGGGAACACCGAGTTCTAGTGGAGGTGGAGGGCAGCCATGGTCCCATCATCCAGTGGCCCACTAACCCCAGACCTCGGAAAACAACCCACATAGGTTTCACGAACGGTTTTTCCCGCAGAGGAGAACGAGGAGGTTCGGTCCGTGAAGCCGTAAGGACAGTAGGGAGACTCACGACGAACTAGGAACCCCAACGTGCGACAGGAGGTCCACCAGGAGCACCGTTGTCGGAGCCCATTGATAGACGGGAGATCCGCAACGGGCTGCATCAGACAGGACGTCTGAAAGTCGCCGATGGGTGGGGATGGACGGTCTTTCAATCCAGGCACTCCAACACGATGATGACGGATGGAGGAAGACGATCCCTGAAACTTGCAGCCCAACGAAAGCCAAGCACCATGAAGCTTAAATAACACCCCATCCTGCTGCCGATGTGGGTGCGGACACCGGCATCACATCCCACAGCTAATGTGGATGCAGCTAGCCAGAGCTAGCACCGAGAGAATCGATCAATGGGTGAAGAGACTACGATCTCTTTGATAGCAACACCCCAATGAGGGAATAACGATGGAGCAACAGTGGTATTCAGGCGGACGGCCAAGACAATTGACCACACTCCAACGGCGCATCAGCTTTAAAAATGAGGTTCAATGGGTGAAGGGATGACGACCTCTTTTAAGCCAGCAACCTACTGATGGAACACCGAAGGAGTAGCAAAGGCGTGTAGGCGGACGGCAAGCAATAAGACAGCCTCCAACGAAAGAACATATAAACACACAAACATACAAATAACATCGAACAACTAACAGACAACAACCAACCACGACAACAAACAACAAACAACATCAACCAACAACAACTACCAAACAATTATTGTACAAAGAACAAAAGTACAAACCACAAAACCTGCTAGGGCTTGATGGCAGGGAGGCCAGAAGGCAGAAAGGCCCAATTAAAAAAAAAAATAATTTTAAGGAGTGACACGCTATTAGTCATTCCCGCCACCCCCAAAACTGAACGCCGATCCACCATAGTAGTTAGGGATCCGCGGATAAAAATATAAACAATGGCACAGGCACTGGACTTAGCTTTTGTTAGGGGCGGCGATCCAACAGACGGCTGGATCGAAATACAATTCCTGGATACCCAGAATTTTGTATATTGAAATCGCCGGTAACAACGATTTCAGTATGAGGATACATACCGCATCAAACTCATCAAAGGTGTAACTGCTGTCTTGTTGGAAGCCTCTGTAAACAAAGCAGTAGTAAATAGTTAGCTTACGGATATGAAATTTTAACCACATGAAATTGAATTGCGGATTGCAACAGGGGTTACAGTGTAGTGCGACCGCTGTGAAGGAGGAATAGTGGCACTAGTTCATAGCCAGATCAGAGTGATCTGAGAGGTGTGCACGGGGATCTGTCTGTGTTTCACTAAGGGCCAAACCAAGCGGCCCGTATTTACAGACATTGGCGTACGCAGAGAAGTGATTACTTCGTAACCCACGGATATTTGCTATGTCCACTCTAGATTCCCGAGCCATTATAAAAACAAAAAAACACAAACACCAATATGATATATGTGAGTTAAAATTTTGAAAGGTATCGCCTTATTTTTCTGATCTTGATGAGCGATGATTGTATTGTACGAATACACGATATCCATTTATGGCGCCATCCCCTGAAGACCATTCCAACAGCAAGTCATCGCCTTTAAACATTAGTAAAACCAACAGAGCGTCGTTTTTGAAATTCTAATTAAAGGAAATAAGACTAGCGGCTACTTCTACTCAAAATAATATCAAAGGAATGAATATTACCTAGGTTTTGTTCGAAATATTACCCCGACGGTAAATGAAAAAATATTTCAACAATCTACGAAGAGTTTCATTGTTCTTCGAATATTAAAGGATCTCTACCGTTTAATTTATGCATTTCATTAAACTAAAAGAAAAAGCGAAACTCCTCATTGTGCTTATTTCCATCAGATAGATGACGTTAGCAAAACAGGCGTCCTACGAGAACGCCGATTCGCTTTGACGAATCTATGAAAAAGCAAACTTTTAACTTCCACTTCCAATTCTGTTTTCAGTTTTTTTTTTATTTTTTATTTTTTTTTTGTTTTTGTATCTTTCTCCATCTATCACAATCAAGCTGGTAAAGCTCGGTACAGAATTGGCAGGTTATACTCATACAATAGTTGCAAAGTAGGATACCCCGTCGATACTATTAAATATTCCTTTGCATATTCATTGACGAACATTGTTCATGCCCTGAAGATTCGCTCTTCATTATCATGATGATGATGCTGTTAAAGGGATAAATAGCTTAAAGGGAACCAATGGAAGGAGAACAAAAAAAAAATAGAAGAATGAGAATGAGAAAAAAAAATTGTAATGAATATTAAATGAAAGCAATTTTGTTGAAGCTTTCCTTTTTGCTTGTCCTTTCGTCAATTTTCCTACTCCCTTGGACTATTAAGAGTTCCTCAGAAGGGTTTCCTCGTTTCCTTTTTTTTTTATCTATGCAGACGACGCACCATGTGTTTAATTTTGTTTGGGTATCAAAGAGGAAAATCTTGAAAGTTTGACAGAACTCAAATCTGAAATTTATTGAAAATGTTGCAGATACTTTTCTGTTTTTTGCGCAAAGTTGGAGTGGATGTATTTTTGGTTATTAAATTAAACGGATGCCTTATAGATGAGGAAGTAGGCATTACTTGAAGAGGACAAGCTTCGAAATGTATAGTGTAGAAGAGAAGGGCATGGCTTAAGTATTTCGTAAGTCAAATATTTGCAGCATTCCCATTTAACCAGAAAAGTTGATTGTAGAACAGTAAGCACTAGAACTGGGAAATTTAAAACTATTCTTAACCTAATCTGTAAGTCTTGGTAAAAAACTTCCTTGTATACCAGAGTGGATCTTTTGGAAAACTGATTAAGATGCAAGTAGTACAGTCATTCTTTCTGAGGAAAAGCAAGAGTGCTACTGACCTCCAAGAAACGCTGTTAACTATTCGTGTGTCCTGCCTCATAAAAAATCCAGCTTTGAATTGAAACTGTAGGCAGTTCTATTTTAGGGCTTAGCTCTTGAATACTACTTCTCTGACCCTTCCTTACCAATTTCACAGAGAATCTCTGTGTATGATTAGGGTTGGCACTGATCGGCGTCAACCTGGCGATGCCTTGTGCTGCAACTATGACTTCACATCAATTGTGCTTATTTTAGCTCCTCGTGGTAGTCGTTGGGTAGTGGTTTCATCCAACCGGACGTGACTTGCCAAAACTTATTAGCGCTAGTGTTGAGCAAAAACAAAAAAAACACTCTCACTTCTTTCCGCAAATGGTTAAACTTCCGAAGGAGGTCGTACGGTGGATGAATTCTGTGTGGCTTTAGCGGTCAGTGTAGCAAATACTTTATATGGGCGACCTCAACGTATTTGGTGCTGAGGTCAGTGAGGGTTTTCAGCACTAGACAGCGTGCTGAAATAGAGATAGTGGCGGATGAACAATTGTACCTCTAGTACCACCGTAACGTGAGTCATTGACTCCGAAAGACCTGGCCTCTTCCGCCCAAGGGATCACGTGGGATTAACTACCCATTCACATGTTTCACTTGACACCCCCCAATATCTTCAGCATGCAAGTAGCTGTAACTGCAGCTATTCGCCTTAAAGCGACTACACAGTGGACAAAGCATTTATTAGGCCGCGCTGATATTCTTTAGATATTACAGAGAACATCGATTACACTATACCCGAACTTTGGTTTGACAAAGACTTTCATGTAAGCTTTCCCTCTAAATAATAGGAGGAAGATGCTTTCACGGAGGACAAGTCAATCCACTTCTACACAGGTGGATCTTAAACCGATAGCTGGGTTGATGGCGGTGTTTTCTGAGATAAGATTAATCTAAGCCTCTCTTTCTGTCTTCCACACCACAGTAGCATGTTCCAGTCGGAAATTTTGGCGATTAAAGAAGCTCTGTCCTGGCTGAAGAAAAACGTGATATCTGCAAAGGATATCCGCATATTTTCGGATAGTCAGGCCGCTTTCAAGTTCCTGGACTCGGTCTCACTAAATTCTTAAACCGCCCTTGAATGTCGATCATCTCTTACGGAGATGGCAGAGCAGTTCAACCTTCACCTTTGTTGCCGGGCCACAGAGACATTCCAGGGAATTGTAGGGCCGACGAACTCGCCAAAATTGGAACCACTCTACCTATACTACCTGAAACGGATAGCATAGATATACCTTTCGCTACGTGCAAATCAATAATAAAGCTAGATGCTAATAAAAGAACAGAACCTGGATGGACCAACGTGTTTAGCGACCTAACAGATCTGGTCAAAGCTTCTGAATAGGAAACAACTCAACGCCAGTATAAGTGTCATCACTGAAAACTGCCTTATAGGCAAGCATACAAGAAGACTTGACGCTTTTACAAACGATTTCTGTAGAAGCTATATGGATGAGGAGGAAGGAGAGACAGCCTTTCACCTACTCTGTACATCTCCACCTCTCTCCCAGAGAAGAGAACTACACTTAGGAGCTTTCTTCTGCAATGACTTAAACGATCTAAAGAATGTAGACGTTAACAGTCTCCTACACTTCATCATAACCTCAAATTGGTTCCATAAGTAGGAGGATCACAGATCCACGTGGCATGACAATGGGCCAATAGGCCTAGTGGGTTGGTCCTTCCAACAGCCACTTTTACCTATCTAGCTAAAAACCTGCCTATTGCGAGGAAACCAAAAGCCTCGGATCAGGATGGATCTTCTGTTGACGACCCTTCAAAATGAAAAAATGACAATGACGTTTAAATCTGCACATGACATTTTCGAATTTTGAACAGATCGTGCGCTGCCGAACAACAGGGGGAGGCCCTCGACTGCTATAAAGCAGATATCATGGCCATTCAGAAAGTACGGTGAGATTGGTTTTGCGCAGAAAGCGTTACACTTTATTATTTACTCGGTCGAAAACATACTGATACTGCAGAGGGTAGCTGACTCTGATTGTAGGAATTAGTGGTAGAACTCCTTCTGGACGCGTGATTCCAATTTGATGTGGCTGCGTGATTATAATTACTGCTGGGGAAATATGTGAGGCCGTAGGGGTCTTTTTCAATCGATGAAATATTTGTAATTTGTCGTCGAAGGAGCAGTTGTGGAGTCAAACGGTGGTAGCACAGATGCTGGAGGTCCGGCAGCACTTTCTGGCGGCAGCTGGAGAATTGAGGTAGATTTTACTGTGGCTGATGCAGAATATCTACTTCCCGCAGCCCCAAGTAGTCTTGTTCCGGTTGCAAACAGCTCTAAATATTCGGATAGTTGTAGAAGTAATTACTCAGAATTGTAGAAGCTGGTCGTATTGGTCGAGCGATTATCTTTCTATTAACGATTCGGCGGAATAGGTGTTGGAAAAAGTCTGCTTTACTGGAGTGCTTTTCATAGGAGTTTTGGTCAAAGATTTTTCCAGGTTAGACGACTCCTGAGGTGGCGTTTGGTCCACAAGTTGACTGACAGAAAAGATTTGTTTTCACAGCGGAGCTTTATTGGAACCAAAGTTCTCAAAACTGTATGCGGTGGAGAATTCAGTGACCGTAGGCTTCGTTGGTGACCACTTCCTGAATTGGTTTTCATCATCGCAAGAATTCCTCCTACACCCTGAACTGAAATCAAAGTTTGTCGCCTTGGGAAATTAATTTCCAAAGTCGATTGGAGCTAGTGGAAGAGTTGCAGGCGTTGCGGCAGGTCATCGAGTTTACATGAGACTTTTTTTTAAGGTTTACTCTGTTTGCAGTCGTAGAAAATTTGATCGGAAATGTCTTTGGGCTTGTATGACTTCTAAGAGAATGAGAAAACGTGACTATCTGTTGGTTTTGTTAATGAAAATGTAAAGGTTGGCGTTTATTGCACCTCCTCGTAAGGAAGGAAGAGATTGGATACGTTTTGTTTGTTCCCAGTTTCGACAGTTGCCGGTCCGGAAGACTTTGAAGTAGATTGAGAAAACGTGAAACTTGTCGAGGTATTCGGCTCACAAGCAACCGATGCCAAGTCCAATGAAGCGAAATTCGTATGTAAGTTGCAGGTAGATGTGAGAGTTGTGGATTGAGAATGATTTTGACGTTTTTATTGTGGAAGAGATTAGAGGATCTGACGATGAAATTATGGCAGTGTACGCAACGCAGATGTGTTGACTCTGTGCTAGATAATCGTAAAAAAAATTTTTTATTGGAGAGAAGTAAGAGGTGGCGAGTAGTTTGCTAATGGGTTTGGTCGCTGTATCAGCATACTTGAGGTGTTTATCAAACTTTCCGAAGTAAACCCGTCTATTGGTCTCGGAATTGAAGTTAATGATGTATTTGGTGCTGCTGATTTCAGTACCCAATTTGTTGTTGGATTAGTGGAGTTCTGTGGATTGCTGATTTAGTACCATTGGACAATGGACATCGTGACTGTAACCGTGGGAAATGTAGATTCTGTACACGGTGAAAGGCACTTTTCTGACTTAGCCAAGGCAATTCTAGCTGATGTATTGTCTTCCACTTCTTGCAGTGGGACATTTTTTGATGGAAGTTGACCAGAAGATACCTGATGGTTTGATGAAGACATTACTGTGTTGCCTATCGTGGGATTGATATTTCCAAAGCTCGAACAATCTTCATATGATTTTGCCAGCAAACTGTTTACAAGTTTGCTACTTTCAACGATCCATGGCGTTTTATTCACTTCCTGCTCACAGTAAGCATTCGATTTATTTGGCGAATTCGGTCGAGTTATCTCCGAAACAGTGAAGCAAGTCGTGGATTTGCCATTTGTAAGAGAGTTCACGTAATTTTCTCTCATCATGGAAGCATACGGTGGCATAGAAGAGTTTTCCTCTGGTGCAGGATTTGGATCACAGAACTTGCTGTACTCCTCAGTGGCAAAGTTGTTAAGATTCTCGAGGCTTTCAGACTTGAGGGTGTTTTCAACATGGAGAAGAAACTCAGCTGTTGGTGACATCGACTGCTCTCTTATCGGTTCCTGTGTAAGCTCCAGTTTTCCTCGATTTGATGGTTTCTCTATTGGCAATCTCTTATTTTTGCTGCTCGTCTCGGGGCTGGTTGCGATCCTTGATTTCCTAATTTTCCATCAGTGTTCCCGGTAAATATTTTATCCAACGTCTTAGGAACATGTTTCAGTCTTCCATTGTTTTCTGTTGCCGCTTCGAACGTGAACCATGACCGGCTTGGCAGGCACAAGAGGAGGTGACTGAGACTGCGACTGAGATTGCACTGGAACTGAAATTTCTTCGCGAGAGAATGCTGTGATGATTGCTGTTGATTTTGTTGCTGCTTCAACCGAAGTAGATTTAGGTGAACTGGGTCCAATAACTTCCTCCGTTCCTTTCTTCTTTGAACTTTTACCGCCCTCTTAGTTCTCCCGGCCTTATTAGTATCGGCATCGTTCTTTTCTGCTCGAGTTCGGGACTTTTTTGGCTTCTTGGAGAAATAGTTATCTATCAGCTCTATTTGACAACAACTCTGGCTTTTTGACAAGTAGGTAGTTGCGGCAGTACTACCGTTGGTAAGGGAACTTTCGCCTTCTTCAGAAACTCAGTCAACTGAGCATAACGTTCTTGGTAAAATTTCAAACAATGCACAAATTCTTCCTACTCCTTGAAAAGCTCGCTGTTCTTCGCCTTCAAGTAGTCTTCTTGTTTCTTCCGCAAGTCTGTGAAGAATGTAATCACCTTCTGGATAATTTCCATACGACCACAGATGGGTCGTATTTTGGTAAGAGCTTCGCTAGCTTATCGAAGGTCTTATTCAGACGATCACGTCTGTATTTTTCCCAGGCTTGGTTTTTTTCGGATGGCTTTTTAATCATAGCTTTTTGCGTCTCATTTTATGTGGTTAATTCTAGTAAATTTATTTTAGCAGAAGAAGGACATATGCTATGGCGATTGCTACAGAGAAAACAAACAGCGTCTATTTAGGTTTACGGAGTTATTGTAAACGGCAGTTTTCGGCAAGAGGTCATGAGCCTCCGACACATAAGCGAACGCTGTCTGATATGCGCTCACGCCTGCACAGAGGAAAAAAGACGTTACCATGGAATGTTATTAGGAGCCACTCAACATAACTTACGGGCAATGTCCGAAGAATGACGTTTAAATCGTCATAGATGATTTTAACACTAAAATAGAAAGAGCGGTAATCTTAGGCAGCATAGTCGGGAAGCATAACCTGTACAACAGCACGTCTGGAAATGGACTTTGGTGCGGGGTGGAATATAACTCTATCCAGCACACGGTTTTCGCACTGGACAGAAACGTCGGTAATCTGGTCATCAAACCGTCAACCAAATTGATTATATAGCGATCGACGTAAAATAGTCCTTCAGTATTATAGATGTCCGAATGTTTCGAGCGGCAAACTTTCCGACTCGAAACACTATCTCATAGCAACCAACGTACTATGTATACAAGGATGCAAAATAAAATAACCACACTCAAGTAAAACAGAAGATTTTGACTTTGATCTGTTCTGTTTCCTTTTCTTTTTACTGAAAAACCCTTGGATTATCGAGTAATTAGGATTCCTAGAAGTTACTTTAGTCTGAAGTTTCCTTGTTTTCGAAAACGCCCTCATTTTTTTAATGGTTTTTTAACTGTGAAGTGAAAAGTGCGCGATGAACAGGAGACAGTTAACAAAATTTGAAAAGGGTCAAATTCTTGATTTGAAGGAGGAAGGTGAATCGATGAGAAAAATTTCTCATCGTTTAGACTAAAGTTAACAAGTCGACGATAAGAAGGTTTTTGGAAAAGTACCAAGAAAGTGGTGTTTTGGAGCTGAAAATTGGTAGCGGTCGAAAAACATCCACTACTCTAAGAATCGACCAACATATAAAGGGGATGAACCTTAAGTTTGTTCAACACGAGTGAGGACAAATATTGTGGAAACCACCTGCATAGACATCTCTATGACAACAGTTCAAAAACGCCTGAACGAAGCCGGCTTATTTTCCTACACGACCGCAAAAAATCACCCGATTCTCTTGCCAGAAATTAAGAAAGGCCGTCTGGAACGTGCAAGAGAAAGGCAGGGAACTAGCAAAAGGTCATCCTCTCAGATGAGTCCAAATTCAACCTGAAATTTTCAGATGGAAAGACCACATGGAGAACGGTTGAAAGAAGAATGTGTTCCAGCTCGTCCCAACATATAAGCCCGTGGAGTTGGAACTTTTTCAATAGTGGACGCATCCATAAATGTTTTAAAGTACAAAGATTTTAGAGAAGGTGGAGTTGTTCCCACTATAGAGGAAGTGAGCCAGTACCACATGGGTATCCTTTTTCAGGGCGATTCCGCACCTTGTCATCGTGCTAAGACCGTAAGTAAACAAAGATTTTCCACTGTTATTCTGATAATCTGATCAATCTTTATGGTGCTTTTAATCGATTTTAACTAATTCTTTTCCCAGATTCATAGTTACAAAGAAGAACTGTGGACAAATTCACTCCATTAATCCGGAAAGTGTCCTGACATAAATCGAATGGGTGTAAAACTTGGTAATAAAAAACCCAGCAATTTGTAGAAATTAAAAAGTCAAATCGTAAAAATTTGGTATGAAGAAATTGACACCAGCTATATCACCAGACTTTACGATTCAATGCCAAATAGGGTTGAATTCCTTATCAAAGCCAAAGTCGGCCACATCTCATATCAATAAGGGGAAGCATTTTTTTTTTTTGTAATTCTAACAACTACTCGTACAATAGATTACTCTCATAAAACCGACGTAGTAAAGTGAAATTTATTTTGTGCTAGCGTATGCTCGAGACTTCGTTTGCCTTGGTAAAGCGAATAATTGATAAAAGGTCTCTGACGGTTGACAAACGAGGAGGCTTTAATGAATAAGACTTTAAACCAAGTGGTGGTGTATTGGTTTCTCAACCGGATCATTCGATGTTCAATCCCGATCTGGGCTACTAAATCGTGTGAGGTGTTTAGTTTGAGGTTCAAGAGTTTAATTCATAAAAATAAATAAATAAATAAAGATGAAAATAAAAAATAAAAAATTAATTCTACAATATGTTTTACAAAGATAAGTCCAAGGTAAATGTTTAACTAATTTTTATTGAATTCAAGTCCCATTTTTTGCGTCAGTAACACCCAGGTTACATTGTGCAGTAAACAGAGATACTGGCAACGAAGTGAGTTCACTCTTCTGCTTGCCGGAGGGAATCAAAACACACAGAACGATATGGGGTTAAATTTAGGCCAAGGCGCAAATATGAAGAGATTCGAACAGGCGACGTAGATTTGGCAGTGAGCGAAGTAACGCGATTGGAGGTTTACGCAGACCGTCTTCAGCGTCTGGCCCGGCGACTTGTTGGCGGTCATGGCGTAGCGGGGGGCGACAGGGAATTGGAGTCTTTTGAAAAGGGAAGTTAGAAGCAACTCGCGGGATGAAAACAACTTCTCCGTGGCCAAATCCGCTTAAGATTGTGGTTTCTATGGTGTCCCTTAGTAGTTTTGTTTGAAGCGGAGTCTGGTCACATTGAATAGTTTTGGGGGAACAAAGTTGCGCATGAGCGCATTATAGATGCCCCAAATTTTAACTTCAGCTCATGCTTCTCAGGGCTAATAGGAGGCCGGACGCATTTAATCAAATTCATAAATTATCCAGTTATTCCACACAGCTGCCAAACTATTAGATAGTTTTAAATTTGTTTACTTTTGCGCATCGAGTACTTAAAAACTGTTTAATTGATTTAATCAAACGGTTCTGAACTATGTCTGTAGTTCATACATACACTAATCCATCCAAACATGTGTAGTACTAGTTCAATTCTTTTAAGTATTTCAATTCTGAACTTCTAACCTCGTTAGAATCGGATCAGTAATTTTTTTGTGATGCTCAGACAAACAGGCAAACAGACAAAAACGCTAAAAAATTATTTACTCGTAAGTACAGACACATCCATACGAGATAACCCAAGTGTTTTTTCGAAAATATCTTTACTGCGCAGACTCAGCTTCATTACAATTTTATAACAGTAGAAAAGTTATAACAGGATAAATCAAACAAGTTAGAGAATCAGACTTAAAGTTGCACTGCAAAATTTTGTTGGCAATCGCGTATTTCACAACCTCTTAACATGTCCTATGCAGCAAACATCAAATGTTGAAAACCACGGTCAGAATTGCCGTAACTGTGGTGTTGGGATTCACTCCACTTCCCCGCCAAGACTCATGGTTTGATGAAGGTTGCAGACGAATACACGGAGAGAATCATTTCACCTACGAGTCGGTACCATAACCATAAGCTCTGCTAGCAAGGGAGGAGGCAAGAACATCGCTTTTTCAGGAGGAAAAAGAAAGAGCTTGAGAAGAGCGCGGTCGAGGAAATAGAGAGCTGCGGCTCCAAAAACAACGCATGAAAGTCTTACTACCACAACACCTAAACAGAGGGCTGTAGAGAAGAACAATAAAACTTAGTAGAAGAGTCACAGCTGGTACTAAGAATATAAAAAAAAACACTTCTGCGGACTGTTAAAAGGAGATCACAACACAAATCCGTTCACCCGGCAAAAATGAGGTGAGGATAGCAAATATCCAACCTCAAATACAATAAGGCTGTTGGACCGGACGGCCTACATCCGGAGATTTATAAGGCAGCAGGAAATGGCTTGAGCATGCACCAATTCATTTCCAACATTTAGTCGGCAGAAAGTATGCCTGCAGAATGTTGCCCTTTTCCCGATCCACAAGAAAGCCGACCCTCTTGACTGCGCCAATTATATATAGAGTCATCAGTTTCCTTAACATCGCAATTAAGATCTTATTTCTCGTCTTGTATGAAAGTCTGAAGCCATTTATCAGCGTGGTTTTAGATGAGATAAATCCACAATCGGAGAAAATCAAAAAGTCTAAGACTGCATATGAAAGCATATAATGAGACGAGCTATATAGAGCCATATCTAGCCTTTGTATCCATGCAAAAATATTTGATGTCAAAATGGATTTAGGCATGGTGATGCGCTGTCATGTAAATTTTACAACATCATAATTGAGAAAACTGTGCGGAACTGGCAAGTCAACAACACAGGCTCAATTTTCCAAAAGTTTGTTGCAAACGATGATGACAATGACTTCATTGGCAAAACACAGGAAGCTGTTAGTTTAATCGTAAACAAAAAGGACAGGCAACATCGAGATATCAGACACTTCACAATAGACAGCTATAACTCCGATATTAAATCTAATAATGAGAAATCCAACGAAGATTTACTCTAGACAATCGCTGTATAAGGACTGAAACGAATAAAATTTGGAAACTTCAAAGTAAAAAAAAAAAATATTTTCTTAATTCATGCAAATTTTTTTTAATTGCCTTAAAACACTGTTTTTATTAAATTCATTCACAATTACAAAAAATGAAAAAAATTATTTGGGTTCCCATTCTTTCCTCAACTTCTTTCGAATGTCCTTCATAAGGCTGGTGACAGTTACATCCGTGATCTTTTTGGATGCTCTTTTCCATTTAGCACTAAAATCTTTTACGTCCTTTCCACACTGCTCACTTTTCCTTAGTTTAGCTTTGACCAAGGCCCAATACCTTTCAATTGGACTGCACTGTAGAACACTGGGTGGATTCATGTCTTTTATCACAAAGTCAATATTATTAGCAACAAGAAAGCGCAACGTAGTGAGCTGAAGCTAAATCTGGCCAAAATAATGTTGAGCCCTCGTGTTTGCTTAAGAAAGGAAGGGATCAACCGTTTTTTTAGGCACTCGTTAATGTACACTTCTCCGTTAATTATTCCCGTTGTAATAAACGATGATCTTCGGTGTCCACATTGGCAAATGTCTCCAAATATCGTTTAATAACAGAATCCACTGTACTGCGTGCTATGTTTAAATTTTTTGCGATGAAATGGTTTGGACGCGAAGTATTTTCGAGCCATTTGTCGATGATCTTTTTACGGCGTTCCCCTTGACCCATATTTTATAAATATTTTAAATCGCACCGAACTAAAATCAATAACAAACTGAAACTAGAGTATATACAGGCTAATTTGGGTACAAAATGGGATTGCAATTTTTACGCATTTGAAGTACTATAGCCCGTATTAAAATTTACAGATTTTATTCGTTTCAGTTCTTATTCGGCCTAAGAAGGCTAGTGAGCAATAAAAGCTTGTCAAAAAAAACCAAGGAGACCTTAGATAAGGCGCTCATCATCCCAGTTCTGCGTTATGATGCAGAAGTGTGGACGTTGGTGAAGGTGGATGAATACATCCTTGGTTGTTCCGAGCTCAAAATTCTTCGAGTGATTTTAGGTCTAGTGTGCGTTGACAGGGTTTGCAAGAGGAGATTCAACGGCAAACTCTACGAGCTGTACATTTACTTGGTCAAAAAAGAGTACTTTAGTCACCAAGAATAGTTGGAACATATACATAGAATTAATAAGCATTATCGCTCCAGCTGTAAGGCTTTTTGATTTAACCTGAATGAACAAAGTAGTTGAGGAAGACGTCGCCTCGAACAACATTGAGTTCGCAAGTGGAGGCAGTTACCAGGAGATTACGCTAACTGGAGATGCCTATTGATTACTAAGTAAGTACTATAAGTATTGTAATCTGGGATAAGACTTAATAAATGCAAGCTTTCCGACTGCCTCCAGAGAAGCCGTGTATTTTCGAACTAATTTAAAAGCGTTCAGAAGTGGACTAAGTGTGGCCTGATCTTCACAAGATTGTGTATGTCTCCAAGAAAGACAGATCCAGTCGGATTTGGAGATATCCATGAAGATAAGACTATATAAAATTCGGGCTCAGGCGCCGCTGAAGTAGGTCCTGAATATAAGAAAGAAGATCGAATCCGTACTTAAGCGGCAACCGGGACTCTGATGACGCTATGATCTCGTTCCCTGGGAAGAAAATATTGAAATGCGCTATATGATGCAGTTAGTCTGTCAGGCAGTTCCCTATATACCTATAACCCTAAACTAAACTGTATAATCAAAGTGAAAAATCAGTTCTCACAGGGCGAGAAGAATCGAGAAAATAAAGATGGCTCTTCTCTCGGTGTGGGCTTAGACGAAGCTTCCATCGAGCCCAAAGAGAATATCATTGTTGTAGCCATAAGCTACGAAACAAACGGAATATCGCACAAATTCGGTGTTGCATCGGCTTATTTTCCCTATAATTCGGTATTACCGGCATCCCCAAAGGCAGTAGCTGAATTCACGGAATGCTGTTATTTCAGAAAGATGACACTTAGCATTTGTAACGAAACCAAGGTAGCAACAGGCACACGAGGAAGACTATCGCTTGGAAAGTACTATCAGAGTTTTCCATGTACATAAGACCATCGAACTACAAATCGGATGCGGAGTTTCGACGTTGTTGAAGAAGAGTAAACCGCGAAAACCAACTGAACACACTTTAGGGAAGAGCTCAGTATGTTCGTCAATGTATCGCCTAATTTCAGAACGATAGGAAAGGTAGAGTAAATAACTGTTCAGGATCTGAACCAAATGTTGACTCAGGACAAAAAGTTCTTCAGAATTGAAATTTGATTTGCAGATTATGCACGGAAACACGAAAACTTTTTAACCTGCCCCTTTTAAACACAGCGAGCTGGTTAAAATTCTTAAAGCATATTAGCCAGAGTGGAAACGCTCAGAAGATTTGAAGGCACCTACACTGTGTTATACTTAAAACTCAATATTATGATAATCTAATGAGAACCTTCTTACACTGAAGCTGCAAGTGAGCAGAGTAACATAAATCGGCGTACCTGGTATTAATCATTGACAGATGAGGCTGTCAAATACGCTGTTTAATGGGTGAAAGTCGCCTGGCTCCGACGGTAATTTTGTAATAAAAACGTAAATACCAGTACCGGTCAATCTTCAAGAGAACCTTCGCTGCTAGACCGACACAGGTATCAATAGCGAACCACTGGCGGACAGTAGGAGATTTATTTATATCTAAAATCGTTAGGAACTTCAGCCTCATCAGATTTCCCTTATGTTGAAGAAGGCGGTGGCAAGGGTTGAGCATTTTCTACAAGACTACAGTTCAATATGTGGTGTGCAGAATAGAAGGCTCACTCGACAGGAAGGAGTGCACATGGGCATTTTTATCGACATATGTAAGGTGCTTTGGACAGAGTAAGTTTTGACGAGATAGCTGGATTAAGCTGGTGTAAGCATGAGTTTTTCGCACTGCGGCGAGCGTCCCATCAGCACATGGTACATATCGGTCAGCTCTTGTTTATTTGCTTAACGTTCCCAATGGGCCTAACGTCGTCGCTGGGGCATATGGAGATGATGTAGTTATACTGTCCCTGATAGATGTGTACCGGCTGTCGGCTTTAAAGCGTAGGTAGCCCTTAACGTGATCGGCGATTCGTGCACTATAAATGGACTCCAAGTCAAACTGCATATTGGTATTCATATACTATAATGGGCTGCACTTAAAGCCTTGCTGAAATGTCTCGGGATAAGACAGATTTAAATGCTAGTTCAAGAATGACAGGCTCCCTAAAGCACAGCCGGTGATTCTTTGGGTCCCAGGTCCAACGGGATCACGGGAAATGATATTGTCAATGAACTCGTTAAGGAAGGCTTAGATGAGAGTTTTTCAATTCGCGTGAGCCTAGCTGCAGATGGCATCACTCTCCAGGATGCTGGCATATCAAACGATTGCTCACGATGTCTCTAAAAGTTCAGCGACTTTCCCTCAGTAGGGAAGACTACATTGCTTACTGGCATCGTAACGCTTGAGCTAGTACCTAAGTGTGATAGGCGTTAGTGGCAAAATATTCTGCAAAACTTGCTGTGAATGTGGTAATACCACCGCGTAGCACTGTCTCTGAATGTTGCCGGACTACGCTCGCATCAGGCAGTAGGTGCTCGTCGCTGATGTGGCTGGTATTGGTACTACTCGTATAAGCACTTTATCATATCGTTTGCTCATTAAAAGGAACTTAGAAAGAATACAATGGACTAGTCCTCTGTCTGGGTGCTCTACTCCGTTAGAAATAAATAGTTATTAAGGAAAAAACTGAATTACTCGTATATAAATACATTGAAGTCCATATGGAGCCTTTTAAATTCAAAAGAATTGTACACAATTTAGAAAGTTCCTAGATTTGCAAATTTGCCCTCATTTCCTCGAAAAGGATACAACACTCTATTTATTGCAGTCTGTTGCAATTGGTTTCAAGAGAATAAACACCTGTTGCAGTACTTGTGTTGTCTGACGGTATAATTAAGCTTTCTAAATTGAAATTTGTAGTTGCTACCAAATGTGTTTATGTATGAAATTTTGGTAATTTTGCCATGCAACAGCAAAAACAGCCAAGCCGTGCCCTCAAATATGAATGAAATGCACCTGTTTTCACGGATGCAATTCCTTTTCAAAACAACGTGTTTGTGATAGAAATATGGGAATGAGTAAAGTAAACTTTTGGGTGCCTCCTTAATGTTTTTTTTCAGGTTTTTAGGAAGTTTTAGTAAACTTTGGGTGACAAGCCGCCATTGCGAGCCTCGTTGGGGAAACATTTTCCCACAAATATGGTTGCGCAAAACAAAAAAAAAAACATGAATTAATGAAACATCTGTATTTCGACTATCAAGCCCAATTTCAGCACATCCTGGGAGCCTAATGAAAATTAAATAGAGCGAATGGTGAGGCAATGGTTCTTCAACACTAGCCACTACATTTCAGGTGATAGCATACCATATTAACGACTACAGGTCATGAATAGAAGTACGAAAAGCTGGATCGAAGTGGGTGATAGTAGGTGAGTGAACGACTTCTCTTATTCTGGGAACCAAAATCGATAAGCGCGGGATAGAGCAGGATGCGGTTCGACGACGATAGGGAAAGAAAACTAAATACACGATCAGTGAAACCTTGAAAGATTGTGTGAAGGGAATACGATGTATGAAAGATGATAATGACACTTGCATCTGACGGCAACGATGAAGGTGTGTAGGCTTTTGAGATCTGAAGAGCTTTGTTCTCGATGGAATTCTGTTCTAGCGTAGCACTTTAAAAAAAATATCATCACGTAGATTTGATATTGCGAGCATACGTCAATATGCATTTGGCAACGGCTGAAAAGTTCACCATCCGGCTATACGAGTATGCGGAATTGTGATGTCCGGTCGCAAGACATTTGGTACATATATACCCCAGTGACAACATCCCTGAAAAAGTGGTCATGAGCCATCTAGGAAACATCCCGTTACTATTTTAAACCAAACAGTCAAAGTAGTACAACTGTGACTCCAGGTGAATCTTTTAAGACACGTATACTCGTAGATAGTATGTGTCATTATGTGGCTTCCCGAGAACTTTGCTCCTTTCCATAGGCCCGTAATCGGTTTCGGAAAAGGTTTCAATTGCCTGCATTATTTAGAATTATAAACTCTCAGAGGAATTTGAAATGTATACAGAGCCTTGTATGCCTACCCGCAGGACTCATTAGCAGTATACATATAAGCACTGGGTTGACGAAGTAAAGTTGAGGAACTGTGTGTTCACACGTCGAAGACGAGTTGGTCTTTGGCGCTTTCAATGATATTGTCGGAGGAGCGACAGTGCAACTTCTGATTGCATGTAGAACTCGTCATGTAAACACTATTTAATTCTATCCTGCAAAGCACCCCTTTGGTGGAACATGCTTTCACGTAAATATGTTACTGTTGTTTGCATGAGACTTTAATTAACAGTTTGCCAGGGCCGAAGTGGTTTTTGGTATATGCAATAGACGCAAAGAATTCATAGCCATATGTGTCTTTGGTATCCTTGCTAATCTCATTCGAGTATACGCGGTGCTCTGTCAAGATTGGTACTACTTAGTACTAAGGCTTTTGACCTACAATGTCACAAAATGAGTAAAACAAGGCGATGAGTTGTCAAGTGATTTTTTCAATATAGTTCTTGAAAGAATTGTCTAAAAGTAGTTGGCTGAGATCCTTTTCCACTTTTAGGCGCAACTTGCCTACACTCTTCAACAAGCCAGGGGTTTCGTGCCGGTGGTCATGTGAAGTTCAGAAAATCGATGCCACTGATCGTTAGCACTTAATGTGGACTATAAAAGCTTTTAAGGGAGATTGAGAAATGCACTAAATTCCCCTATTCATTCATTTTCAAAGTATTTGTCTGTTATTGACGCATCTGGAATATCCGTAAACGTACCTTGGTACAACCAAAGAGTTCACAGAGTTTGCCAACGAAACGCATCCATAATTCTCCACTGATGCAAACGGGACCGAAATTTACCCGAAGAACTTTTCTCTAGAAACATCTGAGAAAAATTCCATCCGCTTGCGTCAAAGTTGGATTGTGTTGATCACTGTTCATTCCAGAGTCCCAAAATTCACGGAGTCGTTCACATATCTCCGTGGAGAACAGACGTGTTTCGGCTTGCGAGTGTACAGTGAAATCAGTGAAAACGAGACATTTGAGGAAATTGCTATAGGCTCCAATTAGCAGGGTGTCAGTGTGCTCGGCCGACAGTCGACGGTCGTGGGTTCGAATCCCCGTGTACTCTATAACATCTTTTTTTTTTTTTCATTTTTATCAAAAACAAAAAATTTAAAGTGGTACTAAGTGTTGTCCATCACGTGATGGATTGTGGAGAGCGGTCCGCTATGTCAATAGCGGGATCTGCTGATATACCAAGTGAGGCGTCAAGTGGTTCGATCCAAACGCCAAAACCAAAGAGAAGGAGGAAGCTTTGTCCAACTTCCAACTTAGTAAAGCAGCCCACCCTACCAACGACCAACAACTTCGCTTCATTGGCAGCAAGCGAATCTGACGATGAAGAGGAAGAAATGGAGGCCATATGTAGCAGCATCAAAATGCTACAAGAAAGAGTGCTGGCCATAAAAGAAAAACAAATGGTAAGAAGGAAGAGGGAAGAGCAAGAGCAATCCCAACAACAGCAGCTTGCTCAAAAGCAAGCACAACAACAAAAGCCAAAGAAACACCAGCAACAACAACAAGAGCAGTCACAACATCGGCAACAGCTAAAACAGCAGCAGCCACAAAAAAGGCAACTGCAAAAACAGCAGCAGCAGCAACAACAACATCAGCAGCAGCAGCAGCAGCAACAACAACAACAACAACAACAACAACAGCAGCAGCAGCAGCAGCAGAAGAAGAAGGAGAAGGTGCCGCCTATCAACACCTAAATGCTACCAAGGACCTGTGTAAGTTGGTCATTGGTAATAATTTTAATATTAAGAGATTGGGGAACGATCGCCATGCCATCCACTGTAATACAGTGGAGGGCTACGCGAAAGTGAAAGAGCTCCTAAAGGAAACGACGACGGAGCACTACTCATTCACACCGAAGTGTGAAAAGCGGCAATCGATGCTGCTGAAGGGGTTGGAACCGTCTTCTGATCCTGAGGAGATCCTGGCACTGCTTAAAGAGAAGGAGTGCGAAGGACTCAAGTTCGTGGGGGTAAAGCCATTTACCACAGCTAGAGCCAGGCGGGAGAAACGGAGTCTGCCGTTCTTCCTGGTGCAGCTCAGTCCCGAAAGCCGTCTGGATAGTCTAAGGAGTATCAATGTCCTAGACTACCATGTGGTTCACTGGGAAAAATTAAAAAGGAGCGAAGGCGTTATACAATGCGTTCGCTGCCAGAGGTTCGGACACGCCGCGTCGAACTGCCAAATGCAGCCTCGATGCGTGAAGTGCGCAAAGAACCACAGTTCCGAGAAGTGTGCTCTGGGTAGGGACGGAGTATCCGATAGGGCGCAGCTCTCGTGCGTGTTATGTGGGAACGTGGGACACACCGCAAACTATCGGGGTTGTCCTAAGTTCGCTGACATCAAAAAAGCAAAACTGGCTCGGCAGCAGAGGGTGGAGGTCAAACGTTCACCTGTGAGGATTCAAACACCAGCCGTCACGCCCCAAATTTCCTACGCCCAAATGGCGGGAGGTAGGGGGGCTACGGTACAGCAAGCGACTGTTGCTTCTCCGGCGCCAATGCCGAGAACAACGGAAGCGACACCTAACATGCTGGCCATCTTGCTCGCAATCCAAGGGCAGATGGCTCAGCTGCAAAAGCAGGTGCAAGAACAGGCCAAGCGGGTGGACCAGATCTACGCGCTGCTGCCGGGCCTAACGCAACACATGTCGTAATGGGTACGCACATGGTGGAGCAAACTTTGAAGGTCCTTGCGGTGAATGTTAATTCACTGATTAGGATCGAACGAAGAGCCGCGATGTTTAAATTGCTACAAGACCAAACTCCTGATGTGCTTTTCGCTAGCGAAACCAAGCTAACCGATAAGCACAAACTGGAGTACAATAATTATATTGTTAGAAGAAGAAACCGGCCCGGATCCGAACGTGGAGGCGGTGTCGCGATCTTCATTAAACAAGGTATAAAATTTCACAGAGTGTACAAGGGAGTGTTGCGTAGGTTCCGGGTGTTGGAGGCAGTCGTCATTTACATCCCGCTCCGCAGTGGAAAGCGGCTGTACTTGGCCTCTGTTTATGCACCTGAGACATCACAATCCACTTTATTCATTACAGAGCTCGACACGCTTTTTCGACTTCTGAGGCTGGAATCGGGAGAGAATTATTTTATAATTGGCGGGGACTTCAACGCTAAACACAGAGATTGGGGAAATTATTTGCCAAATACTAGAGGGAACCTATTACTCGATTGGTGGGGTCAGCACGATGTCATGTACAGACTCGGTCTTAAAGCGACGGATAACCCGTCGTTTCCCAGAGGCGGATCTTATTTGGATCTAATGCTGTACGACGAACGTATACGACTGACAGGTACGAATTTACAAACGCTAAACTGTCTGCGCACGTTCGTGTATGACAGTGACCATTGCGGTTTTAACACCGAAATTACAGTTCCCAACGAAATTGCGGAATTGGAGGAGTTTGTCCAAAGATATTCTTACAACTACAGTAAGACTCGATGGACACGCTTCTCCGCAACCATGACAAGTGCGCTCTCCTCGAATACGCTCCACCCACCGTCCAATAGGAATTTGTCAAACGAGGAGATCGACAACTACCTAAAACAAATGGACGAGACAATTAAACAAACTATGGACGCTACAATACCGCGGTATCGACATACGACTAACGAAGACCTGTTCCGTAATCCTACTATTGACGCACTGCACCGACAGAAAAGCAGACTTCTGTCAAGACTCAAAAACTTGTACAGACAGTTTACTGACAGACAAGACCCGGAGATTAGGACACTGAAGGCGTCGATTAAAAATATTCAAACGTTAATAAAAGAGAATTACAGAATTTCTGTAAGCTCATATTGGAACAACAGGGTTCGGGCTGTAAACACCAGCAACCCGAATATGTTCCCGCAAATAAATAAACTATTTCGGAGAAAAAATCAAAACGACCTTCAGTGTCTTAAAATAGCCCGGACAACAGACAACGAACGGTTACTGACAATAGCAGGTATTGATCCAAATGAGGCCGCTGATGATGACGACTTCTTTGTGATCGAGGATCCACAGGAGAAGGTTGAGGCCATAGGGGCGACTTTCCAGGAAATATACAAGGCCACTGATACCATTGGCCCTAATTATGACCTGGACAGTCGCGTCTTGGTGCACGACTTCTACATTCGAAATGAAATAGAGAACTGGCGATCCGAGGGCTCTGGTTTCACCCGGTTCAGCGACGAAAATATGGCAAATAATGTCATTACCAGAGAGGGTGACCTACCCCCGTTCATTTCGAAGGAAGAGCTCCATGAGATCTTCGACACAATCAGGGCTAAGAAATCAGTGGGGACCGATGGCATTCCGAACATCGTGCTTCGACATCTTCCTCTAGATGCGGTGGACATTTACACCACCCTGTTTAATAATGCAATGAATAATGCACATTATCCAGCGCATTGGAAAACGGCGGTGGTTCAATCTATCCCCAAAAAGGGAAAAGATATATCCAATCCGGCGAATCTCCGTTCGATAAGTCTCCTTCCGAATATCAGTAAGTTGTTTGAAAAAGTAATCAATAGAGCTCTGTCTAGGTGGGTTGAGGACAAACATATAGTTCCGGATAATCAATTCGGTTTTAAGGCGGGACATGATATCTCACATGCCGCGTCTAAACTGGTGTCCGATATCCAATGGAATAAAGGCAAAAACCAATGTACTGGTGCCTGCCTTGTTGACTTGGAGAAGGCCTTCGACACCGTATGGTTAGAGGGTCTTTTCTATAAGCTGACTAGGCTGCGGATCAGTAAACCACTCTTGTACATTCTTTATAATATGCTAACCAACAGACAGTTCATCGTGAAAAATGGCGATGTGACTTCTGTTGGAATATTTCAAATTAAAAATGGTCTTCAGCAAGGCGCGGTCAATTCGCCGATCCTATTCAACATTTATACAAGCGACTTGATAGGTTCACTTCCCCATACTATTGCATACGCAGACGATTTGATAGCGTACAGAACAGGTCCAAAAATCGAGGTCATTAATACTCTCTTGCAGCGTGACTTCGATAAGATAAGACGATTTTGCGATGACTGGAAGTTGAAAATCAACTTTCAGAAGTCGGAAACCATTCTCTTTAGGACGCCGTTGTCTGGAGCCTCTAGGGATACCAGAAAAATTGGCGAAAGTTCTCGATCATTGGACAACGCGGGCAGCCTCTTGCCTGTCGAAATGTAGTCAGATACCTTGGGATCTGGCTAGATCAGTTTCTGTATTTTGATAAAAATGTAGATACTGCTCTGGCCAGAGCCAAAGGCGCTTTTGCCCTTACAAAGAGACTGTTTTATAGCAGCCAACTCGATGAGAGGGTAAAGGTAATCTGCTACATGGCCCTTATCAGGCCCATGCTGGTATTCGGGTGTCCCGTGTGGTTCAATGTGCGAGCAAGCTTAATGGAAAAGATTCGGGTTTTTGAGAGGGCTTGCCTTAGGGCTTGCCTTCGCTTGTACAGAACACCAGAGTCGGAGTACAAAAATTTTTATCGTAATGAGGTCCTTTACAACAGGGCGAACCTAATACGAGTGGACAACTTCGTAATTAAGCTGACTCGAAGGCACATTGCAAGAGCAATGACCTCGACGAAGAACCTGATATCTGGGGCTTACTACCCCAATTACCTTTACCACGAGAGTGTGCGCTCTGACGGCTTCGTTCCACCGGAAGCATTCCTCTACCTAGATCAGATAGGGTTGATCCAGGATAGATCAGCGGGCCCGTTAATCTTCCATGTCGCTCGGAAAGCTGGGGACAGGCGACTCAACTACGGCAGAGACGTCGCACACGGCAGTGTGGATCGTCTCAGGTTCAGTAGGGCGGTGGGGAATCGCGATAAGAGGGATGTCGTTCGGCAGCACCAGCATTTCTGGTGGTTGAATGATGGAGAAGATGTTTCGTCGTCGTTTCCGTCAATTACGGACCAGCCTCACTAATGAGGCAGAGCTGACCAATCTATTTGCTCTGTGAATAGCGATGGCCAGCTTACGTAGGTTTAGGTTAGCATTTAAGAAATATATACATATATTAGTTGTTCAACCGTATATTTTAATAAAACACTATGTTCTTCTTTAAACGTTATAAAATTACAGATTTTATTTTGTGTTCACTTGCTGTTTATATTTGTGTTACAAAATGTTTCAAAGTAATGTTGCTAAACATTTTACAAGAAGTGACATTGACATTTATGTTAATCTTCATCGTTTTTCTCTATTATAATAATTCACAATAATATTTATTTCTTAAAACATTTATAGAAATATAAAATGTCTTCAACATTAGTATATATCTTTGTATATACTAATATATGTATATAATTGTGTATAATATCTGTGTGTGTGTATTGTGTATGTAGGTTAGGTAGACTAAGGTTTATTTTAAGTTAGATATTAAGTTTTATAAAAAATTAAGTCCATATGCTAAGTTTTTGTGAACAATTTTTTCTTAGCCTTAAGTATAGAAAATAATTATTCCTAAGTAAAATGTAAATATAGTCGAAAGACATAGATATAAGAATTTAGAGTAGCTTAGAGTGCCTGTGTGGGGCCAATAAGTTAATATAAGATTGTTAAGTAATTTTAAGCTAGCATTTAAGCATTTTTTGTTAGTATGTAAGGGTTAATGATTAAGATAATAAAATGCATTTAAAACTAAACCCAAAATTCACGCAAGATTTGATATATGCGCCATTTGTGCGGTACAGTGTTGCCAACGAAAATAAAAAAGAGCGTTACAGCTGACAGGCCAGAGCTATTAAAAATGGAGCGCTACACGAAAGAACAACGCGTTCCCATTGTTAAACAATATTTTAAAAGTAATGAAGGCTTGGTAGCTACAGTTTGTAAATTTTGTACAAAACATGATCAGAATAGTGATTTAACTTCATCAACTGTGAAGAGATTATTTCAAAAACCCAAGGAGGCTGAGTCAATTAGTGATTTTAGACACTCTGGTCGTTCTGCAACAAATAGTTTAACCCAAAACATCAAAGCAGTTCATAAGACTGTTGCTGAAAGTCCAGGAATATCAAATTGGACATTTCAAGAAGATCTTTACAGCGTATCCTTACGAAAAATTGACTCAATAGCTGAAGCCTACTGACCACACACAGCTAAAAGATTTGGCTGAATGGATTAAGGAACAACAAGAAGTGGATGCTGATTTTTCAAACAAAATCATCTTCAGCGATGAAACTCATGTTCATCTTGATGAAAAATTATCACATTTGGACTTTAGAAAATCCACGAGTGTTTTTTTAAGAAACAAATGCGTCCACAACGTGTCACTGTTTGGTGCCGATTTTGGGCTGGAGGCATTATCGGATCATTCTTCTTTGAAAATGTGGTTGGTCACGCAATAAAAATTAATGGTTCTCGCTATCGCGACATGATAATACACTCTTTTGTGCCTAAGTTGCATGATATGAATATGGACAACATGTCTTTTCAACAAGACGGTCCATATGCCGTACAGCCCAAGAAACAATTCAATTACACTAGTCATTTGCTGGTCATGTAATTTGCCGTTTTAGTGGCCGCCCAAATAATGCGGTTTAACGCCGCCGTTGGAATTTTGTCATTGGGTTTTATTGAAATGCTTATACCAACAAGCCCACGATCACCTACTTGATAGCTGTACCAATGAAATTCACCCACATTTATGCAAAACTGTTATGGAAAGTTTCGACAAAAGAGTGCGTATGTGCCAGCAAAGCCGTGCAGGTGGTTTACCCGATATTTCATACATAAACGTATACTGTATTCTTTATGACCTGTGTTTTCAATAAAAATTACTTCTTGCGTGAATTCTGGGACACCCGTTATAAATGCGTCTTTTTCTGATGTCGTTGGTCACTTTTCTTCTAAGCCCAAAGAAGCAGCGGTTAGCAGAAGTGATTCTTGCATGGTTTTCGCCCTGGAGTCGATGTCAGGGTTGATAGCGGAGCTGGATAGATAAAGTAATTTACTACCTCCGTCACGTAGCTAAATATTGTGACGTTTTGTCCTAGAAGCCGATGCAGTATGTCCCGCTTTGTCTTTCCTTCACGAACCGCTAAACACATCTTACCCGCATCTGCTCCAAGTTCGATGTGTTCTTCCCATTATGTCGATGTCGTTTGCATATGCGAGGAACAGACTTTTGACAATTGGGGCCTCTTTGACTTGCGAGACCGATGAAAAAATCCGGTGACAGCTCATCGCCTTTTTTAAGTCCTTTCGTGATACTTAAGATCTCAGATACTAGTTCTACGCGCAGTTCAGAATCAAACAAACAATACTGAGGTTCCATTCGTCGGGCATAAATTCGTAGACCCAGATTTTAGAGATGAGTTGATGCATGCATCTTTAAACAGCTCGTCAGTTAAGCCGGCAGCTTTGTTTAACATAAGATTGCAAGTTTCTGACCTGACTTCATCTTGACCGGGTGGACAGTAGAATTGTTCATTCTGGTTGACGGTGGGATGTTGTTCGCCACTACAGTTAAATAGACAGCGGAAATTGTCTTTCCAGCACCGTGCTTCTACTATGAGGTTCCTTTCTGCATACTTGCAGATTTTCTCGACAGGTTAAGATGAACTCAATCGAAAAAGATTTGATGGGCTCTTGCGATTGTAGCCATTCCATGTTGAACTTCTTCGCAATTTTTCACTAGGTATTTCTGCTGACGCATCTTGACTACCATAAGATAATGGTCCGAATCGGTTTTAGTTGCTTAGAACGTTTGTGTGAGTACATCCAAAACACTGGAGGCGTGCCTCGCGTCAATCGCGGTATGATCAATTTGGCGGACGGTTTGTTAGCCAGGTCGCTTTATGGATAGAAATGTGTGGAAGCATGTGCTGGCTATAGTTACATTTCGTATTTTCGCAAAGTCATTAATCATGTGCCCGATTCAGAGGTTGATGCCATAGTGGCTTTACTTTCCGACCGTACTGCCAAAGATGCGCCCTTTGCATAATTTACCATTAAAATCGTCAAGAAAGATTTTTACGTCAAAATTGAGACATTGCTCCGAGTAGTTGGGGCTCATAGAAGCAGTCTTTGGTAAGTTTAACTCTGAACGGGAGTAGGCGTTTATAAGGCTTATGTTGGCGAATCGTCGTCAGGCATTCGCTTACATCTGTAAAGCTTATGACTTATTCCCTAAGAAAATCTCTTGCGGCGAATCCTAGTCCAAATAAACGCTGCGACTGCTGTCCGTAACGCGTCGGTTGCCTGTAACATTCTTTTTATCTGGCTTTTATTTCATTGACTAGTACAATCTGTACAATATTCTGTAGTACTCGTATCATTTAGGGAAGATCGATCGCCAACATAAATATAGACCTATTGCGGCTGAATGGGATAAATATCTTTAAGACTCAAATTTTGGAATAAATTGGTTGCAAAAATTGGCGAGTATTTACGAGAGAAAAATCGCTCTACGAACTGCATTTAGCCTTAAGAAAACTCCGACCACATGCGCTATCCAATTATCTTCCTTCTCAATGAAACCTGCCTGCTACGAGCCTGTTTCTTGTTTCCTAAATTGTTTTATTGACTTGAAAATATACACAAAATTTTGTTATAAACCTTTATTACAAAAAACGATTCGAAAATACAATTTCCTTAGGTCTTTTCAATACCATCCGATGGTGTTGTAGAATCTGCTGTTTCATCATCATTCCATCATTTTGGGCAATAGTAAGGTGGACGTCCTGGATAATTTGGGTAGCCTGGATATCCTGGGTACTGTGGATAACCTGGGTACGGTGGATAACCTGGGTACGATGGATAGCCTGGGTAACCTGGGTAACCTGGATTGCCTGGATAACCTGGATAACCTGGACTGCCTGGGTAGCCTGGACTACCTGGATAGCCTGGACTGCCTGGACTGCCTGGACTGCCTGGAGTTCCTGGGGTACCTGGATTGCCTGGATTGCCTGGATTGCCTGGATTGCCTGGATTGCCTGGATTGCCTGGATTGCCTGGATTGCCTGGATTGCCTGGATTGCCTGGATTGCCTGGATTGCCTGGATGACCTGGACTGCCTGGATAGCCTGGACTGCCTGGATAGCCTGGATAGCCTGGACTGCCTGGATAGCCTGGACTGCCTGGATAGCCTGGACTGCCTGGATAGCCTGGACTGCCTGGACTGCCTGGAGTTCCTGGTGTTCCTGGGATACTTGGGTATCCGGGGTGACCTGGATAACTTGGATATCCTGGATAGCTGGGATATCCCGGTTTATTAGGATAGCCTGGATACCATGGGTTGCCTGGATTTGTTGGATAACCTGGATATCCCGGTTTCACTGGAATCACTGGCTTGACTGGATAAATTGGCGGCTTAACCACTGTCTTCTGTTCCGCTGACAATTTTGTTTCACTTAATTTCTGCAATTGCTCATGGCGATTATAAACTTCAGAGAAGTCAACCAGCGGTTGCAGATCTAGTGTTTTCTCTTTAACTGGATCTGCACTGGCTACTGCCAATATACCAAGACAAACTGAAAGAACTGCGATTCTCATTGCAAGTGTTTTCTAATGCACTTTGAAATGTGAACTGTCGAAATATGAATCCACAGGAGCATTATATAGCAAAACGTCAAGATTCATCGTAAAGGAATGGGTTCTTGATGATATTAGTGCACCAAAACCAGATACCCCGAATAAGTGTGTGAGTGACAGTGCAGTTGGGATATTCGGTTGATAGATTTATGGATCATTGACTCGTTCATCGGTGTTTGCTGCTTTAGATAATTTAAGAGATTCGGTTTATTTTTTTTGTGGAGCTGAAGGGAGCAGGACCAATGTTACGTCTTGTTGATCAATTTATTTACAAAAAAAAAATGGTTAAGTGAAGGGAAACAGGAACTTTAATTAAGTAGATTAACAAACACTTCTTATCTCTGTAGGAATATTTTGGAAGTTGGTTGGAAATTAATTTAGTAAATTGTTACCGGGACCACCAACTGATGGATTTTCTTAACAACATTTGGCCATTAAAATTATGACTGTGCGTTTTTTTTTTTAAATTGTTAGTTGATCTAATGTAAGAAATAAAAAACTGATGTCCTTGCAGATGATTAGAAGAATTTTGAAGAGAACTTTCATGCAACGTAACTATACTCTAACGTACTTTTTAAATTGTTTTCATAGTGAAAAGTGGTGGATTTAACTATTTCCTTGCCAAAGATCTCGGACCTATCAGACTAGCATTATTTTTTTGCTGAATAGATTGGAGATATGGAATGCATTTTATATGTAAAGCCAGGAAGGTCACTTGGCAGGAAAGAGAGCGCTTTCATGAAGTCTATGACAGGTTTGTCCTGAACAGAATCGTGATTCCCAATACGGCTTGTGATCAATCAATACACTATAAAAGTGGTTGCATAGAAAAAAATGTTTTGCTTCTGCTAATACGGTGGATGACGATCGATTTTATTTTCACAATTTCCAAAGTTTCTTGTATCTGCCACCAAGCCCTCTTTATTGCGAAAGATAGAAAATTCTCTCTCATTCTAGGTTGCATAACTAAATAAGGGAAATAAACCCGCATCTCTTATAGACTGTAAGAGATGAAGTCCTAGACCTCACTCACTCGTCTCCATTTCTACAAAATATGGGGGAAGACTGGTACGCGTCCGAGGAGGCACCTTTATCAGATCACCTGCACATTGTGTTCAAGATAAGATGCAGAAACGAACACACGCCGGTCCGATACAACAACAAAGTTACGAGATAGACGACATATCCCGAGAATTTAGCGGTCAAATCGGTATTGTTGTCGTCCACGCCGTAAACAACAGTGCATGCAGATGAGACACAATTCTAGCTAAAGGACATCATTCTACCGTCTTTTAAAAACAGCTGTAAAGTTAATAGAATTGTGGTAAAACGGTGCGTATCATGGTGGAATGGGAGCCTAGAAGCTACTCAGAAAAGACAGAGAAAGCTTTCCACCAAAGCCAAATGCACTGGGACTTACGAAAAATATAGACACCTTTTAACTCACTACAACCAAGAGTTACGAAGATTAAAGAGAGCCTCCTGCCGTGATTACTGCGAGAACTCGAAGCGAATCCTGCGATAGTACGACTGCATAAAGACCTCTCCCAAGATCATTCAAATTGCACGGGATTGCTAATCACACCAGATGGCAAAATCACACACAACCGTGAGGAAACCCTGAATACCTTGATTCAGATTCACTTCTCAGAGTCTTCTAATATTGACATGTCTTATGGACTGTTAACAGATGTTTCGCTTAGAAAAAACCTCAGCAGATTCAAAAGTTTATCCGGAAAACTCTTCAGTCCGGATAAGGTTAAATGGGCTATCAACTCATTTAAACCATAAAAGGAACCATGCATAGACCTATTTTTTCCGGCTCTACTACAAAAAGGGCTGGACTCTTGCTCTTACCCTTATAGCCTTATTTAGGTTCAGCTTCAACTAGGGCTACATACCACGAACTTGGAGGGAGGTCAACTTGGTGTTTACCCCCAAAGAAGGCAACAAGCCCAGGGAACTACCTAAATCATATCGCCCTATAAGCTTGAAATCGTTTTATCTGGAAACAATGGAAGAAGAGAAAGCTTAGAAAATAACTCTGCATCCATGTCAGTACAACTATAAGAAAGTCAAATCGACGGCAGGTGCTCTAATGCAGCTGATAGCTGAAATCAAAACCTCCTTCCGCTGTAATGAATTTGTACTTTGCTCATTCCCTGACATACCAGGTGCTTTGCTTTAGATAACTCTAGATATGACTCCATATCAAATGCTATGCTCCATAGAAACATCGATCAACCCACATCAATTGGGTCAAAGCGATGAATGAAAGCCGGATGATTACTATTCCATCAGGGCCGACTTCAGTATCAGGGAGGCATATTATCGCCCCTCCTGTGGGGTGCTTAACAAATTAAGCAAGTTAGGCTACAAAAAAATTGGTTATGCCGATGACCTAGTCATCATCATTATGGGCAGAAAGACTAACGAAGTCACTGCAGTATGCAAAACGCCCTTAAGACAGTCCTAGACTGATGCAACAGAGAGAATCTCTCCATAAACCCAAATAAGGCAGTCATAGTTCCGTTCACCAAAAAAAGAAACATAAGCTTAGGTATAGTTTCGCTTGACGATACAATCGGTGAGTACTCCGACGAGGTCAAATATCTGGGAGTAGTCCTAGACAAAAGACTCAGTTGGAACTCTTACTTAAACCACAAAATAACTAAAGCAAACAATGCTTTATGGGCTTCCCGTCGCATATATGGTAGCACATGGGGGAAAACTCCCTTTAATGGGCCTGAATCTTTCTGCTGTACTCCTCTACAGTCAATTTAGCTCTTATAAGCTGGGAGCCTTCGAGATGCATTTTATATTGGTAGAATAGATCAGGTCTATGACTAGACAAATAAGCCATCCTGCCCTTCAAGATGTCTAAATCTAAGTCGGCATGATATCAAAAACTTAGTAGGTTACCTTACAGGACACAGCGGCTTAAGATATCACCTCAAAAAAATGAATACAGTCGACCCTCTGGAGTGCCGACTTTATTTTGAAGAAGACAAAACTGCTGAGCACATCTTCTGTCCAGCCCTCAACTGAATTAGACGAAAAATTTTCTTCACGGAACAAATCGGCCTCAACGAACTAATAAATTCCTCTGCTAGAGTAGTGTTATCAACTTCACTGTTCGGAAGGTAGAAGTCTGGTACCATGGTTACTGGTTTCTTCGCCTCTGTTTTGTAACGTTCGTATAGTAACTCAAGACATATTTTATCCGTTTTGCTTTTTACGATGTACTCAGTCCACGCTGTAAAGTTTTGGCTTATTTTCTTTTCACTAGTTTTGCCAAATTTTTCTAGTTATGGGGAGCCGGCCTTTTAAAAACCGAGCAATGTTTTTGCACGACTCGTCGTTATACCATCGAACCAAATGAATTGTCCCGACGTCTAATAAAAGTCTGCAGTTTTCTAGCAGTCTTAAGTGACGGGGCACTTCAGCTTGATGAGCAATTCAGTACGATAGACATGAGTGACACCATATCTTGCTTCAATGTTGTAAAAGTCATGATATCATGCGGAGCACTATTTGTATGGGGCTCTTTATCGCTGAAGCACTTACACATCTTTCTACGAAATACTGAGATTTTCTAGTAAAAGGAACGTGGAAAGAGTACAATGGACTAGTTCTTTTCAGTTCCATGTTCCAACATGAATTTATGTTTTAAGAAAGCCGCAGGTTGCCATCGACAACTTTCTTCCATGTTATACAAGTAAAAGGAGCCAAGCTGGGGGATACTGTCTGATATTTAGAAATATCGTAAAGAGTTGTCTTTATCTGGTCCACGTTCTCTTGTTATAGAAATTCTGTCCGCAAGAATACTCGTATTTTCCTCGCCATTTCCCGCCTTAGCCCATCAAACACGGTAAGCAATCAGTCTTCGAATTTGTAGTTCGATTCGCCGACGATTTATACATTTCGGTAGCAAGTACTTCCTTCCTTGATGTTCCAGTCAAAAGCTGGTCGAAATCACGTCAAAATAGTTCGTTTTCTGATTGCTCACTGCACCATTATAGTGCGTTTCATGTTTACGACCAGTGTTATGACCATTTATCGGTAGCTGATTTTGATATTCTTACGATCTTATCTACGAGTTCAAATTCCAAAATGAAAATCAATCAATTCCAATTTTGTTTCAACATTCGTTGTGCCGACGTTCTCACTGCGATAAGTAATCTATTTTCTGCAATCATCATAATGTGCGCACCTGGAAACAATCGCTCTCTGAACTGAATATTGCCTGGCGAGGTTGTGTATCATTAGAAGATCGCTACTGTAATGCCGTATTTTCAAACTTACCTATGCCTTTTGGTGTGGCATGAATTTGTATTCGACGAACCCGATCACGCATTTAGATTTTGGATCATTAGATGCTCATTCGCTTCGGGCTCATCTTTGGTGCTTTAAGTGCTTGACTTTTACGGCGAACGAACTGTACCATGTGTAACTGGTATACACGTGCTGGCCCAATCCTATATACAGAATTTGACCAACAAGCTAAAAACCTCGGTTTATGAGGAATTTATAATTTTACTTACTTAAGGTGTTGCAACAGTCCGGGGTGGACCTGGGCCTCAACCAACAAGCGTTCCCAGCCAGCTCGGTCTTTGGCCAGCTGCATTCAGTTTCACACGCTAAGTTGGTTGAGGTCTCTTTCCGGTGGCGTGCGCCACCTAATTCCCGGTCTTCCTCTACGGCGCTGTTACTCGGGTGTGGATTCGAAGATTTTTCGGCCCGGAACATTGAGGTTTATGTGCCATAGAGCAGGATTGGATTATTAAGGTCTGGGATTCAACTGCCTTCTTAGCCCAAAGAAGCAGCGATTGGCAAGAGTTGTTGTTCGCTTGATCTCAGCGCTAGTGTCGTTATCTGAATTGATAGCGGACCCTAGGTAGACAAATTATAGTAAGGACACGTTAAAGTAATATCTGCCAATTGTGACGATCTATCCGAGACTTCGGTGTTCGGTGTCCTTTCTGGTTGACAGCATTACCCTCATTGATTATTGAAATCATCTTCGCCACTTCCGAGACAATCCTTACGTAAACTCCACTGACATCGCGCTGCTTTCTTCCGATTATGTCAACATCATCGGCGTTTGCGGGTAATTGGAGGGAATTTTAAAAGATTGTGCCTCTTATGTGGGCGGGTAAGTTTTGCACTATTCTTTCGAGAATGATGTTAAAGAAATCGCATAACAGCACATCGACTTGTCTAAATCCTTTTTTGACATCAAAGGTGTCGGTGTATTCTTTACCGACCTTGATGGAGCAGCGTGCATTCTCCATCGCCATCCTGCACAAACTGACGAGTATAGCAGGCATGTCAAAGTTAGACATCCATCTGTATAGTTTATTTCTATAGATGCTGTCACACACGGCCTGAAAATCCATGAATAAGTGGTGTGCATCGATGGTGGACTTTCGTGGCGTAAAGCCACACTGATATGAACTAATGCGGTCGTTGATGAACGGTTTCAGGTGTTCATATAATATGGCAGATAGGATGTTGTTGGCGATATTAAGAAGACTGATGCCTTTATAGGTGGCGCAGTTCAGAGGGTCTCCTTTCTTGAGGATCGCACAAGCAATGCTGCCGTTCCGTTCATCGGGCATACTTGCGTCCGACCATATTTTACAGATGAGTTGGTGTATGTTCCTTACCAAGTTATCGCCTCCCGCTTTGAAGATATGGCTATCTTCACTTCATCTAGATCGAATGGACGGGATTGTTGGTCTACATCGGCCATGTTGAAAAGTTCATTCTATCTGACAGCGGTATTTGGTTTGTCATCCTCGTTATACAGGCTATAGGAATGATATTTCCAAATTAGCATCAACTGTGACTCAACTGCTATGTTCCCTTGTTCGTCTCTTCAGGATTCGGTCCGGGATTTGTATCCGTGGCATGTTTTTTTCACTTTTTGGTAAAACGCCCGAATTTCACTCATGGAGGAGCATTTGATGTTCCTTCTTTTTCTTACTGAGGAACCGGTGTTCATCTCTCCACTTGTGCGCGTAGTACACGTGAGCAGCTCTAGTTCTTCATGCAATGCTGCTTTGCACTCATCTTGCATATCTGCATGTGTTTGTTGGCACTGATAGTTCAACCAGAGGTTTCGCTGTGATCGCCAAGTGAAACCCAGCACAACAGCGGCAGCATCTCTGTTGGCTTTTTGGCAATGTTGCCACTGGTCTTCGATACTTGTTAATGTTGGTGGCATAGGACCTGTTCAGAGATTAAGGGAGGCTCAATCGGAAAAGGATTTGGCGATCACTTGCGATCGAAGCCGTACGACATCAAACTCCTTCATAGTATTATATCGCCCTGGGATATGTGCAACCGTATCTTGGCTACAATAAAGCAGTGGTCCGATTTTATGTTGACCTCTGGCAACGTTCGGATATCCATAATACTGGAGGAGTCCCTTGTGTCGATTGCAATGTGGTCAATCTGGTTAACGGTTGATGGAGTTCACTAAGTTCTCTTATGAATATCGCAATGCGAAAACCGTATGCCAGCTAAGTCATTTAGTCTGAATCTGTTATTGGAGGAGGTGTCGTGCAGGCTATACTTTCCCACATTACTACCAAAGAAGCATAGCTTTGCGTTAAAGATGCTGAAGACAATTTTAATGTCAAATCTAGGACACTGCTCGTAAGTCTTGTCCAAGAGTTCGTACAGCTATCTTTGGGGTAGGTTTCTTTCTTCTCTTTGGAAGTGTGGACGCATATAAGGCTAATGTTCACAAATCTAGCCTTAACACGAATTGCTAAAAGGCTCTCGTTCACGTGGCGGCCGCAAACTCAGGACTGCTTACCTAAGTCTACCTCTAACAAAAAATCTGCATCCAAATAGGCGCTGCTTCTGCCGTCGATAACAATCGGCGTAGTATATGTCATAATTTTTCATCTTCTTTTTGTCCGGCCCATCCCATCGTATTTTTTAAATGGCAGTAGTTACCATCTGTTTTGCAGCAATTCAGAGCCTCCCCTAGTTGTTCGGCTGCAAGTGGCCTATTAAGGGACCTAACATTCCACGTGCAGATCCGAAGTTCGCTGTCCCTGCTTCGTTTCCTAGATAATATGGCCGGCAGTTACCCCTAGGACGAGGGGTCAGTTAGATCGAAGTCGGTAACCCGTTTGGCGATGTGAGCGCTGCCGTTGGTTCATTAAGGTCTCATCCGACACCATCTCTTTTCCAAGACTCTGAAGTAGTCTCAGAAATTCTTACCGACCTGAGCTCCAAATAATCGGAGTGGCCCGGATAAGGTGTCATTTATTTTATTCCAGGATTTTTTTATCTGCACGTGGAATATTCGAATACTCAACAGACCGTGTTCAGCCGAACAAGTAGCGGAGAACCTCGATTGTTACAAAGTAGATACATATGTCCGCATCCAAGGAGTGCGATAGTATGGGCACAAAAATAGAGCAGTTTAGATATCAATTATGGAGAATGTTACAAACAACTCTCGAAACAGGGAAATCAGTCGTAGCATTTATTCCGATGCGGATTCGTCTTTATCACATCACCTTCAGAAATGGACACAGGTTTATTGATTTTGCGGCGGGGAGCAATGTAACTACAGCAGCGTATGACGGCCGCACCTTGATATCCATAAAGGGATTAAGTTGACATCGGCGATCGAACTGATCATATTGCGAATAACGCAAGACAGAAGTCCAGAATTTTGGACATCGAAATGTTCCCAACTCGAGGAGACCGAAGCCGTGAGCATCCAACATAAAAGTCCATTGGCATCACACCCAAAGCGTCATCGCCGCCTCTAATGTACTAGGCTTCGAGACGCCCCAAAAAAGAGACCCCTGGTTGGATGACGAAAATAAGCAGGCAAATTTAAAACAGCGGATGTAGAGAACGGCCCTGCAGAAAAGTACAAGAGGGGCGTGCTAGCTATACGAGCATGAAAGAAGGGAAGCAAATACGCTCCTAAACTGCAGACCTGCAAAACCAGAATAGAAATCTGGAAGGAAGGAGAATGAAGCCTCATAGTAGAACCGCTATGGGTGCTGAAAATCTGGAAAGATTATTTCTTCAGTGTGAACCGTTCAAGCGTTCAAGACAATATTTCCATCCACCCGACCAAGATGAAGTCAAAACATCAATGTCGAAGCTGAAGTCCACTGGGCCGGATGGCTTAATTGTGGAGCTGTTTAAAGCCGCAGGAAGTGATATGCAGCATATGCACACTAATTCTTCTCTAAAATCTGGGTATGGAAGTATGCGAATAGAACCTCAGCATTGTTTGGGAGGGAGATCCCGCATCTATAGTACAGGGAAATAAGTTTCCTCCACATCGCATAAAAATTTCTGTCTGCCGTATTATGTAAGTATGTGAACGCCTGATATTTTTCGTCAACAGCCTAATTGACCCATATCAGTATGGTTTTAGACCACGAAACTCCACCATAGAACTATCACATTACGCAAGATTTTGGAAAAAAAACCCAACAATTCCAAATCAATGCACACTATCGATGAAAAATCGATTCCAAAGCTGCATATGACATATTGAGACAAAATCTACTGAGCCACATCTAATATTGGATTCCCTACCCAGCTCATTCTACGGAGAATGTACGCCGATCCCTCAAGGTCGGTAATGACATAATCGAGACCTTCAATGGTAGAAAGGACTTAAACAAAGTGTTGTGTTGTCACGTGATTCTTCAATGAATATTTCAGAACTTTGTTCAGTTACTCGCGTATGCAGATGACATTGACATATGTATATAAAAGGAAGACCACAGCGAGCTGTCAATGAATTGCTTGCAACTATAAAGCAGGAGCGACAAATATGGGCTTAGCGGTTAATGAAGGGAAAACAAAGTATATGGTATGCTGTCAACAAAGGGGAACATACAACATCGACGATTATATCTACCTCAGCTCCTTTATCAACAGTGACTATGACACCAGCGCGCAATCATACGAAGAATCATTTTTGCTAATTGCTGCTTCTTTGGTCTTAGAAGACAATTGAGTGGTAAGCCCCTGTTTGAGCAACCAAAATGGCTTAATGCAACACACTGGGCATCCCAGCTCTTCTTTACGGCTCAGAAGCTTTAATACTGACGAAAGCGAATGAAAATGCTTTCGGGCGCTTCGAGAGAAAAATTCTTAGAAAAGTCCGAATTAAAATGTCGTTTCAATAAGTGCATGAGCATAAAATTATTCCCCTAGTGTCCAGTTACTTTGCAAAAAAAGGACGCAAGATGCAACTTAAGACACATGACATGAATCTCCATCCCCTTCTCAAATTTAAAGCCAACGCTTAACGTGAAAATATTCCCAGTCCTGAGAGCTTTGCCCTTATGCTACCATATGACAGTTAGTCGTATACATTTTTCCCCAAACCACTTGTCATGACTACACTTCCTTCTCACATTTCTTAATCTAACAAGCACACCCATCTTCCGAAAGACCATCTGGGGTTGCTAATTAACGACAAAACCTTATTCGTTGACCTCAAACTCTGAACCATAGAATGTTGAGCAAAACACCAAGGCTCTTCTGTAAATAATCACAAAGCCACAGCCGCATACAGACTCTTTGTCAGCAGTCAATGTGCATAACCATGCAATGGTTGTCGTCGTCATCGTCACCAAACAATGCCTGGACTCATCCTTCTGCCATGCATAGGAACTCACACAAATGACCTGCAGTGACCCAGAACGGAGCCTTAAACACCCTTTTTTCTAGTTATATTACGTCTTCACCTCCACCCATAGGTTAGACTATACCATACCCGGTTACGACTTGGCTATGAGATGCAGGCGCGCACACAAAGCGCTGAAAGCAACAAAGCAGAAAATTAATTGCTTTTTCCTTAGAACTTGCATCCACAAAGTTTATCTGACATTCCGTCCTACAGTGGGTTAGATGGACGCATTTGGGAGTTATCCTCCGGAAAACCTACGTGGAAAAAACTTTCCAGAATATGTGTTGGCAGGTGGCCTGGATATTGGCCCGAGTCTGAGAATTAGTTTGACTTTTCCTTAGGCCATATTCCATTGGAGACTGGATACCTAACTCTAGGCAAATAAAGGCTGTCACCATGTGATGCTATGACTTTTGAGGTACACCATTTTGACAAAAAAATAAGAAAAAAAGTTGTCCCTGACGTTCATGTGCATCGGTGAGAGGAAATTAATTTCTAAAATTGCATGCGGGGGTGTGATTATTTTTTTTTCTTCCTTTCAATGCGAAGGATGCTGATCAAATGCAAACGTTTACATTGAATGGAAGTTTGAAAACATTTCGACAGCTAGTGGTGACACTAATTAGGTTTACATTTTTCTCCTCCGGGGGGGTATTTTCCAATTTTGCTTTGGGATGTAGATACAAATGTACTTGCTCAGGATGTATTGAAATTTGTGAGTCCAAAATAACTGTCGACTGGCAATGTCCGGCTTATGACAACGCATTAAAATATGTCATTTACATACTACTTCAAATCGATAAATGGTAAGTTGAAATGTGGCTTCTTTCAGGAATTTAAAATAATTCGTGATACGAGTACACATTGGTGTAAGTTTTATGAGCAGCACAAGCTCGGCAACTGACCAGTTATGAGTTCTCATAAGTACACTGATGACGATCTAAAAACTGAGGTGAACAGCACTATTATCAGAGACTAGTATACCGGTACAATATCTGCGAATTAATTTGATCTTATTGAATTATTAGATCCGTTTTCATTGACGAGAAGTCCGCCCTAAACGGGGTACATGAATTGCCTACGTCCCTATCTGAAGAAGCCCGAGATGAGAATAAGCCACTTAATTCAATTCGCGATATCCGTGGCCTAATGTATATTTCCTAAGTATTTACCAGGTCTGACAAGATTATGTCCCAAAAGTTGGGCTTAACCCTTCTGTTAATATCCAAGTTTACCGACGCTGTTCAGCACCCGGGTACCCATTTATTGTAATATTCAAGTTTTGATAGTGTGGACGAAGATTGGCTCCCGCAGTGCACTTCCAATCTTTCAGCTTTGGATAACGATTCAGAAAAAGAAGAATTAGAAATTCCTTAAGATCCTCGAAGAAATGTCCACGATCATGCAGAAAAACAACAAGAGGTTGAGTCCCACAGTAGTGGGAATGAGGAAGATAATGAACTGGCAGTTTTATTGCAAAAGTTAAAACTGTGTGGAAGGAAACGCCATTACATCGACATCAGGTTGGAACTCACAATGTTTTGTGAGTCGCATCACAGAAAGTCTATCAATAAGCGAAACGTTCGAAAAAATCTCCACCGAAAATATGGCAGATATTACCGTCTGACACACAAATAAGAAAGCTTCATCCACCTATGCAGTTTATAAGCCTGTTACGATACCGCAAATATACAGAGAGACTTCCGAATTTGACAGTTGATAGCGGCCATATTGTTAAGGCTACATCTGTCAAATTGGCTGTCATTTATTCAGTGTGTTTTGCCAAATCACCATGGACGGACATAGAGTTCAACAACAAGTACAAATGATAAAATTATTTTAACAAAATTGGTGTTCTGTTCGAGCAATGTTCCGCGCACTTCGCCCATTTTACGGTCGCCATAATCGTCCTACCCACAGGACTATTCGCAATGTGGTGGATAAATTTGAGTCCACAGTAAACGATAAACCAACACCCGTACGTCGACGAAACGCAAGATCTGCCGAAAATATCGCCGCTGTCCGTGAGAGTGTGTACTGGGAGAATCCGAGGCAGTCGATTTCGCGTCGTTCACAAGAACTTGGCCTTTCGCAGATCACACCTTGGTGAATTATGCGTTGTCGAATTTTTTGAGCCTGCACCAGTATAAAATTCAACTGACCCAGGAGCTGAAGGTGAACGAGCATAGACAACGACGTGTGTTCGCTGAATAGGCTCTGGATCAGTTAGAAACTGACTCTAACTTTCATCGAAAAATCATCTTCAGCAATGTCGTCCATGGATGGGTACGTTAACAAATAAAATTGTCGAGTTTGGGACGATACTAATCCACATGAGATCCAGGAGGGTCCAATTAGGCTGGCGGCGTCATCGGTCCACATTTCTTTGAGAACGACGTTGGCCAGGCCATCAACATCAACGGCGAGCGCTATACATAGGTCCGTTGATTACCAACTTCTTTTCCTGAATTGGATGATATGGACACCAAAGATATGTGGTTTTACCAGAACGGCCGCATAGCTCACGCCACATTGGAAATTCTGCACGAGCGATTCGAGGGCATGGTCATCTCACGTGGAGGTGGTGTGAACTGGCCACCGAGATCGTGCGAATTAGCCTGCGTTATGCGTCATAGTCGTGGAAATTTGGACATTTTAGATGCGCGTCACCCAGAGAAGCCGCGGCGGATATTTGAACGATGTTATATTTCATACAAAATGACATCGATAGACTTTTCAAACGAATAACAAATTTCGATGATATCTCACACACACTTGTGTGTTTGTTTTACTCGTATTTAAATTTAAAGATAGGAAGCTCTAAATGAAAGACCCTTTATTTATTATTTGCTGTTTTGATTTGGCATGTGGCAATGTTCGTGCAACAATAGGACTTAACAGATTCTACAACATTGTGCAGTTTTTAAGATTTAATGAGAGTAATACTCGTAGTTAACGTAAGAAAGACGATAAGGGAGTTCCAATTCGTGATTTGTGGACAATGTTGAAGGCAAATTTATCTCAGATATATAAGCCTACAGGAAATTTAACTATTGATGTACTCTCTATATCCTTTTCGAGGTCGTACAGGATTTACTCAATATATACCGTCAAAGCCGGTAAAGTATTGTATCGAAAGCTTGTGGACTTGCGATGCTGAAAGTGCGTATCCTTTGCAGGGTATAATTTACACTTGCAAAATGAATAATACCCGCCAAAAAAATCAGGTAGAGGGAGCGGTAAAAGAATTAGCAGCACCTCTTCAACGACATCGCTAGGCGTCCCGCCACTTGTCAAGTTTGTCGTTCACGTTAGACAATTTGTTCCCTATTGTAAGAGTGAGCACTTGCGGTTCCCTCTTACAACGGTCAATACATACGTGGCGGACTGTCGACATACTACACAGAGGCCAAACCACGATCGACGTCGTCATGACGAGGAGTCAGACTGCTGCTGCCGAAGACATGGATGCTACATAGATACAATTGATGATACATCTTCAGGCATACTCCAGCTGACGCAACGACAACTAATGGGTCTGCTCAGGAAGAATGTCGGTCTGTCAGAATGTGCTGAAAGGTTTAATCGTCAATTCGATGGAACAAAACTTTCGTTTCGGGATTTCGCCATGGTCTGGTGGAGAGGCATCGAAGACGAGGCCACGACATGGACACACGCCTTGCAGCTCCTGCTTAAGCAATTCTCGCCAAGACGCAAAGCCCACGTGCTGTTCCAATTGATCTTCAACACCAAACAGAAACCAGGAGAAACAACAGACGTATTTGTTTGGTAAAAAGCGGGCTCTCATCGCAGAACTCCCTTACAAAAGGTTACCGGATGAGCTATGCTCGAATCCATCCATAAACATGTCAGACGGGAACAATTTAAGATTTTCGATGAACACATCACGCTCTGCAGAGATAGGGAACAGCTTTCAATAAACACCATGCCATCAACGTATGAAGCCCCACCTCACCAAGCGTGAGCCAAAACTAACAGGTGCAGTTTTTGCAGCTATAAGGGACACTGAGCAGAAGACTGTCGGAAACAAAAGGCAGTAGCCCAAGATAAACAGGCTAGTAAGACGGCATCAACAACGAGAGAAGTGAAGCCACAAATAATTTGTTTCGTTTGTTGTGCCAAGGGTTTCGATCGAGCCAACTGTCCAAATTGTGGCAAACCTCCTGCAAGCCAATCATACACTCAGAGTCAAAGCCTCAATTTATCATCTAGAGGAGGCATACTAATAATCACCTTTTCGGTAAAACGAAAAGATATGCTCGCTTATATAGATACGGCGGTTTTTTCAAGCATCGCAGCCAACGACTTATACCAACACCTTAAAGCAACTGGTCACAAGTTCAACAAGGTAATGGCAAGTGTCACGCTAGCGGATAGAATCGCCACACAGAAGGACATGTGGTGTATGTCAGGTCGCATAACATTGGGCAATCGTTCGAAGGTCATAAACATCTGAGTCCTTCCAATAATTGATTCAAAAATGGCGGCTGTGCAGTGAAAATGACCTCTCTTTTTTGGAAGGGTCTACGGCCGTACCAACAGCTCCTGTAAATTTTGAATTATGACGAGTCACTAAATGTTTTTTTATTGTACATAACAACAGTTAGAAAAATCGGCAGAAAAATGTTAATAACAAAGGATAATATATTTTTAAAGATCTAGTTAAAATTTGAAGTGCATTGGTTGGAAATTGTTCAAGTTATGGGTGCGGCCAACTTGAAAAATGCAATTTCGATATAAACGCGTTTAAAGTTTTTAATTATAGAAAGCCTACCTAGAGGCCTTGTACTATAATTTGAAAAACAAGTACTAACCTTTTGGGGTATCATTTCTGAGGTCCTAAGGGACCACTGAAAGCTATAAAAAAAATCGATTTTTTGAAAATCCTAGAGTCCCTTAAGGACTAAAACAATTTTTTTTTATATCAAGACAGAAGGAAAGGAAAGATAATTGGGATGAAAATGAAAACTGATGAAAGTTATAGAAAAAATTAGTGCTGAGGAGAGGGGAGAAAATCAGTCCTGAAGCGGAGTTGTTGAGAAGTAAAGAGGGACTGTAAGTTTAAATTCGCGGTACAAGAGAGGAATTTATGCAATTGTGACGAGCTAAGATAATGTTGAATGTCCTTTTGGAGATGGAAGAGTTGAATTTGTTAAAAAGATACGGTGGGTTTCTATTTTTTATAATTTTATGCAAAAAAATTCAGATTTTGACTTTTATAAAATCTTGATGTGTGCAAATAATTGCGTTTCTTGAATATGTTGAGATGTGGTTGCGTCTACGGAAGCCATAGATATACTACACATCATCACTTGTAACTTTCTTTGGTAGAAGGAGTCAAGGATACAGTAAACACCATCAGCGTAGCTTATAAGTGGTAGAACTAGTGCTATTACAGGCTTCCACGCAGTTTCTGTGGTTACAAAACTCGCAGTTAACCATAGTTTACGAAGTCATCCGTAAAGTGGGCCCTTAACACTGGAATGAGTATAGCCCGACAGACTGCAGTTTATTGAATAGCGAAAGCTTGTTACTGATTCAACAGATTTTAGTTTGGGATTGCAAAGCTATGCATATGGCAGAAAGTTGAGATCTAATCATGTGCTGACAATTGGAAGGAGCTGCGACTTGTTTGGCTTTAAGTACCTACATATTCGGTTCAGATTCGTATTCGATAAATAAAGATTGAGCCAACAGATTGTGACGAAGTTGGCTGTCAATTACTGTCACTTACTGAATTTAACGTGGTTGATCTTTTTGACGGATGTCACACAATCTTTGGCAATTTTAGGCATGGAGTCGTTTACCTCGCAACAACGCGTTTTTGTTATTCAATCTTATTACGAAAATTGGGGATCTGTAACAGTAATATTTCGTATAATTCGTGAATTTTTCGGTCAACATAATCGGCCTAATGAGTCCGGAATTCGTACTATGGTGAATGGTGAAGCGTTTTGAAGAAAATGGTTCAGTATCGTGCCAAATTCCATATCAGCATGCTCGGCCGGTATGTACATTGCAAAACATCACGAACGAAACTGTTCAAAACCAGTCAGGCACCTCAATTCGTCCCCGAAGACAGCTATTGGTCCTCACATATGGCACTTTGCGGCGAAATTCAAAAGTTGATCTTCATTTGCACTCTTATAAAATCCAGATTACACAACAATTGAAGCTTATAGACTATCTACGACGTCGCCGATTTGTTAATTGGATGTTGGATCGCCAGGACAATTTGTCTTCGAATTTGATCTTTTTCGATGAAGCCCATTTTTGGATGGGTTCGTAAATAAACAAAATTGCCGTTTCTGGGGACGGGAAAACCCATACGAGATTCACAAAAAATCAATGCATCCCGGAAAATTTACTGTATGTTGCGAATTATTGGCCCGTAATTTTTAGAAGATGAGGCTGGAGAGACAGTAACAGTGAATGGATAACGTTACCGCGGCATGTTGGCCGGCTATTTTTTTTTTCAAAAATTGAATGAATTGGCTCTGGAAGATCTCTGGTTTCCGCAGGATGGTGCTACCGCCCACACAAGACATCAGCGAAGACATCAGGAGAAGTTGATTGGCCTCCAAGCTCTTGCGATTTGACACCTTCAGTCTTCTTCCTGTGGAGTTATTTAAAGAGTAAGGTCTATGCCAATAACTCAGCGACAGTTCAGGATCTCAAACATATTATTCAAACTGAAATTGCGGCCGTTGACCTACTTATTCTTCAAAAAGTTATCCATAGTTTTGCAACAGAAGCCGTGTTGGCCACATGAACGCTGTTGTATACCATCCATAATTGCCATAGACCGAACTTTATTAATCAATAAAAGTCTACATTGATTGGGTAACAAATGTGTATTTAATTAAATAAAAACTTCCACACTCGCTGTTGGCTCACCCTTTCTGATATTAACAACTTCTTAGAGGTTTTATCTTCTTTTGCTTTTAGTTCTTTGGTGGGTTAACAATCCTACCAGAGGAAAGTCTTACTTAGATCAGGTTTCTACAAGACTCCACAATATATCCGACAAAATAGATTTTCACGATCTGTCCGAAGATGCTATAATTTTGGCAAATGGGGGCAATTGTCAATTCTTCCAATATTTGTGAGGTAAACAAATATAAAATAGACGTCAACAAGACATGAATCGCTATACTCTTAAAGAAAGTGGGATTATTGTTACGATTTTTTGGCGGAATTATTCGTCGGTGGTGTTGGCGCAGCGTGAATATTCGGTGCAGATTTCCCAATGGTGCTACTCTTCGCCTGGAAGAATATGGGATAACACGAGATTCTGCTAGGTCTGGCCGGCCCCGGAGCAGCTGTTCTGCTGAGAATATCGCAGCTGCGGTTGAAGATGTCGCAGAGCCGTAGACGCCGAGCGCTACAGAGCCATCTCAACGACTTTATCCTTCCTCAATTGGATGAATTGGGACTAGAGAAATACGTGGTTGTAACAGGATGGAGCAACGGCGCATACTGCTCGAGCAACAACCGAAACTCTGAGGGCAGCATTCCCGGGTCGCCTAATATCTCATTTTGGTGATTTGCACTGGCGTGCAAGATCGCCTGGTTTAATCGTTCCAGACTTCCAGGCTATGTCAACAAGTCTCAGACTCCTGAAGCCCTCAAAGCGAATACCTCTCTAGAATGCGAAGACCTATCGCCGGAAGTTCTCGCAAGAGTAATGGAAAAAATCACAAATCGGCTTCGAATGGTCAACAATTCTGGCGGCAGCCACTTAGCCGATATTATTTTCTCGACTTAATGGAAAAATCTTACACATCAAATAAACATAATCCAGAAGCAGAACCAATATTACAGCCAAGGGCATTAGGAAAAAACTTTTGAGCCATAATAAGCAGACCTTCACAAATTCATTTCTAAACGTTGATTCGACTACTTCAACCTTTGAATTTTGGGAGGGAGTTTACAGCGCAAGTGATCCATCAATTTCTTTTGACATATTTTAACAGAAGCTTCAATTTCACATTTCAAAACTGCAGTCGTTATATAAACAAAAATAAAAACTTAACAACTTTTAAACAGTGTTATTCCGTTGCACCAAAAAGGAGAAACTACGTGTCTAAACACCTACAGTTACATATCATTTCTGTTAGTTTTTTTGAAAAAGACATCAAGTCCAAAATGTTGTCGTTCTTGGATAAAAGCATTTTTTAGTGATTTACAATTCGGTTTCGGGAAAGGCAAATCGACAGAAGAAGCTCTTTTAAAACTATATGGGGAACTATACATTAGTACAAGTGACGCCGAGGTAGCTACCTACCTGTTTATTGGTATAATTAAAGTTTTCAATACCGTTGATCATAGTTTGTTACTCCAATAACTTTATAGAGCAGATTTTCGGGCATTCATTTATGATTGGTTTGTATTTAAAAGGCCGCAAACAAAAAGTCAAGGTTGAAGATAATTTTAGTTCGGAAAAGTATGTCAACATTGGAGTACCTCAAGGCTCTGTTTTGAGCCCGATACTATTCTTAATTTTTATGAATTCATTTTTTGCCTGAAATTTTGTAATCATATTAAAATATCGGAGCGGATGACCCTTGACGGATGCAGTACGAAGACGTATTGAAGCATAAGATGGTGGTGGTGGGAGATTTTTGATGCAATTTCTAAATCGCGGGCTGATCGCTATATGATCGATCTCATTCGGTGTTCACTATTTATTAGTCGAGACCGAGATCATCTTATGCGTTAACAGTGTGCCTCCAATGACTGGGCGGATGATATTGCAAAGTTAACAAAAATGTTCCCGCTGTCATTTCTGATATTTTTGAGGGCGTGTTGCCCCATTACATGTTTAAACCATGTGTTGTCATTTCCCACCTTCGTGTTGAAATCGCACATCACGATCAGGATGACGTTAAATCGGCGGAGACATCTAGTTGGCTGCAGAAAATATCTTAAACTTTTCGCATAGTTTGCTGGAGGGTACGCGATGATGCTCCTCACTCTACCCTAAAAACTAGCCGTTAGTTTACTGTCAATGAGTGGCAAATAGGATATGAGACAACCACGTGCTTTTGGGGTCAGTAGACCTACTATATTTCGCGTATAGTGTTTGAGATCCATTGTCTTAGAATAACAGTGAAACAAATAAACATATATTCACAGTTCAGTTTTCAATGCAAAATAACGTTGATAAATTTGTTGTTCCATTTACAGTAGAATAACAAAAGATTTTATTGTTGGTTTACAAAATATTATTCAAAATTTGTACCCGAAACATCTCCTTGAAAACGTTGACATCTTTGTTTATTTTTACTCTCAATGGAATTTTCCCCAAAGAATTTCACTAAGCCATGATGAATAACTAAGGCAAAAAAATTCCAGCTTCCTTTATACAAAATGATTAACCAAATTGTTTCTAGATATATCTTGCTACACCCCTTTGCAACTAACTGGTTTTCCAAAATAGAACAAAAACAAGAATCCTTTCATAGCGTAAAACCTTTCAAAAAAGATTGTTTCATCTTGCCAATGGCAATACATTTTAAACCTACTCTTATCCTTTACTTTGCCTCAGTTTTCTCATTCCTCACTCCTGGACATCTTTGCTTTATCCTCGTTCATGAGGGTCTAGGGGGTAAATCTATGAAAACGCAAAAAAAGTTAAATGAATGTTAAATAAGATTTTTTTGCGTATTTCTTTCGGCATCGTATTCTAAAAGAGAAATGACACTTATTCCACTTTCCCATCTTTGTCTTGTGTATCATCTTCGACATTGACATCATGTTGTCGTCGTTGGTCGTCAATGTCCGCAGATTCATCGTTCGTCGGTTCTTGTCGTCTTGGCTGCAAATAATGAGCGCGGATGGCATTACAAGTGATAACAAAAGTTCTTAGTTTAAATGGATTTTTTATCAAAAAATGTTATCCTGTGCGTCGGCCTTATTTTTGTTGTTCTGTACCCTTCATAATATTTCATCAAATCACTGGAAAAAGAGAATGGCAAATGGAAAAACGAAAAACGAAAAAAAAGGAAACCGAATAATGCCCTTAAGGATATTGACACCAGAGATGCGAATATCAAGGCGCGCAATGTACATATAAATAAATGAAACGGGGATAAGGATGAGAAGGAGCCGACCATAAATTGGTGAAAATAATTAATTTAATGAATGTTTCCCGAATTCCGCTAACCAAATCGAATAAGTAGATACAGATACGAATATTTACACTGTCGGTGGTGGTGCTTTAAAACGATTTAATCGATTGCGAGATACTCCTCGCACGAGAATGTAATTAAATCGCAATAAATACGAGTGTTCGTACGTGTGAACCGGGACAGGGGCTGGAAAATTGCGCGCTTTTGCCCTCTTGAATGAGTTTTTGAAATGCATTAGGATGGACATTTGATGGAGATGATAGGTCCATTTTCGAGGATGTTGCTTGTCCAATAAATTTGATTTACGGCTAATTGCGGACTTAAGAGGCTTTTAAGCAACCGCACGTCGGCAGCCGTTAGCGATGATGTTTCATATAAAATCACCACATTACGCTCGAAAACACTACCTTGTCACCGGATACTAAGTGAATGTGACACAAATTGATTTTCGGTTGTTTTTTTTTCGATTTTATTACCACAGCGTGGTAGTGGTTTGACTTTGAACACCGCAACGCGCACAGTGGGGTCTGAAGTGGCATTGAATGAGAATGGCCAAATGGATCGGTGTGTTGTACAGTGTGATTTTGAGTCTCCGTATTCACATCTGGTTGTTTAGACAAATGGTATTAACAAAAGTTAGCAGGAGGCATTTTTCGTCAAATCCCCACTTGCATGCCATGAAACCTAGGTGGACATATGCTTTTTACTATTTCACATCGGGAGATGTTGAAATCGAGTATTTTGACAAAGAGCTACTCTTTTGTACTTCCTATTTCCGTTTTGATGAAATTTATTAGCTCTTCGTAGACATAGGAATTTTTTCTCTCCTGGTCAACTAAACCAGAAATTTGCTCTCCTTTTCATATGATATGGGGATGCGGCTGAGGTAGGTCATCCCATTGTGTATCATATTCGCCGCCTATCTGATTGAAACAACTGTGGTCAGAACATAATTAAAACTTGTGTCTTAATGCTTAAACCAACCTTTGCTTCTTCGGACAAGTTTAGAGACTAAAGAGGCCTAGGAAATCCTTACCATTTCCATCTAATAATCATAATTATTACGTATGTGTAATTCAACACTGCATAAGTTTCCCCAACAGAGGTTGTGCTTATGGAGTGCAAAGCCTAATGTGGTTTTCAGCTCCGAAGACGCAAGAGCCACAGCTCCTATATATTTTTAAGTCAGCCACGAGCATTTTACGAACAATTTTCATTGAATTAGAGTCTGATCAAAGGCAGACCTGATCGCTGAAGATGTATCGCAGTAGCTTGAACGGGAACTTAGTAGTTGATTAACAAGACAAAAGATAATCGATGACTAATCGAGTAAAATATGTTACTTATTTTCAGAGGCAAGAGAGCAAAAAGATTCATTAATACATCTTAAGCAGAGATTGGTGTATCTTGCAGTCATGACAAATAGTTTCCGTTTTAGTCCAGCTAGAGCAATGTCGTTATTGCTTTAGAAAATTTCAACAGTGACTTATGAAAGGCGAATATTTTCGGTAGTACAGTCAGAAAGTAAAACTAACACGACACCAAATCTGGGAATGAGCTTATGCTCATAGACTTTACTATGACGCGAACTATCACTCTTTAACTTTCACAAACAATCAACCAAACCAACAACGTTGAGATTGGCGAAAGATCTTACAGATGCTCGGATCATTAGCTAGTTGCAGCTTCGGAACTCCACAAGAAGAGGGAAATAGTGTGAGCAGATTTAAAGCTGAAAAATTGCAATTACAACAATTTTTGCCGATCGTGTATCCATTTCGTCAAGCCCTCAATAACCTGCATACAGTTTAAGTAATTTTTAATCCCGTAATGGTTTAGGTAATCCCGGGTTTTATGAGAAATGTTGGCCAGCACATGCGGCCTTACAAGGAGCGTACAAAGCGGCACCTCAAAGATGGATGATGGGAAGATCATCGGCGCGAAATATCGGGCGATCGAAGACATTGAGAGCTTGTCATCTACGAACAACGTGCGGAAATTTACCAAACTGTATAACGGTGAAGAAGCCCAACAATCCGTAGTCAGACAAAATAGAACATTCAGCACAGACAATAATAACCAAAACTTTCGTCAATCCGACCAAAACTAAGGCAGAATACCAATATCTAAGCTTAAATCCAACAAAGCTGCTGGATGGGACGGCTTTCTGACTCTATAAAGATAATAAACTGGCTCATTTCTCAGATCTGGTCAGAAGAGTGTATACTTAATCAATGGAACCTTAGGATTGTTTGATCAATCCCCAAGAAAGTAGACCTCCTCAATTGCATGTCTCCTAAGCATTGCATACACCATATTACCAGCCATACTGTGTGGACGTCTGAAACCTTCGTCAATAACTTGATTAGTCCCTGTCAGTATGGTTTCAGGCCTGGCAAGTTCACAGGCAACCAAGCTTTCATATTTCGATAGATTCTGGAAAGAACCCATGAGCGCTAAATCAATACGCGCCACCCCTTTATTGATTTTAAGAGTGCATATGACAGCATCTATAGAGACCAGCTGCGTAGTGCCATGGCATTTCTATGAAACTCGTCGATCTGTCCAGAATGATGATAGACAACGCTTGCTGTTCCTTCAAAGTCAGTCACAACTTAACCGAGACCATTGGTGCCAAACAAAGTTTTCAACTAGGTGACTCGCTGTCATGTGACTTATTTAACGTTACGAAAATCAGAAGCACCCCGGAGCCACAATCTTTCAAGAGTTCAGCGTACGCCGATGATATTGACATAACTGGCAGAACTGAGTGGGTTGTCACCGGTGCGTTCGCAAGTATTGAAACGGAAGCTGCCAAAATGGGTTAAGTGATAAAAGAGGGCGAAATCGAGTACTATATGTTATATGCTGTCACCCAGAAGGGACATAAAATATCGACGAATTGGACAGCTATAATTTCGAAGTAGTAAGGGACTTCATATACCATTGCCTTGCTATAAATTCTGCCAGCAACAACTCCAACGAAATAACTGAGTGGCAATGCTTTATCCCGAACAACTAAGGAGACGCTATATAAGGCCTTGATAATCTCTGTCCTACTTTATGGCGAAGAGGATGAAGATATCCTCAGTCATTTTGAGAGAAAAACCCTTCGAAAAATATTCGGTTCCATTTGCATTGACGGGATTTGGAGGAGAAGATTCAACGACGAACTATACGAACTGTACAGCAACATCGACTTAGTCAGAAAACTGCGCATCAGGCAGCTATAATGGACAACAATGCTCCGATCCGCAGAGTCTCCGAATTTAATCCAGAGTGACATGCAAGCAATGGAGAAAGACCTCGCAATAGGTGGCGAACATTGACTTCTTCAGAAAAAAACGTAGCATGAGAAGTAACGATCAAATTAGTGGAGATGTGCTAATTTAGAAATGTTTGAAGGATATACCTGAAGGAAACAAAACAAAAAGATGTAAAGTCTACGAGACAATAGAGTTATCGCTAGTCCTAAATATATAGAAAAACAACTTCTACAGAGTGTTAAACGGTGGGGACGGCGTAGACTTTGCTCTTAGGAAGAACGAACCATCAAACCTAAATGATGGAAGCCATTTATTGAAGACATTCGATACAAATAGTGAAAATGTAGCAATATCTAAACTAAAATATAAAATTTCTACCAAGCTTTTCAAGGTAAGGAAATAACATGGTAGAACCCGTACACCAAGTCATTTATAAGGTTTGCTCAAAGGAAGGTATGATTGATGAACAGAACCATAGCTCGATTCACAAGGAAGAAAGCCTCTAAACTCCATCAGATATAGACACATACTCGTAAGTCAGTGTCAACGGCCTGATCGGTCCCTGTCAGTACGCTTTTAGGCTCGATAAGTCCATAATTAACTAGATTTTCACAAATTCGTTACGCTGGAGTTTTCTAAATAAGATTTCGCAAACATGGTTTACTCGTATGTGTATTTTTTCTGCTACAGTAAAAGTCAGATTTGAATACCAGGGATAATGCCATGAAAGAACTGCATCAACTGCCACTCATGGGACATTTATTATTATAATATCTAGGTAGATGGAGACGGTATCAATGCAGAAAACGCTGAAAAAATGAAATTCTCTTCGGGGCTCCAAGCTACAATGATGTTTTCAATTGATGGAAAGCTGTCAAATAGCAGACTCATACAAATCAGCTGACATAAAAGAATGTACATCCTCCTGGTGTATCTGGTGAGTGATACATTTAACATAAATGGCATGTATCTATCCCATGGCATCCCGGGACAGGAGTTGCAATCGGAGACACAGAGGAGCTTTTGAATTCTACATTTTGTGGATGAAAACTTTATTGGCCGGATTCTATGAACCGATGAGTTCCGATTGACCGAAATGGGATAACATATTTCCACAATTTGCCCTCTTTAACAGAGATCAACACCAATATAAGTGGGCATGCATATCGTATAACAAGTCAATCGGGCCATATTAGCTTCTTCCTAGGTTAAATTCAGACCCACATCTGGAGTTTTTGAAAAACGATATATCCACGCGGTCAGAGAGTAATTATTGCGATTATGAAAACTAGCAGATAGAGTAAGATTGACCATTTTGTGGCCTCTAAGTTTTTGGGACGGATAAAGGACATTGTTAACTCATCTGAACTAAACATTAGATAATGATGGGACTAAGCCCATTCCACTAACAGAAGATTCTACTTAATACCAAGCCAGATTCTTATTTAAAACTAATCGCAGATATTTTATTTCGGTAAACCGCAATTGTGTTGCCGCTAATGTCGAAAGATCCTCCATAAATGTTCAATTGCAATAAGTAGTACGATGCGAAACTGGGCAACTCAGTTTATTTTGGAGATATTGAATAATTGCAGTTAGAATTTGTTATATCCCTTAAGTGTTCAAAAAGCTACAGAAGCAGATGCTATCAGAACGACAGAGTTGACGTCATATAGAAACATTTTTGCTCGCACAGGAGGTATTAAGATCCAGTTAATAATCTTCACATTTTGGCTACCATTGAAAAGATTTATGTTAGAGTAAATAATTGACTTAGTGTATTGTAAAAACAACAATGGTTCTCCAATAAACTTAACTTAATGTTTCTTACCTTAAGTAAATCAGTTGGCACTCTTGATTATAACAGACTTGCTAGTGCTACCCAAAAAGTCATAATAAGACGAAAAGTAGTTTGCTGTTTACCTGCTAACATAGAAAGAAAGACATTCCACGACAAAATCAACATTTTCTGTTCGGTTCTGCACGGCACGGAGATTATACTGTGTTGACTTACTTTCCTAAATGACGCTACAGTCCGGAGTGGACCGGGGCGGCAGCTGTCTCGCTAACTAACCTTTTCTTTTAACAGCTTCTTTCTGTTGGGCATACAAAGTTGGCAGAAGTCGCCTTCCACTTACTATATATGCGTCGCACAAGGTGATGTCAGTCTCTACTGTGTTGGAGTTGAAAACCTTCCGGGCCAGAACATTGGTGGCCATGCGATCAATGTGATCCAAGCATCTCAGCCGGGTTATACGAGCTTTTCTGACGAGGTCATCGTCGTCGTACAGTCCACTGTACAGCGGCGTAATGTGAAAATTGTATCTATGTATAGTGCACTTTAATGGCTTCAAATACGCTGATAGGGGCCGGTCAGACTGTTGTCGGAGTGTTTTAGGTGTTCACATAATACTGCAGATAGTATTTTATATGCTGTGTTGAGAAGACCTATTCGCCTATAGTTAGCGCAGTTTAGGAGATATCCCTTCCTTGGGATTGGACGAACAATGCTGATGTTCCGTTCATTGAGAATATTTTCGTCGATCTAGACTTTGGAGAAAAGGTGATGTATGCGCCGTATCCAGTCGTATAATGCTTAGAAATTGCTATCCAGACTTCATCTTGAGCGGGTGGACGGAAATGTTGCCTATCGTCGTCCAGGTTGAAAGATTCACTCTGCCTGACAGTGGGATGTTGTTCGTCATCACCATTCAACAGTCTTCAGGAATAACTTTTCCAGATTCTCAGCACCGACTATAGTTTTTCTATGAAGTTTCCTTCAGAATTAGGGACAGTTCAGAAAATAAGGGAAAGACACAGTGCAAAAGAAATTACAAGTTTTAAGTTGATTGCTATAACGCTGCATTTATTTACATTGCCGGTCTACCGAGCATCTCCAATTAGCGCAATCTTTGGCTAACTGCCTCTAGTTGCGCACTCCAAGTTGGTTGAGGTCCCCTCCCACTTTCGCGCTCCATCTAAGGACAGGCCTTCCCCTATTGCGTTGTCCCTCCGGATTGGTGTCGAAGATTCTTCGGGCTGGAGCTTTGGTGTTCATTCGCTCTACATATCCCAGACATCTCAAACGCCTAATGCGCAGTTTTTTAACTACGTTGATGTCGCTGTGCTGTTCATAGACTTCATCTTTGAATCATCTCCTCCAGAACCCATTAACGCATACGATACGACCGCACAGCGGATGTGTTTGGCAGGGATGCCAAAACTAGACAAGGCTCTGTATGGGTCGCCGTATCGAGTGAATGTCGATCTGAATCTCTTGGGTTTTGTCCAGGATCTGCCGTAGTGTGAATATTTGGTCAATACTGATAGCACTGATAGTGTCCAATCAGATCGTTGACATATGGTTTCAGGCACTCGCATAATACGGCAACAAAATCTTATATGCCGTGTTTAGGAGACCAACCTCTATAATTGGCGCAGTTTTAAGGATCTCCTTTCTTGTGAACCGGACAAACGATGCTGAGGTTCCATTCATCAGGTATACATTCATCCGACCAAGTATTGGAAATAAGTTGGTGTATGCTCTCTCCCAAGTCATCTCCTGCTGCCTTAAATAGTTTGGCCGATAGGCCGTCCGGCCCGACAGCATTGTTCGACTTCGGTTTATATGTTACTATGCTCACTTCATTTTGGTCGGTAGGGCGGAATTCTTGTTTTGCATCGTCAATATTGAAAGCTTCGCTCAGCCTGACAGCGTAATTTGTGTCGTCTTCGCCGTTTAGCGGTTTGCAAAAATGGTTTTTCCATATCCTCAGAACCGACTGTGACTACACTACACGATTTCCTTGTTCATCGCTACAGGTTTCCGTTCGGGTCTCATTACCATGACACGTTCTTTTTACATTTTTGGTTAAACTTCTGCACTATTCCTGGAGTAGAACTTCTCTATTTCCTCGATCACGCGCAACTTATGCTCTCTCTTTTTTCTCCGCAACGGCTTGTTGCGATTGCAACCGTTCAACATTAAACCCCCTCATAATACAATATTTCCCCGATGTTGTGGCGTCTGAGATATCTGTAGACGTACCTTCACTGCAACTAGGTAGTGGTCTGAGTCTATGTTGGCTGCCTTACGTCGATAGCAACATGATCATTCAGGTTGACAAGTTGCTGATTTAGTGTCTGTCATGTTCCCTTTTGAATATTGAGGTGAGGAAACCGTGTGCTTGCTATAGTAACGTTACTTCCCGCAGCGAAATCGATTAATGAGTTGAATTGGCTAATAGACGTTGAATGAATATCAGGCCTCCAACTAGCCTTCATGACGACTAATTGTTAGCTTACTACGAAGTCGAGCCATTTGAATGTAGCCAGCATGTCGTGCGTATTTAGCCTGATCCTATTTTGAATTATTTTATTAAGCCGTAAAGGAAAAATTTTGGTCGTCATTTGCGTAAGCGCAGTTATTTTGGATGCAGAGGCAGACGCCTGTACTACTTGTACATAGTTGTTGTTGTTGATTAACTCTTTCTGTATGCATGTTGGGATGTCTCTGGCCGAGTTGAATGTCAATCAGTGATTCTGGAGCTTTCAATAGAACTGAAAGGTTCTTTGACATAAATATAGGACTTATGGTATGAAAACTACACATAGTGATTTGTTCATAACAGGTAAATGTAAACGAAGTCTAGACCGCTGCTAGTCAGGAAAAATACCATCTTAAGGAGATTGAAGGTGCCTATAAACCATTCTTGTATGTTATTGGATTCAAATTGTCTGTAGTAAAGTGACGGAAAGAAATAGAAATCGCTCAGGACCCTTTACACTATACCAGAAACGAGTGTTGGGTTAAAACCGAGAACTTTTCGATATCTCGCTATTAATATGGATTCTTCAAGCTCCCTTATTAAAAGGTGTAATTATTCATTAAATGGTCTTGGGTTCTCTTCCTGCCCCATAGAATGCCCATTTGGCACCTGTTAGAGTTTTGGGATAAAATATTAACTATTACTTCTGTTCTTTCCGTTCCAAGCAGGCTACGTTCCTGTCGAATAGGAGTTCATGGAAATACTTCATTACATAGCCCCTCTGCCTGAGCTTAGTCAACAGAGACGTATGCCTGAATGTTGCAGGAGATGCCTTGGACTCAGATTCAGTCTAGATGAAGCTTCTGTACTAACCGCAATAAATTATGGTAGCACTCAACCTCCTCTAATAAAAATGTAAGCCCCGTCATTGTCTCACCGTCGTGTTTAAAACCATGTAAACCTTTATCGGGGGCGAATAGTCGCTTTCTATCTGAATAGATCTATTTTGCACGTCACTAAATTACTGCAATACACCCTGGAGATACAGACCATATGTTGTGCGTCCTCATATAAAGCTGATTAGATGATAGGCTCTTCCTAAGCACTCACTAACAATGAACTATGTGTTGGTAATGAACTCTGCCAAAATGAAGAATTAGAGAATTTTAATAAAACAACTGAGCATCTATCATCCTAAGTAAATTCAAAGATGTCGAGGGAACTCTCGTCCTCCAAATTATGGTGATTAATCTTCCCACTAGCACTATCCCCTCATCATTCAACAGGCGCCACTGGGCCAACCTCAATTTACCACGACGAAGAAAAAGAAAGATCTTCCATATTATCGCTGCATCTCTAATATGTTCTCGTCTCTTAAGATTAATGTTATCGTATCTTTTGACAAGTGAATGCACGCATGAATATTTGCAATACACTTTAAGATACTCTGTCCTCACAAAAAATGCATATTTGTGGCGACATTGGATTATCAACATTGCCTCTTCCTTTTTCGATTAAAATGCATTCACACATTTGGTTTTGCCAAAAATTGTTTAATTAAATCCACAAATTGTTGTTCTCATCAATCAGGGGCAAGCAAATGGGGTTTGAGATAATCGCAAAGTTGCAGCATTTTTCAACAATCTCCAGTGGGAACGACCGAAGAGCAAAATTAGTATATAAAGCGATGGAACCAGTCCAAATCTATACCATTCAAAGGGTATTCCTCTTCCAAGCAACATGGGGAAAGGGCTACACTTAGCATTTCTCCTTCTAGCAGCTGCTATTGCATCTGCAGAGCCATTGAAGAAGGAAGTTCTTAATTTGCCACCGTTGATTCATTTTTCCGATGTATTTAATACACACAGTGATAATGAGCAAGAAAAATTAGACGAAGAAACCATTGTACCAAACTGGCCAAATACACCTGGACATCTGGAACCAGGAAAGCCACAGCCTGGCTGGCAACAACCCTTGAAACCACTGTCAGACTGGCAACAACCCGGATGGCAACAACCCGGATGGCAACAACCCGGATGGCAACAACCTGGATGGCAACAACCTGGATGGCAACAACCTGGATGGCAACAACCCGGATGGCCTGGGTTTCCCGCATATCCTCCACAGCAAGGCGGGATCTATTATCCGATCTATCCAGGATATCCTGCATATCCTACATATCCCCCACAGCCCCCTTATCCACCATACCCACCTAATCCAAGAATCCAAGACGTAGAACTAGTCGAGCGTTACTGTAAGTTCAACGAAGATGGCAGCAAGGAATACAAGTGAGTTGTTTGAGTTTCAGTTTGACTTTGAGTTTGACTGTATTACAGATCGATTATCAATTGAGACCTCACTCTCTTCCAGATTGGTATTGAGCAATGGACTTGTAATCTATCAGAAAATTTTGAACAAAAACGGCAACAAGCAGAACATTCAATTACTTGAGGGGTACTACTCAGATAAGCGTGATGATAACACTTACTTGACCACTTACTTCAGGGCTGATGAGAATGGTTATAGCGCTTCATGTGAGTTGGCACCGACTGAAATTGTAACCTTGATATAAATATTAATTTCCCTTTTCCTTTAAGCTGAAACAAGTGAATCACCACCAGGCTACCCTGATGTCAAGGAGATGATAAGCCTTCCACTCCCAGAGGACCACAAGAAATAAATTTAAGCAATTTTTATTTGTGTTAAATCCTTGTAGCCATTACGACTTTTGAAAAATTCAATAAAGTTTAGATTTTCAGTAACACACTTTTTGACGTTTTTATAAATCTACAGAATGGTCACATGGGTACAACACAAAGTGACTGACATCGTAGACTACTTTAGAGAAACCTTAACACAAATTTTCTATATTCACGTAAAAGGTGAGCACTCCACCTTCGTATGGTGACATCCGCATTCTCTGATAGACAATACATAGCTGGTACTTAAAAACCCGGCCTGACCAACATATCCCAAGAATGCAAGGTAGATATCAGTTTATAAACTTTTATAAATCAGTTTATGAACTTTCAGAGCAAGCAATATCCACTCGAATCACTGCCGACTGCCACAGGTTTTAAAGTCGTCTGGCACCAAAACCAGTGACAACAATGCCAATAAGCCGAAATGCCGCCTAGGATGTGCTGGGTTCCACTGGACCACCTACATTCATCAAGGTTTGATAATAAATACAGGCAGGCATATGCAGTTCTAAAGGACAAGAGTCGATCTTAAGCTCTACTAGCAGGAAAGAAGGCTAGATCACTGGGATGAATTGAGGAAACACAGATAACTAATTAAGGTCTTACCCAACGGTAAGGGAAACATAGTAAGGCTGTAAATTAGGAACTATTGATTGCAAAGGCGATCAATCAAGATCTGATCAATAAAATCCTGGTCTCTGATGAATATCTTCTGTAAATTATTAAACAGTGATAATAACATATCAGACATCGCTGACAAGCAGAATACACCATTTAACTCAATACGTACGGCGATGTGCAAGATTTTGGTCTACAAAGCCGAAGGTGATATCTTAGCTTAAATGGAGTATAAAGGCTGACAGTTTATCAGGAGAATCACTTTAAGCATTCCGTAGTGAGCTTATAAGATGGATGCATTAACTTGCAGAGTAAAGCGCGAAGAGAGTATGTCCAATTCATGGTACCTCGATTTAGTTTGTTATGAACTCACGAAAAAATAATCTCTGAACTGCACCAACAACAAAAGCTTTAGTCTTCTTAACATTACTTATCCTATCCTACTGTAACAACATCGACAACTATCTAGGTATATGTATGTACATATATCAAGGTGGCTACAGGAGATCTCGGAGGAAAATTCAGGAGTACTTAATCATACCATACCATGTATGACAGCATTTAAATCGACGAAGCTATGTTTGTTCACAGTGCGGGCGAAGGAAATTTAGAGAGGAAGAAAAGAGAGGTGCCGATGCACATTGTTTTTAAATGTTTGTAAGTTATCCAGCAGGAAAAGCAGAGATCGGCAGGGAATTCCATTAGCGAGTTGTACGAATCACGATATTTAAGAGTACGTCCGAAAATGAGAATGAGGGTATACTGATGAGCATTCATAGCGAGATGGGTGTTACGGTTGACAGTTTGAATGGGCGGAATGCTACTGGGGATTTCAATGGAGCACTGGTGCTTGAAATAGCGACAAAATCAAGTGAGACCACAGACATTACGTCGGTTTCCATTGACTGAGCGATATTAGCATCAGCTATGAGTTTTATCGCACGGTTTGGAATCCTATCTAGCAGGTGCAGAGATGTTTTAGGAGCACCTAAACAGATGTGGGCATTGTAATCCAATTTCGGGCGGATAAACGCCTTATATATTGAGGCCCGATCAGATTGGGTAAAATGTTTCTTATATCGCTAGATATTTCACAGAATTTTTGACGACATCGAATATGTGGTCATCCCAACGTAAGTTGTCACTGACACACATGCTGAGAATGGAAAGTTTTTGGGTTTCGATGATGCAAGTGCCATTCATGGATAATGTGGAATGGCATTGTAAATGAGTTGGGTTGGAGGATGAGGCAGAATTTCTAATTTTTTTGACGAAAGACCAAAAATGTTTACTGCCTTTGGGATATTGCAGTATTTTTTGCCTCAGTTTTTGGTCGTATTGGAATTTCACAAGCTTAGGAAAGGCATTGCAGTCATTTCTGGTTCGTTTGAACTTATCGGCTGTCAGGGTTAGAAAAATGTGTTTTCAATCTCATTTTTCTAACCCAGCCTCTTCACAGCTCGAGCCGTACCATGCCTTTTGTTTTGGTTTGATACCCTTCATCCGATGAGGGATAAATCATCTCATTCCAAAGATACGAGTAATAGTTTCTGTGATCATGTCAGCAGCGGCGTAGAGGTCGTTATCGAGGAACCATAACGACCAGTTAAAATTCCTACAGAAGTTATTAAGTCCGCTCTAATTGGCGCATTCAAGAAGACCGTTGTTCGTTGTCGATCGGAAGTTTGCAGATTATAGTAATGGCCCGTTTTACAATTCCATTTGGGGTTTTAACGTTGACAACACGAACCAGGCCATCGGCTACAGGAAAAACTTCGGTTATTCTGCCTAGTAGCCACCATAAAGGTGGCAAATTATCATCCTTCAAAAGCACTTTAGTTCCAGCAGTAAAATTAACTTCTTCTCGGCCCCATTTTCGTCGTTGGTGAAGCGTGCTTAGGTATTCGCAGGACCATTTCTTCCAAAAGTGCTGCATCATGTATCGTACCATCTGCCATCTAGTTAGTCTGTTTATACTTAAGTTCGTTGTGTTTGGTTCAAGAGCTGCAGTGAGAGGAGCTCCTATTAGGAAGTGACCTGGTGTTAGACAGTCCAAATCGGATGGATCGTCTGAAATGGGACAAGGTCTAGAATTAATAATGGCTTCAACTTAACAAACCAGACATGCACAGCCGACGACGTGGCGTAAATGAAATTTAGCGATTTTGATCGAGGATACCCACAACCTTCCAAAGTTTTGTGTACCCTTAAGATGTTTGCACATAGCGCAGGCGAGGGGAAGAAAGGAAAGGAGTTGGGATATAGGATGAGGCAGAATTTTTAATTTTTTTGATGAACATTGGGACATTGTAATATTTTTTGCCTCAGTTTTTGGTCGTAAAGAAATTTCACGTGCCAGAGGAAGAAGTTGCAGTCATTCCTGGCTCGTTTGAACTTTTTTCGGTTTTCCTCTGTCGGGTTGGTCTTATATGACCGAAAAAACATTTCTCTAACCCTGACAGCCTCTTTACAGCTCGAGTCATATCGTGCCTTTTCTTTTTGGCTGATAATCTTAATCTTATAGGGCATAAAGGATCTCATTCCAAGGAGATCGTTATCGATTAAATATAATGATCAGTTAAATTTCCTAAAGAAGGTGTTAAGTCCGCTCCAGTTGGCTTTCTCGTATTGCCATACTACGGTTCTTTTAGGAATCTTTTCTCTAACTGTGTGATCGGTGTACGAGAAATTAGCTGATATGACACAATGGTCTGACGAGTCTAAACGGTGTACTTATCAGGGTGAGAAGTTAAAAACAAGTCCAGGGTATTGGCGGCATGACTATTAACGTTTGGTATTCGCGTGGGCTCATTTACAATCTGCGTTAAGTTGTTATCCGCAGCGAAGATCTCAACACACCGTCCTTCGGGTTTTGTTTGTCCAGAATGTCGAAGCCACCCAGAATTGTGTAATGACGATTTCAGTATGAGGATACAGGGATACAATTCAGACAGCGCATCAAACTTGTTAAAGTTCGAATTGCTAGCCAATTTGGGCTTTTTTTAATAAAGCAATAGTAGATAATTTGCTTGCGGGGATGGAGTTTTAATCACGTGAAGTTGAATTCCGAATTGGATCACATTGTGGTGGAGTTGGGTAAGCTACATCACTACGCACGTAAATGATGAGACCGCAGTGAGAGAAGAATAATGGCACTAGTTCGTATACAGGTAGCTTCAAATCAGAGTGATCTGAGGGGCATGGGCGGGGATCTATCTGTTTTTCACTAAGTGCCAAAACAGCTGGTCTGCGCTTACAAACGTGGACGTACGCAGAATAGTGATTAATTTGTAGCCCGCGTATGTTTTCTATATCTACCCTGAATTCCCTACTCATAATCACAAACAAACACAGGAAACACAAACAAGGCTGTGAAGTGAAAATTCTGACGTTGGTTTACCGAATCCAATTACTGAGGGTGTTATGCCCTTACAACAATATGAAACAGTGCACCAACAAAATGTTCACACAGAACCCGTATGATAAATACGGTAACGGCAGTGACCGAGTGTAGGCTACAGTACTTCGATCAGGAGCGGGAGTCAGTGTCATATTTTTTTTTGCACACTCGTGGGGTGGTTTTGTTTTGCTTTATATTTGATCCCGTCTGCGTTGATGGTGAGTAGAGGCATCATACAGTACAGGCCATATACCGACTTTTCTAGATGAATATTAATACAATAGTTTCGATATTTGAGGTGTAGGACGAATGGGTATGAATTTTTCAATGTGGAATAGAAGCGGAAAGAGACCTCAACCAATCTAGCTGAGAGGTTGGGAGAGATCTGTTGATTAATACCCAGGTCCTTCCCAAATTGTAGCGCGTTCTTAGTAAGTAAAGCGAATTGCATCAGAGCAATCAAGGCGTTTTGTGTATGATGTCGAAGGTTATTTCAACGCCCCTCCTTTTGTTTCTAGAACAGTATCCCTCAATACTGATATCCAATAAAAGATGTCCAATTTCTCGGAATTTAGCTTCAGAGGTTAAAATCGTCGTCTTTCTGGAGCAGATATAACACAGCGTTAATATATAGCTGCATTGTTTTCTACTGAATAACAGGATAATTCGGACTCTACGCCTGCCTATTAAATATTGTGTGATGAGAAAGGGTTTTTGCCTTGTTCTACGAATATCAGTCAGATTTCATTAAGTGATTGTTATCTCTGCGATTCTTGAGTGGGGGAACAAGTTACCTTCGGCCAGGTACGCTGACACGCTTTATCAGTTTCTTGTAAGCTTACCCTTTGCTCGCTTCCATTAGCGAACTTTAAATCAGAACACTTATGACACATTGATGAGGTAGCGCACGGTCTGTGGCTACAGTCGAGATCTTTTTCAAAATATCCAATTAAAGGAGGTCTTGCTTCTGCAAGGCTGGATACATAAGTCCGCGACTTTTTGAATGAAAAATAGCTTTTCGTCAGAAATATGTTCTATTTCTTAACTTATTTCTGTTCTTTGAGGTCAAAACGCTTCATTGGATGTACTTCAACCTATCATAAGTTGCACATCATCTGCATACATTTTACAGGTCGTTCATATACCACCTTGATCAAAAGGTTCCCGTCCACACCAACCGTGTGGCGCTCCCATTGTTCCGATTTGAGTTCTATTTTTTTCATTACTTAGTCCAAAGTACATCTACCCCTGTGTGTGTTGGCGATTTTTTACAATTTTAGAAATGTATTTAAATTTGCAACAACGAACTTGTATTAAATTTTGAGTAAAAAACGGATTTAATGGTGCGTGAACGTTGGAAATGTTGGAAAAGTGTTTCGGCAACGATTCTCTAAAGAAAACGGTCGTATACCAGTGGCACGAGCGGTTCAAAAGTGGTCGTGAGCCAATCGAAGATGATGAACGCACTGGCAGACCATCGATATCGAAAACCGACGAAACATTGATGAAGTAAAAGAAATGTTGGTCAATAACCGCAAATTAATCATCAGAGAAATAGCGGAGGACTTGAACATTGCCTATGGATCCGTCCAAGACATTTTGGTTAATGATTTGGGTTTCCGTAATGTAGCAGCAAAATTGGTGTCAGAAGACCTCAATTTCATGCAAAAAAGAGACCGTGTTGACGTCGCAAAAAAGATGATTTGCGAGGCTGAATCCGATTCCACATTCACCAAAAGGATCATTACTAGAGACGAGACGTGGGTTTATGAGTACGACACGCAATCCAGACATCAGGCAAGTGAATGGTGTGCACCAAATGAGCCGAGACCAAAAAACCACGTGGTTTTCAGTCAAAAAAGAAGAAAATGCTCACGGTTTTCATGGATTACAACGGTGTAGTGCATCATGCATTTTTGCCAAAAGGCCAGACAGTAAACAAAGAGTATTATTTGGGCGCTTTGAGACGTTTGCGTGGAGCAATTCGCCAAAAGAGACCAGAATTGTGTGCAGAAAACTCGCGGATTTTGCACCATGATAACGCACCGTCGCACAGTGCTATCATTATTCATAATTTTGTGACGAAAAATGGAACAAATACCATCCAACAGGCACTGAATTCACCTGATTTGGCCCCCTGTGACTTCTTTCTGTTCAATAGAGTTAAAAAACCACTACGGGGAACACGTTTCAGCAGCCGAGAGGAAGTAATAGAAAAATCGCAGGAAGCACTGATGGACGTACCGAAAACCGAATATAAAAAAAGATTGGATCAAGCGCTGACATAAGTCTGTTGCAGTCGATGGGTATTGCTCTGAAGAGGAAAATATACGAGGGCGGGTCAATACGTCCGTGACTTTTGGATTAAAACACAGATTTTTTGATAAAAAAATAATTTTATTTTTCAACGTAGTCTCCCTTGAGCTCTATACACTTTGTCCAACGCTTCTCCAATTTTTTTATCCCTTCCAAAAAAAATTATTTGTCGAGGTCCCCAAAATAAACCTTTGTTTGCGAGATGACTTCATCATTGGAGTCAAATCTTTTTCCACCAAGCCATTTCTTCAGGTTTGGGAACAAGAAGTAGTCGCTCGGAGCCAAATCTGGAGAATAGGGTGGATGAGGGAGCAATTCATAGCCCAATTCATGGATTTTTGCCATGGCAACTGCACATGTGTGCACCCTTGCATTGTCTTGGTGGAAAAGAACTTTTTTCTTGGCCAAATGAGGTCGTTTTTTTTTCAAATCGTCATTGAATCGGTCCAATAAGTTGGCATAATATTCCCCATTGATTGTTCTTCCCTTTTGAAGGTAGTCAATGTGGATTATCCCGCGTGCATCCCAAAAAACAGTCGCCATAACTTTATTGGCTGACAAACCCACCTTGGCCTTCTTCACCCTTAGAAACCCACTGTTTTGACTGTTGTTTGTTCTCTGGTGTGTTGTGATGGATCCATGTTTCGTCCACGGTTACAAAACGGCGCAAAAACTCCTCCATATTGCGATTAAACAACGCCAAACCTTCCTGTGAAGTTGTTACACGATTGCGTTTGTGGTCGACTGTGAGCAAACGCGGCACCCATCTTGCGGAAAGCTTTCTCATGCCCAAGTGATCATTCAAAATTGAAACCACTGAGCCATGCGAGATCCCTATGGCTTCCACAATCTCTCGCACTTTCAATCTTCGGTCGGCCAAATACCATATCCTGAATTTTTTCGATTGTTTCGGGTGTAGAGACCTCAACTGGGCGTCCGGGACGTTCGGCATCTTCAGTGCTTGTACGGCCACAACGAAATTCAGTAAACCACTTTTTTACCATTGAAATCGATGGTGCAGAGTCCCCATAGTATTTATCAAGCTTAGCCTTGGTCTCGGTAATGGTTTTTTAATGCTTAATAAGCACACGAAATTCACTTTTTTCCATTTTCTCCTCAAATTAGTGAGTAGTCTGATAAAAATAGCTGTCAAACACAAACTAACTGACGCAGCAAGTTTAAATTTTGACAGGAGTCAACTGACAGATGCCTGTTGACAGGAGCAGTGTTGCTGTTTCAGTAAAGAGGTCAGAAATTCAAAAACGGAATTATTGACCCGCCCTCGTAGATTTAGATTAATAAACTTGTATTTTCAATTTTCTGAATAATTCCCGGGAAGGTGGATCAAGGTAGTAGAAGGAGAAAAGTGTAAATCCAATGATTGATCCCTGTGGCACTCCGCTCTGTACGCTTAAATAATATGATATAGTCTCTCCAATGCAATCATTTTATTTCCTTCCCTTTAAATAAGACCTAATTACAGTTACGGACAGAGTAGAAACAGAAAAACAGTCTTTAAGCTTTACTACAAATGACAGCGTGGTTGACTGTGTGGACGGTTCTTATCTATTGCAATGCATCAATGGAGATCTTTTTTATTTAAGCAGTAACGAATTTGTTTTAATGCTACCTGTTCAAAGGCCTTTGAGAAGTAAAACAGAATAGCGATTGGCCTTTAATCAACCGTATTCCTTATTCCTTTCTTAGGAAACGGAAAAAAAGACTTAACCCTAGAACCCTACCCATATTAGTAGTGAACTTTTCCTACCCCTGGTGCCAGGACAACCTCTTATTTATTTCGTGGTAGTTTTATAAGTAAAAGTCTTTCCGTTTTTATATTTAAATTATTTACTTTGGTTAATTGTAATATAGGAAAATACAAAAGTTTAAATTAAACATCTATTTAATACATTTTTCACATATTTTAATTTGATGCTCGCCACAAATGGGTGTTTTGCACTTGTTGCAAATAGTTTTACTTTTTCGGTCCTGCAAGTACAGGCATAATCTACAGCATCCTTGTTTTGGAACGTCAAGTGTCGGTGGTACTGGCATATCAGGTATCTTCAAAATTCCATTGATAATTTGTCTTAAAACTATCAGGTATCTTCAAAATTCCATTGATAATTTGTCGGATATTGCTGTGTAAATTAGGCCAATTTTTTCGTTCCTCGTGCCACGGTAGTTTGAGTTCTATTGCTAATGTCTTCAAATAGGTTCTTCTGTTGATAATTTTGTCTTTATTTTCAGCGAGCAGAACTTCAGCAATATCATAGAGTAATCACTGCATTTAGAAAGCCATACAATGGCCAGCGTCGAGTTTTTTGGGATACTGAGTATCTGTGGCAAAGTTGGTCAAATGTATCGACTCCGCTTTTCGTTTTATTATAGAAATCCACCGTCTCTGGTAAGGTTACAGTTTATCCTTATCAGGATAAATGTGCATTGTAGATAATAAATTTACTATGTTTTTTTAGTGCCTTTAAGTGGACACTATGATAGTGAAGTTAAGAGTCCACTAAAAGAAAACACTGCAGGATTTGTTTCTGAATAACTCCGATATTACTACGCAAAGTCGACAGAGGTATGTCATTTTTGGGGTCAGATGGTGCAGTTTCATGACAGTCCTCGATAAGTTGATCTAATTCGTTACCAGATGTATCACCTCCATCGTAAAGTTCATTTTCGTCATCTTCTTCGAGCAGTAATAGCTCAATAGACTCGTCTTCAATCATTACAATTCAACTAGTGCTCGCCATTTTGTCACAAATACTGGATAACCTAAAAGCAACACATTTCTAATAACAACAACAACAACAACATTCCAGGGATTAAACACGCGAAACAATTTTCTAATTACTACCGATTTTACTATCCAAGGGTGCTACAGTACCATGCATTAATTATTTCTATAACTAGCCGGCCCGGCAGCCAACTGACAACTAACACAAAATGGAGGAAACAAACTTAAAAGAGAATAAAAAAGTTACGAATACATGATAAGAATAGTTACAAAATATTATCTATTTAATTCAGCACAGGGTGATACAGCACGCTGGGTAGGGTTCTACTATGCTCTACTATGTTTTTCAGAACGAAACCGTGATACCTAGATTGTACATAGAGTATCCAGCCCTGAAAAACGCGATTAGCTTATGATTCTCAATCCATACTGAAAGTCTACTTTGTAAGACTGCGGTAAAGACTTCGTTGGACGCATTTAAGAATGAAATCCCTTTATATGTATGCGTTACTCCCATATTTATATGCGTAGAACTCCGAAGGCTTACCATCCGACCCGGTAGCTGTCCCATCTTTGGGACCAGATTTCCAAACTCCGATGAGTTTCAACAAGCTGATATTTTCAGCGCAAGAAGTTTTTCCAGCGTGTGTCACACTGAATGACTGTATGGCGGAGCCTTCTCAAAATTTTCAAGATCGGAGTTGACGGGATCAGTGCTCCATTTCTAGTTGTAGTGCAGATATGCAGTTCAAAAGGTCACGAGCAAATTTATACACCCTCGTATGAAGCCACTGGACTTCAAAGAATCTGTGACTTTTGTATCCGATTACTCATAGGAAGCATCGTTTACACTATTGCTTTTGAGAGTCTACACTTTTAGCTGATAAGTCTGAATTCAGTTTGAGTACCATTTCACGTTCCCGAAAATAAACTATGACCTAATTTTACGTCGGCTCTACACTATGATTAATAAAATGATTTCAACACCCAAACATGCCCTTCATCTGCAATGATTAGCGAAGTTTGGTCCCAGCCAGCTGTCGAGACCTACAGATCGAGCACACTCAGTCCTCAAGCTCGTTATTTAAGATTCAGAATTGGATGCTTTCCATATTTGCTTCAATTTTTAAATTTAAGAGCCTCCTAAAACTATGCAATAATTTATGAGCATTAAACACTTTTAGACATTCTGATTTTAAATTTTTGAATCACTCGATGCTCCGCCGCTGATTGCAATTCATCAAGAGCAGGAAACGGCCGATTTGATGCCAAGCTGAAGTAGGAAAGTACGCATATTTGTGATATCAGCCATAGTTTTTCTAGCAGTTTTAATCACCGGATTTGCTCGGCTTGAGAGGTTTATTTTCCCATATCTGCAATAGGTTAGTATCTTAGGAGGAACTCATTTCTATATTGAGCTTTTATAGCTTGTGATCGAAATAGTGACCTTCCAATACTAAATTGAATTCTTAAAAATCTGGACAACGAACTTAAAATCGAGCAGTTTCACAGAATCCAGAAGACTGGGGTAGGTAGTGAGAGGCGATATCCAGTGATATAAATGTTTCTACACATCAATTGTACAATAGTTATTTTACCGCCAAGTAGTAACCATCGGGTACTGATCGATGTCCATCTGGACTCGACTTGCCAAACATTTAAGCACGAATGCTGACCAGCAGACAAAAATAGCAGCACTATAAACTGGACAGCGCACAATTGTCGTCCGTGTATGGAGGTAGGCGACAAAAATGCTTCTACGCAAGGTATCGGTTTGAAATTGATGCAACGAGCTTATCAAAATATCAGAATGATATTGTGTAAAAATAGTCGTGGTTGTTCACCGACACGCTTTTTCCCATCCATTTATATCTTTATATGTCTAAAAAAAAATTATTTCTTATAATATTTTCGAATCAGAAAATTTATTAACAAATAATAAAGTTATAACAAAAATTCATAATCGGAAATAAAAAATATAAACAAAATCGAAAACTAAATTTCTGTATCAAAAAATTGGCTAAAATTACATTTTGGATGTTAATATTCTTGAAGTAAACCAACCACGGACTTATTTAACTTCGACTGAACTAAGAAGTTATATATTTATTAAGTCTGCGTTTGTTAAGACCCGGGAAATTTTTCGAGTGTGTTGGAGTCTAAATTTTTTGAAGTCTTTATTTTTGGCCTCTACAGCTTCGTCAGAGAGCTCCCCAATTGAAACTAGAGCTCGGTCGATGACTTCAGGAGCGTGAATCAATATTTTGTGGACTGAAGGTGGCAAGTAGTACCATTGATATTTTTCAACTAGTCTTCTAGCTGTCTCTAGCGCATAACTAATGAATTTGTCCGCATTCATTTTGTAGCCCGAATTCAAAGCGTGCAAAATGGTAGCGCATCTGGCAATTAAAGCTTCATTAAGGCCCGCAATTCTTGAAGCCAAACCAGGGGTTCTACAAAATTTGCGTGCTGTATTTCTTCCATTTTATGCAACACTGACTCCAAACTTGGGTTTGTCCACTAGCAGTCCCATTTTCTTTCGAAACTACAATTGAAGCTTTCGCTTTCATGTTAATGGTTCAATTTTTTCTTTTGGAGACCTGATTTGCCACGATTTTATCTCCAATCGATATGATACATGGTGGAAATACTCAAAAAATCGTATGTACGAATGTAGAGCTAATAAGCCAATTTCGTACCGACTTTCGTGAACTTTTTTTCTCAGACAGTCGTCTATACTGTTCATTTCTGTCGGTTTCGCTTCACATATGAAACATTTTGTTGAAGATGTTCCACTCAATGCATTACAAACTTTACCGTCCACTATTGTAAGCTGCAAACTATGGTCTATGCGAATGGTCTTAGGTGTAACAATCTCTGTGTGCCGCAAACCGTTTATTTTCTGCTTAATATACTTCTCTTCTGCAATGGACAATTGGGTGGATTCTTTTTTAAATTGAAACCTTAATGCTCTACAATAGCGGGTGGACGATGGTCCAGCATTTTTTCATACTATTCTGGGGCTGTGTGACACATTCGATTTAGTTATAAGTTGGTGGGCACATAAGATGTTACAAATAAAGAGTTGTCTTCACAACTATTATTGACGAAATTCTGCTTACACTCTCTATATCCAGAGCTCCCGTCGAAGCCCCATTTTCCAATCAAAGTAGGCGTGTTCACCGAATCATCTTTAAAATCATTGATTACATTCATCTGAGGCTGTATGATTAAGTACTCGTAAACTTTTATTTCAACTTCAGCGAGTGATTGGTTTACACTTATATCACTTGGGTAACTTTGTTTTTTAGCTTATCGTAGCTGAAATTTTGGAGTTTATAAAATTTCGAATCAGTAAATATTGATATTTATTTAAATTGGCTTCCATTATAAGTGCAACAACTTCATTAGCATTTGCTTCAGAACGTGCTTGATTTGAATTTAGGCACACATTTCGTAAAACAGCTGCAGCGGACTCATCAACCTTGGATACCTTAACTATTTGTCGCTCTTTTGTTCGTTTTGAAGATTCCTCGAATTCTGATTTGGGTCGCCCACGACTTCTAGCTGAAATCAATTTTTTAGCCTTTTTTCTTGCAGTGAAGCTCTCCCTTATCTCAAGCCAATTCGAGTGCTTTTGCAAAACAACGTCTTTGGTGCGGTTGCATTTTTGCCAAAAACTCACAATTTTTTTGCAGACGTAGTTGGCACAATTCTGTATTCCATCTTGGTCTGCACAATAGCCCTCATTTTCAACTCCTAATTTTATTGAACCAACCACATTCCGAGCTTTTTTAGCATTAGTGCCACTTACAGAGCACCACTCTTGCAAAATAAATTTGCGCGAAACGCTGCACTGAAAAGAAGAGCCTGTAAAAATCAGAAACAACATCAGTTAACAATAGCAAAAACAAAATAATTTGACATATGTATACTACACCTGTGAACAATAACAAACACATAACGGAAGCACAACACGTACACGACATGAGGAATAAAAACATTACAACCCAAAAACCTGCGTTACTCCGATCCAGATTTTACGAAGCCTGGCAATTTTTGGCAACCAATATTAAAATCTATAAACATTAACTACTAGTAAGAAACAAACGGAAATGGGGGGATCGGGGGAAATACAACCAACACTTTAAGAGAAATTACAAGTGGCAGACGAAAAACACTGAAAACAGACAACTTGGGAAATTGTTTTGTGGTTCCCGACAATATTAAAGTTGTTTATACTTTAAATTTAAATGTAAGTTATTTTTAATAATTTGTTGGAAGTCGTTTTCGTTGAAATGTTGTGTTCGCAAAATTGTCTTCACTCAATGATGAATGACAACGCACTGAATTGCCAAACACGTGGCCTTATTTTAAGGGAATTTCCTACAAAAAGCGAATGGTCTCGAAGAAAAAAAAATTTACTTTAGAGAAGCTTCTACTTTTATGACTTGATGTACATGCTTTAAACTGGAAAATTTTAAGTTCGATTTTTTATTTTTGTCGTATGGCAGCGACTACTATGCAGTGGATGAATTCCGAAGATGGTATCAACGGTGAAGTAAAATCCGGGCTACTCCGACGTATTTAGAGCTCAGGCCGGAAAGGACTTCTGAGACTATGTCAGGGTTTTGTAAAAGAGATGGTGGGGGATGTCAGCATTAAGTATAAAAGACCAGGAGCAACATTGCCAAAAATACATCAGAGGTGCCGCTGGGCTTAGCACGGTCGATACAAGGAAACCACTGGTTTGACTATGAGTACCGTCAATCACATGCAGCGCTTCATAGAAGGATTAGAGCTGCTCACGAGCAGAAGAGGAGAGAAGGACACCGGCTTCTCAGAAAGGAATTGAGGGATGCTACTCCGGGAATGAGATTCGAAAGTTTTACCAAAAGGAACAAAAACATGTTACGGATACAAAATCCCGAATCGAAGACAAGAACAAGGGAACATCGTGGTAGAGTCGCAGTCGATGCTGAAGATTTGGAAAGAGAATTCCTATAGAATGTATAGTGGCGATGACGAACCAATTCGGCTGTCAGGCAGAATGAACTTGTCAACCTGGATGATGTAGACCAATACTTCCGTCCACCCGACCTAGATGAAGTGAAGATAGACATATCTAAGCTTAAATCCAACAAACCTGCTCTAGCGGACGGCCTGACTTCTGAGCACTTCAAGGCGATAGGCGATGACCAGGTAAGGAGCACACACCAACTCATCTATAAAATATGGTCAGACGAAAGTATGTCTGATAGATGGAAGCTCAGCATTGTTTGTCCGATCCTCAAGAAAGAAAACACTCTGTACTGCGCCAACTACAGAGGTATTAGTCTTTTTAACATCGCCTACAAGATCCTCTCTGTGGTATTATGTGAACGTATTATGCGAAAGCCGTTCGTCAACAAACCATATCAATGTGGTTATAGACCAGAAATGTCCAACATCAACCAAATATTAACACTAGGGCAGATCATGGAAAAAACCCATGAGCTCCAAATCAATACACATCACCTATTCATCGATTTTGAGGCCGCATATGACAGCATCTATACAGAGCAATGCCTAACTTTTGGCATACCTGCCAACCTCGTCCGTTTACGCAGGATGACGACGGAGAATGCACGATGCTCTATCAAGGTCGGTAAAGATCTCACCGAGACTTTTGGTGTCAAAAAAGGATTTAGACAAGGCATGGAGCAGTCACGCGATTTTTTTAATATTATTCTTGAAAGGATTGTGGGGAACTCACAACCGAACACTGGAGACACAATCTTTCAAAAGTCTGTATAACTACTAACGTACGCCGATGATGTCTACGTAATCGGAAGAAACCGGTCCGCGTCCTATCAGTGGAGCTTTTCCGAGTATTGAGGCGGATGCGGCGAAGATGGCTTTAACGATCAATGAGGGCAGGACCAAGCAAGACCCTCGCCAGATATAACTTAGAAGTAGTTACGGACATTGGCGTCCTAGGCCCCGCTGTCAATTCAGACGACAACACCAGCGCTGAGATCAAACGAAAAATAACTCTTGCCAATCACTGCTTCTTTGGGCTCACAAGGCAATTGACGAGCAAAGCTCTCTCTCGAACAACAAAAGTGACTACGAGTATATAGGATCTTAATAATCCCAGTCCTGCTATTTGAAGCAGACGCATGGACTTAGTCAAAGATGTACTCGTATGAGGGTGGTCTTGGCTATTTTGAGATGAAAGTTCTTTGGATGTTTTCAGTTCCTTCTGCATAGTCGAGGAGGAGATATAACCACGAACTGTACGGGCTGTATAGCGACATTGACTTAACCAGAAGAGTGAGGGTACGATGACTAAGGTGGCTGGGTCATATAGAGTGGATAAACACCAATAGTCCGGTCCAAAAAATCTTCGAATCCGTCCTGTAGGGAAAGCGGAAGGGGGCCTGAACCAACTTAGCGTTGGGGCAGCTGGCTAATGATCAAGTTGGCTGGAGATGATTGTTGGTTGAGGCCCAGGTCCACCCCGGAATGTAGCTCCAACTTAAGTAAGTGTGTTTTTACCTTGAAGAAAAACAGCTTTTTTTATAAGAGTGGTGCTGCTTTTTCCTAAGCAGCTAGAATCGGGACGACTCATCAAAACGATCAGGCTTTGTCAACAAACAGAACAACAATATGTAGGAACGATAATACAAATTTTTTCTTCTTTAGGGACCTCTACATTTGCAACCCTTTGATTTTCGTAATTTGCGCGATAATTACGGAAAAATTTTATTTTATTTTTATTTTAAAGCAACTCTGCTCATAATTAAAACTGGACAACTTTTAGCATTACGCAGTTAAAGTAATATTACAAACTTTAATGTATAATACATATATTACCTTAAACTTAATAGACATGGAGTGGAAAAAGAAGAGACTAAGATTGAATAGAAAGATTAGAGAGAAAATAAGTAGAAGAAATAGAATTATTTAAAAAGGAGACATACTTTAATAGGATACTTTAAATGGATCGCTTATTGCGACTTATGTAGTATGTAAACAGATCTTTTTTGTAACGATTTTTTGTGTTCACCCCTTTGATGTGTACTGGGAGATTGTTCCAGTAGGGCACAGCATGAATGCAAAATTGAGTACTGCTATTCAAAAATTTGCATCTAGAATGAACTAAATAGAGAGTTCTCTGATAATGGATAGACTTGATGTTTGTGAACAAGAGTAAATAGTTTTATGCAATGCAATAAGAGTCCGAGTATATTTAAGAGTATATCCAGTGAAAACCCAGCTATTTGCTTACTAAAGGCGGATAGGTGATCATACTTTTTCATATAAAAGACGTAGCTGGAACCCTTGTTAAATGAAACATTTAATTTTCTCAAAGATGAGGAATTTAAAGTTACAAAGATGTCCCATCCATGCCATAAGATGGGCAGTACGAAAGACTTAATGAGCTTAATTTTGACTGTGACAGGTAGGTACTGCTTTACTCAGCTCAATCCCATGAGAACGACATATATTTTTGAGACAACAAAGTTTATATGGTAACAGGCTCAATAAGATCATTACTAACAAAAAGAAATTCACAATTTCCCGATTGTTAATACCAATCAGCAGCGTCTTGGTCTTTGACGTTTAATTAAATTAAGGATGAAACAGCTTTTTATATACCAAACAAATATGGAATCGAGGTCTGTGTTAAGATTTTCGTAGTAAAAGACACTGTAGTTTTGGGTACTTATTTATATACATAACTACACATCATGCGCATAGATATGATAATCGGAGTAGATTATTCTTTTATAAACATAGTTCAAAAACATTCGACACCACCGATGATACTGGCAATTTTCCGCTACAGGTTGGTTGCGATTACTAAGATATGATGCTATAAGTTTACATGCTTTACTATCAAAACCGAATTGAAAGAATGCCATGGTCTACGGAATCAAATGCTTTTAAGAATTCCAGAAATACCACAAGTGACATCATACGAGTATATCTTCGGCAATGGCAGAACGAATTTTTCAAACGCAGTTGTGCAGTTGTACTTTTTTTTTTTAAATCCAGATTGGTGTTGGGTCAGTAAATCATTTGGTCCAAGCAACCTTACAGAGGAAAGGAACTTTGTCTTTCCAATATGGATCACTAATTTATCCAATCTTCTTTCTGCAACGAAAATTTGGTGGAGTTCAATCTTGACCACAAAATTGTCCAATTGCCATGTGTAGTTTGATTACAACAAGACAAGTTCTAAATGATGTTAAGTCCCATATGAAAATAATACCCTTCATGTTGCTTATAAATAAAAATATATACTCAATATCGTAAAAAGTAAGCTTTTGGTCACTCAAAGAAAACTTCCTATTTTCCTTCGCTACATTTTGTGTTGCTTTAACTTTTCAAGGTCTAGGACTCTGGAAATGGAAGTGATTAATTGTTGTTATATTTTTAATTTATTATTTTATATATTGGGTCTACAAGTAAGTTTCCAGCGTTTTTTTTTTCCAAAATTTGAAGTTTTATTATGAAAACATAGTTACAATGCTTTATTCAAAGTATCGTCCATCGGAAGCTACAACTTTCCCCTATCTTTCTGCCAATTTATGAATTCCGGACTAAAAAAATTTCTCGTCTTTCGAGCCCAAGAACGTATCGAGCCAATTTTTGATTTCCTCTACTGAGCTGAAGCGTATTCCCGTAAGAGCGTTCTGCATCGAACGAAACAAGTGGTAGTCAGATGGTGCCAAGTCTGGACTGTAAGGCGGGTGAGGCAGAATTTCCCATCCACTATTTTCCAAATAGTTTTTCACCGAAACCGCAACATGTGACCGAGCGTTGTCATGATGAAAAATGACGGACTCATGCCTGGTCTCATATTCTGGCCGTTTTTCTTTTAATGCCCGCTTCAAACGAATTAGTTGGGTTCGATATAATGGTCCTTTGATGGTTTCACCACTCGGAAGCAGTTCGTAGTACTTTTTGATCCCACCATATGCAGAGCATGACCTTATTCACGTGAATATTTCGTTTCGGTGTCGTTTGGGCGGGCTCGCCGGGCTTTGTATACGATTTTCTGCGTTTAGGATGATCATAATAAATCCATTTATCATCACCAGTGACAATACGATGCAAAAATGATTTATTTTTATACCGCTGCAGTAACATGCAAAATCGCCGTTCGACGTCTCTTGGCTTCAATTCGTACGGCTCCCAGTTTCCAACCTTTTGAATGAATCCCAGTACTTTTAGGCGAAGGAAAACGGCTTGTTGCCTGACGCCCAATGATGCAGCAAGTTCTTCTTGAATCTGACACGGATCCTCATCCAGTAAAGCGTCCAATTCCTCGTCTTCAAAACTTTTCGGCTTTCTGGGGCGATCTTGTCTTCAACTCCAAAATCACCACTATTGAACCGTTTGAACCACTCGCGGCACGTCGATTCACCAATACATTCCGCCCCATAAGTTTCCGAAAGCAAACGATAGGCCTCAGAAGCACTTTTCTTTATATTAAAGAATAAAAGCAGCGCTTCCCGCAAATGACGTTTATTTGGCTGGAAACTTGCCATGATTTTGCTCGATAAAATGTACGACACCGATAGAACTGCTCAAATATAACGCTGCAAAGTTGTTGACAGATACAAAACCTACAAATAAAACAAATGGGCTCTGACATTTCTGTCCGGGATCCACTGGTGGCGCCATTTCTGACAAACGCTGGAAACTTACTTGTAGACCCAATATAAAAATAAATTTCAAAGCGACTGAGAAAAGGTCTTCCAAAAATAAAAGAAAACGTGGTTTTTGTTAAATAAATTAACATTTTACAATATTATTTTATTGATACGTTTTTTAAAAAAAAGATTAGGTATAAAAAAAAGCTTAAAAAGAAAATTAAAATCAATTAAAAAAGATGTAAAGTTAGAAAAGATTTTACTAAAACTTTTAGTATATCATTAGTGACAGTAATTATTTTCAACTGTAGGGCATTTAATGTGTTCATTGTCGAACCACACGAGTTCTTGAGGGACGCACTGAACGAATTTCTTCAAACCATTCATTTTCTCTTTACGAATCCGCACTTTTGTTTCGTAAGCTGTTTTTGTTGGTAGAGAAATGCGGTATTGTCCAACATGATTATCAGCCAGTTTGAAAGATTAGAAGAGAATTTCACCAGTAAGATCAGATGCAATGAGTACTCCTTTCTTAGATTATTGGAACGTGAACTCATTGAAGGAAGGTACAGCGAAAGAAAAGATTCTTCTGAAACAGTATTTCTTTTTATAAAATTCGGGTCACCAATTTTTCAAATCCAAAATGTCACCAGTCTCTATTAAATTCGCTGTGAATTGGGCTTTTATTTTGGGAATGAAAATATTATTTCTGACCAAACAGGAATATCAATTTAAACCCTTTATATGTTTTAACGGAAGAAAGTTCGACCAGTGCAAATAATGTTATTTTACGTGGTGACTTTAATAGTAACCTTTTGGTTGAAAGTCATCTTGTGGAAAACATGGATGCATTCGATCTACATCCTGTAAATACCCAGTTCTCTAATCATTTCAAGAATTCTTCCAGTACCTTGTTAGATTTGTTCTTTGTATACAATATTGATAAGATACTCCTGTACGAGCAGATTTCTGCACCATTTTCAAAGCATGAACTCATCTTTCTAACATTTGATTTTAATGTCAATTTAGGCAACAGTTCAGCTAATTATAAATTTATAGATTTTAAAAAATGTAGACAGAATTGTTCTTGAACGCCACATACATTGTGTTCCATGAGATCTAAGTTACGGTATGCCCTCTCCGGATGATCAAGTTGATTTTATTCAAACGTACGTAATTTAATGGGACGACGCGATCAGGCTTACCACCGATGGAAGCGCTTTCGTGTAGACGTGCTCCACCAAGCCTATAAATGTTTAAGAAATAGTGTTGTTCGTGAAATAAGAATTACGAAAACACAGTTTTACTCCAACCGACTGAATAGCAACTTAGGCCGAAAATTAAGGGGTAACCTTCGTGAATTGGGGACGGGAAAACAAAAATTGAGCTGTTCTTATGACATCGTAGGTTCTTATCGATTCCACATCCCATAACCAATGAAGATTAAACATATTTACCGAAGTCCTGCTGTCACAACAGATACACAATTTTTCTTTACAAGAATAGAAAACATGGATGTTGCCGAAAGTTTTTTATAAATAAAATCAAATGCGGTAGGACTCGATGGAGTTTATCCAGTTTTTACTAAAGCCATATTACCATTACTACTTTCGTATATTACGCATGTCATAAACACTATTTTTACCACTATGGCTAAAATAATATCAATCCCTAAAAATTCGTCAGGGGATGAATGTAGACCTATATCAATTCTACCTTTCCTCGCCAAAGTATGTGAAGGAATTATGCATAAGCAAATAAAGGAATATCTTAAACGTACTAATCTACTGGTTTCAGTTCAATCTGGATTTCGAGTCGAACATATCTGTACTACTGCCTTGATGAGTGTGGTGGAAGATATCAGAGAGAAACTTGATAAAGTTCACGTTACTGTCTTGACTCTTCTAGATTTCTCCAAAGCCTTTGATACGATCAACCATTCTACTCTCATTCATAAGTTACGTCATAGTTTTAATATGTCTCCCTTTGCCGTTCATTTGCTCTCATCTTATGTAAAAGAAAGAAAACAAGCTGTGTCTCTGGAATTCAGAATTTCAGAATTTCTTCCTTTGGCGCGAGGCGTTCCCCAGAGGTCGATTTTGGGACCTCTCTTATTCTCACTGTACATATATCAATGATATACAAATGGTAATTTTCAAGTCAGTAAAACACTTTTACGCAGATGATATTCAAATTTATACGAGTTGTGCCCTTGGTCTTATTGAAGACTGTACTAATGATATGAATGAAGATCTTCAACGGATCTCGAACTGGTCGTCGGAAAATGGCCTGGCACTTAATCCTAGCAAATGTAAATGTCTAACTATTTCAAAAAAGAAGCTAGAGCTATCCTATTTTCCAGCAATCCCATTAAACAATTCAGCAATTGAATTCGTTGAATCTTCTAAAAATCTAGGCATGATATTCAATAGGACACCTACTATATATTGGGTAGGACATATGGAGTTCTTCGTACTCTATGGACTACTCAAAAGTTTGCACCACCGAGGACATGGTTAACTCTCGCTAAAACACTGGTTATCCCTATACTTATTTATGGTTGCGAAATATTTGGTAACTGTGATGCAGACAGTAAAAGAAAGCTACACGCTGCATTTAATTGCACTATAAGATATGTCTACGGCCTCAGAAGATTTGACCATGTGTCACATTTGGTTAACAACCTATTGGGTATGTCTTTTCAGAACTACGTCAAATTTCGACTTTCGTTATGCTGTATAGCATTATAAAAACAAAGCAACCGACGTATCTATATTATAGAATCCTGTTTTCTGCATCCAACAGATCTACATATTTAATTATCCCGCAATTCTCCTGTCTAACGTCTGAAAGACAATTTTTCATTGCTGCCATCCGTCTGTGGAACACACTGCCGCGTTACCTGAGAGAGCTGAATGGCACGAGTCGATTTAGAAGAGAATTACAGCGTTTCCTCATAAATCAAAGCAACTAGAATTAAGTTTACCTATCCCCTTCTTTCAAGCAAAATCAATTTACAAAAAGTTTTACTATACAATTTGGAATATGCAAAAATGAATAATGAAATATAGATACCATATTAATATTGCTGATTATTTAAACTTCAATTTCCTTTGTAATTCTCTTCACTACATTGTCATCATATCTTAATTTGTTAATATGTCATTATATTTTGAATCTATATTTGATTATAGCTCTTCTTTTTAAGTTTATACCAATTGTTTATCTCTCACAGAAACAAAAGTGTATTTTTACTGTGTCAGAAGTACTTGAATAAATATATTATTATTATTATTATTTCATTCACTGTATAGTATCGGTCACGTTTCCTTAAGTTTCTTTTAACAAGACCAAAGTCCTATCACAAGGAAAATAAAAGTGGCCACGTATTGGCACAACTTTGTTAAATATTCCACTGTATGTTAGTTATAATAAAATCCTAATCATTGTGTGATTTTTATTGTGGAGTTCATCAACGTTTGATGGTAAATTAACATTATTGTATTTCATTATAAGAGAACATGTTTCATTACTTCCGTTTCCGGCTGCTCCTTGGTGATAAAAGTAAAAATTTGCAGCGCCATTACTATTGTATATGCTGAATGGATAAAGCGATAGTTGCCTAAGATAATAGATTTCCTGCACTGGAATTGTAGGCAACGATATGTTGGCCAAGTAATCCGAACATAAAACCATCGGATTATCATGTTCTGTAGAATATTCATTAGTAGCGCGAAGCGATGAATAAAATTTGTCGATCCTCTTCTTATGTGTCATTAAACTGTGGGTTTTTTTAATCTGATTATCGAGATGCTCACATTCACAACACGTGCCAATTTGGGGTCTTCTGAATTTTGAATTAAAATGTTAAAACCTTGTAGTAAAAGCTATAACTTATGCCACATTCATTGAATTGCTCTTGAAACAAATTATACATTTTTGTGATATCTAATTTCGCATCTAAGTATTTTATTTCTTTAGATGAGTAGTGGCTTGTTTTCTTAGAGGGAATAATTGGATGTGTTCTGTGACTTGACCCGTATAATCTTGTAGAAAAGTCTTGCGATTCTGCTGTTGCCCTGTTAAATCTCTAGGGGAATCACCTCTCAAAACTAGCTGTATCAGTCTTCTTACTTTTTTCTTACCAATTACACACATTCATTCATCTTTTCTTCGGCGCTTTAACTAGTAAAAATTCGTAATAATCATCACCCCCATTATTTTGAAGTAAAACGTATATTCGTTAGGTATATGGTACACCATGGTGACTATGAGCACATAGGTCAGATACATAGGTCAGATGACTTCATTCTTAGTAATTCGCCATCAACGTATTACAATGTTGCTTATTTCTTGCTCAGTATTCCTGGACTTGAACTAAAAAACCCCAGCAGTTAGCCCTGACTTTAGCTAACTGCCTCCATTTGGGCACTCCAAGTCGTTTGAGGTCCCTTTCTATTTGTAAGCGCCACCTAGGGTGAAGCCTGACGTTTGTACAAACGACTTCTACATAAGCTACATACTCGTAGATGGGGAGGAAGAGGAGATAATTCTCCACCTACTTTACGAGTATATATGACAAATTCCACTTAGGAGCTTTCTTCTATAATGCCTTAAGCGATCTAAACAAACACGTTAACAGTCTCCTACGATTCGTCAGAAGTTCAAATTGGTTCCAAGAGTAGGAGGATCTTAGATCCATATGGGTTCACAATGGGTCAATATGTCTAAATGGGTTGGTTTTTCCAACAGTCACTCTAACCTAACCTAGTGAACTTAAAGTGAGGTCTTCTCTACTGCGTTGTACCTCTGAGTTAGATTCGAAGATTCAGCGGGCGGTGTCATTGGTGTCCATTCCCTTTACATATAATAACCATCGCAAGCGATTGATGCGCAGTTTTCTGACTAGGTCGATGTCGCTGTTCTGCTCGTATAGTTCATCATTGAACCCAAGAATATTTCTTTTGAAAGGACTGAGGATATCCTCATCCGCTTTCGATAGGGTCCATGCTTCAGCGCTATAAAGAAGTGCTTGCATGATCAAGGTTTCATATAGAGTCTTCTTAGTTTTTTTGGGATTGGGCTTTACTACCGAATGCCTTCTTAGCCCAAAGAAACAGCAATTCGCAAGATTGATTCTTCGTCATTTCAATCGGGAATACTACACATAAATTGCAGTGGTTTCGAATCACACCTGTATTCTCCAACTTCATTATCCCTTTTTCTATGTTACAATTGACTTTTTAAAAATAGTAAGATGTCTCTGATACTTGGTGAATCTGCGTTTGAAGTCAAAATACCTCACTTCTTTAACTTGTATTTAGAATTTTATTTTAAGGTGTTACCTAAGTTTATGTCTCATATTTCCGCAATAAATCTGCAAATATCACTTGACACTAACAGCAAAAATTGTCCATTTGCGTATTGTTTTTCAGAACAAAACTACTTCACACATGGTGAAGTGTTAATTCAATGCAAATCAGATGACAACTTATAGTTATTAGAGCCAGCATAAGAATTTTCTATTCATTGTTGCCGACAGAGCACCACTCTCTTCCGAGTCTAGTCTTAATAATTATAATTAGTTACAATTATTTTTGGTTACGGTCACGCAATTCGCAACTCAACTAACCGCAACCGGATAAAAGCTCCATAACAAGTCCTATTTTTAGTACAGTATTCAGTTGGGACTAATCTGTGACTAACTGTTGTGATACGTCTAAAAGCAAATTTCATGGCAAACATAATACTGGGCCCTATGACTACACAAATGATCGATGAAGGTATGTCATCTTTAAAATTTGACCACAGATGTTAGTTGGTGTCCCATCATGAATAATAGGCGACCCAAGATTTGTTTTATTTAATTTGCATTTCTGTATAATTAACTTAATCAATGGCAAAGATATCAGAGACTTCTAAGAAGGTCTCAGGTCGGTTGCGTTTTTTGTTTGCGATTCTTGTATCTACAGGGGATGTGTCCGAAATTTGGACGCTTAAACGATCAGCCATTTATCAGAGAGTTGGGTTAAAAAACCTACAATATTTAGCACAAAAAAAGAAATGCTAATCATGATTGTTATTATTAAAGTCAAGTTTCAGTTCACTGAAAACAAAAGAGTTTTTTTTCTGATTTTTAATATATCAACAGAGGAAGTAGATAATAGATATTGATTTGAATATCTTCAATTTAAATTTGAAGAAGAAAAAGGTCATAAGCCTACAAACTGACAAAGAAAAAGGTGAAAGACTCTAGTAAAGCGCTTGAACGCTAAAGACATTCACTTCACTAACTTATGTCATTCACATGCAATAATATTTCAAATTGTGAAATTGTTCCTGATTGTCGCAACTTCTATTGAACATTATGCGCAATAGTTAGTTAAAAAAAAATGGATAATTCGCAGTTCGCAATACTGTCAGGTTATTACAAATATGAGAGGCGCAGTTCGCAGTAGAAGGGGACTTCGTAAAGTCCATCTAAAAGACTCCTGAACTAGAAATGATCTAAGCGGTAAATGACCGCATACTAAAAACTTCGGTTGTTTCAACAAAGTCATTCCAAATCGACAAGGGTGGGATTTCCAAAACCCAACATCAAACCTTAAAGGTAACAAATGGTATGAGAATGGACTCAGAATTAGGTTCAGGTAGCCACGCCGCAAAAACAAATGGTGCAAAGCCAATGCACTCTTCAAACTGAGATTCATACTGTTTAATAATGTACCACTATCACCATTCGAACAGGAATGAAAGGCTCTCGCATCCGTATACTCACGTACAGTCAAACAGGATTGAAAGCATTAAGCTTAAAGGTTGACCCTAAATCGGTGCTACATTACTTCAATACTATTCGGAAGTAGTCAAAAAGAAACGAAAAAGTCTGGTGAGCACCATGAGAGAACGGTATTGAAAGAAAATAAAAGGTCGATGAACTGGCTTGAAAATATTCAGCTGATCCACCTAATAGCTCAGAGCCTTGCTTTGGCATCCAGTTTTCAGCAATAAATTCAACGATCAAAAGTCGGGAGAACATACTGAATCTTTGGAAGTACTATGAAATTCTTCCAAAATAAACCCAAAATATCTCTTACCTTCTCAATAGATGATATCAGAAGTCTGGTTAGCTTTCTGACTCGACATTACCAGCTTCGATATCACTTGCATAAATTTTGAATTATCCAGGAAGCTGCATATTGCCTTTATATGGAAGCGACGAAACCGCAGAATACATACTGTGTATGTGAGTGCATGGCTCTATGCGTCATAAGGAGGCATTACTTTCTAAGAGAAATCATAGTGACTGAGGGTCTGCAAAACATTTCAACCAGAGTGATCCTCAAGTTTAGGCTTATCTGGCATCTTAAACTGTCTTTGTGGCACAATAAATCTTTTACGTCTCAGTGGCACTAGAAAATTTTACCAAACATCTCGTCCTACCAACGTGGCTTCTGACAGTAGTTCACAGATTGGGCGCTTGAGCAGCTTGAAATTGGGCCCTATTTTTACCAAAAAATCGTGTTTAGGAAAGGGGCTAACTTTTGGCTCAACTGACCGTTCCAGAACAGATTCATGCAACATAATTATTGTATGTTATATCCACAAAAGTCTGCAAAAATGAGGTCGTAGCGCACATTACAGTCAATGGTCAACGTTACCGGTCGATAATCAGTGATTACTTCTTCGAAAATATGGACCTCATTGATCCACATACGAGTAACACATATTTAGTTCCAGCAGGATTTAGCACCATCCAACAATACGGCCAATGAAACCTCTGACTTACTGAGGACACGAGGAGAGTCTTATAATCTGTATTGAGCGATAATTAAGTTCGTAACGAAGTGCTTACTTTACCTCCCAGTGGTGGTCCCTGTTAGACGACTAAAATGGCAAGGGCATGCTCGGCTATTAGTATAATAATGGGCTACGCAGCCTATGGCTCGCATCCTTATACGGGGAGAATAAAAAGATGTGACGAATCAACTTATGGCCTCGAATAAAAATGGATTCAATGTTGACGACCCTTGCAACTGTTTAAAGGACAATCATCGTAGGACTCCAGGTAGAATGTTCGGACCCTTAACAGGCCATGTGCAGCCAAGCAATTAGCAGAAGCCCTTGATTGCTATCATGCACATATCACCGCTATCCAAAAAGCGCGATGAGTTGCGCCGGACATAAGGATGAAAAAAAATTGCTATTTGCCATGCAAGGCAAGAAGTCTTAAACTTCCGACACGTGAGCGAGTGCCTTACGACAATTCGCATCAAGGCTAAATTTGCTAATATAGGCCTAATATGCGCCCGGTAGCCCAGGACTGAAGAGTGTTTCTACGAACTGCCCGAAATAGGAAATCCTTGGTAAGACAGTTGGTAAGCATAGTCTACTCGATACTAAGTCTGGCAAAGGACTTAGGCGTATCGTCTTTGCGATGGAACAAAGAATCACTATAGCCAGCAAATGGATTCCTCATTTCAATATACATAACGGGATATGGCGATCTCTAGATCATGAAACGCTAAATCAAGCTGTTCGCAAAGCGATTGACGTATGCCTCCAGTGTTCTAGACAGCCGAACCTTCCGTGTAGTCAACATTGACTCTGATCACCACCTTGTTGCAGCCAAAGCGCAATTGGGGACTTCCCAAGCGCAACAACAAAGAAGAACAACTGTGAGAATATACGAGTAACGTAAAAAGCTGCAATCGCAAGAGACCACTAGAATCTTCGCAGGAAGCGCACTCCGAAATCTCTCAACAACTCCTATGTTACCAGCATCATGCTGTGCTCCAGGGACAAGGTACGGAAGTTTTACCAACAAGTAAAAAGATCGTGTCAAGGCAAAAAGACCAGTACAGTTGTCTGTAGAGATGAAGAAGGAAACCATGTAGTAGAGTCACCGACTGTAACTGAGAATATGGAAAAATGTATAACGGCGAAATAGCCGTTGTCCGTCTGACATCACGTCAGACAGAATATACCATTGACGAGAACAGCCAAAACGAAGTAGGGATAGCTATATCTGAACTGAAATCGAACAAAACAGTTTGACATGGCCGCTGGCAGGTCGAGGTACTTGAGATGACTTTGTAGAGAACATATAGAATACCAACTCATTTCTCAGATGTAGTCAGAAGAGTGTATACCTGAAGAATGGAATCTCAGCATCGTTTGCCCGATCCACAAAAAAAGAGGTCACTCTACTGCGCGAACTATAGAGGCGTGAGTCTCCTGAATATCGCATATTATATAGATCTTATCTGCCATAGGTATTGCGTGAATGTCGGAAATCCTTCATCAACAACCTTACTGGCACCTATCACGAGTGTCTTAGACCAGGAAAGTTCACAATCGACAAAATCTTCACACTCCGGCAGATTCGGGATCGATTTTAAGGCCGCATATGACAGCATTTATAGGGGCGGGCTTAGAGCCATGTCTTGCTTAGACATCCCTGTCAAACTTCTCCGTCTGTGCAGTATGACGATGGAGACCGCTCGCTGATACATCAAAGTCGGCAACGACTTATTCGAGACCTTTGATGTGAAATACGGTTCTAAATAAGATTACGCGCTGTCGTATAGCTTATTTAACATCGTGCTTGGAAGAATTGTACGGAACTCAAAAGCGGACACTGTAGACACAATCTTCCAAAAGTTTGTGCAACTACTAGCCGATGATATCTCAATAGTTAGGAGAACACATAGGTCTGTCACCGGTGCGCTCACTAGTATTGAAACGGAAGCTGCCAAGAGGGGTTTAGCGGTAAATGCGGCCAAGACCAAGTATATGCTAATACTGGTAACAGGAAGGGACAGATAACAGCGACGGATTAGGTAGCTATTATTTCTGGGTTGTACGAGTAAGAAACTTTGTATATCTCGGCCTTGCTATCAGTTCTATCTAGAACACCTCAGCGGAACTAAAACGAGGAATCACTTTTGTCAAACGCTGTTTTTTTGGGCTAACAAGGGCCTTTCTGGCCCTATTCTGAAAAACGAAGGGACCTCTATATAAGACCTTGATATTTCACAGTCCTACTTTATGGCGCTGAGGCATGGACTCTATCGAAAGCGGATGAAGATATGCTCAGTATTTTCGATAGAAAATTTTTTTGAAAAATATTCGGTTCCTGCATCAGTCGCCTGAGGAGGGTACGACATGAAGAGCGAATGGACACCAATGCTCCGACCTGCAGAGTCCTCGAATCTAATCCGGAGAAACAACGCAGTAGAAGAAGACCTCACCTTAGGTGGCGCGCACAAGTTGAAGGGGACCTGAACCGACATAGATTGCGTAACTTTAAGCAGTTAGCTAAAGACTCATAAGGTAGTGACGCATTCCTCATAATAATTAAAAATATCGTGATATAGCCCCTAATAAGGCGTCTGGCGGTTCGTTTAGCTGAAGAACCCACAAAAAGGCAATGCCTTTAAGCTGGGATCAAAGGATGGTAGCTAATTGATGGTCAAACCTCCCTAGTCCCAGTGTGATATTGTTGAGCTCGACCCATATAATACTTTCGCTTTGATCGCCTCGATATCTAACGTTCTCAAGGCCACGGAAATACCCTTTAATTTTATAGGTTTTTCGGTATTTTCGAGACGTCAGGCATCTGCGTATATCTATCTTTTTGCTGTTGTGTGACAAATAAAGCATTAAAGCATATCTCCGCCGTCAAAGTGATAACTAGAGAAAAAGGACCGTCCGAAGCTATTCTGTCAAGTAGGAGAACCAGGTAGATATTCGTCGAAATAAAAACAACAAATTTTAATTAACATCTTTGCCTAAAATAAATATATTAAAATTTCCCAGTCTACAGTATTAATGGCATCGCTTAGCATTTATAGTACAAACTAAATCTAAAAACATTCTTTTATCTCTCTATGCACTGGCGACGGAAGTTGTGGCTTCAACCTCAGCTGAATCATTTACAGCTGTCTTGACTTTGTTCTCCTCTGTGGAAGCATTGTATTCTTCTGTGCTCGACAATGCTGGGTGCTCTGAGGTGCTTACTGTTTGACCAGGATAAAATGAAGATGGTATCTCTGCATCTGTGTTGCCAGAAATGGGGAGATTGTGTCCGTTTTCTTTAAGATCTTTTGTGGCGTTATCTTTTAAAAGAGTTAAGTCATCTGTATCTGTGTGCACATCGTGATGGTGGTGATGGTGGTGATGGTAGTGATGGTCATATTCAGAGTAAGCATCTTCAGTTGGAAGGTCAGCCTTGATTGTGTCTTCTTCGGAGACTTTTGTGAGAATGTTTTCAGTTACTGGCGAAGCTGGGACTTCAGTAGAAGGTTCAATGGTTTTGTCTGAATAGGGATGTTCGGTGATTTCCTCACTCTTAACAGAATTTTCTTCTGAGATTTTGAGAATTCCTTCTGTCACTGGTAGCGCTGGCTCTTCTGAGGATGCCGCAGATGTACTTTCTTCTGCTGGTAGATCGGTACTTGATTCACTCTTAGCTGCATCGTTTATTGACACGCTAGATGAATTGTCTTCTTCTTCTGGCAGTAATGGAGCTGACACATCTTTAGATGCCTCAGAATCCTCTTCTTCTACAGGAAGTTCAGTAATTGCTTCAATTTTGGAACGATTGTCTTCAGAGTTGTTGGAGGAATCTTCTTCAGCTGTGAGTGGGAGTTCTGTAGATGAATCATAAGTTTTATCCTCTACTGAATGTCCGGTGCTTTCCTCAGAGATTTTGGAAGAATCTTTGTCGACTACAGAGAGTTCTGGAGTTTCTGTGGATGCTTCATCTGACTTTTCCTCTACTGAGAGCTCTGTGATCGATTCATTCTTTGTATCTTCATTTTCAGAAATGTTGGAAGAATCCTCCTCGACTGCTGGCAGTGATGGAATTTCTGTTGCTTTTTCAGAAGTCTTTTCTTGTGCTGGCAGCTCTGTGATTGATTCATTTTTAACAGCCTCATCTTCTGAGATTGGGAGTTCTGTGGATGCTTCATGAATTTTTTCCTCCTCTGGATGTTCGGAGCTTTCTATATTCTTGTTAGCACTATAAGAATCATCTTTATTTGTTGGTAGTGCAGGCACTTCGGTGGATGCTTCGTGAAGTTTTTCCTCTACTGGGTGCTCAGTGCTTTCTACATTCTTGGTAGCACTATAGGAATCATCTTCATTTGTTGGTAGTGCAGATACTTCTGTGGATGCTTCGTGAAGTTTTTCCTCTACTGAGTGATCGGTACTTTCTTCAGTTTTGGTAGCAATATAGAAATCCTCTTCATTTGTTGCTAGTGCAGGCACTTCGGTGGATGCTTCATGAAGTTTTTCCTCTACTGGGTGCTCAGTGCTTTCTTCATTCTTGGTAGCACTATAGGAATCCTCTTCATTTGTTGGTAGAGCAGGTACTTCTGTAGTTGCTTCGTGAAGTTTTTCCTCTACTGGGTGCTCAGTGCTTTCTTCATTCTTGGTAGCACTATAGGAATCCTCTTCATTTGTTGGTAATGCAGGTACTTCTGTGGACGCCTCTGAAGACTTTTCTTCTACTGAAACCTCTGTGATTGATTCATTCTTAGCACCTTCCTCTTCAGAGACATTAGAAGCATCGTCCTTGACAACTGGGGCCGCTGGAACTTCTGTTGAAGCTTGTGAAGCATTTGCTTCTACTGCGAGCTCAGTGACTGATTCAGTTTTAGTAGCATCATCCTCAGAAATCTTGGAGGAATCTTCTTCGACTACTGGGACTGCTATTGTTGGGATTTCTGTGGTCTTTTCTTCGTCTGAATGGTCTGTAGTTTCTTCACTCTTAACAGCATCATCTTCAGAGATTTTGATCAGATTTTCTTCGGTTGTTGGTACTTCTGTTGAGGTTTCATCTTCTTCAGTACTTGATTCACTCTTTACCTCATCAACGGAATGTTCTGCATGATCTTCATAAGTTGGCAAAGTAGTCACTTCTGAGGATTCATCATTTTCATGGGCAGATTCGGATGAGTTTGATGATTCATCTGGAATTTCAGTGATTGGTTCTAGCTCTTTGTCATCAGTTGAAGCTATCAAATCAGTGGTGGTCTCATCAAGAGTTGTAATATTATCATCGGATTTGATTTCATTTTCTTCAACAGTTGCATCAGTAGGTGTTTCTGGAACTGGCGAAATTACGCTGATGGTGTCTTCGAATGTTTTAGTTGCAACTTCTTGCTCAGACGCCTCTTCATCATCAGAGGCACTCTTCTCCTCGTTATTGACAATTGGTACCTCAGTCGATCCTTTAATTTCAATACTCTCGGTTGAAGCAACTTCTGGATGTGACTCCACGGGCGAGCTTACACTTGAGTCTTTCTCAATTAATGCATCTTCGCTTCCAAATGCCGTTGATGAATTTATTAGATTGTCATCATCACTAGTCTTGCCTTCGGATGTGCTTTCAGCAACTGATGAAGTGGTGTCAGCCTCAATGTTTGTAAATCCACGACTCTCTCCTTCAACTGGTTTAACGTGTGTTACTGGACGGTATGCTGAGTATACCCCTTCAGTAATAGACACAACTTGCTCCTCTTCAATTGGCAATGTTGAAACAGTTGGCACGTAAGGCCTTGCCGTGTTGACGTAGCTTGATTCAGTGACTGGTGATTTATTATGCGAGATGTGTTTTGTTCCACCTCGATTTAATTTGTTCGTATATACTGGTGCTACCACTCTCGTGATTGTTTCAAGATCTTGCTTAGTTCTTGGCAACACTGGTGGGCTCATGGATACCTCAACTAGAATGAAAGAAGATGATTAGATAAGGTCCGAGAAGGATTTTTGAATTTCCCGGGCTTACCTTTGGTTCGTCGGTATCCGTTATCATCGGCCATGTAGTAGGTGGTTCCATATCTACCATCGGCATATCGTTGTGAGATGTAACCTTCATACACTTGGATAGTTCTTCCATCAGCCAAGATTTTGTTGCTGATCCTTTGGTATTGAACATGACCATTACTGAGGGCAGTTCTAGTAGCAAAGAGAAAACACCAAATTTGTAGGAATCGGAACGGATCAAAGGATAATGGCTTATTACGAGTACTTACTTGAATTCCACTGTCCCATCGGCATAGACCCTATGGAAACGTTCTTCTTCATCAACTTGCACGTCATTCTCACTGTCCAATTGCAATGTAGTCTCATGCAAGGATTCATCAATAAGTGGATGAGGTCGATTCACATCACTCCTTGGTGGTCCGAATAAATCCGAATATGGAGCTGCTTGTGTGTACAAAGCCACCGAAGCAAACACGCTCAATGCCGCAAAATATCTCAAAAGCTCCATTGTTGAAAGATTCAAGGGTGAATCCAAACTGTACTCTCGATCAAAACTCCTTAGGATATTTATATTCAATCGGTAAGTCCTGACCGCACGATTGTTTAAAATTCGGCGAATAAAAAAAATTATATTTAGCCTCGAGCCAATTACAATTTAGTTGAACTCTCGTATCTGGTCCCTTTGCCGATAATTAGATTGAAGTCACGATCACAATTAAGAACCAATTAAGCCACAGTCGCGATCTCTTTTAAGGATGCAATTAATCAAAAGGCGATTGCACTAAAATTCACAAATCACTTATGTAAATGTCATGAACTTGACTTTCGAAAGACAAGCAGTTTTGTGTACCTCCAATGCGAGAGATACTTTCGGCGGTTTAACTATCCAAAGACTGATGCCAAATGAGTGATAAGAGAACGTTCTTATACTAGGGGTTGTGTCAATCTGACCGCTGTTGTATTCGTCACAGTTAAATCGAATTAAGTCGGGGGGAATCTTATACGTTGAACGTAAGCCAACAGATATTTTTTGAATATAAAAAAAAATGCCAAAAGCTTCGGTTTCGATTTCGATTGAAATTGGAATTGTTATAGTCCGGGCTTTACCGCAGCTTCGGCGCCGCCGTATTATACGAGTAACATGCAAGTTAGTCATTTCGCATCATCATCTATGTATCTACTCATACGGGGGTTTGGAATTCAATCTGAATCTTGAGTTGACTTTAATTGCGTCATAATCTTGATCACAGACTGTCGTATGTGTTAATTATTGTTTACTCAGAGAAACTTGTTTCCGATGGAACTCGATTTTCGAACAACTCATTTGAATATCAGAGTCATACGTACATATTGCGTATAGGAGGGGGGACGAAAGTTGATGGTAGTATAGTAAGAAGCTTTCAGGTGATGACGTTTTAGGTGGAAGTACTGAATGAACTTCACTGACTGTATTATGTTATATCTCAATGGCATTTTTAAGTTATGACAGAGGGACAAATGTAGTCATCGTAAAGACGAATGGAATTCCGTGGAACTACAGTCTTCATTTAACTTGTACTTTGGCACTCATTGAGCATGTGCATTTTTTTGTTAACCTCAAATCCAAACAAAAGAAAAAATAAATCACCCACATGCCAGTGACCGCGTATAGGTTTTACCGTGTTGATTAATACAATTTAATCGCAATGAATTATTTCAAAATTATTGTAATTGCTCTTATCACATGCGTCACTTCCTAATATCGGGGAGTTCCTTCTTTTTTTAATTTCATATCATGGTATCCAAAGTCTTTGTTTATATTTTGAACCATTTACATGCAGGTTTGAGGGAAACAAGATGACAAGATTATCTGGAGTTCTGAGAAACAATGAACATGAACAATAAAACCAGGCGGGCATCTACCCTATGATAATGCATTCTAAGGAATCATTTAAGGTTTTAAGCGTGAAGAATTTGAGTCACACAAATTGGAGGGGGGGAAATACCACAAACCGTTAAGAAAATTCAGATATTATTCACATGGTCGATAAAAGATTCTTTAAGGTGACCAAAAGGATTGTGATTTTTTTTTGTATTCACGGAAATACACAGTTTCAGTATTTTGTTTGTCGCGACAATGATTTAGCTATTCTCTTCAACTTGAGCTCCAGGATCTGATAATTTCTAATCTCTGAAAAGAAACCCATCACTCACATATTCATTACTTAGATCAACATTTTTCATTTCCCGTTTGGAGGATATGAATGAATGCCCCTGTATGGAAGACGAACGTAAGCCTAGGTCGAGTCGGAGTCTTGGTGTTATTACGCCGTATGTCATGCTCATAGGGCTGGTGTCAAATGATAGTGACCACGGAAGATCCAGTGGAACTTGGACTTTTCTCGGAACTTGAAGATGGGCTTGAGAATGAAGCCAATGATAAGAGTACCATTCAACGTCTAAGATCCAAATGTGCTTGGGAAACCCCCAAACCATCCGAGCAAAATCGTTCTTTGGAGTCTATCGAGACAGAGATGTATCTGCAGTAAATGTAAAGATCTGAAACACCGCGCTTGGTGACAGGTCCTATGGTTTGCCAGCCCTTGTACTGCCAGAGACTGCAATATTTGACACGACTTATTGAGTCTAAAGAAATTTGCATTTCCAAACACCAAGCTTCGTTGAAAAAATCAATGGCAATATTCTTCAGCACTAGGTAAGCCTACCCAGTCACCTTTAACCTTCTTCTAAAAAACGTCCATTGCACTGTTTTCGTAATTTTGAGGGTTCCGAGTAGCGGCTTTTATCGGGTACTAAATTTGTTCGCAAAAGTCTTCGAAATGTAAATCCAGTATTTCAACTCAGGATTTCCTTATCCGCTTCTGATAGAGCTCTTGTTTCAGCGCCACAAATTAGAACTGATCCCAGATTTAATTTAGAATCGAATTAGTTTTTCGGGATAGGGACTCCTTAGCCCAAAGGAAGAGCGATCGGCAAGAGCGATTCATCGCTTTATTTCTGCCGAGATGTTATTGGCAGAATTTAAAGCAGAGCCAAGGTTGGCAAAGTCCCTTACTCCATCGAAAATATAGCTATCGTCTGTAACGTTCCGTCCAATTCATCGATGTTTGAGACACTGCACTTAGATTTGCCCTCATTTACAGCTAAACCGATTTTGACAGCTCCAGTTGCAATACCAGCGAATAGAGGTGACAGCCCGCTTTGTTCTCCCAATTATTTCGGTATCATCGGCCTACGCTGGTAGTTGTATATACTTTTGAAAGATGTGCCTCCAGTGTTCGCTTGTGAGTTACGCACAATTCTTCCTTAAAGAAGTCACATCGACGGAACAGTCACATCGACGGAGAAGCAAGCGTTCTCCATCGTGGTTTAGCACAGATGGACGAGTTTGGCAGGTATCCATGGCTATACATGGCTGTATACCATACAGCTCTTCTCAATAAATGTCACATGTAGCCTTGAAGTCGATGTACAGATGGGAGATATCGATTAGGACTTCTTGATTTTTTTCCAGGATTTGCCGGAGTGTGAAGATTTGGTCGATTGTGGACGTTTCTGTTCTCAAACCGTATTGATAGGGGCCAATCAGGGTGTTGGCGAAAAGTTGCAGACGACCACACAATATGACAGATAAGATCTTGTATGCGATGGTGAGGAGACTTATACCTCTATAACTGGCACAGTGAGCGGGTCTCCATTTTTGTGGATCTGGCTAGCGGCACTGAAATTTCGTTCATTAAGTATGTATGTATATGCTTTCCAGAAAGTCATTTCCAGCAGCTTTGAATAACTCGGCTAGTAAGCCGTCAGGTGCAGATGATTTGATGGATTTTAGCTTAAATATTGCTATTCTCGATTCGCTTTGGTCAGGTAGACGAACGTTTTGTCTATTCTCATCAATGTTGAATGGTCTATTCTGTCTTTCGGAAGGAAGTTGGGCTTCTTCGCTGTTATAGAGTGCGTTGAAAAAGTTTTCCCACATTCTCAGCACCGCCGGTGACTGTATTACAAGGTTTCCTTCTTTATCGCTACAGGTCCTGCAATGCCGAACATACAGAGGAAAACGGACAATAGTTCAACAACAGGAATGAGTGCATTCAATACGTATGAAATTTCAATACGACCATAAACTAAAGCAAAAAATACTTCAATGTCCCAAAAATAGTAGAAGTTTCTTGTCGCTTGTCAACACTATTAGAAATTTTGCTTCATCCTCCATCCCAACTCTCATTTCTAATGACATTCCAGCTATCAGCTCTTTATAGAAGGTGAATCTTCCAACACTTCCAGACTGCGCTTTGTCTCCGCCTACACCTGAGTGCTTCGAATCCACTTCCGCATATTTTAGTAGCAAGAGTATTGTACTTAAGGGCCTAAACATAAAACAATCCGCTGGTCCAGATAGTATATCTCCTCTTCGTTCGAAGAGGTGTTCTTCGATGCTGGCAAAACCACTGCGTAAGATTTTTCATCAGTCCTACATCTTAGGACTCTTTCGATTTGTCAAGCTCGTTCCGAATCTTATTCTCTCTTCTCCTACAGACACATTGCACTTACGATCCTTCTTTTCAAGGTCATGGAAACACTGATAAAACGTCAGCTCATTAAATATCTTGAAACTCGAAAACATCTCAATGACCGGCGATACGGTTTTCGTAGCAATGGATCCACAGGTGATTTGGTGGCATGTCCCACCAAAAGTGGAATCAAAGCGTTCATCAATCTCACGAAAGCAAGAGAGCTGCACTTGATGTTTCTAAGACACTTGAAGGAAATTGGCATCAGGCTCTTTTGTTAAAAGTGCGTGCATTTCTGATCGATGTATCTCCTCTTCAATAGATTAGAAATTGCCTTTCGGAACGTTCAATTCAAGTTGTCACGGATGGTTTCAAGTCTGATATTTACAAAGGAATACTCCAATATATACCTTTGCGGACGACAGTTCATATTCATTCCCGGTATTATATCCCTGCTCTTCGGTTGTAGAACGGAAATGGCAGCATATGCTAAGCTCATTACATTCCGACCAAGCAGCATTACTAAATGGGGAAGCACTAACAAACTGAAATTCAATGATTCCAGACCACAATGCTGTCTTCAGAGAAATTTAAATACCCAGCCATTATCCATGAATGGTACTTGCATCGTCGAAACCGATAAACTTTCCATTCTTGGTATGTGTGTCAATGACAACACACGTTGTCGTTGTCCCCAAAAATAATACGAAATATCATCACTTGAGGAAAGTGATGTAAGAAATACTTCACACCCTCTAATCTGGCCTCAATATATAAGTCATTCGTTTGCCCAAAATTGAAATGCAATGCCGACATGTGGTCAGATACGTCTAAAACATCTCTGCACCTGCTAGATAGAATTCAAAACTGTACGATAAAATTCACAGCTGATGCTGATATCACTCAGTCAATAGACACCGACGTAATATCTCGTGCCTCACTCTGTTTTATCGCTATTTTTATCACCAGTGCTCCATAGAAATAGCCAGTAGCATTCCGCCCCTTCAAACCTTCAAAAACAACACTCGCCTCGCTTTGAATGCCCATCAGTATATCATCAAGCCCACTTTCGGACGAACTCTGAAATATCGTGATTCCTTCCCAAGCACAGTACAACTTGCTTATGGAATGCCCTGCAGAGCTCTCTATTTCCTAGTCATTGTAACGTTCTGACATTTAAAACCAACTCATATTTGTACCCCTCTTTCTTTCCTCCCTAATTTTCATTCCATACGTTATTCCTGGAGTACAATTTCTGAATATCTTCGCGCGCTTCTCGTGCTTTAGTTTCTTCTTCTTGAGAAGCCGAAGTTTTTCCCGTCTCTTCTGCTCGTAGAGCTCACGAGTGGCTCTTGCCCTTCGTTGCAATGCCGCTTTGTACGTTTCTTGTTTAGCTATATGTGCTTGCCAGCATCCTTCATTAAAGCAGGGTTTTCTTGGTGGTCGTCAGGTGAAACCCAATCTGATGGCATATTGGCAGTGTTACCACTATTCTTCTGTACTTGATGTTATAGGCGTAGGCGTTATTGAGGAATTTCAGGATAAGCATTCTCTCTTGCGATTGCTGCTTTACTATGTTATGTCTTCTCACAGTCGTTCTTCTTTGTTGTTGCGCTTGAGAAATTCGCATTCGCACCTTGGCTGCAACAAGCTGAGTGTTCCGAGTCAATGTTGGCTGTCCGGAACGTTCGGACGTCCAAAATCCTGGAAGCGTGCCTTACGTTTTACGCATAGCAATCAGTTTGATTTAGTGTTTCATGATTTGGGGACAGCTACGAGTATGTCCCCTTGTGTATATTAGGATGAGGAAATCGTGTGCTGGCTATAATGATATTTTCTTACATTCCAAAGGCGATACGCCTAAGTCCTTTGCCAGACGTAGTATCGAGTAGACTATGCTTACCAACTGTCCTACCAAAGATGTTCTCTTATCCTATCCTAGCGTCATACTTACTACATTGCACATAAGTCTAATCGAGCAGCTCGTAGAAACATTCTGTCGTGGCGACGTCCCTGTCATAGGGCATGGACGCATATTAGGCTTATTAAGTTTAAAACTTCTTGCCTATATACCACAGTTTTTCAACGCACTTCCTGGATGGTGGTAGTATCTTCGTGATGGCATTCATGGGCCTCTTCTAATTTCTTGGCTGCACATGTACAGCACACGTCCGAACATTCCACTTGTAGATCCGAAGGCCGTTGTCTTTTAAACGTTTTCCAGGGTCGTCAGATTAAATCCAGTTTTATATGGGGCGAATAGTTTGTTCATAATAACTTTTTAATCGCTTCAGTGTAGGGTTTTATGCCCTATGACGGCGTAGGTCAGTATTATGCTACTGGCCGAGTATGCACTTGCCATTTTAGCCTTCGTGAGTAGGATTTTACCATGCAGTTATCGGGGATCACAAATGGAAGGCAAGGTCAGCACTTCTCTACGAACTTGATTGTTGCGCTGTTGGGCCAATACAAGTTATACTCGTAGGACAATTAGCAGATTCACGATCAATCACCACGCAGGTCCCCCCACATTGGGTGGGTGCGCGAATACTCTTGCTTTAACGAATTCAGGTTAACGACATCACGGTTAGTATGCATTTGTCTCATCTTAATATTTACAAAACGAATTGTCATCCATATTTATCCATTGCCTTCGACCCGATACAAAGCACCCCTCCAGTTTGACAGATGCCTCTGCGTGTCGAGCCATTACTATTAACTCGTACCACTATCTTGGTCCTCGCCGGAACATATTGTGAGGACGTTAAATGTCGGATAGGAAAGACCACTAAGCCCTCTGCCGATTGAATTTATTTAATCTCTAAATAGGTCCTCTGCCGCCAATATCAAGCCATGGGGGCCAGTGGTAGAGCTACCAACAAGCGCTGTAATGATACCAATTCTTATGTGCTGGGTCTTTCATATCCACCTCAATGAAACTGTTGGTTCGGTGAAAGTTGATGTGGAAGAGGAGTACAGACCTAAGGTTGCGTAGATTGAATGAATATCATTTCGAGCAGAGTAGAGCAGTTAATGCAACCAGTGAGCAGTTGATGAACATAGAGTACATCAGCAACTTTTCGACGTTTTTTGAAGGGCTACAAATTTATTAGCTTTAATCGATTATTATACGGAAACTAGTTATAGGTAGACCGCGTAATGTAATCCGAAAGAATCTGCGTTGAACGTCTAGCTTCAATTCCCCCATAGTGGCTTTCGTGGTAAGGGGACCAAACATGGGCCTAACGAATGTAAGGTTAAGAGATTCAATGACGCAAAGGTTAGAGAATTAACAAATCCCAAAAATTAGCTTTCTTATGAAGTTCTTTATCGCGAGGGTATTAATTCAACGCCAATGAAATAGGACCTTGGAAGTGGTGATCGGCACACGTTTACTTGCATTACAAGCATTAAAAGGTAAAAAGTTCATCTTGTAGTGCTTGAGAGTCAGAGGGTATTGAGATGTGCTTATAGATTTTCATATCATCTGCATGGATGAAAATGCGGGATTCTTTGATAATGAATTGATTAAATGAATATTAGAGGACCAACGAGACTTCCTTGAGGTACACCAGATGTAGCTACAATGGGATCTGAAACAAAAAATCTAAAAAAGAGCATTATATTGACGCTTTGTCAAAAAAGATTTGATCCACAAGATGAACCCAGTTTGGAAGCCGAGAGCGTCAAGCTTGAGAAGGATTATTTCGTTCGAAATTTCATCGAAGGCTTTACTAAAATCGGTAGCAGTTACATCGACTTCGTTCCCGTTTTCCAGTGCAAAGAGAGTAGTATTGTAGAAATGAATTATATTAAATTAGTATTTGGTGATCTTCCTATTAGAAAATCATGCTGTTAAGGAAGGAAGTTAGGTTTGCAGTGAAAGAACATTTGGTCGTAAACAATGCTCTATAATTAGAGATGACATGGTAATTAAAGATTCCATTTTTGGGACTTTTTTTATTCACTGAATTTGTGTATGATCTCTTACAAAAATAAGGAAAAATATTTTGTGACATAGGGAGGTGAAGAGAGGTTTGGCCAAGATGTTTGCATTTTTTTCGAAACTATGGCAGGCAGAACGTCAGAACTCGGAGAGTACTGCTCTTCGGGTAAGTTCGTGTCTCCCATGACATGTTTCATATTAATATCAAGTGATGTAGGTGAAGTTAGGACACAGCTACTGATGTATTGTAAGAAAAATAGTTAATATCAGGGTCTCTAACATGCGTAGCAAACGATTGGCTGAGGAATTGAGAGCATAAGTTTTTGAATAAGGGTTGTTCGAGTATTCGTTTGAAATACGAGGGTAAGTGGGAAATTATCAGATTTTCGTTTAGTGCTTATGAAGTGGAAAAAGCGTTTAGGATTAGAGATAGGCTGAGATTGCATTCGGCTTAAATAAACGTGATAGAGTGTTTCACAGAGCCGAGAAAAACGGGCTGCTACTGCTGCTAAGCGAAGAAGTCAGAAGTATGGCAAGATTTGAGATATGTGCGCCATAATTTACTCTAACAAGAGGCAGCGAGAGTAACTCCAAATTTTATCAGGGTGGCGAGGATGTGATATCTTTTTTGGGAACGAAAGAAATGGTTTTTTTTAAAGAGTTTGAAAATTAGGGTGTAGAAAAGATCAATGGCATTATCTTTGGAAATACAGGAGCTATTTGAGATGCTGTCGAGCTCGGATAAAAAATGTTTGCTCTATGTGACTAAACAATTATCGGCATCGGACGAGAAAACAAGATTAAGCTGCTTACCTAAGATGTTAGTAATGCCATTTAGTTGGAAAAAGGTGGAGTCAGAGAGGCAGTTTCTTTATCTGAGGTGAGGTTGGTAGCAAGAAAATGAGTTTCATCATCAAGAAGTACATATTGAAAACGAGGAAAGCTGAAATCCCCCAAAGTGATTGTATTACCATATCTCCGGGGTTTACAATATATAGTATGGAGTCCATAAGATCTACAGCCAGCTGGTAGCTGTGAATTGGTTGTGGAGGGCAAATGTAGAAGCAAATTATGCAAAGATTGCGCAGGGAGACTGTAATTTTAGGACAAAAGTATTCTAAGAGTCCCAAATGAGAGGTTCTTATAGATTTAGGAGCAAGACTAGTATGGCTCGCCAACCAAACGTCACGACCATAAGAATTATTTTTGCTATCGAGACTGTCGTTACGAAGAACTTCAAAATCTGAAGTGAAAATTTCATTATTTTTATTGTTGGAATGTAAATTTTTTTCAGTAAGACCAAAGATTTTCTAGGGAAGCTTTTGGAATTAAAGAATGTAGTGGAGATCTTAGAGCGCAATCCGCTTTGGTAATAGAGAGAAGTGAGCCGAGGAGTTGTTAGGCAGAGGGTCAAATAGTGGTCAGGAGCAGTAGTAGTTTTTGAAACTGGACCCCGCTCGTTGAAGGTGAAAGATGCTTTTTGAGTTCATATGGGAGGCAAATGCGGAGAGATATTGAACACCTCATGAAAACGAAGTAAAATCTGCTTCAACTCTTTTGAGTTATTGTGAGGCGTGCATTCTCATATACTCGTATGTTATGATTTCTGATGGGAGGCATAACCTAGCGACCTTCAACATCGTTATCTGTAAGTTGTTTTGCCAGTAAAGGTATTGGAGGAAGCAAGGAATTCAAAAAATCGACAGTCCTTTGGTTGTATCGAGAGAATACAATGAGAATGTACATATAAAATTCAAGTATTTATGACTAAAAGAGATATTAGAAGGGCATCTGAAAGTAAAGGGTTGGAAGCGGGTTTAAGGTTTTACGGAATTCAATTGCCCTTGGGCTTAGACAAGATAGAAGCTGACTTGGACGTAGTTCCACCCTATGTTCATAGGGTTAATGAGTAAATGTTCAAGGAACATTTGAGCTACATTCCAATTTTGATACTCCAATTTGAGTCCTGATTGGAATTTAAAGGGGAAGAGTTTGATTGGTGCTTATTTTTAAGAAAGCACTGGTTCTTTTTACCAGAAAGTACAAGACATCGCAATTCAGACTCCCAAAACTCAGCGGGGTGGAATTGCCCCTCTTAGACAGCGCAAAGTATCTGGGTGTAATTCTGGACAAAAAACTGAATTGGAGTCTTAACTTAGCGGAAATAATCGAAAAGGCATATAATGCCTGCAAAAGAACAATTTGGGGCTTGAAACCTGCTATGGTGTACTGGCTGCATACGGTGGTGGTAATACCCATACGGCGCACTACATGGTGGCAAGCAACAAACATGAAAATGGTTTACGGAAAATCAGCGGGGTTCAAAGAACGGCTTCGATAGCCATTACAGGTGCGCTCCGTACTACCCTTACCGCAAATTGGACACATTTCTCACACGAAACACCGCTTGATTTACAGATCAAAAAACTTGCTGGCAACAGTGAGATATGACTTACTAATTTGGGTTAATCTGGACACGGCGCGGTCCTAGCGGTGCTACTGCCAGACAATCGAATTCTAATGGATGAAATTCCGTATGATATATGATAATACATCCGGAATTGCAATAATCAGGTCAAATGAAATTGCAAGTTTCACAGACGGTTTGAAAATAGAGGAAGGAACAGGTTCTGGTATTTTCTCAGAAGACCCAGAACTAAGAGTGTCTATAAGACTATCGGACGCAAGCAGTGCGTTCTGGCTGTCCTCAGGGCTGCTGAGCTAATGCAGATGAGATTGGTATCCGGATATCGCTATCTACATCGATAGTCAAGCTGCACTCAACCAACATCAATTCTGATATAGGCAAGGGCTGTCGCAGTGCTCAAGGCATTATGCAGTCAGAACCGGATGAGCTTGCAAGAAAAGGAGGGCTACTCGACATTAGTGAGGTTGCCAACATGAAACCACCCCTTTGGATAGTGAGCGGCACTATGAAAGAAAAAAACACAAAGACTGCCAAGCTAAGGTGGTCAAGTCATGAAGGACACAGGGTAGTTAATAAAATAAATTAAACAGGGATAAGCTTAGGGCATCAATAGGAATCCACATAGTACACTGTCTCCTGCAGAAACACGCAAAGAGATTCAAATTCTCAGATACGGATATTTGCAGATTCTGCGGTGATCTAAAAGCTATTGAGGACATAACACGCATATTGTGTGAATGCGAGGCAATATCGCGCAGTTGAAGAAAATTTTTAGTGAAATACTTTTTCGAAAATAGACGGCACGAACTTCAAAGCCCTTCTTGGCTTTTGCAGAAAAATTGGGTGTTTCTCCAGAGAGATTGTTTAGGTTTTTGCCATTTGAAGACAAATTCATCTGCTTCCACAGGGATCGCGATGAGCCCGTTTTAGTGCCTGGTGTTTGTGTGAAGGCATATCCATCACACCCCTGTTTTAACCTAACCTAGTTTTAGGATTTTGTTTTAAAATTTTCCGACATTTCACTGGTGCTTTTCTGTTTATTTCGTTCCATTTGGAGAATTTTATCCCGTCGAAATTGAAGGCAGTGGCGTTAAAATTCTTTGCAAATAGCCGCTCAAATTTACAGGGGATAAAAAGTTATGGAATTTATCTTTTTACTAAGTATGAACGGTGAGTGCAATAGCAGTACTGTTTCTGGGGTAGTTATTGGAAAATGCTGTAACCGCTGTGAGTGAAAGCGTGACGCATTGTCCGGAATTGTCTATTAGTCATAGATTCCAGCAATTTGGGCTTCATACGTCCACTTTGGGAAAGGTCTCGACTTTTACATGTGTAAGATTCAGCTGCTATAGGAACTAAATCCGGGAGACCATAGTTTGCGAAGGGAGTTCGCAGGTTGGGCATCTGGACTGATTGAAGTCGACCATAGGGGTCTCGAAAAATCGTAGAACACTTCGACTTTTTGAGTTTAGTATCTGGAGTGAAGCAAATCCAGAAGAGTCGACTCAATTTCACTCACAAAAGTGCAATATTAGGTATGGTCTTCATGTTAATGGCATCATCAGTCTTTTTTTTTTCAAAATTTAGGTCAAAGCTCACCAATGACCAATGTTATCGAAAAATGACCAGTGATTATTTCTTCACATTGATTCACAGGATATGTGGTTCCAGCAGGATGAGGACTGGGTTAAAGGTCAACATTATATCACAAAATGTGCCAGTGGATTGGGCACCGAGATCGTCTGTTTGACGCAGATCGATTACTTTCTGTAAGGCTTTGTAAAGTGTTTGGTGTATGCTGATAAATTTCAAACGATCATAGGAAGCCAAATGCATTGGTAATATAGTGCCATGCACTACTTCTCGGAATTAGTGAATAAATGTATTCGGTTCAAACATGGACTTTATAAAGAATGGATGAGACCACCTTGTCCTGTTTTGGTAATGAATGATGAACTTCACGAGAGAAGAAGTATGAGTTCAAGGACAACGATGCGTGGGGTATGTAAAGCCGATGATCCAACGTAGGGCGAATTTTTGCATCTCCTTAGAAGCAAAGGTATAACAGAGGGCAGCTTGGACTCAGGTGAGGCGCACGAGGTGAAGGGAACCTCAACGAACTCGATGTGAGTAACTCGAGTCAGCTAATATACAATCGATCTGGATGGAGAGGCTTGTTGGTTGAGGTCCCTGTCCACCTTGGGGTAGCGTCATCTAAATTGTGTAGGTATGCAAGTCTTGAATATATCTACATGCACTCCACTTCAACTGAATATGTACAACAGTTTTCAAAAGTTTGTGTTTCATTATTTTCACATAATGTGCCTGAATTTAAAATGTCATGCTGGTAACTGTTTGTGTATGATGTTGGGAATAGAAATTAGAAAGAATAATTCAAAAAACACCGTTATTTTTTCTTTGACTCTCTGAATAGGTACATGATCATTATATTCATTGAAGTGGTCTAAGTGAAAATAATTATATAAATTTAAATTTGAATAAACATGGGTAAAGCGAAATCCCTTAACCAGTACTGAACAGGCTCAAATCGACTTACTACAGAAACATGGACTAATCGGGAGCGCTATATAAAAAGAAATTGATCGAAGTTTTAATATTGTCTACCCTTATTTGAAAAGCAATGATTCGTGCGAGAAAAATATGAAAGGGGTTAAAAAGAACGGCCATAACAGCGGCCGATAGAAGTGCAATTTTGCAATGTGCTTCTAATTCTTGTGACTCAGCTGCTAAAATACAGTAGAAAGTAGATGTTAACTCTAGTGTTTCGACAGTGTAGAAGAGTAATTAATTATGTCAATCATCTGAAATGTCTGAGATTTCAAAACAAGCCATCTTTAAACCCCCAGCGAAAGCGTATGCGGTTGGAGGTCGAGGTACCATATGGCTTGGCAAGTAGAACGGCGTTGCGTGGTTTTCTCAGATGAAAAAAGGTTAAATTTTGATGGACTTGATGGGCTTAATTATTACTTTTACGATATGAGAAAGGACTTTCACGTTTTAATCCGGAATCATAGTCGAGAAGATGGTGTTATGGCATGTGATATTATTGGACTTTTCAGTAGGACAACGTACCCGTTTATACGGCGCGGATAGTTGGAAATTGGATAAGAGAGCAAAATGTGGGGTTGCTTCACTGGCCACTTAAATCTTATGGAAAACGTATGGGGATGGTAAGTCCGAAAAGTATACGAATCTGGCCATCAATTTGAAGACAGAGTATCACTCATTGCAGCTATTAAATTAGCCTGGAGAGAAATTTCGTTAAATTTCTTAAATGCACTTTACGATTCCATGCCCCGGACAGAATTTGTGAAGTGATTATGAACGAAGTTGGCAGTATTCACTACTAGAGACAAGAAATAAAATGCTTTTTTTAAAAACACACTTGTCTTATTCCACTGCATTTTTCCATATGAAACACCTTGCAAGCGAGCCAGAGGAAAATAACAACATCATGGGCAAACAGCATGAAATATTAAATTCAGGCACATTATTTGAAAATATTGAAACACAAACTTTTGAAAACTTTTGTACCTATTCAGTTGAAGCGGAGTGTATAAGGCAATTTGATCGATTCGATCAATTTCATAGAGTATTTAGTGCATTTATATAATTTTATTTCTCCAACTGAATACCTGACAAAACTTGTTTATTTATATTTAAGATAGACGTGAATGCGTTGTTCACCGGCTAAATGCACATCACATTTCTTTTTAATCCTAGAATTCCTAAGCATTTCCAACATCTGTTTTGAATTTAAATGCACATCCATACATTCCATGAAATACGAAAACACGTTTAGAATACACTAGAAGAGGGTGAAGCATCGAAGACATTGATTGCACTGCACATTAGAATATTAAAAAGAAAAAAAAGTATCCAAATCTCCAGAAATTCTTACTTTTTCTTTACAAAAAAAAAAAAAATTATAATGTCAATGTTTACTTAAGTACGAGTAATAGTCAACAATTGTATCAAGGTCATATTTTATTCCATAAGCAAGTGTAAACACATTACGAGCAGCACCCTCCGAATTTGCATAAACAATTCAAATGAATTCAAAAAAAGCTAAAAAAGGTGATCCGAAAACGGTCTGCAAAAGCGATAAATAAAATCGTTACAATTTATAACGTAATCTGATTCATTGAACTTAGTACTACAGCAGATGTTATGGTCAACCAAAGAGAAAACGTGTTACTTGCTATATTTATTAGTGCTAGTGAATGTATAAATACTTAATAAAAATAAAAGAAAGCATTTAGCAAGTTCAGAATTTGTTTTTTTTGTTCTGTTTTCATATTTTTAATGTAAGGAATGCATCAATGAACTTGTATCTTTCAAGTGACGATGATTAATTTATTTTTTGAAGGAAGTGCAAATCGAGTGCAAACAGTTAAAAAAATGTCGTATTTAACTTTACAACTTTGTTGGAGATTATTTAATATTTTCCATATAAGTATTTTCGAATGTTTAAAAGGGAATATACCTAGACAATCTACTTTTTAACTTGATTTATATTTTCAATAGAGCCATATTTACATGTGTTAATTAAAAGAGCGGTCATACGTATTTCTATGAGGAAAAGTTTCAATATCAGGGAATTCCAAAATAGTCATTATTTGTAGCTACTGACTAATGGGATAATACAATGACTAACCGCATTTGTTTTCTAGAAAGTTTGTCAATAATTCTCGCGCAATAACAATGCAACATATGTCTATTAGTAAAAAATTGGAAGGAATTTTTTTTCATATTCATAGTTTGGATAAAATCTGTTGGGAGATTTTTTTCCAGTTCCTAGTAACGTATTTTAAAGAAAATAAATTTGCGTTTCATCCAATAATCTAAAGGACAAAAATTTTGAATTTCGATTCAATGTTTGAATTTTTGTAAACTGGTCGCGAATATTAGTAAATCGTGATTTTTAATTTTATTTTAGATAAATAATTGCGAAGGATTTACGAGTAGATATTGACGTGAAGATATTTTAAAGTCGCATTTGTTTTTAATAAATCAGACAGGAGTATGATTAGCGTGATCATTTTAAGTCAAATAGAATATGTGTGAGATTTATGACTTACCCAAAACATTTTACTTAATAGCGACGGAATAATAAATATGTCATTACTTATACAGCAGGCGCCAGAGTATGTTGTGTCATTTCTGCTCAGTACACTTAATTACAACGCCAGTAACCGTTCTGCAGGAAAGCCGCTTCTCTCTAAGGGACATCAGGAATTATTCGTTTATTCTGCACACACCACGGAGAGTTATGCCATCAGTAGTGACGCTCATGTGAAACCCAACGTCAACGTAAGTATTCACAGAGGAGGTAGACTGTGCTAACGCATACTCGGCTCCTGCTCCGATTGCGACCTGGGACACAAACAAGCCTTCCAACTGCTTTCAGTGTGGTCAAGACCACGAATTAGATTGAAAGCGCAGCTTGGCTGTCGATATACTAGATGGAATGACAAGTAACCTCCTTGTGAATGAAAAAACAATTTTTTTTTAAATGTTTTTTTTATTTTATTCACTATAGTCCCCTTTTAGTTTGATACACTTATTCCAGCGATTTTCCAACTTCTTCATCCCGTCCGAAAAGTAATTTTCCGAAAAATCTGCAAAATACTCGTCCGTGGCGTCGATGATTTCCTCGCGCGAGCTGAATTTTTTATTGATGAGCCATCTTTGGGAAGCGATAATAGTCCGAGGGATCCAAATCCAGTTAGCAATCGACGCCAAAAGTCCGCCCGATTCCGCATCAGCATGTCCAAACACTCTTTCGAAGTGCTCTCGGGTTCGTGTTTTTGGTCATGCGCGGCACCCAGCGGCAGGATAACTTTTTCATATGCAGAATATTGCCCAAAATATGGCGTGTGCGCTTAGTACTAATCTTTGTGGTATCTGCTAGCTCGCGCACCTTCACTTTCCGGTCAGCCAACACCATTTCACGTATTTTTTTTGACATTGTCCTCTGTAACCGCATCGGAGGGCGTGCCGCTGCGGACTTCGGCCACCACGAAACCACATAATATTTATCCAACTTTTCTTTTGTTTCCTTCGCCGTTTTACCTCTCAAAAAATAATGTTTTATGAGAGAACGAAAATCGTTTTTGTCCATACTCAAGATGATGCCAAAGACGTCAACAACAATCAGCTGTCAAAACAAAACTAAAGACAGTATTGCACTGAAATTTGGCATATCTGCCTAAATATCAACGGACTTCAAGGCACCATAACCTTTTTTGCAGTAGCAGCGCATTCTGGCGGTGAAGGAGTTTACTTTGATTACTTTACCTAGTATATGCAAATGCTTCGCCCCCTCCACCGAGTCTTCAGAATTCCTTGCCACCAGCACCGCATGCTAAATTGGTTTTAGAGCCATCTGTGAAGCTGCGACTACGAGTACATTATTTTAGAGAAAGTCGATTTCGCATTCACGCAGCAACAGGAGATCTAGTGTCATTGCATCAGATGGAATCTCCATAAGATCAGAGTCAAAAGATAGTCTGCGAGCGAGTTCATCAAGGCTCTATTGGGGATTGCTCCAAAGACCACCAATACCAATGAAAATTCAGCTCACATTCGTACCTGCCGAGTGCGCATTTAATTCTGCCCATACGATTTTGAAGCTCACACTAGCGGGATTTCCCGCGTCGATAGGTATGTTGCATCTTAGACAGACGATGAATTCCCAAAGCGGTTTTGTACATATGGAGCTCAATCATTTTCTCCATGCTTTTCAACATGAAGAAAGTCAGAATATTAGGTCAAAATGTTTTGGCGAGCGTGTGGTTATATTTTCTGATTTTCCGTATAAGGATTACTCCCGGTATTCGGGTATATACTATCAGTACGAGGCGACTTGAAGCCATCAAATATAGCAATATTACGTTTGATGATTTCATCCGCCACCACAACCGATGAGAGATACCAGCGATGGCGTGTTGATTTATTTAGCTTATTTCCAGGTTCGTTAATAAAAGCTGGTTGTGAGCTGGCTCAGACAAGATTGCCTGGGAAGTGAGCCTCAGGTGTAAGAAAGACAGTCTCTGTTTTCGACTCAGTGTCTTTCGACTGGTCATGATATTTCCTCAACAACGATGTGGATGCCGCTGCTAATACGGTTTCAAACATTAAGCAACTTATCAAAGTAGCAAACCCAAAGAAAAGGCCTTAGAAGAAACGTTTTCTCAGTTCTGCAAAACCCGAACTTGCAGAGGAAAACCGGAAAAACTTCAAAAGACCCAGGAATGACTGAAACGTCTTTCTTAAGGATGTGCAATTTTAATACGAGCAGAAACCGGACTAAAAACTGAACCACAAAATACTACAAAGTCCCTTAAATAGTAAATATTTCTTGTCGTTTGTAAAAAACATTACTTAGAAATGCTGTTTTATCCTCCTGTTAGCACCTTGGACAAGGAAAATCTGCTTGCTGCACATTTTGGGGCCAGCTCAACACTTCCAGACTCTGAGTGAGTGCGTCGAGTATTCAATGGGGTGAATCCACTTTCGTACTCGTATTGTAGCAACAGTACTTAAAGATCTAAACACACAGCAATCCGCTGATTCAGATAGTATGTATATATCCCCTTCTTCTGAAGGGGTGTTCATCCACTCTGGCAAAATCATTGCGTAAGATTTTCATCAATCCTAGGCTTTAAGATACTTTCCGGTTAGATGGAAAACAGCATTTGTCTAGCTCGTCCGGGAAATACTCTTTTCAGTCCTCCTACAGACCAATTGCGCTTACATCCCTTTTTTCCAACTTCAAATAAACCCTGATAAACCGTCAGCTAATAAAATATCCCGAAACGCGAAAACTTCTCAATGACCGGTAGTATGGTTTACGTAGCAGCATCTTCACTCGTGATTTGATAGCATGTCTCATCGAAAAGTGGAACTAAGGCGTACATCAATCTGGCGAAAGCAAGATAGTTGCACTTGATATTGTTGATATTTTCACAGAGTTTGGCATCAGGCTCTTTGTCGAAAATGCGTGCTTTTGGGGTCGACGACTCTTTTCTTCAATGGATTAGAAATTACCTTTCGAACCGTTCAATTCAAGTTTCTTGGACGGTTTCAAGTCTGATATTCACAAAATAAATGCTGGTGTACCACAGGGTTCCATTCTGTCTCCGACATTCTTTTTGGTTCTCATCGATGGTGTCTAGTCTGCAAGTTCTAATCCAATATATTCATTTGTTGATGACAGTACTCTCTGCTTTTCATATTCGTTCTCAAATTCACGTCCCTGCTCTTCGGCTGTAGAACGTGAACGGTAGCGTATGCTAAGGTCATTAAATTCTGATGTTAACAGCCTAACTAATTGGGGAATCACTAGCAGAGTAGAATTTAATGCTGTCTGCTGTCGTTAAAACGAAATTTAAACAGCCAGCTTTTATCCATGAATGACACTTGGATCGTCGAAATCGGAAAACTTTCCATTATCGGTATTTCAAACGTTTTCTTAAGCGATATAAGAAATATGTCACTCCTTCTAAATTGATCTCGATATATAAGGCGTACTCCTGCCTAAAATCTGGGTACAATGCCGACATCTCGTCAGGTGCTCCTAAAACGTTTCTGCACCTGCTACATAGGATTGAGAACCTTGCTATAAAACTCATAGGTGATGCTGATATCACATAGTTTTTTGATACCCTTGAACACCGACGTATTGTCTCCTGTCTCACCTTGTTTGGTCGCTGAATTACAAGTAGCATTCCGTCCCTTCAAACATTCAACGGTGTTACCTATTTAGCTGCGAATGCTTATCAATAAACCCCCAATCCATATCGAGATTCTTTCCTGTGCCGTACAACTCTTTTATGGAGTGCCCAGTCGAGCTTTTTATTTCGTAATCATTATAACTTACAAACATTTAAGACCAACGTAGATCAGTATCTCCCATTTTTTCCTCCCTACCGTTCCTCCACCCGAGAAAACCTTTTTAGGGTACCAAAGAGGAATAGGTGCCATCAAAGTAAAAAGGGCATCACAGCTCGCACTGAAATCTGCAAGAAAACTTCGTAGTTAAGAAGTTATTAGTATTAGGAAAATGAAACAAAATCTACGGCAAACCAAAGAATTTACCAATGGAAGCCAGGACCCACCATTCATCCCGGACATAGAACGCGAAAATTGCTAGCCACCAAAAAAAAAAAAAAAACAGGTAAGGATAGTAGGCTACAAACTCAAATTTAGCTGAGCCAATAGATACGAGTAGTTGCCGAGTTTTTCAAATCTGGAGCAATGTTCTGGTAAGGATCGTGGACCAGTTTATTTGTTTAGTTGGTCAGTTAAATGTTATCTAACGAATCGAACCTTAGCATCGTTTATCCAGTCTGAAAGATCATCTGAATCGAACCAACGAAAAGACTACGAGAATGCTAAACATCTAACACAAGGTCCCTGCTGCCGAAATTATACGATCTTCAAAAATCCATTCTTAGTGACTACACAGGATCATATCAGTGCAATTTTAGACCTACTAAGACAACTAAAACGTATCGGTCATCAAATTACAGTATTTGCGATGCACCCTGATGAGTAGCTTGGCTTAAACTTCACTGCACCTAATAAGCGAATTCGAATAGAGTGATTTTTAGGTATGACGAATTGGTGAAAAAAATATTGTGAGCTTGAGAAGAGCTCAATCATGATATTGGAAAGGCGTTCCATCGGACCCCTCCATTTGCTGTAGCTGCAGCTGTTTTTCTCTTCTAATACGAGTACTTGAAATCTAGGCTTTCTTGTACGAGTATATGTTATTTGGTCGCTGCTTTTTCTCATGATTTAAGTCAGTCAAAACTGAACTAATTTGCTGCCAAAGCTAATTACATATTTGTGGCACGTCAGAACTATTGTTGGGCTTCAATATATAAGCATGATCTACGCAAGGCTAAATTTTGGCGAAGAACTCTCAAGACAAGATGAAGTCAAGGGTGACGTTAGAGATCCACAACAAGATCCAGATCATCTTCAGAGCTATAGCCTCAGCTGATTGAGGATTTTTTTTTGCGTCTAGTTAGGTTGTCGAAATAGTAATCTAAGTGTACTGGGAATAACTGCCATAACGTGCTGTTCCAAAAAGGTTGATGATTACACCACCGTAGTATTTGATGTCAAAAAAGATGGCGCGCTGCCATGTGACTTTGTCAACCTCATGTTAAAAGGAATTCTCCGAATATCAGAGGCACAATATTCCAAAAATTTATTCAACAAGAGGAAGCAATCAATCAAGAGCATTTGCGGCCATTCATTCGAGAGGTAAATGTATACTTTGCCATCATAAAAGGATACCGAAAAAACCACAACTTTGAGTTATTAAAAACCTTTGTCTACCTGGGTTCCGCTGTAAATTCATACAATTTATTCTTCAAAAAGCCCCTATAGCACTGCATAAGATACTTATGGCTCTCGGCGCTGTTGAGGAAAGTGGAAAGGGACCTCAGACCATTAGGTGCGCGAACCTAATTAATGATAGACCGTACTAAGTAGAGAGATACATACGTTGGTTGAGGGAAAAGTCTACTCGGTGTGTAGCCTCACCTAAACAAAAGAAATAATTGTGTTAAAGGCTATCTTTCAGCATATTTCTTATCATAACGAGCGTCTTTTCTTGAGAATATGATAAAGAATATGTTAAACATATCACACCTAATTTTTTTTATCATTGTCTGGCCCTAGAGATACAGAAAGAAAAAAAAACTAACCCTGCCCATGCTCGTTAATTTAATTATGAAGATAGTTCCTATTCCGTATTGAGTGGCTTCAAGGTTATCCACATCCTTGATGCCACTGAAAATGAGTTTTTGTATAAGTTTTCACGAATACTTCGAAGGGTGCAACTGGATGCAGCTAAATAGCAATAAGCCCACACGAAACTCGTATTCCAAGCAATATCAACGCTTCTTATGTAAACATTTTGAAATTGTTGATAGCTATCCGTAAATAATCTTAACCTGCGCCTAAACAAGAATATTAAATTTGCGGATGCGAACCATATGTGCTCCTTGTAAGAATTTTTGAATGATTTCATCAAGCTTATCCATTGACAATCTGACATACTTCTGATCAATCAATTCACTTATATAAAGCAGTCACAAGATTCAGGAAAAATCCTCCATTTCACAGAATCAGACGATGCCAAGCTCACATGTCGTACATCCGCAAAATTGTGCCCAAAAATTTCAAAATACCCACAAATATTTGGAAAAACCGCAGAGATTAAAATCTCTGCTTTGGGTACCTTTTTTAATGTAAAACATTTACGACTAAACGATAGTTTTTTGTTGATAACCACCTTGACACCACAACTCACCTGGAACAAAGAAAAAGGATGACGTCATTTTTGTCTTTCATACTTGACTGTATTTTATTCAGTAAACAATCAACAATTCCAATTATTCACATAATCTTTTCTTAAAAAAAAAAAGTATGAGTATTTGTGTGGACTCGTATCTGCAAAATGTATCTTTGATGAATAATTCATCTCACTTATGTGTGTCTGGTAGCCCCATCTTCATGACCTTCAGAGTACTCGTACTCGTCACCTCTTTTTGCAAATTCGGCAATAATATTACTCATCTCATCAGACATCAAGACTATAGAAATATCTCCAGGCCGATGATGGTCACTATCCGTGAAATTCAAAATTACATCATCTTCCAAGGTTGACAATGCATTTGATACTCGTAAGTTTGTGGTCGGAGCAGATTTTGAATATAAAATTGTCGCCGCAAGGATACAAATGATCAGACAACATTTATAAAGTGCCATAGTGGGCAGGGTAAAATCGAACTGAGCCGTTGTGGAACTGTTTTTGGGATATTTATAGGCGCCAAGATGGTTTTATGGGACCAATGACTTCGACCGATGCCAGGACAAGTTTTGAGATTGAACACCAGGAAGCCACAGACTCATACGATTCCTTTGGCACCAGCTTACGTTGACGTTCGTGACTTCAATCAGTAAGCCGTTAAAAGCTAATCAATTTGCAGACAATGGAAGAAATGAGTAAGAGAACGGACCAAGTTACCCTGTCATCCGAGTTCTTGTTAAGAAACTTCATGGAACCGGTGCAACAAGAAGAGCTTAACCAAAAATGCACATATGTTGGCCGCCACAATGTCGAATACAGCTGCCAGCTCCCGAGCAAGGGAGTGCTCATATTGTATTTAAGTAAAGTGTTACACTTTTTTTCCCACAGGATTCTATAGACCATCCGCAGAGCTATTCCTTCGAAGACAGTCATCATCCTCTTTTCCGCATCAGTCAATGCCCAGGCCTCTGAACCTTTCCAGCCGGATATATCTTGATCCCTTGCTGATGGCTTTGACCTGATTACTTTGCCTTATCTGAATAAGCAGTGATTGAGCAGAGTGATTCTGCAATATGGTATACCTCACCTGGTTTCAAACAATATTGTAGTTATTAATCTGTGAGCCTAAAGGTAGGCAGAATATATATTTCGATTTCACTGCCGCCGTGATGCAACGGTTTATTAAACATTGCCACTTTTCGTTTCTCTATTTCTTGTAAAAGGTAACACAAAGTGGGACAAAATCATATTCATGGATTTTAACACCAAAGAAAAGAATTTAACAAGACTACTCGTGATCATATTCCACGTCTGGAGACTACGTGTGGTGCAAAAGAAAAGTCAGATAAGGACCCCAACATTTACCCATGCCAGCGACACATCGAAGAGAAGGTATATGGGAACAGTACCTCTTCCAGCAGTTCCACTACACGGTGCAGGAGTGATGAATAGAAAGATTAGTGTCAGAGTCCTCAACAATTTCCAGGGACGAGCAATAGATGTCCGTGTGAAACTATTAATATGACGCAAGGTGGAATGTTGGCACAATGACGTGCCAAATTTTCGATCTATAAAACGTATTACGATATAATGTGCGGTAAAGAAACCAAGTAGGGCTAGGTTCTTGAGCCTGCAAATGAAAGCGTACAAAATGTATTGCTGAGTTTCCATCATCTTAACAGCCCAACTCCTAGCATATCAGAAGTTGGGGACCGACAAATGGAAATAAAGCGCCTATGCACCGCAAGAAGGCAGAACATTTTGGCATGACTTGGAAAACGTTTTAAATAGACCATTATGCTTTTCATGGGGAGTCTTACACCGACTCCGACTGTCAGGAAACTTCGAATAATACCAAGACTGCTATGGAGAAACGACTTCGGGATGAGGACCTTACTGGGGGCAGATATACTGGACATAAGCAAATTACACGGCCTGATTATACCGCATGCGCTTATTAAGAGCGAAACTGCAGCGGTGAACATCAAAGATAGATTTTATTATTTATGCTGCAACAACGACGGCAAATAAAATATTGCTAGGTGATTTGAGGGATCTGCGCGAGAGTTGACTGCCCCATAACTTGACTTGGTCCCTGCTTCCCTTACCTACCAGTGGTGGTTTCCGGTAACTACATGAGTAAGCCCTTACTCATGCAGACTAGAATGGTAAGGGCATGCTCGGCAAGTAAAATAATATTGGCCTACGAGGTCATAGGGCTCACAATACTGTACCGAAAAGATTAAATTATGTAACGAGCCAACTAGTGGCTTCAGACAAAAACGGACTCACCATTGACGACCCTTGCAAAGCTTTAATGTGTTCGGACCTTTAACAGGCCACGTTTAGTCGAGTAATTAGCAGATGCTCTTGAATTTTCCCACGCAGATATCACCGCCATCCAGGAAGTGCGATGGGATTGGTCGGATATAAAGAGGACGAACAACCCTGGCATATGCTATGGTGGCTACTACAGGCAAAAGAAATAGCGCTTATTCGGATGCGGATTTGTCATATGTGGCAGAGTTTGGCAAGAAGTCTTGAGCTTCCGACACGTGAGCGAGCATATTTTGATAATCCGCATCAAGGCTAAATTCACTAACATAATCGTAATATGCGCCCACGTCCCAACGGAATACGAAGACGACGGTCTTCTACGACCTCCTCGACAAGACATATGAGCCATGTCCGATGTAGAACGTCAGGATGTGAAGGGAGTACATTTTTGGTAGGACAGTTGGTGAGCATAGTCTACATGATATCACGTTTGGCAACTGATTTAGACTTACTGACTCTGCGGCGGGACGAAATATCACTATAGCAAGCACACAGTCTCCTTATTTCAATATACGAGTATGTACACAAGGGAACATGGCGGTCTCCAGATCATCCAACACTAAATCAAATTGATCATTTTGCGACTGACGTAAGGGTTGCCTTTTATATTCTGGATGTCCGAACGTTCCGGGTAGACAATATTGATTCAGATTCCCACCGTGTTGCAGCCAATGTGCGAATGCAGATTCCCTAAGCACCACAACGGCGCTGCGACGAAGGACGAGAGTCGCTCATAAGCTCTACGAGCAGAAGGGAAGGGAAGAACATCGGATTCTCCGGAGAAAAAATAAAATGAGTGAGAAGCGCGCTAGAAGCGCACGATCGGGAAAATAGAGAGGTGCTACTCCAGGAATAATGTTCGGAAATTCTACCAAAAGGTAGAAAGAACGTGTCAGGGTAATAAGACCCGAACGGAAACATGTAGAGATGAACAAGGAAACCTTGTAGTCACAGTTAGTACTAAGAAATTGAGAAAAATTTTCCCTGCAGACGTCGACGACATCCCGCCGTCAGGCAGAATAGACCATTCAACTTAGGCGATAATAAAAACAACTTCCGTCCACCTGACCAGAATCAAGTAGGGATAGCAGTATCTAAGCTGAAATCCATTAAAGCAGCTGGACCTGACGGCTTGCAGGTCGAGATATTCAAAAGCTGCTGCATGACGTTGTGAGCAAGAGCATGCACCAACTCATTCTTCAGATCAGTGCCAACTGTAGATGTATAGGTCTCCTCAGCATCGCATACAAGATCTTATCTGCCATATTGCGTGAACGTCTGAAACCCTTTGTCAACAACCTGATTGGTACTTATCAGCTCAGTTTCAGACGAGGAAAGTCCACAATCAACCAAATCTTCACACTCCGGTATCTCCTAGGAAAATCCAAAGAAATCCAAATCGATACCCAGCATCTTCTCATGAGTTTTAAAGCTGCGTATGACAGTATTTATAGAGACGAGCCCTGCCCAGTTTTGGCATCCCTGCCAAGCTCGTCCGTCTGTTCCGTCAAGGTCAGTAATAACTTAACCGAGACCTTTGATGTTGACTGTCTTGTGACCTCTTTAACACCATATTTGAAAATATTGTTGAGCTCAGAAGGGAACACTGGAGGCACATCTTTCAAAAGTATATGCAACTACTAGTGAACGCCGATGATATCGACATAATTGGGAGAAGACAGCGGGCTGTCACCGGTTCGTTCGCTGCTATTGAAATGATAGCTGCCGAAAGCGGTTTAGCGGTAAATGAGGGCAAAACCAAATAGATGCTGTCAACAAGAAAGGATACACAACATTGACGGATTGGGCAGAATGTCACAATCGACAGTTATAATTTTGAGGTAGTAAGGGACCTGTTATAGGCTCTGCTAACAACACTTCAGCAGACATAAAACGGAGAATCACTCTTACCAATCGCTGTTTCTTTGGGCTAAGAAGGCAATTGAGTAGCAAAGCCCTATCCTATGGTGCTGATGCATGGTCTCTATCAAAAGAAGATGAAGATATCCTTAGTCGTTTCGAAAGAAATATCCTTCGAAGAATATTTGGTCTCATTTGCGTTGATGGGCTTTGGGGGAGAAGATTCAACCACGAACTATACGAGCTGTACAGCGACATCGACTGAGTCAGAAAACTGCTCATCAGCGCAGGACATCGAGAATGAATGGACACCAATGCACCGGCCTGGTTTCAAAAATATTCAACGCAGTAAATAAAAAAGAAATAAGCAAAACTTCTGCTCAATAACATAATAGCAGAAATAGCGAAAGTGATAAGCAGCCTCTTGCATTAAACTACGAGCGTTGCAAAAAGAGGCAAAGAAACTGTAGCAAGGACACGTGCAGTAGTAGTAAAGGCATTGTATCGTGAATTAGAGGAGGTATCTCACAATCTATAGGCAAGCAAAAGGTGAAGAGCAGAAAATAAAATTTACAATAGATATGAAGAGTATTTGAACGCGTTTCTCAACCCAACGTAGTACCATTCCTTCGTCGCGCACGGCCATTTGGCGCCAAAATTAGCGAAAAAATAAATATAATACAATAAACCAAGGACACCAATAAATTTTGGATTTAAATGGCTCACAATGTAAGAAATTCAAACAGTTGCCGATCAGTGAAAAGATGCGAAAGAGTTCTAAGTAGTTGATAACGTAATAAATTTAAACTGCATGGAAGCCAAAGTTGCATTGTCAGTAGAAGGAAACATACTCGTACGCCGCAATTTGAATTTAACAAAAAAATATAAATAAACACCACAATGATTTGGATCTGCATATCGCCTTCGTCGATTTGGAGCGAGCATTTAATACAAATACAGTTTCCAAAGAACTTATATAGGCGACAATAAGACCTAAATATGGACACAAGATGTATTGTATATGAGATTAATAAGCAATATATTCGATTACGGTTAAGAGAAGCTTTTGTCTGCCTCCAAGTCGTATCAAGGGTCAAGCTTGTAGACCAGATGCCAAATGTGACCCCAAATGTATAAAATCTCATCAGTAGGACGGCCAAATGGCAGGGATATTTCTTGCGATAAGACGATCAATGAACTTTAGCTTTAATAACCCCATTGCGGCACGCGCTGTATGGCAGTGATATCGCCTGTAACCGACTCTGAGGATGATTTTTCGATGAAAGTCGTGATCTCCTTCCATCTTTAACGCAGGCCAATCAGCGAAAGTTCAACCTGCACAATGGCAATCTGGCTTAAGCTTACCATATATAAACGTATTGCGAACATACATATGTTCAAAAAGCGCCACAAGAACGTTTGAGAGATACCCACCTCTTGAGCCTGACTCGATTACTCCTCTTCGATCTCCTGAAGGTCACTTTTGCGAGCTTCGTTCTGCCGCATGATCTTGCAAAGTAAATTAAATTACACCCGCCGTTACGCCGAAAGTTAACAGCACACACATTTTCCTATTGCAACCGGAAGCTCGATAACTGACACCCGTGCTACAGTTTAACTAGGTTATGGAAGAAATGAGTGCGTCAAACAATATGACGAGGAACAATAGTTTCCAAACTCCACTAAAGCGATTGTTCTAGCCATCCAATTGTGGACTTCATCTCGTAGGTTGAGATAAACCGTACACCTTTTGCTTAGGAAAGGTGGCACACAAAATAAGGTGCGTGCTTTCAGTTCCTCTTTAAAGAATTATTTTCAATAGATCTAATTATTTTAGTCTTGACCTGAGCCGTCGTAGTAAATTTTAAGATCATTTATGTTCCTTGTACCTCCTGTAATTCTTATTTTTATCCGATACTTAGAGGCAGATTTCACCATAGAGCATCTCAGATAGGAAAAGGTTTCTTGTCTAAATTAATCGTTTGGTTTTCCTTCGAAGGTTAAAGTTTGTACTCCTTTCTTAATAGCAGCCGCGAATCTTCTTCCTATTTTACACCCCATGCTATGGGATTGCGAACTTTTATCCTAATAGACATTAGCAACGGATTTGGACGTTGCCGAATTAAGAGATACCAACATTGGAAGCCCCATGAAGTAGTCAATAACCGTAACTATATAAATGAAATCCCTACTCGATTTGGATGACACGCTATCGTTGGACATCGTTGTCTAGATAACCCATCTTACACGAATCGATTGCCCCATTTCTCTACCTCACTTTTGGTAAACTTCACAATATGTACTATAACATATCTGTAGCTTCCACTCAGACTTGTTGTTGTCCTAACAAAGTGAAGCAACCTGCCCTGCTATATCTTACACAATGAACGATCAAAATTCTTTGACTTGTTTCACCATGAACTATGTTAACTTATGTTCTTATTTAGATTAGCAATAGCCAGGATCGTAGTAGTAAACGTTTCCAGTTGGGATGATCTTTGGCGAACTACAACCATTTGTATACTCCGAGATGGTTGAGATCTCCTTCCACTCATATGTTCGCCTTCCTCTGCTGCATTGCCCCACCAGCTAGGAATCGAAGACTTTTCGAGCCAGGGCATTGATATTCACTCGCTCTATATGTCCTAGCCATCTCAAGTGACTGATACACACTTTTCTGACCAGCAAAGTCGCTTTGCGGTTTTTACAGTTTGCTACTACATCTACTTTTTCAAAGCCCGTAGATCGAAACGGAACCAAAAATCCCTAGAAAAATCGACTAAAAATATCTGCATCCATAGAATAGGAGCTGGATGATGAGAGACTTATGTCTTCTTATTGTTTCTTGAGTAGGCCCTACTACTACTCAATTACCTTCGAAGGCCAACGAAAGACAGCGATTAGTACGATTAAATGCGGGTCTTAGGTGGACAAAACACCTATCAATCAGGAATAGTTTTGCCATCACTCACAGCTTACCCAATTTATGCTGCTTCTGTTCCAATATTTGCAAATGCATCAGTGAAATTCGGCTGCATCCTAAAAACGATGTCAATACTCGCGGCAGCGTATAGAAGTACTAGGTGGTGCAAAAGTTATTACCCTAACGGAAGATGCTATAATTTTTGTAAGTGCCGGCAAATATCAATTCTACTTTGACATTAATGAAGTAGAAAGGTACAGAATGCGGTGATTGTTACAATTTTTTTGCGAAATAATTCGTCAGTGGTATTGGCGTAGTGTGAATTGTGGCGCAGATTTCTCGGTCGTCCACACAAACTGGGCAAACACTACGACGTTTAGCCGCTTGCCTAGAAGAGTATGGGACAACACGAGATGTTGCCAGGTCTGGCCGGCCCCGGAGGATCCGTTCTCCTTAGAATATCGCAGCTGTGATTGAAGATGTCGCAGAGGACCCCAGAGTATCGAACGGCGGTCTTTACAGAGAATTTTGGAGAAAGACTGTAAGATGTTCCTTTACAAAGTGCAGACAGCGCATCAGCTGTTAGCTGTTGACCGCCAAGCGCGTGTAACCCATGTTCAAGCCATGCTGAATCTCAACCACGAGGGAGACACCTTTTCACCGAAAATCATCATGAATGACATGGCCCATTTCCACCTCTGTGGATATATGAATAAGCAAAATTATCGCTGGAGGCGTCATTGGGCTTTATTTTTTTTGGAAACGGCGCCGGCCAAAAGACTACTGTGGATGGCGAGCGCTGCAGAGCCATGCTCAAGGACTTTCTCCTCCATCATCCGATTGATTGGAACTGGAGAACATATGAAGCAACCCACATACTACACGAGCCACCACCGCAATTTTGAGGGCTGCATTTCCGAGTCTCCTAATCTCTCGTTTTGGCGATCTGCACTGGCCGGAAAGATCGCCAGACTTCTTTTTGTGGTGTTTTTTGAAGTCAGGAGTTTGTATCAATTAAGAATGCGAGGACCTATCGCCAGAAGTTCTGGAAAGAGTGATGGAAAATGCCGCAAATCGGGCCCCAATCGTCATCAATTCTGGTGGTGGCCACTTAACCGATATCATTTTCTCCACTTAATTGAAAAAAATTTAAGACATCAATTAAAAACAATCTGAAAGCAGAATCGAAGTTATTCATTCTTAAAAATATTACAGCCAAAGAACATCGAGTGACAACTTTTGCGCGACCTTGCATTTGCACAGACTTTAGAAAAATTATCTATTTGGCTGGTGAGTTTCGTACAATTTTCACAGTGAAGTCACATGACAGTGTACCACCTTGCGTAAACACTTCTTTGGAATCAAAGATATCCATGAGATTGCTTATGAGCTTTTCGAAAGTGTGAGCTCTATTGTCACGCTGCACAATCTGATGAGTTTGGCAGGGATGCCAGAACTGGCTGATATATGTAGCTCGTCACAATAGATACTGTCATATGCGGCCTTAAAATCCACAAAACTATGGTGAGCATTGATCTGGAATTGTTAAATAGGTTTCCTCCAGGATCTGAAGTGGTAAGTGGCAAATGTTGAGACAGTCGTCCGAACAGCTTATTTGAGGAAAACACCAGTCGCGAAGCGTCTTCATTATTGCCTTCAGCTTTTCATATTTTGGCTCAGGTTCGTAAACAGAGCTTATAAAATTAGATTCCGACAAAAGATTCAGACCCTTTACTGCACCGCCTGCTGTACATTCTGCAACTCAAGCTATGCATTTGAATCCCAATGAAAACACACAAGTTATTTTTGGAGTTGGAAAGTAAATTTTTTTATTTCTGAATTCAATGAAAAATGATGTCGATTGTTAGGATAGGCCCAAGAAATTTATTTCAATGGATGGGACTTAGTCATTGCTGGAACATGACGAATAAAAAGAAATAAAAATTCGAACGTCAATCGTCCAATACGTGTTATCAGCAACAGTACCTTTGCGGATTACAAGTCTGGAATTTGGAAAAACTTTTCAACGTAACTTCATTTCAGTTCTTGTCCGACTCACTGCGATATCCATTTATTAATATCCAATAGTTCCACCCTTATAAGTTGTAGATAAAGGTTCCAGAGTCATGATTGGTTTTTCAGTTGTAATAGTCGTAGGTTTTAGCAATAACGTTTTTGAGGTAACATGAATAATTTCTAATAGAGGTTCTCTTGCCACTAATTGTGTTGTGGAACTTTGTTGATGTAATGGCAATGAGGTCGTCGATGGAGCGCCGGATGAACACAGGATCATTGCAGTGAAGATTAAAATAATTTTGAAGTCTGCCATTGCCAAAAGACGTCATGTAGGCTTTCAAACGAAATTTCAACTGAATACTCAATTCTTTATTTATATTGAGTTGCCCGTCCGTATGGGGACTGGTATTTCGCGGTGAGTGCTAAATTTAGCCAGAGATAAAAATGTAAAACCAGAAAGAGATTCTTTTTTTAAAAACGAGTTTTGTCTCTTCGAATTAAATAACTGGCAAGAACTGAGCTGTTGGGCATTCTGATGAACAGAAACTATTTATGTATATACCTAGAAGCAAACGCAAGGAAGTGTTACAGGTAAGAGACACGGTAAGGAAGATACGTTAGAAGCTAATGTAATACATCAAAAGTTGGATGGTCCTACATATGCGGGTAATTTACACAAATAGGTATGCAAAAAATGCTAGGACAGCAGTAGTTTCTAGTTCTAAAATAATCATAAAGAGAACAAAGTAAATATATTCGATCGCAATCCTTAATTGGGGACAGATAACAGCTTTGGGGAGATGTTACTAACTTACAAATGTCCAGTAAAGAGGAAACCACCTCAGTGGTTTTGCCTGCATCCAACCTTCTGACGTTCAGGTCTGAAAGGGGTTTTTGTACCAAGTGTCAGTATTTCTGACATTCTAGGCTCGTCGGACTATTGTGTCATATCAGCTAAGTTCTCGTATACCGACCACACAGTTAGAGGAAAGATTCCTAAAAGAACCGTATGGCAATACGAGAAAGCCAATTGGAGCGAACTTAACAACGTCTTTAGGAATTTTAACTGGTCGTTATGTTTCCTCGATAACGACGTGGATGTCGCTGCTGACATGATCACAGAAACTATTCTCTTTGGAATGAGATGCTTTATCCCTCATCGGATAAAGAGTATCAAACTAAAAGAAAAGGCATGGTACGACTCGAGCTGTAAAGAGGTTGTCAGGGTTAGAGAATTACAAGACCAACCCGACAGAGGAAAACCGAAAAAAGTTTAAACGAGCCAGAAATGACTGCAACGTCTTTCTCAAGCGTGTGAAATTCCAATACGACCAAAAACTGAGGCAAAAATTACTGCAATGTCACAAAGGCAGTACAACTTTTTGGTCATTCGTCAAAAACATTAGAAATTCTGCCTCAACCTCCATCTCAACGCTCAATTACAATGACATTCCAGCTGTCAGCTCTTTGGATAAGGTACACTTTGCGGCTAGCTCAACACTCACAGATTGTGATTGTACGGTTTTCGTAGCAACAGGTCCACTGGTGATTTGATGGCATGTCTCACCGAAAAGTGGAACCAAAGCGCACTTTAATCTGGCGAAATCAAGATGGTTGCACTTGATATTTCTAAGGCATTTGAGAGAGCTCGGCATCAGGTTCTTTTGTCAAAAACACGTGCATTTGGGATCGACGACTCTTTTCTTCACTGGATTATAAATTACCATTCAGAACGTTAAATTCAAATTGTATTGGATGGTTTCAAGTCTGATATCCACAAAATAAATGCTGGTGTGTCCCAGGGCTCCGTTCTGCCTCCGACACTCTTTTTAATTTTCATTAATGATCTCTTGTCTGCTACTTCTAATCCAATATATTCCTTTGCTGATGACAGTACTCTCTGCTTTTCATATTCTTTCCCGGTTCATTAAATTCCGATATTAACAGAATAACCAATTGGGGAACTATCAACCGAGTGGAATTTAATGCTTCCAAAACTCAATGCTGTCTGCTGTCATCAAAGCGAAACTCAAATTCCCAGCCATTATCCATGAATGGCATTTGCATCATCGAAACCGGTATGTGTATCAGTGACAACTTACGTTGGAATGGCCACATATTCGATGTCGCCAAAAATGCTGCGAAATGTCTAGGATTCCTCAAGCGATATAAGAAATATTTTACCCCCTCTGATCTGGCCACAATATACATATAAGGCATTTATCCGCCCAAAACTGGAGTACAATGCCCACATCTGGTCAGGTGCTCCTAAAACATCTCTGCACCTGCTAGATAGGATTCCAAACCGTGCAATAAAACTCATAGCTGATGCTAATATCGTTCAGTCAATGGACACCGACGTAATGTCTATGGTATCACTTGGTTTTAACCCTATTTCCACCACCAGTGCTCCATTGAAATCGCCAGTAGCATTCCGCCCATTCAAACTTTCAACAGTAACACCCGTGTCGCTATGAATGCTCATCAGTATAGCCTCAAGCCCATTTTCGGATGTACTCTAAAATATCGTGATTCGTTTCTACGCCGTACAACTTGCTCATGGAATGCCCTACCGACCTCTGTGTTTCCTGGTCATTATAACTTGCAAACATTTAAAAACAATGTAAATCGGTACCTGTCTTTTCTTAATCTCTAAATTTCCTTCGCCCGCGCTGTGTACGAACATTTTAAGGGTACGAAAATCCCTTGAGCGCGCGCTGATTATAAAAAAAAAAACCATAGAACTTAAATTCAATCAACGATATTACTACAAACTTGAACGAGAGTACTGAACAGGTGTGTGACTTCAAGAAGTACTAAAAAGGTCACGGCCTTCATGGTGAGAGGTAACTGGCCGGATCAACTCATGTTGCCAAAAATGCAAAGGCTTAATTGATCAGATGCAGTCGAAAATCTCGCAAATGCACTGGATTTTAGAAGGATGAAAAAGTGGAAAATAAATTGTACGGTGAATGGTACCGGGTGGAGATGCATCGCCTGCTTGAAGTGAACGATGTGAACGAGTACGATGATGACAATAAGGTTAAAATTGATAGCTTTGTATGCGGCTCATCGGAGGAGACACGCAATGGCAACAGTGAAAAGTGTCGTAGTAATTTGAACGCAAATCTAGGAAATGGCGACATCCTTTGTAGTGTGGTTGGTAAATAAAGCCTGCACCACAGCAGCTCCGGCAACTTATTAACACCAGTCGTCTTCGCCTTAAGGCGAAATATCATATTAGCAAGCCTTTTCCTGCAACTCAAAATGTATGAGGAGCGCAGCGACCTCCAGATCAATTATTGCGATCGACGCAACCTTCTCTAGTATTCTGGATTTCCGAATGCTGTTATTGGTCAACACTAACGTACGAATGCGGATATGCATAACGCCGCAAAGAAGAAGAAATTTTGCAAGGTAGTGTGACGTCAGAAGGCGGCAGTCGCAAGAAATCGTCAGAGCTTTTGTAAATTAATCCTTTCAAACTTCTTGTCCCGAAACCTAGTGGTAAAGCTGTCACCAAGCCATCAGAGATTCTTACTTTGATGTGCTAGGTTTTGCGCGACGATCACTGCGAAACATTTGGTTTGACGATTAATGCCGGCTCGCGCCGGCGAAAGCAGGACCCATATAGAGCACCACTGTTAAGGACTGAAGCAATTCGTTAGCTCTACGATGAGAAAAACGATTCGAATACTCTGAAGAAATACCAAACACCTTGAAAAATTGCAGATGCTTTACCAGGAAAAAACAGGAATTTAGAACAGTATGCCAGGTCAATAAAGTGCGAACGGAAGAATGCAGGAATGAACACGGGAGCCAAGTGACATAGAAGAAGTATGTATCTCTGTAGAGAGTTAAGTGGCGATGGCGATCGATATTCTGCTGTAAAGGAGAATGAACCATTCAACCTGGACAATGATGGCCAGCAATCCCTCCACAAAGTAAAGATAGCCATATCTAAAGTTAGGTTTAAGAAGGCTTTGTGAAGAGCACGCAGCAAATCATGTCAAAAATATGGTCCTGCTGCAGCATTCCAGATGAATGAACCTCATCATTGTACGCCCAATTGTGATCTAAGGCGGCCTTCTTGTTTGCACAAACTCTAGAGCATATCATTAGTTTTCTCAACATCGCCTATAAGATCTTCTCTGCTGTACTATTTAATCACTTTAATTCTTTTGTCAACCAACTTATTGGGCCTGTTGTTGTAGGCCTTTTTGGGTGTAGTTTTAATCAGTTTTTGATATTACGGCAAGTCCTCGAAAATATCCTCGAATCGACACGTACCACTTATTTTTCGACTTAAAATTCGGCTATGGTAACTTATTTTGGGAAAAATTATACGAAGCCATATTCAGTTTTCGCGTCTCTGCTAAACTTGTCCGGCTTTGCAGGCTGACCACTGAAAAAGCTTGCTGCTCCGTGACAGTTTATAATAATTCTACCAAGATCCGTAATGCCAAAAAAGGCTTCCGACAAGGACTTTGCGTAATTAGGATCCGTGGTTATAGTGAGTTATCCAAAAGGAGGTGTCATTTTAGGTTAATCTAAAAACGCAAAATTTTCATGAAAAGTGGCGATATTTTATTTAATCTAAAGTACGAATACTGAGGCTAGTATTGGAATATAATGTTTGCCAAATGACCTCCTAAGCTCTGTCTACAAATATTCATTCTTTTGATGAAATTTTTCACTATGTTTTCGTTGCGGCTGTATTACGCGAAAAACATTCTTTTAGTCCATGAAAGGAAAAAGCCGAATAGTGTTAAGTCGCGTGACCTCGGTAACCAATTGAAATGCCCGGAATAGAGCCATTCCAATCCATTCATTGAAACGGTCGCACCAGCCTCATTTTCGAAAAAATATGTCCCAATGACATCGCCAGCCCGAAAACCGCACCAAACTGTCGCTCCAAATGGCTGGAGAGGCTGTTCCACTATTTCTCTTGAGTGTCCGGAGCCCCAGATGCGATAGTTTTGTTTGCCTATGTACCCAGACAAATGGAAATGAGCTTCATCACTCAGAATAATTTTGTGTAAAAAATCATGATCTTGTTCATCCATTTCCAGCAACCGATCAGTGAAAGTACGGCATCGTGGGTGGCCTGCTTCAATTCCTGTGTCAGCTGGATCTTACAAGAATGTAGACCAAGTTCTTTATGCAAAATGCGGTGCAAAGTGCTTGCGGATAGACAGAATTCCTGTGATGGTCTCGAAATAGACACACCTGGGTTTTCGGTCACATCCCAGCTACGGCGGCGATATTTTCAGTTGACCTTACCTGATGAACACAAATTGGAGTCCTCATATCACTAACCTGTCCGAGATGATGATGACCAAAAGCAGTACGAACTTTACAAAACGTATGGCCGATATTTTCACTATTTCAACACGTTGTGGAGGGCATATCGAATCATATTTAATAACCATCCAGTTTTTTTACTTTTCGACGGTTCTACAGTGGAGTGAAATTTAAATTAACGCTTCTCGTTGGATGGCCTTCTATAAACAACGACAGTTGCAATAGCAATTTCAGCCAATAGGGTTTTTTTTGGACTCAAAGGCAAGGAATTCTCTCGGACCCAAATATCGTTATATATAACAGTGATCGTTCCAATCCTTTTATATCGCAGTGGAATGGACTTTATCAAAAAAAAAGACGAGGGAGCGCTTTTAGAGATTTTAGTGATTTCCGGCCCAGTTTGCATTGTCAACGAATAAGGGAGATAAGCTTAGGAAGAAACCGCGTAGGTGGTGCGCAGGTAGTTGAGGACCTCAATAAACATGGCGTTCGAAACTCGACGGAACTACTGAACAATAGAATTCGCTGGAGAAGCATGTATTCTAAAGCCCAAGACCTAGTAAGTAAGTTGTAAATTAGTACAGAGTGTTTTTTGTAGAGGTATTGAATTTCCGAAAGGAAGTTGGGCACGTGTTTCTAATATTTATATTCGGTATACATTGTTCCTCTTACACTTGTTAGACTTACACCCGAACAACGTTTAGAAATCATGGACAATTCTTTCCAAAATTCGCTTACTGTGCACCAAACCTATTAAGCACCGCGCCCAATTTACGGTGCTCATAATCGTCCATCTGAGCAGTTAATACGCAATAATATGGATGAAGCCAACATTATATTCAATGGCGAGCGCTACAGGCAAATGATTTGCGATTTTTTGATTCTTTGTGTAAAGAGCATTCATCTAAAAGACAAATGGTGTCAGCAAGATGGCGCAACATGCCACACAGCGGGTGCAACCATCACTTTATTAGGACAAACATTTGGTGAGCGAATCATCTCAAGTAGTGGACCTTGGTTGTCATGTGGTGTGGTTTGACTTTATTTGACTACTTTTTGTGGGAGTATGTCAATTCACTGTTGATAAACCAGTTACAGTTGACGACTTAGAAGCCAATATTCGGCGCGCTCTTCTCGTAATAAGGCCGGCAATGCTGGAAAAAGTGGTGTAAAATTTGATAGATAGGATGGCCTTCATAAGACGCTTCCACTTACACCCTAACATCCTTAAGGAACACTTTTGCAAACTTCCTACTTCTGCTAATAACTGTCCAGTCATTTAATGTGCTGCTCCTATTATAGTAAATGACTAACTAGCCTGTGATATAACCTTGGATGAAGTTAAAGATGCCACCAGAAGTTTTACGCAACAGGCTTTAGTCATACTAACTTCTTCATTCAAGCAAATATTCAATTGAAATATTTTACCTCAACGCTGCCGAACGGCGACCATATTTCCACTCCACAAAAAAAGTGACATAAATTCAGCCGAGGATTACAGAGGCATTTCGTTCTTGAATCGCTCTTTGAAGATTCTATCATCTGTTCTGTATGCAAGACTCTCATCGCGGGTCAACAATGCAAACCTACTTAATGACTTTAAAGCAGAATTTAGACAAAAGCACTCAACAATAGACCAGATTTTCATCCTGCTGAATATTGCGCAATCGTTTCAAGGTCAACATGAAAACTTTATGCTTTTTATATAATTTAAAAGCAGCTTTCGATTCATCAGACAGAAGGTCACTTTTTTACAAACTGTCGCTGATTCGTAAATTTCTGTACGAGGACACTGAATCAATTATATGGATAGTCTTGTTAAGGCTGTTCTCATTCTGTTTCTTGATGATCTGAACGAAGCACTATGTGGTGATTGAAAGGAGGATTAGTGTGTTCTGTGGATGACACAGTTCTCTTATCGGTTTCACCACAAGGATTAAGCCGAAAGATTTCTGGCCCTGAAGATTATTGCTCGAAGTGGAACCTTACTGTGAATCTGGGAAAGTCCAAAATCATGATATTCAGAAAAGCTGGTGGATGTTGCGCCAGAAAAGAAAGATGGAAATTTGTTGGAGAAGATACTGAAATTGTAACGGAGTACGAGTACTTCGGAATGAAAATTTCTTCAAACCTAAGTACGAAGAGTCATTTTACCAGCAAATGGAAGTCTTGCATTACTGCAAGTGCACTCAGCCTTCGTGCAAAGTATAAACTGTTTGAGGCAACTTCTAGGTTAGATTAAGTAAAAGTGGCCACTTAGGCCCATTGGCCCATTGTGATGCTAAGTGGATCTGTGATCCTCCTAATTATGGAAACAATATGAGCTTATGATGAAGCGTAGGAGACCGTTAACGTGTATATTCTTTAGATCGTTTAAGTTATTGTAGAAGAAAGCCTCTAAGTAAAATTTCCTCTCTGAGAGAGAGCTGAACAGAGAGAGTAGGTAGAGGATTGTCTATTCCTCCTCCTCGTCCACGCAGCTTCTACAGAAATCGTTTGTAAAGACGGCAAGCCTGTCTACTACCTATAAGGCAGTACCTATGGTGCTGAGATGTTTCCTATATGGAAGGATCAAACTCTTAGACTTAGAGGGATTCAGATCCAGCTTTGGCCAGATCTGTTTGGTCGCTAGATATGTCGGTCTAACAGTCCACCTAAGGTCTGTTCTTTTATTAGCATCCAGCTTTAATACTGATTGCCACGTAGCGATTGGTATACCTATGCTGCCCTTTTCCGGTAGAATATGTAGGTAGAGTGGTTCTAATTTTGGCGAGTTGGTCAGCCCTACAATTCCCTGGAAAGTCTCTGTGGGCCGGCACCAAACAAGGTAAAGTTTGAACTGTTCTGCCACCTCCATAAGAGATGTTCGACATTCAAGGGTGGTTTTAGAATTTAATGAGACTGAGTCCAGTGACTTGATAGCGGCCTAACCATCCGAAAAGATGCAGATATCCTTTGCAAATATCACGTTTTTCTTTAGTCAGGACAGAGCTTCTTTAATCGCTAAAATTTCCGCCTGGAACACTAGTGTGATTTGAAACATGGAAGAAGAGGCTTAGATTTAGCTTGTCTGAGAAAACATCGCTATCCTCCCAGAAGGATCTAGAGGGGAAGCTTACATGGAAGCCTTTGTCAAACCAAAGTTCGGGTATAGTGTAATCGATATTCTCTGTGAAGATTCATAATATATTAAGAATATTAATGTGGCCAAATAAATTATTTGTCCACTGTGTAGTCGCTTTAAGGCGGATAGCTGGAGTCGCAGATACTTGCCGGCTGAAGATATCGAGGGATGTCAAGTGAAACGGAATATCCTGTGCCGCGGAGGGAGTAGAGCGTAGGGCTCCGCTTATGTATAGACATGCTGTTCTTTGGACTTTGCTTAGTATGGCAATAACCCCGTAGGTGAATATCGGCGTTAAGACCGTGATGTATAGCCATTGGGTTATGCGATTTTAAAGGCCTCATTTGTTCCCAATGGCATTTTTACCAGAGAATGGATCTATTGTAGGTTTCTTTACTCCTTATTGAATATTAGGTTTCCCGTTTAGATTCCTGTCAAAAATAAGGCCCAGGTAATTCGCTGTATCGAAAAAGACTAAGCTGTTACAGTTGATTGAAGAAGAGTTTATGATTGGAATTTCATACTACCTGAAAAAGAGGACAACATCAATTTTATGGGGATTTACTCCCAACATATAGCGATCTCCCCAACGTGTTAAACTGATAAGATTCAGCTGACAGAGTTCTTTAATAGTATTAAGATGCTTACCTGACAGCAACGTCATTCGCATAGGCAATCACCCGGCTACTACCTGCTTCCAGGTATATCAGCAGTTCATTAACCACTAAGTTCCAGAGAAGGGGAGAAAGCACAACGCCTTGCAGCGTACCTCTGCTGACACATATCTTAACAGAAGTTCCATCTCTTTGAAGTTTATTATCTTGCTATTTAGCACAATATCAACTCCCCATGCCAGTCGTCTAGCTGCAGAGTTGACAGCGTATTCATGATTGCGGATATGTTCACGTTGTTAAAGGCACCCCTTATGTCCAGCAAAGCGACCATCCTGTACAGCCATTTCGCCTGACTTTCCTTTACAGTAGGCATGTTGAGCTGTTGACAAAAGTCGTGGATCAATTTTAGCTCGTACGTATATGGATATCAATCCGTCGTTCTAGAGCTTTCAGAAGGAAAGATGATAGACTTATGGGTCTGAGGTCCTTTGGGACAACATGAGAGCATTTTTCAGCTTTGGGAATGAAAACTACATTGTCTTCTCCCCATGACAGTTGAATGTGCATCAGTTCTACGCCGCACCTCATAACATTTTTTGGCGTAGGCAGGATAATATCAGAGGACCTCTGTAGCTCTACACGTATTATGCCGTCCGGATCAGGACACTTGTATGATTTGAAGCTATACAGCTCCCAAAGCAGTTTGTCTCTTGTAATCAGACCATGAATTTTGGTCAGGGTCTCAGTAGTACTATTTGGGTTGCTGCTATTGGAAGTTTCTGGAAGTTGGGTTGCTACTATTGGAAGTTTCTGTGACAGAATGATCTCCAGGATTATCGCTTTGCATTCTTATTTATATATTTTGAGAGAGCCTTTATTTTAGGGTCTCCTCTGGAGAATTTCTCGAGATTTATTGACCTTACTCAGCTTCTACAACTCGACAGCGAACCGTTTGCCAAAGCTTATCATAACTCCACAAAATCTTTGTTTTACCAAAATTAGCAGCTTTGGCAAGGAGATGCCACCTTCAACTTAATATTTCGCTTGACAATCTGAATGATTAGCAAAAAAAAAAATTACATTTTTTAAGGACAATACATGAAAAAAGGCGAGAGGAGTTTAAGGGACAAGCTCAGTCATCTCTTTATAGACGGTATTATTGTGCTCTTAACTACGATTTGAGAGAATTCAATTCAAATTTCTACGACGAATATAGGACTTCCGAAATGTCAACGAATGCTGGATTTAAACTTTAAGGCTCATAGAGACGATCTTCCTTTATGTTGCCCCTTATATAACCTTTGAGCTCGTGAAGATGTTTTTCATTTTATAGTCATGCTCAGAGCTTACATTGGAAAGTTTGAAAAACATACTGAACGGAAGCGTAGGATGGAAACCTCTCATTGCATTCTGCAAAGAAGCCGCTCCGTACAGAGCCATGATAATATCTGGAGATTTTTAGCCTATTTTATGATTATTTAACAAAAAATAAAAAATATCCCAACCCATGTATGAAAATGTAATTGCTTCTTTTGAAAAATACATTTAAAGATTCAAATTTATATACTTGCCATCTGAGGTGTATGTGCCAGGTGTATGTCAACAAAAATCATTAACAAGAATAAAATAATAAAACTAGGAATGATTTTTAAATCTGATTTAAGCGTATCTACTACACAAGTTTATTTCGAAATAAAAGTACACTAATTACGAGTAGACTTGATCTACTTTCCTTGGTAAGGCCACACTGGTAGTGCTGTGTCCATGGTGTCTTAAAGATAAGAAAAATAAATAAATTGAAATTAGTTCAAGGTCATCTGACATTCTGCAGGCTAGCCTTACAAGCAATTAATTTGTAGCCATTCTCATCAGCTCGGTAATACGTGGTTCGATATCTGGGATCATCAGCCAGACGCACTGTATAGTAACCTTCATACACTTGGATGGTCTTGCCGTTTACGACCTTATTACTGATTCTTTGAAAATTGATCTGCCCATCACTGAGGTGGATTCTGTAAATAAGAGTAAATTTGATTTTTTTTTTTTTTTTTTAAATAAATACTCACTTGTATTCCGAGGTACCGTTGGGATATACAAAGAAATATTTCTCAATGATTGTCACAATGTGGTTGCTCTTCGAATCAGAGTCTGTTGATGACGCTGCGAATGTTGCCGGTTTGGCTGAAACCAGAGGACCAAAGGTAGTAGATGGAGTATTCAAAATTGGTCTACTTGGCATGACAGGCTTTAATGGGCGAACGGGCTTAAATACTGAAGAAGGAACAGCAAGACTAGTTAGATTGGGTAAAATGGCAGGTTTCGTGGTAGTCATAGGAGCTGGCGAAGATGTAGGTCTCCATGAGACAGTAGAAGGACGAAAATAACTAGGTCTGTTTAAAGTGTTCGATGGAGCAAACAAAGGCAGACCACCTGGATTCACTAGTACGGCTGCAGAAACCAAAGTTATTGGAGAACTCACATCGGCTGGTGCAGCTGTCAAGGACAAAACTCCAAAAGCAAGCCAACCAACTATCAGTGGAATGTTAACGCCCTTCATCGTCGTCGACAGAGAAATACAGTCGCAACCAAATGTGTCTGCCATATTTATACTTTATCTTCTGATTTTGGCGATTGGAATTTTTATTGAAATTCTTTAAATATACAAGTATTTATTTTTTGTTATTGTTTGTTGTTTGTTGTTTTTTTTTTCGCCTGCATTCCTAAGGTAATCCCCTCCTCAAGTGTGTGGTGAAGAAGACACTTGTGGTTTTTTGCTATTAACAAGGCGGCCGATGTACAGAACCAATATAAACCTGACAAGGCAATGACCTGAAGTATTTAGTGTAACGTCCCATGGAGTGAAATTTGATTATGATTCATTGAAAACAACATCAGTTAAATAAGCAATGATTAAGTATGCAGGGTTATGTATGTGAGAAAGAAGCCAACAACATTTGGTTTAACGAAAATTAATTTTGGCTTACACAAGTCGTACGAAAAGGTTGCTTAAAATACTTTTGGGTTCAATCGTCGGCTGGTTAGAATCAACTGGAAGACTAAATATACCAAGCACCAGTAAGGCCATGGTTGGACTCACTCTTATGGAAGAAAATGTTGACTTTGCCAAGGATTGATTCTACTAGCTTTACGACTAGACATGTGAAGAGGTAGGAAGTAGGAATAGTCCTTTATGTTTCTATCGCCAAGTTTCACATTACAGGTGGGAAATATTCCACGTGACATTAGCTCTGAAACTGAATTCAGTAGACTTCACTGCTGGACATCATAGCCATCGAGATGCCAGAACACCGAAGAAATTTGGCTGCAAAGTACCCCACCCGTCAAGGCTAGAACCTTTTATTATAGGGTCTTCGAACACTTTTCAGAAAGTCCTATCTATATATGTAGAGTCGAGCACAAAAGTCCAGTGGTAGCGTGGTCAGCAAACCAATAGAGATGCCGAATCTGATGTTCTAACTTTCACCCGACCACTACAACAAAACCCCTTGTCAGGAGTACGAGACTTGCAAATATGGAAATGAAGCTCAAAATGCGCGCGAGTGGAATAAAAGAAAAAAAAAACACGAGTGAAGTACAATACAAACAACAATATTGCGAGCTTCCTACCTCTCCGGCTCCAGATCAGAGTACTGTTGATTGCACTCAGTCACTGACATTGTTGTATTACACTGTTATACGGTAAAGGCAATGGCTGAGTATATGTAACAACCGATGGATAAGGGGTTGTGAGTGAGAATCTTGTTTGTGTACTGTTTCCTACCGTTGTAAGCACATAACACCTACAAAATTTTGATTTGGTAAGCCAACTTTTGGATTTTTACTTCACAGCTCTGCTAAGTATTGTCAGTTATTGTGTCTTTTGTGTGTGTTTACGAGTATTATAATGACTCGAAAATTTAGAGCGGAGGGAGCAAATATACGCGGGCTAAGATGTAATCACTTTTCTGCGTACGTCCACGTCTGTAAGTACAGACCAGCTGTTTTGGCACTTAGTGAAACACAGGTAGATCCCCGCCGAAGCTTCTCAGATCACTCTTATCTGAAGCTACCTGGCTACAAACTAGTGCCATTATTCTCCTCTCACCGCGGTCTCCCCATTTATGTGCGTAGTTATGTAGCTTACCAAACTCCACCACAATGTAATCCCTGTTAAATTCCTTCTCCGTAAGCAAATTATCCACTACTGCTTTATTTGCAGATGCCCCAACCTAAACAGCAATTCGACAAGTTTGATGCGCTGTCTGATTCCATACAAGGAATTGTATCCCTGTATCCATCTTCTCAGTCCCGGTGTGATTTTCCCAAGTTGTCCTGAGTCTTTCTCTCGGTGCACTACCCTCTATTCTCATCTCCATTACCTGTTAGGCTTTTCTTAACTGGTCCATCCTTTGCATATGTCCGAACCATTTTAGCTGTCTGTCGTCGATTTCTTGTAGGATCGTTTTCTTCTGTCCTACTCCTGAGCGTACTCTTTCATTTCTGACCCTATCTCTTCTAGTTTTCCCAGCGACACTTCGTACGTACTTCATTTCTGTTGCCTGGAATTTACTCGGATGTTTATCTAATAACGGCAAACAGTCGGAAAATATAGTGCTTTTGGTACTATAACTGCGTTGTAGAGCTTGTCTCTCGTTTACCCACTATAGTGCTGCTTATCTGATAGTACGCTGACATCGTTTTCTTGGTTCGGCTTATTAGATCGTGGTCTCTTGGCCCATTACCGCTAACAATGGTTCCAAAGTATTCATAGGATTCAACACCTTCTAATTTTCTGCCGTGGCATATTGTATACAGACTCTCTGTAGACCTATCCTCTTTAGAAACCCACATTAGTTTGCTCTTTGTTATATTTACCACCATCCCCTTTCTCTTTAGATTAGCGGACCACTTCTCCAATGCTTTTTGTAGTCTATCCGCATTGTTTGCTAAGATAGCAATGTCCTCTGCATACAGTACCTTGAATAAAATGAATAGTAGAGGGATAAGACTGTCTCTTTGCCTTAGTCTTTGGATATTTCGAATACTTCTGACTTCTTCCCTTCTAGTTTTACTTTCCACACCGGGTTGTCACAAACACTTTTAATAATGTTCATCAGTCTCTCCGGGTCATTTTTAGTGCCTCCCATACATGCTGTCTCGGTACACTACCAAATGCTGCATGTAAATATACTAACGCCAGGAATAGGTCTTTCCACTTAGCAATCCATTTTTCTATGATGGCTCTTAGTGTGAAGATGTGGTCTTGTGTTTGTCGAGCTGGTTTGAGTGCCGCCTGCTTCATGTCTAGATCTTCTTCCGGTACTTTGATATGTAACTTATGCACTCTAGATGATAATATTATCTGCCTGTAGTTGTTACAATCGTAGGGCCCTTTTTATAGATTTGTATTATCAGACTTTCTTTCCAGTCTATTGGTATTTTATTTTCTTCCCATGCCTTTTGAAACAGTTCAGTTAGCGTTTTCTGTATCTCTGGACCCCCATATTTGATAAGTTCCGGGACTATTTCATCTGGTCCGGCGGCTTTTCCCATTTTCATTGTATCAATCGCTTCTTCTTCAACTTGCCCTTCTGTTGGTTCGTCGTCTATTTCTATTTCTATGAATGACCCATATGCGAATGCATCTTCATCAGATGTGGCTTCATCTTTTGTTGAATTTTTCCTTAATATGCTGCCTCCATGTATCTAATAGCATTTCCTTCTTTTTTGTTACCAGCTTGTCCCCATCCTTGATTGTTCTCTATTACTTTTTAACCATTTTCCAAAATTCTTTCGTATTATTTTCTTTAGCTCTTCCTCCTACTGCTTTCCCAAATTCTTCCCAGGTGATCCTTTTTGCTCCATTAACTCATTCTTTCATTTTGTTCCACTTTTCCGCATAGAATCTTCTGACAGTTGTTGAACGGGTTCGTATGTATTTTTTACATGCTTCCTCTCTTTTGTTAACTTTCTGTCTTCTATCATTTGACCTCAAGTTGTCTTCCTTTTCCTTGTGTCGATTTTTGTCTTTCCGCATACTTCCTCAGCTGTTTTTAGTATGATTTCCTTTATTCTCCTCCATTTATGTTCCATGTTTTCATTTTCTTGTCACGGTGGCTTCGTAAATCGGGTATCTTCTATTAGCAACTGGTGGTCCCAATTCCGCGTCCGTGATTACTTTAAGATCTGTTATTCTTCTTCTTATGTTATGTGGATATAAGATATAATCAATTACGCACCTGGCCTCCCTTCCTACAGCAGGGAATGTAATCTTATGTATTGTTTTGTATGGGAAAAACGGAGTTGCCTATTAGCAGCTGATTATGAACACAGAACTCTATCAGCCGCCTGCCATTATCATTTAATATTGTCTCCCCTCGATGCTTACCCATAGTTCCGTGGCCCACACTCACACCCTGCCCTGTTCTCGTGTTAAGATCGGCGAGGACAATTTCTGTTCTTCCTGTCACTGCTTCATAGTTGACAATGCTCTGCAGTTTTCCGTAGAACTCTTTCATTTTTGAATGCTAACCTATTCTCCGTTGGGGTAAGCTACACCTAAATGTCCAGATCTAGTTATACCACTAGTATCCTAGTGTTTACTGGTTCCCACCCACTTACTTTTGTCTCCATTTCAGGGCTCATAACTATGCCAACAGCTTCTTTGGAGATTTGGTCTCTTCCTATTACTGAGTATTTAAGTGTGCAACCGTTCTGCAAACCTTAACTGCCTTTCTTTTTCAACTTACTTAGTCCCAGCAGGTTCCAGTGGTAATCGTTCATCTCTTTCACCAGCTCTACTATACTTCTTTTCCTATAATCGTTTTTATGTTCTAGGTTCCAATTCTCGTGTTCCTTTTCAAATTCGGTCGTCATCTTGTTGATCCGTCCCTTTCGAAGCTCGTTTGTTGTCTTTGCATCGATTATATCACTATGGTAGGTGATTAGCCCAACTCTAGCTGTCGTGACTCAGGCTGAGGTCCCTTACACCGTACTATCACCCTAGTCAGGTGAACTGCCGTTTCTTAACGGGGTGTTACTCCCCCCATTCTCCTTTTACATCGGGGCTTGGGACCGGCATTGGCGGAGTTCGATTTCAATACACATAATTCTGGATGGCTTCGATATTCTGGACATTGATAGCAATACCGCCAAAACCTTGGACTTGTTTTTAACTTCTCACCCTGATTAGTACAAGGCCGATGTGCTATCCCCACTATGCTTGTCGGACCGCTGTGTCACACGCGAGAGTTAGTTGGAGCGTTATTAACAGCTTCTTTAGGAATTTTAAACGGTCGTTAGACACGTCTCCTTTTTGTAGTGTGTTTTTGTTAACAATTTAGTCAAAAAATAGGATTTTCCCATGAGGGATTCCCTGGATGAGTTTTTTTATGATTTTAAATGTGGTATAAGTCAACAACGACATCGTATGGCTTTTAGTGAAGAAATATCATCCAGTGTTACAATTCTTAACTCGATAACGACGTGGGCAAGCGCGGTCGTGGTAGCGTCAGTGATGAATTTCGTGACGGTCGTTCTTACAGTGCTGTTATTCCATAACACATCGTTGATGCCGTACGCGCAGTGATTGAAAGCGATCGGCATGTAACATACCGTGAGATAGAAGCAATCTCGGGCATTAGTAAGACAGCAATTTAATCAATATTGTATAAACATTTAGCTGCGAGGAAGCTTTGTGCAAGGTGGATACCGATGGTCAAAAACAGGGTCGTGCCAAATGATGCAAAGAACCGCTAAAGAAATTCAATCGTGGTGCCTAAAAAACGTGTACAACATCCTTACAGGAGACGAAATCTGGATCTATTCGTAAGAACCCGAATCCAATCCAGACTGTCTGAGTCTTCCAAAGCGAGGGAAAACCGACAAAAGTGACTAGTTCTCGAAGCACTTCAAAAAAAATGATTGCTTGTTTCTTTCGGTAAATCGAGCAATGTTGCTACTGTGGCTTTGGAGGATCGAAGAACTATTAATGCCGATTGGTACGCAACAACATGTGATAACTTCCATCAGTGAATTGCGTAAAACAAACAAAGAATGATGTGTCATCCTCCAACACAATGCTAGTTCACACACAACCAGTTAAACAATACAATTTTTAAAGTTTTAAAACTTTGACCAAAGCAAAATATGCCCTTTTGGCTGGGTTTTCCATCACTTTTTGAATCATCTCGGGTTGTATAGCTACGATTTCGGCGCGATTGTTTGCTTGAGCTCGTCAATAGTCTGAGGCTTGCTGGCGTACACTTTGCTTATCAAATAATAATAATCAATAAATAATCCCACAAAAAGAAGTCCGGATGGATCAAATCTGGATATCTGCGTGGTCAGTCAATGTTGCCATTTTTTGACAGCACACGTCCATGGAATTTTCGTTGCAGAAACTGCATTTTTTGAGTGTGGCATGGCGCACCATCTTGTTGAAACCAGTAACCATTCAGACCTTTTTTACACATTTGTGGGCAGACATAATGACCCCACCGATATCGATTCCCATCTACTGTTCCACCTTCTCTGAAGAAAAATGGCCCAATGATGTTTTTGGTGCAAAAGCCGGCCCTAAGAGTCTTTTTTTGGTCTTGAAAGTGTGTTTCATGGATCCCGTGTAGTTTCTCCGTTTCACAAATGCGGCAATCTTGCTTGTTAACGGCGCCAGAGACTGTGAAATGGAACTCGTCCGTCATCAAAATTTGCTTCCAAAAATCTGGTTCAGTGTCAACTAATCGAGCGACTGTTTCGCCGTATTCCAAGCGACGTGGACGGTCTGTCGGTAATATTCTTTGAGTCAATAGCACTTTATACGGAACTAAATGCAAACCATCCTTCAAAGTGCGCCGCAAGGTGGTTCTACTGACGACAAATTGCTGAGCACGGTGATGACACGGCACATGTGAGTTCTCGGCAACACTCTGTCTTACTGCTTCAACCAGTTTTTTTGGAACGTCTCGAGCATTGATGAACGGCATATCGACGATCTCCCACTGTTCCGTGCTCAACAAATTTTCAACACCAAACGACGAATAGTGTTATTCGATGGTACTAGTTGACCACGATGTTATCGACGTTGAGTCAACACAAGTGAATGACTATTTTCAATGTACAGCGTCACTATTTCGGCGTGAAGCGATTAAAGGTTAAAATTGTACTAACTTGACGTTTCAAAAACATTTCAAAGTTATTCAATGTTTACGTACCGACATAAACGCCTCCTGTGCTTTTCCAAACACAATCAACATCCCGCTATCATTCAAAAGAGGCAAACGTTTACGATGGTCGAGAATAATTTCATCCAACCGACTAAGAAGAGGTGCGTATACGAGTATTCGAGAAAGCAGCAAGTAAAGATGGACTGCCGAACTATTTTGGAGATTGATTTGGTAAGGACTAAGGAGTATTCACCAATTTATCCGTAATACATAGTTGGATAAAAGTGAGAATGAAGTGCAGTAAAATCTTGAAAACAAGTCTGCGCCGAAAATCCAGTTACGGAAATTTAGCTACGAATCCAACGCCATAAAATTGTCGTTGTGTCAGCTTATTTTTGTTATGAATCAGTACTACATAGTTGGTTATCCAACAGTACATAGTTGGATAAAAGTGAGAATGAAGTGCAGTAAAATCTTGAAAACAAGTCTGCGCCGAAAATCCAGTTACGGAAATTTACCTACGAATCCAACGCCATAAAATTGTCGTTGTGTCAGCTTATTTTTATTATGAATCAGTACTACCGCCACCACCAAAGGAGGTAGCCGAACTAATTTAATTCTGTGATTTTAGGCAGATGGAACTTATCACATCCTGTCATGCTAATGCTCGGAATATTTTTTGTGAATTAGCAAATACAACGTGAGGAGCAATCTTCTGCCGGACTTTATACTACATATTGTCTGATCTGGTTGTTAACTACATTGACTCTCAGGTAACATTTATTACGAAAGTAAGATAGCAAGTTTAAGTACACAACTCTATCTCACAGGTATACTGGAAAATAATGTCGGAAGCTTCAATGTCAGACTATATGTAGATAGATCGAATTGCAAAATCTAATTGGAAACGATTTGGGAAGGAGCTAGGTCCATTAATGCTCCGGCTAAACTCAGAACGAAATAGAAGCCAGATCAAGCTATTTAGAACCTAAAAGGTGCCCTCATTAAATGTCTTGCATTTAAGTGTTCAGCTAAGAAAAACCGCTGCAGATTGAACACAACTACTTTGCGAATATGTTCTCCATCTGCCTACTGAGGACAATCCTGTGAGACACACTTCAAAATCTGGTAGGCAGATTTGAAGGCTCACTCTAGTAACTTTTGACGACATGTGTATCTTGGCGAGACAATACGGCTTAGATGAATGACTAGTTTCGCGGATACGAGCAATGCTGATAAATATTATCTGCGGATGCTAACTTCATCCAATATGGGAATGAAACTCTAAGCGGAGGTTCACCTTAGGACGGCGCGCGTCCTGTTTACACTGGTATTGTGCATGTTGGTCAACCCACTGCCAAACTATCAATGATTCTTATGTTTACGTTCACATATATGCAGATGATATAGCTATATTCTCTGTTGGATCATGCCTATCGACACTTTGCCAGCGCAGGCGGCTTTGAAATGAGTTTTCGGTCAATATTTTCAAGACAGAAGTTATTCGCGAAGTTGACGCTACTCATTCTGTGCCTGAAGGCATCACTATCCGTACTCGAACAAATATAAGTACAGCGCGGAGTAGGGCACTCTTCGAGTATGACCTTGTCTGAGAGTGCCATAGATTGTACAAATTGCGTCGAATGTCAATTCGGTTTTGACACTTGTGAAATTTATGAAAATATGCAATGGAATCTTATACTCCTGAAGAACGCGGAATATTCGTCAAGATGTTTTTGATGAACAATTCGTCAGTAATTTTGGTGCATAGATGAGGCCCATTTCCACCTAAGAGGACAAACAAAATTTGCGGTTCTGGGGCACTAAAAGTCCGCGAGTTATGCATGAAGAGCCATTGCATCCACTCAGAGTCAGTGCATGGTGTATTGTTTACGCTGGTGTTTTTTTTTTTTTTAGAACGACGTGGTGCAAACGGTCACCGTGGATAGTGAACGCAGCAGAGCCATAATCAATGAATTTGTTATTCCTCAATTGGATGAATTGGGGCTGTCGCACATGTGGGTCCGGCTGGACGAAGCAACGGCGGATATTACACGAGCTACAGTCGACATTCTAAAGCAAAGTGTCTAAAGGGTCATACATTATATCTCACCCTGTATTTAGATGTTATCCTGGATACCAAATTTTTTTAGACTTAAAATGTCACCTCCGAGTCGCGGCCGGTTTCTTGGAAGTATAAATTAGGCCAAGCTGTGCTTCAGCCGTTGCTTAACCCTCTCACGATTTCTTGTCTGGTTCGACAATGCAAGATTTCTCTAAGCGCAGTCTATAGGCTGGTTTCGTTGAGTCTTCTTCTTCTTAGTATAATATCGACGATGAACTTGCTAAGTTTCTACGAAGACTGATAGATTATTCCTTAATATTCACAAGGGGCATATAACATAGACTACCGATCAATCAACCAGCCAACCAAATTGATTTCATTGTAATCGACATAACAAAGCTTCAGTATGAGGAAGTCCAAACGTTGTGAGAGGTCAACTTTTACTTGGGCAACTACTATGTTGTAGCGAAGTTACTCGTTCAAGGTACAGTTGTTGTTATCTCAAATATCCCAAACACAAGAAAATATTGTGACGAAGTTTGATATTTGTTAGCTACATTCAAAAGAGATTACCATAGCCTTTAATCTCTCAACAGATCCTATGCTGCCAGCACCAAGTACTGAAAACCAGTATCAATGCTGTTAAAAAGGCATAGAAGATACCAGGTCTGATGTATTTGGTTTCTTTTGGTCACTGAATGAATGAAATCCCTGGCTCGATGAAGATTTTCGCAAAGCACATGCAGCGAAACAAGAAGTATACAGAGTTCTAGGGAGGGAAGAGGCAGACTGATTAGTTTGATGAACTTTGAACATTGGCTTCTCACAAGTCACGCGAAAACTGCGCAATTGGGAAAGTAAAAAGAGCAAAGTTCGAGACTTAAGCCAAAAGGTGGAAAGAACATGTAATGGCTACAATGAAAGATCTGAGGCCTGCAAACGCTAAGAAGGGAATACAGTACTAGAATCTGTGCTGTCGGTGCTAAGAATATGGAAGTACTACAATATTATCGTGACCGCTATAAGATACAAGGATAACCATTCAATTTGGACGATGACGATCAACAATTACACGTAGGTCTATCCAAGTGGAAAAATTAACTACGGTTTCGAGCTGTTGAAGTTATTCCTTTCCATGAATGAGATGGTGGAGATATCATACGAGTATACTACAATATCACCTCGATGAAAAATGACGTAGTCATAGGAATTGGCTTCATATAAGTGATCCATGGTTTATAAATTAGCAGAGCAACAAAAGTACACCAGAAAGTTGTGTACTTAAGAACGAGGATCATTACATAGTAACCCTATATTTCAAGATGACAAACAAGACCAATGATCAACTGGATACCATCACATTGTGTGATGATACAGTGTGGCACTCACCGATTCATTCAGTGATTGCGTAAAATCATTCTGCCAACATGTTGTCGATTTGATCAATATTGAATATGGTTTTCAGTTTACAACAGATATCAAAATAACGGTTGCTATAAATGATTGGTGTGCACGTTTGGGGTATTGTTACTGCCAGGGGTGAAAAATAATATCTACATCAATCCAATTTTAGCATTCGGTTTATCCTTCCAGAACTGTAACTTCTTTACTCATCACATTGCATATGGAACAGCTATCGAATGCAAAGCTTGGAATATATCATACATACATAACGGCAGTTTTTGCCGATAACCATAAGTTACGCATTTTTACTAAATATAATCTTGCTCTCTGCCTTCAGTTCTTGCCCACTCACTGTTTAAGAAGATATTTTCGGAACCGGACTAATTAGTCAGATGGGTTTTACTCTTGGGGATTACCGAGTTGAGACGATGAGTAACAAACCTAATGTCTGCATATTTCTGTTATGACATTTACATTTTAACTGATTATTTCTTCAGTTCCGTAAACAAAAACAAAACTTTGTCAAAAATTGGGGCACGCGCCTTTTAAATCTTATTGACTAGTGTCTCGTCATCGAAGGTGCTGATAAATTACAGTTGCAAATGGTGAAATGTTGTGAAAATCCTGAATCCAAATTTATCTTGATAGTGGGTTTTATTGTGGCTATCACTGTAAGAATTTGGGTCTCAGTAAATGGTTTCTTCCGCTTTAATACGGCTTCGTACTTTCCGGATTAGGCCGCGTAGATATTACTTCGTTCAACACCAAACAAAATATATCAACCGTACCCCTATTTTCACTCCACATTCTTTCTTACTTACGTACTACTACTATTGGCTTAAAGTACGCTGCGGACCTGGGACTTAACCAATATGCCTTTCATTCTGCCCTATGTCAGCTACCTGTTTCCAATTTCGGCCGTCAAGCCAAGAGGGTGTCTTACTTCGATTGCGTTTTCCGTCGGCGGCGTTGTATTCGTGTGCTTTCCAAGCTAGAGCCTTGGTGACCACTCACTTCACATATCCCGATCAATGTAAAAAATCTAGGCTAATGAACTCCGACTCTATAGTCGGAGGAGGAGATTTAAACACTCTTCGTCGATGCAGACATGTCCATTAGGCCGATCACTTCAAGTACTTTTCTCTAGAAACGCCATTCTTCCTTTTCGGTGAATTCATGATTGAGATATATTTAATAGAGCGCTATTCTGTTTATCCCAGAGACGGCCCTACATTGATTGGCAAGAGTAACTAATAAAATAATTTGTATTAACTACGGATCCTTGGTAGGCAAAGTCTTTGATTACCTCGAAGTTATTGCGATGTTCTGCCCGAGTTGTCGAAATTTAGTATCCTTTCTCGATGACGGCACGTACTTCCTTCTTCCATGGCTTACCGACAGATTGATCTTTGTCGTTTCTGCTTCAATACATGCGCACTTGTTTTACATACAACTCGATATGCTCTTCCGGTAATGTCTATATCATCCGAGTAGGCAAGCCGACTTTTGAAAGATTGTGCCTCTAAAGAGGTCCTGCCAAGTTTTGCAAACCCTTTCAAGTACGACGTTGAAGAAACCACATGACAGTGGATCGCCTTGTATGAAGCCTTTTTTTGTTTCTAATATCTCAGTGAAATCATTACCGACCCTCTGGGAGTATGTCTTAATAGTCATCCCACAGAGTCGGACAAATTTAGCAGGAATGACAAAACTGGGCATGCCTTTGTATTTTGTTCGATGTAAACTGCAAGAGTTGGACTAGCATTCGGCAACTAGTTGCTAGGTATCAATATGGATATCGAGGGACCAACTAGGTTTGCCAAAGGGTTTACACCGATCCCATAGTACCGCAAAGAAGATATAATTGGCGATGATGAGCAGACTGATGACGTTATGCTTGACCCAGGATAGAGGGTCTACAGAATAGGTCTAACAACATGAGGTTCCATTCTTTCGGCATGCTTTGGTACGATCATATTTTTCAGAAGATGATGCATGCTGTTCACAAAGTCATACTTTGTATAGCTCGGCAGTTAGGACATCAGTACTGGTAAATGCGGGAAGAGTATGCTTGTTCCCATGAAACTTCAAGCCGAAGCCTCATAAGCCTAAATCAATTATGCAGGCGGTGGTGCAGTTTATGTTTACCAACTGCGCTCCTTTCCTATGAGGAGCATCAGTTTTGGGACATTGAGCATTCGTCTTGTCGAGGAGCTCATAAAAACAGCGAATCCAGTCTTGCTTGAAAGTCAAAACCTCTTGTCCAAGACTGTTTCTAATGAATAATCTACATGCATGCCTTCACGATAGCAATTACAGTGGTAGGCAATGGATTTTTGTATATTTGTTACGCCCTGTTCATTCCATTGCACTATTCGGTTTGCGGTTAAATCTGCTCTACAGTAGTCTAGGTATCTGCGAGCTTTTCAGCTGTTATAGGACAAAAAATTCAAATAGTGGAGTTGTGCTGACAAGTAACTCTCAACATGGCGGGCCTGGACCATTGTGATAACTCTTTGACGTAAGCCGCCGCCTACACGGGTGTCAGTTGACCCACACGAGGTTATTAGTGATGTCGTTGACCAAATATGAGTTCTTTAGCTACCATCTCCACTTGGCAATTGGTTCTTTCTTTCAGACCTGGGCTTTGAGTGTATGAAAGTAGCCCTGAAAGAAGATCACTGGTCAAAAGGCCTTATGTAGGCAACATATGTTTATTTATCTTGGCTCCAGCTTCCAATTTACGTCAGCCAGTATAAGGGCTCATTATTGCAGTTTTCAGAGGTCACCATGGGAAGGTAAAGGAAGTACTTGTTGTGCCGAATAATTTTGGACAGATGAATGGAATAGTTTTCGATCGTGATCTACGCTAAGTGCTTTAATCTATCGATAATGGAATGTTAGTCATCGTTGCTGGAGCTAGTGTTTTCAGATATCTACATAGAATAGACAATACAACTTTCCGTTCCCTATCTCTTTGAATGTCCCTTTGGTCTTCTTAAACAATTATTTAATCATAGTACTTTTCCAAAGGCTATTAAATCCTATGCGTTGATAGTTTGGTGGAACAAGCTTTTACAAAAATACGCCACTGCTGCTTTTACCAGACTGGTGTACTCTCAAACCATTTTCTTTAAAAAAATTAAGTGGTCTCCACATCTCAGTATAGACAGCGAGACACAGCTATCTACTGATCATGAAACGCTAAATCAGATTGACCACATTGCGTTAGACGTAAGACATGCCCCAGTACTCTGGAAGTCCCAACGTTTCGGGCAGCCAACATGACTCGGGTCACCACCAAAGTGAGAAAATATAACGTAAAGCTATAACTGATATGCTGTGTTAAACCCGACAACCACCAAGAAACCCCTAGTTTGATGAACAATGCCTCCAAAGACATGCAGCTAAACAAGAAGCGTACAACGAAGAACGAAAGCCGCTAGTGAGCTATACGAACAGTAGAGACGGGAAGAACAGAAGAAAACGTGCTATCAAACATGTTGAGATATTGTACTCCACAGTGAGCAATTCAAACTTAGTCAATCTACTTACACGATGATAGCCAAAACTCCCATCCACGTGACCAAAACGAAGTAAGATTAGCAATATAACTACTTATAAACTGAAGTCCACCAAAGCAGGTGGACTTGACGGCTTACCTGCTGAGGTATTTAGAGATGCTAGAAATGACTTTATGGAAGGCATATACCTCTATTTGATGAGAATGGAGTCTCAGTATTGTTTGCCCGATACACTTCAACTGCGCCAACTATAAAGATATAAGTCTACAATTTCTTATTTTATTTTGTGAACGTCTGAAACACTTCGTCAACAACCTGATTGGTTAATATCAATGCGATTTCAAACCAAGAAGATTTACAATCGACCTAACTTTTTTACTCCAGCTGATCCAGGATAAAATTCAAGAAGTCGAAATTGATACCCACCATCTTTTCATCGATTTTAAGGCCGAATACGATGGCATTTATAGAGACGAGCTATATAGAGTCATATGTACCTAGTTTTGGCATCCCTGCCAAGCTCGTCCGTTTGCGCAGAATGACCATTGAGAACGCCCGCTCAAGATCGGTACCGACTTAAGCGAGACATTTGATGTAAAAAAAGGTTTTAGACAAGGTGACGCATTGGCATGTGACTTATACGGAACTCCGAGGCGAACGCTGGAGGCACAATCTTCCAAAAGTCTGTGCAATTACTGGCGTACCCCAAAGATATCGACATAATTGGGAGAACTCAGCGGTTCGCTGGTATTGAAAAGGAAGCTACCAAAATGATGTTAGCGGTAAATGAGGGCAAAAGTAAGTATAAAGTGTCAACAAGAAGGAACATACAACACCGACGAATTGGAGAGCTATAGTTTCGAGGTAGGAAGGGACTCCCTTTACCCCGGCTCCGTTATAAATTTAGCTAACAACACCTCTGCAAAAAGAAAAGAAACAATCACTCTTGCCTATCGCTGTTTCTTTGGCCAAAGAAAGCAATGTAATGGTAAAGCTCTACCCTGAAAAACTAAGGAGAATTTTGATCGTCCGGGTTCTACTTTACGGCGCAGAAGCATAGACCCTATCTAAACCGGATAAAGATATCCTCTGTTGTTTCTAGAGAAAAATAGGACGCAGTTGGCGTGCTCTGGAGGAAAAAATTCAACGACGAACTGTACGAGCTGTAAAGCGACATTGATCTAGTTAGAAGACTGTGCATCAGTTGTCTAGATGACTATTACATTTAGAGCGAATGGATACCAATGATCCGCCCCACAGAGTGTTGGAACCTATCCCAACAACAACGCGGTAGACGAAGACTTCACGTTAGGTGACACGCACAAGGGAACCTCAACCGACTTGGTGTGCACAACCGTTGGCAACTAGTTAAAGATCGGGCTTCCCGGATAGGCTTGTTAGTTGAGTCCCAGTTTCACTCCGAACTGTAGCGCACACTAAGGTCTTTGATACAACCCCCACAGGTCGTACGGACATGACGGTTGATACTCCCGTTCCTGAAAAAGTACGAAATGCACTCATTCTGTAGCCAGTAACTGTTTCGGCCGGAATCTAGCCCAGAACAGGAAGATCTTTAGGTTTTCGCGAAAGGCCTTAAAATCGATTTAGCATCCGGCGCTGGTTTTTTTCTTGAGGACGATAACGTTAGATCCCTCTTTCTTGGTTGGCAAAATTTGCGTCTGTTTTCCAAGCAGAGATATATACAATCCGGACGACAATGAACTACAATACGAGGGGTGTTCAATATATTCTCGGTATCGATATGAAGAAAATTGCGGATTCAATTTAAATTGTTTTTATTTTTCAATATAATCTCCCCTAACATCAATGCATTTGTTACATCTTCAGATAAGCTTTTTTAAACCCTCAAAATAATAAATTTCCTCTTATACCATTTATTGCCGACTTGAGTTCTTCATCGTCCGAAAATCTTTTTCCACGAAGACATTTTTTCAAATCCGGAAACAAGAAATAATCACTAGGGGCAAGGTCTGGACTATAGGGTGGGTGTTGGATTTTTTCGAAACCACAATCTCGCGCAGCAGCCTTGGAAACTCGCGCCGTGTGAACAGGAGCGTTGTCATGAAGAAGCAACACACCCGCTGCAAGTTTACCCCGTCTTTTCTTTTTAATTTCCTCCCGCAAATTATGCAAAGTGGAAGCGTAGGATGTGGCGTTGATGGTTTCACCTTTTTTTTGTAATCAATGAGCAAGATTCCCTTTGAGTCCCAAAAAACTGTGGCCATGAGCTTCCCGGCAGACGGAGTGACTTTGAACTTCTTCGGGGGGTCTGTTCCTTTTTTATGCCACTGCATGGACTCTTGTTTGCTTTCAGGGTCATAGTGGTGGACCCATGTTTCGTCCCCAGTAACAATTCGATCCATAACACCGTCCGCGTTCTCACTAGACATCTCCAAAAGCTCTCTACAGCATGCGATTCTCACTTTTTTCTGAGGCGCTGTGAGCATTCGTGGCACCCACCTTGCACTGACCTTTGAAAGGTTAAGATGGTCATGAAGAATGGTGTGAATGGTACCAATTGAAAGCTTGGTGATCTCTGCCATCATTTTCACCTTTATTCGGGCATCCTCAAGAACAAGTTTTTCGACTTCTTTGATGCTTTCTCCCGTACAAGCAGTAGCCGGGGCGCCGGAGCGGGGGTCGTCTTCAATGCTCTCTCTGCCTCTCTTGAACTCACTTGACCACTTTTGCACAGTTGATAATGAAGGTGCGGAACCCTGGTAAACAGCCACCATCTCTTCATGAATAGTTTTTTGAATTTTTCCTTGCTTAGTGAGAAATTTAATTACAGCGCGATGCTCAATTTTCACCATCATCGTCTCAGTTGTCATTATGATTCTGTTTAACTAGAGATAAAACGCGAATTAATAATCACATTTATATGAAATTTTACATGAATACACTAAAATAATAGTATTACTTGATAAATAAGTCAGTTTATATATACAACCACAGCTTCACCCCGATACCGAGAACGCCCCTCGTATGTTGCGAAGAATTAGTGGAGGGGCGAAGCATCTGCATTTGTAGCGATAGCCCAGCTGCTCTCGAAGGCTTGCTGAAGCAACTTTTTCAGGATCTAAACCTACTCTTGGACTGCTTGGGCCTGAGGCATTATAAGTGTATTCATACCCACTTGAGTGTATGAAAGTAGTCTTTAAAAAAAAAAAAAAAAAATCATGATTCTCCAGGTTGCCGGCAAACCAAGTTCAGCGACGTCCTAACGGAGTACTACGCTTTTTCTAAGCACCTTAGTGAGGTGGGCATAAGTAACACAACATTCCCCAACCTTAGCTCACTCGTCTAGCAAGACTGAATACATACAAAGAGTACCGTGGACTAGTTCTTTGCCTACTGCTACGTTCCGACAGGAAGAAAACCATTCCAAAGCCGTGCAATGGCACTTCTCTACTATTTTTGCTCTTGAAAAAGCCGACGATTCACCTATCTTCTTTGGTGGAACTAATTTTGAGTATTCATACCAAGCTATTGTAAAAGCAATAAGTTTCGAGTTGAAACACATTATTTTCTCACAGCAGACAATGAATTTTGGTAAGCAAGGAAATGTCTTCGTCACTCTTGATAACTACATTTTCAAAACAGAGGATTTCACCTTGATTAGAGTAGACAACGCCCTAGACGAAGATCTACCCTAGGAAACCGTTGCTACTTCAGTTTCACAACAGATAAAACAGACCGCCTACAAAGTGTAGACGCTGCTAGTTCTACTGTAAGGAAGCACATTATAAAATATTCCTATGCTTCTCAAGAGAAGCAAGTTGGACAAATGGAAGCAATGGTTCAACAACAAACTTTATGATGTGTTCCAAGTTTGTGATGTAGTCCAAAGAGGCCAAATAATCGAAGAACCCGTCTCGAACGTCAACATTGCTGCAGCAAAGAAAATCATCGTGTCGCAGCTCTCAGGTTCGAAACAATAAGACACACTGGACTGCGGATGCCAGACTTACAAGAATTTTCCGTTTTTGCACCACGCCCTCTATATTATGTTGGCAAGTCGCGATGTTTGCCAAATCAAAGATATCTTTCGTAAGACAATCTAAGCAAATGGAATCAGGTGAATCAGGATCGTCGATGTCTGCTTTAAATTCTTTTTGGAGGAGCATATAAAATGCTCAGCAAAAAGTAGGCATAAGGCTTTGAATGAGAACGTTGTTTCCGCTGCCGCCTGAATATTAACCAATTGTTGGGTTTTTACCCGTAGTATGCTATTTCACCACTCAATAATGGGAGAACTGCAGCTAGACACAAAACTTACGACAAGGCTGATGAGAAGGTATGATGGCGACATACAGTACTCCATTTAGATCAATAAGGGTAGAACAGAGAACTTCAATATAACTTAATAAACCAGCCAGGTCTATCCACTGCTTTAAATGTGTAAAATTCCAGGCGCAATTTGTACACCGCAATTGTTCCCTTGAGGACAAAGCAAAAGTATCAATATTAATACCAAAATTAACTTCAACTTCAGATTGTTCCCTCATTCGTAAATGTACGAGTGACCTACTTATGATGCACACAAACCCATAAATTTCAACCTTATCTGGGTGTCACCTGCTTCTTAGCTTTGAAAGTTAATTCCAATATTTGACGGCGGATAGCATTTTTCCAGTTTGAATTTCACATTTTTGACTTTGAACTTTTAAGAACAAACCAGCGTCCGGTCCATTGGACAACTAATTACTACTAAAGTCCCCCCCCCCCCCTCCCCTCTCCCATGTTATCCATTACCAGTACACGATTTATACGCTGATTCGAATCGCATAAATCGCCTGGTTAATGGAATCGATAAAATGCAACGGACACCACCTCTTTCCCAGGTAGAGCAAGAACATCGTACTCATTCTCATGCTCGGAGTCTCTACTGCGTGTATAAAAGACCGCTTACAGCGTACAGCTTACACCACACAACATTACGAGTTCGGGACAAATTTTTGGAACCGTGCCAGTCTGCCCATTCAGCTCCTGAGAGTGTTATTTTGAAATGAACTCCTTTACAGCGATTTTTATTGGGGTTGGAATTTCCTGTTTACTAGGCGTTTCGAAAGTGAGCGGTAAAAAGGATTACATCCCTAGATCAGCGGTGCATGAAATGCGAGACGCAATCCATCAGGTAGGATATAACTACCCTATCTGGCCATCACCATCCTATGGAGCTGCTGTAGCCCAACCAACATCACAATCGACTGCGGCGCCACAAAAGCACGATGAAGTTACGACTTTGGATCGATTTTATCGAGTCTCTCCCAACGGTACGGTCGAGTTTAAGTGAGTAATGTGTCGGCCTGTAAACATGAAGTGGTTAATTCATTTTCTTTTTTATTTTTTTTTTCATCCCCAACTTTCGAGATATAGGGTATCCTTGAGCGATGGCCAAATTAATCATCAGAAGATCTACACTAAAATTGTAAAGGGCAAAGGGATCCAAGTCCACGATGGATACTATTCGATGCGTTTGGATGATGGACTGTTTCGAACTACGTACTACAGAGCTGATGAGCTGGGCTACAGGTTGCTGGGATGTAAGGATGCTTCAGAAGTTGTAAAAACCAATTGAAAATAATTAAAGGGATTTTTTGTTTTCTTTTTTCTTTTTTACTTTCCACAGATAATGTGGATACAGTGCCTCCAGTGGAGTTGCGGATTCCTGAAAACGAAATGAAACAAGTTTGATTGAGTGCAATTTATTGTGAAAAATAAAAAATCGGATAAAGGAAATGAGATGATTTTTTTACTTGAACCTATATCCTTTTCAGGAGTTTTAATTGAGTTTGGACTCAATTGATCTTGGGTTGGGAAATATGGAGTGGAGCGTATGGGGAGTTCAGAAAAGAAAAATTAATTTAACCATCTGGGCCATCACTTTAACCACCCTGACTTCTTGTATTTCCTTTGGAGAATCTTTTTCACGCCTAAGATCCTCCTAATTTGTCCTTGTCCTAAAAGATTTGTTTTGTAATTTGGCAGAAAATCTTTGAATGGACATGAAATACCCCTGTTCCTTACACAATCAGAAATGCGTAAAGCAATTTTACGAAGAGGATATGCATGGATATTGGAAACCATTTCGTAGCTACCGCTTTCGATGAAAACATCCAAAATGCTTTAGAGATGGAGTCCGATTTTGGATCATAAACCTAACAAACTGGATGGGCACTATCCAGATGGATGGCTTTATAGTGAAACATAAAACTGGCCGGATTGAAAGCGATGCGACGAATCGAACAGGCTTCCTCCTACATCTACTACATCTGCCATGTGAATATGTAATTGATATTGAATTCGAAAGAGACTACGCCACATTGCCTTCAAGCTAGGACCAGTTAAAGAACGGCAAGGATGATGATTTCTATGCACTTTTGTGGTAATGTCACCTCTTTGATATTAAATCGCGTCAGGTATTGAGATGGCAAAACTCAGTTCACCACAAGCAAGGCCTCGAATAAGGGACGAGGTGCAACGACTTTTCCGCAGCAGGAAATATTCTAATAACGTCATCGGGTTACTACCGACGCCCTATGATATGGCATTATGACACTTTCACAAAACAACAAGTGCAAGTGAAATTTGGCCTTATGTCGCTTAGCCTATACAAGGCATAACGTGGTTATGGAATGCCCTGTCGAGTTCTCCATTTCCTAGTCGTTATAACTTGCAAACATTTAAGACCAATGTATATCGGTATCTTTCTTTTCTTCCTCCCTGAGTTTACTTCGCCCGCGCTATGTACAAACATTTTAAGGGTACACAAACCCCTTGAGCACGCGCTAATTATAACAACAAAAAAAAATGCGCAGTTATATCAACTCTCAAGCCCAACAGTACAGCCATTTATGCTATTGCCCAGAACCTGCCGGAGGACGATAGTATTTATTAATCTCTGGTAGAAAATCTTTTTGGTTTATGGGGTCTGATAAGATTAGAACGAGTTGATGTTTACTGGTAAAACACACCCGTGTAGGCCATGACAGCAAGAGCTTCTAAAGAATTTTGATAGGCTAAAGCAATGATCTTGGAAATGGCCTAAACCAAATTGTGTTCGGTCAAAAGAGCAGTCAAATGGTTGATGGATGACAAACAAAAGCCTGTTAGGAGCAACATATCACCGAATTTTCTGCTCTTTTCAAAAGAGAGAGAGAGCCACTTTAGTCGGAAACCAAGCAGATCTCGTAGGAGGCTTTAGTTCCACTGTGGTTTATTCGGACGAATGGAGTATCTTCTGAGCAACGAAACAAGATAAGTGTCTATTAGTTACTCTATTGCTACGAAACGGAATACAATGCCTCGGATACTTTCTTGACGGCCTTCAGCTAGAGTACATAGAAAACAATCGTTTTCTCAAATATCCTAACCATCCCTGACCAAAAAGTTATATCATACTATACTCCATTAGAATAGCTGGGAGAATTCGAAGGCCCGGAGTCTGCCTGATGTTCCCTTCCGTTGGGTTGCCGCCTTATCGAGGCGGAAGTAGTTGTAGTAAGTCTACGGGACGGGAGTGAACCTAATTCAGAATTCCACTTTTAAGCCAAAGTTTTGAGGCACCGGTTCCGATGGCTGCATCGCTAATAAGTGGATAAACCGAATTGGGCACAAATGGTGTCATCCAATGCCCAGGCAAGGTCGATTGTATCAGTGCTTTATCCTAGTAACACAGTTCTATCAGGATGGACCCCTCCCTTCTTGTCTCACTCACTAGAACGAAATTTATAAAACAAAAATATGGATAGAAAAGAGTAGATAAAAATAACTAGTATAACAAAACACCAGCTTTTTTTTTTTTTAAAAAGAACTTAACACTCAAGAGGGTATTACTACTCTTAAAATGCCGGAGCACGTGTTAAGTTTTTCGGAAAATTGGATAGAGAGAGAGAGAAAGATTTTTGGGCTCAGTGGTTATTTCGCTCCATGGGTGGCATTTAATGGGGAGACTGAGACTGCATAAGGCTGGCACCTCATCAGAGGACGAATTGCTGGCCTCCAGTCAGGAGGCGGGAGTGCTAAGGCTAGCACCACGACCAAAAATACAAAAACCAGCCAACAATACAAAAACAACAACAGGAAAAACATAAACCCGCAGGGAAAGCTATGAAGAGCAATTACCTTTTTGGCAATCTTGCCTAAAATGAAGCAGCCGGAAAGATTCACTAAAGGGACCTGAAGAATAAGACAAGATAGGTAGCAAAGCGCAACATACCTCTAGGTAAGACCACCCAATGCCCAGCCCGGAAGAAAGCCAAGGTTGCCCTAGGTACAGCTGCTAACCACAATCAAACTAACCACGTCATCGACTAGTGCCGTTCGACCTTTCACCGAAGTGGTCAAAGATCACCTCCAGGTCGCACTAGTGGGTGAACTCTCCACAAACGAGAAATCCAAACCCAAGGCGTGGGGAACATTGAAGCAAAGCTTTCCGACATGGTGATGGGTCACATCATCAAAAACCAAGAGGAAGCTCTGTCTGGCTTGGATTCGGGCGAGATGGTTAATGGATATCGATTGATAAAATTCGAGGATCAATTGTCCAAAACTTTCCTTAGTGAATGGGTTTCTAAGTTTTGAAGCCAAAGTTATCCCAGCTAATGACATCCCATTGCGACACAGCCCTCGCATTAGGTTGCCCAATATGAAGATAGATCGGGGAAGACCCGTCCAATGTCTTAAACTTTACAACCCGAGGGTTTCCATGATTGACTGCACAGTCATTAAGGTGGAGGAACCCACGAAGAACACTCTGTCCTTCCAGCTCATTACGAATAATGAGTGCCGGGCAGCACTAGAGATAATAGACGATAAACTTAGGTTTGGCATCAGGCACGCTAACCTTTAGATTTTCCTGTCAGTTGGTCCTGTGGAGGATGTGGACCTCGTCGAAAGGGACAAGTTTTTGGAGGACCTGGTGATCTTATAATACAGAAGGTCATACCAACTAGCCCCAGCACCACCAGTGGAAGTGGAGCAACTTACAGCCACCATAACAAAGAAGCGCAACCTACTGATGGGCTGCGACACTAACGCGAGGCATACAGTATGGGTAGATACAAAGGATAATGAAAGAGCTGAGTCTCTTTTCGATTTTCTTCAACCACTAACCTATCTGTCTGCAATGAGAGCACGACCCTAGCCTTTGTCTTTTCTAGTAGCGAAATTTTCTGGGGGTGGGAAAAGTCTGCTAGATACTACACTCAAAACAAACAATGCCAACTTTAGGGTCCAAAATTGGATGACTTTTGAGATCAAGTCCTTAGAACAAAACTCAAAAACATCCCCAAAATAAACACCGTAGCAATCGAAGAACTGGAAGCAAAGGTGAAGACTTCCGTGAAGGCAATACACGACCTATACAAAGTCTCGTGGCCAGTTAAACGTAGTAAAAAACAAAGCTCTCAAATCTCTGGCAGATGACCAGAGCTACTTTTAATATCTGAAAGAAACACAACTTCTGGCAGACTTACAAGGACTGTTTAGTCTGTATAAGAAAGCCACAAAGACAGCCAAGAAGTGGGCCTGGATGGACTATTGCCATTCAATAGAAACCCTCAAGGGCTCCGCCACTCCAACCCTTTTTTTCTTGGAAAGTTAGATGGAGGATGGGCAGAGTCCTCTGCGGAGACACTGGAACTCCTAATGAACACACACTTTCCCGAATGGAGTGATATTAGTACGGAACAGAGGAGATCTCGGCAAGTCCAACCTGCTTTCCACAGTAATATCAATTAAATCAGATCTGAGGAAATGATTTCCTGGGATATTAACAGCGTTTCCTCGTTCAAATCTGATAGAGCCCTGATAGCATACACTCTGTCATGTCACAGAGAACGCAAGACCTAACAATACCTTGGTTAGCGTCAATCTTCAGAAGCTGTTCAATACGGAACTACATACCCCACACTTGGAGACGCGGTCGAGTGGTTTTTATACCGAAGCTAGATAAACGCGGACACGAGTTCTTGAAAGATTTCAGGCCAATTAGTTTAGCCTCCTTTGTATTTAAAACCCGATGGCGTATTTTAGAAATCCAGATCGTAGTACGCCTATCTCAAAAGAGATCCACGGAAACGGCTGTCCACAAGACAGTGCGAACAATCTAAAACTCCATACACTACAAAGAATATACCCTAGCCTCCTTCCTCGATATAGAGAGAGCCTTTAATTACGTACACACTAAGGCTATTTACAAATCTCTGATCGAGCTGGGCATAGAGGAATTTATAAGTCAATGGATAGGCTCTATCCTCAGAACAAGAATTATTCAGGCAATACTAGGTGACTAAGTTACTGTCAATTCATCCATATAGGAACGCCATATGGAGGCACTATTTCTTCTCTTGCTAATGGTTATGAATAAAATTCTTGTAACACTAGAAAGAGAAATGGTCAAAATGGTCGTGTATGCGGATGACGTTGCGATACTACTGTCAGAGAAGTTTTCCTCTGTGATAAGTGGAATCATTGAGGCTGCTCTAGACAAGGTAAATACATAGGCCAAAAGTTCTGTCCTTGGTGTCAACTCGAGCAAAACCGAACTGCTGCTATTTACTACCAAAACCAGAACACCTGATTTTGCCTCTCCAATGTCTTAATGATCAACCGCTCACTATTCTTCAGCGCTAGGTATCTGGATATCATGCTTTTGCTTATCCGGAAGCAAAACATCGAATACAAAGTAAGGAAAGCATATGTCGCCTTCTATGAGTGAAGTAAAGCCTTTGGAAAGAAATGAGGACTTCAACCAAAGATGAGCTTGTGGATCTACGCAATCGTAGTGCGTCCATTTCTCATCTACGGGTCACTAGTATGGTGGCCCGCGTTGAGCAAAGGCTACAACCTCACGAGACTGAAAAGGCCCCAAAGTAAGCTTTTACTGTGCTGCTTCATCTTCTGCGTACACAAAAACAATATCACACTTTTCAGCGCAATCAATACCGCTTGATGGATTTTGGCAGTGTCTTCCAGGTGGAACTGCTAGCCATCCGAAAAGCATCCACGCAACTCGGGCATGACATAATGCTATCCTCATAGATAGCCAAGCCTCTATCAAAGCTATTAACTCGGCTACCATATCATCCAAACAGGTGCAGGAGTGCCGGAACGAGCCTGCCCGTTTGGACAAACTCTTCAGGGTCACACTGATATGGGTTCCAATTCACAGTGCCATAAAAGGAAAAGAGCGTGTAGATGGACTGACCAGACAAGGCTCAGCACTGCATGGCTCATTCGCGGCAAGGGTCCATTTCCAGTTAGCAGCGCTTAATGGAGAAATGAACTCACACTTCCTGTAGAAGGTTAAGAGAGAGGCAAAAGAGAGGCCTAATCAACTGCGCCATATTAAGGATGTTATCGCCGACCTACCATAAGAGTAGAACAAAAGACCTGCTAAAGGGGTACGAGATCTAATATGTTTAGTTAACTCCACACGCTGAATCATAAACAAGATCACAGGTGTCGTAGCTACAAAAAGGCACATTCTAGTGCTCCTTGGGTTCTTGTCCAACCGCCGCCGCTACCTACATACCTAGAACTGGTGTTAGCTCCTGCAGCACGAACCAGTCTCATGTCCTGGAAACCTTACATAGATCGGATGGATTTCAGGGCAGTGTAGAAAAAATTACTGTAATACCATGCTTGAATCGAAGATGTGACAGAGGATTGCAAGGAAAATTCCTATAGCCACTTAGGCACCCCCGTCCACATACAAAGTTCTAATGCGGATTTTTTTAGTTTTGGGGATCTAAACGCCAATGTAGGAAACAACTGCTCAAGGACATAAACGGAGATCACTTTCCTAGAGATGATGGCATTGTGGATTTCTGCATCGCCCAGTCAAGCAGCAGCCACAAGTTTGGTAGGGTTTGAATTAGTAGCGAACATTTCCGACCTGGTAAAGCCGACGCTTTAGAATATGTACGTTACTATCTCATCTTAGATTTTGCATGTCTTCGTACTATATCCGTCAACAGTAACTCAAAATGTTCAGGTTCAATACGAATGTGCTATGGTCTCCACAGGCTCATCTATCTTAGATGCAGACAATCAGCAAAGGGCATTCCTTAAAATCGTGGAAGTCAACTATTGTGGAAATGTTTTTGCAACTCGGGCAGATACCTGTGTTACTAGAAGATAAAAAAGATACCGCATATGGTAATCGGCGGACACCTGGATTATTCAACAATCAAAGCTCCAATTGCGCACAAAAGAAGTAATGTAGACGTGATAAGCAATAGTTTATCGACTTCGTGAATCAGCAGAAAGCAATTGCGACTATAGCGCTATCTATAACATCACCAAATAACTCAATTCCGCTCAGGCGAGAGAATACTTCGTTACAGTCCTAAACTGCTTAGCCGATGGTGTTATTATTTTGAATTCTATCGGTCTTCCGAAGCAACAAATTCTCAAATCTCCACCGCACCTCATGGTAAACTCAAAAACCCACAAGAGGTGAATACTGACGACATCCCTGCCATATTATTACAAACGACGCCAAATAATTATATTGACAAAGCCGCAACGAGCGCTTACGAAGCTCATGGAGAACTGATCAATTTTAACCGGAATAGAAGGGATGGAGGTCATGAAGATCCCACAAAAGGAAAAGTTGGTAGATCATGGAATCTAGCGAGGTATGTTATGTATGTGTTGTCCCGATCTTAGCCAAAATAACAACTAGAATTATATGAGAATGATGATGAATAGTCAAGATTTCGTGCTGGATTCTCATGCTCTGCCAATCGGACAAACAATTTACGGATTAGAGCAATACGCCAAATAGACCTATCAAGTGCATTTACTGTTTATCGACTCTGAAATGGTTTTCTACAGGAGAGGCATCCCAAAAAAATTGTTTGCTTCATGTTACAAAGACAACACATCTTACTCAATGCTAAGGTGTGTCAGTACAAGGTAGAGTACTGCAGGGATGCATACTGTCACTGCTGCTGTTCTTGGTGATCACGAGTGGCACCTTGCCTCAACACTTCGATCAGACTAGCAATATCTGCCTAATTTCACATCGGATAATGGCTCCTTATCGAACCTAGAAGCTGAGGTAAACAAATCGGGTCTTAAAATAAAGGCACCCAAAATAAGCGCACTAAGCCTTTCTAACATCCGCCCTCAACAGGATGTGAGGAAGTGGGGAGACTGGGCTATTTTTTTTATCTAGGAAGTATGGTCTCGGCGGTGACACTAGTCTGGATGCGTGTGACGGAATAGGGAAGGCCAACGCTGCGGTTGTAGAGAAGCAATGCTGCGACTGCTCCGATCTTAGGTAAAATCAGTTTGCAATAGGGGTGCAGTATTTGAAATGTGGACATCACACACACCAAGTTTGCAACCTGCAAACCTGCAACTTTATCCGAAAACGGTCCAAGAACATATAGACACTATTACTCTAAGGAGGAATTGGAGGTGGGTTTGATACGCAGTACGGCGGAATTCATTTCCTTGGGAATGAGTTGGAGATAGCTCAAGGCTTTGTTGACTTCCCATGCCCTTGGTCGCTATTGCCCTAATTAAACTGCCTTTGTGTCATTTAAAAATGTGTTTTCCAAAAACTAATCGCAACAATGGTGCAGTATAGCCTACAAGCTAATTGAAAACATGGTCAAGGTAAATATTTAATTTTTCGATTAGACCATTGCACATAATCCTTAAACATGTACAGGTTTGCATAAAAATCTCTCAAAGTCACAACATGTCTCGCCTTTTGTGAAGGCACCACCGGGGAGCACCTACATGCTGCTTTTCAATTCATTGCCAAAACAAACAAGATATCCTTTGCCGGATCCCATGTGATGCAATCAGATGAATGAATCTCTTCCTGTTCGCCTTGTTGGTTTTAATTTTTTATTCCTTTTCAACATTTCTGCTTTGTGGATATTTTTATTGCATAACACGACGGTGAGTGCTCCTATACTCGTACTGTCATCATCAGTTTGTATTATTAATGCTTTTCTTGTGAACCGCTCACCATTAAGCGGACATTCGCATTGGTCTGCTTTGTACAGTTGTGATTCGTTTGTTTTTTTGTGTTTTTGAATATTTGCTCTTATTTTTGATTTATTTCAACGACGACACTGGATATCATTGTCATGGAAAACAAACAAAAGAGACACAAAATTATTGTGGCGAAAATTTCAACCGTAAGTGCCAGAATGCACTTTGTCGGACCGGATGTCCCGTAACTGTTTGCAAAGTATGTCTCGAGATATGCCATCCAGGGACGGTGCCCTGGGCACAGTATTCATTAGAAAGGAAGAACAAAGTTGTAAGGAATTTGTAACGACTTCCGACAATGAGCGCAACTAGAAACTTTATCTTTTGCCTTTTCAAATCGAAAATATAGATTTCTTCCAAATTTTTTTTTTCGGTGGAGAATAGGGCACACACTCGAAGGAGAAGTTTTAATTGTTGTTTTTGTGTAAATAGTTGGAAAACCCTTTTCTAAAAGGAGGAGGAAATTTTAGCACAAATCCCACAGGAAGTATTTCTGTATGATTGTCAACTGAAAGGAATTGTATACACTTGAAGAAGACATGAATACGATTGGGACAGAATCTACGACTTCAGAAATGAGTTAAAAACTTGTATGAAGATTCCAGAAGTGCTGAAATAAGAAAACTTTGACAAAGTGAAGGCTTTTCAGATTAAATTTTGGGTTTATGGTAGCTGCCATACAGACTTTATTGAGTTTGAAGTTTTGTTAAAAAGAATAACTACATTTGCAATATGTCGTATTACATGAAATTGGAAGCAGCGCAATTGCTTCAATCAAGAAAATGTGGGTAATGATCTGCATGCACGATGGGAACTTCGTCGGAGTACGAATAGTGGACCTGAAAATGAGATGCAAGCAGATGACATATCTTCAGGTATATGCCCCTTATTCATCACTGCTAGGATTAAGGTGAAAGAAGTATAAGTTGCTGCAATTGGCATTCAACAATAAAGATCAACGACTCTTATAAACAGGAGAAAATACATATCTGGCCTTCAGCTTGCAAGGTAGGCCGTTGGTGAATCGTATCGATTCCTTCAATTCTATAGAGCAGGGCAAGCACATATAGATCGGAATGGTCCTTTTTTTAATATATAAAAGGTCTTTCATTAAGCGCTTCCTATCTTTAAATTTAAATAAAACAAAGTGTGTGTGAGATATCATCGAATTTTTTTATTCGTTTGAAAGGCCTATCGATGCCATTATGTTTGGAATGTAACATCGTTCAAATTCCGTCGCGGCTTCTCTGGGTGGCATGGGTTATGTTGGCTATGAGAGCCGCTGTAGTTTGTGGCTTATTCGCATAGACTTGCAACTTCAGAAAACCCCACCGAAAAAGTCTAACGGCCAGTGCACATCACCTCCACGTAAGTTGAGCATGCTCTCGAATCGCTCGTGTAGAATTTTCGATGTGGCGTGAGCTGTGTGGCACGTAGCACCGTCCTATTGAAACCACATGTCGTTGGTGTCCATATCATCGAATTCAGGCCAAAAGAAGTTGGTAATCATCGACCTATAGCCCTCGCCGTTAACGGTGATGGCCTGGCCAACGTCGTTCTCAAAAAAATATGGACCGATGACACCACCATCCCAAAATCTACACCAAACCGTGACTTTTTCCGGATGTATTGGACGTTCTCGGATCTCACGTGGATTAATATCGTCTCAAATTTAACAATTTTGTTTGTTGACGTACCTATTCATCCAGAAATGGGCCTCATCGCTGAAGATGATTTTTCGATGAAAATTAGGGTCAGTTTCCAGAGCCCATTCAGCGAACACGTGATATGTGCAGGTTGGCGTACTTTATAATTGACGATCTAAACAGCTGAATAAAACCTGATATCTACTTGCTTAGATCGTGCTGCAGTCCGCCTTCTATCTGTCTGTTATAAATCGCGGGCAACCCTAGAAATAATTGATGATCGGTAAGCTTCGATAAGGCTTTCAGTCTACCGTGTTAATACTGCATTGTACTTTTCGAGGCAAGATCAAAGCTGCTTGCTTGTTCGAAATATTAAAGATTCTACCGCTGTCCTCCAATTTTCTTTGATCTCACTTACTTACTTACTTAAGTGATGAACCTGGTTCTCAACTAGCAAGCCGATCCAGTTAGTCCGGTCTTTAGCTAACTACCTCCATTTGCGCACTCCAATCCGGTTGGAGTCCCCTTTTACTTATGCGCGCCACCTAAGGTGAGATCTACCCATATTGCACTGTACGTCTGGGTTAGATTCGAACACACCGCATATGCAGTTCCGATATTTTTCGAAAGTTTTTCTCTCGAAAATACCAAGAATATCTTCATTCGCTCTTTATAGAGTTCATGCTTCAGCGCCATAAAGTGGGACTGGGGTGTTCAAGGTCTTGCATAGCGTCCCCTTAGTTTTTCGGGATAGGGCTTTACTACTTAATAGCGATTGGTAAGAGTGAATCTTTGCTTTATTTCTGCTGAGGTGTTGTTGGCAGAACAATGTAGACAAAGTCCCTTACTACCTCGAAATTATAGCTGTCTACTGTGACATTCTCTAGAATTTGTCGATGTTGCGTGTTCCTTCTTGTTGACAAGGTATACCTGGTTTAGCCCTCATTTACCGCTAAACGAATTATGGCAGCTTCCGCATGAATACTAGCAAACGTATCGGTGATAGCCTGCTAAGTTATCCTAATTGTGTCAATATCATCGACGTATGCTAATAGTTACACAGGCTTTTGAAAGATTATGGCTCCAGTGATCGCTTGTGCGATCCACACAATTCTTTGAAGCATAATGCTAAAGAAGTCTCATGACAGCGCGTCAGCTTTTTTTGATAACAAGGGTATCGGTTAACTCTTTACCGACTTCGACAGAGCAGCGAGGGTTCTTAATCGTCATTTTGAACAGTTGGATGAGCGTGGAAGGGATGACAAAACTAAACATGGCTTTTACATAGCTCCTCTCTATAAAATAAACGATAAACCAACACCCGTACTTTGACGAAACGCAAGATCTACCGAAAACATCGCCGCTGTCGGTGAGAGTATGCAGGAGAATCCGAGGCAGTCATTTCGCGTCACTCAGAAGAACTCGGCCTTTCCCAGACCACGATTTGGCGAACTATGCTCAGTGACTCGGCCCTGTACCCGTACAAAATTCAACTGACCCAGGAGCTGAAGGTAAACGACCATAGACAACAACATGTGTTCGCTGAATGGGCTCTGGGGCAGTTGGAAACTGACTCTACTTTTCATCGAAAAATCATCTTCAGCGATGAGGTCCATTTCGGGATAAATGGGTACGTCCACAAATATAATTGTCGAATTTGGGACAATACTAATCCACATTAGATCCAAAAACGTCCAATGCATCCCGAAAAAGTCACGGTTTGGTGTAGATTTTGGGATGGCGGTGTCATCGGTCCATATTTGTTCGAGAACGATGTTGGCCAGGCCATCGCCGTTAACGGCGAGCGCTATAGGTCGATGATTACCAACTTCTTTTGGCCTGAATTCGATGATATGGACACCAACGACATGTGGTTTCAATAGGACGGTGCTACGTGCCACACAGCTCACGCCACATCGAAAATTCTACACGAGCGATTCGAGGACATAGTCATCTCACGTGGAGGTGATGTGAACTGGCCGTTAGGCTTTTTCGGTGGGGTTTTCTGAAGTCGCAGGTCTATGCAAATAAGCCACCAACCACAGCGGCTCTCAAAGCCAATATAACCCATGCCACCCAGAGTAGCCGCAGCGGACAATTGAACGATGTTGCATTCCATACATAATGGCATCGATAGGCATTTGAAACGAATAAAAAATTTCGATGATATCTCACACACACTTTGTTTTATTAAAATTTAAAGATAGGAAGTGCTTAATGAAATGCTCTTTACAAACATAGAAACCTTAAGTCCATTGGTGAATTTCCTAGCATTCAGTTCAGACAGAGACATTTCTATTAAATTAATAGGAAGCTCGATGGGTTTTGCTGATAAATCAGTTTCATTAATTAGGGGCGCATAATTAGTTGATTCTTGTTTCTGGATAATGGAATCGGGCGCAAAGTTTTTGTTCTCGGAATATAGTGACCGGGCATGTTAAATTTTCAGATGAAGTGTTTATAGTTTTCACCAAAAGACTATTATAGTTGACTGTTAGTGACTTTACATCCACCCAGAGCTGGAATTGGTCTTTATTTTTTCTGTAAATTTTTGGCAATTCTTGCAGCTTTCCCAAAAAATCCAAGTCCAATTAATTTCCTGACATAAAAACGTTTCCGAAAGACTTCCTGCCTTCACAAACTACGATTGCACTAGTTAAAGACATGAGAAAGAAATGAAAAGTCGTCGCCAATTTACTGGAAACGTGCATAAAATGTACCCAAACCCATTTTACACATACGGTGCAGTATAATTAACAGTATGGCTACTGTAGATATCTCTGCAACAATTCGTTTTTAAATTTCAATTCTCGCCAGTCTGGTTTTCGTGATTTACTCTCATCCAGCCAATGAGCTTCTACCTTTTGCACCCAAAAATTATTCTTTTTCATTTCATAAACACATCTAACAATGAAAACTCGTATATTCATCTTGTTTGCCAACCATTTTCCTATCCCTTTATTGTTTAGTTCTCAGCTACATAAATCTACTTTCCATCTTCATCCTTCAGGCTTCATTATTATCTATTTGACCAGCTATTCATATTAAAAATTAGCCAATCTATCTCATCCTAACCAAACATCACTTCTCATAGAAAAAAAAGGAAACTTTTTCTCAAACCGAGAACACCAATCTAAACGATTAAGATAAACTTTTCAACTTTAACTGATATCCACTCACCGTAGACAGTCAGTCGTATGTGAACCGAACCAAATAAAAACCTTTTCTATCTTTCGAATGGGCAATAGCCGATAGATCGTAATTTTTCAATACAAAGTATGTACCACCAAAATGATAGATTTAGACTCTTTACGAAGGCAAACTTTCCACTTCAAACTCCCACAAAAGTTCACCTCGTTGTTTTGTCTTTTTTCTAGTTTCCAATTTTTTTGGGTCTATATCCTTTCCCTCATCAATCGTGTACCCTCAACAAATGACCTCCGGCACAAAACGACATCAACAACAAAAAAAAAATTCATCACATCCATTAAATACTTCACCTGTTGGGATTGACTGGCAGTGTTGCCAAGGTTAGGTTTATAAATTTCCCATTGGGATTTCCGGAAAGGACCAACTCTTCAGAAGGATTTACCACCTTTCGCTGGGAAGCATTCTGATGTAAGTATGTAATACTTATGTTTTACGGTTACTATAGATTTCGTTTGACATGTATCGTATCTGGAGGGCAAAATCGGCTGTCCGCAGTGCCTACTAGTTAACAATATTTTAATGAAGTAACGATGAGTGTGTATCAAGCCTGGCTAGGCCCCTGGATGCAGAATGACTAAATGAAAACTGTGGCGCATATTACATCAAACAGATCGGTTGTAATATGCGTATCAGCAATTTTAAAAGAAGCCCTAGGGTGTACCGTGGGCAATAAACAGCTGTATCGATCCATATAAATACGTCGCCTTAGGCTTCACAAGGAGAAGTAGTTGTGATGAAAATAACAACACAACAGATAAGCATGACTTTGCTTTTAATGAACCAAGCAAACGTGACAAGGAAGACGACGTTCATGTATGTACCTGGAATGTGAGGACTCTTAACAGATCAGATGCTCCAGAACATGTTGTATTCAAGAAATATGATTGGATGAATGGAATAAGAAGAAAAGTACGATAAGGCGACTGCAAACGCGCGGAACACATACATGAACAGGAGCTTGTTATTGGAAGGAGACTTAAGGACAAAGTTATGTGCATAATATCTATGAGCAGTGTATTATATGTATGTAAATATTATATGCCCTGACTTTAATGTCCAAATAGGAAAGGTGAGCATGCACAGCTTGCACGACATCAGGTCCGAAAATGGACTTTGGCTGATACACTTTTCTAGTGGAGGAAAATTCGTAGTAGCAAGCACATGTTTTCCACATCCTAGAGTTAATATGGGCACATAGCGGTCCCCTAATCAAAATACGATAAGTGATATTGATTACATTAAGTTAGACGGAAGATACGCATCCAATATTCTAGACATCCGCACATTCAATGGTGCCAACATTCTTACCTTGTTGTAGCCAAAGTAAGAATGAGGGTATCAAAAACGGTACAGCGTCAGGAAAATATTGCGAGGAACTTTGTAATCGCGTGTCCCTTAACTTCTCGTAGTAGTGGGTTCAACATCAAGTGCGTAGGACTAGTGGCCACTTTGCAAGGATACCATAAGAATGCCACACCTGACGGTGCTAGGTTTCACAAGCCTGCCACTAATAAGAAACCCATGGTTCGATAATAAATGCTGACGTACACTTTCAGCCGAACAGCAAACGTACTTTGTAAGGGAGGACAAAGCCGAATTGAACCTGCTCTAGTGTCGACGATACCAGAAGAAGAGAAAAATCGAAAAAAAACTTCTTCGGAGAAAAAGGAGGAAGTTTGAAAAACGCAAAGTTGAAATGATCGAGAGGTGTTGTAGGAATGTAGTTTGGAGATTTTAGCGAAGGATTATCGTAGTTGGGACGCAGTCCATGCTAAAAATTTGGAGAATGACTTCAGAGAGCTGTTAAACAGCGATGAAAAATACATTTAATCCGTACGAAGACAACAAAAACATCCACCTACCTAACCAAAACGAAGTGGAGACAGCCATGTTTTATCTTAAATCTAAGAGATATTCTGGGTCAACTCTTCGAATCTGGAGGATATAATCTGGCGTCGAGCGTGCATTATCCCATATTTTCGATTTGGCCAGAGGGGCAAATACCCACTGAATGCAAACTTAGAAAGGAAACCCCTTGAACTGCGCATACTACAGGGGCATAAGTCTAAATCCTTGATCCCGTGTTATGTGAACGCCTTCAACTGATCGTTAACAACCTGGTAAGTCCATATCAGTAGGGTTTTAGACCTAGTAAAGCAACCACTTGGCAACAGATCTTGGAGAAGACCCGAGAGCAGTATCCTCTGCCACTGAAAATTCAAACGGATTGGGCTTGGATATCCCTTACGATGACTATATGCGTGACCAGTTCGATCATTTTACCAAATGGACCTCTAAATCTGGTGGTTGCAAATCGGAAACACAAATGAATTCCCTAAAAGGTAAGATAAATTTGTTTGTTTTCGAAAAATCAGTGTTTCCAAATTTATCATACCAATCCATAATATTTGTGGCTTTCTTTCATTTTGCACTTGCTTATTTTTTTTTACTTTAATAATGTAAAAGAGAAAAAGACCCGACTACCCATACACAGACAGAGAGTTTCCTTGTGTTCGTAGTGCGATAAAATGCCAGCACAACCATCACCTATAACATGAGGTCCTTGTTCAGCAGCCTACTGATAACGTCACTGGGGCAGTCACAGAAATGCTCCCCAGTGTGGTCGTAGGTCTAGGAACCGTGCTCACCTGCATGTGTATTGTTACGTTCTTATGATTCCGTCAATACCCGATCGAAGGGAAGACGAGAAGAATTACTATCAAGTGAACAACGAGACAGGAGGTAAATTATTATGATGTGTACACTTTATTAATATGACAATTGAATCACGAAAATGAGGTGGTGCCAAATGAGCTGTCAACTTCCACAAGTGGTGGCTGGCTGCCAAACTTCTTGGATTGAAGACTATTCCTTCGAAGTCAGGTACAGGTACTGGAATTGGTTCCTGGGAAACTCACTAGACGATCGACAAACACAATCTTAGCTTTGGATATTGGTCACTTTTGAATTCTGATGGTAACGTCGCTTATAACCATCATGATCCGGAAAGGTCAATACCAATTCGACTTAAGTTTAGGGTAAGCTCGTGATATCCTCTTCGGATTGTGAAACCAAACAGTATTTACTGTTCTTTATTGTATCAGAGATGCAGTCTGGGTTTGATTTTCATTAGTGCTCTCTCTGACTCTTTCCAACCGCCGAAGTTCCTTCATTATTTTTGCCGCAGCCTGGTTCACCGCATCCTGGTTCACCGCATCCCATATTATACTTGATGTTAGCATATGGTTTACGATTTCAGGATTTGGTATCTCTCCAATTTTCTCATCTAGTTCTCTGCACTCTGTTCTGAAATGTGGGCACTGGAAAAATACGTGCTGTGCATCTTTCTACCGTTATTACGTTCTACCCATTTATGAGTATCGGGTAGAAGTCGGTAGGTCCATCTCCTCTTTGTAGATTGGTTCCATCTCTCTTGCCACGCACTTGTACTGCGCTGCTTTTCTCACAGCTTGATATCTTTAACTGAAACTCCGGGTTCCCGAATTTTGGCATCGTAGGTCCTTTGTAGCTCAGTAGCCAGTATACGTATCTGCTGGTAGTATTCAAATATGACATATATAGCGCCATCTGACCGATATGCACAGCAAACTCTCAGAGCACATAGTCTGTTGACAGAGTTAGTCTTTCTTGCGTATGACTTAATTTTCAATGCTTTCGCCCATATTGGTGTCGCGTACATTGGGATTGACTGCACCACCCTTGACAGAACTAGTCTCATTTGTTGTCTGGGTCCTCCTATGTTCGTCATTATTCTGGATAAGGCAGGGCTCACCTTTGCAGCTTTGTCGCACGTTCTCCCAAGGTGTTCCTTGTAAGTGAGCCTGATGATGATTGTTTCCTTGCGACTGGTTACCAGAGCTGCTTCCATTTTATGTTCTGCCAGCTCTAACCCAACTATTGCCATCCACCGTCTAACTTTTCAAATGCAATCATTGTCAATGTCTTCTCTTTCTTCCAGGTGTTTCGCCGCCACAGCGATTGCAATATCATCTACAAAGCCTATGATTTTAGCCTCAATCGGGATTCCAAGTCTTAGAACCCTGTCGTTCCATAAGAGAGGTCCTAGTACCGATCCTTTTGGTACTCCGCCAGTTATGTGGTACTGCCTTACTCCACCGTCGGTATCGTAGAGTAGGAACAGATTGTCTAAGTAACTTAGCATAATATTTATTAAAAACCGTGATGACACCATCATTGACCTAAGAGAGTGTACAATAAGCCCCCAGTGTGCAGAGTTGAACGCATTTTTGACGTCCAACGTTAATACAGCGCCGTATTTTTTGGTACCTCCTCTCCATCTTCTGCCCTGAATGGCTTCTTCTAGGGCCGTAGTTGCCTTCCGAATAGCATCTACTGTAGAGCGAGCCTTTTTATATCCATACTGCTGGTTTGAAAGTCGTGCGGCTTCATCAATTGACACCTCCAGTCGGTTGCATATTATTCGCTCCAGTATTTTACCCATCGTGACTAGTAAGCATATGAGACGTTATGACGAGGGTTCATCTGGTGATTTATTCCCTTTAGGCAGCAGCACAAGACGTTGCTTTTTCCATTGGTCTGGAAAGATTCCTTCTGTTAAACACTTGTTATACATTTCCACGAATGCTTCTGTGTTTATTTTGACGGCTAGCTTAAGGACCTTATTTGGTAAGCAGTCCAATCCAGGTGATTTATTATTGCTAAAACGTTAGCATACACCCAGAAGTTCCGCTTGCGTAACTGGTGGGATCTCACCTACTTCCTGGGTTGGTTCTATATGCTCTGTTGGTGCTTGCGGTGGAAATAATCCCGACACTATTTTTTGCATCAGCAAAAGCCACCATGACCGTCTTGTAGGCGGTTCCCCAGGGATTTATATCTTCTTCCTCGCAGAGTTCTCTAAAGTTGTTGTTTTTCCTTCTCCGAATGGCTAATTTAAGGTCCCTACGCCTATCTTTGTATTGGTGGGAGGGCTGATCTCTGGATCACTGGCATAGTCTTCTAGCTTTATGGCACTTGCTGCGTAGCTCTGCTATCTCTTGGTTCCATCAGTATACTGGTGGCCGGCGGTTTGTTGATGTTTTGAGTGCCATAGTGCAGGCCCTAGATACTGTTTTAGTAACCTCCGCAGCTATCGTGTTTGCTGCTCCTGGGTTTATTGTGGATTCTCCAAAAATCAGGAAAAAGGTGTTTTCGTCCAGTATGCTGGTTTTCCACCTCATTCGTTGTGCCTTCTTTAGAAGGCTCTTCTGGCTTTCTCTCCTTGCTTACACTTCAAATAGGATGGCCTAGTGGTCACTGTGAGTGTAGTCCTTACTGACTTTCCATCTTGATCCCCTCACTAGGGAACTTGTTACAAAAGCTACATCAACTCTGGAGCCTACGCCGTTTCTGCTGAATGTGTGCTCGTTGCCCGTGTTAAGCAGTACTGCGTCAAGTGACGATACAGCTTCTAGCAGAGCCTCTCCTCTCCTATTGGTACGTATGCTGTCCTAATCAGTGGCCCATGCGTTGAAGTCGCCAGCTATGATTATTGGAGTACGACCTCTAGCATCATTCCGAGCCTATTCAGCATTCTATGGAATTCTTCCAGCATTCCATTTAGAGATGCGTAACAACTGTAACATATATGTATATATACCCCATTGACCTTCGCTCGGACGAACCCTATTCCGGGTGTCATCATTCTTCCTTCAAATGCGTAGTCTCCGCAGGTCCAAATAGCAGCTCTCTTTGAGGCGTACGCTGCCCAAACTTTATCATCGAGGTTCCTATACTGCTCGCTTACTACGACCACTCTCAAACAGCTTGTGTCCTGTGCCGCTTCCCTGTGATTTAGGTCAAGTTGCAGCACTTTCATATTCTTCTGGTGGCCTCTGCAGCTTCTTGGTATGCAGGGCATACTGAACTTCCGGCCGAGTGTTTGGTATTGCTACTTCTCTTTCTTCATAAAGGACGCATCTTGGGTCATTGTTGCAGTTCTTGGACACATGACCTTTCTGCCCGCACTTGACGAAATTTTCACTTCTGTCCACACCTTTGCAAGGTGCCCAAAGTTAAGGCATCTAAAGCATCGTACTGGTACTACTTTTTCCCGTATTCGGCATACAGTCCATCCGATTTTTATTCTTCTTAGCTCCAGAAAATTTTTGGCAGCGTTAATCGGGAGTCTAATGACTGCTGTTTACGTCCCTGCGTAGGCTGTCCTCAGGAATTTAATGACTGAGGCCTGAGTACCTCGCAGTACCTCGTTCCTCACACTGATCGGACAGGGCTTGGCAGATCTCTTCCTTTGTAGTGACACCATCTAGATTTTTGCATTCCATAAGCACCTCGTACGTTAGCACCTCACTTCCGCAACTTCCCCGAGAACTTGTTCAACTTTTATTCGGCGCTCTGAAGTTCTCTCATCCGATGCTTTCTTGAGCTCAAGCAATAATTCTTCATTAGCTGTCTTCCTTATGCTGGTTACATCAGAGCCTAGTCCATTTAAATCCGGGTTGGTCTTTCTGAGTATATCATAATAGGATATTTCGCCAGTCTTCTTAATTACCAATGGATCCGGCTTGACGCGTAACTTGCCTCACCTTTTTTCCACCACGTTTGTCCACTTCGCTTTCTTATCCTCACGTCTTGTAGTTTCTGCGCCTGGCTCAATGTCTAGAGGTTTCGCCTTCTTCTTCGTTTGCTTTTCCTCCCTTTGGCCTTTATGGGCGGTTTGTTTCACCTTTGTTGCCCCATTTTTCGAGACGATGTCGGCGTATGATGGTGTCGATGCTTTAGTGTTTGATCTAGTCCTTTTTCGCTTGAATTCTGGTAGTTGTTCCAACGAAACCTATGCGCCCACTTCTGGTGTTTGGCTTGTTATCTTAATATTATCTATTTTATCCTTTTCGCCTTCTACTACACAGTTGTATTGTCTACGTATTGCACTTGCCGGCTTCCTTATTTCATAGTGAACATTTTTTCCCCTTTGATAAATTCCACCAGCGCCGAAATGTTTTTTTCCAAGGGATTTTATGTCTTCACGCTTTTCCCTTTCTTCGCTTCTTTGGAACGTCAAACCGCTAGTTGGTGCTTCACCGGGCTGCTCGCTTCTGTGTTGCTGCTCACTTAATAGTGGTGTAGACGGCGTCTGTGTGCCCATGCTCTCTTCTTGCGTTGCTCCGTCCGTTATTTTTAACGGCTGTGAACACATCAGTACACTACTTCTTCTGAACTAACTTTCTTCTGTGTTTTGTTCTTTTTTTTCCTGTTTTATTTGTTTGTAAAAAGTTCATAGTTGGATCCCACGAGTACGGGGGAAAGGAAGTCCACCACATCAGAGACCCTTGTAATGTGGTAAGGCAAAGTTACAACCAGAGGGCGCCAGTTATCTGGAGGGCTCCGTTAGCGATGCTGTATAGATTTTATGTCCCCAGCACCATTCAGGCCTCGGTACGGGTCGCATAACGCCTTGCCTTAGGGGACAAAGTGCCTATTTATGGGAGGCATCTACTCGCCCTGTCACAAAAATTTCACTGGGCTTGTAAGTTTTTTCCGTCACAGCCTCCATTTTTGCCGCTCTTGGTAAGGGACTGCTTATAGGTTATTCGCAGCTAGCCTACATATTTGTAGGCCGTTCAGCTATCCGCCAACGTTCTAACCCCCTTGGTAGCCTAAGCTCGGCCCAAAGTCTGGTTGACCCTTGTCGATATGGATGTGATGCAGCATATACCTTTGGTAATATCTGGCTATACGCACTTCTCGGGAAATGAGTACAAATAAAGGTGTGTCATGCAAAAAATTGTAAACACTACTTAAAGCGCGAGAAAGAAGCCTACTACTTGTACAAGCCATCAAATGTACTCGAAGAGGAGAGTTTCCGTTTGTACTGGAACAGAACTGTCAGCCAGTCAGAATGACAGTCTTTTTTGGCAAAACACCAAGTAAACTTGCTTTAATAGCTCTGCAAGAAAAGTTTGCTGAAAAAGTATCAAAATTAGCGCAACTCATCGAGCCCATGAAAAGACAATGGAAGGTCAAGGAAGTATCGTAAGAATAATCCCGCTGATTGGATCAAGTACTGCAGTAATACCACAGGAACAGGACTGTACAGACTTGGTCTAAACCCAGATTTATACAAATAGCTCCAAAAATCAGTGCTTATCGCAACCACCAGAATTGTACGCCGGTTCATGGATGCGATTTAAATTTTACCAATATAATAATAAAAATACCATCTTCTTTCCGTGCCTAATTCTTTTAATAGAATTATCTGGGATACGTGAATTTCTAGTAATAACGCTGAGAAATTATGAAACTCGATAATAATAATAATATGTAACATTCTCGTATATATAATATAATACTCTAACAACATCAATAAGGAATCAAAATAGACGTGTATGCTTGTCCCTTAGGGACTAGTACATACCCCATTACTTAAGCTAACCTAAGCCCAAGATACTTAGCCAGGCATGCAGAAGTTCAGGGTGCCCTAGGCAAAGAAGCCGCAGATTAGTGGAGGAATATTCGAGAACAATTGCCGTATCAAACCCAAGTTGCTTCCGGTATTGTTGACACTTTGTTAAAAATTAAATGACTTATTCATACTTACATTCATAATTACATACACATACCACTTTGATCAAAAGTTCCCGCACCACCCACCGCTCCCATTGTTCCGATTTGAGTTCTGTTTTTTTTGTTAAGTTGGTAAATCTGTTGTTGACATTCCCTCTAAATCTTAGCATCATACCTTGACATTTGCAAAAGTTACGTAGTCAAGAGTACATCTACTCGTATCCCTGGTTGTGGGCGATTTTTTAAAATTTTGGAAATGAATTTAAATTTGCAACAACGAACTTGTATTAAATTTTGCGTAAAAAACGGATTTAATGGTGCGCGAACGTTGGAAATGTTGGAAAAATGTTTCGACAACTATTCTCTAAAGAAAACGGTCGTTTACCAGTGGCACAAGCGCGGGCGGTTCAAAAGTAGTCGTGAGTCAATCGACAATGATGAACGCAGTGGCAGACCATCGACATCGAAAACCGACGAGAACATTGATGAAGTAAAAGAGATGTTGATCAATAACCACAAATTAACCATCAGAGAGATAGCGGAGGACTTGAACATTGCCTATGGATCCGTCCAAGACATTTTGGTTAATGATACGACACGCAATTCAGACATCAGGCAAGTGAATGGCGTTCACCAAATGAGCCGAGACCAAAAAAACCACCTCGTTTTCAGTCAAAAAAGAAGGCAATGCTCACGGTTTTCATGGATTACAACGGTGTAGGGCATCATGAATTTTTGCCAGAAGGCCAGACAGTAAACAAAGAGTATTATTTGGGCGTTATGAGACGTTTGCGTGAAGTAATTCGCCAAAAGAGATCAGAATTATAGGCAGAAAACTCGTGGATTTTGCACCATGATAATGCACCGTCGCACAGTGCCATCATTATTTGTAATTCACCTGATTTGGCTCCCTGTGACTTCTTTATGTTCAATCGGGGAACGCATTCCCCGTTTCAGCAGCCAAGAGGAAGTAATGGAAAAATCGAAGGAAGCATTGATGGAAGTACCGAAAACCGAATATAAAAAATGTTTCGAGGATTGGATCAAGCGCTGGCATGAGTGTGTTGCAGTCGACGGGGATTACTTTGAAGAGGACAATATAGATTAATAGTAGATGAATAAACTTGTATTTTAGATTTTCTGAATAAATTCCGAACAATTTTTGATTAAGGTGGTATACCTGCACATTAACTTCTTAACGAATATGTTTCTTACTTTGCATTTGTAAACCAATATACATGCTTAGATCACTTAGTGGCAGTCTCTTGGTGAGTTATATAAAGGCGAGATGGTTCCGTTGTTCTTAGAATAAATAATTGAATTTTGTTGAATATTGTTTTTTTGCGGTTCTTATTATTATTTCTCTCCAGTCCCCCTTATTTAACTTTGTTTCTTACATTGGTGCCGAAACCCGGGAAACCCGAATAGAGTGCAAAAATAAAGAAATTAAAAGAACATGGAACTTTCAACACGCGCGGCTTATCGTGGTCAACTTACAAAAATCATAAACGCAGCAGTTGAATATATAAGTTCTGCCGCATCTCAAATCAATAACGATGACAACGATATCGCCGCGATCGAAGAAGAGCTCAAAATGTACATCCACAGGTTACGGGCAATCAACGACAGCTTAACAACCGTTAACAGTGATACCATATAACAGAAAAGGAGCTTATCCAAAGTGAACACTCAGAAGCCGAAACCACCAATATAGCAGAGTACGAAGATTCAGCCACCAGCATATTATCACGACTCCAATGTCGTTTAAGAAGGATAATGGTAAAAACTCAATCGGTAAATTGTGTGTCTCCGATACAAAAACAAATATCAATAACGAAAAGTAGGGAAAATAAGAATTATGTCAAGTTGCCGAAATTGCAAATAAAACGATTTGATGGCAGCATGAAGGACTGGCTACCGTTCTATGAAAAATTCCGTACGTCAGTACATGAAAATTCAGATTTATCGAATGCGGAAAAGTTGCATCTTTATTTGGTAGTGCAAAAAAGTTTGTAGCCGTACACGTGTTACGAAGCAGCCGTAGCTCTGTTTCAGGAAAAATACGGTAATTTGGAATGGTTAATCGATGACCATCTTCAACAACTCGTTTCGCTTCGTCACGTACAGTCGCGTTCCGATGTATCAAGCCTAAACCAGCTATATAACTTTATTAATACATGTAGACGATCACTCACAGGTTTAAATGTCCCCTCGCAACAATACGACGTTATGTTGAAACCAATACTACTACGCTGTTTACCATACGATTTACGAGTTGACTTCCGCCGCTTAAGGAAAAGAGAGGATATCATATTCGACGACACAAAAAACGGCACAAATAACGATAATTTTGAAACGGCATCGGCAACAAGTTCGACGAAATGCCAAACTCATCAGCTATTGGAACAATGATATAATTTTTTTTTATTTTTCTACACAGTCTCCTTGTAACTCTACACACTTCTCCCAGCGATGCTCCCATCTCTCTAACCCGTCCAAACAGTACTTGGCGTTTTTCTCTGCAAAATAATTGTTCACGAAGGTGATTGCCTCCTCATTTGACGAAAATCTCTGTCCTGAAAGCGCAGTTTTTGAATGAGGCAACAAAAACAAGTCGCTTGGGGCTAGATCTGGTGAGTAAGGTGGATGGTCAAGCAGTTCAAACTGTAATTCATGGATTTTCGCGATGGCAACCGCTGAGGTGTGAGACGGCGCGTTATCTTGGTGAAACAGGATTTTCTTTTTCTGCAAATGTGGCCGTTTTTTGCAATTTCTGCCCTCAGCTTGGCAAGTAATGATACGTAGTATGCTCTTTAATGACTTTTCCTTTTTGAAGATAATCGATTAATATAACTCCTTTACTATCCCAAAAAACAGTCGCCATCACTTTCCCAGCCGAAAAAACAGTTTTTGCTTTTTTTGCAGCCGGCTCGCCCTTTGCAGTCCACTGTTTTGACTGAATTTTTGTTTTGGGCGTATAATGGTGTATCCAAGTTTCATCTACAGTAATTAGTCGGCTCCAAAACTTGGATTTATTGCGCCTAAACTGCTCCAACAGAGGGTTGGAAGTGTTCAACGCGCGGACAGCTTTCTCAGGCCTAAATCTTGATTTAATATGTAACAAAAACGTTCTTTGGACACTTTCATAACCTCTACTATCTCTCTCACTTTAATTCGGCGATCGTCTAACACCATATGGTGGACTTTAGCAATGTAATTGTCAGTGGTTGCAGTTTTTGGACGTCCCGAACGTTCATCATTTCTCAAGCTCTTACGGCCACTTTGAAATTCGGCTGCCCAAAATTTCACTGTGGTAAATGATGGTGCAGAGTCCCCATACACAGAGTCCAACTCATTTCTGATTTGCGTAGGCGTATTGCCTTTTAAAAACAAGAATTTAATGACAGCTCGATACTCAATTTTTTCCATTTTCACAAAAAAACACGCACATCGACTCATTCAAATGACTGTCAACTAAAAACTGCGCATCCAAAATGACTGAAACTTCTGTAGGTAACTGTCAAAAGATGCACAACTAGCATTCACTAGCTTTTATTGACGAGTGACATTGCGGTCGGAAGCTTTTCTGGAAATGAGTAAGCTACGAGTAGATATGCAAAATAAACCAAAGCCAACTATTTCAACAGCAGCCAATTTATCCGCATTCAACGAAAAAAGGGAGGACACAAAATACACATCCATGTACATATATTTTGTCACTCTTCTTTGCGATTCCAGTCTGTCCATCGCACAAACGAAAGATATGTGGTAAACCGGGGCACATTCATTATCGGGGCACATTCTTAAAAGGCGTTTTTGATGTGATGCGCTGTGAATTAGGCAAAGATGATATCGCTAAACTCATCCACCACCGAAAACATTAACACAGTCCAAATTTGACATTTGTAGTTTCGCGCTCTAAGAAGTCGTGGCATGTTTTCCATTTTTCTGCTCTCCCTTGTTATTTTGTGTTGAAGGTAAGTAAGGAATTTTTAAAGTCAATTTGATTGTATTATGAGTAACCACAAATTGTTGTGGTCTGGTACTACAATCTGTTTTGCAATTAAATTTTAATGTAAGTTTTCTTCGAAGGGCAAATAATTCTAAAACAGATTTTATTGAACTTCCGATAGATCGGTTATCTCAAACAGCGAAATTGAGATTAAATTACCTGATCCTACCAATTTAGCATCAACTCGTAGGTGCCGAAAAAATTTACTTATTTAAGCTCCAATGTTAAATAATTTTATTATTTATAGTACAATATTAATATTATTATTCCTGACTTTAATTAGCAATTGTATTGATATATGGTATTTCGTATTTTTATTTTCAACATGCTTTATGTTCCTAATTATGTGATATTTTTAATTTTTTTTTTTACTGAATCCAACTTAACTTTTGTTTAATTGAAATATTGTTTGTTCTTTTATTGAATTAATTTTACGTTTTGTTAACAAAATAAACAAAATCGTTGCTATTTTTTAAATAATAACTTGATGGCCGAATGACCCCCATCATATGACGAAGCTGCCCCGGATTGGGGCACATTCAGCAAAATGACTTGAGATTTTGAAAAAGGGAAATTGTTGAATAGAATTAACAATAATTGTAAACTTTTTTTTTAAAATCATTCTTCAATAGTGAAGTTGTCTATAACTTCAAAGAAATTTGTATTTAGTGTGTTACTAAAAGAATGGTGAAACTTAAAAAAAAAACAACGAATGTGCCCCGGTTTACCATATTAGTGAAAACAGGAAGATCCTTTAGATGTCCGAAGGGAGACCATACATCGAAGAAGTGTCGAAGTGCTTGGTGGTTAAAGTGTGATAAGTGCAAGGGGAAACATTTAACAACGCTGTTTGATCCTCAGTATAAAAATTCATCCGCAACTACTGCGCTCGTTTGCGAAGAAAATCAAGAAAATGATTCATTCGATGTAAATTTGTGTAATACAACACTTAATTTCTTAAACGTTTTTTTAAAGACAGCCCGTTGCATTGCCAAATGCGGCACCAGAAAATTGTTTTTACGAATGCTGATTGACGGGGGAAGTCAAAACAGTTATATATGTGAATCTGCTGCAAAGAAATTAAGGCTTGTCGAAACTGTTAAGGTAAAAATAACACTAATTCCCTTCGGAACAAATAATAATGCATGTCCAAAAGTGTTGACGAAAGTAAAAGAAGTCAGTTTGATGAGCAAAGTGTTGAAGTGGAGATGCTCGTCGTACCAATGATATCTATCGATGTTTTAACAGTTCCAGATAAAAGTTGTAAATTTTTCTCAAATTTCAGCTTGGCCGACAGTTGTCATCAAACGCACATACCATTAGAGGTTCGGACATTTATTGGAATATCGTTACCGGTAAGCAACGAAAAACCTCCAAGTAGTTAAAAGCAGTTCAAACAATATTTGGAAGGACCTCGTCTCGAAGAAACAACTGGCACAGTATCTACATCAAACCTTACGTTCGCAGCGACCTCTAACACTAATGATGTATCTAATTTATGGTTCTTAGAATTTATCGGTATTCGCAGCGAAGCAGCAGAGAAAAGGTTTTGGACAAAAAAACTAAGTAAGCAGTGTATTCGTTGGTAAGCACATCGTTTTATAGAATCTTTACCGTGGAAGGACAACAGTTTGAAATTTCATGGAGATAAAAGTCTGGCATTTAAACGTGTTGAATCCGTGGTACGACTTTTGTTCAGAAACACGGATTGCAAGATAACATCGCAGAAATCGTTCAAGATCAGTCGCCGCAAAGAATTTTCTATTTACCACACCACCCAGTATTTAAAAATAGTGAAACCATAAAAATGCGAATCGTATTCGATGCGCCATTTCAAACTGAACAAAATCCATCATTAAATAGTTTTTTATTAACAGGTATGAATTTACTTTCAGAAGTGCAAGACGTTTTGTTCAATTTTCGGATGGGTCCTTATGCTATCGTGGCTGACATTTAAAAGGCCTTCTTTCAAATTTGGCTCTAACTAGAAGATAGGGTCGCTCATCGCTTCATATGGTTTAATTCGCTCGAAGACCGCCAGTACCAGGATTTTCGCATGACACGAGTCACCTTCGGAGTCAGTTGCAGTCCATTTTTGCTTTCTGCTACAATCAGAGCTCATCTTTCCAAGGAAGCAGAAAAGTATTCCGACACCTGGAGGAACTTGAAAGCCGCCTTCTATATGGATGACATTGTTGTTAGTGCAGATACGGAAGAAGAGACAAAGATGATCTACCAAGAATAAACGAAAATTATGGAACTCGTATCTATGCGGCTAAGAAATTGGAATACCAACAGTTAAAAGGTACGTCAATCAATTAAAAATGAAACTCTTCCTATTTTGCAAAAGGTTCCCGGTCTAACATGGTATGTGCACACTGACGAAATTCAAGTGTCTTTGAAATCGCTGCAACATTTTTTAGATACGTTAACTAAAGGTAGCAAGATAAATGTTTTACAAGCCATAGCACGCATTTATGATCCTTTAGGTGTATCGAATTGAAGCTGTTGTTCCAGATGATCCGGAAACTTAATTTGCATTGGGATGCAGACCTGACAGTGGAACCGCAAAGGGAGTGGGAAGATTCTATTAAAAGTGTGCTGCAGCTTGCGGAAATGGTTATTCCAAGATCAACGATACCGATGAGGACACCTAAAATGGTTTACATACATTTATCCGCAGATGCAAGTTTAAAGGCCTATGGTGCTGTTGCGTTTGTAAAAACGATCGATTTGGACGGAGTAGTATATGCAAATTTCCTTTACGCCAAGGCAAGGGTGGCATCACTTAAATAAAATATGGAAGGAGAATTGACATTACCAAAATTAGAACTCACAGTTGCATTGATTGCTGCTAGATTGTGTTCCTACTTGAAGCGTTGCCTGAGGACGGAAGTGAAGAAATATTTCTTATGGTCGGATTCGAAGATAACGTTAAATTGGATTTATAGTTCTACCCAACGCTGGAAACCATTCGAACAAAAGCCGTGTAACAGAAATAAGAAATCTTACGGATGTAAATCAATGAATTCATTGCATCGGAAGTGAAAACCCTGCAGATTTATTGACTAGTGGCGTGACTGGTGAAAAGCTTCAAAATTCCCGAATTTGGTTTCGTCGTCCTTCATGGTTACAAGAATCTGAAGACGATCAAGACAATAGCAATTTCAATCAAGATTCAATTTTCAATATGAATGCAGTTTTGATGACGACAACAGTTATCCCGCAAAACAACGAACGTATTTTCAACTTCGTAAATTAAATGTAGTTCATGGCAGAAATTGTTGAGAGTTACCAGTTGGCTGTTTCGCTTCATCGACTGTTGTAAAGTTAAGCGACAAATAAACCATACACACATAGGGGCTGAAGAACATCTTTACGTAGAACAATACTGGATAAGGTATGTGCAAATCAATTCCTTTAATAATGAGATTAATGATTTACAGAAGGGAAAGAATATATCAAGTAAATCAAAATTAGTCCAACTATCTCCTTTTTTGGACGATGAGCGTATATTGAGACTAGGAGGTCGGTTACAACTTTTGGATGATGAAATCGACGTAACACACCCGATGATACTTCCACTTGATTCTCACACCACCAACATAATCATTGATGACCATCAGCTGAAGACGTTGCATGGAGGTGTTAACAACATGTTAACAAGTTTCAGAAAGCAATTTTGGTTACCACGAGGAAGACAACTCATCAAAAGAAGAATAAGATATTGCGGTGTCTGTAAGAGGCTTTGGGATAAGGCAGCTTCGCAACCATTTGCTCTCTTACCATTGGAAAGGATTCAACTTACCAAACCTTTTGATAACGTCGGGGTGGATTTTGCGAGGCTTTATACATATGCAGAGAGGGGCATATGTATAAGGCTTATATAATGTTTTTCACGTGCTCAGAAGTTTGAGCAGTGCATTTGGAATTGGTTGCCAATCTAACTAAGGAAAGCTGTTTAATGGCGATTAGGCGATTCATTGCTCGAAGAGGTGTTCCGTCGGTAATACTCGTATTTTCGGATAGCGCGAAAACCTTCCGAAGGGCGGCGATAGAATTGAGAGAAGCTGGGCTATGGCTAGATAGTGAAGAAGTGCAAGGACTTTTGGCAAAAAATGAACTATGGAAAATGCGTTTAAAATATACTAACAAACTTTCAAGGCGGTGGCGGAATGAATATCTCCGGATGTTGCGACTCTTTCATCAGAGGGACAATTCTAAAGCACCGGTTGCTGTCAAAGAGGGAGCTGTAGTGTTTCTATATGATCCTGTTCTTCTCCGAGTTCATTGGATATTGGCTTTAGTTGAAAGGATCTTCATCGGAAGAGATGGCAATATACGTTCGTGCGTAATCCGATGTGGCGATGGTAGGGTTTTTAAGAGGCCAATTTAGCTTTTATATTCTTTGGAGATTTCATCAAGTTTTTCACCGCTGGAGGATGTTAAAAATTAAATGACTTATACATACTTACATTCGTAATTACATATACGTTTGTTCATTCATTACACTTACATTTGTTCATTTACTTAACGAATTCATACACATATATTCGTACATTAACTTCTTAACGAATATGTTCTTCCTTAGAATTAAATAAATGAATTTTGTTGAATACTGTTTTTTTGCGGTTCTTATTTCTCTTCAGTCCCCCTTATTTAACTTTTTTCTGATACACCTATTACCCCACGAAGGCGCTAAGAATTTAAGTATTTTATATGTTTTGTCATGGCTGCAGTTCGATTTTATTTCAAAGATTTATCTGGTAATTTTCTGGTTTTCTTACGAGATTGCTGCAGTTCTGGGCTTTTTTTTGTGAAACAGGCGATATGCAAAGTGTTTCCCAGCTGAACACATCAGCTTGAAAATTTTCAGTGCATTCACTTAACATCGTCATCTATTATTTGACTCATTCTGAATTTAAGCAGCATTGTCCAAGACCAAAGTAAGATAAGATTATTCCCTTCCTCCAAAATTGTGTGAGCAGAGATTTGCTAAGCAATTCATGGGTTTGTAACATAGAGTTTGTAATACGTAAGAAATTGCAGAAACCATTAGGATTTCGAGATTGATGAGTTTTGAATTGAATGGCTTTTGTCCAACTATTTACTTTGCAGTCACCACCAAGTACTGCCGGCTTTTAATGTTTATATTATTAGCCGCACCTAGAGTACTTCATTTTCGTGCTCCTGCAGTAAGCTTGCCTCTTCTTTTCCAATAACCATTGGAAAGGTTTCAAAACGAGCTTTTTTGGAGGCCCTTCGACTTTCACTGCTCTGCTCTTCCTTCAAGCCTCACTGCTCGAAATGCAACCTTATTCAGATTAAGCGCAACAACCTCCCGTCCTCTACTCAATCTACAAGAAGCAACCTTCTACAGCACGTTTGGAATAATCGGAGTCAAGTTGACATGTGGGTTAACTTCTAACCACTTTACGGGCAAGCATTGGAGATGGAATCTTCGAAGAACCTAAGAACTTTAATTCTTTGGCTTTCATAGCGAAACTAAACGAAGATACTGAAATAGCAAAGTAAGAAAGGATTGAGTTATTTTAACATCTTGTAATAGGATGTGAGTTAAATATCTACATATTATGTAAGTCACTGTGGTAAGGGGAGGCTTCCTTCTTTATTTCTTCTCCCAATCCTATTACCCCAACAAATTTGGTAATCTACTTTCCCACTTCTCTTTCAACACTTGTTAAATGGAGGCCAATGTTTTAATCAAGAAGGTAATCGAATATGCCAGACTATGATCGTAGTCTTATATTCCAAATTGAAAGCAAGATGACTTGGCCAAATATTCTTTATGTCACGGTCAGTTAGCTTTCTGTCCAAAACTTCTAAAAACCAAAATTCCCATCAGCGTTTTAAATTAAATCAATAAAATAAAAATTACCTTAGGAAAGGGAAATTTACCAAACACCAAGAGTACTGGTCAGCAGTAGATATTAAGCCTCAATAGCCATCAATGATAGCCATATTTCTACAATAAACCCGGTCAATGGGTTGCCCATTTAGTGGATAGACAGCTCTGCTGTCATATATTGTTCATGTGTATCCATCAAAGTGGGTGGAGCGATGGATGTTTTCACTATAAATACCACACTTTCATCGATAAATCGTTTATCTACTCGTAGCACAGAGACATCCGAATGAGGTAACAATTTTCAAGGTTACACGGTGAATGACCCATAAAGCCGGTGTGGTGTAAAGCTTCCGTTAAATTATGGGCAAGATAGATACTAAAGCCGTTTGGAGTGTCTATAAATCCAAGTGGCACATTCCAAAGTAGTCTCAGAGATGCCAGTATGAATATTTTTTATGAATCCGGTGAGGCGTAGTCATGATGATTATCTCAAATATTCGTATCTAAACGCGACAAATAATAATGATGATGCCGGGCTCTCGGGCAATGTCAACTGAACACCGTGCGTCGCTGTCAGGTTGAAGATGAAGATTTGTATCTCCTCTGGTGGCGGCAGTTGGGTTTATCTGCCATTAAAGCGGCGTAAGTATTTTTTTTCAAAAAAGTATCTTTTTTTGGAGAACCGGTATTTATTTTTTTTTTTTGTTTTTAGGAAGATGTGACTCTGATTCCGGTCTTGGACTTAGTTAGTCCAAGTGCTAATTGTTAAGGAGGAGGATGGGAGTGTAAGCTGCGGTAGTGTGAAGTGTCAGGTGTTGGAAAAGATTTATTTTCTCTGTAAGAGATGTAGTGAAATTTCTCGCACGATACGGGCGAGGTGATTATCCATATGATGTGCCTTTTGTTGTTTGTTTTCTTTTGTTTTTTGTTTTTTTTTATTGAGTTGCGAACTTCTGTGGGATGAGGTTCATTGAATTTTAGCTCAAACATGCTTTTTATTCGTTTTTCGGATAATTTCTTTTTTTGTACGGAGGAGTGTATCTATCGAGTTGAATCTTCCGTGCTGTGAGGAATAGAGATTCAGTGTACAGCTAACAGATTGATTTATGGTTTCGGGAGCATTTTGGGGAATTGACTTTCATTGATGTCTTTTGAATGAAAGTTAACCTGGCGATGTGATTGATGAACAATTAAGCGACATCAATAGTGTTAGAACTTTGTGGAGAAGCTGAATAGTTGTCAAATAAGGGAAGATAGATGGATTTGAGGGTAAGATCAGATAAAATTTGATAATTGAGTGGAGCTAGATATAAAAGTTTTTTGAGGAAATTACAGTTCTTGGAACATAGCTCTTGGCACTTCCCGCTGGAGTTAGAGTTCTCAGAACAACAGATTCAGAAGTATACAAAGTGTTCCGGATAATGTGTCAAAGAACTTAATGGGAGATTCCTTGACAAGGTATCTATTTTGTGGGCGGGTCAGAGATGCTTCACCTCCGAGAAACAGGCTTTTAAGAAAAGCCTTAGGCTGCCCACTTTTGATTCCTAATGAATACAATATCTTTCACATTTATGCGAGCAAGGTAGGTAATAAATCGGGTATCGTTGAACTCGCAGTTCTGAGAACTTTAATTGTTTGAAAGTAAATGTTGCCCTAAAATTAATGTGTCAAAAGTTATTGAGCATCAAAAGCGATGTTTTTTTTTTGTAAACTCGAAATTTTGATTTGGTCATCATTATTTTTCGAAAAATGTGTAATTAACTTCCACTTTTGCAACTTTGAAACGTATGCAAATTTACTTAGTACTTACAAACAAAAAATAGATTAGGTCAAATTAATAATTTAAAAGATACGACCCAACTTGTTCAAACTATAAATCTCAAAAATGGGGTACTTACCTACTCTTTTACAACAGCGCAATAAAATCAACTAGTTAACAGCCGCTTTGGAATTTATCAGGACATTTATTGTAGGATTTTCCGGGTTGAGAGAGACAGGAACAATGCGGAAATCCTCCAGAGACTCACATCCTTCTACGAAGACATTTTATCTTATAACTGGTGACCAGATAACAGGGATAGAAAAAAAATTTAAATAAAACGACAACGGTGTGAGATATAAAATTGATTCTGGATTTATTTTGAAGCTACGTTCATGCCATTATGAGAGGAATAGCACATCACTCAAATGGCGGCCTCGGCTTTGCTGGCAGTGCTTCCAGCGGTCGGTCCAATTTTTGATGACTCCGTCCAATATGTGCGGCGTTATTCCGGCAATAGCGTGTCGAATGTTGGCCTCGAGCTCTTCAAATGTGGTTGGTTTGTTAGCGTAGACTAAGGACTTAACGTAGTCCCAGAGAAAATAATCGAGTGGTGTCAAATCGCAAGATCGCGGCTGCAAATTGATGAACGGTTGCCGTAAGAGGATCAAGTCACCAAATTTCTCCTTCACAACTTCCTTCGTTGCATCGCTTGTATGGCATGAAGCGCCGTCACAGCTCGGATATATCGATGTTGTTGAGCAACCACAGACCACAGAAAGTCGGTTAACAATCTATGTCGTCTACTTTCCCATTTTGAAAGAAATAAGGTCCGACGATGCCGCCATGCCATAAATCGTACCAAACAGTGAATCTTTGTGGATAAGTTGATGCTTGGCCGATCACTTGTGGATTGTGTTCGTTCCAATAATGGCAATTTTGCTAATGCAAAATTGGGCCTCGTCCGAGAAGATGATTTTTTGACCAAAATCCGGATCTCCAGCCAATATTTCCAGGGCCCAACTCACGGCGTTGTCTACGATCGTCCGGCTTCAATTCTTGCATCAGTATAGTATTATACGGATGTACGCCTAAATCCAACCCCAAAATAAGCCGGGTTGACTCTCTGGCGATGCCCAATACATGTAATCGGCGCCGAATCGACTTTGCTGGGTCTTCTTCGACCTCATGATGAAATTCACATTGAGTATTTGCAAGTGAGCCGGAATTTCGATAATATTTTTTAAAATTTTCCCACCTTCGGCAAGCGTGGTGAAATGGCAAACCTTACTGCTGAAAACCAGTGGCTTAGAACCCGAGAAGCCATCAGAAATGGCGAAACTAACGTGCTGGGTTTTACCCGCTCACCGCCACCTAGCACCTGGTTTAATGAAGAGTGCCGGCAAGCGCATGCAGCAAAACCACATGCCTACAAAGCGGCGCTGCACAAGAGGACGAGATCGACTTGTGAGCTCTACGAGCAAAATACGAGGGAGGAACATCGGCTTCTCCGGAGAAAACAGAAAAAGCATGAGAAGTGCGAGATCGAGGAAATAGGTAGGTGCAACTCCAGGAATAGTGCTCGTAAGTTTTACCAAAAAGGTAAAAAGAACGTGTCAGGGTAATAAGACCCGAACGGAACAAGGAACCCGGATGAACAAGGAAATCTTGTAGTAGAGCCCCAGTCGGTGCTGAGGATATAGAAAAACCATTTCTGCAGACAGCTAAACGGTGAAGACGACACGAATTCCGCTGGCAGGCAGAACGAACCATTCAATACTGACGATGCAAATCAAGAATTCCGTCCAGTGAGTATAGCAATATCTAAACTGAAGTCAACCAAGGCTGACTTGGTGTTTGGGATGGCTGGGACATGTAGAGCGAATAAACGCCAATGCTCCACCCCGCAGAATCTTCGACTCTAATCTGGAGGGATAACTCAGTAGAGGAAGGCCACGCCATGGGTGGCGCGCCATGGAGAGGCTTATTGCTTGAGGCCCAGGTCCACCCCTGATGGTAGCGCCGCCGAAATAAGTAAGTAAGTAAGTACTTGCTACTGATTCAGAAAGCGCTCCGAGCATTAGCATGGCAACATTTGAATCTTATCTTTCTGGAGTTATAATATTCCGGCCACTGCTCTTAGTGAGAAATTAACCTGACGATTCCGCTGCCAAATGTTAATAACGAAACTATTTAAGTTTAGCTGCTTAGAGTGCATCGTGGCACCGTCGCTATTTTAACTTTCTGTAGACCCCCTCGCAATTAGACAGGCTACGTCTTTGCAATGGCGTAGTCTGATAATAAGCTGGGGTAGAAGAGAGCTGATCTTTTGTAAAAGAACATCAGATTGGAGGGACTGATGTACACACTCTTTGTCCAGCGACATATCTGAATGCCTTTCAGCGGCCAGTCGATATATAAATCTGTACGGTTCATACTAGTGGCTTGCTTAGCTCTGTTAGGAGCTCCCGGGACTTCAATTCTGGCCTGATTTGAAGTGGTAAGCCCCCTTGTGCCAGCGTCATGATGGCTGTGATTTAAACCCTAAATCGCAGGGAGGGTTGCCTGACAGTGGTTGGAAAACCGATGTCTAGAGGCTGCCGCGACCCTAAGTTTGGCCGAGGTTTCAGATGAGCCTCACCTTCGACCAAAGGAAAAGTCTAACCTACACGATGAATTCGAATTTGTGCTGGCCTGAGTAGGATTTCCGCAGGACGATCAAAAGATCGAATACTCCCCATGGAAGACCAGGCTGGTGGTTAACGAACTTTAATCCCAATATGAGCGTAGGCGCTCCGTGGAATAAAGCCTCTCTGCAGGTGTCCAGGTAAAACTCCTGAATCTTTCTGCACCTCTGTGTATAGATCAGTTTTGGGAAGATTTGCATTATAGAAACGTTTTCAATTGTCTTTAAAGCAACCGTCGGTTTTGCACGTCTGAAGGGTAGCTATTAAAGCTTTTGAATAACATTTGTATCACTCTTGCTGTATCTCACTGCCAGGTGCCATAAAGTTAAGCTTGTGCTTAAACTAATAAAGTTCACTGACATTTATTGAGCTTAATTGGAGGATAACCATATTTTAATCTTAAACTTAAGAGAGGTTAGTCTTAATGCTTTTCATATCATTCTGCAAGCTCCTTTAATCACAGTGATTAAAGCTTCATTTATCGGTGTCATTATGACGGAAAGATGCTGCCATTAACTGAAAAATCTACTTCATTCCTCCATAGGATAGGTGAAAATAATTCTCCTACTCATACGTTTAAAACTTACCCTAAAATCTGGAGCTCAATCTTCATATATGGTAAACTTTCTGACGTTGCCTTGCCACCCATATGCGATTATTGCTTGATATTAAGCTCCTGCCTCTGAAATCTGTAGATTTTCAGTGGATTCTACTCAACTTCTCGAGTTTCAAGTTTGGGAATACAAGGAAGCCTCCGATTAATCTAGTGTCTACTACATAACGACGACGATTATGTTAATTCTTTTCCGTCATGTGGCATAAAGTTTCAACCCAATGCTTAGGAAACTTGAAGGAAAGTGCATACTTGGATAGGAGAGTGTATTTTTCAGCTCTCCTCCGCTTTGCATAATATATTTCCCGTACTCTGAAGTAGACGTATGGAAGAGAGAAAAAATTTCATTTTGTTGAAAGGGATAAGAATCAAACATGAACCTATCCCATATTCAACTATTTTGAATTTAATATATTTTTACAGATAATTCAGGGCTATTCTAGTATCCTTTTATTCAAATCTCTTATTCTAATTTATTTACTGTCCAAAGCCTCTCACAGATGACAGTATTTGTAGTGTCCCTAAAGCATTTATATTTCCAGTAACACTGTATTCAGTAATCCGAAATGAAAGATTCATTCGCAATTTTATAATTCTTCGATTTTATTTTTCTTCGAGTCATAGGATTTGTATTAAGAAGCCGGTAGAGCCCTATGCCTGACCACACACTGACTTTGAACTTATGCTAAAAAGCTCTGTGTTTCATGGAGTGGGGGTTGCTTTCTGCCCAGGTATATAAATTGTGCAACTTAATAATTCCATCCCTTGTAAATTGAGACTCATCCGTTCATAGAATCCGATCAATAAATTATCTTTCTAGAATGTAATTGCTGAATTCCAAACGCTTCTCTGCGTCCCTGGGTTATAACACATGTGCTGAAATATGATGGAATGCATGCATAGCTCCTGAATGAAGACTTCTTCAGATGTAAGTCCTGGTTAAATGTCTACTTAGTTCCCTAAGACTTGTATTTGGATGGGTTCTAATGTGCTAACGAGTGACCAGATATCAATAAAGGTTTTTTTTCCAATTGGTATGCTTCAGCAGCTGTCAATGTTACAATGACATCCAGCTGTCAAAATATTTAGTAAAGTTGCCATTCCATCATGCATCGATTTACGCTTGCCGAAATGAAGAAAACATAGCCGCCGTAGCGGCCAGTATCGGAGAAGACCCAGAAATGTCGATTCGGCGCCGACCAGCTGAATTGGGCATCGCCTGATCGCGGCTTATTTTGCGGTTGGATTTGTGCCTAAAACCGGATTTTGGGCAACAAATCATCTTCCCGGACGACGCACATTTTTGGGTCAGCGGCTACGTCAAACACCAAAAGTGCCCTTATTGGCGCGAGCACAGTTCCCAAGTGTTAGGCCAAGCATCAATGCATCCACAAAAATTGACTGTTTGGTGCGGTTTATTGCATGGCGGTATCATCGGACCTTATCTCTTTCGAAACGAGGAAGAAGACATCTTTGAAGGCTCAAGTTTACGACTTTCTCTTTACTGCTACGCTATTTGGATTTGGTAAAAGTGTTGGACCCCTCATTGTCATCAATGTCATTGTGGAGATTTAGCTCCATCGTTTTATATACTCGTATACGGCGTCATGTGTATCTTGCCCAATGGAGCGTGTACGCAATATACATTGGCACAACCTCAGCTGATGCAACTTTCCGTGCACGATGCTCGGATGAAGCTGATGCTGCAATCAACGAGGACTGCAGTTCTAGTGGACGGATATCGGATGAAGCGGTGGCTTTACTCGTAAACGATGTTTAAATAAGTCTAGTGCTAAAACCAGCAAATGTTGGCCTGGTCAAAGAAAATCTGTTGATGTGCTTAAATCCACCGTGAGAAACAATTCTGGTGGCGGTTTTCGCCGAGCACAAGATCAGCCTGAAATAGATGCATCACCCAGCAAAAGTTGCAGTTCGTGTGAATGGAATTTGGATGTCGCATCAAAACCAACCTCCAAGAAAACAGCGACAAGACCGTCGTACCTATAAGGATGCCGCTGTCACCTCTCTGAAGAGGGAAGGTTGGCAATGACAACAGTCTGAATGTCGCTGAATACAAACACAGAGGTGATCAACAGTGGAAACTAGCTAAAGCAGATAATCAAGAGGCAGTATATAGAAAATGGAACTCTTTTAGTGAAGTGCCTTCACAGCAAACTCTTAAATTGCAACGCAAGTTTTTACAGAAGATCTCCAATGGAAACTAAAAGTTTTCCGACCAGAAAACTTGGCACATGCCATCTTTTTGGATTCCGGAGCAATTCAGAGAAACGGAGGAAGTTCGTCATACCCTAAAGCCTCGACACTGAAAAGTGGAAACTCTATTCTAAGAAGAAAAGCAAGACTCCGCAAAGCTTCTGTCAACACTATCAATTCTGAGTATGACTTACGTCTCTTTCTACCCTTTAGAAGTGTTTATTTCTAATTTATTTCCAAATGAGCACAGACAAGAGAATAGACTAGTTTCACACAAGTTAGCGGAAATATCGAGAGCTTGCTTGTTTGTATCGAGTTCACTCTCACCATCTAAGCTTGGGCAAGTTTGCAACAAAGATTTAGTTGTAGCAGAAGCAAGCTACGAAATCATCGGCAAATGGCAGAGTTTTGTCGCTACTCCAACTTGTTTCTCATATGATTCGGCGCTATCGCTACCATCAAAGGATATAGCATTGAATATTGTATTTCTAATTTGTGACTTATCATGCTCTCCGATGCTAATGCTCAGAATACTTCGTGGAGTAGTAGCGAATGCAACGTGAATCATCTTCTGGACTTTATACTTTCTTACGAAGGTAAGAAGACTTAAAGGTATGCACAGGAACCGGCTGGAAAGTGCTATCAGAAATTTCCATATCAGAGCATAAGTACAATACAATACATCGAATTTAGTTTCAGGTTCGAGGTTCTGATTCGTGAATAAGGGTAAACCTATAATCAATTGACCACGCTTCGAGGAGGACATCGGCAAGTGCATTAATGCTCCCACTAAACTCAGATTAAAATGAAGGCCAGAAGAAGCTGTTCAAAACCTAAATGATGACCTCACCAAGCATTTAGAGCTGACGTACTGAGCTATGGAACAATTCTGCAGGTCACCTGTTCCAGGAATCATCAAGTAACAATTTCGGCCAGAATCTGAGCCAGGAACAGAATAAAGTTTTTACATATGACTCCAACACGGCAATTTTAGATTTCACTCCCTGTTAGGAAAACTTGCGTATGCCTACCAAGCGAAGTTGCGCTCAAAGGCTCGCTCAGCCCTCTCAGAACTTTCAAGCTAGTTCGAACTTCACCGAAGCACGCGGAATTCAAAATTCACTGAGTCTTGTTAGGGTTCCCGATTCGCGGGAAGTGAAACCGCCGATCATGAACTTACTCGGCAAGGCTCAGAGGAGAGTTTTTTCAGAACTCGAACTTGGTTGCGTCCACGGTTACTTCAGTTGGGTTTAATTTAAGTACAACTGCAGTTGACATGCCCTCTAACTTTCCGGCATACCAAATGAATGGTGCCCGGTTTTTCTAACAGATCACAGATAGACTTTCCTACTGGCCCTCAGAAAGAAGAATTTCAGGATGCTGATTGGGATTGTGACGGTGCACTACGCTTTTGCTTATAACCTAAGTGTGCTGTGTATTAGTGACACATCATTCTCGACGCTTGCTGCGAAAGTGATGACGACATCGCGGAGCAATATCACTGTGAATGTTCGATCTACTCTCGCATCAGGCTGCTGGTACTCGGCCCTGGAGTTGTGGGTGCTGGTACTGTAGGCACTTTAGTACTGAAATGCTTACCTATGATCCTATGATAGAGTGAATAATTTCAGAAAAAGAGTACAATGGACTAGTTCCTTGTCTGAAAAAATGTTATATACAACGCTAGAATGGCAGAGCTGAGTCGTATGAAACCTAAACTATCAATAGGACTCTATTGTCCTTTATGGAAAGATTATAGGTCAAGCACGTCGTTTTTTATGGCCAAAACTTTATGATTTATGATTTTGCATGTAACACTTGCTCAATCCATTGTTTTTCTCGGAATGACTGCAGTCAATAAATTGGCGGTATCTTACTCGTATGTACCGCAAAAATAAAATCTGCCAAACCATGTTTAAAACCAACACTTGCCCTTAATAAATCCACCCCAATCAACTTAATGCAAAATTCCTCTTCAGATTGCAACTTATTCTGCAAACTGAATTGTTCATCAGCTTTGGAACACGACTACCTGTTCCAGAATTTTACCGGCATCCCTTAGCTCTTTTCCAACCCCCCGCCATAATCTCGTCCACATCAGGGCAAGTAAACAATTTTTATTGTCACTTTATAGCTCCGAGTGGGTGGCAATTGAAATTCAATCACATTTCGATCTTCTTTTTTGTTTATTGCTAATAAATTTTACGTAGCGCTACTGAAGTGTGGCAAAGTGGACCGGATGGTGGAACGAAAATATTGTCCCCGGCCCTATTGATCAACTTTGATGTGGTTGCTGCAACACAAATTTAAACTTTGTCGTTGACAGAGAAGAGGAGGATCAGGAGCACCAACTCCATCACGACCATAAAGACTATCGTCAAGATGTCGAAGGATACAGGATTGTGGAGGCGACTTTGCATACATTTGTATGACCAACAACAAGGAACCGGAAGCTAGAAGAGTAAAAGTCTGGTCAACGCATCCATATAGAGGGTAAAACTTTGATGGTACTGTCAAGTGCCATAAAATCCAATGAAAAATATTGCATTTGTCAAATTGTCAAAAGATGGCTGATGGCGTATTTATTTGCTAAGCGAAATTTGTGGGTGGTGTTTATGGCTGTTAAAGGATTCGATGGAGGAAATAAAATTCAAAACAAATTGAAAGTTTCACAAAACCGTGGAGCCAGAGAATGGGGGAAAGTGAAAAAGTTTTCTCTTTGAGTGTGGCTACTGCTGTGGCTGCATTTCTGGGTAATTGGACAAATTTTATTTGTTTGAGTATGTCCGCCTGTGACAGAAGTTGCTCCTAACAGTTGTTATTTAAATGTTGAAGCAGATTTGGAATTCGTTTTTGAAATCTGTTGAGAAATTGAATTAAATGAGTTTTATAATAATTTATCTCGGCTGAGTTAGGAAATTAGGTTTGATATGAATGCTGCTACTCGGATCTTTCCTATTTCTACATATGTATAATATTTGAAGCCGTTTTTGTGTGGGACATGTCTTTGAAATAGTGGCAGAAAGTCTTTCAAATTATTATCAGAGATAAATCTTTTAGATTCGAGAACTTTGGAATGATATTTCCAGTCGATTGGCTTCCACTCTTAGCTAATAGACCAAGCCGTTTTGAGTTTACAAGCAATCGATAAACAAAGGTTAGTACGTCTGTAGAACACATTTTATCCAAACTACTCGTACATTTGTACATATATTCTGCATATGTTACAACGTTCGTGGCTACATCTTCCTTTAAAATTACCATCGTTAAGGATAACAAAATAAGAAAGAAGCGTTTCTGCAGGATTCTGCCGGATTGGGTGTACAATGATACGGATACTAGGCGACATGTTCCCTGTCATCGCTACACAAATTTCAGCCATTTGAATAAATGAAATCTGACCCTTGTGAAACCTTTCCTACGAACAGCATTTTTATCCGCTTTTTGCCCTCAAGTTATCCTGGGTAGTAATAGCTGGTAATTGAGGCTTTGACTGCTAGTAAGTACAAGAACAACTTCCATATTTTTGTTAGCTTTTTGAATAAATTTTCTTACTTGGTTGATGGTTGATATAAAACGTCATAGTATACAGTCTACAATACTATGAATGAGCTTGTCTTACATAATCATAAGTCTTGTGGCGATCTTATGGACGGATATCCGATGTAACGAGCACAGGGACACTTTATCAATACCAGACATATTATTTCAATATCCATTTTATTATTTAATAGACATTGTCTATACAAATTGCCTTTAAGAACAAGCCCCAACTTCCCTTCTTCTGAAGAGGTGTTCTTTCACGCTGGTAAAACCACTGCGTAAGGTTTTTCATCAATCCTACTCTTTAGGAATCTTGCCGAGGAAATGGAAAACAGCATTTGTCCAGCCCGTCCCTAAAAAAGGCGAATCTTCTTCTCTCTCCTCCCACAGACCAATACACTTACGTCGCTTATCTTCGTGGTCATGGAAACGCTCATAAACCATCAGCTTATGAAATATCTCGAAACACGAAAACTTCTCAATGACCGGCAATATGGTTTTCGTAGCAACAGGTCCACTGGTGATTTTATAGTCTCACCGAAAAGTGGAATAGAAGCTTACATCAATCTGGCGAAAGGAAGATAGTTGCACTTGATATTTCTAAGGCATTTGACAATGTTTGGCATCACGTTCTTTTGTCGAAAATGCGTGCTTTTGGGATCGATGACTCTCTTCTTCATTGGATTAGAAATTACCTTTCTGAACGTTCAAGTTGTCTTGACACTCTTTTTAATTCTCATCTACGACCTCTTGCCTGCTACTTCTAATCCAATATATTCCTTTGCTGATGACAGCACTCTCTGCTTTTCATATTTGTTCCTGGTCTCACGCCACTGCTCTTCGGCTGAAGAACGCGAACGAAATGTCTAGGTTTCCTCAAGCGATGTAAGAAATATTTTACCCCCTCTGATCTGGCCACAATATATAAGGCATTCATCCGCCCAAAACTGGAGTACAATGCCCACATCTGGTCAGGTGCTCCTAAAACATCTCTGCCCTCGCACACTGGCGTAATGTCTCCTGTCTCACTTTATTTTATCGAGATTTCCACCACCAGTGCTCCATTAGTACAACCGTAACACCCGTCTCGCTATGAATGCTCATCAGTATACCCTCAAGCCCATTTTCGGACGTACTCTAAAATATCGTGATTCTTTCCTAAGCCGTAAAACTCGCTTATGGAATGCCCTGCCTATCTCTGTGTTTCCTGGTCGTTATAATTTACAAACATTTAAAACCTATCGTATCTATCGTTTCTTCCTCCCTAAATTTCCTTCGCCCGCGCTGTGTACGAACATTTTAAGGGTACAAAAACCTTTTGAGCGCGCGCCGATTATAAAAAACAAAAAAAAACAAACGCTGAGCGGTATTCTGCCTTCTATCATGCGAAAAGAGTATAGGAAGCTGTTTATTCTCCAGGTTGCATGTCGTACAGTGTGTAAGCAGCCCTACTTTATAAAAATAGTCTAATTTATAAATAATGAATCTGAATTAAGATTACGACCCGTAGTGGTTATGAAAATCTATTACGTTGAAAGAGAGTTGAAAACGTTCAGACGCTTTCAGAAATTCTAGGGGATGAATCCACTTTTGCACTCATGTTATCGCAAAAGAACTCAAAAATCTCAATACATATTCACAAAAGATGCTATTCTACGCTGGCAAAACCACTGCGTAAGTCTTTTCATCCATTCTACTCTTTAGGACTCATTTCGTGAATATGGAAAACAGCATTTGCCCAGCTCCTCCTCTTTAAAAAACGCTCGCAAGCAAGCATTCGGTTTTCTGATCTCAATATGCATGACCGCACATGGCGGTCTTCGGATCATGAAACGCTGAATTAAATAGATTGAATTACGATAGACGTAAGGTAGGACTTCAGTATTCCGGAAGTTTGAACTTTGTGAGCACCCAACATTGACCACCATGTTGCAACTAAGGTGCAAATGCGGATTTCCCAAGTGCCACAACAATGAAGAATTACTGTCAGAAGATATAACGTAGAAGAGCTGGAATCGCAAGAGACCTCCAGAATGCGTATCCCGAAATCTCTGAATAACACTTATGCCGCCTGAATCAATTACTGAAAAACAGTCACAGCGCTAACGACATGCTAACAAGTCCAACTCGATACTCACCATTTTTTCATCGATTTTAAATCTTTCATGATATCGACATACAATAATTGGGAAAAATCAGCTGTCACCGATGATTTCGCTGGTATTCAACATATATAAAACCAAGAATCAATCTTGCCAATCGCTATTTATTTGGGGTAAGACAACAGTTGAGTAGTAAAGGCCTATTCTGAAAAACTAAGGAGACTCTTTGATCATCCCGGTCCTACTTTATTGTGGTTTCCTTAAAAAAATATTCGGTACCGTTTGCGTTGACGGGGTTTATAGAAGAAGATTCAACGAGCTATACAGCGACATTGACCTAGTCAGAAAACCGCGCATCTGTTAACTCAGATGACTAGGAGATGTAGACCGAAGCAACACCAATGCTCCGACTGGCAGTGACTTGGAATTTCAGACGAAAAGAAAACGAAGTAGTTGGCTACCTCACCTAATTTGGTCCGCACAAGTGGAAGCGGACCTCAACCGACTTAGAGTGCGCAACAGCAGGCAGTTACTCGTAGCTAAAGACCGTACTAATTGGAGAGGATTTTTAGTTCAAGCCCATGTTCACCCTGAACTGTAGCACCACCTAAGTAAGTAAGTAAGGTCGAAAGACATAGTTTTCTAACCTCATCCCAGCTTTATTTTATGAACTCAGCTGTAATGTAAAATACATAAGAAGTAGTTCCATTATGTACCTCCTAAACTGAACGTATTGAGCCAGCAGGAAATCTTATTTATTCATATTAAAAACCGCTGAAATGGAAGGTTACAACAGCAAGAAAAGGATACGTACAGTGAGAAAAACAAAATTAGGCGATAAATAGCCTATTCCATTATATAGTTACAGCCTGCATTGGGTAGACTGACTTAGGCCAGAGATGGCAAATTGCTGTGCCATAGAATCTCAAAGCCTCCGCACCTAGTGATGAGTCCTTAAGGTCTTTGGATCTATCTGTACCAGATTACTTAGAAGGCGAACCATTTGGAGGTTATAAGAAAATCGAAAACTCTACCGACCGTTATTTCAGGCTTTCTAACATGACGAAATGTGGACTGCCCTTGACCGACTGCCTTTGCTCGATCGACTAATTATCCAATGGTTTGTAATGATGCCATCTAAAATGGTGATGTGTGCCATTTCCACTTTTGTGCATTTCAGAGACAGATTGGACCAAATTTGTCTGCTTGAGCCTAAATTTGTGCCAGCCATTGGTCCTGCCCGTTGCATCTAAATAGCGTGGATGCCTTTTGCAATCCGAGATTGAATGGATATCTAGGGTTGTGCCACTATTGACAAGTTTATTAAACTTGGAGTCTCCCCAAACGTTTTGGTAACTAGGTAACCAGCGGGTGGGTGGCCGTGACTGAAGTAGTTTTGTACGTGCAGAGAAACCGCGGTCAAGAAGTAAATTTTACGATTCAGGTGATGAAAAGTTAGAGCACCGCAGGCCTACCAAATTTTGTTTCGATTGCATTTGTATATTATTTGTGGCCTCTATAACCAAAGAACTTCTTGTCCTCAGAAATTTTCTCATAATGCCTGAGATAGGCTCTCAGATTCTAGTTGTTCATCTTGAAAGCATCACCTATAGCTTTACCTTGAAACTGGCAAATGGCGCTCGTAAAACGGTTGTAAAAACGAATTAAGTGTAAAATATTTTGGAATCGGTTGAACTATATCAGTTGCACAATAAAGAGGAAAAGCATTTTGTTTCCGAAATTCGCTAACTTTTTCTGGTTCGATTTTTGGGAGCCCATCACCACGGAAATCTTTCCAACTTCTATCAGTAATTGCAACACACTGCTTGGAAGGGCTTACGATATAAATCTTCGGCTACGTTATTATGTGTTTAGATAAAACACAATTTTTCATGAAAGCGAAGGTTAATAAAGAAAAATACGTTCATTCCTTCTGATAGAACTTGGACCATATTAAAATAAATAAATTACTGGCTAGAGGTGGACCGCGGCCCAGCTTCTCTAGTTCAATGTGTTGGACGTCTTGTCAATTTGTGCACCGTGAGGGGGGCCGAGTTTACCTAGGAGAGTAAGAGTATTTATCATATGCAGAAGACTTCACTTCCATTGCTCGCAGAAAATTATATTTTCTGCTATTCGGTGTTGGTTGAGATATGAACCCCGACCCTTTTGACTAGTAGTCAACGAAGTCGAACACTGCGCTAGGCTTTAAAAAATCTGTGACTATAAGAGACTTATAAAATGCTTTCTTCGTTGTTTAGAAGAATTACCTAAGTTTCAGTTCTATTCTATTAGTCCAAAGAAATGGGAAGAAATTCTCACACAATTCTTTTGTCGTTGCTTCAATTTAGAGCGGACCCCGGATGACACGACATGGTTCTACATATACAAATTTTTAATATGGATCATTGAGGTTGTCCCTACATCTGCCGTAAGGTATATTGTATATGGTCGATATTAAGCTTCCCAGGACTGAAAACACATCGATAGATATCTATCACATTGCTAACATAGGGCTTCAGGTATAATAAAGTATTTTTTAAACAGCTTTGTACAATATATAACTTAAAAAGAAAAATGGTAACAAGAGGAATCCTTATTCATTATAAGGAATGGCTCACAACATTATTCTTTTGACTTTGGGCATACAGCTTCCTCGGCTATTATTGGCGAAGTACATTCTGTCGTTTCAATTTTAGGCCAGTCTTTCAAGTGTTCAGTGTTCTATTCCACTAGTAACTGAATTTTGGCTTCATTTACAGTTTATCCGCATTGCATCAGAGACTTTACTTGGGCCTTCAAGAAGTAATCGAATGGCTTCAAGCTGCATGATCTCGGTAGCCAATACACTGGTCTATTTCACTGTATGATGTCCTTGAACCGAATCCTCTGTAAGTCTATATTTTAATGGGGATTAGGTTCGTGCGCCCCATCTTGCTGGATCCATATACCGTCCGGATCAATTTTTCAAAGAAAAAATCACTCATCATTGTTCAGTAGCGTTGGTCATTGACTATATCACGAGCTTCGACTTCCTTTCGAAGAAATAAGGATGCAACAAGCTGAAAACCAGGAATTAATTGAGTCTCAAGAGTTTGTTTTAGATTCATGAGCTGGATGCACGCAAACGAAACATCTACCTCCCCAAAAGAAGAGAATACCGAAGCTATGTTGAAGAATATTAGATAGTGCCCGAAACATGAAAAATGACGTCGTCAGCGTAAGCTAACATCCACAACTCGCGTCGTCTAATTCGATAAAAAGTTCATTGAGGTTTAGGATCCATAGGGAAGAGGAGAGTAAACCCACTTTAGAAACAGAAATTGTGTTTGTTCAAAAACACATGGAAGCGATAGTAATAAGGACCGTCTTCAAGCAGCTCAAGAGGCTTATCTGCAAACTCCAGTCTGAAGCCATGGTCTCATGGCACGAAATAAACGACAAATGAGAGCTTCAGAAGAAAAATATAGGGACCTGCATGGCGATTGATCGGGAAACTACTGACTGTTCAAAACATGGATTGGACCAGTAGCGCAACAATCAAGTTCGTAATGTAGTGCTTGCCTTACCTCCTCGAGGTGGTCCCCGGGCAACTACGTGTATAAATCCTTATACAGGTAGGCCAAAGTACAAGATTCTCTAGGGTCTTATGCCTAGACTAGGTAACCTGGGCCAGCAATTCGCGTTACCGAAACCAGCCCGCTACGGAAACCGACTTAATGCCTCGGATAAGGACTGATAACACGTTGACGACCTTTGGCTATCGTAACCGGACTAAGATTGGTTTCTGGAATGTGAAGATGCTCCTTGACTCTCAGAGTGAAGGACCTCAGAACGCTAGATTCCTTCAATTGGAGCATGAGTTTATGCGATATAAGCTGGACATATTGGGAGTAAGCGAGAGAAGATGGTTAGATGCGGGTGAGTACGAGTCCCCAACGCGTGACACTGTATTACTCTACTCCGGAAGACCAACCGAAAGCCCCGTGGATATGGAGTTGGACTGCTGTTAACACCTACAGCACGCAGAGGCCTAATCTCCTGGCAGCCGCGCGGTGATAGGATTTTAACGGCCAGATTCCGGACGAGAGTACGTCGCGTCACCATTATACAGTTTACGCCCCCACGGATGGTTTGTCTGAGGTAGAAAAGGAGACCATCTACAATCAGTTGGGAGCTGTTTATAATGCAATACGCAACGGCGACATTGTCATTGTGATGGGGGAGTTTAATTCCAAGGTAGGCAACCGCAATGACAACGGCGAAAGATTTGTTGACTTTTGCAACGAAAATCGTCTTGTCATAGGTGGCACCATGTTTGAGCACAACGCCTGCCATAAAATCAATTGGGTGTCAACTAACAAGCAAGCAACTTCCAACCAAATCGACCATTTTGCCATCAGTCGACGTTTTAGAAGTAGTCTTCTAGAAGTCCGAAACAGACGAGGAGCGGACATGGGTTGGTACGAGATCACCATCTTATGATAGCTATCGTCCAATTACGCACTGCTGCCGTTCGACGATCTAATGACACAAGAATACCTAGGTGCAACGTAAACCGACTGAGAGTTCTCACAGTGCGCCGAGAACTAAAGGACCATCTCTCACGAGGAGTGGAAACAATCAGCAACTCACTGCCCGCCACCACCCAAGACCATTGGTGTGCTGTGAAAACTATTTTCACATCAGGTGGTGAAAGGATTGGTCGATAGCAGGGAAGCCATAGGGCGTGGCTTTCCGAGGATACCTGGAGAAGGATCAACGAACGAAAACAACTAAGAGCTCGAATTGCAGCAGCTCCAGCAGCAGGAAGGATCGAGCTAGAGTCCCTATATCGCATGAAGATGAGAGAAGTGCAGCGTAGAGTGAGAAGTGACAAGCGCAATTACATTAATGCGCTGGCCACGCAAGCAGAAGAAGCAGCAGCGAGGTGCGACAGCAGAACCATTTACTGAATCACCAAAGAGCTTATAGGTGGCCGAAGCTCTACTCAACACCCAGTGAAAGGCTTGGACGGTTCGTTGCCAATATCGGATGAGGATCAACTGAAGAGATGGAAACAGCATTTTGCTTCGGTTCTAAACCGACTATTCGCTAGCAATATGCAGCCAAGTCAGACCAAGTGTCCGTAGAAAGAAATTCCCGAATTCGCACCACAACCTCCAGTAAGGAAGAGATTATTGCCGCGATCAAAGCACTGAAAACCAATAAGGCGGTAGGACTTGACGGCATACCTGCGGAGATGTTTCTAGCTGCGCCAGCGGCATCAGCTGAGCTGATTGTGTGTTTACACTTGTCGGGAGAACATGGGAAGTCGTGAGTTTTCCGGACGAGTGGAAGAAGGGAATGATCGTCAAGCTCCGCAAAAAACTCAATCTAATGCAGTGCAAAAACTGGGGAGGTATCTGCGTGCTGCCTGCTGTGGCCAAGATAATAGCTAAAATCATCCTGGAGCGAATCAAAGAACATCTCGAAGACACACTCGACGCCGAACAAACAGGTTTCCGCTCTGGATCCTCCTGTGTCGACCACATCAACACCTTGCGGATCATCATCGAGCAGTGTGTTGAGTACCGATAACCACTTCACCTGCAGTTCAACGATTTTGAAAAGGCGTTTGATAGTGCCAATCGGGAATTTATCTGGCGTGTCTTGCGCAGGAGAGGCATTCCTGATAAATTAATAGCAATTATCAAGGCCGCATATGATGGGTCCACATGTCACGTCTTACACAGAGGCAGACTCTCTGAGGAATTCGAAGTCCAAAGCGGGATTAGGCAAGGCTGCATACTTTCACCAATACTGTTTCTATTGGTGATTAGCGATGTGCTGAATGCGGCCTTGTTAACAGGAAATGGAGGAATTCGATAGACTCTCACATCTGAATTCAAACACCTTGACTACGCCGACGATGTATGCCTTCTGTCTCACAGAATAATGGACCTTCACCAAATAACAACAAATGTGGAGAGGGAAGCAGACGTCGTTGGGCTGAAAATTAACTCGGCAAAAACAAAAATGATCAGCCTAAAACCAAACTCATCAACTCATATATGGTATGTATTTCTGGACAGACGGTTGAGAGAGTAGAGAGTTTCCAATACCTTGGGAGTATTGTCTCAACCGATGGCGGAACCGAACTGGATATAGCCAACTGCATAGGCAAAGCAAAATCTGCGTTTGGAATGCTATCCACAGTTTGGCGAAGTAATGCGATTAGCTTAAACACCAAGCTACAACTATTCCATTCCAACGTTGAATCCGTGCTACTTTATGGATGTGGTACCTGGAGGGTGACCACCACTATCACGCCGAAGCTGCAAACGATTGTCAATAGGTGCCTACGCTAAATTTTAAGGATAATCAGATCAAGCCGTATCTCTAACGAACAGCTTCATCAGAGAATGGACCATGAACCTATAGGCACAACCATATGACGACGAAAGTGGTAGTGGATTAGTCACACTTTCCGAAAGGGTGACAGGTCCATAGCTAATCAAGCGATGCAATGCAACCCGCTTACTCAGGATGGCAGGATGCGCAGCGGTTCTAGGAGTACGTGGCGCAGAACAGTTGAGAAGGAAGCACGGCAACTGGAAAAAAGTTGAGGAGAGCTGAGGCAGGTTTCCAGAAACCACACTCGATGGCGCGTAGGCATAGTAGAGGCCCTAGGACCCACAACGGGATACAGAAACTAATGATAGAAAGATGAGAAAGCGCTTACAATACAAAGGTGTGGTAGACCTGCAGCCTAATGCGAGAGTAGGCTGGACACTCAGAGAGGCATTGTTCCGCGCCGCTTACATCACCCTCACAGCAAGCCTCGTGGGATGTTGTGTCACTTATGCTTAACAATAGCGTAGTGCCCCGTCGCAACCCCAGTAAGCAGTCTATGGTCTTCCCTACTGAGGATCATAAGGACCTTTTGACCTCTTAGAGACGTCGGGAAGAATGCATTTGGTCTGCGGGCAAACTGGAGAGTCATGTCTTCTGCAGTTATGCTCATAAGAAGCCCAACTGTCAATGGAAGCTCTAACAAGAAACTTCTGCTCTGAGCCTGATCATTTCGCCTTATCTCACTGTTACCAAACTGAGTTCAAAGATGTCTGAGGGTTTAAGCAAAACTTTAAGTGCAGATGCTTCGCCTCCTCCACTAAATCTTCATAATACATATAACTTAACTTCACATTGAGTGAATTCCAAGAGTTAATTAGAATCAACTTGATACCATACGCCTGCACGTGAAGTTCATTCCCCGGCAGCGCATTGCACCTACGCAACTAATTCTAAGAAATATTTCAACACTCGATTCAGATATACAAAAAGCTTAATAATCTAAATTAGAAACATACATAAATATATGCGAAGTGCTTATTTGCATTTAGTATTATGTAAGTTGATAAACTTGAAGGCAATCTGCATGGAAAAAATATTTTTTTTAAATATTTGACTTTACGAGTATTTTTTATTAACTTCTACAATAGTTCATTGCCATCAGGATTGCGTTTATCTCTGTTCAGAACACAGGCGCAAGTTTTCTGTCCTCTCCGAAAAGATTTTGCTGCCCTTCTCGGCTCAGATTCTGGCCGAAACCTTTCCTGAGCATAGGGAAAGTCGACTTCCTTTCAGGAATTGTTGTCTCATAGTATTTATCGGCGGTCAATAAGACCAGAGTCAAAATCTGTCGGCGCCCAAGGTCTTCCAAACACCGGACAGCTATATCATGTGCATATAGGTAAAAAAACTATTGAAAGTGTTAAGTAGTGATAACATATGGCTGCAGTAAGCACCTGAAATCCGGGTTCTATTCACCAGGATTGCTTTTATCCACAAAACTAATGTTTCGTCCACTCCGTGTTGTCTTACCAATTAACATATTTCGAGAGATTGCTTAATAGCATAACATGGGATCCATTTACCCATTCATGCAGAACATTAATTTGGTCCATGCAAGCCTTGCCCAGAACTGTGGAAGATGAATCGAGGACGCAAAATTAACTAGTTCTCTCGGAGTGCTCCAGTCCCTCAAATCGCGGATAGATTAAGTAATCTTCACGCAATTTATTATTGTGGGACTTCCTCGATGTCATTTCCCCAAACACTGATATGATTGTGTTCTTGATGTAAGATAAGCCTCTGTGTATAAAAATTTGATCACCAAAAACCATTGGTATGGGGATTATTCGGGGAGAGTATTTCCACCAAACCTTATAATTCCAAAATGCCTTCTCACATCGTTGCGAATCCCTAAGCCGCTTAAAAAGAACCTTTTCTTATATGCATCCCAATCTTCTCTCATATGTTATCATATTAAGAAGTCATTTGTCTCACTGTTACACCGGTCTCAAGGACTGTGAGATTAATTGTCACAAGACCGTGAAAATTGTGTCACTTTGTGTCGGGATTTTCTCTCCACTCATTCCCTAATATTCCCAATCTATCCCAGCATCTACCAAAATTAGTAAAAAGATAAAAAACCACATTACACGCTAAAGATAAAAGCCATAAAGTAATTGATGAGACAGTCTATATCACTTGATTAATTTGCGGGCAAGTTAAAGTTAATATCTCTTACTTCGGGTCCTTATCATACCCAATGAACTACAAGGGCTTATTTATTTCTCTAATTAATTTGACATGAATGATTCCAAAATGTCCCTATTGAAATTTCGTATATAAAAGGAAACGTCATTTTAGTTCTTGTACTCAATTGCCAGTTCACCATCAGAAGGAACCCCATTTAAAGATGAGTCCATACGTATTTGTTTGCATCTTTATTTGTGCTGCTCTAATTATTAAGGTCCAGTCAGAACATCCTGCTAAGCTTCGTGACCTTACTCATTTTACAACACCTTGTTCCCCTGTACGAGATCAAGTGGAAGCCTTACCTAGGAATTCGGATATTGTGTTGTACTTTAACGATAGATATCCTGATGGATCGTATATCTTTGGGTTTGTTAGAAATTTGTTTAGTCAAGATATCTCTAAAATTCTGTAAAATGCTAGATATATCCTGGGTAATGGAGAAAGGCGATACGAGCGCGGAACTCTCTATGAGGGTAAACTTTGGGTCGAAGGATTTTACTCTTATAGAAAAGTTGTAAATTCGAGGTATGTTTACGAAACTACTAGATACTATGCTGGAAAGGATGGATATCATCCTAGTAGAGGTAAGTTTGCATTAAAGTTTCTTTTTTGAAAAGTTGTCATTTTATCTTTTTTCTGTTTTAGTTGAAATTACCTATACTCCACCGAAAATTCCTACTGCTGAAGAATATAGAAGATATATTTTGGGAGAGACGGATGGATAAATTTTTGATTCGAACTAGATGTGGACTACATATGATTGAAAAAAACTCCAGTTGAAGTAATAAACAAATTTTCGAAAAGATTGTGCTTAATGTCTTTCGTTTTTAATGAAATTGGTTAGAAGCTAAGATGAAGGCATGTCTGTTTCATTTGATTTGAGGTCCGGGTCAATCCCGTACAGTTTATTGAGATGTTTAATACAAACATATAACTTAATAAACTAAACTATTGTTGCGGTAAAATTTACCACAACAAGCTGGACTCTTTTTTCTTGAAACCTTCGCTTCGAACCTTTCCACTTGTAACAGTTGTTCGTTCAAAATTCTGAGAGAGTGATGGGCAGCCATGGGCGCATCAGCCATCGGTGCACTTTCTCAGCATCTTGGAAGGACAACATAAATAGGTACGACGGACGGTCAAAAAAATAAAACTCGAGGAAGAACCCCGCAGAGCAGGCGGACGGTTTGCTGCAAGAGTGCAAGAAATCGCTATAGATTTTGGTTATTGGGCAAGGATCCAACACGAAATAGCCGACCCTTGTCCCAAATGTTGTTTTGTCTCCCCTAATGGGGAGTCTCCAGCTTTAAGTAGAGCTAAGGCATCCGCTCTATCCTTCCAGCTCCTAACCCTTTCACCTTTTGACCCGCCTTGTCTGTTATGTCCGTTGTCGCTTTGGAGGAAAGTTTTTGCGAAAGGTACCTGTGGATTCTTCCAAACCCGGACTTCTGCCTTTACGCTCCTCGGAAGTGACAACCAGTAGGTCCACCCGGGAAAGACAGAGCCAGGCGGACGGCCTGGAACACTCTGAACATATGGCGGACGGTCATGTTTTTTGGACTATACACCTAGAGCCAGGTGGGCGGTCTGGAACCCTCTGTGTAAATGAAACATCTACAACCCGCACACGTTGCCTAGAGCCAGGCGGACTACCTGCAACTCTCTGCAACACACACCACACAACACACCCATAAAAACAAAATAAACAAACACAGCCAACGAAACAGAAGACAGAAACAAAAAAAAAAAACGAACAACAAATTGTACAATGAAAAATAAAACATAATTAGTGTAAAGAGAGGGACGCATCTGATATTCCCTTTTCTCCCCCCCCGAAATCTGCACAGAAACCCACCGGGTCCACCTTTCAGAAAGGAATTTAATTCGAGAAAAGGAGGAAGAACTCCGTCACTTTTCAAAAATTTAACCTAAGATCCCTAGATCCTGACTTAGTTTCCAATTCGAAATCGCAAATGAATAGAAAAGGAACTTTCTTTGCCACTTCGACTTACTTCAGGTATCAAATTCGGGGAAAGCAGGGGTTATTTGAACCCAAGCCAACTCAGGGGAAATGTTCACTCAGGCCAAAGGAAATTCCCAGAATTCGGAAATTTCCCCGAGGATGTGGGTAGTCAAAGTGGCACACTTGAGTGGCACACACCGCTCTAGCGGTGTTCTCAGCCATGGTTATAGGCTCCAGCTACGTAGCGGAGCGCTGTACACATATACCAGACATTGGGCCCGCTAACCGAGTAGATGTAATGCACGAATGTGTGGGTGGGTGGTCAATGGTCTGAGTGGACGTAAGTCGAATCAGGGCAGCCACTTCTTGGTTGACCGCAACGCCGTATAGAGGTTTTAAACAGAAAAAAAGGGGGAAATAAACCAAATCTAGGTCCAAGTTACAAAGAAAGGAAGTAGAGAAAGGGAAATTTAAACAGCAAAACAAGAGAAAAAAAAATATTTAAGTGCAAAGTCAAAGGAAAAGAGGACTGGATCATTGAACCACAGGGAGAACTGGGAAGACTAGGAAAGAAGGATACCACGCAGAGCTAAGTATTGTGTAGTAACAGTGTATAGTGAGATCCCGGCAGGCTTTCGCCAACGTGAAAAAAAAAATTATTACTCCGTACAAAGAAAGACCCGTTTGCCTTTCACACGACCCGCCAGAAAAAAAATTATTTTCAATCGTTCGGGTAGGCGGACGATAACGGCCCACTCTTAACCGGTTCCTACTACGGTAGTTTTAACTGCCGCTTGTCTTGTTCCGTGAACCGTTTATACCGATCAATTCCTTTGTTGGAAAAAAAGTCCGATCAATAAAATACCCGTTATAACGTGACTTTCGATTTTTGTTGTGTTTTTTTCCACCGTTTTAAGGTTTCGCAATTCCTTACTAAAAAGACACATTTATATATTTTTAGTTTTTTGAGATCTGCTACTTCCGTATACTTTTATTTCCATTTTTCTAACGATAAAAAACTATAACCGAAAGTGGCAGCACTCAACCTGCTGCCTGTTGTAAATTTCCCCTTTTGGGTTTTTGTTCGTTGTTGGCGTTGCAGTCCGACTTTACCGTAATAACCACCACCTGTGTGGTTCGCGATCGCTTTGTTGTTTTCTTATTTTTGAAGTTTGATTCCTGCCGACAGACCGGCTACTGAATAATTAGAATAATTATTAAAAATTGTATCAACCGCGGAAAAAAAATTGCAACACTATGACTTATAACTACTATTTTTACTTAAATTAAGGTCTAATGACAGTAAAAATGGTAGTTCAGGGAATTCGAAGGACTAAACTACTGCAGCGGAAATCGAATACTTGACGTATCCGATTTGTTTCACGTAGCATTCGACACAGTGACCGTAAGTTTTTCTGTGATTAATCGGGCGAAAAAGGTGGACAGATCTTAAATATTGTAACAACGTTTTTCCAAAGACCGGAGGCCGAGTAGTTTGAGTCGATTAACATAGGGGGGTAGAATAATGTGGTCAGTCCATGGTAGCCCGCGTAATGCGAATTGCAGAAATCTCCGTTGGACAGCTTTAATACGCAGAATATGTAAATCGTGGTAAGGGGACATATCGAGAAATAGACGAACAAAGGTTATGTACAGGGATTTGGTGACATAGAGTAGAGCTGGTAGTTAATAGCGGCTGTTGGAAACACCAACCCTCTTAGGCCTATTGGCCCATTGTGATGCCACGTGAATCTACATATGATCCTCTTACTAATAGAACCAGTTTGAGCTTATGATGAAGCCAGGAAACTGTTTACGTCTATATCCCTTAGATCGTTTAGGTCATTGTAGAAGAAAGCCCCTAAGTGAAGTTTTCTTCTCTGGGAGAGAGGTGGACATGTACAGAGTAGGTGGAGGATTGTCTCCTCTTCCTACTTGTCCATATAGCTTCTACAGAAATCGTTTGTAAAAGGACCAAGCCTTCTTGCATGCTTGCCTATGAGGCAATGCTCAGTGATGTCACCTATGATGGCGCTGAGATGTTTCCTATTTAGAAGGATTAGACTCTAAGTGCGATTCAGATCTAGCTTTGGTCAGATCTGTTTAGTCGTAGGACATGTTGATCCAACATTTCACCTAAGGTCTGTTCTTTTATTGACATCCAGCTTTAATATTAATTTGCACGTAGCGATTGGTATACCTATGCTACCCTTTTCCGGAAGAATAAGCAGAGTAATTCCAATTTGGCGAGTACATCGGCCCTATAGTTCCCTTGTATGTCTCTCTGGCCCGGCACCCAACAAAGGTGAAGGTTTCAACCTTCAGCCCTGCCATCTCCATAAGAGATTATCGGCATTCAAGGGCGCTTTTAGAATTTAATGAGACTGAGTCCAGGGATATGAAAGCGGCCAGACTATCCGAAAATATGCGGATATCCTTCGCAGATATCACGTTTTCTTCAGCCAGGACAGATCTTCTTTAATCGTCAAGATTTCCGCCTGGAACACGTTACAATAACTTGGAAGACCGCGCGTTAGCGTCGCATCCGATTATGAGGCCAGTTTTTGCGTTCCACTTGCATCCTTTCTAGGTTATCTTATCAATAGTGAGAGGGCCCACATGATCGTGGCCAAAATATGCCGATGCCAGCCATCTGGCAACGGTTAAGTCGGAGTCGCTGATATTAGAAAGTAAAAATGCATTAAGGCTACGTTTCACTAATGTACAAGTTCTAAGCTTACCTTTGTCTCTTGTATAGAGCGGAGCGTATACAGGTGTCCCAAGTTCATGAACCACGCCTTCTACGATCCATGACTCCTGGATTAGATAATGTCTTCTGCGTTTTTGGAGAGACGCAGAATGATTGCGGCCGAAGCCTTTTTTGAGTGATAGAGATTAATCTGGAGAAACAGTATCATTGCTACAGTTTACCAGAGTAGCCTCCACCATGGTGCTATTGAAGTGCTCAAGAGCTCATCTTCTTCCTCTGATCGTATAGGACCTCTTTTTGCTTCGTCATCGGTTTCCATTTCCGGCAGGATGTCAGAAGAGAAGATCGACGGCTTAATTGTCACCTCGGATAGGTTGGAGTCGTAGCTATCCATTTCAGGAAAGGATATCAGCGCTCCAAGATCTAAGGTTGTATTTGGTGTCTTCGTTAAAGGAGGAGGAGGTTGCTTATCAGCATCCAGGTCATTCTTTTTATAGACCCTTAGGTGTATTGACTCGAAGCCGAACCGAATCATGCCTTTTTTCTGCCCCTTAGTTCCTCCAGTTTCGCGACTTTTCAGTCATGAATCGGATCGGAAGGGTCGGGTTGCCTGATGGTCTCCAGCATGCTTTTTGGGGAGGAGGGCTCGGCTGTGATTCCGGTGCAAGTTCGAGGTCTGCTGGGAATATCCTCCTTAGATACGACCTCGAGTTTCACCTGGCCAAATCTCTCTTAATCCACCTATGGCTTTGGTGAATAGATCTTTGATTGGCACATACGACAAGCTTGACGTGGTCTTGGTGCCATCCAACGTCGCTTGTCATGGGAGGTGGTCCGGAGTTTTCCCGCAAGGAGGCCAACAAGTTGCTTCAGCTTCAGCTTCACCAACTGTCACCGTTCAGATATTATTGATACGTCGGTGTCGTTCCTGTCAATTACCGCGATGATTGTTGAGTCTTTCTGGTCTTCGCTGAAAGCCCTCAGAGATGAGCTGTTGGATGGCCCAGGGGTTTTGGTGTTGTAAGTTTTGGGTATCGTGGGAACCAGCACGGTTTCCTCCAACGATCTCTGGTGCATGGAAGAGTCTTTTGTTGTTTTGGAAGCAGTGGGTAATCCGTCTTTTATGTTAGGATAACAATCCTGCCCTCTCAATCCTGCTCTTTATATCCGAACTTCTCTCAACCTCCCGGATGGATCCGAAGGTTTTAATGATGCGTAAAGCATTTCGGCGTCTTACATAGAGCGCCTTTGATGGAGCTTGCCGATACGGCTGATCCAAGATAGGAAGAGGAGTTTTATTAGTAGCGCCAAGTCCGTGGCCTGCCACAAACTTCCTTTATGAATCTTGTACAGTAACTGCGCTGCAGTAATTTCAACTGACGAGGGAGATATTCAGGTTATTCAGTTGTTTATGTAACAAAAGTGTTCAGGATCGGGGTGACTAAAAGAGTTCGCAAATATTGTAGATTAGCGACGGTTGTTGAGTCATCCGAAGACATATTAGAAAATTTGAGAGCTGATGGATAGCAATCGGATTTTTTTTTTGTCTTAATAAATTGGTAGAGTTTTTTGCATTTGGCTAAGATATCTTTGCTAACGAGATTCAGCAACTAGGGAGAAGTAATTATAAGCAAGAAGGTATGTAGTTTTGTCGGTCAAAGTCAGAACCAGATTTAACAAATTGGTGCCATGAACTCTTTCTCTTTTTACGAAGCCCGCAAAGTTCTTTGTTATACCAGGGCGGAGATGACTAAGGATTTCTGCGTGAATAAAATGAGCAGTTTGCCATATATAGTGGAAAATCGTATTGTGGAAGATAACTACAGCAGAATCTGCGGTTACGCTACTGTGGTGTAGAAAACTATTCTTGAAAAGATTGTTGAGCTTAGTGTAATTAGTTTTACGGAAATCGAAGTGGAAGAAAGTTTCTGAAAGCCTCAAGGAATTATTGTTATCATATGAATAAATAACGGTGGAGGCGGTCTAATTTCGAAAGAAGAAGTTCACACAGTTCGTGGTATCGGATGTAAAGATCACATCTAGTTTCCGATCCGTGAAGTTAGAAATTGGGTTTATTTGAAAAAGGCCAGAGTTTGTGAGACAATCTGTGAAGAGGATTTCTTTCTTGGAAGCTGCATTTATGGCAACGAGCAACTCCAAGTGAGTCCATTGGAGATAGGGCAGATTAAAATCACCAAGAACAACGATTTCATCACAGGGATCAGTGATTTAAAAAAGGGAATCGATCGCATTAGTCGCGAGCCGATAACTGTGTATTGGTTGGGAGGGGCGAACATAGCAACAGAGGATATAAAGTTTGTGTTTGAAGGGAGTAAATTTAACACAGATGTATTTGAAATCGGCCGTAGATGACTTTTTGACGAGCTCAGGATTCAAATGAATTTTGATTTCCAGAAGGACAACTCGTCCTATAGAATCATCATTGTTCTCACGTCCATTATGGCGAAATAAACGGAATTCAGGGGTGAATAATTCGGAATCCTTGATATTAGATATTAGATTATTTTCGGTTCAAGCAAAAATATCATACGGAAACGATTGTTTGCAGGATTATGACTCGTGTTGGGAGCGATAATAGTTTTTAAAGCTGAAGGGCGTTTTTTGAGGATGCAAGAGGCGTTTGGTAGAGACATGAGAGGCGTATTAGGAAAGATCGTTGACGTCTGTAGAAGAGATATTGAAATGGTTGTGAAAATCAGCAAAATTTGTCGAATACCTTTGGGATCAGTGGAGAGTCCTTCCTGCTGGATTGAAACCAGCATGAGTCGTACCATCGATGCAGATAGAATCGGGCTTATCTTGCAAGTGAACAAAATAAAGTTGCACGTGTTTATATAGCCGACGGTCCCTCAGGTGGGGAAGGACATAACGACCGTCATTTCTCACATCGGCTAGCTTCTTGGTTAATTCGGATAGGGTGCGGAAAGTGAGGGAAATTTAGGATGTTAGGTTTGGATGTTTTCCATCTCGATTGGGTGTAACATTAAAAGAGACACGTTTGGGTGGGAGAGATTTCGTGGGGGCCTTTGGTAATCTGCCAAACTAATAAAGCTGTGCATAGTGACAATTAACAAAGTCCGCTTCCCCGAATAGGTCTATCGCAAAACGTGGCAAACTGTAACTGGTGCGTTTGTAAGAATTGAAACAGAAGTGGTGAAAATGAGCAGATACCCATTCTGTTTCAAGGACAAAATCAGCTAAAGGGTGATTTGTTTGCTATTTGTTTTTTCAGTGTTCCGTTTTTGATAGCTCGCGCATGATTCGTGACAAGTGTCAAAATCAAACATACTCACGTGCCATTGCGATTTCATTAAAGAAAGACTTACACCCGAACAACGTTTACAAATTATTGAATGCTCAGTGAAAAATATTTTTGGTGCTCTTCGATCATTTTACGGCCGTCTTAATCGACCTACTGAGCAAGCAATTCATGCCATAGTGACCCAATTTTGCACCAACTTCACGATATTAGACATCATCTATGCTACCCGTATGCGTAGAGTGCGTACAGAGGAAAATATTGTGGCCAGTGTTAATGAAGGCAGTGATTTGTCCATTCGTCGACGTTCGAAGCAATTGGGATTATGCTACTCGACTACGTGGAAGATTTTGTTCAAAATGGGGCAAGAACTGAAGCCGAACGACCTCCTACGGCGTCGAATTTTCGCCGATTGGCTTTACAAAAGCTGGAGAAAGATCTGCTTTTTTATCGAGAAATTGTCTTCAGCGACGAAGCTCATTTCTGGTTGAATGGGTAAATTAATAAACAAAATTGCCATATTTGAGGCCATCACTGCGCCCAAAAAATTCACAGTTTGGTGAGGTTTGTGGTCCAGCGGAATCATTGGCCCGTATTTTTTCAAAGATGACCATGATAACAACGTTACCGCCAATGGCGCCCGCTATCGTTCAATGATTTCGAACAGTTTTTCGAAAAATGCACGAGCTGAACCTGGTCGACATGTGGTTCTAGCAAGACGACGCGAATCGATAGACTAATTGTGAAATGATTTCAATGGGCTATTTATCTCTCGTTTTGGACCGGTGAATTTGGCCGGCCAGAACGTCCGATTTGACACTTTTAGACTATTTTTTACGGGTATACGTCAAATCACTCATCTATGCCGATAAGCCAACGTCAATTGCAGCTTTGGAAGACATCACCACACATGTTATTAGCGAGATACCGGCCAATATGCTCGTAAAAGTGATTAAGAAGTAAGCTCTCCGTATGGACCACTTAAAACTTAGTTGAGGGCAATATTTAGAAGAAATAATCTCTAAAAAATAAATGGCAAGCATTGATTTATCAACGCAAGTAAAAACTTTATAAACCAAGCCCTTAAAAAATCACCCATTATAGCGGGTGACCAGCGGGTGTTATGTGTCAGCAGCTGTCAAAGTTACCAATGACATCCAGCTGTCAAAATGTTCAGTAAGGTTTGCCATTTCATCACACATCGTTTTATACTTGCCGAACGTGTGAAAATTATTGAATAACGTTATAGAAATTCCGGCTCAGTTGTAAATACGCAGTGAATTTCTTCATGAGGTCGGCCATCATCATGGCCACAGTATGTAGGCAATTCGTGGCACCGTTGAAAAGTTTCAGCATGAGTACACTCTTTTGGATCTTAATCCACCAATCAGACATAGACTGATGCGAAGTGAAGAAAGCATAGCCGCAGTAGCGGCCCATATCTACGAAGACCCAGAAATGTCTTTTCGGCGCCGACCAGCTGAATTGGGCACCGCCAGAGAGTCAACCCGGCTTATGTTGCGGTCGAATTTGGGCCGACATCCGCATAAGATTATGCTGATGCAAGAATTGAAGCCGTGAGTTCGCTAATTGGGCACGGGAAATGTTGGCCGGAGATCCGGATTTTGGCCAAAAAATCATCTTTTCGGACGAGGCCCATTTTTGGCTCAGCGGTTATGTCAACAAGCAAAATTGCTATTATTGGAGAGAACAAAATCCACAAGTGTTCGGCTAAGCATTAATGCATCCAAAAAAATTGGCTGTTTGGTGCGGTTTATGTCATGGCGACATCATCGGATCTTATTTCTCTCGAAATGAGGAAGGAGACACCGTTACCGTCAATGATCTCGGGAATAGAGCGATGTTAGCCGACTTTCTGTGATCAGAGCTCGACAATATCGATAAGTCCGAGCTGTGGTTTCAACAAGATGGCGCTGCACGCCATACAAACGACGCAACGCTTGAAGTTGTGAGGGAGAAATTTGGCGACTGGGTCATCTCACGGCGAGCGTTCACGAATTGGCCGCCGCGATCTTCCGATTTGACACCACTCGATTATTTTCTCTGCGACTGCATCAAGTCCTTAGTCTACGCTAACTAGCCAACCATATTTCCGGAATAACGCTGCACATATTGCACCGACCGCTTGAATGTGTGCTATTCCACACATAATGACATGAATGTAACTTCAAAATGCGTAAAGCCAAAATCAATTTTATATCTCACACCGTTGTTGTTTTATTTAAATGTTTTTTCCTATCGTTCTTATCTGGTCACCCTTTATGATGCCAACCGGAAGGGATGTACAACATTGACGAATCGGTCAGAATGCCACAATAGACGTCTACTACTTTGAGGTAGTTAGAGATGTTGACCCTTCCCTGCTGCGCTATAACTCTGAAAATAAAGTGAAATGAAGATTTACACTAAACATTTCCTGGTCGAAAAGGTACCAGTCGCTTGAGATAGCTAGGTCGTGCAGAGGGAATGGATATTAATACTCCGACCTGAAGAGTTTTCTATTCTTTGTCTTAGGTGCCTTACGTTGGGGAAAGGCCACATCACGTATCTCGGAGTATGCAATTGGATGAAGTTAGCCAAAGATAGGCTGAATTGAGGTTGAGTGTTTGAGGTTTGAGTGAGTGAGAATATAGCCCCGAACTGGCGCCATATTAGTGAGTAAGTAAGTTTATTGTTCGGAAGAATTCCAACGACAAGTCGATTTAATGCCTTTAGAATTTCTCTTGTGAAAGGTAGAGCAGAGTAGATTTTTGAAGTTTGTTAGGACAAATCCTACTTCAGTGCAAGACAACTCAAACTTAAAACCTTCGAAGAAGGAATATCAACAATTTTCCAAACGATTAATTTCAAGAAGAAACCTTATTTCATTTCACTTCATTTCATTTCATTTATTATTGAATAAAAATGGAGTGTACAATAAGATTTAAATCATTCTTAGTACTTAGATACATTATAACAGATAACAAAATAATAAAACAAAATAATTCTGAGAACTAAGATAGATTGGTGTATGGCTTCAAATAGGAGGAATGGATGGAAGATTAAGATTGGGTTGTTGAGGAAGAAAAGTAAAGGAGGATTGCACTTTTAGGGTTTGCAGGATTGAGAAATACATTGATTCGCCGTGGAAGTGAAATTCAACGTCTGACAGTATGGATGAAAACTAAACGAGCAGTATTTACGTCTTGACAACGGAAAGGGTGATATTAATATTTCTTATGGAACGATTGAACAAGGGGTTTATTATTCTTTGGAATGTTCAGTGGTATAGTCGTACCTTCAAAGACTGTATACATAGCGAACTGCATCATTGAACACTACTTGTAGTTTATGTTGGGAAAGTGAATCTAGGACGCCATAGACAACCTCAACACAAGTAATGATGGGCAATATTAATGTTAGTACCAATTTACGTCAAGGGGTAAAATAGGAAGTTAGCTACATTTTACGTAGGTAGCTGAAGATACGACCAACAACTGCATTAATGTGAGTATATAACCGGAGAGCTTACTGAATCTTAAACTAGTGCAGCAGTCAACAGCTTTAATTTTGCTATTACAAGCGATAATGTCTGGGAAAGTGTTGAGACCAAAATTTATTTGAGTTAAGAAGTAACCTATGAGCCATGTAACAAGCTGAAATTTGTCTAAGATCCTCATTCACTATGAAAGCGGGTTTATCGATTTTGTGAAAGGGTTTGCCTAGGTTAAGTTGAACTCCATCAGCATAAAGATGCACTGAGGTGAGGCTACAGACTGATGGGATATCGTTAATAAATATGCAAAATAATATTGGGCAAAGAATTAACCCTTGAGCCACTTCTTGGATCAAAGCCTTTAGTGAGGAGGATCTGTACCCGGAGATTCCTCTCTGAAATCTGCCTAATAAATAACGCCTAACAAATTGGATTGCCCTGTCACTGAATTCGAAGTAGCTTTAGAGCTTCCACCTCAGGATGATGTGATTCCATCGAGCAACCATTATTTGCATTATTTTCTCAAGCAGGTTGATTATAGCTGTAGAGAAACTGTGATTTGCTCTGAATCTAGATTGTAAATTATTTAGAAACAAATTTCTGACATAGAAAGAACCCTTGTAATTTTCCAACATTGGGGAAAGGTAGCAAAAGTTGATAATGTCGGTGAGACGGTCATTAATATGGGTCACAATAAGTTTAACAAAACGAGTAGTCACACAACAAAATTAAACTTAATAGCAGTAGCACATTTAAAAACCTCAACTTTACTAGCTACTCGTACATACTTTAAAATCCTTGAAGATGTATAAAAAAACTCACTGGGCACAAAATTTGGTTGGTATCAAAATCACCTGCGGAGAGTTCTTTGCCTACGAAGAAATTGTTTAATAATTCAGGGTCGCGGTCACGTTGTGAGCCATTGCTATTGGAAACATCGATCTTTCTACGATGCTCCTGAGTTTTTTTTAGAGGGAAGGGAGGTACTTGGTAGAGTAATAGTTCTTTTTGGATGAACGTATTGTTATAGCTGCGTGATTACGAGTCATCCTCTTCTAATTTACATTAGTATGTTTTCGTTTCCATATACTATGTTATGCAACTTATTGCTATTCTTGATTGAATTAATAACAATAGTAGTAAGCCAATGGCAACTTTGTTTTCGAACTCTTGCCATTTAAGTTGGTAGATTTCGTAAGGTCGAATGAAAAGTGTTGAGTTTATTATTCGGATCAGCATTTTGCATATACTGAAATCAAAGGGCAAGGGTTGAAATCTTTGTATATAAAACACTCAGTGTTTTCCGTTTGAGATAACCGCAGATTATGCTGTGCTATATTAGACAAAGTAGAGGATCGTAGTTTGAACTTATAGCCTAGTAGGCACTGACAGCACTGATAGTGGTACAAGGAGCGTCCTAAGACTTCCTACAACAACTCAGACCGGGAATGAAAAAAATGAGACTTATTACAAATAATTCCTTCAAAAGGAGCTTAAAGCACGCAGCTCTAAGATGTCAGATAAACCGCCCATTGAGGGTTTAGGTTATTTGGTTCGTGTCCATAATCCAATTTCCTTTCCCTTAATTCTGTGTGGTACCTTTCGTAAGGAAAAGATAAAGTCTACTGACGGACGGCCTGAATAACAGCTTTAGCAGATAACCACCTCATCAACAACTCTACTAAAGATTTGTAACAACGTTACTGGTTTTTTTCTTTGCGTTCGGAAACTTGTTGATTATCTTGCGTAATCACTATATAAAAAGTGCAAGTCAAGATACCTATCGGTAGCAAGAGCAAAATTTCTATCATTTTTAACTTTTTACTTTCGGCTAAATGGCTTTGTAATTTTCTGGAACTTTAATGGATCATTCAGCAGAACGAAGCTTGCATAAAAAACTTTCACTGGGTGACCACTGACCAGATAAGAACGATAGGAAAAAAATTTAAATAAAGCAATAACGGTATGAGATATAAAAATGAGTTTAGCTTGAAGCTACGTTCATGCCATTAAGTGTGGAATAGCATACCATTCAAATGGCCGCCTCGGCTTAGCAGTGCTTCAATCGGTCGGTCCAAAGTTTGAGGACTCGGTCCACTTTGTGCGGCATTACTCCGGCAATAACGTGTCCAAAGTTTGCCTCGAGCTCGTCCAAAGTAGTTGGCTCTTTCTTAACTTCGAACGTTGCGTCACTTGTATGGCATGTAACGCCATCTTGTTCGAACCACTCGGATATATCGATGTTGTCGAGCCCTGACCACAGAAAATCGGTTAACATCGCTATATACCTGAGACCGGGCCCCCGCCCAATTATCAAGGCTTCGCCCATCAATGACGTTGTCTAATAAAAAGCGGGGGCAGAGTATATTACTGGTCTTATCGTAAACATCTTCAGATATTTCCTCTGAATGGTTGCTACTATTTGACCAGTTACAAGTTGCCGGTCATAGGTCTTGTTGGCAGCATGACCACCGGTAGTCCATACCAGGACTTATATCACGGTACCGTGGTGGTCAGGAGCCCTCCGAATTTCGGTCCGGGCCTGACTTGTAGAGGTAGGCCCCCTTATGAGAGCGTCATGGTGGCTGTGGTTTAAACCCAAAGCCGCGGGAAGGGTCTTCCTGTTGGTTTGACCCATTGTAGAGTTGCAAAAAAGTACTGGGTGCTGTGACCCTAAGAACAGTAAGAGGTTTTAGGTCGGCCTCGACTTATACCAAGGGTGGAACTTGTACCTCCAACACAGTTCCGAATTGGTATCAAAGGATTGACGGAGAGCGATGGCAAGGCGTAAACTTGCTGCCATGGATGTATGGGCATCCCGTAAACATAGGTCTATATGACAGGTGGTTTACGTTAAAAAAAAAAGAGACGTTCTATACCTCAGACCATTGACGGTAACGGTGTTTCTTTCCACATTTCGAAAGAAGTAAGGTCCGATGATGCCGCCATGCCATAACAGTCAATCTTTGTGGATGAATTCAAGCTTGACCGTACACTTGTGGATTGTATTCGCTCCAATAACACCAATTTTGCTTGTTGACATAACAGCTGAGCCAGAAATGGACCTCGTCCGGGAAGATGATTTTTTGACCAAAATCCGGATCTCCGGCCAATATTTCCAGCGCCCAATTAGCGAACTCAGGGCGTTGTCTATGGTTGTCCGGCTTCAATTCTTGCGTCAGCACAGCCTTACGTGGATGTAGGCCCAAACCTGTCTGGTTGATGGCTTAATATTCAGAGAGTGTAGTCACACTCAAACTTTTCCATTATGCGACAGGCAGGCGGCACATGATGACGACCGACCTCACGACGAAATTCACGTTGCTTATTTACAACTGGGCCGGTATTTCAATAATATTAGTGAATATTTCGACAGCTGGATACCATTACTAATTTTGAGAGCTTCTGAAATATGACAATTTTAAAAACTATCATTGCTATCCGTTTATCCGTTATTGATAATATTAGTGTAGCCAAATAGTTTATTTGTCCACTGGGTAGTCGCCGTAATGTGAATAGCTGCAGTAGTCACCTGCTATTCTGTAGGGTGTCAAGTGAAACAGAATATCTAGTGCCGCGGAGCGAGTAGAACATAAAGCTCAGCTTAGGCACAACCGCGCTGTCCTGTGGCCTTTGCTTAGTTTGCTGCAGTTGACTGCATTGTCTACGGCCGTCTATCAGGCAACCATCCCGTAGGTGAGTATCGGTCGTGTAACAAGACGCACTATATAGCCAGTGTGTACTGCGAGGTTGAAGACCCCATTTGCTTCCAATGGCTTCTTTGCAAGAAAATAAAGTTATTATAGCTTTCTTTACTCTTTTTTGAATATTAGGTTTGTGGTTTAGTTTCCTGCAAAAATAAGGCCCAGGTATTTCGCTGTAAGCTGATACCATTGATTGAAGGAATGTTTGTGATTGGAATTTTACACTACCTGGAAAAGAGGATTAGATCAGTTTGTTGGGGATTTACTCCCAAATAAACAGCGATCTGTCCAACGGGTTAATCTGTTAGGATTTAGCTGGAGGAGTTCTTTCATGGTATTAAGATGCTCAACTGAGACGGTTATAACAACATCATCCTCATAGGCAACCACCCAGCCACCACCCGCTGCCAGGTATATCAATAGTTCGTTGACCTCTAAGGTCCGGAGCAGGGGTGAAAAGACGCCGCCTTGTGGCGCACCTCTGTTGACACATCATTTAGCAGAGAACCACCCAGTTTGGAGTTGATAATCCAGCTATTTAGCATAAGATTGATCAACTCCCCAAGTGAGCCATCTACCTTCAGAGTTAGCTGCTCAATTGTACTATTGTGTACTCTCTACAATATAATGTGGGGATTGTTCAATTTGGCTAACCAGTGAATTTAGAATCGATTCCATCGACTTTTCTTTACAGTAGGCATGTTGAGCCGTAGACACAAGTCGTAGATCAATTTTAGATCGTATATAGATATCAATCAATCATTCTATTGTAGAGTTTTCGGAAGGAAAGATGATATACTTATAGGTCTGAGCTCCATTGAGATATTGTATTATGAGAAAATTTTCCGGCTTTGGAAATGAAAACTAGAAAACTTCCCTCCATGGCAAGGGAATGTGGACCATTTCTACGCAGCTCTTCACGACATGCTCTAGTATTGGCAGGGTGATTTGCGGCAGCAGTAGTCCTTCTAAGGTTATTACTTTCCGTGACTAGGGAGTTACCTGTAAAGTGGACGTCCGGTAGCAGGTTGAGTGATTTACCAATTGAGGGCATCCAAGTTTTCAAACAGCTAGGCATAGTAGGATTGGTAATGAGGATTTTTCTTACCCGTGATTGTCTTGGAGGTTTCTGTCATTTTCTCACAAAATTACACCTCTAGGATTGTTGGTTTGCTTTCCTCAGATCTGTTTTATTTATTTTGAGGGATTCCTTAATAAATCCGCGTCAACTTTCTTGTGCTTTTTGCTAAATTGAAAAATTTCCTGCAGGCGTCTGGCTGGGAGCCATTGCCTAATTGAGAGTCAGGGTAAATTCTAAGCTCATTGGTGTTACATGGTGGAGTTTGGAGTGCAGTAGTCTTAAAAGTGTTCATCTGTATTTTGGCTAGTAAATTTTGCGATTCCAGAATACTAGTTTGATGTAGTTGTATCGGTGTTCTGAAAAAGAGTGTTCAGAGGATACCATCCAGTTTGTTATGATTTGAATGATGTTGTCATAGACAAAAGTAGTAGTTAGTATTTTTTTCTATTTTAATTCAGCCCTTATTGCACTCTTCTACAAATTTAGATGGAACACATGCATAGTATAAATTAATGAGATCGATTAGGTGTAATGACAAAATTATAAAAAAATACATATCGCATGGGGTATATTCAGCGAGGACCTCTTGTTAGAAATTATATTTTACGCAAGCTCTAGATACAACATTTAGATTTCGAAGAACTCCAGGCTTTCGAAATTACAAACGGGGCTCTAGCATACATTACTAGTGTGATAGTGTGATACAGAAAAAATTATGGGAATATTTGATTACAACTGGTTACCGCAGATGCGGTAGAAACTATGTACATAGCATAGCAAATTGTATGTTGAACGTTGGCAATTAGCAATGCAACTTGTTCATACTCCAGACCACAAACCACGTAATGTGTACTCTATGCTTTAAGGTTCAGCCCCGTCCTGATTCTCAATCAAACTTCTTAACAATAATCATCGTTAATCTAAAACTTTTGTTGTCTTGTTGCTTCTTAAATTTTTGGTATCATCACATTGTAGATGGAATAATATACATGCGCTTCCCCCTTCAATGATCCATCCATGAACACAATAATACCTATACATATATGAGTAACTTCGTGCTAGGAAGGCACGTGCCATCCGACAAGCAAATTTGCAGTCTGAAGGTTAAATGATTAGCTGCTCATGTCCAATTATCTACAATTTAATGTTTCAAGTCTTGAAACAGCCATAAGCTCTTTCCAAATGACCCTGGATCCCAGATGGCCGCTTTATGTTGTTATCCTCGGAAAATTCCTTAGAATTGGCTTCTTCGGGAGAGAGGCAAAAAAGCCAATCCAAGGAGAAATTGAAGAGGCAGCAGAAACCACAAAAGTTTTAGCGTTAGAATTAATTTCATCGAAAATTGAGAACGCAAACTAAAACTCCAAAGACGACGACGGATGGGTAACGCAAATTAAATCATTATTGTTCCTCCTGCTGCACCCAGCTTCCACTTGAATCTAACGGAAATGGAATTAAAATTGTTCTTTTTGTTTATAACGCTTAGAGAGTTACCAGTGTCATGAATCAGATCATCCGCTGGATTACATTTTATCATCGTGTTGAGACTCAAAATTTGGCGCGACTACAATTTAATGAAAATTTCCCTCGAGTAACTTTTGTGACACACTCGTATCCTAGTGCTGGTGCGCTAGTGTAAGAAATAATTAAATTGGTGAGAAGGATCGGCTGTGGTAGATGTGGCTTCACACAAATACACTCGTTGGTCTTGTCCTGCTTGCCCACTTAAATAATTTGTCTAATGTTGAATTTGTTTCGCCTCTGGGTATGAGAGTTAGAACATGTCCGGATTGCGTCTAGACGTTTTAATTAAAATTCATCAAAAGTTGTGAATGTGAGCTCTGCTGTATCCTGACGAGGAATCGTTCGAAACCCTTGAGTTAAATTTTGTGGATGACTAGACTGGTTGTTTGGTCAGGAGTGAGACTTAAGGGTATTTCACACCTAGAAACCACGGCCGGTTGTTGTTCAGAGGGAATTTGGATACAAACAACTTTCACGAAAACAGTGAAAGTTGTCGATGAGCAATGGATTTCAGGCATGTAGGATGACATCTTAAGGGTGAGCGAAAGAAGATAGTAGCCGAACTCATTTAATACTATGATTCCAGCAAAATGGGACTTATCATATGCTGCAATGCTTGTGCTTAGTACAATTGGCGCAGTAGCAAATACATCGTAAGAGGGAATTCTGAATTTCATACTATCGTCCGACCGGGTTTCCAAAAATGTTGGCTAACTAAAAATAAAAGAAAAGGTGGAGCAAACTTATTCAGAACCTGCACCGTTCAGGTGAATAATCTCGCAGATCGCTGGTTGAATCCATAGGAAACCTGAAAACTTCTAAGCAAGTCAGCTAAGATCAATATGGAGGAGACTGGAACTTTTACAGGAAGCAAAAAGAAGCTAATTTGGATTTCGACGAGTGACATTTGTAAGGACCTTTTGGAAGAGTTCAAAAAAATCGGTGAAACCAGCAGAAGATTTCAAACCACCTGTACTGAATCGAAGGCAGAGAGTTCACAATCAGCTTCTATCAATGAGGTTACAAGTGAGCTGGGAAAGACAACACTTTGTAACTGGTATCTGTCATCGTGACGGATGAAGCCATCTAAAATGCTGTTGCTCAGAATCGCCTGAAGACAAAAGAAGTGACAAGCTACCAAACATACCAAAATTCTGGCTAAGAATGAGAAAAGGTAATTACAATCTCGCCAAAATCAATCTGACTACCTTCCTGTGAAGATCATGATAATCCAGCTTCAAGCATGCAAAACAGTTTGCGAGTGCATCCTCTATCAAGATGTGACATAGCAACTAAAATGGAAGCACCTTTGAGAGTGCGCTTCAAATTTTGGTGGGCGAAATTGATAAGAACGAATACTATAGTAGACATTTTCTTCGACGTTGAGGGTGCTTTTGACAACTCAAATTTGGATTGCATATGTAAATCGGCCAAACAGTGCGGCGTAGACAAAGACCAGTTTTGTGGATAAAATCAATGCTGGTGAATAATACAGCGCCATGTCTCCGCTGCTATGGTTCGTGCCCGTCGACTCCCTGTTTAACGCAATAAATAGTAATAGTAAACGTCTATGCTCAGGCACATGCAGACGATGTAGCTAAGTTGTCTGTTCTATCATGCCTAACGACTCTCTGCTTTGAAGCGCAGGAAGCCCTACACGTGGTCGACAATTGGTCCACAAGAAATGTGCTTTCCGTCAAACCTCTCAAACCTGATATGGTTCACTTTACGAGAAGGAGGACGATGGCTGGTCTGACTATGTAGTGCTTAAACGCATCACCATCCAATTCTCCAACGAAGCTAAGTATTTGGGTGTCATCCTGGATTACAAATTTCTTCGTAAGAGTGTTTCGGCAGAATATAGGGCTTATCGTAGATGTGAATCCTCTGGATCATAATACAATGTGTTTATGAAAAAGATGAGTTAAATTACTTTTTTTACTTTACGAACACACGCAAATTTGTAGTTTTAGAATTCACACAAAACCTCGATGCACAATTCATGTTAAAATTATACCAGAAAGGTTTACTAGTCGTAAGTCTGTCGCTTCGGCAAAGATTCAGAGATTCTCTGAATGGACGAAATAATTAGAACTGGATTTTGCAAAAGTATAGCGATTCAAAACATCGGAATTACCTTTATACGCGTTGGAAAGAGGAAAATGGTATAAAGACATTACTCGTAGATTGGTCGTCCTAAAGTCCTGATACGAATCCAATAGAAAATATGTAGCATTTAATGAAGCAGAGGCTTAAAGAGAAAAAAAATACCCACGATAACACAATCTGTGGGGAGGCCTAAGTTTAGATTTGTGGTGATAGTGACAACGAAGAAATGGATTAAATTATTTCGCCCAAGTCAAAGCAAAAGGTGTCCATTCCCCCAATCAAACTGTTACAAAAACCCAGTGAATATATCCATATCTGTTCTCCAAATTAAATTGAATAGTCTTTCTATAAAAAAGATGTCCATAGGCACCAAATTAATGTGTGAATCAATAGAAACATACAAAAAAGTGTTAGCTGTTTTAAAACAAGTCAGTTCTTCTTCCACGACCTGAGAGGAGAAAAAGCGTTTAAAGTTGTTCTGAATGAACTAGATTCGGTTTGTGAAAATGAACTCAAAGATGAACTCCTTAGTCGTTATTTACAATGCTTGCAAGTGAAAAATATAAAAAAAAACTATGAACATTAAGTACACAGACATATCACCCGGTATAACCGCAGTGCGACGCTCCCATTGTTTAGATTTGAGTTTTGTTTTTTTTTGTTAAGTTGGTAAATCTGTTGTTGACATTTCCTCCAAATCTTAGCATCATAGCTTGACATTTGCAAAAGTTACATAGCCAAGAGTACATCTATCTCTATGTGTGTTGGCGATTTTTTACAATTTTAGAAATGGATTTAAATTTGAAACAACGAACTTGTATTCGTATTAAATTTTGCGCAAAAAATGCTCCATGAACATTAAAAAACGCTAAAGAAAACGGTCGTTTGCCAATGGCACGAGCGTGAGCGGTTCAAAAGTTGTCGTGATTCAATCGAAGATAATGAATGCAGTGGCAGACCATCGACATCGAAAACCGACGAAAACATTGATGAAGTAAAAGAAATGTTGGTCAATAACCGTAAATTAACCATCAGAGAGATAGCGGATGACTTGAATATAGCCTATGGATCCGTCCAAGACATTTTGGTTAATGATTTGGGTTTCCGTCGTGTAGCAGCAAAGTTGGTACCAAAAGACCTCAATTTCATGCAAAAAAGAGACCGTGTTGACGTCGCAAAAGAGATGATTTGCGAGGCTGAATCCGATCCCACATTCATCAAAAGGATCATTACTGGAGACGAGACGTAGGTTTATGAGTACGACACGCAATCCAGACATCAGGCAAGTGAATGGCGTTCACCACATGAGCCGAGACCAAAAAAACCACGTCGTTTTCAGTCAAAAAAGATGGCAATGCTCACGGTTTTCATGGATTACAACGGTGTAGTGCATCATGTTTTTGCCAGAAGGCCAGACAGTAAACAAAGAGTATTATTTGGGCGTTATGAGACGTTTACGTTAAGAAATTCGCCGAAAGAGACCAGAATTGTGGGCAGAAAACTCGTGGATTTTGCACCATGATGACGCACAGCCGCGTCGCACAGTGCCATCATTATTCGTAATTTTTTGACGAAAAATGCAACAAATACCATCCAACAGCCACCGAATTCGCCTGATTTAACTCCCTGTGACTTCTTTCTGTTCAATCGAGTTAAAACACCACTATGGGGAGCGGGTTTCAGCAGCCGAGAGGAAGTAATGGAAAAATCGCAGGAAGCACTGATGGACATACCGAAAGCCGAATATAAAAAATGTTTCGAGGATTGGATCAAACGCTGGCATAAGTGTGTTGGAGTCGATGGGGATTACTTTAAAGGGAACGATATAGATTTAGATGAATAAACTTGTATTTTTAATTTTCTGAAAAAAATCCGGGATTTTTGATCAAGGTGGTATTCTATTTAATATCATTCGAAAGTGGTTCTGTCAAATTAATGGAAAAATGTTCGCTCCATAATGCACGCACAAATCAAGTGGAATTTAAAACGCAAACAAAAGAACGAGTTGGCCCAAATGTTTGGCCACGGTGAAAGATTGCCACGTAAGGCCGTACTGCTCTAACTGCGCTGGAGCCCATTCAACTAATGACTGTAACGGAAATTTCATGATAAAATGTGCTAATTGTAATGGGAACCACAGATCCACTGACATTACTTGTGTGAGCAGAAACAAATATTTAGAGATACGGGAAAAAATTTCACGAGATAATAATATATTTACTCATCGTTCCCGAATGCAACATCTGAACAAAAATTCACCTTCGTTTTTGTCAACAAACGATTTTCCAAGCTTACCCCAGCGTTCACATGCAACATGTGCGAAGACCAACAATGAACCCAAAGCTAATGTATGGAACAACACCGGCTCCAATCGTTCTGAGTTCACAGGACAAGACAGCAATCATTTGTTCTCAATGGATGAACTTAATGCACTTGCCATGGTAATGATTAATGGTTTAGGTAAATGTAAGACAAAATATGAACAATTTTACACAGCCGCACAATTAGCAACTATGTTTTTGTATAGTAATGTTAAATAGTATGTTAATCAGTCCAATTAATATTGTAACTTGGAATGCTAGAGGCATTCAAAACAAAGTTGTTGAATTCTTAAATTTTCTGAATAGCAAAAATATTGACATTGCCTTAGTGACCGAAACTTGATTACAAGGTAAAAAGAAGCTGTCTAACTTAAATTATAAATGCTTTTGTGTTGACACAATTAGGAGAAGAGGTGGAGGTGTAGCAATTTTGATTAGGAAATCAATTCAGCATGAAACTTTGCCTGTTATAAGAACAAAGTTAGTCGAAAACGTTGGAATTAAAATATTTCTCAACGACTTAACTACTATACACATTTACTGTGCCTACTTTCATGGGAAAAACAGATCTGCAGAGCATGTAAAATTGTTTAAAAATGATTTGAGATTGCTTTTTTCCAGAAAATAAAAGTAAGTTATTGGTGATGATCTCAATTGTAAGCATAGAAGCTGGGGGTGCAATAGGGTAAATTCATGGAGAAATATTCTCAAGGAACTTTCGAACTATTTTTCGTTTTCGTGTCGTGTTTTCCTTTCCCATCTGTTCTTGATTTGTTTATAACAAATGTAGCGAATTTACTGTCTGATCCAACCGCCTTTCAAGAATTAAGCTCTGATCATAATCCAGTTGCTTGTAAATCATCGCAGCCTTGCTTTGAAAATAAATGTTATTCTCTTAACCCTATATCGTTTAAGGCTGCCTCAGGGCATCTATCGCCTACTGCCCATTTATTCCATGTGCGAATTTTTGTATTTCTATAACGGTTTAGCATGCCTTCAATCATACTTCAAGCAACATTTTGAACTACGTTTCGGCATACTGCGAAGTTTTGTCTCGTTGTAGTAGTCACTTGTATGTGAAAAATCAGTGTGTAAACAACAAAAATTAGTGCTCGTAAAAAAAAAAATCTCATAAAGAAATAAAATACTTCTAATTATTCGAAAGAGTCAGGAATTTTACAGTAAGTATGTAGATATATTCATGTGCTTTCATAATTAATAAATAAAAATGAAAATGTCGTGCTTGAGAAACGAAATACGAAGGCGGCCTCAGGGTAGTCATAACCGTTTACGTCATCAAATTTTTTCCCTCCATTTATAATTGTTTGCATCGTTTCTCCTATGGTTTAGATAAAAATGGAGAATAAACAGCGTTATACAAGTAAACGTTTCAAACTATCAGATATAGACGACGAAAAATTGAGAGAGTTCATGGAGTCTCTCGACACGGAAGAAGACGATGACGGTGATCTTAGCAGTGGTGATGAATTCAACGATCCAGACTATATTTCTGATGAAATATCAGCTGAAAATGAGCTTTGCATTTCGCAGGCTATTAAAGAAATGAATGCAGGAGAAACGAGTGACTGTTTCATTCAAGCCATCAACCTGTCGGTCAATGTTAGCTCAACTGATGATTTACCTATTACGGCTTTATCAAGGCTCGTTGAAACAGTGGTAGCAGCGGAAATAGTTGAAACTATAAAAGAAGTTGCAAATACATCACATGCTATAGAAACATTGGAAATTACAGAACCAACGGAAATATTAGCGTCGACTTCATCTCGTTTCAAACCACAAAAAAGAGCCTGGTCTCCTCTTCCTTCAGTTGAGGATAGTGGTCCTGATGTTGAGCCTTCTGCTGGTGGTGTCAATGGTTCAGGTATTATTGACAATTCGAATAAACGACTTAAAAATTAGACAATTTATTTTAATTTTTCAGCCATGCATGAAATCAGAAAAGACTCAACGGAATTTTCGAAAATGATATGGCGAAGGAGATCGATGCGACTACACGTTAACGAAGTATCTTTTCGAGGTGATTCGCAGCTGCCTTCCAGTTTTAAAATGCTAGATACACCGCTGAAACTTTTTAAGTATTTCTTCACGGACAAAATAATTGATTTGGTTGTTTAAGAATCAAATAGAGCAGCCTTTCAGGAAAGGATAAACACAGTTTTCAGCACCGATTCGTCCGAAATTCGTCACAACATCTGTATATTGATGTTCATGTCTGTGTATCGTTATCCGAATTTGGAAAGCTATTGGGGTAAAAACGCATTCCTGCCGATTCAAAACACTATGCCAATCAGAAAATTTAAAACGATCAAAAATTATTTATCATTTCAAGATGAAACGGAGCGGATAAGAAGAGGTGCGCCCGGGTATGACCGGTTGTTTCGGATTCGGAAATTTGCGAGTGAATTAAACGTTCAATTTGATTCTGTTTCCAAAACATGTTGACTGTGCGTTGACGAACAGATGTACAGCACAAAAATAAAGCACCATCTTCGGCAGTATATGCCAAATAAGCCTCATAAATGGGGAAGAAAATTGTTCGTATTGTGTGATTCTCACGGCTTCGCTTATCGTTTCGAAATTTACAATGGTGCAGGCGATAATTTTATTTTACCTGGAACACCCGATCTTGGTGCAACTTCGAATGTCGTTGTACCAGAGTTCATGCATCATATCGTCTACTTCGACAATTTTTATACTTCGGTGCCTTTATTGGATTATTTGCGTCAAAGACGAATTTATAGCTTGGGCACAATGCGCGCAAACCGAATTCCCAATTGCAAACTTCCGCTGGACAAGGATATACAGGATGAATCAAGGGGCTATTCAACCGAAAATGTTGCTTCTGCGTATGGCGTCGACATTAGCACGGTTTTATGTAGCGTGCGATTGGCATCAACTTATGTTGGCATCGAACCATTTGCTAAAGCAAATCCAAATGAACAAACCGCAAAGGCAGCTCGTTATGATGGGAAGCAGAAGCAATTCATTGAAGTTGATTGCCCACGGATCATTCGCGAATATAAAAGTCATATGGGCGGTGTGAAAATTATGGATGGTCTTATGGGTCGCTACCATATTAAAACGAAGACTCGGAATCCAATGATGCGTTTGTTTTATCATTTTATAGATATGGCGCCAACGAATGCATACTTCTTATATCGCCGCATACATGAAGATAAATGTAGTGATTCAAATAATATTTCTCATCTGAAGATGAGAAGTTGCTGAAATTACAAGATTTCAGAGAAGAAATAGCTGCGGCTCTTGTTATGTGTAGTGAAAAACGTAAAGTTGGACGACTATTGGTAGTGCCCCGAGAATCGAGCCCGTCTCAATGGAGTACTTCTGGGATTGGTAAAAAAACGAAACATCCTGTACAAGATGTACGTTTTGGTGGCTGTGACCACATTCCAGTATGGCTGAGAAAAGAAGGTGGCAAAAAGAAATGCAAATTGTGCAAAACATCACAAACACAATGTATTCGCCAGAAATATGACCTCCATCTATGCAGCTCTTACGCCAAAAACTGTTTTTATGATTACCATTATCGAAAGTAGTCCTCTCTTCCATTTTCTACTATTTATTATCTTTCTGTTTCAATAAAAACATTAGAAAAGCCCGATAGATTGAACATTTTACTTTTCTTGATCTCTTAAATCGGCATTTATTTTTAAACAATAGGTGAAACGATGAAATCAATGATAAGTGGCGGGAGAAAAACTTTGACTTAAACGGTCATAGCTGCCCTGAGGCAGTCTTACCTATTTTGTACCTGGAGGTCCATCAAAAGAATATTTTCGAATGCCGATTTCAAATTATGAAAAAAAATTTCCGACTCTTTTGCTTCAAAATTGCGGTTTTGAGCGTTAGAGGGTTAATTACAAAAAAGCCAACAGGAAAATGTTCTAAAGAGAATTAAATAATAAATTTAACCATACACCTGTTGATTTAGAAAATATTTTGTATAAGGGAAATATGGAAGGTGTTCTCAGAAACCGTTTTGCATTCTGCAAATCTAACTATACCTAAGGTTAATAATAAAAACAATATCGCATACTTAAAAACTCCAGACTATATGGTATTCTTTCGTATATTCGAACCAGAAATTCTCATAGGCGTTCATGGCAGAGAAATCGCCAGCCCTTTCACTATGCAATGATGAAGTATTTTAATAAAATGATCTCTGATGAAATCCAATGCTACAGAAACAGAAAATGGGGGGAAAACTCTGAGCACTCTAAAAAAAAAAATGCAAAATCTTTTTAGAATACCATATATGGTATTGCGTGTAGTTAAAAATAAAAACAACCCTATTCCCAGTCTTTTGAGTGATGATCAACTTTACCACATGGACAAAGAAAAAGCCAATACCCTTGCGACTAATTTCATGAAAAACCACTATGTGAATCAAAATATCGGTAATGTAATAACAAGTGCCTTGGTGAATACCTCGTCCATCAGCCTGTTACAACAAAATGTGTGTTTGTCGGATGTAGAATATGTTTCTCTGAAAAATATTAAAGATGTTTTAAAAAGCTTAAAAATTAAGAAAAGCGATGGCATTGACGGTATAAAAAATATTTATTTATAAAAATTGCCGATTTCAGCAATAAAATTTTTAACTTTTCTTATAAAATCGTGCCTAAAATTGTAATACTTTCCGGATTGTTGGAAAATTTCTAAAGTGATTCCTATTTCCGAACCGTGTAAGCCATTGGAAGATCCGCTTCGCTACCGGCCCATAAGCTTGCTTAGCAGTATAAGCAAAGTTCTGAAAAGGGTCCTCAAAAACAAACTGTTATCAGTCATTGAAAGCCAATGTATTTTTCCCAATGAAAAATTTGGTTTTAGAAGTCAGCGCGTAGCAAGTGCAACGTGCAACAAGCAAACAGAATTTGTCAGTACATTAAGAATAAAAGACTTGTTGGTGAATCAACTGGTTTAATCCTTTTGGACATCGAAAAGGCATTCGATTCAGTCTGGCACGATGGACTAATACAAAAAATGCTTTCGTTTGTTTTGCCTGTATATCTCATCAAAATTGTACAAAGTTTTTTCTATAATAGAAGTTTTATTGTCCATGTTAATAATTGTCCTTCTGAACTCAAACAAATTTTCTCAGGCGTACCACAATATTCAGTTCTTGGCCCGATTCTTTATAAAATCTTTATATCCGATTTCCCTGAGCTCAACATCGAGACAAATTTACAAAATGCGATAGAAATATCGTGTTACATTTTTACACGAAATGGAAAATTAAAGTCAACACAGGTAAGTTTCAAGCAATCTTTTTTACTCGAAAAAGAAAACATTTTTATCTTCCGTGTAACCCTCTTCAAGTGAGAGGTCAAGTTATACAATGGGAATCACATTTCAAATATTTGGGAATCTATTTGGATAAAAGGTTAACATTCAAAGAACACTTAGCACAAACCAGTAGAAAATTTCAAATTAGAATAAAAATGTTGTATCCTCTTATTAAGAGAAGATCGATTTTAAATTTTGAAAACAAAATGACAATATACAAAATAATATTTCAGGCAATTCTGCTTTATGGATGGCAAGTTTGGTGAGATTATGCAGTATTTCATAAAAAATCTTCAACGTGTACAAAACAAAATTCTTAAGATGATGCTTAATCTACCTCGTTCCTACTCCTCTAGAGTTCTGCGTAAGTTATCAAAGCTCCGAAAGAGCTAACAAATTGAAAGCATCTTTTGCTAGAAATATTGTTTTACATGGTAATCCCCGAATAAGAAACTCAATCAGTGCAACATGATAGTGTTTAGTTCTTTGTTTCTTTTGCGTTTTTGTTTTTTTCTCTTTATTTATTAATTAATGAATGAATTAATTAATTTATTTATTTATTCATTCATTTACTAAATTATTTATTTATTTATTGTTAATATTATTAATTTATTTATTTACTATTAAAATTATTCATTTATTTATTTATTTGTTATAATTACCAATTGTTTTTTTTTTTTTTTAAGTTTTACATAAAGGTTTTATTCGTTGTGGGCTTTATTCTACTAAATATTTTCGAGCTGTAATCTTTAAAGAAAAATGTAAAATTTTGTAATAGCACAAAGATATTTTTGTATATGAAAATTGCATTAGATGAAGCCAAGCAATTATAAATAATAATGGTGACTGGACTTCCTATATTAACTATTTTAATCAAAAAAATTTGGTTTAATAAAATTCTGGCATTTTTCATTGGTTTTTTTAGACGCACGTTTTTATTGAACACACTGTATATGGCTATGATTAAGCCAATTATGTCATATGGGTCGGCTGTCTGGTGCAACATACTTTTACGAAAATACGGCACTGCTACTTTACCAGACCCCAAACAAGGGTCTGTTAGGGTTACAGGGGGCCTTTCCTAGCATGTCTGGCTTTGTTCTAAACGCACTCCCTCTTCTTGTTATTTACAATATATCATGGGCTACACTCTCAAAGTCATCTTCGTTTGAAAAAGAAGTGGTCTTTGGTACAACATGCATTAATGGGAATGAAAAGGTTGACAAACTGGCTGGAAAGGGATCAGAAACTCCCTTTAATGGACCTGAACCCTTCTGCTGCACCCCTAATTTGGCAGTTAATGTAGATATTACTAGCTGGGAGCACTCGAGATACAGCTCAGAGAATAGCTTAGCCCAGGTCTAAGACAGGTCAAACAAGTCATTCTACCCTTCAAAAAAAATGCCAATTGATGTCTAAATCGATGTCGGCACGATATCAAAAACATAATAGGTCACCTCACAGGACGTCACGGTTTAAGATATTACCTCTTTCCTCTGCTAGGAGTGTTACCAATTTCTTTTGGATGGGAGATATCCTGCTAACCTAACTACAATTGTAAGAAAAGGTTTAGTTTTTAAACTCGCAGCACAGTTTCTACAGATCGTCAATTTTACAGTTGAAAGCTGATTTGTGGTTAGTATATTTTGCCAATTTACAGTGAATAGATTAACGCCAGAACGACACGTGCAAATTGTGCAAACTTATTTTGAAGACCACGGCTCGGTTCACCAAACTTATCGTGCGCTACGTCCACTTTACGGTCGACATAATAGTCCATCTGAGCAAGTTATTTGATAAATCGTTTTCGCACCACGTACACTCTAGTGAATAATACGCATCCCCATAGACGACAAACAGTGCAAACAGAAGAAGTTATTGCCGTTGTGGAGCGCATTGTTGAGGAGAATCTGAATGAGTTGATTCGCCATTGTGCACAGCAATTATGGAAGATTTTACGGAAAGATCTTGGCTTAAAAGCTTATAAGATCCAGCTTGTGCAAGAGTTGAAACTGCGTTCCAAATATACCCGTCATAGTTTCGGGCCGTAGGGCCGAAAACATGATTCAGCTTGATCTTCATTTTCAATGCAAGATTTTGTTCTCCGATGAGGCCCACTTTTGGTTAAATTGATATGTAATCAAGCAAAATTTAACGAATTTGGAGTGGAGAAAACCCAGAAGCCTTTGTAGAGACGCCCTCACAACCATTAAAACTCACTGTTTGGTGTGCTCCATGGGCTGGTGGAATCCTCGGCCCATATTTCTCAAAGGACGATGCCGGCCAGAATGTTACCGTCAATGGAGAGCGTTAAAGAAACATGATTTCTGACTTCTTCGTTCCTCAGTTGAAGGGCATTGACGTGACATTGGTTTCAACAAGATGGCGCAACATGCCACACGGCACGCGACACCACTAATTTATTGCGAGAAACTTTTGCTGAGCGCATATTTCGCGTAATGGACCTATGAACTGGCCTCCACGATCCTGTGATCGCACACCTTTAGATTACTTTCTTTGGGGTATGTGACGTCACTAGTCTATGCCGATAAATCAGAGACGTTGGACGATTTGGAAGTCAACATTCGCCGTGTTATTGCTGTATACGGCCCCAGTTCCTCGATAGCGTTGTCGAAAATTGAACTTCGCGATTGCGCTTCATTCCAGCTAACCGTGGCATTCATATGCCCAATATCGTATCAATGGCATAAAATTATCTATTAAACAAATTTAATACCATAGACATTAACATTAGAATCAAGTATTATCTTTTATATTGAATTTGCATAACTCTAAAAAAAACAGACTTTATATAAAAAAAAAGTGGTCCAAAGATGTAAGGTGACAGAAAAATTACTGAAATTAGTTCTAACGCTACGAACATTTGGTGTATGACTGGAAACCCTGAAGATTGTTCGTTATTTCGATGACCAATGCAAAGGCAGGTAGACTTATCAGAATTTTGTACGGGAATCTTATAATTATTACTAAAATCAATATGACGGTCTATTGTATAATTAAACTATTACTATTACTTACGAGTAATAGTATTCATTATGTTTACACAAATCAAGATACGAATATATCCTCAAAAGGATTAATTTGAATTACACGATCATATTCCTTTTTTTGATGAGTAAAGATGAATCTCTATCCCACATGCATTTACGTTTATTCCTATGAATTCGTTAGCCGTCTTCAGAAGTGACCTCGTATAGCTAGTGACACAATCATTAATGAAAATCTTGCTGCCACCATGTTATTGCTGCTGCCGCTGCCAGTTTTGATGTTGTTATCCGTAGGTCACATGTCTAGCGGCCTAACAAAAAATCGTTGGTCGGATTTGAATCGCAATAAAAAATTGATCTTTCGAAACAGAAAACATCTCAGCGCTATCATAGGTGTCATCACAGGACACTTTCTCTTAGGCAAGCATGCAAAAATTCTTTGCGTTTTTACAACTTCTGTAGAAGTGGCATGGAAGAGGAGGAAGAGACAATCCTCTAAGAAAATTAAACATTGGAGCCTCATTCGACAATGCTTTAAACGATCTAAACAATATAGACGTTAACAGTCTCCTTCGTTTCGTCTGAATCTCAGATTGGTTCCAAGGGTAGCAGGGTTGCAGATCCACGTGATATCACATTGAGCCAATAGGCCTCAGTGGATTGGTTTTTCTCCAACAGGCACTCTTACCTAAACTAACCATAGAGTGGTGGTCAAAAGTAACACAATATACTCCGACGCTTGGTGCGAGAGGAATTACCTATAACACCAATTCTATCTCATCAGGTTGAAAGTACTCAGAGTTTATGTGGTGGGTGCTGGTACTATAGACACTTTACCACTGAAGCGCTTATATATCTTTCTACGAAAGACTGCGACATTTCCGGAAAAAGACGTACAAGGAACAACAGAAGAAAAAGCTGGTCACCCAATAATAAATTTTTGCTACTTTGGAATGTAAGTTGGCAGATGACAAAGAGAAAGTCGTTAGGCGTATGACCCAACCAAAGACATTACAATTTTCAACGGTTCGGGTTACATAAAGGTGCTGTAATAATCGGTTATAATTGATCTAGCCTTTCTGCATAACAATCTAAGTTATCGCTGTGTGGAAGAAATGAACATTTTCCAAAAATACTAAAGTATTTTGCGAACTTCTCGGTGTTTCTTTTCTTTCGAATCGCAACTTGTCTATTTATCTATGATCGGAACCTCTACTACCCGCATATAACAAAGTGTACTTTTTGTTGTATATACATTCAGAATTGGGCGAGAGTCGGACCTTATATTCATCTCAACAAGTCAAGCTAAGATTGACATCTTTATGTTTAAGGTAGCGCATCGAATTGCCATGATATATGGCGCATCTACTCCCAAAGCAAATATCCACTCACATATCAAACTGACATAACATCAATTAGCATTACCGTCTACCCTTAACGCCATCTCTGTTTAGTATTCCTTAAGCAAATCCCTGTCCACTACAAGCACAAATATCATATAAAAAACTTCAGCCCCAACAATTGTACTAGAGAGTGTATACAAAAGAAAACTAACTTTGTAGGTAGGTGTGCGCCATCACGTAACATGTAACAGCAAACTCCCTCCCAAAAACCATTAATCAACTTCTATCCATGCATAAGTACTTATACTAGCGGATTTGTGTTGAAATACTATTAATTTGTCGATATAAAGGAAAACACTTGTCAAGTCACTGATCCGAAAAACCTCACAAGAGACTCAGCAGGCGTTGACACACCAATAGCGGCGCCACGTTCGTCCGCCGAAAACTGTCCCAACCAATTCAGGAAACCAAGAATAAAACGGGATCAATACGTTACGTGCATTAATGATTTGTACACGTAACGTGTCCAAAGTTAAGACGAGTACCACACCAACCAACACCTCACTTCTCTGACAGCCCAGGCTACCATGTACGAGTACGTACCCTCGGTCATGCATGTTTTTTATTTCTTTTTTTTGGAAATACCTACGTCACTCCTGATGGGATCTGTGAGTGACAAAACAGATTTCCACGTCGATATCAAGTCATTTCGTCGGATAAAAATGGTGATTGATGTGATTGAGATGGAATTTTTGCTCTTCGTCGTTATTGTTGTCTTCGGAAGTTTGATCCGCGTCGAGAACATGAAGCTTTACACGAGGATGACAAAGTTTTTGGTGTCAATATTTTAAATTCCAAATGCGTGAGGCTACCCAATGAACCACGTGCTGGAGTTTTTTTTTTTCTCCTTTTTCTAAATAGAAAGTTTTTAGAAGAAAGTTGTTTGAACAAAAATGTTCATGCTGTTCAAATCAAAAAAGAGCAGACCTTATTGACACTTGTTTATCATCAAAGACTTTTCGTAGAGCAATAGCAAATCAAACTTTTAGAGACTGAGCGAATAGGTATCTTTCATAAATATTAATGCCGAGGCCTTCAGGAAGGTAATCATTTTAAAATGTAGTCCATCTTCGCAAGGGCTAGACTAAAGAAGTTCTAGATTGAAAGTCAATCAAACTAATCCTATTTAAGTTGTGCAATGTCATTATAGAAGTTTCGATTTGTTTCAGCTCAATTTAGTTACGTGACAATCAGGAGGGGATGGACGGCGGAGGCTGTTTGTTTGGGTTTAAGAGAGGTACAGGGCGGAGTGGACCAGAACTGCAGATAACATACCTCTTCGGCTAGAGCTATTAATTGCCAGTTGCATCTAATTGCGCACACTGAGTTGACTGAGGTCTGCCTGCACTTATGTGTGCCACCTAAGATGAGTTGCTCCACAAAAGTGGAAAACTTTCCGGGCGGGGGAGCTGGTGTGCATATTTTGAGGGCCTTCAAACCTAGGCTATACGCACTTTTCTGACGAATTTGTCATCACTGCTGCCACTGTGTTCACTGTGGAAATACCATCTTTATTCTCAATTGATAGAAACAACATTTTTCTCGAGGTGCCCAAGAGCATGTACACATGAACATCCGCTACCATCAGTATCCAAGCTTCAGCGCCGTAAAGCAAGACGGGGATGACTAGTGTCTTGGAAAAGCCATTTTGTCGAGAGATGCCTTACTACGAGGGTAGTTCCAGAAGTGCCCGACGTGACGTATAGATGGTTGCTGTGTAAAAACAATGGCAATTGTAGGAAGTGCCAACCTTATAAAGCTCAAATTTGAGGTTTGACGACGCTACGTTGATTAGTATTTATTCACCAGCCATCAATAATGAACGCTCTCAATGAATCTCGAGAAGTTCTCCAGATGAGTCCTGAAACTAAAGGATGCCCCCCCCCCCACCATCTTCCCAACCAGTCCTTATACACTTGGGCTGGATCAAGGTGTCATACGACCCGTCCCGAGGATCAACCTGGCTGAGGGCCCGGTTAAGATGCCGAAATGCTTTCGGATCCATTCCGGAAGTTGAGAGAAGTGCGGACATAAAGAGCAAGATTTAGTGGGCTGACAACGTCCAAAAAGACGGATTACCCACTGCCTCCACTGCTTCCAAAACGCTAAAAGAAGTTGGAAGTAACCGTGCCGTTCCAAAGAGGCCCAAAGCCTATAAAACCAAAACAACTGGGCCATCCAACAGCACATCTCTGAGTTTTTTTAGCGAAATCCCAAAAGACGCAATAATGATCGCGGTAATCGACAGAAACGAAACCGACGGATCGATAACACCTGAACGGTGGCAGTTGGTCAAGTTAAAGTTTTCGGGCAACTTCTTGGCCAACATGTGGGAAAACCCCGGACCACCTCACATGGCTGGAACCAAGACCACGTCAAGCTTATCGCTCTTGATCTTTTCACCGAAGATAGTAGGTGGATTAGGAGAGATTTGGCTAGATGCAAACTCGAAGTCATGCCTAAGGAGGATACCCCTAGCAGTCCTAGAGTCCGCACCAGGATCCCAGCCGAATCCTCGTCCCCAGAAAGCAATCTGGAGATCATCAGGCTCAGCAACCCGACCCTACCGACTCATGACTGGAAAGTCGCGAAACTGGAAGAACTAAGGGGCCCTTGTGATCAATAAGGAATCCTTTAACCATCTAGCGCTGACTAGAACATGATTCGGTTCGGTTTCGAGTCAGTTTACCTAAGGCTTTATAAAAACGATGAGCTGGATGCTGATAAGCAACCTCCTCCTTTAACTGAAACTTCAAACTCATTCTAAAATCTAGGAGCGGCGATATCCTTTCCAGAAATGGATAGCAACGACTCCAATTTAAGAGAAGTGAGAATTAAACCGTCGGTTTCCTCTTCTGGCACTCTGTCGGAAATGGAAACCATGACGAATTAGAAAGGGATCCTATACGATCAGAGGAAGAAGATGAGCTCTTGAGCTTGTGCTCTTGAGCACATCTTCAGAATTGGTGGACCTCAATAGCACCGTGGTGGAGGCTACTCTGGTAAACTGTAGCAATTCTCCAGATTAATCTCCATTACTCAAAAAAGGATTCGGCCGCACTTATTCTGCGTCTTTCCAAAAACGTGGAAGACATCATCCTAATCCAGGAACCATGGATTGTAGAAGGCGTGGCTCGTGGACTCAGGACACCAGTAAACGCTCCGCTCCGAGACAAAGGTATATTAATGAAACGTAGCTTTAATGCATTTTTACTTCCTTACCTCAGCGAACCCGACTTAACTGTTGCCAGACTAGAGACTACGAAAGGCTCCTACTGGCTGGCATCGGCATATCTTGGTCTAGATCCTGTGGGCCCTCACCCTGGTGATAGCCTAGAAAGGGTGGTACTGGAAACTGGAAGGCTGAAAGCTGGCCTCATCATCGAGTGCGACATCAGTGATAGAGGTGAGCCACTTTTTGATTACATTATAAGTACTAACCTCATTATTTGCAACATTAGCAATGAGCCCACTTTTATAACAAGAAACCGACAGGAAGTGTTAGATATCACTCTTGTCTCCGACAACATGACATGACAACCGATTGGCCAAAATACAGAGGAATACTGTCAGAAAGGGTATCGAAGCTAATGAACATCGCTGGGAAAAGTGTGTCGAACAACGAGGAGACTACGTAGATAAATAAACATATTTTTCCCAAATTTTTTTATCGGGTACATCTGGGACTACTCTCATACACAACTGCCTTGTTAGGCTAAAAAGGAAGGAATGAGCAAGAGTGATGCATTGCATGATTTTCGTGCGAAGTCGTTGTCGGAGCCGAGGGCGAATCCGAGGTAGAAAAAGTTCCTTACTACCTCAAAGTTACAGCTGCCTATTGTAACGTTCTGTCCTAAGCGTCGATGCTGTATGCCCCTCTTTGTTGACAACATTGAAAGCTTGATATGTCAATGTCGCCTGCGTATGTAGGTAACGCAATTGAAAAGATGTTTAAAAGTCTGTGTCTCTGGAATTGAGTTCCGAATTTCGGATTTCGTAGAATTCTTTCAAGAAGGATATTGACAAAAACCCCATGGCAACGCATCATCTTGTTTCGGTCCTTTTCATGCCTATGCAATCGGTTTTGTCATTATCGACCTTGATGGAGTAGCGTGCGTCGCATAGTCAAATAAGCTAGGCAATGATGCCTAAACTCGAAATGGCTCTATACATATAGTTCATTTCTCTAGATGATGTCATATGCGACTTTGAAACCAGTAAAAAGGTGATGTGTATCGATTTGGAACTCCTGCGTTTTTTCCAAGGTCTGCCGTAATATAAAAAAATTGATCTATGGTGGACTTTTCTAATCTGAAAACACACTGATAGAGCTGATCAGACTGTTGGCAAAAAGTGTAAGGTGTTCACATAACACGTCAGGCTTACATATTCGATGTTAAGGAGACTTATTAACTTTTTTCTTTTAAAGTAGTGCGCGCTCAAGGGGTTAAGGTACCCTTAAAATGTTTTCACACAGCGCGGGCGAACCTGTAGTTAACGCAGTACAGGAGATCTGAGGTTCCATTCGTTTGGCATTCTTTCGTCGACCCAGACGTTGGAGTTGATGTATGCTCAATATCAAGTTATTACCTTTCGCTTTAAACAGTTCGTCATTTAAGCCATCGGGTTTAGTAACTTTGTTAGGTTGACCAGGTTGAATAGTTCATTCAGAGAGTTGGAGGAACTAAGAGGAATTTATCAAAAGTTTTCAGTATGTGCCATCCCGCTACTAGAGAATACATCATGCATTTCGTATGAAAATACCCGATTTTCTAAAAGACGCGGAACTAAATAGTGGAAAATAGAAAAAGCAATAATCGAAACTACAAAAACGACTCTTCTCGTGCTGTTGACTTTGAAGGTCTGATGTTATGATGTTATCGGTTGCTGCGACAGATGAGTCAGTCTAATTGGGTGTTGCTACCTTTGATGCCTTTAGGACGCCTGACATCGATAGTCATACTAGAAAATGGCATAGATCAGCTGCTGGCAACTTTGAACTCTTCTAACTGGTACTTGGCGGACAGTAAGGGTAGCCTTTGTGCTGAAATCAAAAAGCGCGTCGGACCAATGAGTCTGGTTTCCGTCAGTTTTCTCTATACAGGATGAAATAAGCCTACAACTCGGGAGAATCCGCGAGATCTGTTCTAAGGCGTAGGTAACCCTAGACGTAATCGACGGTTCGGACACAAGAAATGACCCTGCATTCAGTTATCTTCAATCTGAGAAAACAATACGAGAAGGAAGACGCTAACTAGTCTGACTTATCTCGTCCTTAAAAGCATCACTATTCGTTTCAAGTAGCAGGGTGTAATAATGGGATTTCTCTGGACTAAAAACTGTCCTCTGTCTAGCAGTATAAAGAATCCTTTATCAAGATAAGGGACATGTTACCGGTGAAAGTCCTTTGGATCTACACGGTGATGATAATACCAATTATATACTGCGCGTTGGCTGTATGGAAAATACATAACCGTTTCGGCTGCATAGGGGCTTTCCCTAAAAGGCTTTGCTCTGCTTGAAATGCACTGACGAAGCCCTCTCTCGCTGATATCCATATTATGGGCCACAGTCGAAAAGGCATTTTCCGTGTAAAAGGAATTTTTCTTAGGCACAATACGCAGTTTAATTTTGATGACTATGCGCGTTGTCTTTTGACTATGCAACAACACAAGAAGTCATTATTCTGCGAATGCAAGAAATCGACTTTCTCTGTAGCCAGGGATCGTTTCGGTCAGAAAATAATGTACTCGGGTCTTTAGGTATGGTTGCAAAATTCGTCAAGGGTGTGGCGCTGGTATTTTTTAGAAAGACGACAGCGTAAGATTTAACTCCTCGTTACGAAAATTGGGGTATGTCCTGCATACGGATATAAATGCGATTCCGTTGACTATAAACTATTTTGTGAAGAATCGGTAGAGAGGGAGAAGTATCTGCGTCTCTAGCTGCGGTTAATGCGTTGCTTAAACCTCTCTCCATTTCCAAGCTAGCTAGAGAATACAAGGCTTCTCTGAACACATTCGAATGTCTGAGCTCAACGAGTCTTATTTGTAACAATCACATCACGGAAAACAAGATTACTAATGTACTTGCAAGACTCAGTGTTAAATTTCTTTGTAGTTAAATGTTCTGCTGTTTAAATCCTCGATTATGGCTTCCATTGACGTTGGAATTCGTATGAGCATGGGCGCACATGGTACGACTCAATGACAAACGAATGCCTTCCAACGTCTTTAAAAGATCAACGATTTCGCTGGAGTCTTTTAGAAATTTTTGAATTCAGGCCATTCTTCGGCCATAAGTCAGGAGCCACGGCTTATGGCTACAGTTTTCATACCTCAGCATTAGTGAAGGTAATTGATTTGTTGAAAGATCTGGTCTTCCGGGCTTCGAAGTTGTATTCATAGATTAACTAGCTGATCAAGTAAAAGTTAAACTTATAGGTGAAAGGTTAAGTCCCAGAACAGTGCTCACGCAATTCCATAGTTTAGGGTGACCCAAGCGAGCTACAAAAAGTGTGTGGAAGCCGTGTGAAGCCCAGAACATTAGAGGCGGCATCTCTGACGGCGTTTTGAGCAATGCTGCCACTGGTCTTCGGTGCTTGATACTGGCGGTATCGGACCTCTTAAGAGATCGAGGAAAACTCGATCGGAAAAGATTAAGCGATCTTTTGTGATCCCAGCCGTCCGACGTCAAACTTCATCTCAGTCTTAGCTTGCCTTTGAAATGTTCGAGATATTCGTAACCGAACTTTGGCTACAGCAGCCTGTTTTCGTTATCGGAGGTGGTGTCGTGCCGTCTATACCTTCCGACTGTACTACCAATGATGGGCTCTCGTGCTAGCCTTGCATTAAAATGGCCGATAATAGTTTTAATCTCATGGCTTGGACATTGCTCGTATGTCTTTTCCAAGAGCTCGTAGAAGCTATCTTTGGTGTCATTATCTTTCTCCTCTGTGGGGCGAGCGCTAAAGTTGGCAAATCTCGCCTTAATACGGATAGGTACGAGGCGCTCATTCACATGCCGGAAACTCAAGACTTCGTGCCTAAGTCTGCCTTTAACAACAAATCCGCAACCAAACAGGCGCTGCTTTTGCCATCAATGACAATCATCGGTAGTAGATGTCACACTCTTTCATCTTCTTTTTGTCCGGACCAGCCCGTCGCATTTCTTGGAGGGGTAATATCTGTTTTGCAGCGCTCCATAGCCTGCGCTAGATGTTCGGCTGTGCGTGGCCTATTAAGGCACGTAATATTCCACGTGTATATCTGAAGTTTGTTGTCCTCGTTTCGTTTGGAGGGGCAAACAGTAGATTCGTCCGTATCCGAGGCTTGTTGTTGCTCCGCAACAATAACACGTTCGGGGATATGAGCGCTGCCGCTGGTCCACTAAAGGTTCTCTTTTCCAAAACTCTGACTTAGTTATGGAAGTCTTTACCGGCCTGAGCTCCAGATATGTCGAAGTATACCGGATAACGTCTCATTTGATTTATTCCAGGATATTACTTCACCGTTGATTCCATCTGGAAATTCATTCGCTGCCGCGTTCAGAGTGCTGACATTTTTATCTACTAGTCAGCACTCGCGCTTATAAGTTTGATCAGTCGAGTCTGGATGTGGTGGTTACTAGTTTAGAAGGAGTTATAAAACTTATAAAATATATCGTCGGGTAACCTGTCGAAGCAGTACGTACCGATTTGGCAACCGGCATACCAATTCACATGTGGAAAATATGATGAAATTTGCTCAATTAATTGGACATAAGTTAGGAAAGACTCACTTAAATATTGCACCATTATCTGGTACAGACGCATTTAGCACACGATCATGCTCAATAGGGAGAACTCCCAGTTTTTTGCTCGGGCGACATCTTTTATGTCTTGGGGGCGTAGAAGAGCAATACGTCTGACAATTGTGAGATATCGAAAGCATTAGTTGTTTTAGCGACAAACTTAATTATCAATGCCCTTAGAGCGGACGCTGTCAGAACTATTCCAAGTTAAGAACTTCAGAAGCCCTCCTTCGGTCTATGGGTACTCATATTACATCTTACCTATAACATTTGTGGCCGATCTCTTTACCATCTCTCCTATTATTACCTGGGATCTATGCAACACTCAGAGAACTTTTTATTCCAATTATGGTCTGAGAAGTCTTAAATTCTGGAACTAGTTTGTAAGTAGTCATAGGATTGTGCAGGGCCTCGGCTACATCCACATATTCCCCACAATATAGCTGAAGGCCGCTAAAAGGCATCTGTAGCTTATGAGTGATGAAGTCAAAGGTGGTTACCTTCTACAAGGACTCTAGGTTCACATCTTTATTCAATCGTTCTGAGTCTTATAACAGCCTAAATGCTAAAAATGTAGCCGGAATTTTTAACTGCCGTTGATGCAAGCCGTTTTTTCAGAATATAGCATCCGGTACAGGAAATGGAACCTGTCTCATCATTGTCCTGTCAATCAATCTTGATTAACCGCAAACCATTATAACTATGTTGAATACGGGTTACTAAGGATAGTACGAATATTACTCGGCTCGTTTTCCCGCAATTATGTCCTTACAATTCTGCTGGCAGGTCTCCCGCTATAAGACATTACTTTGTGAAGTTTTCCGACTGTTTTAGACAGATTATTTGTGTTAAGAGTTAAGTGTTTATCAAAGGCTCTAGCTCATTGTACTCCACTTTCCAGTCAGGAGACTAGCGTAATTTCATAACTTTGTGGTTGAAAAATTTTTAAGGCATTTAAGTTAAAAATTCACATTTTCTAAATTTCTATATCTATGCTGTCCTGCTGCTCAAGTCAGCCTTATCTATGACTCATTATGCCAACTTCATAACAATAAATTATAAGCATTATCTTCAATGGCACGATTTTTAAAAACCATTTAGGAGGGAACGACGATACTTTTCTCCTCAATTTGAATATTCTCAATTTCCATTTTAAAAGGGCACATAACAGAAATTCAACGTAATTGCTTCCGTTCTTTCCGTCAAACGGATACTTTGCAAAACTTAAAGAAAAAGTTCACTAGAACAGCATGACCTCCATTACTTGGCACGTGTCCAGGGAGATTTATTGAAACTCCCTTACAATATTCACAACAAGTACATCGTTGTTTTTTAAAGGAAGTAATTACATCCCTTCCTTAAAGTTTGTCTGGCTTTGTCAAAAAAAAAAGAAACATCTGTGACTTTGTTAAATTTATGCAGACGTACAAGTTTGCAGCAAGTCACTTAAATATTTCTCAAAATAGCGTATTGATGTTAACAGATGTTTCATTTTACTTGTTGAAATCACCTTGCTCCTTGATGTTTATGTCAACTTTGTTCATTTTAAAGATTCAAACAGATAAGTCGAAAAAAATTGTGTGTTTTTTGAAAGTGACTTACTAAAGGGGGAGAAAAAGTCACTAAAAAGACTCGGCAATGAGGTATTTATAAAATGGTGTCACTTTTACCGCCTTTGAAACTGTTTAATCACCTAAATCCCTTAGTCACAAATTATTACCACTCAAATCGGGGCTCACCTCCTCTCATTCCATGATTCGGAGAATCTGGCGAAATAAAAGAAATTTTTTTCCGTACACAATTGTTCTTCTCTCACTCAATCCTGCCCGACACATAATCCTGAATATCCCATTCAGTGTGCCATGACTGGCATATTTTGGTATGCGAAATTTAGGGCAATTTGACGATTTCAATGCGGCATCCATCTCAAAGAAGTCATTCCAATTGTTCTCGTGCAAAATGCATACGGAGATACAATTGTGTTTACGCAGTACGAATATCCTCTTGAGTATTTTCTGGTTTAAGGAATTTCAAGTGGGAGATGTTCGGTTCTTTCAGATGGAATGTTCTTTCAGATAAATCAGAAGCTTAACCGTAAAATTCACTGACCATCAGAATGTGTATATAAAGCGAGTGCCTATTCAGGGCATCCAACACAAATATTTGAACATTCTCAGTGCAGATATGTATCTGAAGAGGATTCTGTTGGCTTTTCTCACAATACTCGTACTTGCATCGCGAAATGCAGTGAGAGTAAACTGTTTAAGGCTTCATCGCACCTCTATTAGATCCCGTTTAGATACTACTTCTAATCATTCCGTGACATTGGGTAGTAAAACGATTCCACTATTCCACCATAAACCACACAAACCACTATTCAGTTTGGTACAAAATTTGACGCTATCTCTAACATCTACACCAACCCCACAAACTACACCATCAGCAATTCAAAATATACCACAGATTCAGCAGCAAAATCCGCTACTGAATTCATCTCAGTTTCAAACGCATAATCCACACCAAAAACCGATTTATCCGACAGTTACCTCGAAGCCTTCTCCTACCACCACCATTGTGGATCAATTTGATAACAGATATCCGGATGGTAGTTACGAGTTTAGGTTTGAAATTTTACTTATACTCTCGACGAGATTGTGTGATTTTGATTTTGAATTAATTTTATTTCAGATACGAACTGCCAGATGAAACTGTTCGATATGAGCGGGGATTTTTCGTCCAATATCAAGGAAAGAGAATACTCGTTGTTAAAGGATACTACTCATATCGGCTTCCTGATTTGAGGTATTTAACCGTGTTCTATACAGCCGATCAATATGGATATCGGCAAGATTCGTGTAAGAAAGTTTATAGTTTTAAAAAATGTATGTTTCTACTTGTAACTTGATTTATTTTAGCTACATTTTCATCCAATCGGCCACAACTTCCTCGGTCTCTGAATCCGGGATTGGAGTTAAAGTCGGAAAGTGATTCAAATGTTAGTGAATAGATACATAATAGCGATACAGAAAAAACTAAATAAAATAATTTTTACAATTGAGTTGTGGTAGATACTTGTTTTTTGTCGATCAATAATTCGTTCTACAGCAATCCAGCCATATTTTCATGAAGTTTTAGGCTCCTTGGTGCCCAAATTAAAAAAAAAAACAAATCGTGGCAGACGGCAGACCTACCTGTCTAGAGACAGATATTTGATTGAGAATCCTCTTTCTCTGTTGGATTTAGCCGATTTTTAAGCCGCAGGTTCGATTATTCTTTAATTGAAACAATTTGCCAGGAACTAAAAATAAAACGTTTTTAAGTATACCATTGCTGTCTGCTGGATTTACATGGGCAAGCCTCTGTAGTGATTGTATTTTAGGCTTCCTTATTATATCCACGTCTCTGTACTCGTAGAGATCATGAGATCACGGTTGTGTCTTCTCATCCATAAGCCTCCTTCGTAGCATGGGTCAAATATAAGACGGTGTATTTAGAGAATATTGTCCAGCTCGTTCCCCTGCTTGTCCTAAAAGGTTGGCTCAGTGGAAAAAATAATATTCAGGCCATTTATCATCGAGGCTGAGCCTGAGGTGCATCAGCCTCCAAGGTAATTGCATGAAGCCTGTATGAGTGATTTGGTTTTCACTCCGGAGAGTGGACTCGAGGGTTGACTCCAACCCTGAACGACGCCGTAGTAGAGAAAGACCACACTTTAGGTGGCGTATATAAGAGAATGGGGACCTCAAGTATATTGAAGTACGAAACTTCAAGCAATAACCAAAGACAGCTCAGTTCGGATGAAATCGGTTCCACCCCGGACTTTATCGCCATCTAAACTAGAAGAAAGTAAAGAATATGTACGAAAATTAAGCCTAAGACCAGCTTAGGTGTGTTACCCATTTGTCTCCACCATTCGGCTCCATACAGCAAGACTGGCAAACATTTTGTTTTGTGGAAGAAGATCTTTCGAATTACGAGTGTTGACTTCAGTTGTTTAGATAGCCGAAAGATCCAACAGTCTTCCAGGGGGACGGTATTCCGGAGGCACGAAGATGAACTCCTTAACAGCCACACAGATATGGCTGTTGAAGATAGTCTTTTGCCCAAGGCATGTTAATGTCTGTCCGTTCTAATACTTATTCAAAAGTTGAATAATCGCACTGCGTATCTTTCTGGTTAAATATGGTTCACTTCTGGAATAGTTCACTAAATTATTGCTGCCGAATGTGACATTCCGTCCTCCAATTCGACCAAAAAACCAATGTACTTGGTTTTGACCTCATCTAAACTAAACCCATTTTGGTAGCTTCCATTTCAGTACTAGAGGACGCACCGATGACAGCCCGCAGTATTCTCCTAAATATGTCGATGTTATCGGCATGCGCTGGTACGCTTTTGAAAGATTGTGCTTCCAGTGTTCGCTTGTGAGTTCCACACAATTCTTTTACTGTATGTTGGTAAAGAAGTCACATGACAGCGTGTCCCCTTATGTAAAACCTCTTTTTGACATCAAACGGATCGGTTAAGTCCTTACCGACTATGACGGATGAGTTTGGCAGGGATGCCAAACCCTATATAGATCGTTTCTATAAATGACGTTATATGCGGCCTTAAAATCGATGAAAAGATGGTGGGTATCGATTTAGACTTCTTGAATTTTATCCAAGATCTGCCGTAGTAAGAAAATTTGCGGGCTTTCCTGTTCTGAAACCGCACAGACAGTAGTCAATCAGGTTGCTGACGAAGGGATCAGACGTTCAGATAATATGGAGATATGCATTTGTATGCGAGTTGAGGAGACTTATATATCCATTGTTGGCACAGTTGAGATGGTCTCCTTTTTTGCGGATCGGGCCAATGGTACTGAGATTCCATTCATCAGGCATACATTCTTCGGAAAGATCTGAGAAATGAGTTGGTGTATGCCCTTCACAAAGTCATTTCCAGTATCTTTGAATACCTCGGCCGGAAACCGTCAGGTCCAACTGTTTAGATATTGTCATTCTTACTTCGTTTTGGTCATGTGGATGAAAGTTTTGAAGTTAAATGATCAACGAGTATTCTGCCTGACGGCGGTGTTTTGGGTTTCTTAGCCGTTATACAGTCTGCTGAAAAAGTCTTTCTATGTTCTCAGTACCGACTGTGACTCTACTACAAGGCTTCCTTCTTCATTTCTACAGGTTTCTCTACAAATCTTCTTGCTGTGACACGTTCATTTTACTTATTTGTAAAACTTCCGTACGTTATTCGTGGACTACAACTTCTCAGTATCTTCGATCGCGCATTTCTAGTGCTCTGTTTTCTTTCTTGGAGAAGCAGATGTTCTTCCCATCTCTTCGTTGCAGCATCGCTTTGTACGCTTCTTGTTTACCTGCATATCCTTGCAGGCATTCTTCATCAAACCAGGAATTTCTTTAGTGGTGATCGAGTGAAACCCAGCACATAAATTGTTGTGTATCTGATGTGACGTTGGCAGTACATATTACCACTGATCTTCGGTTCTTGATGGCAACATAGGGGTTGTTGAGATTTCAGTCTCTTGCAATTGCAGCTTTTCTACGCTACACCTTCTCACAATATTGATTGTGGTGCTTGGGAAATCCGCGCTCGCAATTTGGATACAATTAGGTGGTCCTAGTTACGTTTGGACGACCAGAATACTGGACGCATGACTTACGCCTATGACAATGTGATCAATTTGATCAAGCGTTTCATGATCCAGAGATAGGCTCTGTTTACCAACTGTCCTACAAAGATGTCTTCCTTTCCTATCCTGTCGTTAAAATCGCCTAGTACGATTGAAACGTAATAATCCGGACATTTTTCATCTGTCTTGTCGAGGAACTCGTAGAAATAGTCTTTAATGTCGTCGTCTTTGTGTCCTGTGGTGACAAGGGGCCATGTTAGGCTTATGTTAGTAAATTTAAACTTGGTGCTGATTACCAAAAAATGTTCGGTCATGTGTCGAAAACTCAAGACTTCATGCTTTTGTCGCATATGGCAAATCCACATCCGAATAAGCGATGTCTCTTTTCCCTATAGCAATCACCATAGTAACATATATGCCACAGTTTTTTTATCCCCCTTATGTCCGGCCTATGCTATCGTACTTCCCTGATGGAGGTGATGTCTGCATGATAGCTAGTGCTCGCAGCATGTGGTCTGTTAAGAGCCCGAACACTATTTTAAACTTTTGCTAGGGTCGTCAATAGTGAGTCCATTTTTATATTCATTACATCATTGTAAGAGTTGTGAGCCTGATGACAGCGAAGACCAATATTTTGCTACTAGCCGGGTAAGCCCATGCCTTCTTTAGCGAGGATTTACCAAGGACCACCACTGGGAGGTAAGGCAAACACTTGTCTACGAACTGGATTGCTGCGCTGCTGGCCCAATCAAAGTTATAGTACGGTTCCTAATCAATACCCATACAGATTATCTGGGTAGCTGGGGCAAATGATGCCATATGCTTCTTTAGAATCGATAAATCGATGGTGATCATCATTTTATGAAGAACGAAAAATTAAGAGACGACTTGCCAAACAACCTTTAGAATTTGAATTCAACGTCTCTGGCAGAAAAAAACACAATGCCAAAAATACTAAAAATATTAAATGTGCTCTTATATGAAAGGAAGTCGAGAGTACCTCACGTCAGATTTACATGTCAAAGCTATAACTCACGAGAGATTCTTACAGTAAGATAGATGCTTTACTCAGGGTTTTTCATAACATAAGCCAAATCACCTAAGAAGCAATTCGCGTACCCCCATTTAGGTATCAGGATCAATTCCACCAGAACTGGATTTTTTACTTAACGTCAAGGATTATTCCGAAAGATTTCTTTTCATTGCTACCACCGTAGCTGCTTAATTATTTTTGAATGCTCTTGGCATACCCTCGCAATGACCCAAATACGAGTATTACATCAAACTCGTTAGTCATTAACCCACATACATCTACCAGAACTATCAAACTGACATCTGACACCTTACTTACTCCATTAATGACTTCAAGAACACCTCATTCCTCGAAAGTACCACAAATCCCACAAAAAGTATGCATTGCATGATTGACTATATCAGTTCCAGTAATCTGTTGTACATTTTGCGAATATTGATACACCCAACATGGGCAATAAATTATGTCACACAACTGTAATAAACAGGTAACACCCGGTGTTGACCTCCAAAAGCGACTTCGCATTGACTTCGCACTCCAATCAATGCGACACCCAAAGTGAATGAAAAATCGCCCAAAATGAGTTCAAATGTCACATTTGTATCTCAAGAGCGAAGTGACCGGAAAGACCGGTCCAAGAGCTGGAGCCTGGGAATCACTCAAAATCAGTCATTCTGCTCATTCAGGTTCAATGTACAACAGCGGCCGGCCCCAAAATTGGAGCATAATTAATGCCCTTCTCTGGCATAAGGCATACTTAAAACCCTCGTTCCGTTTTTGTGTGTTTGGTCTTCCTTTTTTTGGTTTTGGTTTTACTCAAAAGATGGCCATCGCTCCTTCTATTGTGGACCACCGAAATTGGCGTGTTTACACTAAAATTTTTATCTTTGCGTTGTTATGGATTGCGGTTTCCTTTTGTGTGCAGATATGTATGTCGGGAGTTCCATGGAGAAATGTCTTTACAGCTCAGTGGTGACTCAATGCACCTGTGCCCAAGACAATCAGTTGTCAGATTTTATGCCGACATCTCTAGAGATGGGTCACGTTGGAGTTGGAGTAGAACTGAAAAAGAGAGTACACAAAAAAAACATTGTACAACATCTCAGGTTGATGGACTCTTAGTGTACTGTGTTTGCATGTAGGTGGGGAATTTGGAGAACAGGAGATTTCCATAAGTGGATTGCGATGATGCATCGGTCGGTCGTCTGATGAGATTTACGATCTTGTCGATCGTCTTCAACTTAACGCAACATGGATGCGTGGTTTGGTAGAAGAAGAAGAAGAAGAAGTTCCGAGTCATTTATTTTAATGGCATCCTAATTGCACAGTCATTACTGGGAACTCTCAAGTCAGGGATTTTCTTTCTGGAGGTGGTTTCCAATTTCTGATATGGGGAAGACCCATTCACGTGAGTAAAGCCAAATCCATGACCAAGAAATGGGCAGAGGTACTTGACGAAGGCGGCAAGGGCAAAAGATACAGCATGTTATTATGAGACCGATGTCCTAGAAAAACGAAAAATAATTTCACAGAATCAGCTGAAGGTTAAACCAGTTTGAAATTAAACATTTTAATGACGAGACGGAACTGGACCAGGAAACAGGAAGACATGCATGTAGAGTGTTCCCGAAGATAGTGCAATTTTTTTATTTCAGTATCCCTATTGATAAGTGGCATAAGAAGTCGGATGTGATGCCCAGACAATTATTATGTTTTACTGGAATATAATATTTGCAAAATTATCACTTCATCGCAGTGCCTGCTGGGTAGTTATTTAAAAACCAACGAGGGCAAATGTGTATGCGAGTATTAAGAGTCCGATGCAAGTGAACAGCAACAGCTGCTTAACCACCACAAGTGAAATTTAATTACATTGTGAAACCATAACCAAGGTAAAGTGTTCGAGTACATCTATCTAAACAATATATACCCTTAACTGAAACAATTCGAGAACAAGGACAGGGAGGAAAACACGTGTATGTAAGCACAGAAAAAACAGCAAAAGAAGATATTACTTAAAGATATCCCGAGACTTTTGTGAATCAATGGGAAATATTCGTACAATAAAATTTCCCAATTACTGAACAACAATTCAAAGTTGTAATGAAAACCAAAATTCAGAAAATGATAAATGTATCTACAAAATGTTTGGATTATTGACAAAATAACGACACAACTTTTTAATGAGGAAACAACTTTTTTTTTCTGTCAGAACAGAGCACTTATAAAAGGAACTAGTCCAGTGTAATCCTTGTACAAGTATGTTCCTCTTCCTGGTATTTGTAAGTCTTATATAGAAAGATGAGAAAGTGTGTTATTGATAAACAGACCACAACAGCATACTCACAGATATATTTTTACTTGTGTTGGTTATCACTCTCAAATGCATGGATATTGTGTCACTTATGGATAGCAAATTAACTTGCTACTACAGTAAGCAGTCTATGTAAAAGCATCTATGTACGCTCGGAGAATCCTTGCATTCTCGAATTAGCTTAGAGGTGGTAAGAGCTTTCAGCAAGCTTTTCATACTTTTTCTGGATCAGATTCTGGGCGAAACTATTCCTGGGCACCGGCCAACAGCTCTGATATAATTGCGTCCATAATCCAAGACCGACTTGCGAAAGTCGGAGAGGAAGATTATCACAGCTCCTGTGCACTTTGTACCAACAAAATAATTAATAAAGGGAGGGTGATTCATAAGACCCAAGCGTGCTAGACAGAGCATACTTCGGGGTCCGGTAAAACCAGCAGCGACCTATTTTCGTAAAAGCTTGTTTTATCAGACAAAGGTCGTATAGTATACAAATATAATTGACTTCATCATAGCCATATATGTATATGGCAACCGCCATGTCTTGCCGAGACTGGCAAGTGTCTTGGAAGTATTCGGCGTGACATGTTCAGTCCAATAAAGTTTGTAATCCAGGCTGCCACCCAAATACTTCGTTGGAGAAATATAGTAGATGGAGACATCACCAGATGAGTCATCAGAAAGCGTTAATAAGTGATTCTACTAGTATTCGTCAAGACAAGACGATTTCTTGAGGGTGTCCCCTGTATTACCCCGCCATCACATATTAGCTACAGTTAGCATCAGGACTCCATTTAACAATATTGCGTTTATTCACGAAATTAATGATTTGTCTATCGAGTTGCATGTGGCATCGTTGTATTGACGAAAACACCCTCTTCTTCTTGTCGAGAACGCCTTCAATTCTGCCAAGTTTGGCATCTCATCTGGGTTCTTTTTTAGTCTTAGGAACTATGTACCTTAAGCCTTTCCAAAGAGAGGAAGATAACTATCACTATGTTTACGCCAATAGAACTGGAAAATCATGTAACCCATGCACTAATACGATATTGATAGCCAGATTCCAGAGTAGAATTAGAAGGATTGATAATAATCACACACAGCATTACAAATGAAGAGATGCTTCGACTGCGGATGAAAATGACGATTCATTCGCTCATCTCGGTGACAGAGAGAATGCAAACCGCTTAAGTGAGATATGATAATGGGAGATATAACAGCGAATCCTATGAGCTATTCAGCGATATCGTTAGAAAATTGCTCCAATGATTGTCTTTGCTTCCTCACTAAACTGCAAAATGAAGAAACACACTGGGCAAATGGCCAAAGCCGGCCTAACTGAAGAGGATCGGTGGTGGAGGACAGTTGAACACTTGACTTTAGTGCTATCTAAGGTAGTAAGCAAGCGACAGCCTTTTCATGGTGCGTTCAAGTACGCTTTGGTAGTATACCTAAACCCGAATACTAAACTTTGTCAATTGCTGCAATGCCTAGTCGATGGGGTGGGCATTGTTAGAGCATCGAATTCGTCACAAAATCAGGAAATAATCCTGACTGTAGCTAGGTACAACACTAACAGGCTTTAGGATCCCAAAGCACTCCAGTACTTAAGGGTTTATCTGAATTTACGAAAGTAAACAGTTAGCCGAATTGACTGCAAAATGTGAATAACCGCTGGATATATATGGATCCAGTTAGAAACGAGGACACTAGTACACTAATCTAAACTTGAAAACCCAAACCATGCGGAAAAAGTGCAGTACAGCGTACTATAAAACACGAGAGGCGTGCTCACATCAATGCTTCATCCGAAGATGCGCTAAATCGGGGGACTAAAAGTCCTGTCTCTTTTCACCAAAAAGCGAACTAGGTGAACTAGTACCGAACAACATACCATGAAGTATTTACGAGTAGATGTCTCCATTGCGGTAAAGGATGAGAATCAGTTCAAGATATTGGGTAAGCATTTGAAGGTGATTGTAAACCATTTGGTCGACAGGTCTTCAGTTTTGGGTTTGAACTACGAGTACTTTCAAGGTAGAATATCCCTGAATTTGCGTAAAATGACTTCGAGAAGAAGAGAGATAAGGTCATACTGCAAGTCGTATTGGCAGAGAACATTGGCAGAGCTATTAAGGCACATCAAAGTTTGTGCATGAGAGAATCAGATGTCTCGGAAGAGTGCAAAAGAAGAGAAGAGCCAAGAAGTGACAATTTGATGAATTACGGAAATTTGTAATGGGAAAATACGACAAGAAATCTAACGGTATAGCAGCAAACAATCAGCGTGTTGCGGGGAAACCTACATCGCACTAAAGGTGCCCCATTCACCTTAAACCAGCGTTGCGGAGAAGAAAATATTGCCCTAGGACTAATTCAAGAACTTTGTGCTATTGAGTGTAAGATTCTTGGCCTCAATAATAACGGGCGAAAATTACAATTTGTCCGAGAATATTTTAAACCGGGGGCTGTTTTATTGTTCAGTTCTAAAATTGAATATTTTCTCATTCCAGTATCCAACCCCAAGGGAATGGATTGAACAAATGTTTAGTAAATTCAAACACACCGGTAATTGGGGCCTGTACAAGTCTACTATAACTAACTGCAATAAGGAATCAGAAAAGTTCAAGAGAGCTTCATGGAGAAGGCATTGCGAAACTAAAAACGAAACGAAACAAAAATGTTGCTTAAGGTTCACTTCCCAGATTTACAACCATATCCTACAGTAAAAGATCTGGAAATATGTTCGATATAAAGAAAGTTGAATGGGCCACAAACTCATTCAATTCATATAAGCGCTGATTCAAAAAGGTCTGGTGCAGATTCCTTCCACTCTAGCCGCTTTATTTAGGTGTAGCTTCAACTGGGAATGCATTCCACAAGCCCGGCGGGAGGTAAACGTAGTTTTTATCCCCAAATCAGAGAAATTGAGTGAACTCCCTAAACCTTATCGACCCGTAAGTCTTACACCATTTTTTCTGAATACCATTGGAGACCTATGCTGCCTCTGCTCCCTCACTATTTTGCATACAGGAAATATCCATGGAATGCGCTCTACTAAATTTGGTAACACAGCTTAAGGAGGGCAATCGATAAAAGGAGATCGCACTATGTGTTTTCCTAGATATTGAAGGTGCCTTCGATAATACCTTATATGTTATTAATCCATTTCGGAAGCCATGTCCGAATCCGAAGTATTGACCATTCTATTTACCGTTGGGTTAGAGTGATACTCGTAAATCTGTCTCAGCCGTCAAAGGTTGTTCACATTGAGGTGTTCTCTCCACCTGTGGAGTAACTACAGGTCATTTATGACCAACTAGTAAAGTTAGTAATCAAAAATTTGTTATTGTTTGATATTTAATTAGTGTTCCAGAGTGTCTATTATTGGTTTGCAATTCATCCACATATTTTATTAAAATTCACGTTAATATATTGTCGTGCCAGTAAGACAGCGAAACGCCAGAAGATATTGTGGCTGTACGCAAGTCGGTAAGTCAAGGCCACAATCAATCTATTCGGCACCGTTCTCAGGCGCTAGACATCTCTCGATGACCCAAGATCTAAAACCAAATGACCAATGTACACATCGGACTGTCGCTAAATTAGCTTTATTGAAAATGGAGAAATAGCCAGATTAGCACCAAAAAGTCATCATCAGTTGCGATACACGTTTTTGGTTAATAGGCCGTGTTAATTGCAAAACTGCCTGATTTTATAAAAGCGTACACCCGAGGATGTTCCAACAGCAGCCATCCTATCGACAAAATTGACTGTTTGATGTTTCCATGCCAGCTATTCAGTAACAGTCAATGGAGACCACTATCGGTCCTTGTTAATAAACAAAATTGTTGAATTTGAATCGAGGAAAATATAAAATTGATCCATCAGTGATCGGTGCATACCGAAAAATGCACTATTTGGTGTGGTTAATGGCGACATCATCTGGCTGCACTTCTTGAAGAAAATCGAAATGTCACCGTCAGTGGCGCCGGATACAAAACCATGATCAACGATAAGCATGAAAATGGTCTGCAGGACATTTGGTTTTAATCCGATGGTACCATCAAGTTATTGAAGAAAGTTTTCGATGACATCATTATCCCCAGAAATGGACCTGTGGCCTAGTCTTCAATATCTGGACTATATAGCCCCAAGTTTCAGTTCCTGAGACGCTAAGTCTATCTATCGAATAAAAGATAATTTGGTTGGATTGCTCAATTGGTGTGTATTTTATTTCAATTTCAAATCTTACACCTCTTAAATAAAAATTAAAAAATGTATACTTGTTAGAAAATACCGAACGCAATAATAGCTGCCCAACTTCCCAAGCTTTTAGTGCCGGAGAGGGCTTTTTTCAATTCTTGACTGAAATAAATTAATGAAGAACTGTGTGGGCTATGTAATCTAGTAGTTAAAAACAGGCGAACTGAATGATAAATATTATTTGGACATACTTGTATAGTACTAGGTGTCGCAAAAATCATCAGCGTATCGGAAGATGCTATAATTGTTACGATTTTTTTGCGCAATAATTCGTCGGTGATGTTGGCGCAGGGTGAATTCGGCGCAAATTTTCTCGTTGTCCGACACTAACTGGACAAACACTATGACGTTTACCCGCTCGCCCAAACGAGTATGGGACAACACGAGATGCTGCCAGATCTGGTCGGCACCGGAGTGGCCGTTCTGCTGTGAATATTTCAGCTGTTGTTGAAGATGTCGCAGAGGACCCAAGAGTATCGACCAGCCGATTGAGCATCAATCTGCGATCTTTACAGAGAATTTTGGTGAAAGACTGTAAGACGTTCCCTTGCAAAGTACAGGCAGTGCATCGCCTGTTAGCTGTTGACGGCCAAGCGCGTGTAACCTACGATCAAGACATCCTGAATCTCGACTACGAGGGAGACAACTTTTCATCGAAAATCATCATGAGCGACGAGGCCCATTTCCATCTCTGGAAATGTGAATAAGCAAAATTATCGCTTCTGAGGCACCGAAAATCTGACTATAACCCACGAAGAGCCATTACACCCGCTCAAAATTGTGTGCTGTTTACGCTGGAGGCATCATCGGGTCTTATTTTTTTCGAACACGCCGAAGGCCAAACGACTACTGTGGACGGCGAAGGCGGGATATTTTTTTGCACTGTCAGACTTTTCAATAGGGGTTAAATGCAAAGTCGGTTTTCACGTTGAGCGGCCAAGTTTCATTCGATGACATTTCATTGTGAAAAAATTGACGCCACAACAACGATTTCAAATTTTTATAGAGTAATACGTGAAATTCATGGCAGACATAGGCGACCCTCTGATGGTGCTATTTATTGTATTATTAAAAAATTTCGCACCAAATTCACGCTATTGGATGCTGCAGTAAGTAGAAGTTTGGATTGAAGAACACTCCAATTTATCGACTCGTGGCTTTTGTCCATCCACTATCTTGAAAATTCTGCGTAAAAATCTTGGTCTCAAGGGTTAGAAGATCCATTTGTTGCTGGAGCAAAGGCCACCTGACAATTTATTGTGTCACGTGTTGAGCAACAGGGCTTTAAATCAACTGGAAGTTGACCCAGTTTTTTACAATAAAATTTTGTTCAGTGATGAAACCCTGGTTAAACGGCTGCGCAAAGAAACAGGGTGAACAATCCTCAAGAAGTCCACTATATGCCATTGTATCCAGAAAAATGTACCATGTGGGGCGCATTGTACACCGGTGTCATCTTCGGTCATTATTTCTTCAAAACGAGGGCGGAGCACAAGTGCAATGCGATGATCAATTCGTTCTAAAATCTGAATGACATCAATGTGGAAGAACTGTGATTCCAACATGGTGGTGCTCCACCCCACACTAGCAACGAAAACATCGCTTTCTTTAAAACACGATTTTCTATTAGAGCCATTTCGAGAAATGGACCCGTAAATTGGCGGCATTAGATTATTTTCTGTGAAACTACGTCAAGTCACTAGCTTATGCTGAAAAACTAGTAACGATTGACGCTTTGGAGCAAAACATTATTCGAGTAATACCCTATATACGCCCGCAGTTGATCGAAAAAAGTGCTCGAATATTGGACCTCTAGAATGCGCTTTGTACAAAGCAACCAAGCCGTGGTGGACATATGCCCAAAACTATTCTTAAATATTAAATGGCATGAAATAGTTCTTCGAATGAATTTAATAAATCCTCATCAAGTTAATTTCTTTATGTTTGATTTAATCAAAAAAGTCTGAACCGCTTACAACACCCTTCATACCATATATGTTTCATGGTATTGTGATGTAATTTACTTAGATATATTATTAGGTTAGATATTATCTAAAAGTATCAAAAGCCATACTGGCCGCTGATTTCATTTTATCGTACTAATTTTGTTGTAATTTAAAAAATAATAAACAAAATTAGCTAAAACATTCAACAGATATCCCACAAACATCACTATTAACGAAACAATACCTGGTACTTGTAATTGCAATTGTAAAAATTTAATTGCTTATCGAACAAGATTTTTAGATACACAGATACGAGTACTTGTACCCCTAAGGAGCTTGTCGTCTGATCACTATCAGTCTTTTGTTCATTTCTTAACTACCTGTTATCCATTCATCGCATTCTTTTATTACTTGCCGAATATAGGAACTTAAGGGAACATCCGTCAACTTGACCTTCGTCACTGGAGGATAGTAACACAAAATCAATCCGCCTTATGGGCCGTAAACGCAAGATAAATCATAAACCAGTAAAAAGGAGATGCACAACTTTGGAAGACTTCTTTTGTTTTATCCTTGTACCGAATTTTTGTTTTGTTTTTATTATCTTCCTCGGGCACTAAAAAAGATACAAATGCCGACATTGATGCGTGCAGCAGCATGCCGGATGCATTCCATTCATCAACGTAATTACGTGCAACACATGGTTTGTAGTGATTGCCATTTGGTAAGCTGTGTCGCATCGCTGGAGGAGCCTCATCAATCAACTGTACTTGTCAATGGCATGTCAATACTGGTTATTGGTGACAAATGTGATGCATGTTTTTATACCCGTGGTATGTGCATGTACTGTGAGTCAAGAGTATTGCGGAACATGAACTGATGCTCTGGGAAAGAGGCGTAGCAAAGAGATATTGATTCGTGTTTTCCCTTCGTTATTAATTAAAAATTCCTTCTGTGAAAAATTCAGAGTGATTGTGGTTTAAAAGCGATTTGCCGAAATATTTGTTATTTGTTATATATGTACATATACCATCGACTTTTCTATCAATAGGTTCCTGTTCTGTAATCTTTTCGACTCATAAAACCAACCACACCCAGCCACTATTAAGTTTCATCATATCAAAAAAAAAAACAAATGTTGAACGGCTACAACAAGTTACTCGTACCAAAGCCAAGCCACTAAGAATGTTCGATGCCCAGTCCCCTAGCTATTGACGGTGTTTTCTGTTTTCATAGAAGTTGAACTATTCAAGTAAGAAGTAATGATTCTAAATGCCATTGGATGGAGCTCCAGTTACCTGTGCATTGATACCAAGATCGTGAAAGATACTCGTATCTTCCTCCGCCTCATCCTACTGCCAGCAAATTTTTTCAGCTTCTGTTTCGTTACATACATGTATAAGCCCATCATTTCGCTGCTTTTTAACAAGCACTGCGTTGAGGAAAATTGTACCTCTGGTGTTGGATTTTTAGTATCGCATACGTTTGAGTTACTCAAGTTCGAAGCCAGTTAGGACGCATCAACTTTTTGTAACATTTTTCTATTATACATCAAATTGCTTCAGGCCATATGAAAGCAGTAAGCGTTCTCCATCGTCATTGTAGAGGTAGAGATTTGCAGCAGTACTAAATCTAGATATGACTGTGTTTATATATATTGTAGTGTTAAAATTTTATCAGGCTTTAACACGCACTGACAGGAGTCAATCAGATTCTTGAGAAATAGTTTCAGGCATTCACGCAATATGGAAGTGAAGATCTTAATACGAGTATAAAAAGACTCATGCCTCTATGGTATATTTGGCGTTGTTTAGAGTGCTTATTGTGTTGGTGATCATGCAGATGATCCAGTGGTTCAATTCATTCATAAGGCATTACTTGAAAATGAGTTGATGTATGAAAGTATATATACAACACAATAATCTTCTGTAACTTAAATAGCTCGGTGGAAATGCTTACCGCTCCGGCGGTACTTTTGCACTTTTACTGCAAATAAGTGGTTGGCCAACATTTTGTTGGCCACTCAAAATGTTCGGACGTCTCAAATACCTAACAGCTGTCTTGCGACGATTGCAGTATGTTCCATTTGCTTCAATGTCTTACAATCAGGTGACCGCCATGCTCCTTTGTCAATATTTATGTGAGAAACTGGTATACCAGCTATAGTGATTTGATTCTTCTCTCCAGAGGAAATTAAATTACCGATTGTTCTACCTTGTGGCCTTCTTTCCTATTTTGGCGTATAACAGCTCTTGAAACACTCCTTTGGACATTGCACTTAGGTGAAGCCCAAGATATTTTGTTTAAGTCTACCATTTCCAACAAATCTGAAAGTCGTTGTTAATTTCTGAACCAAGGGTTTTACGTGCCTTATGGGAATTTTATTACGAGTATACATGGCCGGCTAGATATTCGCACTCACGTCTGTCAACCTGGAAGGTTGTTCACGTTTCTTGGACGCCTTCGGGGAAAAGGACTAGATATTCCGCAGAAGCAGTAATCCGCCTTCGTCATATGAGATCTGTCAGTACTTTGAATAATCCTGAAAATCTTTGTCGAGCTTGGCTCTAAATACGTTAAAGAAACTCACATCAATGATTTGTCAGCCTTTTCTAAGATCGAGCTATATCCTTCTAGCTGACCACTCGCTTTTATGAGTTAAGCAAGTTCGGGGTGACAACATTAGTTTATGGTAACAATTGCAGATGTATTCATGAAAATCGAGCTGGACACATTTTCAGGATGAACTCGGTAAGCCCATCAATGCTTCGCTTAAACTCAGAACGACATAGAAAGCAGATGATGCTGTACAGAACCTGAACAATGACGCCACCGAATGCTTCGAAATGCCAGCCACAAACGCAGATTTGCAGTGACTACCTAAGGAAATATTAAGGGTCTGGGTGAAAGCGTTAGGCTGGTCAAAGTTACCAAAATCGGCAGACCAGCCGGACTGGAAACACTCAGCAGATTTAATGGCACCTATACCGGACAGAGACTCTCTATCTCATATCTAAGATCCACTTCTCAAACAACCAGATCAGAAGCAGCTCACAACTAGCTCTTTTTATTTATGCTGCAAGTGAGATGACTAAACAAGCTGTCAGCGATTGCAGTGACTGGTGAGTCCATTAAAGATCTGTTCCCTGTTTTGATAACTTCAAGTCGCCTAGCACCGATTTGTGATATCAAGTTGTGATACAAAAAGGTGTAAACCATTTGCAGGAAATCTGAAGAGAATAATTATTGGATGGCTGATACTGGCACACATACTGAATCCCTGGCGAACAGTAAGAGCCTGTGTGCCAAAAAATCTGAAATGATGACAGCACCATTTCCTAGATCTTCAGGCGAATATGGAGAGAATAGTTAAGTTTCAAATATCTTGCGAATTTTGGTCCAATATGCAATGCGGAAGATTATGCGAGACTATTCTTCAAAATCTGAGATGCAGAATTGCACAATAAATCGAACAGGGTGCATTTGACAACGTAGCTTTGGAAGGGGCTTGTAACCCGACCAGAGCAACTATTTTGAACAGGATCCTAATAGAAGATCCTGACTGCGGCCAACATGTGATGACGGCAGGAATCAGGAGTTCTTCGAAAAGGTGTCTCCAATGCTATGGTGCATATTGATCGAACAACGACTTATCTTTATCAATAGTTCTTACATCTGTGGTCATACTCAAATGAACTATCTACTAAATCATGTCCAGGTAATATTTGCTTTAATACGCAGGCAATTATGGACGTGATCGACGATTTCTTACTTATTTATATGGAGCTACAGTTCAGTGTGAACCAGGGCCTTAACTAATAAGCCTCTTCAGTTAATCCGGTCTTAACATCACTGCCTCCAGATGCGCACTCCAAATCGGTTGAGTTCACCTCCTACTGTGCGCAGCACCCAGATGAGGTCTTCCTCTACTGCGTTGTCCCTCCGGGTTAGATTCGAACACTCTACGGACCGTCTAGAATGGTGTCCATTCGCTCTACATATCCTAACCACTTCAAGCGACTGAGGCGCAGTTTCCTGATTCGCTCCATGTCGCTGCACAGCTCATATAGTTCGTCGTTGAAACTTCTCCTCCAAAGCCCGTCAACGCTAACGTAATCGAATATTTTTCGAAGGATTTTTCTCTTGAAATGACTGAAAATATCCCGCTTTCCATAGGGTCTATCCTAATATAGAGTCTCCTTAATTTTCGGGATAGGGCCTTACTACTCAATTGCCTCCTTAGCCCAAGGGAACAGCGATTGGCAAAAGTGATTCTTCGACCACCACTGGGAGGTATGGCAAACACTTAGCTATGAATTTGACTGTTATGCAGCTGGACCAATTCAAGTTATAGGGCATTCCACCTGTGTGTTTGACGATTGGTGCAATAAGAATGAACCCTCAGATTTTTCTCTTTATGGACGGTCTGACTCATTCATCGGTTCCACCAACGAAGCTTATTAACATATTTGGGTGCCACCATAGACAACAATTTTTTTGAACTAAACATGTCACCTCCAAGGCTCTGTAGGTTTCTGGCAATGTATAGGACTTTTCCGAAAGACATTGAGTCCTCTGAACATACCCGGGTATGATGTCTTGTCCGTCGGTTGTCTTGTGGGCTAAGTTTTAACGAAAATAAGTCACAATAGAACGATTCATTTCGACTGCGTGGAGTTTTTCCTGATGACTTTTTGCAGGACAATAACGTTAAACAACTTGCATCTGTCTTTCTGAGGGCAATAAACTATATTATGAAGAATCGGTAATGAACTTACTAGGTAAGACTCAGAGCAGACTTTACTCTACCCTAACCTGCGTTTCAACAGCATGTGTGCTCGATTAGGGCTACTGCTAACGGTTGAAACTCGCATAAGCATAACTGCGGTGACATGACCCTTCTGATTGCGTGCAGTTCAAACGAATGCTTACCCACGTGTCTTTGATTTAGTCAATTTCCCTGCTGTTCCTCAGAATAAAGGACTATCGACTTCCTACTGGCGTCGTGATGGAGAACTTACTGAGCTGAATAGTCTGCTAGGCATAGCTGACAACAATATTCTGCGACGCTTCCTGTGAACTGGTGGTACTGTAGGCAGCTTATCACTGCAGCGTTTAGGCATTTTTCTGCGAAAAACTGATAAATTGCTATAAAGGGAACGTAGAAGGAGAACAATGTTCTAGTTCTAGTTCCCTTTGTGAGCTCTCTGTTTCGACATTAGGTAGCTACAATACATATGTGAGGAGGTAATAATACAATTTTACCCAGCACACACTAGTTTCGTAAAGTGTTTCAGCTTTCGGTTTACATATTAATGAATTGAAACCGCATGCTCTACTTGGTACTGGACGGCAGAACTTTATATCTGCTCTTGGAACTAGGAAAATTTGGACGGTCTCGTAACTGGTTGTCTTTTATGGGCATCTGTACGAGTATAGCCTTGATGCGGATATTATGGTTTTGAACTTTTTTTACAGGCTCACAGGCATTACGTTTATACAGCAAATTGGTACAGGTGAATCGTCCAGGTGAATGCATATAATGATTTTTGTTAAGACATGTGAAGGTGGATTTCGTTGTATCTTTTTTGAACAAATAATTCAGGATTGACGGACTTTACCTACACAAACAAATTTTTAGTCCTTATGAGCATAATAGGAAGCAAGAAGCCTAAATGATTAAGTGTGGTATTCCGTTGTGAGAAATTTTCTTTTAAAGCTATTCTTAGAACAAAAGGCCAAATACGTCTCATCATACGATGCTGATGCACAGGCCTACCTCGGGCTGAATTCCCAAATTAAGTAAAGCCAAACAAAGTCACCATGTCTACAGACTACTAGAAGTTGCAATTTGAAAAAAAGAACATATAAGTACGAAGCTTTACTTTTTCAATTACAAACATAACCTCAAAGCCTATACGCGTATATGTTAAAATGAATTCAGGAATTTCATTCAAATTATAATATCTTATTCAGTATTTCCTTCTTTTATGTTACCGTCCTTGAAAATGATGAAATTTTCACAAATATCTTCATATTCCACTCAACAACATGTCTGGTTTAAAATATCCCAACTTCACCTGCTCCGCGAACGTTCACGCAATAATTTCTGCAAATTTATTTATACAGGGGTGGATTTCTTTTTATAAAAAAAAAAAGTTGCCGCTACAAGACCCCTCTTTAATTTTGAGTGGCATATAATTCAAATTAACGTTGACTGGCATATTTTTCATACACAAAAATCTGCGGTAAGTCGACGTTTTAAGTGCGTCATACATCTCTACCATTATTACACGCTCTTTTCGTTTACTCAGGTAACTAATGGAAAAAGCAACGATGTGCGATTTTTTTTTTTTGCAATCTGAAATAAGAATATCTTCTTTGAAGCGGGAGATGATCTCGATATTGTCAGATAAATCAATTGTATTAACGTCGCAACGCAACAGTCGATGCTTTGTATAAAAGAAGCGGACTTTGAAAAATCTTCAACATTATTATTTAGAAGTTTCTGGAAGTGAAATGTATCTAAAGAGTGTTTTGCTGGTTTTTGTAGCCGTTTTCGGTTCATTTAGAGTTTGGAGTAAGGATGAGCCCAAGAGTCGTCAGTTTGACTATTCCGATTGGAATAGTCAATATTATTACACGAGCACAACTCCATATCCTCCACAGTATTCTACAGTACACCCAGCATATAATCCTTCTAATCCGTTTTTACCATCAAACCCATCTCAGTCCCCACCGATCTATGGATACCCATTTTTACCACAAGTTCCATCACATCCTTCGCAGAAACCACCATTACATCCGTCACAGAGTCCTTCTTATAGACCGCCACAGCAACAACCACAACCACAACCACAACCGACTCCATATCCAACTCACAAACCGCCACAGTACCCACCGCAAGTGACTACACATAGACCGCCATCGTATGTACCCCAGAATCCTCCTCAGTACCCGTATCCACCACAAACTCCAGCACCACCAATATACCATCCACCGCATTATGTTCCACAAATTCCACCACAGCGTCCGCCGCTATACCCAACACAGTATCCTCCACAAGTACCACCACACCATCATCCATCACAGAAACCACCCTACCCAACATTACATCCCACTCCAGTAAACCCTGTTGTAGACCAATACGATCACAGATACCCCGATGGCAGCTATGAGTTTAGGTTTGACATTTCTTGTCCTTGATCCCGATAAAGGAATTCCTAATGAAATCTTTCTTTCAGATATGAAACCCCCGATGAAACGGTGCGCTATGAACGAGGGTACTTTATCCAATATCTAAATCAAAGGATTTTAGTAGTGAAGGGATACTACTCATATCGGCTTCCTGATTTGAGGTATCTAACGGTATTCTATTCAGCTGGACAGTATGGATATCGCCAAGTTTCAAGTAAGAGTGCTGTTCAATTTTTGAAATTGTTTTTAAAAAAAAAATATTCCTTACAGCGACTTTCACAACGCAACGACCACAACTTCCTCGATCTTTAGATGTGGAAGAAGATTCGGAGGAAGAATTGGATCGAAGTTTGAGTGATGTAACACCTCGTAATAGTACGAAGAAACAGTAAAAGTAAAGTAAATGTATGCGATGAAATAAACGATGCTATTAATGAAACGGAACGGAATTCGTTGTGCTCAACATTTTTGAATTATGACCTTTAACTGTATGCCTTTAGCTTCCTGAACTCATTGCACAACGTTGACGAGATCTCTCCTATGTTCACACTTGTTGTACGAGTATACCTCGTATTTTTACGAGTATTGTTGTTTGGTTGATTATTTGACGAACCCTTTACTCTTTTCTTAAAGTACCACGAAGTCAATGTAAGAAGTCCTGATCTTTTATTGAGGCGAACTGAAGTTTTCATGAATATGCCACTTCATAATATGGTATGTACTCATAGCTACTGAAATAATCAAATACATGCAACATGTATAAAGCAAATAAGTCAAAAAAGCCACAAGGTCTTTATCCCTTGCCACATGTCACATAAGCGAAAGTGTAAGTGGAAAGTCTCCTGTGAACAGGTGGAATTACGACAACTATACTTACTTACTTAGGCGGCGCTACAGTCCGGGGTGGACCTGGGCCTCAACCGATAAGTTTCTTCGACTGCTTCAGTTGCCCACTTCAAGTTAGTTGAGGCCCCCTTCCAGTTCCGTGCGCCACTTAAGGTGAGGCCTTCCGTTACTGCGTTGTCCCTCTGGATTAGAGTCGATGATCCTGCGGGCTGGAGGGCTGGTGTTCATTCGTTCAACATGTCCCAGCCATCTCAAGCGCCCAATGCGCAGTTTTTTGACCAGGTCGATGTCGCTGTACAGCTCGTAGAGCTCAACGTTGAATACGAAGAATTTTTCTCTCAAAACGACCAAGGATATCTTCATCCGCTTTAGAAAGGATAAATGCGGAGCCATAGAGCAGGAATGGGATTACTAGGGTCTCGTATAGAGCTTCCTTGGTTGTTCGGGAGAGGGCCTTACTACATAGTTGCCTTCTCAGCCCAAAGAAACAGCGATTGGCAAGCGTTATTCGTCGTTCGATTTCTGAAGAGAAATTGTTTTCAGATTATGATAGCAGAGCCGAGGTAGACAAGGTCGCCTACTACCTCAAAGTTATAGCTGTCGATTGTGACATTCTGGCTGATTCGATGATGTTGGGTGTCCCTTCTTGTTGACAGCATATGGTATACTTTGTTTTGCCCTCGTTTACCGCTAGACCCATTTTTTCCGCTTCTGTTCCTATAATCGCAAACGCACCAGAAACAGCTAGCTGTGTTCTACCAATAATATCAATATCATCAGACTTTTGAAAGGTCGTAACTCGTGTGTTGGCTTGTGCCAATTCTTTTAAGTATGATGTTAAAGAGTCACAGGACAGCACGTCGCCTTGCCTAAAGCCTTTTTTTATATCAAAGGTCTCGGTTAGGTCGGTACCGAACTTGATATAGCAACGAACTTCTCCATCATCATCCTGCACAAGCCGACGAGTTTGGCAGGGATGCCAAAATCGATAAAAAGGTGGCGAGTATCAATCAGAATTTCTTGGGTTTACTCCAGGATCTGCCGTAGTGTGAGGATTTGGTCAATTGTGGACTTACTGGGTCCAAAACCGCCATGATAGGGTCCAGTCAGATCGCTGAAAAAAGGTGTCAGGCGCTCGCACAATACGGCAGACTAGATCTTATATGCAATGTTCAGGAGACTGATACCTCTATAGTTGGCGCAGTTTAGAGGGTTGCCTTTCTTGTGAACCGGGCAAACGGTGCTTAGGTTCCATTCATCAGGCATACGAGATGTGTTCCAAAAATAACGAGAATTTTTACATTTTGTGGGTTTAGACAATCCGATTGTCAAAATTTTTTTTTATTATGCCCATGAAGTGTGATAATATTTTAAGCTGTATTCATTGTATTCACGGCGATTTTCGTTTATTAAAAGAAATGGATCAAAGTATTTGTATCAAATTTTGGGTAAAAAAACGAAATAAAGTGTAACAAAGTGTATGAAATGTTAACAAAGACCTATGGTGAGTCTGCTATGAGGAAAACAAGAGTTTACGAATCGTTTAAGCGTTTCCAAGATGGCGTGAAGACGTTGAAGATGACGAACGCCCCGGACGCCCCAGCACATCAACAACCGTTAAAAACGTGGAAAAAGGGAAAGAAATAATTATGAACGATCGCCGAATCACAATCAGATGATGTTGGCATATGGATTGGGTCATGCCATGAAATTTTTTCGAACGTTTTGGGTATGAAACGCGTGGCAGCAACATTTGTTCCGAAATTGTTGAACTTTGAACCAAATCAAAACCTGTTCCAAGGTTAACAATTCTGATCTCTTATTGTTTCATTCCGCTTATGTTATATTGCCGTTTCTCCAACTAAGGCTAAAGTCAGTACCCAGCTTATTCCAGTTTTTTTACCCAGAGCAACTCCTTCTGAGTTAATTTTAAGGTAAGTAGGTGCGACAGCAGACTGCCTCCATATTTGAAAAGTGTCCAATTTATGTACTTTAGACGGAGGTCTAACATTTAAAGATGTCCATCTTCCATTCCGGTTTCTAACATAAGTGTGTAGTTGGGTGTGAAATTAGGTAATCGTCGTATCCTTTTAACGAAATAACTTTGGAGTTTATCTACATATTTATCCGCACAGCTCTGCATACTGATTGGAGTGACTGCCATTTGAATCGTAAGGAAATATTTCTTTTACTGAGAAAGTTATGCCTTGTGGTGTTTATGCTGTTTTTTGCCAGATCTGCTATCCGATTTATTTAAATTCACTTATAAGTTCCATTTATTAGAGTACTCTTCTAATCTATTTATCATCCCTTGCAGAACTTGTATATGTTTGGCCAGAATGACACTGTCATCTGCATAGAGAAGTATCCTAATATTCATAACAAATCGTTTAAGTATAGAGAGAATAGATGAGGTGATAGAAGACAACCGTGACAACAATGAATTGAAGTAGTTTGCTGATCTGGTGTTCTCATGTATATTCTCCACCAACCTGACAATTTTGGTAGATACACCCAATGTATGTAATTTGTGTACTTAAATTTACGAGATAATTTATCGAATGCCGCTTTGAAATCGACGAAGCAGAATAGACGTAAACCTTTTGCTTTTCATAGAACTTTTAGTGTACGAAAATAGATATTATTATGGACGTTATCAATTGTGGAGTATCGTTTTCCGAAGCCAGCTTGGTATTCTCTAAGAATATTGTGTTTTTCGACCCAAGCCGATATTCGTTCATTTAGCATACCCATCATGACCTTCACAATGCAGTTCATAAATTATATCCCCCGATAGTTGGTTGGTAGATTGTTGTTCCCTTTTTTGAAAATTGCAAATATAACACACCTTATAAGCGTTTCGTCAGTTTGTCCCCTCTGAAATATCTGATTAAATGATTGCCTTAATTCGACCAAAAATAAGTCCTTGATATTCTCAAGGAACTGGTAAAGAATTCTATCTTCTCCTGGGACTTTATTTAGCCTTGTTTTTGTTAGAACCTTTTTTGGCTCGCCAATTGTTATAGCTTCATCTAGATTTGCGTCCTTTTGCAACATTGTCGCATACAGAATGTGACAATGCTGCTGCTGAAAGTAGGTTCTACATTCCGATGCTGATATTCCTGGACACTGCTGCGTGGTTTTTTTCTTTATCTGCTTAGCGATCTTTCACCGTTCTTTGTTATCTTTCACCAGATTTATTTTCTGCTCAAGGGATTTGTAATACTCGAACCACTTGTTTTTTGGAAGATAACTAAAATTATTTGTCTCATGTACCATATTCGATAAAGTCTTTATTATATAAGCTGCATCGTTAAGCTCTTAAATGTCTTTTTCCGGTTCATATTATGTTATATATGTGTTGGTGATATAGTTCTTTATTCTTTTATCTCCACTTGAGCTTTGGTAAAAGTTAGGTTGTTTTTGGGCGTTATATTGACTCTTAAAGGTTAACTATAGTCGAATAGGCATATGGTTCTACCATATCTTTTCATCTACTGAGAAGATTTCTATATGGGTAAATGACTCTTGTGATACTGGACATATATCGTTGACAGAATTTCCAACACTGCTCAAATATATGAAATTTCTAACCTTATCTCCTTTTCTTAGTCCATTGGTTACTACTAATCGATACTCACTACAAAATCCATAAATTGTTTGCCTTTTTTAATTATGATCATGTCATTAGATTTCTCTATGCTTGATCCTGCTTCAAAAGTATTTTGATCAATTTCTTCATCAGCTAATCACAAATAACTATGTAATCATGCCCCAAAGCATTAACGCTTGACTTAATGTCTGAAAATGTGAAGGTGAGAGTGTGACTACAAGAATTAGGACTGGAACTAGTTAATAACAGCAAGTTAAAACTAGATCTTTAGATTACAGATTGGCGAATGCACCAATAAGTTGGGTTCACAGATCAAGTACCTGAGTGAGCTATTGGATTATAGCCTGAACTTCAAGGAACATGTGAAGTACACGGACGAGGAAGTTCCTACAACAGTTTCGGCATTGTTGAGACTGAAGTTAAATATTGGACGGCCTAACCAGCCATTAAAGAACCTCTTAATGAAAGTGAGCAAATCGAGGATACGGACCCGTAGTATGAACACCAGCGATGAACTAGAAAACATACATAAAATTATGGTGTTTTCAGAACGGTATCAGGTGAAGCGACTAATACTGTTTCTAGCCGAATATTCATTCAAAAAGTCGACCGCTCTAAGCAAGAGTCACTAGAAGGTAGAAGAACCACAATCGGGGGCTTCAAAAGTGGTATGGCAATTCAGATGGAGCCCTTGACCTAATAAAAGTTCGATGCTGACCTGCTACATACGAGTAGGAGGGGTTATCTATAAATCATTCAAAGATATTTTTACTGGGCATTAATGAATCAGTATGCAGCTTGATACCTTTCATTTTCAACAGTAGAGCTACTAATGGGTCAACCGGTCGCTGGTTTTGAACCAATTGCTTAATCAGCTGCTATTCTAATACTGCTTACCTCGCGGAGACAAATATTGCAAAGCGAATTAATACAGCTCTAGGTTTTCTCTACTCATGGAAAAGGCACGAGGTCCAAACCACCACCGTCAGACCAAATATGGTATTGCAGTTTGGTGACCTGCGCTGGTAAACGAACTAACAACAACCTGTTTTTAAAAAAAATCTACCAGCTGCCTGAATCAGTACCACCCTTCAGTTATCTTAATGGAACTTCAACGCAAAGACTTCCTCAGTAAGTTATTTTTCATCTTTACAGATGGCTTTAGGACAGCCTAAGATGATGGCGCTCTAGTATTCTCTGAGGACTTTTGCATGTACAATCCTTCATTACATCCATGAACTGAACCAAAATCTCAGCTATTTATCAATTCACTGGTCAGCTTAGCCTGAATGCAATACCTGCATCCGATATAGGTTAAGGGGTAATCAGATCCCTAACTTCGAATACCATGGATTCGTTGGTGTTTACAGACTGGCGCGGATCAGATGAGTAAATAAGGACAAATAGTAAGCAGTTACAACCTATAAAGATGATACAATTTCAAGCACTCTTTAATGCTAATTATCGAGCCAATTATGAGACCTCAAAAGACTTATTCTAGATCTTAAACGATTCTTAAGTTCAAACATAATCACGGGATACTGTGTCATTGGTAGCCCGGTAACTGAGTTGTGCTCACAAGCTTTTTACAGGGGTTGTAGAAAACGAGAGTCCAAATATGTGCCGCACTTCCTTTGTAACGTATCAGAATGCAATCCCTAGGCAGTTACCACTTCGGAAATTTAAGTGATCTCTGCTCTTTGAAGATCATCGGTCTCCCAGTGGTATCACAATAGACCTACGAGTGCTGTAAGTGCACTTTAATAAGGATCACCCTAACCTCACCTAATCATAACGGTTTTGACTTCAAAGGCTTTTTTGCAAAGTCATAAAACGGATAGATCAGTGCTCACAGCAATGATTTATAAGGAGCCATATGGGTTTTGGGTGCAGAGGCCTTGACCTACAAATCTGGTGAGTTAAAATTGGGTATGAGGTCATTCTTTTATTACTGCTAGAACAATTTTAACTTATTTTCACGACGGATTTTAGCTCCTTCCATCTATCAGATGGAAGTGGGCATTGTGTGTTCACTTTTTTGGTATGGATTTGAATACCATATTTCTGTCGCTTGAAAAATTCCCATAAGGACGTCTTCACTGACTACCAGTCTACTCTCTACGTAGGTTGTTTTCTATAGCAAGTTACCACCTAATTGTGTGATCATGCGCTGTTAAGACCTGTGAATACCAAGAAGACCCCAAATTGTGCCATGGATACTTCTGTTACTTCTTCAGCTTTCAGCTTGGTACCGCAATGCAATTGCTTCCAAATACCGACTGAGATCTGTGTGCTCTGACTTTTTTGCCTTTTGGAATACAGACGTTGGATCTTATATGCACATCCCCGCTAAGATAGCCCTAAATTGTTAGTACGCTAGTAGTTAGTATTCCGTAGCCTTCTATTGTGCCAGGTTCAGAGTTCCCCCCATTCATCAAGTGATTTCAGTTAGAAAAATCGGAGAACATTTTGACTTGCAAAGCAATAAATTTCCATCAAGTGCTGAAAACCTGTATCCGCCGTCTGTACAAACTAGCTTTAAAGTATGGCTTAGTTGATTGTAAGCACTGGTTTTTTTTCCGATTCCCTATATTTGTTGCAAAGCCTCCAATTTATGAATCTAAGTACAAATTGGCTTCCCCGATTTGACGAGACGTGCCTTGACGGATGGCTCCAAAATAGATTTAGGATACGGCGTTTTTTTTAGATTACGACAACGTTGGATTCCATTCCTTGTTAGGGAAACTTCCCTCTGTCTTCCAATCGATATACACCATGATGGTACATTATACTGTGGAGAATTAACGCACCAACTATATGCATCCTTATCAATAGCTAACTTGCGCTCAAGCGATTGCATAACGCTTTCCCCACTTCCAAGGCTGGTGCCATATTGGAAGGCTGAATTCACTGAGTGTTGTTTGAGAATGATGACGACACCGCGGAGAACTATCCCTGCGATGTTTTCCGGCTATGCTCGTTGCAGGTTGCTGATACTTGGAGCTTGTGTGGTGGATGCACTTCATCACTGAAGTGTTTACTCACCTTTTTACGAAAAACTGAGAAATTTTAATAAAACGGACTGGAGTACAAGGGGACAGTTTTTTTGTTTAAGTGCCCTGTTTGGACGGAAAAAAAAGCAGGCTGAGTTAGTATCATATGGCATATGCTTTTTATAGGCGAGGGATAACTCAAACGTTCCACACAATTTACTTCATTAAACCCTGAAATGAACATTTCGTATTGGTTGTGCTCTGAGCATCCGATTTTTGTGTTATAAGGCTTTTCATCGATTGAATATGTTCTGAGGCTTTTTGTCAATTGAATAAAGGACTAAATACTATCATTGTACTTAACTATTATAAAAAAGTTATCATTCGAAATCCGAAGCGCTTTTTTTCTGATTTCGAAGAACTACTTCCTTAGTAGTAGACTTTCTGTGTCATAGACCAATTTTCTCACCATTTATGGACTCCCGGAGGTATGTTCTAAACTAAAACGCTGAGAGCACTACAAGAATTGAAGTGGATAAACTTCGGCTATGTATGTATTTGACGTAGGAAACCAATTTCCTCAAAATGTGTATTGTACTAAGCTCGGCAACTGAAATATAGATAAAGCGTATGTCTCGAAGAAATCAAGTAGCAGCTACGTATATATTGTACTAGTAAATAATTATGTATAGAGAATTAAAATTAATTTTATCAGAGCAATATCACGGGGTTACAAATACAGAAGTTTCACAACAAGGTCGTAGAGCATAGGTCTGGAACAAGGCAACATATAAAAAGTGTGCTAAAATTACTTATAAACATTCAGCGGTCGAAGTCTTTCCTGTATTGCGTTGCTTTTATGCTTGAGCCCTTGTAAAACGTCATGTCATTTAATATGATATTGAATATTTTGCTGACGTCAAACAGCATTACTGTGCATTGGCGCCCATTCTCATTAATTTACAAAGATTTCGACTCCACGAAAGTTCCATCATTTCAAAATCCAAACTTTTCAATTAGTCCTAAATCATAAACCCATTTACAAATATAACATCACTTTCAATGTTAATTTCCAACATTTTTGTATCTCAATTGCTGCGCACTTCCTAAATACAGCCATTTAACACTCCCTATTCAGCCTCACATAATGACTCACCATATCTCCGCATTTAAGACATTTCACATCCGCCAAATATAGCTGTTATCCAGTGCCAACGATGTCCACAAATTAAATGCTCAAAATTGCCCAAAAAATGTTAACAACCTATGTCACCAGTCAGCACTCATTCTAAGTTATATCCACTCTTACAAGTTCTTATTCTTGGCCATTAAAACAATGTGCGGCATTGGTTTAACGAAACGCCACCCAAATCAGGAATATGTCCTCATTCATGTTCATCGCAAATTTATAACATCAACGCCTTCAATAAATTTCAAATAAAACACCCGATGTAAGAGATGTAATACAAAATATTTCTGACAAACTGCTGAAATACTTATTCCCTCCCAAACAAAAAAAAAAAAAAAGAAGATGACAAGGCAAATCGGAGTTTCACATCTCTGATGAGAGTTCATAATGCCAGAAAATATTCGGCACACTGACTTAAGTTAAATACCAGTCGCTGTGAAAAGAACCGACAAAAAAAAAATCCACAAATACCTTATCTGACGAATTCACTGTTTCAAGTCAGCTGGAAGATTCGTCATTCAGAGCAAGCCGCCAAAGGGTAAATTTTCTCTATCGTGGCGCTCAATCAGTGATTCCCATGGGCGTTGTCGATCTGACTCCATAAGTGGCTGGATCTGAGGTCAACAGAGTCATTTGCACCTAATCGACGCACCGCCTAACCCAAAATTTGCCAAGATTCCACCGTAAAAAGAGGACAGTGCGAAACTCACTCAACTTTGAGTGTGTTTCCAATTTATTTGAGTGTTATGAGTATTTATATATGGAAAAGGTCAATAACGGGCTGCTTCTTCATATCCATCTACCAAAAGATATGTACATCCATCTCGAATCAAGTCCGGTGAGTACAACGTCAACAGTAACAACAACAACAATGTTCGCTTTAGAACGCGCGTGCGCAACCTTTAAGTTTCGCACTCTGGCGTACTACTAAAAGATACTCGGGCGCAGACACACTTGTTGCGATGCGGCAAATTCGTATAAAAACCACGACATCGTGCAAATAATTGGAACAATACCTCCGCCAACTTCGACCGGGGATCACGTGGTCTATCTCGCTCTCTGAATTGCTTAAAACCTCGTAAAATGGATAAAAGGATTTGCTTCGCTTTGATCGGTTTGGGATTACTGTCATGTGTTGCAGCACGTACTACGACCTCGTCGTCGATCACAACGACTTCGAGGACAACAGTTAACCCTTACCGAGTTCCATCACAGACATCTACAACAGTGGTGGCCACTGATCAGCGTGATTATTACAATGGACCGAGGGTAATTGAGCAATTCAATCATAGGAATCCTGATGGCAGTTACGAATTCAGGTGAGATAATGAGACACAGAGTGCATTCAGATCGTGGCGGAATTTCACTTATACGGGTCATAAACCAACTCTCACGGATACTTGTGTTATTTGTAGGTACGAATTAAGTGATGGAAATACACGGTACGAACGTGGATACTTTGTGAATCGGAATAGCCTGCCGACTTTAGTTGTTACCGGTTACTATGCGTATCGCTTGGATGATGGACGTTACACGACAACCTTCTACACTGCTGACGAAAATGGATACCGCCAACAGACTTGTAAGGAATTGGAATTGTATCTCAGGGCAGGGAATTTTTCAGAATTTTAATGAGAATTTTGTTTTGTGTCATTAGCAACATCTTCACAGGGCTGGACAAATCTTCCAAGGACGATAGACATCCCAACAGAAGCTGACGAGTCGGATAGTAATCTGTTGGGGATTTTGTCATCAACCGGTGTACAGGGAAGGTATACGGCTAACCCGAAGAATCTTCAGGAGAATGGGAATAATGATATATCATAGTCTGGGTGATGATTCATGTGGCTACTGTTAGAGTATTTTTGTAAATGTTCAACGATGTAGAAAATAAGTTTTTTTTTTTTTTTTTAAATTAGATAATAAATTTAGGCGATTTAGAAATGACAGGGATGTGTTTTCTTTTCTTTTCGAACACACTAATTGGTTAAGTTGATGTAGTGGTAGTAAAATAATTTATATATTTTGGGCGACTTAGTGTTTAAAAGTGCTTTAAAACTGCTCAAATTTAGCACTGCTGTCCTAATTACTGGATATCCTTTCCTATTTTGAAAACAACCTACTGAAACGTTTTCCCTGGAATCCGAGGATAATCATCATTAATTATGTTGGCAAGTCATTTGGAAAAGGAGTCAACTGATCTCTGATAATAAACGGGAGCTGGCGGAAATAAGAAATTATTGAGTAGTATGGGGTAGATGAATTGTATCGATGAATTCACGCCTGCCTTACAGGGGCCAAGAACGGTGGAATGGTGTGGAAACATTTTCACTTCGGTTAAAGTAACGCCAAGGTTGAGGTCATGTGCTGCGGGGCCATTATCAGGGCAATCATTTCTTATGACTGTACATTATTGATTCTGGACCGTATTACATGGAAATGATTCGGCTGGTTAAAAGGCAGCAACTTAGCTGTCCACGTCCTAGGGAGGTATTTTTTCCCCGATATTTGACTTTTACTTTTGATAACATTACATGGTTAGAAGCATCTGCGCTTCACATCTTTTTGCCATTTCAGTCATTGAAGATGTAGTTTTGCTTTGAATATTATTCTTTATTCACAAGCAAATAGAATCAAACACTAACATACATGTGAATTTTTTTTTGAGAATATCAAGATTACTTACCGTTCGCGGTATCATACTGAAACACATCTGTTTGCCAGACATGCTATCGTAGAAGAAGTGCCGGTCTAACTTGTTTACTAAGATTTGGTTAAAGTCGGGTCGGACCCTCATCAAAATATATTCCCGACTTCCCGACTCCAATTTTGCACGTGAAACTGGTTGTGGTCCTTGTCCACAAGCTCGTACCATATGCGGTTTGGTCGCGTTTTCACTCGGTAATGGATTCAAAGGCTTTCGAAGCTGGAGTGCTAATGTTCATTCGCTCTACAATCCCCTACAGATTTCCTTTAAATCTGCACCTTCACTCTCTGCTTAGGAAGACAGGAACCCAGGTCACACGAAGCATTTATCTCCCGAAATAACCAGGCGCCTTGGGATCCTTTTTTGATCAGAAGGAGCGATATGGAGCGATATTTTTATTATCCAACAGAGAGTATGCTAATCAGGGTAATTAAGGACAGAAATAACTACTGGCAAGTCATTCGAGTTACACTTCGAATGTCCTCTAGGATGCACCTGGACTAATCTATTGTGAAGTTTTTCCCAAGTCGCCTATGTTTTGTTTCCTTCTCAATGAAAGCGCCTACTTCATGTTTTCGCCGCTTACCACCAGACCGCATCGATGAAATACTTGCAAATGAACCGAAAATAGCTTGCTGTCATCTGCTGATAGCAGACGTGATAATGAGTCACCTTTATTTGACCCTAGTTATTGGGCTGCCCGTGGCCGAATTCGAACATCTCTGTCCGTTTTTCGTTTTACAAGGTTATCAATGGAGGTTTTTGGTTACATTGAGCCAGTACCACTTTTATCCTTACGCACAAGTCCGAACTGTGATGGACAGGCTCTCTCTTGGACGAAGGAGCTGAATATTCCAGTGGCAGTAAACAGCTTCGGTGATATAAGAGCTGCTATTTGTTTCCCTGAGTTGGACCAGAATTCCGGCGGACGCGCCGGAGGATGCGTTAATGCGCTTTCATACACAGAAACCTAGACTCAACGTAGAAAAGGGATAATCTATTCTCACGGGAAGGCCAAGAATCAGGAAAACAGCAGCATCTTTTATCGTTGTAAGTTTAATCAAAACTTTTGTCGAAACCATTCAGAAAACCCGAAAACTTTTAAGAAGTTCACTGAGAGCTAGTTTGGAGGAAGACCAGAATCTTTGCAGATTGAAGTAAAACGGAAAGATTATAACCAACAGACTTCGCTCAAAGTCGTCTTGAGGGGAAAATGGAAACACCGGAATCATTCAGAAAAACTAATACGACCTACACTGAGGTCGCAGGCAGAAGACTCTATGTCTTCTGAACGCCATTCTTTTCACGTTTCCTGATTAGAATCGTCTCATAACTCCAATCAATGAAGCTGCAAACGAGTTGAGCAATCCAACCCTGCTGAGCTCGTTATTTCATAGTTATTGTAACTTGCAAACATTTAAGATCAGTGTACATTGGTATCTCTCTTTTCTTTCTACTTAATTTTTCTTCGCCCTCGCTGTGTACAAACATTTTAAGGGTACATTTTAACCCCTTGAGAGCGCACTGATTGATTGAATCACAAGTCGGCTATACTTGTTATTGCGTCGTTTGATACCGCCTACAGTCTTTTACAAAGGCGCGTTCCAAAGTAAAGAGGAATTTTTAAAAATAAGAACAACAAAAAATGTTGCTACCAAAACCGATTTATAGTCTCCTTCAGACTCAATACAGCGATTTGCACGTTCTGAAAGCATGTCGAATGATACGAGTAGCTTGTCGCCTGCGTTGCCCTTCAGGATGTCGGTACAAGCCTTTTGGATGGCTTCTACGTCCATAAAACGCTTTCCTTTTGTCGGCAAATGTATTTTTCCAGAAAGCTAAAAGTCACACGGTGCCAAATCAGGTGAATTCAGTGTGCGGTTTTTAGCGATTTTTAACCAAAAAAAAGTGTCGATCGATGAGATGGCGTGTTATCGTGCAACTTTGGCCAACTTTCTTCTGCGCGTTATTCTGGCCGATTTTGGGTTTTAGCTAGTCTTGGTTTCTGAATCATATTAAAAACACCACGTTTCATCGCCAGTCACAATGTTGTAAAGGAATTTTTTGTTCTTATCTTTGATGATGTCCTTCGAATGTTGAAATCTGAGCAATTTTTGGTCACCTGTCATTTTTTTTTGTACCGATGATACAAACATACTGTCACTTTAGACGCAATAACTACGCTTTTATTCATCCAAATACTATGAAATGAATGACAGTACATCAGTAAAAGGTCTACCCACCGACGCATGTAATTACCAATAGATGATCTCTGTAGAAATACCTATTTTGAAAAAGTCGTTTTATCTAGTAGTTCCACAAAATTTATAGACCAGCTGCTGTCAACTTTGAAGAGAATCTTCACTTTTAGTATGACAACGGCATCCATATCGAAATCCTGGTGAACATTGGAACGAATTGAATTGAATTGAATTGAATTTTTATTTGCTCTAAAAGATTGACATTCATATTGTATTTTCTGCAAAGCCAGGGGACTTGTCTGCAGAAGATTTTTCTTTAAAATTAATTACATTACATTATTTTGAGTTTAAAATATAAATTCATTACACGTACATAAAAAAAAAACAGTTTATCGTTTATACATTTGAATTCAAGAACATTTTCTTAACATTTTTAAAAAACAATTGGTTTCGGAAGGTTGTTTAAATTTGTTGTAAGCTCGTTAAATATTGCAGGAACAGCAACTGCATACTTTCTACGTCCATATTCGTTCCAGAATCTTGGGACCAAAAACTTATTTTTTTGTCGTCTACGTGTGTAAACTGCTTGTTGGGTTGGTAGCTTATAGGTGTTATCATCTTTGAAAGTTGATAGTATGTCCATTTTATACAATTTTTCTATTGTGAGGGATTGTCTTATGTCATTACCATTATGTCGTTCTGATTTCTTAACTATTTTTTGTATGCTGGCATGCAATGAGTTTAGCCGCTGGAACTGCGGCGTGTTGCCCCACGCTAGGATGCTCTACCTTAGGTGAGATTCCACTAGGCTATAATAGCATTGTTGAAGAACATCTGCTGGACATCGATAGCTAAGATGGAAAAGAACGGCAGCAGATCCTCTGAGCTTTTTTATTAGTGCCTCAACATGATAGCTCCACTTAAAATTGTAGTCGACGATGACCCCTAAATATTTGTATATAGATACATTATCCAGGATCGTTGAGCAGTTGTCATCAGCTCGAAGAAGTTGATGACTGTTAACCTTATGTAGGCAATCATAACCATGTATTTTTATTAAGATTTTGTGTTTTAGGATATGCGGAGGACGTATGTGCATTACTTTAGTTTTTTTTGCATTTATAATCAGGCTGCATGATTTTTCCAGCTGCTTCAACGTCCTTGTGGTTAACGATAATTGCCGTGTCATCTGCGTATGCGTAAACTGTGCTTTTGTTAAGAGCTGCAAGTATATCGTTCATGTATATAATAAAAATTAACGGTCCTAATTTGGATCCTTGTGGAACTCCAAATTTTGAAGATTTTTCTTTGCTTAGGGTTTGCTTAATTTTGACTTTATATTTACGGTTTTTTAGGTAGTCCTCAAACCATGACATAAAAACTCATTATACCGAAAATCAGAAAGGAAACATACTGACCAATCAGTCGCCTTCCTTCATGTTGAAAAGCATAGAGAGAATGGTTGAGCTTGTTGTCAACATGCCGGTCAGTATGGATGGAAACCCTACAAGAAGGTGTACGCACTGGGCATTGTCGTCGAAATTGAGGGTGCTTTCGACAGCTCAACTTTTGACGGCATGTACAACTCGGTCAGATGACATGGCATAAACTAATCAATAGTTTTGTGGGTAAGAGCAAATCTGGTAAATAGGACCCCAATATGGGAAATCTTTGATATGTTAATATTTGTGTGTCAACCTAAATAACAAACTAACCATCTAACAAACCAACAAAATGACTAAACATATCACGTCAAATACGAGGGCGGGTCAATAATTCTGTGCATTTTTGAATTTCTGACCTCTTTACTGAAACAGCAACACTGCTCCTGTCAACAAGCATTTGTCAGTTGACTCCTGTCAAAATTTAAACTTGCTGCGTCAGTTAGTTTGTGTTTGACAGCTATTTTTATCAGACTACTCACTAATTTGAGGAGAAAATGGAAAAAAGTGAATTTCGTGTGCTTATTAAGCATTATTTCTTGCGAAAAAAAACCATTACCGAGACCAAGGCTAAGCTTGATAAATACTGCACCATCGATTTCAATGGTAAAAAAGTGGTTTACTGAATTTCGTTGTGGCCGTACAAGCACTGAAGATGCCGAACCTCCTGGACGCCCAGTTGAGGTCTCTACACCCGAAACAATCGAAAAAATTCACGATATGGTGTTGGCCGACCGAAGATTGAAAGTGCGAGAGATTGTGGAAGCCGTAGGGATCTCGCATGGCTCAGTGGTTTCAATTTTGAATGATCACTTGGGCATGAGAAAGCTTTCCGCAAGATGGGTGCCGCGTTTGCTCACAGTCGACCACAAACGCAATCGTGTAACAACTTCACAGGAAGGTTTGGCGTTGTTTAATCGCAATATGGAGGAGTTTTTGCGCTGTTTTGTAACCGTGGACGAAATATGGATCCATCACAACAAACAACAGTCAAAACAGTGGGTTTCTAAGGGTGAATCGGCGCCAAAGAAGGGTTTGTCAGCCAATAAAGTTATGGCGACTGTTTTTTGGGATGCACGCGGGATAATCCACATTGACTACCTTCAAAAGGGAAGAACAATCAATGGGGAATATTATGCCAACTTATTGGACCGATTCAATGACGATTTGAAAAAAAAACGACCTCATTTGGCCAAGAAAAAAGTTCTTTTCCACCAAGACAATGCAAGGGTGCACACATGTGCAGTTGCCATGGCAAAAATCCATGAATTGGGCTATGAATTGCTCCCTCATCCACCCTATTCTCCAGATTTGGCTCCGAGCGACTACTTCTTGTTCCCAAACCTGAAGAAATGGCTTGGTGGAAAAAGATTTGACTCCAATGATGAAGTCATCTCGCAAACAAAGGCCTATTTTGAGGACCTCGACAAATCATTTTTTTTGGAAGGGATAAAAAAATTGGAGAAGCGTTGGACAAAGTGTATAGAGCTCAAGGAAGACTACGTTGAAAAATAAAATTATTTTTTTATCAAAAAATCAGTTTTAATCCAAAAGTCACGGACTTATTGACCCGCCCTCGTACCTCTAAACCGCAGGTGGCTTTCTCGCAGTATAAAGGAGCTTTCGGGAAACCATGGGGCTTTTCACTTAAGATAGCCATTTGAGGCTACACCGCTTTGATGAGGCCTATCATATTCTGTGTGTCATATGCCTTGTAGAATACGTTTTCATGAAAATAAATCACTGATGCTTATTCGAGACAACATAAAACTATGTGTTCTGGCTGCATGGGAGCTTTCCCTAGCAGGACTGGGTCTGGTGCACATGCACTGACGAATCTCTTTGGAACCACATACGATCTTGCGTACCGACTGTCTATGGACTTTGAAAATGACACTTGTTGCTGCGAAATGCAAAATCGTCATTCACTATTCCAGAATCTAAGCCAAGTGTCTTTACGGATGGCTCCAAGAGCGATTAAGGATGTTGCTTATGTTTTTTTTTTACGGAGGACGGCAACCCAAAATGTAACCCCTCGTTGGGAAAACTTGCCTCTCTCTTTCAAGCGGAGATATACACAATCCAAATGATAGTGAACTATGTATATTATGAAGAACCGTTGTAGCGACAGTCAACCTGCGCTTAGAGCCTTGCTGAACTCTCTTTCTACTTCCAAGTTAGTTCGAGAATGCAAGACATCATTCAACGCAGCCGGAATCCTGAATTCTCTGAGCCCAGTTTGGGTCCCAGCCAATTGGGGGATCACTGGAGGCTCAGAGGAAAGTTCTTCAAGGTTAGGGTTTCCATAGACAGTTATGTTTCTGGTGTTACGTGGTACCACGCTTTTTCTCAGCATTAATTTGTGTTGGGCATAAGTGAGACAATGACGCTTGCTATGAGAGTAGTGATGATACCGCGTTGCACTAGCACTGTGAGGCTTTGATGTGGTGGGTGCTGGTAGGCACTTTATCACTGAAGCACTCATTCATCTTTCTTCTAGAGAATATGGAATATTGAGGGACATACAACAAGGGGCATCATTTTAAATTTCTCGCTATTGTTGAATTGTTAATACTCGATAACCACTGCGATAATCTCTGATAAGCAAAAACTATTGGGTCATCTAATATGGATGGATACTTACTCACGAAAATAATGGAAATTGACTACAAAAACGGTGAAAATATCGCGGAAAGTTTCGTATAGTTCATACTGCTTTTGGGTCATCATCAAGCGAACTCTCGCACAGTTATAGGGAATTTCATCGATAAATGTGAACATCTCGAATGGGTTATTTATGTTAAGTCTCTAGTTCGTGTTCGTCCGGTAAGGTGAGCTGAAAATTCAGCGAGCAGATGTGTCCATTTCGAGATGATTACAGGAATTGGGCCTATCTGCAACCTCTTTGCATAAATATCTTGGACTACATGCTGACTAGGTCCAGTTGACACAAGAACTGAAGCCAGCAGATCACGCGCAATGCCGTACTTTCGCTGATTGCGTGCTGGAAATGAATGAAAAAGATTATGATTTTTTACACAAAATTATCCTGAGTAATCAGGCTCATTTCCATTTGTCCGGATACGTAAACAGACAAAGCCGACCACATCTGGGGCTCCGAAACCCCAAGAAATATAGAGGAACAATCTCTGCACCATCGAGTTTGGTGCGATTTTTGGACTGGCGGTGTCATAGGGCTATATTTTTTCGAGAACGATGCTCATGCGACCGGTTCAGTGATGGATAGCGTTATCGAAAGATGTTAACTGACTTTTTTGTTGTCTAAAATTTATACTATGGACGTGGACGACGTTTATTTTCAGTAGGACGTCACCACATGTCACCCAGTTGGTGAAACAATGGCTATGTTGAGTGACAAATTTCCTGAACGTGCGATTTCCAGAAATGGAGACTTCAATTGGCCGCCGAAATTGTGCGATTTAACATTGTTAGATTTTTTCGTTTGAGGCTATCTTAAAGCTAATTTCTACGTCAATGCTCCATCAACGATTTATGCACTAAAGGATATCAGAGCTGTTGTTGGTGAAATAGAGCCGCAATTATGCGAAAACGTGATGAGAAATTTCATCAAAAGAGTGTGCTGAGGCGGACGTTTGGCAGATATTGTATTCCATTACTCACCCCAGAGTTTGTACTTCAATCAAATGAAGATATAATCACTTTGCGTCAAGGTGTTGCTTTCTCTGTACTAATTTAAAATGACACTTCTTGTTGGATGACCCTACATTAGCATTCGCCAAGGGCTTTATAATATCTAATTCTAAACTCCTTCCATTTTCTTGATATGTATATTCCCTTTGGTTCTATTACTTAGTAGTACCAAAGCCATTCGCTGTTTCTTACTCAGATGTCGCAAACAATTTTCACTTTTTGTGGAGGCTCGAAGTTTTCTGAATTTTTTTGGGACAACACAAGTAAGTAACTTGACCGGTAGGCCATACAGCAGCTGTTTATTACATCTGCGATTCGAAAAACGGAAAAAGCATGCACTTCTGCTAAGAAAAAGAACGATAGAATCACTTAATCCCAACTTAGTCATACTAATTTTCCGTAATGAATTTGAAGATCGAGAGCATACATGCGGATTTTGATCACTTAATTGCAGATTACTTTAAAGCAATTGAGATGAGTTCATAGATACTATTTACCAACTAATTTCTTAAATTTCTTTAGACGAAGGTCAGAAATATGTCAAATAGAGACGAGCTGCAATATACATGGGAACGAAAGCGGCAAACCATACGAACTGACACAGAAGAGAACAATGTGCGATCTTTTAGAATCTTTAGTTGATCTACCATCTGGTTGGTAGTCGGTCGAGGAAGAGATTACGGTATGGATTCAGTTACCTTGTAAAGTTTTCGAAAGGGTTTACTCCTTATGTTATTATCAGCGATTCTACCAACTCTGGAAACCCATTTATACTGGATACGAGAGAAAAGCACCCACTAGACGCAGTAAGATTCTACAACGGAACATAAAAGCGAAGTCGTAAGCTAAATGCACTGTTCCAATTCTTATACGAGTATGTATAAGCATTTCAATACTAATTATGGGTTCAAATGTTATTTTAAACAAGAATTCACAAAATTCACGCTGGATTTGTAATTTCAACTCAATATACTCGAAAGTCAAAGTCAACCATTTCTACGTCCCAATGCGTACAATTTCGTGGAAACATCTAAAAGTACCGCTGAATGAATCATAGAATAGAGATTGCCAGTTTTTGATAAAAAATTCCCTCGTCTGCTCTGAGATTAGAATATCATTACTAGATATGTATATTGCGTACGACACTCATTTCTATTCAACTGTTTTGCGTAAATTTACCTAAGTGCTACCAACAGGCCGACCGGGCGTCTTGTCATTAATCAATAGAGTCCCGCTCTCCATTACATCAGTATTCTCATCTCCCGGTCAACTATTCGTTTGACAAGATACAAGGGAACAACAATTCAAGACATCTTCTTCATAAGTCCTCCTCATTACCATTCCATTTATATTCCCCCTCATCTATGTGGGCTTCTATGAAAGTGATGGTAATGTTGTGTTTCTCATGCCTATCCGGTAGGACGTGACAGTTTTTTTTTTTTTTTATTTCTTCTGCTCTTTTTTCTGTACCCGGTTTCCCTTGTTATGTCTTCATAGATATGATATTCAAATTGAGTCATAAAAGCTTAGATTTATGATTGAACCACTATATGAAGGCATGAGGCGGTGGCTTATTTGGTTGTTAATAGACGGACCTTCATGAATTATGACAGAGACCTTTTTGCGGAGCGTGCGAAAAATCTCATTACAAGCGAACACGAACACACAAGTTTTCTGTCGCACATGCGACATGAATTTTTGTCGCGATTCCTTGTTGAACAACATGACCTGTACCAATTTGTATTTTTAGTCCACTAGGCTACCCCTTCTGAAATTTTGCTTGCATCAACTCATCTATTTAACGAATTTCATTCTAATTGAACCGAATTGAGACGACAAAGGCGACAGAAATAATCAGTGCGAGAAAATTTACTTAAATCTGCATCACAAAGTGGTGCAGCATTCTCTTTGCATTCATACAGGCAATCCTCCTCGACTTAAAACTAGTGGATACAAAACCCTTAAACAAGGCCTCTGACTGCGGGAGCATGAGCTACAATAAACTCCAAAACTACCAGTACCGTACAGATGCACTGCGCTCTCATCGTGAACTGGGCCACAAGGATACCATCTCATGTTTATGTTCCACAAATTCCGTTTATTCAACCTGTTTGCAAACAATTATTATTATTAAATGTTCCAGTGGCTAGAGCCGTTCTGTCCCATCAGGACGAGGAGTGGAAGCTTCTCTACATATAGCCATCGGCCTACCCTCATGTTATTTTAAGTGAATGAGTTGTACACCACAAAGGGTTTCTTGCAAGGATTTTGCCATGCGGCATCGTTAAACTCATCGGTGTTTCCGATGTTGTATTGTATAATCAGATGGCACAAGGGAAGAAGAAAGTACCATTGATTTCGCCTGTTTTGATAGGCACTTAGATGGATGGTAATAGCTCCCCATCAGTGACTGAGAAAAGTATCCAAAAGAATCTCTGCAAGCTTTGTCCGAAAAAATGCAAATGGTATTCAAAGAGAACAAATTCATTCTACCTTAGAGTATATGCACGAATATTATTGACCAGAACTATTAGATCCAACATAAACTCGGCATTCATACAACGTAAAATTTTGATACAAATAAATATATCATCGACTTTAGCTATTCATCAAATGAGATCTGTTTTTGACAGTTTGACTAGGATCCACTTTTATGACTACTTTGCTTTACTTTGGCTTGCCGCTTACAGAGCATAAGGTTCCTTGCCCTCGGTAAATGTAGCTTGCTGCCTTTCAACAGACTGCACCACAGTACGAAAAATTTTCCTTTACTATGTTGTCCCACTGGCGAAGTTTCGAAGATCATTTGGGGCCTTAATCTAGATGATATAGCCACCTTCTTCGATTTAGTCGCAGCTTTCTGACTGAATTCATGCCGGGGATTTCATAGTTTTTTGTTCTATCATATCCATCATTCCAACAACGGAGATGGGACTTAATGTTAACCGCCTTCATTCGCTTTGGAAAGTGTCAGCCTCGAGATGGTCCGAGATGCAAGTGCCCAAACCATAGTATTCTTGTTTGGGATTTGCTTTTAGAAGCTTACCAAGTCTAGCACATCAGAACTGGCATATCTGATAGGTCCCTGCAGTATAATTAATAGGACTTCCTTGATGCTGGTCATCTTGAGTTTTGAAGGATTTTGAGGTAAACGCAGGCAGTAACATCCATGTCGATCTCTTTTATTTAGAGTGGTTCGATATTGTCTTCGCAACTAAGAACAAAGTGATTTTATTTGGGTACGTGTAGCGAGAGAACAGTGCGAAATTATCTTACCAAGGTCGGCGAAGGTTTTTCGCCAAACATATAATCCATAAGGAAGACCAACGGAGATGACTAGTAATGAAAACTTGCTGCAACGGTTGAAGAGAAAATCTAGTGTTGCTGTAAGGTTCGAAGTCTCAACTTCAATCATATCTCGTCTCCTTTGAGCCGTCAGACAGATTAACAACTGGAGAGATGGGTAACTCACCTCTTAATACCAGCTAATAAGTTACAACTCGTAAGCCAAAACCACATCGTTTGGATCCTTTTTTGTATTGAGCCGACATGACGGAAACTAGATCTTGTTCGATAGTAAAAAGAGGCTAGTGGAATGGTTAAACGTGAATAATCCTCCCAGAGGACTTACAAAAGCAGAACTACACTCCAAAAAGGCAATGGTGATAGTATGATGAACGAGTGTAGGAGCTGTGTATCATTCATATCTCTAACACGGGAATCAATAACAGAGTCATACTGTAGATAAATCGACATAATGCCCAACAAACTATGCCAAAAACTGCCGTCGCTGGTAAATGGGCATGAACCCATCCTACTATATAACAGTACATGACCAACATGCAGCACAGTTAACTTTCCTGAAGCTCGCAGGGTTGGGACATAACATTTTGCCTAATCCACCCTCCTCACCAAACCCGTATAAAGTTTAGACAATTAGCTTCAAAATAAACAGCCTAGATCGGTGAGAAACATGGGAAATATCATGCAAATATTCAAACGTCCTTCATCGGTCTTTACGAAAAGATTTTGTAGACTTTATAACTTAATCGCATTTTAAAAAAAAGCTTTGTGAATAAACGGACAAGTGTCCTACAGTCATAACAATTCAAATATGGAAGTTGGAGCGGATTTTGTGTTACATGTGATCACAGTCTGAAAACATTTCCATAGTGAAAGTCAGCGATGTAAAGAATTACATACCCCAGTTAACATATGTAGATGATACCAAATCAAGAACAACAGCCTTGTGCAAGCTAGAAAACGGGATGGGGAGTACAAAATAAACATAGTACATACCCCGCCATAGATATGGTGTATTCCCTAAGCCAGTCATTATCTGCATCAAAACCGTTATCAACATCGCTGTCCTCAATATCCTCAAATTCCATCAAATCTGAACCAGCTGCTGTCGCTTTAGCTCCTTGCAACGCCTCCACTATGCCCAGTCCTCCTCCTATAACTGCTGCGAGCACTAATCTATTTAGCTCATTTGATTGGCTTTTGGCTGTCACTCCACCAACAGTTGATACAAACTCGCTGGACAGAGAGCTGCAGCTGAAGTGGCCGCTATTGCTTACGATTCCTGTAGATCTGGTATGCATGTGGTAGCGATTGCACCTCCAGACTTCCTATTAATATTTTATAGCACCTACGGACCCTCAGAAATTGTAGCTAGTTCCACCAGTAATGGCTTTAATGCAGAGCCGACTCCAGTGCCCTCACAACTTCATCAAAATCTAATTAATTATTATCAGCGTCACAGCTCATATAGTCCAAGTGCTACAGTTGACGATTCATCGACGATTTCTTCAGCAATAGTATCTTCGTCTTCTTCCGCAACATCATCGTTATCGCTAACCCCAACATCATTTAATTCTTCACCAGCCGTACAAAATCAATGGGGTTGATCATTTTCAGGCGCCAGGTCATGGCTTGCCATTACCCACAACGCCCTCGCCGTCGGTGCCGCCGTGAATTCACTCCTAGTAGGTATACCGGTGGAAGCACTTTTGAAAATATTTACGATTACTCTCATTTTTGTTGTTGTCAGTTACTCGTATAAGAAAAGACGACACCTACAATAATTTTCATGCAGCGATCGTTGAATCCGTTTTTCGAAGATTAAAACGAAGACAGGAGAACCTCGGCATACTCGCATAGGACGTAAATAAGTTAAGTTTTAGGTTTACTCATCGGGCCATCTCCTGGCACTATAAAAATAAACATGTGGTTATGAAACAACTGAAAGCCTCTGGTATATGCCACCACTGCTGACGACTTGTGATATTCGAAAAAGCCAAATGATTCTGGCGACCTCCATTAACCAGATCAATCACATTAAGATCGACACGAGGTACGTCTCCATGCTTAATATCCGAATGTACGGAGGGACCAACATTGACAATGGTGTCTTGGGGCCAATGTACGAATACTCCTCTCACCGTAAAAATCTTCCTTTAAACTAAGAAATGGAAGTACTCTACCCATGTTTGAAGTCGGAAGTCTGCAGTAGCAACACACCGGCAGGGCTTACTGCCCAGCTCAGGCCATGAGCTTCTTTCCTGAAACACAGTGTCAAAGCTGCCAAAAGACCATCAGAGATGCTGGCCTTAATTTACCAGGTTTCACCTGACTTCTACTACGAAACCAGTGTTTTGACGGTGAAAGCAGTCGGATGCATGCAGGTTAAACGAAAGCTATTCAAGCATAGCCTTCACAAAGATAAGAAAAAAAGTACGATACGCACGAGATCGAGGAAATCAAGAGATATACTCGTAGATATAGACATATAGACAGACATATAGAAACTTTACCGGAAGGTAACGAGAACAAGTCAAGGAAGTATGAACTATGATACAAGGACGAACAGGGAAATTAAGTAGTAGATTCGCACTCAGGATATGTAACTTAAAGCCATTCCTCTGGACTTTTAGAGGGCGATGACGAACCAGATTCCGTTAGCAGCCAAAAAGAGCTATTCAACCTGAGATGTGCAACAATTCCGACTACTGGAAATGAAATGATGACAGTCATATCCAAACTTGAGTCCAGAAGCCAAAACTGGCGCCGGAGCTATTTTATGCGTAGGCATTGTATCCCGATTCTGAAGTCAGGAGATCCTCTTTTCTGCGCCAGATGAAGGGTGACCAGATAACAACGAGAGGAAACAAATTTAAATAAAACGACGATGGTGTGAGATATAAAATTGATTCGGACTTTATTTTGAAGCTACATTCATGCCATTATGTGTGGAATAGCACATCACCAAAATGGTCGTCTCGGGTTTGCTGGCAGCGCTTCAAGCGGTTGGTCCAATTTTTGATGACCCGGTCTAATATGTGCGGCGTTATTCTGGCAATTGCGTGTCGAATGTTAGCCTGGAGCTCATCCAAAGTGGTTGGCTTGTTAGCGTAGACTAAAGACTTCACGTAGCTCCGGAGAAAAAAATCGAGTGGTGTGAAATCGCATGATAGCGGCGGCCAATTGATGAACGCTCGTCGTGAGATGACCCAGTCGCCAAATTTCTCATTCACTACTTCGAGCGTTGCGTCTGTTGTCGGTTGTCGGTTAACATCACTCTATACCTGAGACCATTGAACGGTGTTTCCTTCCTCATTTCGAAAGAAATAAGGTCCGATGATGCCGCCATTCCATAAACCGCACCAAACAGTCAATCTTTGTGGATGCATTGATGCTTGGCCGAACACTTTTTGATTGTGTTCGCTCCAATAACGGTAATTTTGCTTTTCGTCGTAGCCACTGAGCCAAAAATGGGCTTCGTCCTAGAAGATAATTTTTTGGCCAAAATCCGGATCTCCGGCCAACATTTCCAGCGCTCAATAAGCGAATTCACTGCGTTGTCTATGGTCGTCTGGCTTCAATTTGTGCATTAGCACAATCTTCTGTGGATGTAGGCACAGTAAGCCGGGTTGACTCTCTGCTGATGCCCAATTCAGTTGGTCAGAGCCGAAAAGACATTTATGGGTCTTCTTCGATACTGGCCGCTACGGCGGCTATGTTTTCTTCATTGCGCACCAATCTCTGTCTGATTACTGGCTTAAGATCTAAAAGAGTATACATGCGCTCAAACTTTTCAGCGATGCAACGAATTACCTGCACACTGAAGCCATGATAATGACCGATCTCACGACGAAATTCACGTTGAGTATTTACAAATGAGCCGGAATTTGGATAATATTTCTTAGTAAGTTGCGCACATTCCGCTGCCATAAAACGATGCATAATGAAATGACAAACCATACTGAATGACAACTAGATGTCATTGGTAACTTTGACAGCTGCTGAAACATAACAATTGGAAAAACTATCATTGCTATCTGGTCACCCGTTATAAAGGTATCAGTCTTCTTAATATCGCCTATATCCTCTAGTCAATCATTTAATTTGGTTTTATGAGTTAAGGCCTTGAAATTGCACTATTAAGTGGTTTGTATTTGTCGACTTTAAGGCCGGCCGACATCGGAAATAATTATGCGAAGCTATGTTCGGTGTTGGCATCCCAGATTCTTCAGCTCTGCGGGCTTGCCCTGAAGGAAGCTCGCTGGTCTATGAGACTCGGCTGTGATTTTATTGAGACTTGTGAGAGACCGCTGTCGTGCGATTTCTTCAACATCATGTGAAACGCATAATCCAACACTCAAATTGCTTGCCTTCTACAGTTTACTTGCTAATGACATAGATATTATCGGCAGAGTACTGCGAACTGTTTGTGTGGCATATCCAAGGAGAAGCGCCGAAGATGGATTTGGCTGTAAACAATGCAAAAATGAAGTAAAGCTGTCATCGAGAAAGGAAACACGACATCGACGACTCAGTATAACTTCGAAATAAACAAGTACGATACTTTGGCAATCAAAACTCTGTATGTCTATTCAGGACTATATCCTCACTTAAGTTAGCAAGTGACAACCTTATATTCGATACTTATTTCTCGGCAGTTAGCTTTCTCTTGGACTGACCAGAACGTAGTGAGGTTGCCATACCCAGGCCTACATCCTTTCGACCATAAAGATTAAGGTACTTCTAGTTCCCTATGACTATGGCTGATCAAATACTGTTTAAATAAAACCTACAGATGGCACCATTATTCCAGATTTGGGGTTCTTACACGGAACCTATAGATAAGCTGCTGCTTTTTTAGCTCAAACTCCAAAAGTTCCACCACGTGGCTCAATTGGTAGTGTGTTGACTTCCCAATCGGACGGTTCGGGGTTCAATACCAGCCGTGACCGAAAGACTTTTTTTCAGGCAACTAAAAATCTTGTGATATGAATGGTTGCCTAAGTATAACATCAAGTCCAATTTACACTAGTAATTTAGTCTCCCCATTAAATGTTGGATGCCACCCATGGACCACTGAGCCAAACATCTTTTCTTATCTTTCTGTCCCTGTGCTCAGGCATTTCAAGAGTAGTTGTACGCTCTTGAGTGTTAAGTTGTTTAAAAAAAAAGTACATATTTAAACATTGGGATACCACGAGGTTCAGCTGAGGGTTCGATACTTTATTTTCCGTTTAATCGACAAAATATTCAGATAAGCACTGTTAAAACTATGTATTTTGTCAACTCAGCAACTCTGACAGGTACTCCTGTTCTCTAAAAGGCAGCAGACAGACGAATAGACGAGGACTTTAATTGTACAGAAGCCCAAAAAGTGAAAAATGGATAAATTGCAAATTGAAAATGCATGCCAACCCTGGTGATAGTTTGTTTAAAGCAAGAACTGAAGGATAAACGTATGTAGTTTTGCCCACATACCATACAATACATAGAAATGTCCAAGCGGTCAAGGGTAAATGTGTGTTGGCACAAAGTGGACATGGTTAATTGGAAATGGTTTCGAATACCAATTCAAGAATAGGGACAACAAAAACCATCAACACAACTCGAAAACGGAAACGGAAACTATAACAGATGTTGGAACAGGATCTACAATGCAATCGGAGTATCGGAGTGCGAGAGCTCCGGTACACGTATTCCATTTGTAGCTCTCGTTTGTTGTTTACTAAATGCGCGACTCATAAAGAATGAAGAGTTTCATTAAATAGAAAGCCATGTGTGGGATAGCAAAAACAAAAAAAAAAAAACAAAAAGATAACCAACAAAATAAAAGACAAAAAAGAACCCCCAAAGGTTTCATTTTAAAAGTTCGAAACAAAAAGCGCTCCCCCTCTTTTAAGTCTGTGGTAAACTGTTAGAAATAGCCCAAAGCCTAGGGCTTAATGAACACTTCCACTCGGTGATATGTGTGCTTTGAGTTCTTTTAAAGTTGTTCTTTAGTTTTTGTTTTTGTTTTTGTTTTGCTTACTGCGTGGAAGGATATGAGTATGAGGATTTTAAAAGTGGATTTGTGAAAAATCAAAAAACAAAAATACAAACAACAAAAACTAAATGACCTTAGTGGTGATGGTTTCAAGAGGAAACTGTTTTTCTATCTCTGCTATTCAACTCGTTCGCAAGTAATTTTCCGGTACATGAAAGGAAAAGAGACCTCTTGAGGGCTGTTCAAAATGAAAAGCAACTTTTGCAGCACACTCCTTTGGGAGAAGACCGGCACAAAATAGAGATAAAAACCGGATAGATACTTTCAAACTATAGAGGTCAAGATTAGCGGCACGAATAGTTTTATTTGGAATTTTTTTTTTTGTTTTTTAGAGCAACCTTGAATTCAAAAGTGGAAAATAAGTCAGTAAATGGAAGGTTTCTGAAGCACCACTTTGGGGAAATTACTTTGGACGTTCTGAATTTTAGAAAAGTGTTAGAGGATATATTGAATTTATATCGCTGTCGATGGTTTATTTTGCAAAATCTCGGGGGTGCTCTTTGAAGTAAATTCAAGTCGCTTCTCATGATAAGGATACGATTTCGAGATGGCAAGTAAGCAGATAGCTCTGTGATTGTGAAGAAAATCGGAAATAATTATCTGGATGATGGCCAGAGGAACAGGGTACTGCTTTTTTCTACTGTGTAAGTGAAGTACTGAATAACTTAGAAATAAGAGAGTTGAAACAATATCCGTAGAAAGACTAAAACTTTTTATTTAAAGAGGAAGGATGAAAACTCAAGTAGTTTGGAACGTCGACTTAGTTTTTCCTTAATAACTTTTAATGCTAATGCCCATTCTAAGCTCATGGGAGTTGGTGAATTTGTACACATATGTATGTGCATTTACAAACTAAAGGTATTCACAATTAACTCAATTTTGAAGTCACATCTACAATATCAGCTCTTCAGGTTGTATTGAATTTAATTCAGCACGCACAGCTGTGTGTCTATCTATGCCTATCTATTCCAAAGCCATCCAAAAGCCGTCAAGTGGAATACTCATCCAGGTAAAGCTTTATATTGTTTGAAGCTCCCACACCTTTAAACAACTGGCAGTAATCTGAGAATGTCCAGGCGCTGGTAAGTTCTTCGTAAAAATATTAAATCAACGTGTGGTGATACGAGTATATGTATGTCCACGAAAAAGACAAATGAGCAGGAGAGAATACTGAAATGTAACCGTCAGACAAGTTGAATACGTTTTGAAATATACTGCTTTCGATGACTGCTTGAATAAATCAAAAGTGACAAGACGAATCCAATTAGTGGTCCACAAAAGGGAGCAAAGAAGCCTATAGGCCATGTACGCCATAAGAGAGATTTTTCATAATGAAAGTGAATCATGGAAGGAAACAAGCTCTAATAAGAACTATGTATATCAAAAGATTGTGATTGAAAAGATGGTAGTACTATTGGGGCGAAAACGGTGTTTCAGACAACGAGAAAGGAGTTTTCGTTCAAAATGAGCAGAGCAACATTTTTCACTCTTGACAAGGTTCATGCTTCCACTGTACAGAGTCGAACTGACATGACAAGTGTCTATTGTAAGCAATTTTGTAGCTCCAGAGAGAGCCTTGCCACTCAATGGTCTCTAACTCCCAAAAAACAGTGCCTGGTGAAAGTAATGGTAGTCCCGTTGTTAGAAATAACAAGCTAAAGTAGAGAAAGTCGCTCACAACCTCAAAGCTACTCGTATATCTGTAAGGAGTGACCTTCTGCAGGACAGATTTGCGTTGAAAATTTTTTTTTTCTACTCCGCGTGCTGTTGACAAAACGCGCCACATGGGCATAGTACCCCGGCGTTAAATCCCGGACCCTACAAATTCATTTGTATCGTTCCCTTGATAATAATAATAATAATAATAATAATAATTTTTTTTCGTCGATAACTTCGTCGCATCCGAAGCAGCACTCACAAAAATGTTGATGGTATCACGCCTGCGTTCTTTCGATTATATCAGAACAGCAGAGGGGTGCATGCGATTAAATGGACAATTGAAAGATGCCGTCCCTCGGGCTTGCCATGTTTTGTCCATACACTCAACCTAGCCCAGCTATCTCCGACGTTGCATCCGATTACGCCTAACTAAACCGATGTCCTAGTACAGACCGTATAGTTCGTGGCTGAATCTTGTCCTCCATTTCCCGTTAATACAGACGTGACCGAAAATCACACGTTTCGCTAGAAGCAGCCAAATGCTTCTTCATCTGTTTTCGACAATGTCTAAGCCTCTGCACCATAGAGAAAGACCAGAATGATAAGGGTCTTATATAAACCCAATTTGTTATTAGAAAAGTGTGCTCTGACACTCAATTGTCTCCTGAATCCCAAGAAACTGCGATTGCCAAGAGTAATTCTACAGAGACAGAGAGCCAAGGTAGCACTTAACTAGACCGAAGGTATTACTGATGGCAACATGTACTTTGCCCCCCTTTTACATTAGATCCATTCCGCTTCCACCTCTAAATATACAGCCGACGGCTCCATATCTACCCAATTACATTACATCATAACTCATCAGCGTAAACAAGTTATTTTGCGGATTTTAAAAAGGTCGTATTTCTTAAACAGGACAACCCGTCGGTTGTCAAAACAATTTTATTAACAATGTAAGGCTCTGTTAATTAATTACCCATCTTGATGGACCATCGAGAGTTCTCTATAGTCATCGCAGTTTGGGTGGAATGTCGAAATTGAACATGACGTCTTTATGCACGCTACCATATGCGGCTTTGAAGTCGACAAGTGGATGGAGAGTGTCGATCTGAACTTTATGAGATTTTTCCGACATCTGCATAGTGTGATAAATGGTGGACTTTTTTGGCCTGAATTCGCACTGATATGGTTTCAGATGCTTATATAATACGGCCCAAAAATGAATGTTTCAAGGGTCTGAGATTTCGTGCCGGATGGCTTTTCTCTGACCATATCAGTTAGATGAACTGGTGCATTCCATCCCAACCAGTTCATCTTCAGCTAATTTAAATATCTTACCCGGAGCCAGCAGCTTTATTAGACCTTGGCCTTAGTTTTGCTACCTTAATCTCATGAATTCTCTGTCGTCTTCGTCCAGAGTGAATGATTCATTATATTGGCAGCGCGTTTTGAACGAATTTATACACCAAAAAGAGCTTTTATAATGGCTCGTTGACAAGATTCCCATTGTCGTTCTACGGTTTCAGTTATGGGGCTAGGATTTTGAAAGAGCTTGTTCAAAAAGAATATTGCGGTATCTTGCGATTGAATATTTTTAATGTCGAACTTTGTTGGTCTTATTTAATCCTATTGTGCCTGTGATATCCGCATTCGTACCTTGGCTACAACAAGGTAATGATCCGAATCTATTTTGACTCCTTGGAAAGTTCGGACATCTAAAATGCTAGAGTGTCTGACGTCGATCGCAGTATCATCGGTCCATTTAATGGCTGACTAATGAGGGGATAGCCAATCCCTTCATGGATATTGGGATGTGTGAACCGTCATTGCATCATCTCGCATAAATCTGCAATTTTCGCAATTGTCGTCTTACAAAATCGAAAAAATATGACAGGGATTGTCCAGTGTACTTCGTCCCTATAAACCGCCGAACTGGCATTTATGGGGATGGGCATTTATGGATCGACCATAGTATGATCATATTGTCAATTGTGGATTTATAAAGCTTAAAATCGATCTAATAAGAGCCACTAAGGTCATTAAAAAATGGTCTCAGGCGTTTACAAAATACGGCAAACAAGATCTAGTAAGCAATGTTAAAGCGTTACATGGGTTTCGAAGGTTAAAAAAACAATATGGGAGTTATTTTATTAAAACTTCTTATATCAATATTTTGCAAAATTTTCATTTAAATATTTTGAAAATTCTGCCGTTGTAACCTGGTCTTCGGAGACCGCTTGGGAAAAAGTATCCTCGCGGTGGCCAAGATAACTCATGATAGCTTTATCTGAAATCAAAAAACCTAATATTTTCTGTTAGAAGGTGAATATATGTAGCTTGTGATGGAAAGAAAGATTTAAAAAAAAATTTAAATTTGAATTTTTGACAGAGTTGTATGCAAAAAGGTACCGTTTTCGGTGAAATCTACACCACATATTGCCTTGTAAAATAAGTCGAAATCAAAGAAAAAAAAAGAACGGTGGATTGGTTTTTGAGAAATCATGTCCATCGGCTTCTACTTCAACTTCATCTTGACTTTTAAGTTTTTTCGCCGATGTGCTAGCGAAAAATGCATCATCGATCTCTGCAATTTAAGGATTAAATGCACGTTTTCTTTCTTTTTACGAACACGCGCTGCTCGATCATCTCTACTCTACTTTATGCGGCTCTATTTTATCAGAAAATGAGTAAAAATTTACAACGAACACGCCAGCACCTGACCGACCGAAAAGGAATTTCCAAAGGGTCTCACTCCTAGACTTTTACTCCGATTGATCGATATTTTGAGAAAATATTCTTGATATATTGTACTCGTACTATTAGAGAGACAAAATGAATTTTTCGACATTTCCAAGCCCATGTAACCCCTTACGGGGACCGATGCCTCTGTAATACATCTTAGAGAGTTTAATTTCTTGTGGATCGTATCATTTTGCATATTTTTCTCCAGCTGAATCTTGAAAACGAGTTGTTTTGTATGCTCCCTACCACACCTTCTCCCACTGCTTTAAGAAGATCGTTCGGTAAGTCCTCCAGTCGGAGAGTCTTGTTGGCTTGTTGCTGGATGGAAAACTTGGTTTCATCGACTAGGTTGAATTGTGTGTTCTAGCTCAGAGTCTTCGCCATTTAACAGTCTGCAGAACTGTTTTTTCCTATCCTCACCACTAACTGTGATTCTACAAACAAGTTATTATATTCACCGTCATAATCCTTTCTGCGTATTGCCCCTTGCTAGCTGTAGTGATATTCTGCCTTGCAGCAAGGTCAATTAATCTTAATTTGTGTCCGGAAGATATAGTGTTAGGTTTTAGGCTTTGCCTTCGGACTGTCCTCTTTTGCCATTTTGGTTTCATACGTAAGACATTTTTAGTAGGGTTTGCCGGAGAGCTTCTAGAAAAACTCGGTGGTAGGACTCCATTGCTTTTGTGAACTATGTCAGGCTGATGTTAGCGGATTATACCTTTATATCAATTGCTTAAAGGTATTAATTCACGTTTCGTAAGCTCAAACCTTCTTTCCTTAGTCGATCGCTGACAATACATCCGCGCACAAATTTTGCATATCACAGTTTTCCAACTCACTTGGTTGGCAGTGATATCCGCTTTATACCTGTTTTATTTCCTTGTAGAGTTTTTGAGCACTATAATATCCAATATTTAACCTGGAGTTCCGCGTTGATATGGACCAAATATGGTGGAGGCAGTAACATGGTTCAACCTCAAATACATTGGAGTAACTCATTGTGGTTTTACTCCAAGTCCACCTAATTGACCAGTCATGCTGACTGTTAACGACGCTATTAATTCAATGGCGCGGATTTCTTTGCCGTATTTCTTCTTCTGAGGTTCAGTTATTTACGACAGAGTGTTACTGTTTCATAGTGCTGTCATTTTCTTCTTGCTATAACACTCACGCTTATTAGTTTAGGAAGTCAAGTCCAGTTGATCGAGACCTGTACCTGTTGGATACCATACAATACCACGTCTCTTGCATTTTATAGCATAAGTTTTCATTGCGCTTTAATCGAAGATAAACACAAAAGTGATTCAAACGCACAAACCTGCGTTGGTGAATATGCAGGATCATCTATGGGTCAATCTGTACATTGCGACAGGGAGTTACCTGTGAAGATTTGAATATTGCATAAGTCCTTCAGCTCCGTTTAGAAGTAGATTCACAGAGTTCTCATTTTTCTCTTTAAGAGAGCAGCACCGTAGGCGACGGACAAACACAATTTCTTCCTCGTCTTTACAACTTCTGTAGAAATCGTGCACGCCGCCGAGGCGTTTGGCATAAGTCATGCGATATGAACACTTGCTTTACCGGGTATATGGAAGTTTGGCTGAACTATTGGGTATATAATTTATTTCGTGCGGTTTTTTTTTCAAAATTTGAACGTTTATTTAAGAAAAACATGTAAAATACGAGTAGTATTATTCAACGTATTGCCCATCTGAAGCTATGACTTTTTCCCATCTTTCTGGAAATTTGTGGATCCCATCCCAAAAGAACTGCGCCGGCTTGGCAGCCAAGAATGAATCAAGCCAATTTTTGATATTCTGCTCTGATGTGAACCGTATTTCAGTGAGGGCGTTCTGCATCGACCGCAACAAATAGTAGTCAGAATAGGCAAGGTCTGGGCTATAGAGCGGATGGGGTAAGACTTCCCATCCACTGTTTTCCAAATAGTTCTTAGCAACGTGGGGCCGAGCGTTGTCATGATGGAAAATTATTGCCTCGTGTCTGGTCGCATATTCCGGGCGTTTTTCGGCCACTGCTCTCTCAAATGGACTAATTGTGTTCGGTAGCGTTGTCCATTGATGGTTTCACCCAGTTTTAGCAGCTCATAATACAGCTTACCCATCTTATCCCACCAAATACAGAGCATTACCTTCGCACCATGGATATTCGGCTTTGCCGTTGATTTGGCTGGTTGGCCGGGTTTCACATATAATTTTTTACACTTGGGGTTGTCGTAATGGATCCATTTTTCATCACCAGTAACAATCCGATGCAAAAATGACTTCCTTTTGTAGCGTTCCAGCAGCATTTCGGACATGCAAAACCGCGTTTCGACGTCTCTCGGCTTGAGTTCGTGTGGAACCCAATTTCCTTGCTTTTGAATATATCCAGCTACTTTTAAACGTTTTGAAATGGCTGCTTGAGTGACACCCAAAGATTCTGCGAGCTCTTCTTGTGTTTGGCAACAATCTTCATAGAGTAATGCTTCCAGTTCTTCATCTTCAAACTTTTTTGGCTGCCCAGGAGGTTCATCATCTTCCAAGCCAAAATCACCACTTTTAAATCGTGCAAACCACTTTTGGCACGTTCGCTCAGCTAGCGCATGTTCACCATAAACTTCCACCAAAATACGATGACTTTCGGCAGCAGTTTTCTTCATATTAAAGTAATGAAGAAGAACTCCCCGCAAAAACACTTTTTCAGGCACAAAGTTCGACATATTTGAGTGAAAAAAAATTATTGTTGTTTACGCTTCAAATGAATGACATATACTGAAATGACGTACAATGACAGTAGCTTTCCAACGCATGTTCCAATGGAATAATACAAGTCACGCCATCTCTTAGCAAACTACACGAATTAAGTTATAGACCCAATACATTAGGAATACATCCAAAGAACATCGACTACAAAATGTCCCAACATTGGTTTGACAGAGACTTTCATGTAAGCATCGCCTCTAGATCTTTCTGGGAGGAAGATGCTTCCGTGGACAACAAGTCAATCCATTTCTACATAGATGAATACAAGACTAATAGTGGGGTTGGTGGCGGTGTTTTCTCGGATAAGCTTAACCTAAGCCTCTCATTACGCGCCATCCAAATCATTCTCGTGTGTTCCAGGCGGAAATTTTAGCGATTAATGAATTTCTGTCCTGGTTGAAGAAAAATGTGATATTAGAAACTTTACGGATATACTGGCCTTTATCAAATCTCTAGATTCAGTCTCATTAAATTTTAAAAACCATCCTTGACTGCCGATCTTTAATCAGGGAGATGACAGAGCAGTTTTACATCCACCTATGTTGGATGCCAAGCCACAGAATTGTGTTTTGCGACGAAGTTGCCAAAATTGGAATCACTCTACCTAGCCTATACATCATCGGCATACCAATCGCTACGAGCAAACTAAAACTAAAGCTGGATGCAATCAGAAAAACGAACCAAAGGTGGACTGTTGGGTCCAGCGACCAAACAAATCTGGCCAAAACTGGATGTGAATTGCTCTAATCATTTGATATTTCTAAATAGGAAACATCTCTATGCTAGAAGGAGGAGGAGGCAATTCTACTACCGACTCTGTATATGCCCAGCTTTCTCCCAAAGGAGAACACTCCACTTGGGAACTTTGTCCTACAATGACTTAAGCGATCTTATCAATATACTCGTAGATCAAAACAGTCTCCTACATTTTGTCAGAAGCTCATATTGGTGTTAAGAGTAGGTGGATTACAGATCTGAGTGGCATCACATCATATAGCCAATAGTGCTAAGCCTTTATAACCTAATCTTACCTAACCTACTCTGAGCCCGACTGTCTGTGTAGACAGCAATTGACCTGCCGGTGATATTGTTTTGATAAATAATTGTTTTGCGGCCTGATAATTGCGTAAAGAACTGCGGGGACAGTGGACACCACTATCTATTTTAAGGCCATCGGAATAGTTGGTGATTTAACTTATTCTTGTCAGGTATTCCGATTTCCTGTCAAAGAACAGTCTTGGAATCATCGTGGTGAGTGTCCATAGGTTACTGGTGACTACAAGTTTCCACCGTAAAGTCTAAAAGCTGACTTTGCCTTCGAACCACTGCAGTATAGATTCAGCAAAATGAGGTCTCCCTGCCGCTATGGATGTTATACTGAGCTACGACGATGTTTTCACCCATAAAAGGGACTTAAATGTGAGGATTCAGGAACGAAGAAAACAACCGCCGCAGTCTAAGAAAAATTAACAGCAAGCAAACAATACTAGTCCGTGGTTGCGCATTTTGTGGAGAACTGAGGAGATTTTTCTTGAATCCAGGATGGCTTAATCGACTTCATCAAGTTAAGGGCATTACACTTCAATATTTCTAAGATCTCGCCCAAGACAAAGACCGATATGAGCGATAAGAACCCTTTTAAGACCATCAGGCCACTTCTTCCTCCAGCTTCCATTTAAGTCGAGTCGATATACGCGATTTCAACATTTTCATAATCCAGGTACAGTAACCTGAGCCCAGCTGAATTACTTATGTGTGCATACCGATCTGCTTCTCATGTATTCGCAGTGCAGCTTAAAGGTGTAATTGTCGTCAATCAGATCTTCGACGTACATACTCGTATCCACCGTCTATTCTGGGTTCTTTAGCAAAAAAAAAAACCGACAGATTTACAGGTCTGTAGTCTGTTGTGGCTGCCTTTTCCTGATTTATGAATGTAAGTCACAATCACTTTACAACATTATTAGGGAACATAACCTATCTAAAGGCATCGAGTGCAAAATTTGCTTAGCTTTCTAATAGTAGTTTCAGCATTCTTGAAACATCACTGTTCGAATGTTATCCATAGCTGGTGTCTGAATTTCTCACATTTTGGTTACCTACAATTCAACACATTTGTGGTGCTTAAATAACAAGAATTAACTCTTATAGAAATTTAATCTAAACAAAATAAAAAATCGCCCGGGTCAACTGAATTTTCAAAATCATATCGATGGATCCCCTGGTTCATGTAAAAGTCAGTTCTTGGGTAAAGGTTATAGACGACAAAATAGCTAATGATTTCCTCATACACATCCTTATTTATCATCATAATATACAGACAATGTCAACATTTTAATTAAAGTCGGCGAGAGTTGTCATCCAAAAGAGTTTTTGAATGTTCCCATAAAATCTGACCACAGAAATATTTTCGAGGACCTTTTCCATTGCATAATTGAACAAAAAAAGACAAATTGAAACAAAAAAAAAATACAAATTCATTTACCGCTATCAACTTATATTTTCACAACCACTAAATCCTATTAAGTGCAGTTCCCAAATTGTGTTGTGGTTTCCCTTTCATGGCATACACTCTACATCATTGCATCACTGCATCCAGAGCATCCAGGATCATGGGTATCCATTAGCTTTAGCTTCACAAAGCATCACTTCAAGAGGATTTTTGCGAAAAAAAAAACAAATTGGACCACCAAATTGAGGCCACAGAGGACCACAGATTTTCGGTTGTATTCCAAATTTTTTCATGGTCTCAGCCAATTGAAACTTTTAGTTAGGAGTTTGTGCAGATACTCTCTGTTCTGGACACGATTCATTGGTTGATGTCGAACGACGATGCTTATTTTAAAACCACCAACAAGCCCCTTCTCCCACGCTTTTATCTACATATCACCCTGTATAGTTGTTAAATAAAGTTTTCCACTCATCCGGTGCAGGTGAATTCCCATAGAGTGTTAACTGTTGCACAACCACTGAATGCCGCCGGAAGTGTGGGATACCATTTTTTTTTTCAAACTTTTTTCAAATGGTTGAGGTTGATTGGATGTTTTTGTTGTGCTATTTTCTTTGTGCTTTGTAGCACGACTAGAGACATTTTTTTGGTAATGGACGTTGTTTCCCAGCAAATTCATCATTGAGCATTTGCGAGTCGCATTGTCCACGTGCAGAGGGAAATTTCGGAGAGCTTTTGAGACGAACAAATACTCGTATATATGTCCTCACACATTTGGATGAGCAGTAGAATGTAAGTGCATTCAATCGTATCGTCGAAACTAAATTGCAATTTCCTGAGGGCGGAAATAATTTTTACAATTTAATTGAAAACGGTTGGATTTTATTGAAGCTGTTAGTTACTTATCAAAAGGTGTGGAAGAAGGTCACTCCAATTAAGATTACAAATTGAGTGCGAGCTGCAGGCTGATAATTAATTTTTCCTTAAAGTGTCTAACATGCATTCAATCATCACATACTCTAAGTGAGTGAGTATATGTGTACATATGTACACAATTACATATATGGATTAATATAAAACCTCGCGGATAAAAGTTGTAAACGAAACAGGCCATGTATTTCAAAATCACCGGAGAATGGTCAAAGGAAAAGTCAAAGCCTTGTTAACTTGTGTAAGATGTACGTGCTTTAAGCCGACCAGTATGTGGGTTTCCCTATCGAATGGAAGTCACAATTGTGTCCCATACCTTAAATACTTCATAGAAGATCCTACCTTTTCGTGAGATGCATCTTGATCCGCAGAAGGTTTGCTCTGCATTAAAATTAACGCCAGTAGTGATATGTATATAATATGATAGTAATAAAATTATTTTCACTTCCTCGCATCAAGCTTATTTCGCACATGGCACGGTCCTAACGGAGCTACTGCCAGGCAATCCAATACTGACGGATGTAATTACTTTCTTCGTCGACTTCGATATCCCTTATGATATAATTTATCCGGAGAGGGAGGACTGGGAAAAAAATACAATAATCAGGTCAAATGAAATTGCAATTTTCACAGATGGCTCAATAACAGAGGAAGGAACAGGTATCCTCTCAGAACAGGTATCTTCTCAGAAGACCCAGAACTAAGAGTGTCTATAAGAGTACCGGACGTAAGCAGTGTCTTCCAATCAGAGGTTCTGGCCGCCCTAAGCAGTGTCTTCCAATCATAGGTTCTGGCTGCGTTCAGGGCGGCTGAGGTAATGCAGTTGAGATTGGTATACGAAAGAGATATCGATATCTACATCGATAGCCGGGCTGCACTCAAGGCAAAGGTGTCAACGAAGGTCAACTCTGATATAGTCAGTGGCTATCGGACAGTGCTCAAGGCCATATGCAGTCAAAACCGGGTAAGACTGTGCCGGGTGCCACGACAATACGAGGGCGGATCAATGAATTTCTGACCTCTTTACTGAAACAGCAACACTGCTCCTGTCAACAGGCATCTGTCAGTTGACTCCTGTCAAAATTTAAACTTGCTGCGTCAGTTAGTTTGTGTTTGACAGTTATTTTTATCAGACTACTCACTAATTTGAGGAGAAAATGGAAAAAAGTGAATTTCGTGTGCTTATTAAGCATTATTTCTTGCGAAAAAAAACCATTACCGAGACCAAGGCTAAGCTTGATAAATACTATGGGGACTCTGCACCATCGATTTCAATGGTAAAACAGTGGTTTACTGAATTTCGTTGTGGCCGTACAAGCACTGAAGATGCCGAACGTCCTGGACGCCCAGTTGAGGTCTCTACACCCGAAACAATCGAAAAAATTCACGATATGGTGTTGGCCGACCGAAGTTTGAAAGTGCGAGAGATTGTGGAAGCCGTAGGGATCTCGCATGGCTCAGTGGTTTCAATTTTGAATGATCACTTGGGCATGAGAAAGCTTTCCGCAAGATGGGTGCCGCGTTTGTGGATAAAAAAATTGGAGAAGCGTTGGACAAAGTGTATAGAGCTCAAGGGAGACTACGTTGAAAAATAAAATTATTTTTTTATCAAAAAATCTGTGTTTTAATCAAAAAGTCACGGACTTTTAAAGGAAATTAACAAGCGGACGACCTTGCAAGAAAAGGAGGGCTACTCAACAATAGTGAGGTTACCAACATCAAACCACCCCTTTGCATAGTGAGGGGCACTATCGAGGAAAAAATCACAAAGACTGCCAGGTGGTCAAGTCTCGAAGAACACAGGGTATCCAAGGCTCTTTGGCCGCTTTTTGACTGCAAAAGATCTAGGGAGTTGATAAAATTGAACTGGAATAAGCTGAGGACAATAATATATAGGAATCCTGACAAGACACTGTCTCCTGCAGAAACACGCAAAGAGACTCAAATTGTCAGATACGGGTACTTGCAGATTCTGCAGTGATCTGCAAGCTGTTGAGGACATAACACACAACTTTGAGAATGTGAGGCAATATCTCGTAGTCGAAGAACATTTCCACCAGGGCGATTGCTTAGCTTTTTGCCATTTGAAGACAAATTCAATTGGTTCCATAGGGATCGCGATGGGCCCGTTTTGGTGCCTGGTGTTATCCATCATACCCCTGTTTAACCTAATCTAACCTAACTTAGTACAAAAAGATGTGGTTAACTAGACGGCTACCTGAAAACCCTACTGTTCCGAAAAGTGAATAACCCAGAAGCACAAACAACAGAGAATATTGAATAGCTGCAATCAGAACAGAATCCTTTGGCGCTCGTCCAATCTATCGACAAGGCATTTTGAATATGCATCAAGTCCTAAATACCAGTGCCTTCAATGTTGAGAGGCCTTGGGAACCCACGAACGTGAAACTCCTAGTTTGATTCAAACAAAATAATAAAAGAACTCGCCTTCAACGACCCGGTGTTTCAAAGAAAACGAAAGCGGGCGATGGCTTGCAAGTGGAGGGAAGGTAGGAAGAACATTGGCTGCTGGAGAAAAAAGGAGTTGTACAGAAAGACCCAAACTTGAAACTGAAGAGATGATCAAAGAAGTTTAGTGAATTGAGTTACAGCCGATACTAAGGATAAAGCACTGATACGGACTGTTAAACGACTAAGTATTCAACGCTAAGAGGGAAAGCCTTCTGCCACTCGCACGATTGGCTTCTAGGCCGGGTGGTCACACATTATATCTTATTTTTTAGTTTATAATTGATGCGTCCTCAAGGGAATGTTTGCACACAAGATACTCATGTACGTTGGTCTTAAATGTTTGCAAGGTATAATGGCTAGGAAATAAAGAGACCGGCAGGGCATTCCATAAGCAAATTGTACAGCTTAGGAAAGAAACACGATGTTTCAGAGTACATCCGAAAGTGCGCTTGAGAGTATACTGATGGGCATTCATAGCGAGACAGACGTTACGGCTGAAGGTCTGATGGGGCGGAATGCTACTGGCGATTTCGGTGGCGCTCTGGTTGTGAAAGAAACGATAATACAAGGTGAGACAGGAGACATTACGTCGTATTCGGGAGTATTAATGCATAACCTATGAGTTTTATCGCATGGCTTTGAATCCTATCTGGCAAGTGCAAAGAGGTCTTAGTGGCGCTTGACCAGAGGTCAGCATTGTATTCCAGTTTTGGGCGGATAAACGCCTTATAATTATATTGAGTCCAGAGTGGAAGGGGTGAAATATTTCTTACATCGCTGGAGGAAACTTAAATATTTCGCGGCATTTTTGGCGACATCACATATGTGGTCATATGTGGTTTTCATTGACACATATACCGAGAATGGAAGGTTTTTCGGTGTCGACGATGGAAGTGTCATTCATGTGTGTTTTAATTTTACTTCAACGACAGCAGACTGAATAGAGTGTTGGAAGCATTAAATTCCACTCTGTTGATGGTTCTCCAATTAGTTATGCTGTTAATACCGGAATTTGATGAGCTTAGCATACGTTTTAATCCCCGCTCTACGGTCGAAAAGCAGGGACGTGAGTCCGGGACGAATATGAAAAGTAGAGAGTACTGCTGTCAGCAAAGGAAGATATTGGATTAGAAGTAGCAGACATGAGATCATTGATGAGAATTAAAAAGAGTGTCGGAGACAGAACGGAGCCCTGTGGCACATCAGCATTTATTTTGTGAATATTAGACTTGCAACCATCCATGAAAACTTGGGTTGAACGTTCCGAAAGCTAACTTATTTTTTAATAGAAGATTAGAGTCATCGGTCCCAAATGCACGCATTTTCGACAAAAAAGCCTGATGCCTTAGAAATACTCGTATCAAGTGGTTCTTGGGTTCCACATTTAGTGTTTCGATATATTTCATGAGCGGATGGCTTATCAGCATTTCCATGAACTCGGAACGAAGGTACTTAAGTGCAATGGGTCAGTAGGAGGACAGAGGAGAAGATTCCCATTTTTTAGCGACGGGGTGGACAAATGCTGTTTTCCATTTGCTCGAAAAGGGTCTTAACGACTAGGATTGATGAATATCTTACGCAGTGGTTTTCCAGCGATGAAGAATACCTCTTCTGAAAGAGGGGAGATATACCATCTATTCTAAAATCTTTAAGTGCTCCTCCTACTACACGAGTGCGAAAGTGGATTCGTTCCATTGAAGATTCATTGTAACTGAGTGTTGGTCTAATGTTTTTGACGAACGACCAATAAGTTTTACACTTTTGGGACATTGTTGGATCTTTTGCGTATTGAAATTTCTCATGCTTGGGAAAGTTGTGAGAAATTTATACAATTTTCCGTTCTTCTATGCGACTTCTTACATGCATTGAGTACATTGATATCGCCAGCGGAAAGCAACGACCTGTTATTGGTAAATGCTGCGAATGAGGTAAAACCGTTTAGGATGCTGTCGGACAACATCGAAGAATCGGATATTGTGTTCTTTATTAATTTGATCGACCGCGGCTCCGCTGTGTACTCTGATTATTACTCATCTTATAAATCAAGCGAAGATTCTACACCACTTCTTGGGCCTATAAAGGCCTTTTTGTACAAGACTAAAAAGACTCTATATAAGATTCTACATACGAGTAAGATTGAATTTTCACAATCCTGCTTTATGGCGGAAAGAATAGTCGTAAACGAGGGTGGAAAAGATGGCCCTGATCGTTTTGAAGAAACATACTCGTATAGAGATATACAATAGTACTAAATTTAATGAACTATACAGCGATATCGACCTGCTCTGAAAAAAACGCACCAGTCACCTTAGATGAATAGCACAATAGAACGAACGAGTATTAACCCTCCGAACCAAAGAGTCTTCACTTCATACCTTGTGGGGAGACACAGTAGATAGGCCTATATTGAAGTATTTAACTGAAGGGAGTTAGCCAAAAACTATATTATTTTAACTGAAGAAATGTATTGATTAAGGCCATCGAAAGGAAACATTGTCCTGAGTCTAGTACAAAACTCTAGTGATTGTTTATTTGATTTGATAAACTTCATTTAGAACATAGTAATATACGTATATGATAAGCATTCGGTATATGTATCGTACGTGGCTTACAAAAGAGAACGAGGGATTACAAACAAGTTGGTGTCTACCGCGTATAATAACTAATAAATATTGACCAAGACCATCCCATACTTTACCGTATATAAGTAAGTAAGAACTAATCAAATTAGAGACAAATGTCACGAAAATCAACTACGAGTACTAAATAATGATATTTGAGAATGATATTACCATTCTCTTTTTTAAATTAAAATGATTTTTTCCATGGAACTAGAATTGTAGCCTCGCAGTCGCTATTGTCAACGGGTTCAGGATGGCGAAGCAGTGCGTACTACTTATAGAAAAATTCCCAACGTGCAAAGAATTGACCGCAAGCAAAAACCCGAGATGATTTGCAACATTTAAAATATACCTGTATCTTTATGATCGGACATAATATTCTGAGACATTATGCAAGGCAAATGTAACAACATAAGTAACCTCTACAGAGGACGTAGTGACTAGGAACGACAATGCAGATATAATCATAAACAACAATAATTCAACTGTGTCTGATCACTTAAGAGTTGCGAATTTATTTAATGAGTTTTTTTCGAATGTCAATTCTTCTCAGAGTTTTCCGAACGATGGTAACTCTTATTGCCAAAGCGATGTTACATTAAAGAAAGCTAACTTTCAACCAGAAAGTTCTTTCTTCGGCATTTGAAATACAGAAAATTATACTATCGCTAAAAAAATCGTATTGTTCTTCTTTTATTCAGATACGAGTATCTAGCTCGGTGCTGAAAAATATTTCTTTCGAAATTTCAGATGTATTGTGTTTTATTTTCAATCTCTTCGTACAGCGGGAATTTTCCCAGATTCACTTAAGACAGATATTAATGCCACTCCATAAAAAGGGTGACATCATGATCTTAAATAATTATCGCCCCATTTCAATTCTATCAGTTTTTTCTAAAGTTTTTGAACGAGGTATAAAATAGAGAATTTTATCATTCTTAGAAAGACCAAATTTTAGTGGTAGCCAGTATGGTGTTAGAAGTGGGAGATCTACGGAAGGTACCTTATTAAAATTGACTCGTGAATACATCTCAAATTCCAGCTACTCTATTTATAGATATTACTAAAGCTTTTGATATGGTAGTTCACACTCTGCTGTTAAGTAAGCTTTATGATGCGGGTTTCAAAGGCTTTATTCATGATTGGTTTCCTTCGTATTTAATAAATCGAAAGCAACTGCTTTAGTTCGCAGAATTTGCTTAATGTTGGTGTTCCACAAGGATCTGTTTTGGGTCCAATTCTGTTTTTAATATATGTCAACTCGTTGTTTATCCAACGCTTTATAGGCAAAATTGCAGCATTTGCCAACGAGGCTATTCTTTCGTATTCGAATAACAGTTATCTTAATTTATGTTCGGATGTTAATAATGATCTAGACATATTGAGAAGATGGCTTAAGCAACTTAAGCTGTTAATCAGTAATAAGACGAAATTCATGTTTTTTAACATCAAAGGTAAGTTCTGCGATGGCTTTCGTTTGTATTACCATTCGGCAAAGTGTTTACGTTTTTGTTTAGTAGAAAGCCGCAATGATTCTATTACTTTTAACAGTAAGGAAAGTTGTAGTGATGCCTGCTTCAAAATTGATCATGTCAACAATTTTAAATATTTAGGTGTCATATTGGATAATAAGCTCAGTTGTAAAGATCATACCTTGTATCTGAAGCAGTATCTAAATAGGGCTGTGAGGCAATTCTACCATCTCAGTCTTTACAGTAGCCTGCCCATTTTAAAGCTTGTCTACAATAGTTTATTGAAATCAAAGCTGCAGTATGGAATAACTTGTTGGGGTGGTACGTATTTCAATCGTCGAACTCCTAGTTTTGATTTGTTCAAAAACCTTGAAATTCTCCCTTTAAGACATTTGTATTGTTACAAGGCTCTAAAAATATTTTTTGAAAATTCCGGGTACTATGCAGTTAGACTTCGAGAAAATTACAATTTACGATCCAACACTAGGAATTTTGTAAATGTGGCCAGAATCAATAAAACACACTTTTCAAGATTTTATTTTGTTACTGCGGCTCGTCTATTTAACTTATTACCAGAGAACCTTAGATGTGAAAACCGTGTTCTTATATTGTATAATACTTATTAAAAAATGGTTATTCTCTTTCAAGCATTGCGCAATTGATATGTGCTTTATGCCTTTTGTTTAATTTGAGTTTTGTTTGGATTTTCTTTTCTATTTCTTTTTAACAACATTCTTTGTTTAACTTTCTGTAATTTTTATATATTTTCCCCATCAATGGTTGTATTGTTAAAGTTATATCTAAAATGATAGGTACATATATTCGCCTCTTGTTCTGAACAATGGATTGTACTTTACTATTTCGATCAAAAATGAAAAAGCTTTTTAGATTTAATATTTTGAAATTTTGTTTATATTTTAGCTTTCAATTTTGATATGAAATAAAGTTTAAAAAAACTTCTGGATACTTCACATTTCCTGTTTCATTGACATTTTCTAGCAGAACTATCAGGCAAATTTATAAATGATTTACATATATTCAAAAGTTTCCCGGGATATCTCAAAATCTATAGATACATCGATCTTTGTGTGATAGGTGCAAGGCAAACCTAACACAACCTAAACAGAGATGGCTCTCACTTTGACTTGTTTAACCAATAAACTTTGAAAGGATCTAAAAGTCACTTCAGTTTTATGCCATCTTTTCTCTCTGGACTTCAGTCTTTGTGTGGATCCTATGTAAACGTTCAGTTTTAAGCTCTAAGAGGAGGGATCACTAAGGTAAATGAGGAAAATTTAGTGGTTTCGGAGGATGAGAAAATTTGTATGCTCCTAATATTGAACATACTAAAGTCATTATTTTTTTTCGTAGAAAGGATTTTCTACATGCGAGAACCCCGTCCATCCTTGAGTATCTGAACAGAATATATGTATGTATGTATAACGAGTTAAGTTTATCCAAATAAACAAATGATAAATATTTTAAGTACTCATGGCATGTCACTATTTTTTAACGTAAGCGGTTTTATTTTTCTGCAGGTAGACGACTCACTTGGGGTTTTGATCAGTCTTATGCTAAAAAGCAGGATAATCAACTCAAAACTGGGTGAGACTTCTGCTAAAAGATGTGTCAGCAGTGGTACGCCGCAAGGCGTACTTAGTAGTTAATGAACTGCTGATATACCTGCAAGCGGGTGTTAGCAGGGTGAAAGCCTGTGTGAATGACGTTGCTATAGCCGTCTCAGGTAAGCATCTTAATACCATTCAAGAGCTCCTTCAACTAAATCTCAACAGATCAACCCGTTTGGCAGATCGCTGTGGATTGGGTGTAAACCCCCATAAAACTGATCTTGTCCAGGAAATATAAAATTCCAATTATAGACCCTCCATAAATAAACGGTACCAGTTTAGTCTTTTCCGATACAGCAAAATACATACAATATCTGGGTCTCATTTTTGACAGGAAACTAAACTTGAGACCTACCATTCAAGAAAGGGTCAAGAAAGCAACAGTAGCTTTATTCTCTTGCAAAAAGCCTTTGGGAATAAATTGGGCTTCAACTTAGCATAACCCACTGGCTTTACATCTCGGTCATAAGACCGATACTCACCTACGGGGTTGTCGTCTGGTGGATGGAAGATAATGCAGTAACTGCAGTAAACTAAGCAGAGTCCAAAAAACCGCATGTCTATGCATAAGCGGAGCATTACGGTCTACTCTACTAGACATTCTGTTTCATTTGACACCACTCGATATTTTCAGCAGGCAAGTAATTCATTTGGCCATGCCAACATTCTTAACACATTAGGGATCCTCACAGAGAACATCGGTTACACCATACCTGAACTGGTTTGACAAAGACTTCCATGTAAACTTCCCTTCTAGATCATTCTGGGAGTAAGATGCTTTCATGGAGGACAAGTCGATATATTTCTACACAGATGGATCTAAAACCGATAGGGGGGTTGGTGGCGGTGTTTTCTGAGATAAGCTAAATCTAAGGCTCTCTTTCCGTCTTCCAAATTGCTGTAGCGTTTTCCAGGCGGAAAGTTTGACCTTTAAATAAGCTCTGTCCTGGCTGAAGAAAAACGTGGTATCTGCAAAGGATATCCGCATCTTTTCGGATAGTCCAGCCGCTATCAAGTCCCTGGACTCAGTTTCATTAAATTCTAAAACTGCCCTGGAATGCCGATCATCTCTTACAGAGATGGCAGAGCAGTTCAACCTTCACCTTTGTTGAGTGTCGGACCACAGAGACATTCCAGGGAACTGTAGGGCCGATGAACTCGCCAAAATTGGAACCACTCTACCTATTCTACCGGAAAAGGGTGGCATAGGTATACCAATCGCTAAGTGCAAATTAATACTAAAGCTGGATGCCAATAAAAGAACTGACCTTTGACACACTGTTTGACCAACATGTCTAGCGACTAAATAGATCTGGATAGATCCGAACCTGAGAGTCTGATCCTTCAAAATAGGAAACGTCTCAGCGCCATCATAGGTGTCATCACTGGACACCGCCTCATAGGAAGGCACGCAAGAAGATTTGGCGCTTTTACAAACGATTTCTGTAAAAGCTGCATGGACGAGGAGGAAAAGGTGACAAATCTTCATCTATTCTGTACATGTCCAGCTCTCTTCCAGAGAAGAAAATTTCACTTAGGAGCTTCCTTCTACAATGACCTAAACGATCTAAAAAACATAGACGTAAACAGTCTCCTACACTTCATAGTAAGTTCAAACTGGTTCCATTAGTAAGAGGATCATAGATCCACGTGGGATCAATAGGCCTAGTGGGTTGGTGTTTCCAACAGCCACTCTTTCATATCTACCTACCTAGGTTTAAATTTCCGCTTACTTGTTTGAGGTTCGTATTTGAATGATTTTTGAAGAAATATGGTATTAAGCATTGTCGTAGCTTGGAACTCTTTCTGTCAAAGTAGGATTGCATTCAGTCACGGTTTTGCGCAATCCTGGCAGTTAATATTGTTCTTTCGGGGTATCTACTCTGGTATATCGGTCGGCCAGGACTATCATTGTAGAAGCCGTAGGAAATAGGAATATGTAGATAATGTCTACGTGCTCTTGTATTAAAAACTCAGCATTAAGAATTATTTTAATTGCAATTTAAATTGCAATTCAAATTACTCCGTAATCTTCTTAATTAAATTTTTTTTTGGAGATTTTCTTTCTTCCTTGTAACAAATAAATGATACCGTAAGACTTTATCTAGTGCACGTTTTACCTCTTCTAAGAGTAAAAAAATTAACTAGTTTACAAAAAGTTCTCATTTCGATTCCATGGTATAATCATAGAACTATTTTAACGCTTAAAACTTCAGCTTAGCGTCTATGCACAAAGTCAGTTTGTGTAGGGTTATTTTGCCTGAAGACAACCTGTGCGACAAAAGGAAACTAGCATATCCTTTCATACATTCATGCCCAGCAGCGCCACATGGATGCAAATATCAGAGCCGCACGTATGAAAGTACGGCATCTTGAACGTAGGTGCATATGTACATCATTCCGATGGGAACTTCTTCTGCATAGTGGAGGAGCAATTCCGGGGTGAAGAAAAATATTTGTATAAGAGCTTCTCGATTTCCAGATGTTTGCTTCCATGTGCTTTCAAGAAATTTTTACCTATCATAAACCGGAATATCGGCGGGGCACGGTGGTCAAACGCTTCGTACTACAAAACGTATTACAGCGACGTGATTTCGGTAACAGAGCTCGATACTTTAATTAGTCAGCAATGGCACACAAAATGTTTTATTGCAGAAAGGAATAAAATAAGAACGTAGCTGCCACATTGGCGGCTAAACATTTAGATAAGATAGTGAATGTATCAAAACCTAGCGACCGGATTGTTGTTAGCGACTATTAATGAATCGGGAGCGTTCTGTCGGACCGGATCGCATACGTTCCGAAGTATGGCCGGCAATCGAGAATCTTGAACTTAAACGATTTTCTAGTGAAGAGCAAGTATAAAACATAAAGGCAAATCCCCGACGAGATCTCCGAAAAATTTCGTCGCATTTTATGACTTATGCGAAGAGTCTTCTTCATGGCAGGTGATACGGATTTGGCGGAGATAGGTCGGCATACGAGGAGATTTAAAGTTGGTGGGAAAAAATCAACACACTTCGAAAGATCTGCATATAGTCTTAATCGATTTGAAAACTGGGTCTTTGGTATAAATTTACCAGAGATCTTAAATGAACGCTGCCAAGATCATATCTCAAAATCAACCCAATGCATGTGCGTGTCAAAAATAAAGCAATTTAGTTACAATTTTGAGCTACTAAAATAAATAATTTACCTTTAACCTTATTAAATTGTCAGAGCTAAGATTAAGAATCGACTTTAAGCTGCTTAAGAGCTGAATACACGAACTTTGTTCGCATGCCATGGTCACGTGGTCTATGTAGTTTCTCCATCAGCTGAATCTTGCACGGGTGTTTTCGGCGATCTTCTTGCAAACCTTCTACATGGGTCGGAAGCGCTCTTCTGGTGTAACTCTGTTCATGATGATTTGTCAAAAAATACTGAACATAAATGTAGTAGAAGGGTTTAAAATTATCCCTCTTGGAAGATTTACCCATAAAAAAAAATCAAGAAATTTAATGGCATGAAGGAAGATAGAGATGGAATGCACTCATTCGTCTAAAGTCTAAATAATTTGAAGCTCCAGAGCCATTGTAATAAATAAGTTTTTCCTCTTAAATACGATCATATAGATTTACTTAATTACATACTTAGGCGGCGATACAGTCCAGTGAGGACCTCAACCAATAAGCACGGTCTTTGGCTAACTGCCTCCAGTTACGCACTATAAGTTGGTTCAAGTCTCCTTCCACTTACGTGCGCCACCTAAGGCGAGGCTTTCCTCTACTGCGTTGTCACTACGGATTAGAGTCGAAGATTCTACGGGCTGGAGCCTTGATGTTCATTCGCTTTACATGTCCCAGCCAGGTCGATGTCACTGTACAGATCGTATAGTTCATCGTTGAATCGTCTTTCCCAGAACCCGTCAACTAATACGGGACCAAATATCTTACGAAGGACTTTTCTCTCAAAACAACCAAGGATCTCTTTATCCGGATTACAAGAGTCCTATATAGAGTTTCTTTGGTTATTCGGAGAGGGCCTCACTACACAGTTGCCTTCTGAGCCCAAAGAAACAGCGATTGGCAAGCGTTATTCTTCGTTTGATTTTTGACGGGATGTCGTTTTCAGATGTGATAGGAGAGCCGAGGTAAACGAGGGACTCAAGGGACTCAAAGTTATAGCTGTCGATTGTGACATTCTGGGCGATTCGTTAATCTTGGGTGTCCCTTCCTGTTGACAGAATTTACTTTGTTTTACCCTCGTTTACCGCCAGACCCATTTTTGCTGCTTCTGTTCCTGTAGTCGCAAACGCGCCAGTGATAACTCACTGTGTTCTACCAATAACATCAATATCATCGACGTATGCAAGCAATTGAACAGACTTTTGAAAGATCGTACCTCGTGTGTTGGCTTGTGACTTTTCCGCAATTATTTCAAGTATGATGTTGAAGAAGTCACATGACCTTGCGTCGCCTTGCCTAAATGCTTTTTTGACATCAAAAGTTTCGGTTAGGTCGTCACCGACCTTGAAGCAGCATCGGGTGGACGGAATTCTTGGCTTACATCGTTAATAATGAATAGTTCGCTCTGCCTGACAGCGGAATTTTTGTCGTCATCGCTGTTTAGCAGTCTACAGAAATGGTTTTTCCATGTCCTCAGCACCGACTGTGACTTTACTACAATGTTTCCTTGTTCATCACTACAGGTTTCCGTTCGGGTCTTATTACCCTAACACGTTCCTTTTACCTTTTGGTAAGACTTCCGATCAGTATTAATGGAATAGCTCCTGTCTATTTCCTCGATCGCGCGCCTCTCATGCTCTTTCTGTTTTCTCCGGAGAAGCCGATGTTCTTAACTTCTCTTTTGCTCGTTGAGCTCTCGAGCCGCTCTCGTCCCCTTATGCAGCGCCGCTTTGTAGGCATATTGCTTTGCTGCATGTGCCTCCCGGCACTCTTCAAAAGACCAGGGGTTTAGTGGTGGTGGTCGGGTGAAACTCAGCACGTCAATTGCAGCATTTCTGATGGCTTCTCGACATTTAAGGCACATGTCTTCAGCACTTGATGCTGGTTGCGAAGAACTTCTCGAGAAGTTGAGGGATATGCGATTGGCAAAGATTCTGGCGGCTCGTTGCGAGTGCAACCGTTCAACGGTCAATCTCCTTATAGTATTTCCCCGTTGTTGTTGCGTCTGTGATATCCGTAGACGTACCTCGGCTGCAATTAGATAGTGGTCCAAGTGCATGTTGGCCGCTCGAAATGTCCGGACATATAAAATACTTGAGAAGTGCTTTATGTCGATCGCAACATGATCCATCTGGTTGACAGTTTGCTGATTTGGTGTCTGCCTAGTTCCCTTGTGAGGAGCTCGTATAAACTTTCTTTGGTTACACCGTCCTTTTCCTCTGTTGGAGCGTGAGCGCATATAAGGCTGATGTTAGCGAATTTGTCTTTGTTACGGATTATTATAAGGCGTTCACTCATGTGTCGAAAGGTCAAGACTTCTTGCCTAAGTCTGCCGCTAACAACAAGTCCGCATCCAAATAGACCCTGCCTACGTTCCCTATAGCAATCACCGTATTGCTATAACAAACAAAAAAAAAGTTTTTGCAAATTGCTAAGCCAAATAAGGAAATAGCCAAACCAAAACAATCCCAAATCCTTATTTCAATCAAACGGTAGAACACTTAAATAACGTATAATGAATTCTTAGTGAAATAACTGTTTATAAACTGAAAACCATTACATTTTCAAAATTGTCAGATATATACATCATTAGGAAAAGTCATTAAATGGATTGCTTAGCATTTGAAAACACATATTACCATCTGCTGACCCACATTTAACTACATTTTATGTCAGATGCACACTAATTCGTAAAGCAATTTACACAACTAGGGTGCACCCCAAAAATAAGCCTACCACCATGCCGTGCCCCCCCATCAACATCATCAATTGAAACGAATACAAAGACTTTGGTCACTTCTGGAGAAGAGACCTTACACATATCCTCCAGCATCTCTAATTCCGAGAAGGACGAATAAATTTCAGTCGCCCTACCCCAAAACGGACTCCAACTCCAATGCATTGCTCAAATTTATTTTGCAAAATTCTCAAAGTCAGATAAATTTTCGGATAATGGTCATGGCAGTCTGGAATCCAGCAATAATAGCGAATATCCTTCTATCCAACCATACGCTGACCACCAGTGGAAACGGGTCTACAACAATATTCGACCATAGCCACCAAGGCCAGGTTGTGGTCAAAGCGGCAGATGCATTCATCGCAAACTAAGACCAAACTCAAGTACTTTGCATCGATTTATTCATAAGGCTTGGTAGGCCATTTCGTTTACCACCGAAGATGGGGTTTGTTAGACTGTCTAAGTGTTACTCAAGGCCTAGAAATTGTGGTGAAGCAGCAAGAGATGCCTTCAAACAGCTGATGGTGTAATGGTTCTGTAAGAGTGAAGGAATTATTGTATCGGTAGTAATGGTAGGAACTCTCTTAAGTAAGATTAATCACTTGAGATGCGTACAAAGTTATTTGACCTCATTCCTGACCAAGTGATTTGTTAGCTACTTGCTACTGGTTAGATATGGTACATTAAATCGAAGGCTTGTAAGCTACATTAGAATATCTATACTCAATGTATCAGAGAGCGTATCTGTATCTCTTGAATGCCATTTGCTATGTAATTTATGTTTGGTTTTCTTAAGGCAGCTTTCCAAATACTCTACACTGTAGAACTACATCTGATTCGAGTAGGTTCATGCAAGTGCAGAACTTCCACTCTATGCTGACCCATCTGGGTGTGCATTTAGTTGATTAAATTACCTTCGGGCGCAACAACATTACACAGCCCTTTTCAGAGCACTTGAAGTTATGATTTATTGTCATGACTAAGTCGGTCCTGGGTGTGCATAACCAATTCGCTCCTTCTACTCCATTGTATCGGGGAGTTGATAACTTAATTGTTGTATACAGAAGGCGATGCTTAATGGCAGGGCCACTTAATCTTAAGTGGATTCTGTGGCTTGTAATGAGAGATCGCTACACTTACAGTGTCGCGAATTAGCGGTGTAGAATTGTTTTACGTTTTCCACCAACCTTGAAGAAGTACTCTATTACGTTAACACGAGCTATGGGAAGTGAGTTATCTTGTTAAGTGGGCTGACTCTGGAGTTATTAATTTCAATTTTTCCAGTTGCAATTTTTAATTTAAAAATAGGTGAATGATTGTTCATGTAAAATGGTGCTGGCACTTTAGCGAATGGAGTCGTTTCGACTGTAGATTAATTGAGCTACAATCGTTGGTAAGATTTAGTTTAATCATACCTTAAGCAATTCCTACGATTTTTTGATTAATGTTATAATCTAGAATAGCAAACGATGATTCAAGTTTAGCAATTTTCAGAACACTGGGGATGTCGAGTCAAGTAAACAACAATGAAGTAAAGATAAAAGAGCGATAATAATGTGTTAACCTGAAGTTTGTTTTAGCAATCACACGTATTCAGATGAGATAATAGTGGGGATATGTAGTTTCCATGTTTTTGGATTACGCAGAATGCATCAGATAAGAAGACCTCGTAAGAAAGGACTTGCATGAAAACGGACAGCATTTTGTCTGTTGCATAGGGGTTATTCTCTGGGATACTACTTTGGTTGTAATGCATCTAGGTATTAACAAAAATTACTTTGAGGTAAAGAAGAAGTTCGGCCCCTTTGGAGCTAAAAATAACTCTGTGCTGAATCGGTGATGCCTGGTGAATAACCTGGTCTCTCAGCATAGAGATTCACAGAAAATAAAAAAATGCAATAATTGCCAAATTTAAGGAACTTTGCTCGAAATAGGCTGACAGCTGTGTGGCGCTGTGGTTTTTTCCTCAACTACTCAGCTAAAAGTTAAAACAAATTGAAAATTCGAACTGGTATGTATCTATACTGATTCAAAAGCAAATACTCTGTGTCATGGTTATAATTCACTTCCCAGCTAACATGGTAAGAATCGGCTTACTGCCAGCTCCTATCACTGAAACCCCAAATAATCTACGCAAAATAATACGGTCTAGTTGGTATCTGTCATCGGTTGTGATGATGGATAAGGCTATCAATTTACTGTCGTTTGCCCTGATGGATTTCAAGTCGAATGCCCACTTATGCTGTAAAACGATAAAGACCATTTGCTGGCAATTGTGAATAAAATTTTCACCGTTATATACCGAACGTTGATATGAATAGGATCCTGATTGCAGATGGTGACTGCGACCAATATGTGATGGAGAGGGTAAACCGGGATTGCTGATACATTAGAAATGCATTCTTAGTCAATCCTCTCAAAATTGATGTTGTCTTCCGAAAGGGGAAAACTTACTGGTCGTACTCATTTCATCCTAAAACGTATCACCATCCTTTTATCCAACTAGCTTTCGGCAAGACATTAAGCTTGTCACTTAGAAGAGCTCTCTGGATCTACACTATGTTTAATTATATGTCGGTTGTCTGACGGAACAAGCTTTCACGAAAATACGTCACTGCTGCTTTCACCACACTCCAAGGAACCCAGTGTCTCAGCTGAACGGTACAATATACATACAGAACGTACCTGGATTTTTATCGTAAACCTCCTGCCGTAAGACTTTATGTTTACGAGGTGCCCATACACCCATAGGGAGCAAGGATACGCCTTGCCATCGCTCTCCGTCAATCCTTTGATACCAATTCGGAACTGTGTTGGAGGTACAAGTTCCACCCTTGGTATAAGTCGAGGCCGACCTAAAACCTCTTGCTGCTCTTAGAGTCGCAGCACCCAGTACTTTTTTGCAACTCTACAATGGGTTAGACCCGTTCCCGCGATTTGGGTGTAAACCACAGCCACATGACGCTCCCACAAGGGGGCCTACCCCTAACAAGTCAGGCCCGGACCGAAATCCGGGGGGCTCCTGACTCCCATGGTACTGTGATTTAAGTCCTGGTATGGACTACCGGTGGTCAAGCCGCCAACAAGACCTATGACCGGCAACTTGTAACTGGTCAAATCGTAGCACCCATTCATGCTGTAATCTGAGGATGTTTTCGATAAGACCAGTTTAGAACAATCTACCCCCGCTTTTTATTAGACAACGTCATTAATGGGCGAAGCCTTGATAATTGGGCGGGGGCCCACAATATACATACACTATGGTTTTGAAGACCTTATGCGCTAATTGTTAATAATAATCGACAGAGGGCAAGAAGTATCTGTATCTTAATGAACACTCTCGCCAAGCTTGTTATAAAATGTAAGGCTTCTCTAAACAAGGTGGGAAGGTTGAATTCTCCTAGCCATCTTTGAGTCAAAAATCACTATGACTTAATGAGAAATGAGATCATCGATGAGCTTGCTAGGCAAAGCTCAAATGACGATTTCTCGGAACCTGATTACAGTTAGATTTCTTGTGAGCATAACTGTAGATCACATTACTCCATGATGTTGATGGGTTAAACGAATGACTCCCGGTGTCTTTTAGAATTCAGCGCCTTTCCTGCTGTTACTAACTAGGAGTGACTGTAGAATACTCATTGGCGTCGTAACGGTGCTCTACGATTTTGGTAAGGATTTAAGTGTGCTAGGGATAAGATACACCGCATCCTGCGACTCCTGTTGTGAGAGTGATGCCGTCACCTTAGTGCACTAACACTCCGAGTGTCCGACTTTCGTTCGGATCCGACTGGAACTCTCTCTCCAGACGTGGTGGGTGATGCTACTGTATAAGTTATTATTGAAGCGTTTATTTATCTTTCTATGAAAAACTGAGTACATTGAAGTTATTAGATCCTTGCGTAAAAAATAAACGGGGAAACTAGTAAATTTTGAGAGGATTATACTTCATAACGTCTCTCAAAATTTCGTGGGAAGTCATATACTCCCAACAGTCTAGAAAACTAGTGGAAGCATTCCCAACAATCATAAGAGACGCCGCATATAATGTATTAGGTTTCACCCGATCACCCAATGAAACTCCTGGTTTGCTGAAGAGTGTCGGCTAGCACAGTTAGAGACGAGAATTGCTCGCGAATTCAATGAGCTAAACAAGAACGAGGAAAAGAAAGAAGCAGAACGTGCCAAGCACATAAACCCTGAACAGAGGCATGCAAAGATGAGAATGGGAACGTAAAACTAGTCGGTATTGGAAATTTGGAAGGCTTACGTAGCTCTGCAAACTACATATTTAACGATGAAGACGATAAATACTCAGAGGTCATAAGCACGACCCATTCAACTCTGGGGATGACTTGCACCAACTCTTCTTCTGGAGCAGATGAATTATTTAAGGCTCTGGGAGATGAAAATGTCGTTCATAATCGTTTGCCAATTCTAAAGAAATGAGACTCTCTGAATTGCGCCAGCTACAAAGGAATCAGTATCCTTAACAGCCGCCGTAATATTTGAACACCTAAAACCCTGTATGGTATATAAAATCAAATAAGGCCTTATGAGTATGGTTTTAGGCAGGGTTAGTCCATCATCGACCAGATGCCCACCTTAGATGGATATAGAAAATCCCAGATCACTGCAGCCACAGATGGACCTATTATGATATCCTCCATTTAGAGCTCATCTATGATGCCACAATTTGTGAGGAAGCCGTCTACGTCTTTAGGTGAGCTGGCAGCTATGTCCGCCGCTTCAAGGTAGAATATATCTAGGTAACGTTGATGTGTTTTGGTTAAACCACTGCAGTCGCATAGTACATCCACGTTACACAGTCTGCATGTTTTTGTCGTGTACTATGCCCATAGTAATCAGGTATTTTTTCACACGGCAGTGCCATCTGAGAAAATCTGTGATCAGTCGAATCTAAATTCCACTTCATTGTAGTAGTTGTTTCGTTTTTCGGCTTGTCTATTTTCTTCGGTTTCTCTCCAAAAATGAAGTTTCTTTTCCTCTGGCCAGGATTCTATTGTATTAATTGATACCCCACAGAATAGTCTTGGCATCATCAATTGAGATGTAAATCTTTTACTGGCTAGTTCGTCTGCTTTTTCGTTGCCTTCATGTCCGCCGTGTCCTGGCACTCTAATCAGATGAACTTTATTTGTGGTGGCCAGTTGTTGTAGCAGTTGAAGGCAATCCCAGGCTTGATTATTTCCAAGGAGTTAATTGCAAGTAGGGCTACTCAGCTGTCAGAGAGAATATAATTGTTTTTGTTTGTTATATGTCTGTTTAGATTCTCTCAAATGCAAAGCTCTATTGTATGGATTTCAGACTGAAATAGGCAGTTTGTTGTATCCATACTGGCATGTATGGATTTCTTAGTGTGAGGACCGTATGCTACGGCTCCAACTTCTTCATTTGTATTGGATCCGTCTGTGTACCATACATGTGAGTCCTTGGCAAAGGTTGGTTTGTTCTGTTCCCAGTTAAGACGGTTTGGAAATGTAATCTTAAAGTTGTGCCGAAAGTTAAATCGTAGTAGACATCTGTCTATTAAGTGTACCTATTCCAAGTAGTTCACTTTTTTTTTTAATTAATGAAGAATTGCAGCATGAACTAGTTTGGAATTGGATTCATTTACCAGTGCTTCTTTTATGAGTTCCAGATGAGGTGGTGGGATGTTTAGGATAACTTCAAACGTAGCTGTTGATGTGGTTTTCATTGCATCAGATGCACAGATACAGGCTAGCCTCTGTAATTTGTTGAGTTTGGCCCGTGTAGACGAGCGTTGCTTTATGCCATCAAACGGCGGCTGCATACATGATGATAGGTCTCTTTATTGCCGAGTACATTCATAGTGTCATTTTGGGATTAAGTGCCCAATTTTTTTTGCTAGACTTTTCGATCACCTCTAGGTTCAAAACCCTCAGGAAGCGATCCGAGATTGTGTCCTCGTATTTACCTCTGATTAGAATAGCAATGTCGTTTGCATATCCTTGGACATAGAAGCCATCATTGCTGAGTATAATCAGTAACAACGATACCATAGTAGGGGTTATAATACTCCTTCCTGAGGGCATCCTTGGCGAGGCGAGGTTTTTGTTGTTTTATCATCTAACATACATTTTATCCATTTATATATGGTGTCGTCAACTTCCATGTTTTGAATGCCTCTATATATCTGGGAGAATTCTGTTTTGTTAAATGCTCCTTCTATATCGAGAAAATAACCGACCGCTACCTCTTTATCTCCGAGAGATTTTACAGTCCTTATGGTAATATTCTGTAGGCCGTACGTGGTTGTTTTTCCAGGTTGATAGGCATATTGATATTTGTGAAGGGATTTTTTCCATAGTTTTGAGGAAAAAGGAAGTGAAGCTGATTGGTCTATATGACTTTGGTATTTCAGACGGTCTGCGTCCTAACGTAGGTATATATTTGACAGCAACCATTTTTTTGGTAAATATCCCCACGCGTAGCTAGCTCTGAATAAGTTAATTAGTACAGGTAGCAGTTAGGGAATGTCTTTTTGAGGTAAAGGTGGAAATATTCCATCCTCACCAGGGGCTTTGAAGGGTTGAAAAGAGTTGATTGTCCAAATTAGTTTATCTTCATGAAAAATTTCCTTTGCTCTGTTCCAGTCCCCTCTGAGCGATCTATTTATTCTTCTCTGGGGATGGTTTTCTTGGGCTTCTGGAACTGTCATCGAGTCTGGGAAGTGTGTCCTGTCCACCTTACCGCAGATCTTGGAAAAATACGCACAAATTCCATCATCTGTTCATGGTTATCAATGCCGCATATATCAAGATTAAAAGAGGCGAAATATACAGGGTTGTTCAAACACAAGTATCTTCTCCAAAATAAAATGAATTATTATTTTCGGTATGTTATGGTTTTATTAGAAACTGCGTATATTCCCATCAATTATGGAATACAATTGTGACTGCCTCAGCTTGCTTCGCAGTAGCGCATCCTGCAAATTTCCAAAACCTTGTTGACTGTTTCTAGCATTTGCCTTAAGAGCTTGAATCATTTTTGAATTGTCCGCATAACATCGATCTTTAAGGGCACAGTCAAACCGCAGCTCAGAAGTGGCTAATTGACATCGCCAAAACACTGAACACACGTTACCGAACATAGCGCGCAAAAGTTCGATTTTTTGATGGGCTGTATGGCATGGGGTGGAGCGCACTTATGTAACACTTTCAGATTCTCAGTACCCCAAGTTATTCGTCGCTCTTAATTAGGTTGTTTAAAGCATTGTAATTTTCTGTGGCTAGGCGTACGATTTTTGTATGAAAACAACCTCAGATAAATGTTTGAAATCCGCTTATTCTGGAGATGCTAACTGAGTAGAACATCCATTAACGAGGCGACACTCTGACGAACGCACTCGAAAGCTGCTTATTTGCGAATAGGCCTGTGAACATTTGGTCATTACAGATCAAGTACCTTACCCCGCTTTTGAAAATGTGTGATTTAAAATTTTACCATGTTAGCACTGGGAGTTGCTGCAGCATTAAATTTCCGTTCTTGCGCTGGGTATGCATTTTCATAAAACTGTTTTTAATCTGCATAACTTAAATTGCTCTCCATTAATACCGTGAAAATATACATATATTAGTGGTAATGACTATAGCGGAGGCCCTAGACTGCTATAAAGTAGGACAAAAGAAAAACGAAAAACTGTGTTGTTTACTACGGTGATTGATTTAGGTGAAGTAAGTAGCATCTATTCGGATGAGGATTCGTTGTAAACGGAAGACCGAGGCAAAAAGTCTTGAGCTTTCGACAACAAGTGAGTGAACGCCTTATAACAATCCTTACCAAAGGTAAATTCGCTAACATCAGCCCTATATGCGCTCACGCTCCAACAGATGAAAAGATGTAAAGGACGATGATACCAAAGAAAGTTTCTACGAGCTTCTCGACAGAACCTACGGGCATTGTCCGATGTATGACGTTATATTCGTCCCAGGCGGCTATAATTCCAAAATTGGAAAAAAGGACATCTTTGGTAGAGCAATCGGAAGACATAGCCTACACAACACCACGTCTGGAAACGGACTTAGGTTAATCGATTTCGCTACGGGGAGTAACGTTACTATAGTAAGCACGTAAGCGCATGGTTTCCTCAGCTCAATATTCAAAATTGAATATGTTGCGATCGACGTAAGGAAAGCCCGCAACTGTTTTCCAAGCGGAGATTTACGCAATCCTGATGACAGCGAACTATATTGCGAAGAACCGGTGGAGGGGTCGAGGCATTTGCATTTGTTGCGACACACAAGCTGCGCTTAGAACCTTGCCGAACTGAACAGTTCAAGAGATCACTAAACGCAGTCGGAAGTCTAAATTTAGTAACGCTGGGTCTGGGTCCCAGGTCACAATGGGATAGAGGGAAATGAAATCGCCAATGAACTTGCTAGACAAGGTTCGGAGGAGAGTTTTTCAGGACCCAAACCATCGTTGGGTCTGCCTGCGTCCTCAGTTAAGGCTTCCATTGACAGTTCAGTCTCATATGAGCACAACTGTAGATGGCATAGCTCCACGGGATGCAGGCGGACCAAACGATAATTTCCCAATGTCTCTAGGAAGTCAGCGACCCTTCTGCTGCACCTCAGCTGGGAAGACTGCAGGCTGCTTAGTGGCATCCCGTCAGGGCATTACACTTTTGCAAAGCATTTAAATGTGCTGGGCATAAGTGACACAACATTCTACGATGATTGGTGTGATGGTGTGTTTTGCACCTTTCTTCTTCCACCTTGGTACGCATCTTTTAGCCACTTCAGCTTTGATTTTACAACTACTTCTGAAGGATGATGCGAGGGATTCATTGAATTGAAGCAATGCTATCTCGCCAGTGGGCTGTAATGAAAAAGGAACCATGGGTGTGGAATAAACGCATCTATGGTTTCGGATGTTTAATGGGTTTCACACCACTTTATGACGCGCGATCGGAAACGCCGAGAGCTTGTCTTTATGTGCCGAACTCACTATCACCATCTAAACTTGTGCAATTTACCTATGATTCGTTACAGCTTATTGAATACTGTGATACCAGGAAGATGGGACTTATCATATGCTGCGATGCTAATGCTCAGAACACTTTTTGGGACAGTAGCATATGCAACGTGAGAGGTACGAGTAATCATCTCCTGGACTTCATGCTATTGTCTGAACTGACATTGTTGGTTCTTAGCCAACTTTAGTTGCGAGAGTAAGACAACAAGTAATCGACTTCACAGGTATGCTAAGGAGATTACTGGCTGGAAAGTACTATTGGAGAACTCCTTGTCAGACTATAGATACATCGAATTTAGAAGCGGATTCTAGGTCTCGACCTTGTTGAAGAGGAGAAATCCACATAAAATCAACTGGAAACGATTTAAGGAGAAGCTCGACAAATACAATAGTGCTTCCCTAAACACAGGACAAAATAAAAGCTTGAGGAAGCTGTTCAGAACGGGAACGACACCCTAGCCAAGTGTTTCGAAATGGCATTTCCAGCTAGTAACCAATCCTGTAGATCGCAGGAATGCAGACCTGAAACGTTTTCGTGAAGAATCCAGAAAACTTCTAAACAGGTCACTTAAGACTATTGGAATCGAATTTCGCAAAGCTTTTTGCGAAAAGATTGAAACGGTGAAACCAGCAGGCTGGTCAAAGTTCTCCAAAGGGGAAGATCTATCAGGTTGGTACCACTCAAAAAATCCGACGGCATCTATACTGAGTCAAAAGCAGGGACTCTCATGCTTAAGTCTCACTTCTAAAATAAGCTCCTATTAATGAAACTGCTGGTGAGCTGAATAACATAACACGTCGTAGCTGGTTTATCTCATCGGTTGTGGTGACGGATGAGGTCATTAAACATGCTGTTGCTTCCCTTGATGACTTCAAGCCGCCTGGCACCGATGATATTTACCCAGTTATGTTACAAAAAGTTATAGAGCAGCTGCTGGCAACTCTAAAGTGAATTTCCATTGCTGGCCTGGCACTCGCATACATGCCAAATCCCTGGCGAACAGTGAGACTGGCCTTGATACCGAAAATCGGAAAGTAGGACTACTCGCGCCTCAAGAGTTTCAGACCTATAAATCTGACTTCCTTTATACTGAAAAGCATAGAAAGAAAGGTCGAGATCCATGTGCGCAAAACCGCCTTGCGAGTGCATTCTCAGTCAGTGATGCCACACTCCTACCAACGCGGTAGATCCTGCGAGAGTGCGCTTCATAATCTGGTTGGCAAAATTGAAGACGCATTCGTCAAGTTGGAATACGCCTTCGGCATTTTCATCGACGTTGAGGGTGCTTTCGACAAAGCAACTTTTGACGGCATGTGTAATTCGGCCAGACAACATGGCGTAGGTGAATCACTAGTTGTGTGGATAAAACCAATGCTGGTGAATAGGACATTTATACAGAAGAATACGCAGATGATGTAGCTGTACTGTCTGTTGAACCATGTCTACCGGCAGTCTGTTCTAAAGCACATGCAGCTCAAGTAATTGGCTTTCAGTCAGTCCCCTCAAAACTCAGGTGGTTATCTCTACAAGAAGTAGAAGCTGTCCAGTTGGACTCATCTAGTGCTTAAAGGCTTGACCATCCAATTCTCCAGAGAAGCCGTGGCTGAAGTGGTAGTGTATTGGCTTCTCAATCGGACGGTTCAGGGTTTAATACCAGCCATGACCGAAAGACGTTCTTTTTTCCAGGCAACTAAAATCTTGTGAAATGGATGGTTGCCTAAATACAACATCAAGTCAATTTACACTAATAACTTAGTCTCCCCATTTAATGTTGGATGCTACCCATGGAGCGGAATAGCTACTGACCCCAGACATCTTTCTTTTCTTTCTGTCCCATTTTCCGAAAGACTTAATACATGCTTTGGCATCATAAGTATAGTCATACCCACATGAGAGTTACGTTCTTTTTGTTTAAAAAAAAAAAAAAAAAAAACTATTTGGATATCATTCTGGATAACAAGCTTCTATGGACCAAACATGTTACGTCAAAAGCCTCCAAGGAGTTAGAAATGGAAACAATTGGTCTCTCTTTACACTAGAAATTTATTTGAAGGAGTAGAATTGATGACATTATTTTGAAAAAATGACCACCACCTCCATTAGTACTCGCCCTGCGGATTTTGAATTGTTGCGCGGAAAACATCTGGCTCCAAATTGGTGATTTCTTCTTTAATGTTGGCTTTCAAGACTTGCAAGGTTTGTGGTTTGTTGAAGAAGTTGAAGAAGTCTGGCGCCGTCAGATCTGGCGATCTGGCCATCCAGTTCAAAACATCAAAATGGGAGATCACACGGCCTGGAAATTAGTAATCCAAAATCTTCTTCGTTGCCAGAGCTATGTGAGCGATTGCTATTTACATCCTGCTGGAACTAACAATGCTCGAGAACCACTTCAGCAACTTGCCGCAAGAAAAACTCGTTTAACATCTGTCTATAGTGCTCAAAAAAATAAGCGCCAATCACTTTTTCACTGCAAATGCCTTGCCAACCAGTCATTTTGAGGGGATGCAATGGCTTTTCGTGCATTTTATGCACCCCAGAAATGCAAATTTTGTTTATTCACATAATCACTTAAGTTGAAAAGGGCTACATCGCTCATTACGATTTTAGATACGAAATCATCCTCCGATCTCCGAACGAGCGATACGGAGCTGGCCACATCTTGTGACATCTCTAGTGGACCCCGTTTGCATGAGGCGCTCAGCCAAATGAATAATCGGTCGCGCACATGGTGCAAGACGACGAGAAAAACGACGACGAAATTCACGCAGCGTTAAAACAACAGACCGGAAATTGGCCAAATAAACAGTAACAATAATTCCGCGTTCTTCAGGTGTGTATCGCTCCATTGCTAATTATCAACTAATTCTCTATCTGTCAGAACATTCCGAGCGACCATCATAGACTCGGACCACTACCTATAATAGTTGCTGCCAAGGTACGTCTACGGATATCTCAGATTCCACAACAACGGGGAAATACTATGAGGAGATAGACCGTTGAACGGTTGCAATCGCTACAAGATGCTGGAACTTTTTCCGATGGCGTATCCCTCAACCTCTCAAGAAGTCCTTTCCAGCCAGCATCAAGTGCTGAAGACCAGTGGCTTAGATGCCAAAAAGCTATCCGAAATGCCGCAACTGACGTGTTGGGTTTCACCCTCCCACCACCATGAAACCCCTAGTTTGATGAAGAATACAAGAAAGCACATACAGCAAAAACACATACCAACAAAGCGGCGCTGTTCAAGAGGACGAGAGAGGTTCGTGAACTCTACGAGGAAAAGAGGAGGTAAGAACATCGGCTTCTTCGGAGAAAAAAGAGAGAGCATGAGAAACACTCGATCGAGGAAATAGAAAGGTGCTACTCCTGGAATAATGTTCAGAAGTTTTACCAAAAGGTAAAATGAACGTGTCAGGGTATTAAGACCCGAACGGAAACTTGTAGAGATGAACAAGGATACCCTGTAGTAGAGTCACAGCCGATGCTGAGGATATGGAAAAACCATTTCTGTTGACTGCTAAACGGCGAAGACGACACAAATTCCGCTGTCAGGCAAAGCGAACCATTCAATATTAACGATGTAAGTCAAGAATTCCGTTCATCCGACCAAAATGAAGTGAGGATAGCAATATCTAAACTGAAGTCGAACATGGCTGCCGGGCCTGAGGGCCTACCAGCCAAACTATTTAAGGCATCATCAGATGACTTGGTCGGAAACACCAAAACTTATTTCCATGATTTGGTCTGATGAATGGAACCTCAGTATCGATTGTCCGGTTCACAAGAAAGGAGATCCTCTAAACTGCGGCAACTATAGGGGTATAGGTCTCCTAAGCATCGCATATTGTGCGAGCTCCTGAAACCATTGTGATCTGATTGGACCCAATCATTGCGGTTTTAGGGCCGGCAAATTTTTACCGATTTTTAAGCCGCATATGACAGTATCTACAGAGACGAGCTACATGGAGCCATGTGTGGTCTTGGCATGTGCAGGATAGCGATGCAGAAAGGTCGTCAAGTTCGGTAACGACCTAACCGAGACCTTTGATGTAAAAAAAGGCTTTCGGCAAGGCGACGCACTGTCATGAGACTTCTTCAACATCATATTTGAAATAATTGTGCAAAACTCACAAGCCAACACATAAAGTACGATCTTTCAAAAGTCTGTTCAATTGCTTGCATACGTCGTTTGTAAGTATAGGAACAGAGCAGCAGAAATAGATCTAGGGGTAAACGAGGGCAAAACAAAGTATATGTATACTGTCAACAAGAAGGAACACCCAACATCGACGAATCGGCCAGAATATCAAAATCGACTGCTATAAGAAGATAGGCGTCCACTTCAAAGATTTTTGTCGAAGTTGGTATTTGAAAGAAAAAAAAAAAACAAATCGAACATCAGGTAGGTGTCCGGCACTTTCGAATTTATGAAGGAAAAATTGCTCGATAGAATAAGCGACTTTTCGAAAATAAGTGAATAGCATAACTACATTCGCTCAGCAATAAAACGGGTGCTGAATATAATCTTCAATCCATAACAAATTGGGACCCAAGGTTTCAGTATAACCATTTACTTGATATTACAGTCTGCCAAACCACTTTTCTAAGAGTATCCTTACTTCCACGATGACGACCTCTCCAAATGAACTTTACCTAACCCCATATGCTCATCGTAAAGCAGAGCAGTCCCCAAAGTACTGCCATACCAATCTCAAATCGTCCTCGTTAATTTTTTAAGGAACCACTATTTCGCTAAGCCAAGCTCGTCGTGAAAATGATGTTATTAGTCTTAGGAAAGCTCTTTGCCAACTTCAGTGATTCTATCTTTGCATAATGTTGCGCAGTTCTCTACGCCAGCTTAGAGTCTTTTTTTCCAAAGTGCACTTAAAAAAATCATTTCACCATGCCAATCACTCATTTTATTCGCAACAATCCGGGTACAAAGTACACCCTCTACACCATTAAAAGAACCTCATTACGGCATGTTATACTTTCCATCTACTGTAATCTCTGGTGTTTAGTACCATTAACAAGTCGCTACAACAATTCACGAGATAAATTAAATTCTACCATTGTTCCCCCACACAGATACACACCCGAATCGACTACGAATCCCCTCTGAAACCACAACCCCAACAACAACAAAAGGAATAAATGAATAAATCACATCGGGAAAATACTACACGAAGGTGTTCAAAAGGAAAATGTTTTCTGCCAGTTGCCAAAAATAAAATAAAATAAATGAGAAAAAAAGTATCTGTGCCAATGAAACACCGATTCCGTATTCACCTAGTAAATTCGCTGTAAATCATCAAAGTTGCATCCTGTGGCGGTTGAACATGTATTCCGTTCTCATTGACTGAACCGAGCACCAATTTTGAATTTTTTTTGTTTTCAGTTTAAAGGGTGCCCCAACAACCGTAGCCACCTACACCCAATCCGCTACAGTGACTCCCGGAAATGGATGCAAGAATCGTTAACGCATTTATGTAAAACCTTTAGGATAAAAAAATTGATAAAAAAAAATCACTTATTTTTTGTTGCTGTGTAATATTTCCACCAACACTCTTATCTGTTAAGGATAATAGCAAAACAACAACACAACACGACACAAAAAAATTGTTAAAACAACGTGGGTGCGTGTTTTTAATGGCAGCAATATGTTGGCACCAAATTTACGCTGAGTTGTGGAAAAATTTCAATCTCTACTTCGACCCACTTTATACAAAAAAAGGAACAACACAAAATAGCAACGATACAGGGATACAGAAGACAAGGATAGTGTGAGGAGTCTTCAAACGGAAACTACTTGCGCCAGTCAGTGTGGCCAATGTATTCATATTGACGTCTTGAAAATTTCTTTAAAAAGTAACAACTATTTCAAGACAGAAAATAAGTAGCTGTTAGTTGGTTTGTTGTTGTTTGGTTTAAAAAAAAAATAAAAATTGAAGGACATCCCCGCGGTAAAACCAGACCCCCTACTTGTCATACCACTCGGCGGGCAGTGAAGTGAACGTACTCGTAAATGAATGCAAGGCAAATTCTTCTAAATAGAGAGAGGTCATCACGGAATGGATAGCACGAATGCCAATCGACTCTCATCATCCATCGTGTATGTATGGATTGACGCTACCCCTTACACATTCAATTGATCGACATTAAATTTCTAGTTCACTGAGGAATTTCCCCCCGGCTTGATATTGGTAGGGTTGACGAAAATATTGTCTGGCTTCGTTCAGTTGGAATGGTTCATTCTGCCTGACCGTGGGATGTTTTTCGTTGCCATTGTCTAACTTGGGCGGCGCTATAGGTCGGAGTGAACGTGGGCCTTAACTAACAAGCCCCTCCAGTTAGCCCGGTCTTTAGCTAAATACCTCCAGTTGCGAACTTCAAATGGGTTGAGACTCCTTTCTACTTGTGCGCGCCACCTAAGATGGGTTCTTGTCGGATTTCAGCTTAGATATTGTTATCCTTACTTCATTATTGGTCAGGTAGACAGAATTTTTGGCTATCATCGTTTATTTTACACGATGGCGGAATCTTGGACTTCGTCGCCGTTATACAGTCTGCAGAAAAAGATTTTCCACATTCTCAGCACCGACTTTAACTCGACTATGATACAAGATGTCCCTCTTCATATTCTGTACGGGTCTTCTCACCATGATACGTTCTTTAAACCTGTTGATAAAAGTTCCATATGTTATTTCAGGAGTAAAACCTCTCAATACCATCGCGCGCTTTTCGTGCTCTTCTTCAAGAGAACCGATTTCTCTTCCCGTCTCTTCTGCTTAAGAGCGACTTCCGTCCTTTGTTGCAACAACGCTTTGCATGCTTTTTGTTTAGCTGCATGCACTTGCCAGAATTCTTCATCTAATCAGAGATTTCTTGGTGATGGTCCGATGACACTCTACACATCAGTAATGGCAGCATTACTATTCATCTTCCGTACTTGATGCTGGCGGCATAGGAGTTGTTGAGGGAGATTGCGGGATACGCGTTCGGCGAAGATTCTGGCGGTCTCTTGCGATTGTAGCTTTCCTACGTTATCCGCATTCGCTCCTTGGCTGCAACAAGGTAGTATTCCGAGTCAATGTAATCAATTTCATTTAGCGTTTAACGATTCAGAGACGTCCATGTCCCCTTGTGCATATTGAGATGAGGAAACAGTGTGCTTGCTATATTGGTCTTTCATTCCGCCGCAAAATTAATAAGCTCAAGTCCGTTGCCAGACGTGGTGTCGTGCAGGCTATGCGTACCAGCTGTCATACCAAAGATATCCTGTTTCCTATCCTGGCGTCATACTTCGAGACATATGTATATCTTATGAAGGAGATCGTATAGTATGTTACAAACAGTCTTTGGTGGCGTCGGCCGTGTCTTCCGTATCGGCATGGTCATAGACGCACGCTCACATAATAAGTAACAAAGTGCTTCAAAGTTTTAAAACACGATTTTCACGATAAGAATTAACATAGTTTCGAGGTTAGAACGAGAGTTTTGCTCATTCGAAGATTCGTTTTGCGTTTACCGGCATTTCTTATTCAAACCAATAGTTTCTTATCCTTAAGATACTCGGAGTATACGCTACTCTGATAGGCTTCAGTGAGGTGGTGGTCTGAATAATTTGTTATTCCTTAGAACATTTCGATATCCGTCATACTGAAAGACTGCCTAGTGTCGCTCTTAATGTCAATTGATCAAGAGCCTAGAAAGCATCCTTAGAGTGACCACGGCAATGCTCTGATCCACCGGATAAAGGTTAGACGACTGTGTTGAATATGAGGGCTGTCTAAAAACAAGTGATTGCAGCTATCCAAGAAAAGATGGACCAGAAGAATAAACAAAAGCTGCCACATTCACAGGCGACATTTTCAGAATTCATATCAGAACAGAATTCCTCAATATTACGGGCATCCCTTAACGAAAGAGAAAGACGACGTTACCAAGGAAGGCTTCTATGAACTCAGTGACAGAACATCTGCTGCCGATTCCAGCAGAGCAGGAGAGCCAGGAACAAGCTTCGCCCTAGGGAAAAGAGAGAATCCAAAAAAGCGTAGAGTCGAAGGTGCGAAATTTCACCAGAAGGTAAAAAGAGCAACAAAAGTTAGCAATAAAAACCGCAAAAGGCAATGCTGGGTGAAATAATCTGATTGCAAGCATGCAGCAGCTTGATGTAAAATGCGGTCGGGGAAATCCATGCCGTATAGATGTAATAAGTCGGTTCCTCATGAAAAGTGATCTCCCAATCTGGGTCAACTTTAGTGACATAAGACTGATATACAAAGCAAAACAAAGTCTTAAGCCGATCCTCCACATTAGTATGGTCTTAAACAAGGTAAGCCTGCCAAATGTTCATTCTACAGCATATTTTGGAGAAGATCTTGATAGATACTCAGGACGTCGTAATTGATTTTAAGGTTTATAGTATCTTCAGAAGTTTCCAGCCAAACTCGATCGGTTTCACGGGATATTGATGGAGAGCTCCAGCTGCTCTATCGCGAAGGGACTTCTTTAAAATAGTGCTTAGAGCAAGTGTGTACAACTTACAGTTCGAAATGCTCAATATTCCAATAATGGAATGCCAGTGAACTTTACGTCAACGCTAGAAATGGGCCACTTATATAATCTGCATTATCCCTTTTCTGATATATGGTATATGTAGTTGCGTGGCCTTCCTTCGGAGTTTATAATAGCTCTTTTGGCGTTGAGAAGAAGATTGTTTATCTGATGTTCGATCCTGTCCTTTTGTCGAAGTATGGCGAAGTCAATAACAAAGCAACATAGATTTGTTCAGATCGAGTGCATAGAAAATCGTGTCTCAGCCTTAAAGATTTTTCACTCGAGTTAGGTAGCGCAATAAATCAAGACATTATCTAAGGTGGCATAAGCAGTTACAAGAGGACACTTGACTTGACTTTCGTCCTTGGAATCGAACTGACTGGAGGTCATGTTGGGTATAGGCCTTTCTATAAGAGAGAGAGAAAGTAATTTTATGGTATACTCCAAATTTCTTCCGCCAGGCCAGACAGTAAATAAGGAGTATTACGAGAGCGTATTAAAATGTTTGAGGAAAAATGTTCGTCGGACAGAATTGTAGAGAAACAACTCTTGGAGCGTTGGAATATGTGTATTGTTTGCAATGGAGATTACTTTGAAGGGAATAAAGCGCTCAAGAATATTTTCTCTGGCACAAGTTTTCCAATAAAGATGAGTTTGTAAAATGTAAATGATGACCACATCTGCCAAAGCAATCACTGTGCTGTTTACATCCTCTATTCGTAAAAGTCTCAAGTTGAGGTCCAGGTTCCAAAGAAATGAAGACGAAACATATTCTTTCTCTTGGATTGCTGGTTTTTCTGCTTTGATGAACAATAATTTATTGTTTCTTGATGTGACAAAATATAAACTTCTAATTAACAAAAATGGTTTAATTTTTTTTTTGATCTGGTAACACTTCCTACCAGAGGAGAGTAATAGAAAGTTTAAGACTTTAAGAGCTATCGTAGTACTCGTACTTTGGCCCTGGTGTGAGTGCTCAACTTAGTAGAAGTTGAAAACTGATAAAGAATTTCAATGAACGGCAGAACACTGGTTAAGATATATACTCACGAAGATGCATCGTTATCGTGTAGCCCCATAGTTAGCAGACCAAGTACAATCGAAATGAAAACATAAATCACCTTCACTGTGAGATATAAGGGAATTCCAGCACGCAACACTCGGGCCTAGGACTTCATAAATTTTCCTACTACTTCTATGTACATATTCGTATCCCTTTACTTTGTTCACTTCAAACAATAGAGGATTGAATGCCATGAGAATCTGATTGGATTTCAAAAACACAGATACGAGTACGAGTGTACGGAAACATCTTATGCTCAGGAGAATCAATTTCAAAGGTTTCAATCGTTTGAGTACTTCGAAAGTGTACATTTTGACTGACCAATATGGACTGCTATAAGAATAATTACGAAGATGATGATGATGTTAAAAATAGTAAGAAGATAGAAGTTTTCAGCTTGCCTTGAAAATGGCATCAAGGTTTACTACATCCAACATGAAAATTATCATCTACTCGCAGAAAAAGAGCAAACATTTTCGAAAGAAGGACAAATTTATGAGGAACTTTTTACTCAACCTTCTGTAGTCTTGGCATGGAAACTTAACACGAAAGTTGTGTCGAAAGGAAGTTAAATAACTTCATGATCTGAGAGTTCGATTGAGAGGTTGGATGTCAAAGTTTTCACGGAAATTTTCTGAAAGCAATTAACTTGGAAAGGCCACTTCTTCAAATGTCTCGAGGGATGGAACTGGGTAATGGTTTACTTTAAGATTTTCCGGAATAATATTCCAAGAAACGAGAAAGTGCAAAAAGGTGTCTTCTGACAAATTTCAATAAATTTTGAAAAGAAAAACAACGTTTATTGAATATGTAGTCTGAACTGACACGAACAGCTCGTTTTCAATGCAAGCGTCTAACTCTACCTGATTGCGCTGTTTGGCCAAAAGGGACTGATTACTCGTACTTAGACTGAAGGATATGGTGGTAATTGAAGATAAGCTGACCATTGAGCAAGAATCTGGTACAAAATCATGTTGTTGCACATATATAACCTATTTGACGAAATCATTTAAGATCTAAGATACATCTCGTAACTAAGCTTTAAGATGTACTTGCAAGCAGCGCTTCGATATGTGCGATGATTTCAAATTTCTCCTTGGAGCGAGTCGGGGACTACATATCAAGTGGAAGTTCGACATACTGACGAAGATATAACATATTCTGAAACACCGTGATTCATTCCTAACTTGCAGAATATGTCGAGCTCCTTATTTCCTAGTCATTATAATTTGGGAATATTTAAAATCAACGTTAAATGGTATCTACGAGTACCTTTCTTTTTGGCATAATTTTCCCCCTGTGTTGCGCTGTAAAAATAACCCAGATTCTCAGGAGGTATTGATGAAAAGAACGATTTTATAATCCCTAACCAATACAAGGATACAGAAATCTTTGCCGTGACTTTCAATGAGTTTAATGGTGATCCCAAATCTCGTCTTTCACAATATTCAACATTCAGCAAAATAAAGTTATCTTATCTCTTTGGATGACCTGAAGAACTGACGTTTCCTGTAAGAGTTCCTTAAACATCATTCCATCTCTCTAATAGTTGAAAGTAGCACTACACGGGATGTAACAGACGAAGTTGGGCTATCCCAAGAAGGCGTCCAGGGTGCCATAGTACCTAGTAAACGTAGAGAAATGAATTTGGCATTGGATCCTCAATAGCAAGGGACTACAGCTAACTTCTTGTCTTTAATTTACGCGTTAAGCCTAGGTCACACCATTCGCATTTTTCAAAGAAAAGTCTCATTTGTGTCTAATCTCTTAAGGATAAGGAGGACAATGAAACTGAATAGGGATTTCATACGAACGTGACGATAAAGCTGACGAAGCTCATGAAAGTGTTTAAGAAGAGCATCTTTTGCCTAGGATTGGAAAATTCTCTACATAACGAATCATCTTGCAACAAAATAAGACTGATTAATTTCACAGCAATAAACAAATGTTGGTAGGGTCAGGTTCTACTATCTTGATATACAAAATGCCCCCAGGCTGTGTTCTGAAGTACAATCATGCTTTGATACGACTAAAGCACTATTCCAGTGTCCTCACAACTCGATTTGTCAACAATCTCAACCATTCACCTTCGTGCTTCAAGGATTGTACACAACACAACATAGAGTAAAACCTAATCTTCATAAGCCAAATCGAAGGACTTTAACTTTCCGGTATCAACAAACCGACCCCCCACAACTCGAGTCTACTCGTATACACGCGCCTTTAAAATACGAGATTCATGCTGGCTGTTTAGGCTGCGCCTATAGTCATTGGAGATACCTAGTAGGATTTCGTTTGTCCGGTGATGGATCCTTCACACCAGTCCTCGCTCCAGTCAATTGTAAATCGTGCTATTTTAGAGCGATACTTAGAAAGCGAAAGAAGTAGAAACGGCTTGAAGCGTGAAGGTAGAAAAGAGGGAAGTAATTGAACGGCGTGAAAATTCCCTCTTAGTAGAAGATATTACTCAGTATTTTTTGCGTAGCTGACAAACAACAAAGCCGGTTTGCAGCAGGAAGAAAGCGAATAACTTGTAAAGCGCATGCTGATTCTCTTACGATTTAATGGAAGCAGAATAACGACGTTCAGATCTGTATGTGGAATGTTTGGACGTTGAGAACTAGCAGAAAAATAGACTGACATAGGAAGATGGTCCGGAACTGGAAAGGGTAATTTTTTAATAGGTACTCATAATAGACAATTTCATGAGATTAATGATGAAAGTGATGATGACGATCCGCGGCAAATTACCACCATTGGCGCATCTCAGGAACTGCATCTTGGCGCTTCAATTTTCGACCACGCTTTCGAGCATTTGAGGCCGTATCCCACTAATGGTGTGCTTGATGTTGACTTATAAGGCTGAAATCGTTGTTCACTTGCCCATAAAGACCAACGACTCCAAATACTCCCACACAAAATAGTCTTGCTGCATCAGATCACACGACCCTAAAGGCCAGAACACAAGTCTATAGTATTTCTGAATTTAATATTGCCATTGAATACTTAGTTAAATAATTCGATGGTTTCGCAGGCACTACGTTATGTAACATCATCCTGTCGAAATAAATGTCCTGCAGACTGTGTTCACGCACTTTTGGAAACAAAAGATCGCTAATCATGGCTCTGTGCCGGGCGCCATTGACGATTAAATTTTCTTAGTTTTTGAAGATGATGGTAACCAAGGTTGTCTATATAAACTAGATATGCGGTCGCGCCTCCATCGAGTAAGAGGAAGTGATGCTACCAAAGAGAATTTCTGCATGCTACTCTACAAAATATACGAACAATGACCTTAGGTCATTGATCTTTGGTAGTGCTATTGGACAGAATACACAATACCTCTCTAGAAATGGACTTAGGGTAGTTGACTTTATTGCGGAGAGGAATATATGTAGTCGTAGCTAGCAAGCAGTTTTTTCACCTCAACATTTACAAAACAACATAAAGCTAACCGACCGTCTTCGACGCAAGATACGCCTTCAAAATCGTAGGTGCCCGAACATTCCCAGCGGCCAATATAGTTCTAGCCGAGGTGCGTCTGAGGATATTTCTGACACTACAGCTACATATACTCGTAAGTACTCTGCGTAGATCGAACTCCAAAAAGCTGTAAGCCCTGCTTGAACAAATGCCAAGAGCCATTCTTGATCGTGTTCATATATATATCTCAAGTTCTGAACAAGTCCAATTCAGCCTCTTCAGACGTGTGGCATCGATGTCAAGAAGCGTTCAGAAATGCCACAACCGATGTTCTGAGCCTTACCTAATAACCATATTTTAATGCAGAGTGCCGGCGGGAACATGTAGCAAAATAACATGAAGCTGCGCTACGTAGAAGGATGACAGCGACTCACGGAAGTAGGAGGTGGAAAAATAAACGTACGAGTATCAAGGCAGAAAGTGGGAAATGTAGATATGCACATGGTCCAGGAAGCTTAATTGGAGAATTGCAGTCGGCGCTGCGGATATTGAAAAACCACTTCTACAGGAATGCGTGGTAAAATAAACCAATTAGCAATAATCACGAGAAGTAAAAGTAGCAACATCTCCACTGACATACGGCAAGCCTGCTAAGCATGTCCAACTACTCTAACTCTTTTTCAAGGTTTTGTTTGACGATGGTTTCCCTGTTGAAATGGAATTCAGCATCGTTTGTCCAATCTACAAGAAAGACTACCTTAGATCGCGTAATAGGTCCCGACTGCCTTGATGCGTGTATTGATTGCCCCAACTCTTTTCCAAGAATCTGGTTGGCTTATATCAAGGCAATCCTAAGCCTGAAATGTCCCCGATTGACCAAATATTCACACCACTGAAGAATATAGGAAAAAACCCAAGAAGTCCGAATTGAAACATACCACCTCTCCATCGATTTCAAGGGTGTATTTTCGGAATCCCTACCAAATGCGCCAGATTCTGGAATGGAATAGAAAATGGAATATGCTCACTGCTCCCTAAAGATCACAGCCGATGTGATAACACCTCGTTAGAAATCATGATTGCCTTAGAAGGTAGATTAGAAATAAAGGTCACATCAGGAAATATCATACTAAAGTGACCCTAGGCAAATGGAGCTATCCTTAGTCGCTGTTAACGTAAGACTGGTCAAAAAAGGGCGCACGAGAATGCTAGAGCATCATGATGAACGAATACCTACGGTCCGGGCAGTAGAATCTTCGATTTCCACCCGAGGGTATAAATGGTGGGAAAGGGGTCCTCTACCGTTTGGATTGCGCAACTCGAGGCAATAGGCTTAACGGTGCCCTCACTGGAGATACTGTTCCCCCGACTTTGGCGCCATAATTAGTATGTGAAGAAACCATGTTATGAGAGTAGAATCTCAGTGGGAAATGTTCCACTCTTCAGGAAGGCTTATAAACTCTGTACGGTAGCTAAGATAATCTTTTTTTTCTGCACTGTATATATCGTGATCCTGGTCTTAGCCTAGACAGAATCAAGCACATTTTCCTACAAATGATGTATCCCGGTTTCTTGATAGCATATGACTTTTGTGAACTGCAGTTTCATATTTATTTTTGACGTAAGTGCATATAAAAGCATACATTAATATGTACTATCTAGATGTAACTGGCGGAATAGCATGTTCTAGTTGGAACTACCGATGCAATGAATAACTGATCGAATCCCTAACACCACTAACGCAGGTAAAAGATGGATGGCGCAATATTTTGGAAGCTCCCAAAACCGCACGTTCGTTATACTACCAAAACAGATAAGAAGAATAAAGTTCCGATCCTCTCATCGAACCTTGACACGAAAAAGATATAACGCCAACAAGTACGTACTCATTTCATCGATATTCAATTGACTTGTTTATCACTTTTCTAATGCTAATCCGCAGTTAGTTAATGTTCTTGGCATTCCAGGATCTGGTTAAGAACTTCATCCCTTCCTTTCTTTGGCTGCCTTGACGTGGCAGGAAGGTTTAAGAGTCAAAGATCTGGGTTCTGAAAAGAACCCAGGTGAGGCGTATGACTAGACGTATGGAGGAGAACCCATAGGATTTCGACCGCGGGCTGGGCACGGATTGTTGAGGCCCCACGCGACATACTACACTTTATACTATCGTCTGACCTGGCCGTCAACACTGTTGGCTCTCAGGCAACTTTTGTTACGAGAGTAAGACAGCAAGTAATAGAATTAACTTTATCCAACAAGTATGCTAAGGAATTAACTGACTGTAAAGTACTCTCGGATATCTCCATGTCAGACCATAGATACATCGAATTCAGAGTCGGCTGCTAGTCCTGAACCTTACTTAAAGAGGAGGAATCCGCATAAAACCAACTGAATACGATTTAAGGAGGAGCTCGACAAGTACAATAGTGCTCCCCCTAAGGTCAGGACAAAGGCTTGAGGAAGCTGTTCAGATCATGAACGGCACCCACACCAAGTATTCCGTAATGGCACGTCAACAATAGTAATCAATCCTGCAGTTCACCCGTTCCTTGGTGGAAGGCAGACCTGCCGCGTCTTCGTAAAGAATTCAGAAAACTTCTAAACATGTCACTTAAGACTAATTTGGAAGAAGATTGGAATCGATTTTAAGACACTTATTCGGATTTCGAAGAGCATCTCTTATAAAGTTTTTTGCGAAAAGATCGAAACTATCGGTGAAACCAGCAGGCTGGTCAAAGCCCTCAAAAGAGGAAGATGAACCAGGCTGGAACCAATCAGAAAATCTGACGGTACATATACTGAGTCGAAAGCAGACACCTTTCGTCTCATGCTTGATTCTCACTTCCCAGGTAACTTAATCGGAACCAGCTCACAACTAGCACCTATCAACGAAGCTGGTAGTGAGCTGAACAACACAACACGCCGTAGCTGGTATATCTCATCGGTTGCGCTGATGGATGAAGCCATCACACATGCTGTTGGTTTCTTTGATGGCGTCAAGTTGCCTGGCACCGATAGTATTTACCCAGTTATATTACAGAAATGTATAGACAACTTTTACTGCTAGCCTGGCACTGGCATACATATCGAATCCCTGGCAAGCCACTCTCACCTTTATATCGAAAATTGTAAAGGAGGACTACTCGCTCGCCAAGGATTTCAGACTTATAAGTCTGACTTCCTTCATGCTGAAAAGCATCGAGAGAATGATCTAAATCCATGTGAACAAAACCGCCTTGCAAATTTTTCCTCTGTCGGCGATATAACATGCCTACCAACGTGGAGGATCCTGTGAGAGTGCGCTTCAGAATCTGGTAGGTAGACTTGAAGACGCACTCGACAAGAAGCAATACGCCTTTGGCATTTTTATCGACGTTGAGGGTACTTTTAACTACATAACTTTTAAATAGGATATTGAGCTTTCAGTCAATCCTCTCAGATTGGCTGAGATTGTTCTCTTTACAAGAAGGAGGAAGCTGCCTGGTCTGACTCATCTAGTGCTTAAAGGCATCACCATCCAAAGAAGATAAGTATTTGGGATAACAAACTTCTCTGGACTAAACTTGTTATGTCGAAAGCACATAAGGCGTTGTCTGCCTTCTGGCTGTACAGAGGAGCTATCGGCAAGACATGGGGCCTGTCACCGAGAAGGGCCCTTTGGATCTACACGGTTATGATAAGGCCAATTATATTCTATGCGTCGGAATAAGCTCTCGCGAAAATAAGTGATTGCTGCTTTTACCAGACTCCAAAGTACGGTTTGTCTTGAATGCATGGGGAAAGCCCCCCAGCACTGCTGGCTCTGCTCTAGACGCATTGATGAATCTCCCCTACCTTGATATTCATATCATGAGCTGCACTCTCAAAGCCATCTTCCATTTAAAAAGAAATGGTCTTTGGTACAATACGCACTGGAGCTTTGATGACCTTACGCGCCGGCTGTCTTATGACGCTGGTCTTATGGACATGCCGTCCGATGCAATGACACCAGAACTCCTGTTGCGGAAAAAATACGAAATCGACTTTCCTTGTGCCCAGGACTGGTTTCGGCCAGAATCTGAGCCAGGAAAGGAATTGAGTCGGGTCTTCATGGACGGCTCCAAAACCAATATAGGATGTGGCGCTGGTGTCTTTCTGTAGGATGGCAACCTTAGATTTCACTTCACGTTGGGAAAGCTTGCATCTATCTTCCAAGTGGAGATTTACGCAATCCTGATGGCAGCGAACTTTATTGTAAAGAACCGGTGGAGAGGTGAATCATTGGCATCTGTAGCAACACACAAACTGCGCTTAGAGCGTTGCTGAACTGACTTCCAAGCTAGTTTAAGAATACAAGAGACCACTGAATGCAGTCGGAAGGCTAAATTCAGTGACCCTGATCTGGGTCCCAGGTCAGAATGCGATCGCGGGAAATGAACTTGCCAGTCAAGGTTCAGAGGAGAGGATTCGAACCTACGTTAAGTTTCCATTGACAGCTGCTCCCCTGAATGCAGGCAGACCAAACGAATGCTTCCCGACGTCTCTAGGAAGCCACCGGCCTTTCTACTTTCCCTCAGCAGGAAAGACTGCAGGTTGATTACTGCGCTCGTGACAGGGCACTACACTTTCACAAAGCACTTAAATGTGCTGGGCATAAGCGGCACAATATCCTGCGATGCTTTCTGTGAAAGTGATGATGACACCGCGGAGCACTACCTGTGTGAATTTTCGGCTTACGATCGCATCAGGCTGCAGGTACACGGCACTGAAGTTGTGGGTGCTTGTACTGTAGTCACCTTACCACAGAAGCGCTTACCCATCCTTCTTCGTAAAGCTGAAAGATTTCATTAAAAGGAACTTCACAAAGACTACAATGAAATAGTTCTTTGCCTGAGTACTCTGTTCCGACAGAAAAAAAACAAAAAAAAGGACTGCTTCAGAGCAGACTGTTGTTCAAACAAGTATGATGGCCTCCTTTTTCAGGCAGAAATACCTTCATTGTGAAAGGATAAAAGTTTTTTTTTTCGTTCGCTGGAAATAAAGGAAGTAACCTGTTACATCAAATCTGGGTACGGTCTACAAAATAAGAAGGCAGTAGCTAGAAGAAATTAGTGCTGAAAAACGTTTCAAGTGGACCGGCTAAGCAAGCTAACATTTTGGTCCATGTCACAGTTTTAATTTTCCTTAGGTTTCTTAATAGTCCAGTGTCAGCTTAGAAATCGCTTAAGCGATTCTCCTTTACTAATCATACAGCTTTTCGCTGAGATAATAGTGTTTTAATATCATCACTATCCCGATATATTTAATAAAACTTTATTGTTCGATAAAATGTATGTGGATGCGTACACACAAAATGTCTTAAAGCAGCATATTATCTCGGGCCAAAGCCCAAACCTAATCCAGCTTAATGGCATTAGCACATCGCATTTGCTATGTCCTCTTACCCATAAAACAAATAAAACGTTTAGGATTAGTTAAAATAAATTACGGTTTCGCATTTGCTTTACCAGAAACAAACCAAATATTGGAACTCAATCGATGGGCCACCAAATCGTTTATATTAAAGTCCGTGACCAAACACACGTTCCCCGGTAGTTCTATGCTATTTGCCTCTACAACACCACCGCATATACGAGTACACTAAAATTCTTCAAAAAAATATTTTATGTCACTATGGTGCGACAATATTGCGGCCACAATTCCGACATTATGTGTCCCTAATGTAACCGGAAATTGAATACTTTACATCGAACACGGGATTAAGTTATCTCCTAACCTCCACTCCACTTATTTGTACCCAACTGCGGCTTCTACATAAATGTCCTTGTCCCTCTATAGTTGGAATTTCCAAAAATCGATTTTGAAAGTATAATTCAATTATTGCCTCAAGTATCTACAACAATGCTGTTACAGATGAAATGCATTGTATTCTGACGCCTAGCCTAGCCACCCTACCGAATAATTTGTAATTACGGCAACGTTATGCGCTACATTTTGCATATTTTCAAAGGGAAAGAGGATAACTGTTTCTATTCTATAGTTGCACATTGTGATATGTAAACCTTTTCCTAATATTGAAGGAATTTTTTTTTTTTTTTGGATTTTAGGAGTATGTCCCTCTTAGTCGCCTCTACATTCGCCTTACATTCTACATTCTCAGTTTAAGTCCTTAGCGAAGGCTTAATATGAAATAGAGGACGACTGCGTGTAAATCTATAGGAGCATTGTTCGTTGGAAATTTATGTCGATGATGGTGGATCTGGATGAGGATGAAATCCCCTTAAACTTGGGGCACAACTGGAGTTCCTGCAGTGAATTTAATAATGCACAGGATGCACTGAAGTGAATCCTTTTGTTGTAAATGTATGATAAATTGAAAGCGCATTACACTAATGGAATGGGTTGATGGGTCTTTAATGGAATTTGAGGGCGAGGTAGTGTTGAAGAAGTTGTTATTACTACACCACAGAGAAGCCTGCTTTGTGGGTGCTTTATACGATGTGTTCAGCTGAAACATGGGGAATGGATTACATGGCGGTAATATCCTCTGTGGATTTGAGAGGATTCGCTGTCGTTGGGTATCAAATTTTTCTTCTTCAAATATGCAGGTGATTTTAAGAATATTTTAGACCTCCTAAGCTTAAATGTCTTTTGACATTTTGCATGATGTCTCCATCTGCTTTTTTGGCATAAAACTCGCCAAAAATTTTCGGATGTAAATTGGATTAGAGGCCGGGCAAAATGTCCCTAAAGAGAAATTCGTTTAAAGGTATAATAGATTATTGATGTTACACAGATGGTTGCATAGTCATCCAAGCCATTAAATGCTAATCAATTCTGCTTCGTCCTCAAGTCATTTAACTCACTTATAATTTTCCACGGATGAATACGGCAGCTGTTGGTTCTTTTAAGATGATCTTCTTCCCAAAATCTGGGGTAAGTGGGTGTTTTGATAGATTTAAGGTACCTCCTCTTAAAGGTCCTTGTTAGCTCATAAGAAAAGATACTCCATTGGGAACAACAAGAGGCGGATACGGATTCTTCTAATGTTGGCGACAGTTATAAGCAAATTACTTATTCACGTGAAATGTGAGGCCTCTCCCACTTGTATCAAACCAAATTTAGGAGATTCTAAAATACAAAGTTGTTAAACATCATTTTCCACTTATTCGCTCTACCTGAGCCAGGACCTTCTTTCGTTGAACCTGTTAAATGACATTGGACAGCTCGTGTAGTTAATTGGTAAATCTCATCTTATCAACAAAGACTTGCTTCTCGTCCTATGTTACTATGTTAGGTTACGTTAGTAAGTTCATGTGGTATCTGGAGTCGAAAGCACCCTATACCTCATCGCACTTAGGTCTGTCTTTAGGCATTAGGAGCCCAGGGAATTGGGGGAGAACGGGAATTGGATTGGGATTGCTGGTTTTGATTCCCGCTTTCCGTCTCGTTGGTTGTCATTTGGGTCTTGAGCAGATTTATGCCAGCTGGTTGAATCCGCTAAACTGAAGAGAGATATAAATTAAACAGTAGATAGCTCTGAGAGGTTGTGAAAGTAGTGACAGTGGCACAGAATGGAAGGTATCCTGCCGTGAGCTCACGTTCCCACAGCCTCAGCAGAGGTCATCGTCGGTAAAGCGCAGTTTTATTGCGTGCACTCCCAGAAACGTAGATAATTCAGCTCAGCTTCTCAAGAGAATCTTACTTGTTCTGAATTTGCTGAGTTCCGTCCATAATTGTGTTGAAGTTGCACATGTTGGAAGGCTTTTCAATCTGCCATTAGCTTTGATTTGAATCGTTTACTCCTATAGCAGTGAATGGAAGTTTGATACTTTGATCTAGCAGTTCCCCGTCGAGGGATGTTTCACCTCTTAACTGATAAAATATTTTACAAAAAATATTTTTCTCAATTATTCTCATCCACTTTCATAAGGACACATACGAGTAACTGCCGTTCTGGTGCACAAAGTTGCAGGTTTGCGAATATTTACAGTACGAGTATATGAAGAAATCATTATTGCCTGCGCGATTTCCACATATTCGTAGACATATGTTAGCAACGCTTTATAGTTAGTGCATAACGAAAGCTGAATTTTTTCCTAATTTTAGTGCCTTTATCAGCTGCAGTTGACCTTTTTAGCTTTGGCCATGGAATCTGGCGTTTGGAATCGTAAGTGCGGCAAGACCGTATCTGTTAAGAGGGCATATGATATGGCGAGCGATCGGAAAGACCGATAACTTTTTGAACCGAATTAATTTTCATTTTATAATTCTGCAACCAAGATTTGGTTAGTGAACACATGAGTTACGAAACGAGAATGGCGCAAGCTTTTCAGGGAAGATGATGCTAAATTAAGTGCAAAGTGGGCTTCATACTGGTTGTGAAAGGGATTGTAAGGGCTGTAATGATAGATTGTCTCCTCGTGATACGCCTTGGATAACGATAAACGATAACGATCTATCGCTTAAGGAAACCAGACCAGAAGATAACTCTCTTGGCCATGCTAGAAATTAACCAATTGCAAACAAATCAGCAGTAACGCAAACACCAATGTTAATATTACCATTTTCAGCATGGCCAACACAACCGGCACACTTCAGCGCTTTCGGAAATTCTGTTCCAATATGCCAATTTAAGATCAAAGGAATAAGCAAATCCAAAAGTGACTACTTATCCAAACTATTACTGACTAACAACACCGAAGTAGCGATCATCCAAGAGACACATACTACACCGGACGATGCACAAAAGACTAGAGAAACTGTCACCGGCTAACATCGAATCGGAGACACATTCCACTAATCAGACAGGACAGCAACCTACGTCAGAAACGGCATATGGACGCATAACTGAATAGCGCAGACTCCAGCAATAACATCTTTACAATAACGATACGAGTAAAGGGCATTTAGATTGTATTTTATATACAAACCCCCCGTAAAGCCATGGCCGCCTAATGTCCTCGAAGTCCGTATCAACCCACAGCCTTTATTGGTGATTTCAACAGCCCCCAAACATGTAGAGGTATTAAAATAACGACGGCATGCCTAATTGTATGGGCAAGATCAATCCATCTGCACTTAATCATCGACACAAAGGACAAGCGACCTTTCACTCTCGGAGATGGCACAGGCTACAACCCGGACCTGTGCTTCGTAACTTGCGATGCGAAAAACCACCTCCTGCCAGACTTCCCGCATAGCCAACACTGTACATTCCTAATTGATGTCGGAAACCAGATTCCTCTAATTGCTTCTGAAAGAAAAAGACCAAGGCCGATTGAAATAGCTTCTCTCACGAGCTCGATTCATGCTTAAGGTTTATTCCGCCAGTGTTCCCGAACTACGATAGATTTTTTGAGAATGGTTACGGTAACTGCCAAAAAACATATTCCCCGAGGCTTTCGCAAAGAGTACATTCCTGGATGGGCCAAAGAAAGTGAACGACTATATGACAATTTTACGGTGCCTGGAGATCCCGAAACTGGCAAACTACTAGGATCGATTGACAAGACCAGCAAAAAGAAATGGATATCAACGGTCAACAGCCTCAGCTTCACCCACTCTAGCAAGAAATCATGAAGTCTCCTTCGCAAACTCGGAGGAAGTAGTAGCTCCAACACGGCAATCTCCTGCATGGACCCGACCAAAGTGGCCAACCGCATAATGGATGTGTCCCATGCCGCCGTTGACAAGGAACGTACTTATTAAACGGGCTCTGAGAAACCTCAAGACCAATACCCCACAGAAATCACAGTTCTCTGGCAGTTTTACACTCGAAGAGGTCATCTTTTGGCAGGAAAAACAGGAAAGACGGCGGATTTTGATGGCATCTACCCGGAGTTTCATGTATTGTACAAGGTGGAGCAAAAGTTACCACCCTATCAGAAGGTGCTATAATTTTTGCAAACGGTGGCAAATGTCAATTCTTCTTTGACATTTATGAAGTACAAAGATACAAAATATAATACACGTCAACAAGACATGAATCCCTATACTCCTAAAGAATGCGGAATGTAGCCTACGCTCAAGCCATCCTGAATCGAAAATCATCATGAGCGGCGAGGCCCATTTCATCTCTGTGGGTATGTGAATAAGCAAAATTGTCGCTTCTGGGCGTCACCCCGCCTTATTCTCCGAAAACGACTACTGTGGACAGTGAGCGCTACAGAGCCATGCTCAACGACTTTCTCATTCCTCAATTGGGTGAATTAGGACTGGAGAACATGTGGTTCCAAAAGGATGGAGCAACGGCGCATACTGTACGAACCGCAACCGAAATTCCGAGGGCTGCATTTCCGGGTCGCCTAATCTCTCGTTTTACCGATTTCCACTTGCCGGCAAGATCGTGTGATTTAACTATTCCAGACTTGTTTTTCTCAGATTTTGACCCCCGAGTCTATGTCAACCAGCCTCAGACTCAAAGAGAATATCCGTCAAGAATGCGAGGACCTATTGCCGGAAGTTCTGGCAAGAGTGATGGAAAACGTCACAAATCGGGCCCAAATGATCATCAATTCTGATCATCAATTGTGGCGGCGAGCACTTACCCGACATCATTTTCTCGACTGAATGGAAAAAAATTTAACACATTAAGTAAACACAATCCAAAAGCAGAATCAAAGTATTTCATTCACAAAAAAAAATTACAGCCAAAAAACAGACAACTTTTGTGCTGTTCTATGGTGCCCTTAAGTACTTGCATACAAACTACTCGAACGCCTTATCTGTAATCGAATAAGCCCTACCATCAACGAGCTCATACCTATCGAAAAAAGCTGCATTTCGTGCGGGTAGAAATTGTAGGTACCATTTACGTTACATACTGAAGCAGGATTTGAGGACAGTATTAAAACATCCGTTGGTTTTGTCGACTTGACCGTATGACACCGTCTGGGAGGATGGGGTTGCCTTTAAACTACTGAGTGCAATCCAGTGCCTAAAGATATCACGTCTTACCAACAACCTACTTTCAAACCGCCACTTTGGTCTTCATCAACGAAAAGAAAAGCTAAGCGAGAAAGCTTTACAATGGTTTGCCCTAGGGCTTCGTCCTCGCTCCTTTGTCCTTTAACTTTTACATCATAGATATACCTGCGACCACACCGATTAAATTTAGATATGCAGATGACTTGGCAATAGCCATATATACCGAATACAGAAAGAACCCTAACCCTAGACCTTGAGCAACTCAGTGTATATTTTAGACAGTGGGGACTGTGCCCAAGCATGTCTAAAATATAAGTCTGCTGCTTTCACCTTACCAGCCAACTAGCGAATTATATTGTAGATTGAACGTCCAGTTTAACAACGCTTCACTGATCCACAGCCCAGTAGGACCCTAGGTGTAACCTTAGACAGATCCCTTACATACAAAGGACACGTAAAAAATGTTGCTGGAAAACTCAACACTCGCAACAACAACTCGACTCGCCACACTTGCACTCGTATACTCCACAGCGGAATACTGCGCTCCAGTGTGGCTGAATAGTGCACATGTGCGCAAGGTGGCTATAAGATCAAAGCTTCCTGTATTGTCTAACATTGCCCCACCTCATCTACGCCGTTTAAGTACGCTATCGAGGGAAGCGATGACAAATACTGAACTGCCCATCTACGACGATATTGTTATTCACCAGACACTAAAGTCACGGCACCAAGCTTGCGTATGATGCTTTCAATGTGAGTACTACTTGGTCAATGGACAGCATCAATGCAATCTAATAAAATCACCAGCCTGAATCCATCATTCCGAGCCTTCGGATTTGACCTACCGACCCTCAACAGAATCCGAACTAATTACGGAAGATGCGCAAATTCTGTTTTCCGTGTGGGAAGTGTTAATTCAATTAATGCGAGCCCAACAACAGACACAAAGCTACTTTTGCATCCTTTGTCCAAATGCCTTCTAATATGCCTTCGAACGCAGAATATCTTACGAGACTATGCTTCAGACTTTGGTGGACAGAATTTAAGGTACAATCGACAAAAAAATCCGTTCTCGACCAGGAAATGAATGTAGTCGGGCCTTCACAGATGTCTCCAAAACCGATTAAGGACATCTCGGTGTTGACTTTCTGGAGAACGAGAACATTAAATTCCACTACTCGCTAGAAAAACTTGCCTCTCCAGCTGCGCTAAAAATTATATACATACCCTTCTTTCCAATTCCAAGATTGTTTAAGCATGCAGGGATTCTCTGTACACAGTCGAAAGGCTGAAATCACTGAGGTTTTTTTGGTGCGAGACCACAATGGAAATTAACTTACTAAGACCCTTAACAGAGTTCATTAGGAACTGCCTGTCTGCATCTTCGGAAAGGGTATGCATTGAGAGTTGGGCTTTTTGTATGGAGATAGCATGACACTTTTGGGGTCGTCAAACAAAACGAATGCTTTACAACTTCTGTAATAAATCAGCAACTCTTCCGGTTTTTATCCTTTTAAGCTGTTGAAAATAGCACGTTGCTCCTTAAATAATATTTTATGTGATCCTAGATACCCCAATTATACGCAATCATAATTTTGGAACTAGCAAATAAGGAAACAACTTTCGACTCCATCTACATTGATAGTACACAGTGAATTGTCTACTGCTGCACAGGAATAAAACTATAGTCAAAGTGATTTTTAATCCAATACAGCGGACAGCAATGTGCCAATCTGATGAATTAAAAATATCGCTTCAAAGAAAACCACAAATTGAACGCTCAAGTGTAATTTGTTTTCACTGTGCAAATGGGGGCACAATTTCCTTGTAACCAATGGAAAATGTTGTCTAGCCAGATTCAGACCCAACTTGAACGCCATCTGAATAAGTTGATTAGTAAGTCGCTCCACGGAGAAAGGCATAGGAAAGAAAATCCTCTCACCCTCTATTAATAGAAATTGGAATACTCTGGAACTGGAGTATCTTCACTTCCACTAGAAGAGTAATCGAGCATTTGACCTCAGGTCATTTCAACTTATCCAAAAGGTCCATATTGGTTAACCACCTTTGTTTGTGTCAACTATATGAGTGCACCCATCGGTCCTTGCTTTTCCTGTGAGCGTTGTGAAGATTCATCCAAAGTCAATCCCAAGACCATTTTGTTGTTGAGATACGTATGTACCTCCAAAGGCAATGATAATCTCTAGGACCTATGTGTTAATATAATATACTCGTAGATATATACTCGTACTATCTGTGACAAATGAGCCACCAGATGCTTCCATTTCCTGTGTTAATAGATTGACAATATTTGAAGTCTTTTCCTTTGTCTTCATCCTAGTGGTTATGTCGTTACCCATATCGGGCTCTGGGTAAAACAATCCTTTAATTTTTAAAATGGCTGCTGAGGACTCTACACCTGCTCACATCACTTGCAGCGTGGTGTTCCTCTGAAGTATTTTCCCTCGGTTTTAGATTCAAAAACAGATAAAGGGGTAGCTAACCTATAATTTCTGCGTGGACTTAGCTACCAAAGTGTTGAGTAAGGTACTATCTTTGTCGGCATAAGAGTGGGTTTACAGCTAAGGGAACAGTTCCATCTTGTTCTCTCTGTTAAAAAGGTGCAATAAATTACAAACCACGAGCTAGAGGTATGATAAGGTGAAGTAAAACTTGGTCATGGTACCATTTCAGGACATTTTCGTGTCTTACGTATCCGTGAAATTCCTCTCAGTCAACGTTATTGAGTTGGTATAAAAAATCTAATTAACTTCGACGAGGCAAGACACCCCACAGATACGACGAGTTAAAGCACGGAGCTCGACTGGCATACCTTCCGATACTTGCCGTCAGAACGTCCTTCCATTGTGCCTGGACTGGCCATCGACTATGCCTTTATGCCAGTGGCCATAAATGTGAAAATAAAGTGAAAGGTATAGATCATTATAGAAACGAATTTTATTTCGGGTTGGATCGCTGATGGTTATCCGCCATTTTACGGCCAATAAAATCTGCTTCTAAGCCAATTCGCTGTACGGTTAAATCATCACTCTTTATCCATGCAGATAGATCCGTAGATCACTCGAAGCACTTTTCTCTCGATACGACTAGGTTCCTCTTAATTCTTTATGACAAAGTCCATGCGGCTGCGTCATACAGAAGGACTGGGACGATAAATGTATTTTTAACCGCTGTATTGTTGTCCGAGAGAGAATTGCTTTTTGAGCCAAAAAGAAAACAGCGATCGGCAGAAATTACTGTTCCGGTGATCTCCTAGGCGGCGTCGTTGTTTATATTAACTGAGGGGCTTAGGTAAACAAAAATTCTACATTATCTCAGAGTTGTACAAGTCTATTGGGACGTTTTGTTAGAGTCGTTGACATTGTATGTCTTTTTTCAATGACAGCAGGTCTTTCATTATTCCCTCATTTGTATTCTAATAATTTCTATATCATCCGCATAAGCTAGTAGTTATGTAGAATTTTGAAAGAGTGTGGCTTTAGTGTAGTTTCGCCCAATACATTATGTGTGCACCCGTGTTGAAGAGATCTAATGAAGGTAGATCACTCTATCAGAAGAAATCAAGGGAGCAGCGAGCTTTGTCCATGGCCATCCATAAGCAGCCTTAAAATCGACAAATAGATGTCGATTTGGAATTTGTCTCTTTCAAGATCTTCAGAATGCAAAAATCTGGGCGATTGAGCACTTCTCAGGCCGCAAGTCGTACTGATAAGGACCCATCCGTTAATTGTAAACATTTTCCAAGCGATTACATAGAACGACAGAGAATTATGCCTCTATAGTTACCACAAATCAGAGGATTTCCTTTCTGTTGGATTGGCCATAAAATGTTGTTGTTCCATTTGCCTGACATCCTTCCGTCCAACCATATTAAAGAAATGATTTGTTGCATGCTTTTTACAGAGTTATTTCCCGCCAGCTGGAATAGCTTAACAACTAGGCCGTCACAATTGACAGCCTTGTTGTGCTTAAGTTTGTATATGACTATTCTCACTTTTCTGAGGTCGGGTGGATGGAATTGTTGCCCATCATTATATAAGTTGCCCGTAATCATCGCCGTTTAACAGTCTGTATAAGACGCCCTTTCATACCCTCAGCACTAATTCCGAGTCCACCATCAGGTTGTCGCGTTTCCTAATTACAAACTTCACTTATTTGTCTTAAATTATGGTAAAATGAGCACATCTTCTTAGACATCCCCAAAACTTATCTCCACTTGCTAGATAGGATTCAAAGCCATGCGACAAAATGTGTATATTTGCTTATACATTGTCCAGTCAATTCGCACCCTCCAAAACCGATGAAATGTAGCTTGCCTTGCGTTGTTCTCAAGATGTTTCTTCCATCAGTGCTTCAAGAAAATTGGCAGTCGAACCTCCAACCGTAACACACATCCCGCTATAAATGTTCATCAGCTTACTCGCAATCCCACCTTATCACAAATATCGCGATTATCTACTAAGCCCTACAATTAGTCAATGGAATGTCCTGCCCAACTCTTTATTTTCTAGTCATTATAGCCTGCAAACATTCAAAACCAACGTGAACTGATATACTCGCATCTCTTTCCTTCTTCGCTAATTGTCTTTTATAATCGGTTGAGCGATTATATATTGTATTATAGTTATATATCGTGGCAGCATAAGAGGCTAATCTTAACTCAATAAAACTGACAAAATTGCGAGACCTTCAAACGTTATCCGAAAATCTTTGTACTGAACTGTATTGACCCAAAACTCTTAAAGTTTGTGATAACAATTTAACTAATGGCTCAAAAATTCCAATCGTAGTTTTGGTACCAGTTTGCATAATACGACCCGCCTACTTTGATGTGGCTTATATCAGGCTAGTTGAGTGGTTTCCACCAGAAAATGTATCCGAAAGTGGCAAGTTCATATTACTGTACACTCCCGCTGCTCAACTGCTCTATTATTTAATAATTACCGCTTGTGGTTCTACGTTAATTTTTGTACAAAACCTTACGCTGTCGTTAAATACGTCCTGCTCGGCGCTTCCAATGCCATCCGGGTGGAACAATCAATCGCCGCTGTGGGTTGTAGTTAAACTTCGATTGAACCAATATCTTGTGTGGGGGCTTGTCTGCATGAGACGGCAAATTTATATTTGGGAATGTAACCGGGAGTCACAGAGTGATGTTAGGCGAAGACTGCAAGAGAAAGATGACAGGATTAAGCGTCTGGCACATCTAGGCGCATGAAGTACTTCAATAGGATGTGAGATTTCATTTATAAGCTAGCCCTAAAAGCATGCAATGGATTCTAACTTTTTCTTAAAGTGAAAAACGAATTTCTAGATTCTATTGCATAATTCTAGGAAACATTTGCTATAATTTGTGATCTTTGATTTTGGAGCGGAGTCGTCTCGGTCATGACTAGGAGTTGGTACAATTCCAAGCACTTTTGAAGAACCAAAATTGTCTCCCCGAAACTGTGAGAAGATATGCGCCGCCCGACGCCAACACGAACCTAAACAAGGGCACTTAGCCTGTTCTAACGGAGACGGGGAGCAATCCAATGGCCAGAAGTCGGTTTTTATGTATTTATAGGTATTTACAATTTGTTAAACGGAGGACTTAGAATCGACAGTCGTTCATAACGTTCTTAGTGAGTAATAAGTGCGAATATTTGAAATAAACTTTGGAACAAAAGATGCTTTGCTAACAAAGCGGTAACGAAGCCGGTTGTTATTCAGAGTCGCTCATAGACCTCAGTGGCAGTTTCACAAATGTGGGACAAGTTGACTTTTAGACAAAGACAGGTTGCCTTTGTGTTTACTTAGCGAAGTGGTAACGGCCCTGGGTAGTATTCTCAGGTTTCGTGATTATTTTTTTAATTTATGTGCAAAGACAATTTAAAAACTAAACTTACGAAAGTAAAACAAAAACCAGTCGGCGAGTGGAAACGGTGTTTCGGTATTTCAATATGATCAGGCAGTAATATCAGCTCATCAGACAATTGGGAATATTTTAAAATTCGGAAGAGAAGAAGAGGACAGAGGATGCTGAAATCAACTCAATCCTCATCAGCTTCTACCGAAAAGGTGCCTGGCGAAAAACTTTGAGGGCGGCAGCAACATCGGTAAGGGCCGACGAATACCCACGAAAATAGTCTCATCTCTGACTGCCTCAGAGTTAGATGACGAAGGGGATGGAGTTGAAACCATCAACAGTCACATCAGGCAGTTATACCAAAAAGTGTTAGCCAAAGCTAAAAGGGACAACGGCAATATATCAGGAGCAGCAGGTTATAAGCTAGCCACAACTGCAACAATAACACCAACCGCAAATGCAGAATGTGTTACCAATTGGAATTGAACAAAAAAGACAGTAATTAACTGTAATACAGGGATAAAGTGTGAAATGGAAACTACCACTCCCACTGGTTCAAATTTGCAAACCGGATGGTCTAGAGAGCATTTACTTCCTAGTAGTCTATGAAAAAGTAAAAAGGAGTGACAACATTTTGCAATGCATTCGCTGCCAAAGATTTGGCCATGCCGCTTTCAACTGCGAAACGCATCCACGGTACTAGAAGTGTGGAAAGGACGTCCTTTTTAGGTATAGAGCGTCTGAAAAAATCTACCTTTCTTGTGTGTTATGTGAAAACACGGGGCACACCGCAAATTATCGGTGCTATCTCAAGTTCTAATACTTAAAAAAAAGTGAAGATGCTTTGGCAGCAGTACATTTCAATACGACAATACACAAACACCAAGTTACCTACGCCAGGATGGCGGCGGGGACAAAGAAGTAGGCAGAGTACCATACAGAAATGGAAAGTTGTTTCTCAGGCTCCAGCTCCTAGAGCTCCGAAACCTGTACCTGACATGCTTTCTGTCTTGTTGTCTATTCAGAAGTAGATGATTTAGTTTCTGCATTAAATACAGGATCAGTCTATTTAACACATATGCAGCTATAATAGTTCGTAAATGACATAGCAAGCCCTGAAGGGTCCTCGTAATGATCTCAATTCACTGATTAGGATAGAAGGAAGGGCCATATTACTCAAGTTGCTTCAAGACCAAACCCCTGTTGTGCTTTTGGTTAGCGGACCTAAGCTTATCTAAAGACACAGAAGATCTTATATATTGTTGAACGGGAAAGCCGACTCAACTACATAAATATAAGGATATAGGGTTGCTGGTACTGGCATCATGTATCATGTGTGGAAAGTGAAACGCGGTTGTACACTTTTCTCGGGACACTTTTTCGATTCATAAGGTTGGAATTGCAGGAGAATTATTTCATCCTAGGCGGAGTTCCTACGACAAATATAGAAAAATAGTACAGAAAATACAAGAGGGCACCAACTATTCAATTGGTGGGGTCAACGCAGTGTAATGGGCAGACTAGGCTTAGGTTTTTTTTTTATAATTAGCACACACCCAATATTTTTGTAGTACCCCTAAAATGTTTGCACACACCGCGGGCGTAATGTGATCGAAGATCCGTAGGAGAAGGTAGAAACCACTGCAGTTCACTTAGAAAGTGGACAAGGCGAATCCAGTTGTTGACTCGCTCCACGATCTGTTACATAAAATCGGGCCCTTTCGCACAATTTCTACATTTGAAACGATAGAGAGAACTGGTATTTCTTGAACTTAAATTTCACTGAGTTCAATGATGACGATGTGGAAAATAATGTCATCGCCGACGAAAGGAAAGTACCCTCGTTTATTTTGGAGGGAGAGCTCCAAACGAACTTCGAATCACTGCGAAATAAGAAACGAGTTGTAACCTATGGGATACTGCACATTGCAGTGCAGTATCAAGAGCACTCGAAAATTCATTACATACAAATCCGCTGGTACCGATGGTATAACATTCCGTAAGCTTTTCATCAATTCCATCCTCTTCGAGCCCAGCATTTGTATAATTCGTCTCTAAAACAGGCGAATTTTCTCTCCTCCTATAGTCCCATAGCACTTAGATCCCTTTTTTCCAAGGCCATGGAAACATTGATAAAGTGTCAATAACCGGCAGTTACGTCTTCATAAAAACATTATGGATTTTCTGGCATGTGAAAGTGAAACCAAAGTCTATACCAATGTCTGCTACTTCTAATCAAATACATTCCTTTGCTGATGGCGATACTTTCTGCTTTTCGTATTCGTTCCCGGACTAGGGACATCCCTAGTCTTCGGCTCCAGTATGGGAACGGCAGCGTATGTTAAGCTAATTAAATCTCGATATTAACAGCATTACTAATTGCGGAACCACCAATAAATCAGAAATTAATGCTTCCAAAATATAATGCTGTTTGCTGCCACTCAGCAATCATTCGAAAAACATCTTCGTTGGAATGACCACATAATAGTTTTCGCCAGAAATGCTGCGAAACATATGGCTTTCATCGAGCCATTTAAGAAACATTTTTCTCCCTCTCATCTGCTCCAACATACTTGTGTATGACATTTATCCACTCAAAATTGGAGTACATACATATTATCTCCACATGTTATCATGTGCTCTTAAGACCTCGAAGCACTTGTTATATAGGACTCAAAATCATATGAATTAGCTCCGATATTTCGTAATATTGACCTGTCAATTAACACCACCCTCAAATATTAACGTAATGTCTTTTACTTTACCTTGTTCTAGCGCTATTACCAACAATTGGCGGTAGATCCTTTAGACATTCCACCGCTATACCCGCCCCGCACACAAGTTTACTCTCAAAGCCACTGTCAGGTGTTCTCTGAAACACCGTTTTTCTTTCCTAAGACGATCGGAATGTCTGATATTCAAGATCAAGGTACTTATAAGCTCCATAATGCTGCCGTGCCAAAAGTGAAGTGAAGAAAGTTATGCCTGCACGTGAGCCAGTTTGTAAAGACCGCAGTGAACCGATTTCGCTGAAAGACTTGATGATAATGTGGTTTCAACAAGACTGCTCCACTACTTAATTGTCAGAAATGACCTTGTAAACTAACCACCCCGCGCGTGCAGCTTAAACCCTTTAGACTTTTTTGTTTGGAGCTATGCACATTAAGTTTCTGGTAAGTCAACAACTTTAGACAACTTAGAGGCGAATATTCGATGTGACATTGCTACAATGTTGGCGCGATTATGCAAAAAAGTCAAGGGGAATTTGGAAAAGTACATCCACTGAAGTTAGCCGTTCCGTGAATGACATTTGGATGATGGCACATTTCATAACTAATATCGTCAATTATATTTCAATCCAGACTAAAATTTTCATTATGCGAAAAACTGTATTGATAGCTTGCAGATGCCTCTTGCCTTAATTCTTACCATGCTATAATGCAACTTTTGTACCACAAGCTAAATTTCGTTTTTACTTTCCATTAATTCATGTGCCAAAAGGGGCACCTCCTTTTAATCTGATGGACAAGTGCCCTCAGACGTCTAACAAGAATTCCGAAAAAGGTGTACGTGGAATTCCCTTCTATAGAATCAACGGTCACGTCCACAGCCACACTAGTAAAGCTTTATTTGAGTATACGAGTATTAGGACCTCAGGTCAATAAGAAACTTTAAAGACCGAGGCAGGGGCTTGAAGAAGAGATGGTGGTAGAGGAGCAGCAGTGCTCGCATCCCCGAAGTGACATAGAAGCACACAGCCTCTTATCCCAGGACCTGGCCCTCCAGTTGGGAGATTGTGGTTGTGGGTATCTGCCCTACCACGGAAAGACCAAAAAAAGTTCCGAAGCAAAAACTAGCCCCAGAAATGGTTGATCTTATTGTTAGCGACCCCGGTAAATGAAACAAGGACAACGAGCTTCGGATCTGCACGTGGAATGTTTTGACCCTTAATGCGCCACGTACTGCCGAACAATTAACGGTGGCCCTTGACTTGCAAATATCAGTGCTATCCAGAAAGTGCAATGGAGTGAGCCGAACAAAAGTGTGATGAAAAACTGTGGTACATCTATGATACTTTGGTGATTACTATAGGAAACAGAAAAAGGGCCTCTTCGAGTGCAGATTTGTCACTCGCGCCAGACTTAGGTAAGAAGGCTTGAGCTTCAGACATGTGAGCGAGCGTATTACGTATGGTAATCCACTTCAAGACTAAATTCGCTAACACAAGTTTAATATGCGCTCATCCCCCACAAAAGACAATGACTAAAGAAAGTTTCTATGGGCTCCACTGGCGATTTTAACGCCAAGGTAGATAAGGTGGACAATGGACATATTTGGTAGGACAATCGGTAAGAATAAGATTTACGATATAAAGCCTGGCAATGGACTTAGGCCTATTGACATTGCGATAGGACGAAATGCCATTATAGGAAGCACTACTTTTCCTTATCTCAATATATGCAAGGGGAAATGGTATGCGTCCAGTATTCTGAACACCTGAAGCTTGATCTGATCTGATCACTACCTTGTTGCAGCCAAGGAATGAATGTGGATTTCCCAAGGGTCACAACAAAAAAGAACTCCTGTAAGAAGGTATAATTTAACAAAGCTGCAAGCGTAAATATAGCCAGAACATTTGCCGAACGTGTATCGCGAAATCCTAAAGCGCCAGTATCAAGTAGCGAATATCATTGGAAAACGCTGCCATCTTGTCATCAGAAGCACTGCAACTTATGAGCTAGGTCTCGCTCAACCACCACTAAGTAATCCCTGGACTGATGAAGAACCACAAGCAACTAAATAAAAGGCATACAAAGCGGCGGTGTTGGAACGAAGGACGAGAGCCGCTCGTGAGCTCAACTATAAAAGGAAACGGGAAGAATATCGGCGTCCCCAGCAGAAGAAAAAATAGCACGAGAAGTACGCGATTGAAGATATTGAGAGGTTGTACTCAAGGAATGAAGTACGGAAATTTTACAAACAGGTAAAATGAATGTGTCAAGGTGGCGAGAAGACCGGTACAGAAGCCTGTGAAGATTAAGAATGAAACCTTGTAGTGAGGTTACTGTCGGTGTTGAGAATATGGGAAGATTTTTTCTTGAGACTGTGTAACAGCGAAGAAGGGTAGCACTCCGCTAAAACTTCCATCTACTCAACCAAAACGAAGTAAGGATAGCAATACGAGTATCTCAGCTAAAGCCCAATGACCTGCTTGACCTGATGGCTTATCGGCCGAGGTATGCAAAGCTTCTGGAAGTGACTTTATGGAGAGTGTATACCAACTTATTTCTAAGACTTGACCAGTGTATGCCTTATGAATAGAATCTCAGCATCGTTTGTCTCACAAAATAGGAGACGGTCTTACCTGCGGAAACTATAGAGACATCCCTACTCCGGCAGATCCTAGAAAAAAACTCAAAAAGTCCAAACCGATACTCACCGTCTTTTCATTGATTATAAGGCCGCATATAGCAGCATTTATAGAGACGAGCTATATGTATAGTGCCATGAGTTTTGGTCAGAAAGAGGATTGAGAATGCTGCCAGCTCCATCAAAGTTGGTAATTTGGTAATGACTTAGCTGAGACCTTTAATGTCAAAAAAGATTTTAGACAAGGTGACGTGTTGTCATGTGACTGCTTTAACATCATACTTGAAAGAATTGTGCGGAACGCACAAGCCAATACCAGAGGCACAATCCACCACAAGTCTGTGCAAAGACTAGCATACCCCGGTAATATTGATATAATTGATAGAACCCACCGGGCTGCCATCGATGCGGGTGCCAACATGGTTTAGTGGTAAATGAGGCTAAAACAAATATACGCTGTCAACAAGAAGTGACACAATACATAGCCTAATGGAACAGAACGTCACAGTCGGCAGCCATTAAAATAGTAAGGGACTTAGATCACCTTAGTTCTGTAATCAATTTTGCCAACAATATTTCGTACACATAAAACAGAAAATAACTATTAGTAATCGCTGTTTCTTTGGACTAAGAAGGCAATTGAACAGGAGGGCCCTACCCTAAACAACAAAGGGGACCGCATATAAAGCCTTCATCATTCCAGTCAATTGTTGGCATGGGATCTATCGAAAGCGGATGAAAATTCTTAGCAAGATATTCTATCCCGTTTGCGTTGACGGGCTTTAGGGGAGAAGATTCAACGACGAACTTTATGAGCTAATATGTCGACTAGTCAGAGAACTGCGCATCAGTCTTCTGAGATGGCCACCAGAACATGTAGAACGAATGGATACCAATGCCTTCCGGCCTCCAGAGTCTTCGAAATTAACCCGGAGGGACAATTGAGTAGAGGAAGACCTCAACTTAAGTTGCGCGCACAAGTACAATAGAAGGCGACTTTAACCGACGTGGAGTATGCAATTGGAAGCAGTTAAATAAAGACTAGATTTACTGGAGAGACTTGTTAGTTGAGGTCCAGCTTCGTCCTCCTGTAACACACCGCATTTTAAGTAAATAAGTACCTGTGAATCAACACAAATTAAAACACCACTTTTTCAAATATTCATCATTCGATTTGATTTTATTCCAATACAGTAACAAATGTTTTTTTTTTCTTTTCTTATTCTTTTCCACAATTTGCTTTAAATTAAATGTCGGTTTTATTGTTCGTTTGAATTATGTTTTGTTTTATTTTAATATTAACAATGATACAAATTATTTTCGTTTTAATAAAATCTCTCAAAATTCATATAAATAAATTTTACAATAAAATAAAACGCTCAAAACACTGCTTTAAGCAGTTCATTAGCCAATATGTGATAATTAATAAATAATTTTTTAAAATTTATTTTAAATGATTTAATATTAAATTTTCCCTAAAAAAAAATTAAAGAAAGGATAAGTATTTTAGTAGCAATTATTCTAATAAATTTATTTACTCGTCATTTTGTTTCTTGTATTTAAAATCTCTTTTCTGTTTAAATTTATCTAAAAAATTGTTACACAATTATTATTATTAATATTAATATTATTCTTAATCTAGCTTTTTCTTGGTTTAGTAAATCTTTACATTATATTTTTAAAGGTATTTTTTGTTTCTTTTTTTTTACAACTATTTGATTTTTTTTAAATGTACATTGTTCAATTCATTTTATATGGTTTTTGTTTTTTTTTTAATTCAATTTTTATATATAAACTTATTTATTTATACACCTAAACTTATTTGCTATAAATTAGTTAAGAATATATTGTTATAATTTTTACAAGTTACAATTTCTGATAGGTGTAGGAAGTTTGATTACTCGGTAATACATTACTATGCATTCGATTTTTTTTTTAAATTCAAACAAAGTTCTGAAGGAATTACCACTGATATTTGTTGGCCTGTCAACCGAGTTATAGAATCAATTACCTAGTAATGTATGCAGCAGATTACTCTTAACCTCCCAGAAATCTAGTTATTTTTATAAATCTAGCCACTGATTGTAAGAAATTATTATATCCTAACCAAATGTGTGTAGAATTTAAATTAATATAGAATTGACTCCTTTTCTGGTTTTATTAACGCAGGGTAATCAGACATAAGAAACCAATTACCTTATTGTTCCCTACATAAAAGAAACCGTACTAACCACTTTCTTTCTTGTCCTGAGAAGTAAACACTAATAATATGATAATAAATACGAATTTAAAAGCTACATTTTAGAAACGCTATCCAGGGGTAAGGATATTCGCTCCAGTTTCATCGAAAAGGGAAAATTGTCTGTCTACCTGACTTTCTGTCATTGAACCTGCTGTGGAAGACAAACAATAAGAGTACATGGTCTTTGCCAGTATTTGTACGTTGCACGTATTGTCGAGCAGACTTGAAATTTCTGATGGGAATGCCACGAAATTGATGGGGTTAACCGTCGGGCATTGTGGTGACGGTCATAGGGATAAATGGTATGGTCTTGCTGTAATATGGTATGTTGTTGACGTTAAGTAAAATTTCTTTTTGCAATAAAAGCTGGTTTTGCGTTGTTGAAGTTTTTTTTCGTTTTCTTACACACACCTCTCACAAATTGTTATTTTTTATCTGTTATTGACTTATACAAAAAAAAATAATCAAAAATTGTGGGTTGAAACTTTTGAAGTAAAAAGTGCAATATCAACGACTTAAGCACTTTACCAATGTCGGTATATGGTTGTGTGTTTAGGTACAGTTTGAATAAGGGAAGCAGAAATCGCACTTGAAACTGCAAATGGTATTGCCAAAGCTTTCCGCGGAAATTGAATAATAACGGGAGTCTGAAGTATTTTAACCTTTTTATAACAATAACGGTCCAAATTCGAAACTGGTTAATGAATAATAAATTCTGCTATACAACTGATATTCCCAACGCCAACATTTCAGTCGTCAACATGTCTTGCAAAGCTGTGGGTTCATTAAAAATGAAGCAATATTGAATACTTATTTCTAAGCACACTAACAGTTTCTATATAGTTATGGAAACCAAGTTACAAAGTTCGAAGCAGAATAAAAACTTGTCGAACTGCATTCGCATAACTAGACAAATTCTCCAGCCTTGGGCCTTAATTGCTTCATATAAACCTAGTAAGCTCAAATGGACAAAGTAAAGCTAGGAATCACCTATTAGGACGGTCCTGCCTAGCAACACAGATAGAAAGCATTGATCATAATCTTTAATATACATTTTCTACTTTACTAGTAGAAGGGTGACGGCAAACAACAAACGAGTGGTGCCATCTTTCAGATTTTTACGGAACGAATAGAAGCATGGTTCGATTTGGGAAAGAAAGATCACCGTACGGAAGAAAATAAAGGGAAGAAATAAGAAGAAGAAAGAAGAAGGTACCGACAAAGAACGATCAGAGTCCTTGCGCTAAGGGCTAAAAACAATCAAGATCCAAAACCTTTAGGCTTGGCGTACATTGTACTGGTGCCGATCTAAGGAGTGTTATTTCCTTAAGAAAAGTTGTGTAGTCGTTTCAGCTCGTTTGTTTGTGGTGTCATCTGTAATGTCGACTGATTTCAGTTATACTGAATCAACTCATAGAAGGAGTCAGCCAGGAAGGGTGAACAAGAAAAAAAAAACTGGAAGAACGAGTGATGTAAACAGAAAATTACGTGCTACCACTCATGAAGTCAGAGACCTCTGCAAGTGCATTCGCTGCAGCCGTTTTGAAGCCATCACCTCCACAGAAAGACAAGAAATAATTCCGCAATATTTGCTCAGAACAAATATTTGTCCCTAAAGCCGAGGATGAAGTTGAAATCTGTTATCCTATAGTTATAGAGTTCCGGCAAATATAGATGGCTTGGTATAAGATGTTGTTTTACACGGGATCACTAATCGCCGTGAATTTGGCGATGTAACTTAGAGTTGATTTCTAGATACTGAATCAAACTGACAGTACTCGTACATCGTTTCGGCGTGAGAGATAACAGGTATCAGTAGTGTTTTTATGAATTAAATAAATTTTTGATATAATTGGAATGAGACGAGCGCATAACCAAAGTTTCCGAAGACAGGAGTAAATACGGCTAGTTGTGTGGTTAACTTGGTCAGAACAGGACAGCCGATAATTTGTTTTGAGACATTCGGTACGAAAGGGATCCTTTTATTATTTATTGACACATAGGGTCAATTTTTAGTTTCACATTGATTATTAGATTATTAAAATCAATATTAGACGCGTTTCCGACAAGTGTAGTTTCAACAGTCCAAAGATAAACTGCATGCAGGTTTTCATTTACTCTACAAAAACGTTCTTCCATTAGGCTTAGGGGTCTTGAGATGTTGATTTGTAGGTCATCTGCTTAAAGACGGTATGACACATTTTGACAACATCATTAGTATATATGCTAAAAAAAATCGGACCTAATATAGAACCCTGTGGAACACCTTGAAGTACAGACTAAGATTGAGAGCTTTTTCCATTACTATAGGACCAAACAAATAGCTCGACAAGAGTTTTACCGCGCTTTGACTAAAGCTAAAATAATAACGCAGTTTTTTTCAAAGTATTTCGTCATTCACTGTATCAAACACTCTTGAGAAGTCAAGAAGTAATAAGGCTGCCAAATATTACCTATCAAATTCGTATCTGATATCATCTAAAACCTTCACCATAGCTGATGCACAACTATGTTGAGGTCTAAATCTGGACTGATATGGGAAAATTAGGAAATTTAGGAGAAGGTGATTGACAATCTTCTTGGTTAATGATTTGTCAAATATCTTAGACAGAATTGGCGCTAATAGGTCTATAATAATCAGAGGGTTCCTTTAGATTAGGGTTTTTAGCAACAGAAATAATCTTATCCGTTTTCTAAAAATCCGAAAAAGTCGATGACGCTACAGGTCTATACAAGTTCGTATAGACCTATAAGCCTGCTTCCTGTAATTTCGAAGGGCTTAAAAGACTGCAACCAATTCTAACACAATCCAAAGCGGTCCGAAATCACCAATTCGGTTTCAGAAGACTACACTGACTTCTCGTACAAATACACAGAGTGGCGAACAAGATATCAACCTCCATGGACGACAAGCAATTCTGCGTACCAGTATGCCTTGACGTTGCTTAGGCATTCGACTCGGTTTGGCATAAGGGGCTCTTATTCAAACTCAGCAACATCCTTGCAAAGGACTACTTTTTGCTCCTAAAAAATTATTTAGAAAACCGATGTTTCTACGTACGCTTCAAGGACCAATGCTAACAGATCCACCGTTCAAAGGTAGCATCTTAAGGCCCTTGCTCTTTCTTCACAGCAGATATACCCACCCCTGTCCGAGAAACAGCCATGTATGCTACCTTTGCTGACGACACAGTTTTACTAAACTCCGGTAATAATCTTCAACTTACAACTCATAAATTAAAAGAAAAACTAGACAAAGCAATTGAGTGGTTCACAAAGTGGCACACAAAACTCAACGAAGACAAAACAATACAAGTTATCTACACTACCAAAACAAAATTCACACCTACACCATTAACAATAAACAATAAACAGATATCCATCCATCCAGTCGTCAAATACTTGGGAATTCACCTGGACAGCAAATTGACTTTTAAGTTCCGTATACAAAAAAAAAAACGCACCCAGCTAAAACACAAATTTAGACAACTATATTGGCTACCACGATCCCTGTCAAACGTCTCGATAACAAACAAATTACTTGGGGAAGAAAAAAAGTCTGAACATAATTCAAACACAACAAAATAAGTTTCTAAGGACGATCACCAACGTTGAATGGTATAAGTTAACGAACTTTTCGTTACAAAACATGCAAATTCCATAAACCCCCAAATCAGCACGTCCACGATTCATGTTTCCAAAATCCAGCAATCCACATTCCTATGCTACCATATTACAATAGAAACACGCTCCAGATTCATGTTGCTGACTATGCGTCTGGAGTCGACAAAGGCGTGATCGCATTTCATTTATTTTCCCACATTTTTCCTTTCTCATATTCCGCCGCATAGCATAAGATAGGTTTAAAGGTATTCAAAGAAAATTGTTTAAGTTAGTTCTAGTTTGAAGTTAATAAAGGAAAGAGGCTTCTCCTCCAAAATAAATAAAAACAAAAGTTTTTTTATTTTAAATAATTAAATGTCTATTTAATTGGCGCCCGAGCAGGGACCACGGTTAATCGCAGTAACTCGGTACTGAAGTAGTAAATTAAACGGGATAAAAGGTTACAAGTACCAACCCCGCGAGTGGCGAAAAATAAAAACCGTGGTCCATCGTGAGTGAAGTGTCGTGGTGAAAGTACTGTAGTACAAGGGCCCCTTAGTAGACCAGCTATAAATTGGACAAACAGGACGCTCGTAGAGCTAGCCGCACCACCCTTCCCAGAACCCGGCGAGGAGACCCATTCCAGATGACACCAAACGGACTCATAGGGATAAGATTTATTTTAGTTTTAGGGTAAGCAAGTTATAAGTTAAGTAAAGAAATAAAATTAAATTTAATCAAAGTTAACTAAAAAGGAAGGAAGTAAAGTAATTAAGTTGAAGTAAAATTTTTTTTTTAAATAAGAAATAAGTGAAAAATTGAAGTGAAACTTTATTGAAAAATAATTGCTCATAAATTTTTAAAGAATACAAAATAATATTCATACTAAGGAAATTACATTCAAAAAGACAAATATTTTTAAGGATAAATCTAAGATAATAATAAGTGGGAAGTTGAAGTGAAACTCTATTGCAAAATAATTGCTCATAAATTTTTAAAGAATATAAAATAATATTCGTACTAAGAAAATTACATTTAAAAGACAAATATTTTTAAGGATAAATTTAAGATAATTTTTAGTTTAACTCATATTAACTAGTCGAAAAATTTTTTTCTTTGCTATTACTGTTTCCCTCTGGTTTAATATCCAATTGCATAAATCATGCCCACTACTAGAAGCCAAGTCCCAGAGCAGGTGGCTGTCGCTCAAAATACGCAGCGAAATAATATTCCAATCAATCCCACACAAGCCTCCCAGTTGAACCCAACAATTTCTAACACATCTCGATCCCACACATCCTCAAATGATCCAAATTGCTCATATCAATCGAGCTCTTCTACCATAGAACCCCAAGAAGTCGGAACAACTCCCGAATTAGACGCTTTAGTCACAACTATAGTAAAGCGTGTCTTAGAACAGCAAGGCAAAGCACTTGTTCGAAGTGTTCTAAACCCAAATCTTGATCATTTTCTTGCTGTAGACCAGTCTATCCTCCCAGAACATCGCCATCGTTTAGATGATTTAGATAAAATTCCGGACGTAATTCGTTCCCTTAGAACTTTTTCCGGGGATGCCAGTGAGTATTCCTCCTGGAAGAAAAGCGTAGAGCGCGTACTAAGCATCTACGAACACGAAAAAGGAACGCCAAGATACTTTGGCATATTGAACGTAATACGTAATAAAATTATTGGACAAGCTGACGCCGCTCTGGAGTCGTATAATACGCCCCTTAACTGGGAAAGTATAGTGAATTGTCTCACTATGCATTATGCCGACAAAAGAGATGTCACCACGCTAGAATGCCAAATGGCACATCTAGTGCAAGGAAATCGTTCGGTACAAGAATTCCATCAGTTGGTCTGTTCCCAGCTAACACTCATAATAAATAAAATTTCCTGCATGGATATTAGCCCCGAGTCAATGCGCCTTCTTACCCAAACTTATAGGGACAAAGCGCTTGACACATTCATAAGAGGCCTGAAGGGCAATTTGTCAGATCTTCTTGGCATAAAAGAGCCAGCTGACTTGCCCCAAGCTCTTCACCTCTGTTTGAAGATCGAAAATCAAAATTATAGGTCACAACACGCTCAAGCACACCAAGGGTTACCCAGGAAAAATTTCCAACAGCAACCATCTCGTCCAACCCAACCATACCCACAACAAGTTACTCAGCAACAAACAACTTCATTTAGAAATTCAATCACCAGTTTTAGGCCACCGTATCCACCCTTCCAATCACACGCACCTCCTCCACAGCAATTTTATTCGTACGGGTACTATCCTAATTTCAATTTTCCTCCACAAAATCAGGCACCAAATTATCGGCAAAACACTTATCAGCCCAATAGGCCTGCTGCCGCTCTAATGCCTGTAAAAATGGAAGCCGTAACACAAGGCCGAAGCAACCAAGCTGGAAATATTAACCAACAAAATCGGCTAGCCAATTTTAATTCTACAAGACAGAAATTGCCATCCCATCAACCCACTACATCCCAGAAGGTAGGACAACAAAACTATCATATAAGCCAATCCGCAGAAAATTTAGAAGAACAAACGACGCAAGTATCAGAAGACAGGGAATCGGAAGAAAATCTCTACATGCAAGGTTATAAAGAAGATACCCAGCCTAACACTCAATACTTCGATTCTCAGCAGTTTGATAACCAATATCTAAATTCTCAATATTACGCCTCACAGCAACCAGCTGAACCCCAAACAGGGGATAAAGAACATCAGTATCTGATGCAACAGCCGTCAGAGCATAACGATGTTCATTTTTTAGGCTGACCGACTCCTCCTTGCCTTACTTTGAATGTAGGACAGGAGGCGGTGAGACCCTCAAATTTCTAATAGATACTGGCTCTAACAAAAATTATATCAAACCAAGGTTCGTAAAAAAATTCATCCCAAATAAACAAATTTTCTACGCGAAATCCATAGCCGGCGATGTAAGAATCAGCCACCATACCCTCCTCAATCTATTCGGTTTGAAAAATATCGATTTGAAATTCTTTATCTTACCTTCCCTCAAAACTTTCACCCCGATACAAAAAGGAAGTAGTATTAGAAAACAAAACAACAACTGTTTTAACTCAATCCGGCAAAACAGTACATAAATCTCTAATCAAAAATTAACATTCATTTTAGATTCCTAATTGCCTTTGCAACTGCCGAAATACAAATACTAGATTACTCACTCAGTGAGCTAGTATCGATCGAAACCGGAATAGCCAAAATTCAGACCGGAAGTTTTAAGATAATCCACATAATAGACTTGGAGCCTTGTATACACTTGATATCAGATATAAAAAACGCAATAGAACACAGCATCAACGAAAGCCATCCTTCCCATCCCTTCCTTCTCCACGAATTAAACCAGGTTATAAATATACTAGATAGACTCAAGCCAAACTTCAGGATCAAACGATCCCTCAATTTTATAGGAAGTGCCTGGAAATGGGTCGCGGGTACCCCCGATCATGAGGACTTCCGGATAATCAGAAACAGAATTAATAACGTCTTAAAAAATAACAATAAGCAAGTAGTAATAAATAGAGATTTAATTAGCCGTGTTAACTATGTAACGAATATAACCAATAAAATAATAAATGTAATGCGAAACCATGATTTATTCCGAAACAATATAGTGATAATAACGCAACACAAACTTAAGATACTTAAAGAAGAACTTCTAAATTTAGAATACGCCATTCACTGGGCAAAACAACAAATTATTAACCCATACATTTTGTCAACTGAAGAAATAAATATTGCAAAAAGTATATTTAAAACTGAAAATATTCCATATAGCTCTATTGACGAGGCTCTAACCCTTGCGGAAATAAAAATAGCATCAAATTTTACTTCAATAATATACATTGTTAACATACCAAGTGTAAAAGTTGATACATGTCATAAAATTCTTGTTAAAGCAGTAAAAAAAAATAATTTGGTAAATAAGCTAGAATACGATAAGATCTTGAAATGTAATCAAATGATTTATGGCATTAAAATAGATTGTAAGACATATAATAGTTTATCGATTTGTAGAAATTCAGATATTGTAGATTTAAGCGGCACTCCCTGTATTCCTTACCTATTCCAAAGTAAAAAAGCGAACTGTATTCATGTTAATAACCAACATGTCCCAACCATCGATGAAATTTATCCAGGGGTTATTCTGCTCAATCAATTCAATGGAACACTAACGAAAGAGAACAATGAAACGTTAAACCTTGTTGGCACATTTCTTGTAAACTATCAAAACTCGACAATCAAGATAGAAAATAAAACCTACATTTCCAACATTATAATTTCAACAGTAAAACCTTTGCCTGCAATAGCACAATCTTCCTCACCAGACGACACAGAAGAGCTGTTATCATTGGAAATGCTCAAGGAACTTCACTCCAGTAATATCGAAGATATCAAGCTATTGGAATCAAAACATGTTATCACTTCAACAACAAATTTTGGGCTAACAATAGTACTATCCATCCTTGCATTGTTTCTGCTAGTAAAATTCATTCAGTTTAAAAGGTCAACCAAAGTCCAGGTAACCAACGTACTTGACCTGGAAAGCAGAACAGCGGAAGTGGAAACAACAAAACAAATCCAAGTTTCTAATATTGCCGATCCGAAAGAAACACAAACACGATGCAATATACCGGATAAGGACCAAGGTGGAAAACAAGAACAACCACAACAGAAGCCAGATAGGATTAGCCAAATCCCGTATTTCTGACCCTTTCAAACATGGAAGTTTGAATTTAAGCGGGGAAGAGTTAACGAACTTTTCGTTACAAAACATGCAAATTCCATAAACCCCCAAATCAGCACGTCCACGATTCATGTTTCCAAAATCCAGCAATCCACATTCCTATGCTACCATATTACAATAGAAACACGCTCCAGATTCATGTTGCTGACTATGCGTCTGGAGTCGACAAAGGCGTGATCGCATTTCATTTATTTTCCCACATTTTTCCTTTCTCATATTCCGCCGCATAGCATAAGATAGGTTTAAAGGTATTCAAAGAAAATTGTTTAAGTTAGTTCTAGTTTGAAGTTAATAAAGGAAAGAGGCTTCTCCTCCAAAATAAATAAAAACAAAAGTTTTTTTATTTTAAATAATTAAATGTCTATTTAATTTATATCTGTAACGACCATATATGGTACATCGTGATTTATAGTACAAGTAAACACGGTTGAAACACAGGCACCTAAAAAAACTTAGAACACATTGCAAGGACATATAGTACTTAAACACTTTATTAAACGCCGAAACTCTAAAAAGAAGAAGACTCAAACGAAGAGGACCTAGCGTTCAAGCAATTGTATGCATCCATTTTACATGTATTACTATATATGTTTTGTCCTTTGATGAAATTTATATGGTATTAGTCCCAAGCTAAGATATGTTAGCCGGTTCAAGAAAGATTTGATCACATAAACAAACATTTTCCGCATATTACACAGCGATGAGATCGAATAAACTTCGAATTACGCGTTGGCAAGGAGACAATTTTCAGCTATAAGGTCAAGAAATTGCCTCGAAAAACTATTTTTTATTAACAAGTTTGTGTTGAAATCCTCATACAAAATGATATGTACTCGTACATAAAGAGTACTGAAGTCGACTAAAGTCGTAAAAAAGGCTAATGAACAAAATATTTGGCTTTATGAGGAAATGCGAGAAGGCATTTATTATTTCTGTTCGTAATTTCTGCTATTTTTTATTCAACGTCGTGAGCTGTAGATACCGATTCACCAATTGTTAGAAGTATAGAAAGGAGTAACGCAGATATGGAAGCCATGACAATGGATTACCAAAAATATCTCTGGACTCCCAATATTTATATCAACATCAAATATTTACATATTATTGTCATCAGCTCAACGTCATATCATTTAATGTTCATATTTGACAACACATGACACTCAACTTCTGTTTTTTATACGTACGACGAAAGTGTGGCCCGTAAGGGTGTTGACGATGTACATATGTTCTATATTGGAACACAGTTTTTCGAATATTTTAGACCCATGGATACGCCATCTAATAATTCTTAAAATTATACGATAATACGTTTTCTCCACTACGTGGTGCACAACCTGAATCGATTCGACAGTATAAAATTGGCATTTCCTATTCGCGAATATTCTTACCTAAAATGCCATAAGGACATGAGTTCTGTGAAAGCGAAATCTTACAATGAAATACCTGAATACTGGAAAGATGTAGGTACTGAGGAATAGTCGTATCAAGTCGCCATCATTCAAGGTAAAAAACTGTGCAGAAGAAGTTAATTGTCGGACATGGAATAAATTTTTGTAAGATTTTTACGAATCAAAAAGCCCACTGTTGACAAGGCCCATCACGAAGACTGTAAAAAATCAACAACGTTTTGTTTTATACGAAGCTAATTATTTCGGTAGTTATCTTACAGCCGTGGTGGTTAACTCACAAAACTAGATACGTAAAGGAAAGGTGAAGATTAAAGAACATACCCCATTAAAGAAACAGTACTTATATTTATAATGGACCACGGCCTATTAGGGCTGCTAAGTTGAACGATTCACTTCACCTCGCTAAGTTCTTGATAAATCCTGAAGCTCGGCTCTTCCACCAAAGACTAATTTCTGACATCAGCACGAATGAAGACAGTGATGTGGAATTTGTAGACGATCCACCTGCTGTGTCAGGTTTGTGTCCAGCTGCTTTGATCAAAAACAAAAGACTTGATATGTTTATACAATTTGTAAAAAAATTGCTTGTTTGATTTTCTTATATGACTGATTTTCCTGATCAAAAATAAACGACGTGGAACTTTAAGCCCGACTTGTGCAAAATTATGAAAATGGGAATCTGATCGTTGTTTCTCGTCACAATTCAGTTACTTTAACAAATTTCTGTCTCAGTCATGAGTCATATGAGAAGGACTGAAAACTGAAAAGAAGAGACAACGACGGTAGATATGCAAAACGAGCGTTCTTAAGGATAAAATAATACAACGAATAACTACCTACATCTGGGAAAATGGTAACACGTAGAATATAAACTAAAGTAAGCCAAACGCATTGAAATATCCCATTACAAACTTGCAAGATTGATATGTTTTCTATGACAATCCACTAATCCACTGTCAATTTGTTACAAAGTTATACTAGTTAAATATGTCAACTTAAATTGCCAGGGCTTAGAAATTGATGAAGTCGTCCTGCAACCCATTATAGGGAAATTTGCATGCTTTCTAAAATCTTCACATAGCTTTCTAGAGACCTTAAAATCAGAAGAAATTAGATCTGACCAAATGCTGGTTACATGAGCGTAAGACCTTATTGCGCCTATTTCGAGTCCTATTTTATGTGCCTTAATTCCGAAATTAGAAATAAATCAAAATTAGGAACTATACTGTGACTTAAGCATTGCTAGAGTGAAAAGCCCTCATCATTATCACGCTTTGCAAATGCATGAAATATGTATATATATATATATTTCTTCTAAATATTCTTGCCGTTATTTCATTCCCTTACGCCTGTCCTATTTTTGAGTTGATATGAAACTGCTCACAATATCGCTCTATTATCCTATCGGCATTAAAAAATTAAACCAAGTGTAAAGCAAAAGAGATATCAAGTTGCGTGTGAAACAGTTTGATCATCACGAAAATTGAAACGTGGCAGAGACATGTACATAATTTATTTCAGGAGAAATCGAGGTTAAAACAAATTCGCATTAAATCAGAGTTAACTATTTACATATTTTACGAACTATATGAACATTTCGAGAAGGATTGATGTGACTTAAAGGCATGCCGGATTTATAGAATATTGCCGCGGTTCATTTCGTGTTTGCAGTAAATGGGGACAAATTAAGTGCAAGCAATTTAACACCTATGATGAGACTGAGACGCACTAGTATCTATTGAATCTTCTCGATGTTTATATTCGTGATCGGGCTAGCGTCTGTTTGGAGACTATCGGAGTTTTGTCCCTTCGAAAAGTCGTTTATATATTCATATATTCAGGTATACCAGTACCGGACAAAACGCATTAATACTGGAACTGAAAAAGTAATCATTTCAACACTTGTACACCCAGATAAGATCGTAAGCGTATCGAATATTAGCGAACCCTTAATGTCAATATAACTGATATTTATAAATGAACAGGAAACTGGGATAATATTAGGGCCTACGCTTAGCAACTATCAGAAAAATAAATATTTTGGCACAATTTTGACGAACTTTTACATAGAGTACCATGGGAGAAAATGGTTTTCATCAGCGTAGACTTAAACGGACATGTCAGGGAATCGGATTGCGAATACAAAAACTACCATGGGGGAAACGGTTTTGAATTGAGAAACTCAACCGAAGAAGATGTGCTTAACACATGCAAATTACAGGGTCTTACAGTACTAATAGGCTTCTTACTAGGTCACAAAGGCCTTGATTATATACTCTAGTGGTGCACACTAGGCTCAGATATTCGAAGAGTACCATCGACGGCATAACGTGAATTGACGGATAGAAGATTCTAAATCACTAGCCAGTCAGCACCGACGTCGCTGACAGAAAAATCAGCGAAAATTGGCATCAGTCCCGAAAATATAGTGACACAATTTAAATAACAAGAGGTCGGCTGTGGCCGACAAAGTTCCGAGAATGCGTCCCAAATGCATTAAAAAAGAAAAAGAACTAAACGCGCCAGGTATGTTGAACAACTTTAAAGAAATATGTAAGAATAGTGCAAAAAATATGGGGCTGGAACGACAAGACGAAAATGACGAAACTGATAAAGTCTTGATCTAGACTATGAATGTATCAAAAAAGAGGTGGAAAAATCGGTAGCTAGGGCACGTGGGATAGTAGTGGGGGCATTTTGTCGGGGTTTATAAAATGTACCCTTACAAGCCATATGCTGGAGACAAGCAGTGAAAGAAGTGCAAAGACAAGCCATGGGCGAACGAGCTTACATTTTTGGGATTGCATTACAATGAAGAAAAAATTCGCAAGAGATTCAACTGCTGCAATGTACGAGTATATTGAAGATGAACAGGGATCCGCGAGATTTGCAATAGATGGAAAGAGTAACCAAATGAAGAATTCCCGCCCAGTAGTATTCCCACTGTTGTCGCGCATGAAAAGAAAATGTCTTACGTTATCGAAGCAGCAGAATGATATAAGGGTCTGCAGTCGGTCCGGATCCTACACCCTTCGAAGAGCAGGCGACAGGCGGCGATTTAAATAGATCGAATGCCTAACCAGCGGAGGACGGCACTGCTGATCAACTATATAAAGGCCAACGCAACACGAAACATTGTGACAACCATCGATTAGTGAGACTTACGTCACATACTATGAAAATATACGAGAGGGTTATAGACAGTTGACAGCGCAATATAATTATGCTTCAGGGTGACTCAATCAAACAAAAAAAATTTAAAAATTGTGCGCGAGACCTACATACTATACTGATATGCAATATTTACGATGAAAATAAATCGGATGTTTAAGGAGTTTATCCAGCCAAGGTGAAAAGGTGGTTCCTTTTTAATGTCGTGCAAGATTATACGTTGAATCACAACATTAATGAGTCCGGAGCAATTTTCCGTTTCTCTTCGCCAATGTCAGCGCAATTATAAGCAACATTGTGACAACCTCTAGAAAGTCGCTGGAAGAATCAGTCGTACTAAGACCGAATATCTGCTTGTTTGCTTTTCAGAACTCGCGAACCCATCGTGCTAAAGTGCGAAAGGAAATAGCGATGACGATGACGGGCATAAAATCAGTGTGGCGTGGCTTAATGGTGCGTAATCTCCATACAATAAGATTTGTTCTGCACGAAAATACACGTCAAAATTTAACATACGCATCGCAATGTTGGTCGATGTCAGCGACAGACATCAAAATGTTACGGATTTCAGTGAATGCAACAAAACGTGGTCTAATAAAAAGCACCCGCATTCGTAGAAGTTTACACACTTAGAAAGCGAAAGTGAATTAACTGGATTTGCCATATTGTAAATAGAATGACAAAGGCTCAAATTCGAATTTAAAAAACATCAGCTCCCTAATGAGGTGATCCAAAATGGAATCACCCGAAGAATGGGTCTAATGCCTCAAATTCAGCTAATAGGTGGTCGAAATATGTAGCATACGAGAATGATACATATTTCAACGTTTAATAAAAGAAGAAAAATTAATCTAGGTCATAAAATTGAAAATTTGAAGTTTAAAAGATGTCCAATAACTGTAACTAACAGGCATAAGTGGAATTACCATAAATATATGAAGAAAAAAAATTTACGCACAGCATTAGGTGCCACAAAAGCTGAAACCGGGGTTGAGGGATAGACAATACAAAATTCAGCTACTTCATACCTACCAAGGACTAGTTGGAAGCTATTCATCCATTAGAAGAATATTAAAGTGTAGTAACCTCCGTTTATATTCCTCTAAAATCACTGCTATGAAGCAGTTTCAATAATATTTGAATTGAGAATTTCTATTATCAGCGTTCCCCTGATTGGCATTGAAAGTATTTTATTGAGTAAAATTTCCTTTTGATTTTCATACTTCGCGTGTTCTACTACCAATAAATTAATTTTGAAAATATTTTCTCCGACCAAAATTTCACAAAATTCATTTGTCAATATTCCAATATTGTTTCTATTCGCACCTAGTAAAACACTTAAACTATAATATGTAAATATGTGTTTTTGTTAACGTACGCTGAGTGTTTTGAGGAAACTTATAACATCACTGACAAGCTAATTAAAATCTGTGTTCAAAAGCAAAAGCACCGAAAACGCATTTTCCTAATTAACGTGAAAATCGATTTTATTAGTCCCCCACCACAAAGGACCTTTTTGCATTTTACGAGTAATTTCAAAAATATTCACCTAGTCACTATCTAGTTTCGAAAAAGGTTTACAGAAAGAACACTTCAATGGCTACCGGATGCACTCGTACAATAGATCACCCCGAACAACAAAAAAAAAAAAAAATACAAACACACAATCTTCACTCACTCACACACGCACTCGAACTATGGTCGACTAAATCCTAGCAGAATATATGTATATACAGATTCACAATGAAGACATTAGCCTCCATTAACACGGGATTCATTAAATTTTTCCAGCTAAATCCATCCCTTGACTTGGTCATTCCCTACACCATCCCCTGACATATGTAACATATGTACTCGTATAAAAGTAAATTAGAATCCGATTAGTCCTTACGTCACTGTACAATTGAAGTTTGGGTTATAACGACATCGGGTTGAGGACAAATTCCTGTATAAAGCCCTTAGAAGCAGGACCATAATTTTATTGCACCAACTTGAATGGAGGTCGCGAGAAGTCAATGCCTTTTGTGTTACAGAGTTGATGAGAGGTCTATGTGACCAGCTGCAACGACAATGACCATAAGAAAATTGTTGACATTTCCTTAATTGTCAATGGGACGTCATGATTATCACGTCTGGAGCTGAGTTCCTAATGTCAATGAAAACCTTCGATGTCTCGTCGAGTTTGTGATGTTTGCCGGTAGCTGATTTACCACCACCACTGCCACCACCAGATGGCTGGTGTGAATGTTGATGACTGTGACTTCCCATTGTTCCGGGATTTTGAGGTAACTGCTGCTGCTGTAGCTGTTGCTGATGCTTTTGCAAATGTTGCTGGTGCTGATGATGATGGTGGCACATTTCTTGAGGCTGCCGTATTGTTGGTGCTTGGACAGATTCTAGAGTACCCATTCCTGATCCACCCGTATTACCACCACCACCACCACCCATGCCATGCATATGACTATGACTATGATGATGTTGCGGGTGCTGTGTAGCATTGCGAAGCCGTTCTTCCATTTCTATGCTCTCCGAAGGTGGGCGATTGTTTGTACTACTCTGCCGGGATAGGGTTCCGGATTTTTGGCCACCACCAGATAGTGGTGGAGGTGGGATATCGTAACCGAACGTTGAGAAGCGCATAGCTGCTGCTGTGGACTGATTCGGCGATGATGATGTTATCGATTTTTGCCTCGCTAATGGTTGGAACAATGATTCGCTAATTAAAACAAATAAAAACAAAAAGAAAGAATGGATTAGAAAACGGATTAGAAAACAAGAACGATTTGTTTTTCAGCTGTGGGAAATGTAGGATTTTATTATTTATCCTATTTGGATTTAAACTTACCGTGTCTGGCAGCCCATATCGCAAACGTTACCCACCATACCACCACCGCTATCCGCATTCACATTCAGTCCATGGTCCTGTCCTGATGAATCATCGCAAAGACTCGTTTGTACAACCATATCGTGATGATGACGAAGGATACTGTGGTCTTTTAGGTCGGTTTTGCCACTTTGAACAGAAATGGGCACCACCTCCCGATAGTAGCGCTGTGAAACGTCATCCAGGATTTGTAGAGATGTCTGTGAATGTTTTTGCCTTAAAGATAAAAAATATATGATATTAAAAAAAGAAAAAAAACAAATGGAAAACGCAGAACCAAATGTAAAGAAAAAGGAAACGAATTAGAACGGACAACTTCAAAGTGCACGAATTCTATAAATCATGGAATTATGGAGATAATCTGCGTCTGGATCATTAGTTCTTGTTCTGGAGACTACTGAGGTTGTTCTATTGCCAGCTTAGAGTTTTCGTTATCAGTCTGAGATGGGACAAAAGGTGGTCTCGGTTGAAAAATCCATTTTAAGGGGCATTAGTTAACCGTAATTGGGAACGAACGTATTTTAGACGGGACAAGATTTGTGCGGTCTTTTTTAAGGAAGGGAGAATTCTCGTAATACAGCCCAAGGACAAGATTTATCAGGTTGGTACCTTTGAAATTATAATAGTGTTTAAATTCAATTTAAAAAATCACTTTAATGGATTAATAAACTAATTTTATGCCTGGAACAGAAAGGCGTCTGCACTGCACTGTAGATATGCAGGACTCTATATATCGAATCATTCACACATCGCAATGTCATATTTGTAGGGCATCGACAACAGGAGCTCTTCCTTTTACTAATTGACCTTCATGTCAACTTGACGCTATTTAGCGGAGAGCCAATGATGCTTGAATCGGCACTGTCGTCAAATATATTTCGGTCACCTTCAACCATTTGGATGAGATTATGGATTAATACGTTCAAGAGATAGTCCACTTCATAAAGACTTCCGCAACAACTACAATGCAGCCCGTATATTTGTGGAACTAAAAAAAAAACAATTTAATGCAAAAATCCATGGACCAAGGCCTAGATTCCTTATTCGCTGTCCTGTCCGTCTAGTCGTTTGTTCATAGTGAGAGACACTATCCCTAACGGCAATAAAATGAAAGACTTTCATGTGCGATTTGAATTTTTTTTCTTGTTTTTGAGAGTATAAGCAATGTATCGAACCGAATTTCTGACGTAGTAGATGATGAACTTTACCGTCATCCCAACTATTGCGAAAACCGTTTCCAGCAGGTCTCTTAGAAGCAGAGCAGAAAAACTAGCGAGCATAGATGCGAGGTACTGTAAGCCTAGTTACAAAGTCTTAAGCCTTGGTTGGGTAAGTTAATGAAGCAGGAAGGATAAATTTTCTGGAATCACCCTAACGTTGTAAAGGTAATCATATCATCTGATAATCGCGTTAGATATTTGCAATATTTTCAACTAGATTCTATTGGATTCTGCTCAATTCTTTGGAAGAACAAAAGATTTTTTTCAAGCGTATTCCTTGATGTCAAGCAAGCCTTTGAAGTTCAAATAATTTTAGATCTTACCACTGAGCTTTTATAATACACCCACAAAGTATTTCGAGAATGGAATTTTCCGTGTCAGACTCGAAAACGAAGTAACTCAATTCAAAGCAATTTTAGGCGGCGTGCCGCAGGTAAATGTTCTAGGCCCACTTCTGTATCTCTTACATACCCAAGACATGTCACAAGAAGAGGGACCGTTCTAGCTACGTTTACACTGTTATACTAGCAGTAAGTAAAACGATTTAAGAGGCAACGTTGAAACTGCAAAGCGCTCTCGCTCTCTTTATATACTTGAATGGACAAAGGCCTGGTGGTTTGCCCTCAATTCGACTAAATCTGTGCATGTAAATTTTATGTACAGAAAAATAAAAGGGGCTAAGGACCATGGAATGGCACAAAACGCAAAAAACTCGAAAACAAATACAGAGAAATGTATTAGATGCTGGTAAACATTCCAAGCTTAGAATCAAAAACAAGCTGCTCTTATATAAGCAAGTACTAAAGCCGGTGTGGACCTGTGGTATATAACTTTGGGATTGTATCAAGAAAATTGATGCCAATATTCCACCAAATTTTGAAAATAAAGTCCTAAGAGAAATGATTCATGGCCCGTGGTACACAAGAAATAACTTAAACCGAGTCGTCTAGTCAAACACGAAACAAAAAACTTCACCAGAAAAGACAAAATTCGACCAAATGGAGATATTAGCAATACAGTGCTACAAATTTTGGACGAGAGTTATCTATTGCGTCGTCTCCAAAGCACCAAACCTTTAGACCTAGCGTGATAAAATGAAACCGCCTTAAAAAGCGGAGCATGCAGGGACTTTCATTGGACAGTCACCTGCCAAACCCGTCTATTATATGATAAAAAAAAACTAATTGATAAGTCGAAGTTTAGTTGCGGTAACATAAACACTAATATCGTAGGGAGGTGTTTTTAGTGAATAAGAATCTCACACTACCATTAGTACGCGCTTGCGATCCTCATAGTGTAATGGAAGATTTTCACGTGACCTCGGTAATGTATGCAAAAATTTAAAGCAAAAAGAATTACTGGAGTACCATAGAAGTAGAACTAAAAATGCGAATGTATTTGACAGGACTGCTAGGAGACATATCCTGCACATTGTTTCCTTCAAAAGTAGACTGTATGGTTAACTCAAATTGCGAAACGGTATTCTGCTAGCACGCGTACCTGTATCGGTTTTTTTTGTTTTGCTGTCGGAACAGAGCACTTAGACGAAGAACTAGTCCATAGTACTTCTTTTAAGTTTCCTTTAATGGAATCTTTCAGTCTTGAGAAGAAAAACGAGTAAGCACTTAAGTGATAAAGTGACTACAGCGCCAGTACCCATCATTTCAGCGACGAGTACCTGAAGCGAGCCAAAGCTGAAAATTCACAGAGGTAGTGCACTGCGGTGTCGTGATCACCTTCACAGCAAGCGTCGCATTTAAGTGCTCAGCTAAACTGTAGTGCCCAAAACGACGCCAGTAAGCAACCTGCAGCGTTTCCAGCTAAGGGACAGCAGCAAGGGCGCTGACTTCTTAGAGACGTCGAAAATATTTTTTTTGGTCTGCCTGCAACCTGGGGAGTGATTACATCTGTAGTTGTGCTTATATGAATCCAACAGTCAATGGAAGCCTTAAGAGAGGACGCAAGCAGACCTAACGTAGGTTTGGGTCCCGAAAGACTCTCTGCTGAGCCTTGCCTAGCAAGTTTATCGGCGATTTCAGTTCGCATGATCCCATTGTTACTTGACACTCAGACTAGACTCAGTGAATTTAGCCTTCCGGTTGCGTTCAATGAATTTGCATTCCCGAACTAGCTTGGAAGTCGTAAGAGGGTTCAGTATAGCTCTAAGTGCAGCTTGTCTGCTGCTTCAAAAGCCAATACTTCACCCCCTCCACCGGTTCTTCGCAATATAGTTTGCTGCCATAAGGATTGTGAATATCCCCGTTTAGAAGACAGACGCACGTTTTCCTAACGACGAAGAGTGAAATCTAACATTGTCGTCCTCCAGAAAGACGGTGTCCAATATCGGTTTTGGAGCCATCCATAAAGACCCGGCTGCATTCCTTTTCTGCTAGATATTCCGGCCGAAATCAGTCTTGGATACAGAGAAAGTTGATTTCGTATTTGTTCTGCAGCAGGAGTTCTGGTCTCATTGCGTCAGATGGCATGTCCGTAAAACCAGAATCAAAGGACAGCTGGCGAGCAAAGTAATCAAAACTCCAGTGCGTGTTGTACCAAGGGCCACTTTTTTTTAAACGGAAGATGGCTTTGAGAGTGCAGCCTATACCAGTAATATAAATATCAAGGAGAGGGAGATTCTTCAATGCGGTTAGAGCAGATACAGGAGTGCTAGAAAAAGTCTTCATGCAGCCTAGACAGGTCGCTTTTTATACATAGTCTGGTAAAATCGGCAATGGTGTATTTTCGTGAGAGCTTATCCCACTAGACAACCGATGCATAGAATATATTTGGTCTTATCATAACCGGGTAGATCCAGAGGACCGTTCTCGGTGACAGACCCCATATCTTTAGGGTAGCTCCTTTGCACTGCCATAAACCCGACAGCGTCTTACGGGCTTACGACGTAATATGTTTAGTCCAGAGAAGTTTGTTGTCCAGGGTAATACCCAAATACCTTGCTTCTTTGGAGAATTGGATGGTGACACCTCTAGGCACTAGATGAGTCAGAGCAGACAGCTTACTCCTCGACCTCAGTTTTGAGAGGATTGACTGAAAGCCCATTTTTAGTGCACCAATCGTCGATTACCTCTAGAGGTAACAGTTTCCAGATACGATCAAACAGCCCGTACAGCTACATCATCCATGTATGCATGCACAAGCGTCGGAACTATTGAGCGTGTTGAGTAGTTAATCGACCAACATGCACCATAAAACTCCGCAACCGAGAGCAATCCCTGGCCACAGTCCACCGTTAGCAACCGCAATGAATGTCCTATTCACCAACATTGCTTTCATACACAAATTTAGTGATTCGCCTGGACCATTTTGTTTGACTGAGTTAAACATACCGTCTAAAATTGCGTTTTCGAAAGCATCCAAAATGTCTATGAAAATGCTTAGCAAGTACTTCTTCTTGTCGAGTGCGCCTTCAATTCTGGCATCCAGATTTTGAAGCACACTAACTCAAGATCTTCCACGTTGGTAGGCGTATTGCAACACAGACAGAAAATGCATTCGCAATGCAGTTTCGCCCACTTGAATGTCGACCATTCCCTCCATGCTCTTCAGCATGAAGGAGATCAGACTTTTTAGGTTTGTAGCTCTTGGCGAGCGTGTAGTTATCTTTTCCGATTTTCGGTATAAAGGCAACTGCCACTTTCGATATGTATGTCAGTGTCATTGAAGATACCCTTCAGAGTTACGAGCAGCTGATCTATACCAAATGATAAATCAATGATTAACCAAATCCATTACACTGCGATCTACGCAATAGAGGGCTTCTGTATACTGGTTAAATTGAAAAACACCCAGCAGCTGATCCAAATAAGGAGTATGAAATTCCAATCAGCTCACCTCACAATTATCCGACTCCAGAAAGGAACATACGTAGACGAAGCAAAGTCTTGGTCAGTAAGTCCATTCATGTTTTTGATGTTGGTATAGGAGTCTTCTTGACTATCCTTCACATACTGCAGCGTCAAAGCATCAGCTATTAATCAGGCCACTACTTGTTTTAGCCCGCATCCAGTACCTTCGATGTTGCAGTATAATAGTTTTACGAACTCCAAACAGCCGAGATGAAACTGGTGCGAATCTCTTGACAAGATCGTCAGGAACCCTCAGAAAACTATTTTGAATGAAGCGAAAAACCAATGAGCCCAAACATCTTTCTTTCTCCCTCTGTCTCATTTTCTTAACAACTTAACACGTGCTTTGGCATTTGATGTGTAGTCATACCCACCTGAGCATTAAGTTCTTTTACAAAATAAACAAAAACAAAAACTAACCCGAATCCCATCTGGAGGAACAGATAGAATAATGTCAAGTCACAAATATCTAACGGAATGATACACTCTCAAGTATTCCCTAAGGACAACGGGAAGCCCCACTGATAAAGGCCAACTAGGCTGTTCACAAAAGGGTTTAGTGGGTCACACAATACAGCAGTTTAAATGATCTTCCTTCTTGATAATAACTGAAATAAGATGTGCTTCCATTCATCGGGTATTGCTTCGTTCAACAAAATTTAACCCATTAAGCCAACAGCTTAAGAAGTTCGGTGAGTAAGCTATCATACCAGAATATTCAAAGGACTTAGGCATGGCTATCACTATATCATTCAAATTGATGGTTATCGTCGTTAAAATTGAATAGATTTTTCTCCATTTCGATCGTCGTTGTTATACAGAGCATTAGCTTGAATTATCAAATAAAATTTAGAACAAGGAAACAGAAACACTTCACAGCTGTGGCACATCAACAACTAGATGATTGATGTAAGAGTAGCTTAATAGTTTTATAAAAATTAGAAATCCGTAGCTTGGAAACTTCGAAAAATACTCGTAAATATTAAAGGTGCATTCAAGTATCACCACATAGGACGAGGCACATTAAAAGTTAACACTTCTTGGTCACTCCTTCGAAAATGTGATTGAATAAACATAAAGCTCTTGCAAATTTTTTCTTTATTCCAAGACGAAACCAATTTGCTACGAAGAGAAATTCTCCGTAAATTCTTATAAGAATCACACTACCAAGAGTAATTGCCGAATAATCCTAGGTTTATTCGAAATCCCATCTTTTCGCATAGAATTATCCGTTTATTCATCACCAAATCGCCGGACGAACTCACAAATCCCGCAATTACGAGACATAGATATTAAAAACAAAACAGCAAACAAAATACACCGAATAAAACCGATAATCTCCTGGCGTATTTATTCGTACAACTAAAATATCTGACACAACATAACTCGATTCTTTCAGATTACCACCCATTCATGAGTATATGAGATGAAATAGAAGACCATGTCGCACTACCCAAAATATTCGTATCTAGAACAGAAAGAGTATCAAATTTATTACCCCTCAGTTTGACTATCTAATCTACTGAATAGAAACAAAAACCAAAACATAAATTCGAGTCCGGCATCTGCTTAATGCGTCCCACAAGCCACATTCGATCTAAAGAGCCAAATTCTCTGCCACAATCGACTACCAGGAAGATATCACTAGTACACCACCAGCACCACCATGAATCACTATTGACTATTGATTGACAGCGAAATGTCATGAAAACCAATGGATCCAATTATCTTATCTTTTGAATGCTAAATATCTGTGGAATGTGCTCTCGAAAATGTTTATCCATCTATGTATACTCGTACCATGCTCAACGAATACAAATGGGATAAGTTTTCCTGTTTCCCAAAAAAAGAAAAAAACACTGGAAAAGGATAGTCGATGCTCTTTGATAGAAAAGACGGAAGGATGAGCTGGAGAATATTGTTAAACCCTTTTCTTTCTATTTTTCGGATAGATTTTTTGTTTCCTTTTTTTTCGAAGGATAATGGGATAGAAGGTTGAAGGAAGTTACCTGAAAACAAGCTAATGAGAAGTAATGATACGTGCAAATGTGTTTTTTGAGCTAAATTGGTAATTTGTAGGGCTTGTGCTGGGAGAATATCTTTTTGGTTTGATAGGCCAATATTAAGGAGCTCTCATTTGGGACCTTTCAATGATCAAGATATTTACATAGATCATAACAATATTGCCATTTTCACAGAAAAAATAAATGGAAAACAGTACATAGCAGAGGTGTTTCAACAAGAGGTATAGAATTTGAAAGGCCAATGATTTTATAGCTGATGCACACAGGGTTGGCATATGGTGACACATGTCACCTATAAATTTGGGAAATTTACCATGGAACGTTACACAGTGAAAGAAAAAAGTCGAATCGTTGAATTTTATTACGAAAATTCATGTTCAATTGTGGCACCGATGGGAAAAATTCGTGCCAATTTTGCACGTAATCATGTGCCTTCTGAGACGTGTGTGCGTAGCATAATCAAAAAAATTTCAAGAGATGAGCTCAGTACAAGATGTGAAGACGCCGAAAAGTATTCGAACGGACGTGCAATGGAAAATATCGCCAGAGTAAAGGAAAGTGTCAAAAACCATCCAAACACCTCCATTTGTCACCGTTCTTAAGACCTTGGCTTCTCCACAGCCACACCGCAACGAATTTTGACATTGAATTTTGCAAGAAAATCGCGTTTTCGGATGAGGCCCATTTCTACATTGGTGGCAATATTAATAAGCAAAATTGCCACATCTGGGGCAGTGAAAATCCACAAGTGATTCAGAAGATGCCAACGAACCAGAACGAGTTACTGTCTGGTGCGGTTTATGGACCGGAGGTGTCGTAGGTGCGTACTTTTTTGAAACTGAGTGCGGAAAAGCCATTATGGTTAATGGAGCGCGCTACCGAGACATGATAAATAATTTGTTAATGGCTGGAGCTCGAGGATATGGAAACGGACGATCTCTACTTTCAACAGGGTAGCACTACGTACCACATTTAGTGAAACAATCCGGCCGCGTATTTCCGCATTCCGGAGACATTCATCGGTCGCCAAGGTCATGGGACATAACACCGCTAGACTTCTTCCTTATGGGGCCATGTTAAAATCAAGGTCTACGCCAATTATCTGCAAACAATTCAAACTCTGGAAGCGAACATTGAAGAAGCAATCGTCGCGATAGAACACGAATTATGAGACCGAATGATTGAAAATTTGGAGAAAAGGATGAGGGTCTCCAAGCAGAGCCGACGCGGTTATTTGGAAGGTATTGTGTTCCATGAATAGTCCCCATGTGTCTACTTTATAAAACAATAAGGGTTTCAGGTATACCATATCTCAGAAATTGTTCGCTTTATTCAAAAATCAAAACATCTCTTGTTGAAATACGAACCTTCCTTGTGCCCACTGTATTTATAAATTAACAACATCAGGGAGCTTTTGAGGAAAGATCTCTTAGTTGCAAAATTCCTGAACCCATAAAGTCGCAGATTTAGTAGTTCATCCTATTTTATGCTCCTCAAGAGACACTGGACGACGAATGAGCCGAATGGTTCAGTCCGGTACTGCACCGTTTCAAGCTCGTGGTTTCACCGTTTCAAGCATCGTGGTGACAGGTTACGATTTCAAGAGGATTCAACTTTAGACAAAGGAACATTAGAAGAACTCTGCAGATGGAATCGACGGTCAAAGTTTCTAAAGTAGTAATGGAGACGGAATCACTCAAATTCGGTCTAGGGTAATTAATCACATAGTGATCAACATAAGGTTATTCTGAATAATGTGTTGTGTTCAAAGTTCCTAAACAGCATGTACCAAATTATCTACAAAATATAATCGGACGAAAAAGTGCTATACGAATTGGACCTCAGCATTGAAAGCCCGATTCTGGGGCTTGGAGATGATCTAGTATGTGCCACTATGGAGGTATCAATATTTTCAACACCGCCTATAAGATCTTCTCTGCCATGCTATTTCATCGCCTAAAGGTTTTCGTCAATAGGTTGATAGGTCTTTATAAGTGTAGTTTCATGTGTGGGAAGCCCACAACAGACCAGAGTTTTTCATTACGATTTTTTCAACATCGCATTATGCGAAACTTTCAAGCCAACACCATTGGTACCTAGAATCTTTCAGAAGCCTGCATATATATGTGTATAGCATAGACATTGTCGTCGGAATACCTTATATTGCTTGTGGGGTATGTGCAGGTATTAAAACGAAGTAAGAACGAAAAAGGACTCACGGCATCATCACAATAAACAGATTTTACTCCGAGGTAGTCAAAGACTGAGCTCCGGAGTTAATATAGAGAAGGCAGCATAATTATCAATACCTGATATTTTGAGTTCGGAAAACCAAAACAGCTCTTCATAAAACATTGATCCATTACCGAGGAAAAATGCAGCTGACAAAGACTTCACCTCAGCAAGCGCGTGCAAGTGGAGAGGGATCTCAACCATTTTGGCATGCGAAATTGGAAGCAGTTTGCAAAGAACAGGGCTGGCTAGACAGACATGTTGGTTGATGCCATTAAAGTAACGTGTATGATGATCAAACGAATGTACACACAGCAGTGAGAATTCACCTCAGGTCAAAGCAATAAAGACGACTGTTAAAAAGAGACCGGACTTCTTTTTAGCAACAATGCAAAAGTGTCTAGAAGAAGAAACCTTCCCCGAAAGGTTGAAAATAAAGCATTTGGTTCTGCTACCAAAAGAAAAGAAGACCGCAGGTATTCCTATCGCCCAATATACCTCTTGGACAACATGGGAAAGATTCTCGAGAGGATAATTTATAATACTTGTAGATTGCCAAGAGTAGCAGCAGAGAAAGGTAGACAGGTAAAACACTGGCCATTGACACCATCATCAACCAGAAGCATTTCAACGATGGTCAGGATGAGAGCAAAAATTGTACTGCGTCTACGTTGCTATTGGTCAGAAGCGTTCCAGTGTTGTTCAGATTGTGAAGCGTTTAACTGATACCGGAGCCATGGACTACTACTACTGGATATTTATTTCAAACCTTATTCAATTTCTTTTAACATACTGTTTGAGCACACTTGATTGTTCAGTTCAGCAGTCGGCGGAAGAGTGTCATTTCACTTCATTATCATGTACGGCTGGTTGTCAAAACTAGTACAGTGAATGTCAAACTGTGGTGTACGTTCCCTATGCATGATATATTACACGTATCAGCTAATGCTTCTGATGCTGCTCTATTAAAATACTTAGCCCCATACTCTGGCTGTGCCATAGGCGAGTATTTCCGTGATAAGGGCAAGCACGCCTTAATCATCTATGACGATTTGTCCAAACAAGTTGTAGCCTAACGTCAAATGTCTCTATTGTTGCGTTGTTCACCAGGTCGTGAAACTTCTCCGATGATGTATTCTACTTGCATTCACGGTAGTTGGAACGTGCCGCCAAGATCTCCCCAGCCACAGGCGGTGGCTCATTGACTGCTTTACTGTTATTGAAACCCATGCCGGTGATGTGTCCGCCCAAATTCCAACCAATGTCGGTTTGTCTGTGTCGGTTCAGCTGCTCAGAGTAAGGCCATGAAACAGGCCGCCGGTTCATGAAATTGGAATTGGCTTACTACCGTGAAGTAACTGCTTTCGCTCAATTTGCTTCCGATTTAGTTGCTGCAACTCAAGAATTGTTGAATCGTGGTGTTTGTCTGACTGAATTGTTGAACAACGACAATACGTGCCATTGCAGATCAAGTTGCTGTCATCTACTGCGGTGTTCCTCGTCATTTGCACAAGATGGACCCAGCTAAGATCACAAAATTCGAAAAGGAATTCTTACAACATAACAAGACCCCCGAACAAAGTCTTCTTAACCAAATCGATTCGGAAAGCAAGATCTTCGCCACTGTAGATGACAAACTCAAGTACGTTGCCACGAAATTCTTATCAACATTCAGCGGTTAAATTGTATTTCAATGTGTTCCACCACCATCGGTAACAGCTTCAAAAGAGCTAAATCTTACCACTGTCATCCCGAAAGAAGAAGAAAAACAAAGAAATTATTTCTATTAACTTAAGAGTGCGATTTGAAAGTTATACCTCATCGGGTCCGGGTCAGAGATTTGGTCTTTGGATCTCACAAATCAGCCCTGCTGTAAACCCGAAAAAAGTTCAAGCGACATAGGAATGACAACAACGATTTTCTTAAAAGTGTAAAACATGTTTCAAAATTATCAAAAAATAATGTCCCACAGATAGTAGAAATAGTTGACCGTTTATTACAAATATAGAGAATTCTTCATAATCTTTCAGTCTAATGCTCATTTACAATAAAATTCCAGAACTTCGGATAAGGCTAAATTGGTTGTTGCGCACATCGCAGCCAGCTCAACGTTTCCGAATTACTTTCTGTCTGCGCCTTCAGTACGGTTTTCGTAGCAACAGCTCTAGTGATTTGATGACATATCTCACCGAAAAGTGGAACGCCAATGTCCACCAATCCGTTGAATGTGGTATTTTAAGGGCATTTAGCAGAGTTTGCCGACAAGTTCTTCTGTCGAAGCTCTACATCAATGGATTGAAAATGTCCTTCAAGTTGTTGATGATGGCCTCAAGTCTGAAAGCCACGAAAATGCTTATATTCCTGAAGGCCCCGTTCTATCTCCGACACTCTTTTAAATGTTCATTGTTCCTGTTGTTCTTTTCCTTAAGACAGTACCCTTTACTTTTCACATTCGTTCGCTGATTTTCGGCTGCAGAACGTGACTGATGATGTTTCGTAAGATCATTAAATTCCGATATTATAAACATTAATATTTGGGAAACCGCAACCAACCGACTGTAATTGAATGCTTCCAAATTACGATGTCGGCTCTTATTCTTGTTAAAATGAAGTTCAAATACCCAGCTATTGTCAACGTAGTTCAGCAACAATAAACATTACAATGACACATACATATACGATATTGCAAAAAATGTTGCGTCATGTGTTTCCTTCAGGGAAATTAAAAAAAATGTTTCCATCTAAAATCTGGCGTCAATATAGGAACCATTCATCTGCCAAAATTGGAGTACGATCCCCACATGCTGTACGATTATGCTCTTAGGTGTTGCCAATATTGAGCAGTCATTTGGCACCTTTCAACAGTGACCCAATGTCTCTTGTCATATCGTTTTATTCACCACCTCACCAGCTGAAATGATTCCCAACACCTGTCTCTTAATGAAATCAAATCAACTTCAACTGCACTCTGAAATATCGTTATTCTTTCTGTATTTCCCAGTCGTTATAGCCTGCAAACATTTAAGACCAACGTATATCGTTATCTCTCTGTCTATTTTCTCTAATTCTCATTCGCACGAAAAATATATGCAAGAAAAACTTAACCATACCACAGCCCAGCATTCTAGTGTACACTAAATCATGCAAAAGAATTTTTTTCTTCCTAAACCCCTTATCATCCGTAAAGAATTTATGCTGGAGGGGAATGTAGGGCGAGAACATACCAACGAAAAATCGGTGATAAATATTATTGGTAGATACATTTTTGAAATTCCAAACAATTCAAGAACTTAAACCATGATCAGAGTTTTTCTTTGTCTTTTTCATGACATTATTCACTCAACTTACCTCGGCGATAACACTCCAGATACATTATCCCGCGACCTTGCCTTCGACAAACGGCCCATTTCATTCAATTTGCTTTCCCTTGATTGTTGGATATGTTCCTAAAACAAATACAAAATTACTTAAATCATCGGAAAATAAACCGAAAAACAAATTGGAAATTAAAAAAAAAAGAATAATCCATAAATTAAATTGAAAAGAAACCGAAAAAGGATTTAAAAAAAAGAAAAAGAAAATCGTTCCGCCTACAGTGCACAAGCAAGAAGTATACATAGCACGTTTATAATTCTCAAATTCCCGATAAATGAAATATAAAACAACATTATCAGCACCAGAAAACAAGAACAAAAAAACTGAAAAATAACCAACAAAAATAATTAATAAGCCAGCCCGGAAAAGATAATTCCAGCGGTAAATTGGTGGAGTCCTTTTTTGTCAGAAAAATGCAGAGAGATGCGCTTCAAAATATAAAATCCTTTCAGTCTTGTTAATCGTGTTTTAAATAATTTTTGGCGAGAAATAACAAAAAAAAAAAAAAAAAACAAAAGAAACAGTTCAAAAATTCAACAAACAACGGAAAAGGACATTTAAATTAAACGATAAACAATAAACAATAAATATGATTTACAATACCATACACACGCACACAATATTTATGATAAATAAACCACAAAAGCTCATCGCCTCAGTCCAATCGGAGTCACATATTGTTGTTTTGAGTTGTATCTGTGTGTGTGTATTTTGTGGAATGATTCGTTGAACTGTGTTCTTTTTTATCCCGTTTACGTTATAATTCAATTTAAATGGTAAAATAATACAGTAGAACCCATAAGTAATATGCTGAATCTGCTTATAATGACATTGAGGTTGGCGAATTGTCTGCCTAAAGTCCTTTCTCACATACAACCGCTTTCGAATGTATCCGTTCAAGTATAAAAACAGACAACGACGACGATGACGGTTATGATGACAACAAGGACGAAGATGAACGCCAGAAGAACGATTTCATAGATTTTTATGTAGACCGCAGACCACTTGCTCGAGTATCTCATGTTGAGTGTGTGGAAAGGAGTGTTAGTATAGTAGTGTCCTAGTTTTTTGAATACCCTAAGGAAGATGACTAGACGAATTTTTTTTTTTTTAGTTTTAGAAAGTTTCTTGTTCATCCCCAGGATATGAGAAATCCAAGTGATGATCTTGTCGATAATTATAACCATATGATGAGTAATTGTCTGATTTGTAGATGTTGTTGTTGTTTTTGTTATTGCTGCTGCTGTTGTTATTAATCCTGTTATTATGTATCTCATCATAATGATGATGATGATGATGGTTGTAGTCCTCATCCTCATCTATAGATGATGCTAGTGCTGATGCCGTTGACGAGGATGGCGATGCTGTCGGGCATGTTGATATTGGTGTTAAAATTTCTGGGTAATTAAGGTCAAACTCATCCTGTAGTCCAACGAAAATTGCCGTTTTGGGTGCTTCTAGGACATACGAATCAATATGATAGATCCCGCTGCTGAGTGGATTTTCCTGTGGAATAAAAGCATGACACGACAAAGACACCAACAAAAACTGAACAACAAAAAAAAGCAAACGAGGCAGAGGGAAGGGGATGATACAATCAATAAAACAATTGAAGGAATTGGAAGGACGAAAAAAATCAATGAATAGCAACAGAGGGGAAAATGAACGAAAATACATGATTGGTTAGTTGTTTCAGAACAACATCAGGAGTGTAATTTGTATGCAGGATGTGCACTACGACAGAGGATGACTGATGCAAATGAGCTTAAAAAGCTGGTAACAGACTATAATAGAGGCAGTGAGGAAAGACATGTCACTAAAAAGCGCAAAAGGGTATTTATATTAAGAATCATTTTAATGTAACTTTAAATCTATTCTAAGGCAAATCTTATGAAAAGCTACTACAAAGCTTTTGCCTATTATTGGTTTTTAGTCCTTTAAATGTGTCATGATATTCATTTACAAATCCCTTAAGTTATGAGAAAGGAGTCTACCAATTGGATTCTGAAATGTCCTACATACAGAACCGTAGAGGGTAGACGGTAGACGGTAGATATGGAGGTATTACTATTACTTTTGTATGATTAAGAGACAGACATTCAAGTGTCTACAAATTAGCGAGGACAATCTGTGCAATCAATCAGAGGAACAGACGAACAATATCACGAGAACATATTATGTATTAAACTTCCATAGAACGTCTGATGTGGTCTCCTAACCGTCATAGGTAAGACGACTGCTGGATTATCATTCCTATTTAGGATGATCATAAAACGATCATACGATGGTCGTCAGACGATCATACGAAGATAGCCAACAGATCGACGAGCTTTCATAAGACTATTTTCAGAGGATTATTTGACGATGAACAGAGGAACGTCGCAAGATCATTGAATTTGACTTTATTTGATAGCTTCGCACTCTATGAAATCCTTGCATGATAATGAGTTTGACCTTATAAAAAGATCCCTATCTACATTCGTAAAATATCCAATTGGTGTAGAAAATAAACCCAAGAGACAGTGGCTTAGGACGGGAATTCGTAGATTGGGATCTCGAGTAGCTTAAGGTTGACACTTACTTTTATTGAAAAATATAATGACGACGGATGATTTCCATTTACGGATCACGGTAGCACCCACCGCTATAGCTAGTGTGAAACATTTGGCGCACACCCGACTTTAGAGGTAGTTCACCGTTTTCGTAGTCTAGATCTAAAGAGAGTTTCGTGGTTGTGTCAAGACTCTGGATACACCACTCATAACTTCAGCGAGGCACCACTGATTAGATCAGAGACAACAAACAGCCTCGGATGCAGACGGATATAATGCTGACAACCGCAGAAAACGTTTTAAGGACATCGAACATCGAATCTTAAGGCCATGTGGTAGCAAACTAGGCGCGGAGGTCCTACGCTTCTATACAGCAGATACAATATTATCCCAATTAAAGAAGTGGGATGGGATACGCCGGGCAAAACAGCGGGTGGAAAAATTGGACATCTACTATGGCAACTACTTAGTTTTCGGCATGTAAGTGAAGAACAACTTATAACACATCCCTGAACACCTAAATCGAAAATGTTCATAGAACGGCAAGGCTAAACTCTAATCACCCTACCGCTAACTAGATTAACTACATTGTTAACGACGTTAGATACCCCTCCAGCATTGTGGATGTCCGAACATTTCGAGGACCTAATATCAAATCGGATCATTACCTCTTTGCAGTCCTGCACGCTAGCTGATATCACAGGCACACAGGAGTCCAGTTAGACTACCAAAATTTCACATTGAAAAGTTGAAAGTTTGCCTTAAGGATGACATTAATGTCAACATTCCCATTGGCAGTAATAACTTCGAGATATTTAAGGATTCCTTCTACTTTCGCTCTGCGTTTATAAGCGGTAACGGCATCAGTACGGAAATCAGAGGGCAATTGAGTTGCAAAGTCCTTTTTCGTAAGACCAAACTGGATCCTTACCTTACGACAAGTACAAGGTGGCGCGGAAGTTGTCACTCAATGTTCTAATTTTTTTATAAATGAAAAACTTTGGCTCTACTTTTGGATTATGTTTATCTGATGTCTCATATTTTTTTCCCTTAGGTGGAGAAAATGATATCGGCTAATTGGAGCCGCCAAAATTGATAACGATTCGGACCCGATTCGTGGCATTTTCCATCATTCATGCAAGAACTTCCGGCGATAGGTAATCGCATTCTTGACGGATATTCTCTTTGAGGGTTTTAAGAGTCTGAGGCTGGTTGACATAGACTCGCGACTTCAAAAACTCCACAAAAAGAAGTCTGGAACGGTTAATTCAGGCGATCTTGCCGGCCAGTGCAAATCGCCAAAACGAGAGATTAAGCGACCCGGAAATGCAGCCCTCAGAATTTGGGTTGTGGCTCGTGCTGTATGCGCCGTTGCTCCATCCTGTTGGAACCACATATACTCCAGTCCCAATTCACCCAATTGAGGAGGGAAAGAATCGTTGAGCATGGCTCTGTAGCGCTCGCCATCCACAGTAGTCGTTTGGCCAGCGGCGTTTTCGAAAAAATAAGGCGCGATGACGCCTCCAGCATTAACACCACACCATGCAGTAACTTTGAGCGGGTGTAATGGCTCTTTGTGGGTTATACGCAGACTTTCGGTGGCCCAGAAGCGATAATGTTGTTTATTCACATATCCACAGAGATGGATGAAAAGTTGTCTACCCCGTGATCGAGATTTAGGATGGCTTGAGTGCAGGTTACACGCGTTTGGCTGTTAATAGCTAACAGCTGATGAACTATCTGCACTTCGTAAGGGAACATCTTATAGTCTTTCACCAAAATTCTATGTAAAGACCACCGATTAATGCCCAATTCCATGGCACGTCGTCTGGTCGATACTCCGGGGTCTTCTACCACATCTTCAAGCACAGCTGCGTTATTCTCCGCAGAACATCTGCTCCGGGGCCGGCCAGACCTGGCAGCATCTTCTATTGTAGCATAATCTTCTAGGCGAGTGGCTAAACGTCGTAGTGTTTGCCCAGTTGTTATCGGACGACTTGAGCCGAAATTCGCACTCCGCCAACACCACCGACGAATTATTCTCCAAAAAATCGCAGCAATTATTCCGCTTTCTTTAGGCGTATTGTGATTCATGTCTTATTGACGTGTATTTTATATCTGTTTACTTCATAAATGCCAAGGTAAAATTGACAATTGCCGCCATTTGTAAAAATTGTAGCATCTTCCGATATGGTGATGACTTTTGCGGCACCTAGTATTATAGATGTCCGACTGAACAATGTAGACTCAAACCACTATCTAGTTGCATCTAAGATACGTCTACGCATATCACAGATGCCACAACGACGGATAAATACTGTGAGGAGATTTAATGTTAACGATTTTTAATTGTAACAAATTACCAGAATCTGCGCCGTCCGCGAATCACTTAATCTCTCGTCAACACCTTTACAATCCGCATTTAGTGATGGATATGCCAAGAAACCTTTAGAAATGCCGCAATTAATTGCCGGGTTCCGTCTGATCGTCCAACTTGGGCATTACACGATCATCACGAGACACCGCCTGCGAATAGAACTATGTTCAACTTGTTAGCCATCTATCCGGTGTTAGGTAGCTTTTCATAAGTCTGAAGAAACTGTCTATCAGTCGTGACATCAGCTCATTGACATGGTCTCATGAAGGAGGAAACCAGTCCGAAAACTGGAATTAATTTGCTTCGACCCAATGCAAAATGATGGGCTTTCATCTGCAATTTCCACAATCGAGGACATTCTTGTTTGTATGTCGTATATTATGCTCGTTTCGAATAAATAAATTTATCACGTTTTCATACTTCTTGCAGGAATGAGAAAGGTTTCACCATTCTGTCCTTTTTAAAAGATGTGGATACGCTGATTAATACATATTTATGTTAGATACTCGAACTTATTCTGGTTTCGAAGCAAAATGTTACGGCCTTCGAAAACTTCTATTGTATATTTTCCAAAGTCATCCATTTAACCATTTGCATTTTCATTTGAATCAAAGGTCACATTGGTAGTTGCAGTTTGTTGAAATGTAGATCTACATTAATAGATTACGAAGGTAGTTACGATCATCATAGATCTATTCTTCTTTTTATATTTTTTATATGCATTCAGATTTCCACCTCAAAATGCTCAATCCATAATCCATTTCTTTCCGGTATCACCCGGTGGAGCACAATCCAAGTCGAACGCAGGTACTCTATTACCACCACAGCGTTTCCGAAATGACAACATGAGCTCTACTTAATAACAAAAATCCATTTTAATTTACCATCAACCACAGAGTGCAGAGAACGCATCCTTGCCCTATCTACCCTATCCGCTTCAATTTTAAGTGTATCACATTTTATTGCAAAGAACACATCATTTATCCTTACATATGGGGATACACAATATTGACACTAAGCTTCGTAATTTACTTAGAGCTTTAAGAAAGTGTGAATAGAGAACAGGGCTATATGTTGAACGACAACTGAAAACTATTTTCAAATAATCCCCCATTCAGTTTGACAGCGAACAATGTGCACACATATATAAGCTTACGTGAACATTAGCAATGAAAAGGATTCAATGCACGACGAGTTTGCACAAAGGACAAAGAAACCTGTGGGAGTGGATCTCAGTCACTACTATGGGAGGGATAATATTACGATTGATGTTGATTCGTTTTTGTATGTATTATAATTCAATGGAAGACTGCAGAAATAACTATTGCAGTAGTCATGCTGTCAATGATATAGTGGAGCTTTTACCAAAGGACGAACAAAGGCTGAGCAGCGAAAACTATTAACTGCTTCCAGTAGTGTATTTCTTTCAGCACGTACTTTCAATGAATGTTGCTTGATGAAATGGAAAAATTGGCAGATTATTGGAGTACCTGCCAATTGTCAGTTGGAGAAGGGAAACCTAACCAAGGAAATGAATATAGGATGCAGAGGCAGTCACTTATACCTACAGTGTTACTTGGATAGACAAAGAGAGAGCTAATGGAAAAATGTAACTCATGTCAAGGATTGGTGAATAGGTGATAGATTTTTTTATATTTTGCTGATTTTTGATTAAAACACATTTAATGTTTGCATCCTTTAGAGACTCCACTGATTTGAAAGCAGGAATAAGAGAGAGGTTAGCCGATTAGCCATCGGTTATTGCTTCATTTGACATGTTATGTAGTTTCGGGCCTTTTAGGGAGTATTTAAGTGGCGATAATAATGCCTGATCAAAGTGGATTACTTACGATTAAATTTTTTGTCATTCCATTCTGACCAAGCACCTAAAAAATGTTGAGTGAATTTAGTCTTTCGACTGTGTTCATAAGTCTTACGTTCTTGGGTGTCGGGTTAAGAATGCAGTTTTGAGCAAATAGATTGTTACTGTACAATTCGTACACATCGTTTTTGAAGACAAAGGAACACTTTATTACGAATATATAAGAAAATGAAAATTGTAATGTCGTTCCCTTCAGCATAAGACTTCGAAGACTTAAGCGACATGTTCACTATTTGGTTATGAGTTTTTCATTAAGATCTGAGGTTACATATGCATAAGACAAGATTGATTCGTGGCGGGGGCTTGACTAGAAGCAAAATAGATGGAAGATGGCTTTGGTATCGATGAACATAAACATCGAACTCTCTGGGAGCCAGTCAAAACTATCTTGTGAAATTTAAAGCAACCAACAAATCGATGCATATAATACAATTTTTTGTATAATATCTTGTTAAGAGTTCTATAGTGGCAAGTTCCATAGAATGGCCTTTAAGACCAGACCTAACATCGAGTGTCTTCGAATGCCTGCGCACTAACCGTCTTCGCCTAGTTGACTTAGTATTGCAATCTAATCAAAGAGATAGCCAATCTACTTTAGTTGACCAGTCATTAACGAAAAGGTGTCATGGAATAAAGATGTTTTCTAATAGTATGTAGAGTCGATGGAATATGCACATTCTGAGTCGCTGGAGTATAGGATATTAGCGGTATGACATAAATATTGAATCAGAAGAAGCTAAGATAAAGGGTCCAAAGAAATACGAAAAAGGTATATGTAGCCTCTCCGCTAGAGAAAATCAGAAAAATACCCTTTCGGAACAACATTTGGCAGCTCTGTTTAAGGCCGGACGGCAGTTTATCCGAAAAGATGTAGGAAAGCTAATCACTCAATGAGAGTTTAAATTCAACGAGTATGTCTGGACCATCCCTAAGCGTGAAAGCTTTGCACTGATTTGGCGCATCCACTGCTGAGGAAAAGAAGTGTACTCAACCGGAAAATATGCTGATTTACTTACTTGCTTAGGTGACGCTACTGTCCGAGACGGACATTGACCTCAACCAACAAGCCTCTTCAGCCAGCACGGTATCTACCTCTAGTAACACACTCCAAGTTGGTTGAGATCCCCTTCAACTTACGTGCGCCACCTTAGATGCGGTTGTCCTTTTACTGTGCCATCTGTAGGACTTCAGATGGGTTTCATTCGTTTAACATATCCCAACCGCCTTAGATGTTGCCCCTGTAGACGCTTGATTAGACCGATGCCACTGTACAGCCAGTATAGTTCGTCGTTGGCCCTTCTGCTCCAAATGCGACCGGAAATCACTCGCATTGTTTTTTTTTAAAAGCCATGTGCTTTACATACAAATAAAACATTAGTTGCATAAACGCAGTTCGGTCTTACGAGAGATGTACCAGAGGTGACCAAAAAAAAAAAACGACATTCTTATTCTTTATTCTTTATTAAATCATTACACTATCATTGCTCAAACCAAAAAGACACTGTTGAGGTCCAATTCACCTACATTTGAAGCATAAGATTGCTGATTGTGTTTTCCTTTGTTTGCATATTCCAAGAATTGTTAGACACTTGTTCGTTGCATCAGGTGTCGGTAATATGCATGATAATATTTTGAGCGATTTCTAAGAATCAGGTGAATTGGGTCACAACAGTTTTGCTTTTTTGGTTAATTTACATTTTTCTATTTTATATGATATTCCTTATTGTTTTTACTTTAACTAGATGACTCGTTCACTTGTTTGCCTCCTGAGCCTAAAAAACAACGATTACCAAAAAAAGTTACGCACCTAACATCTGTACTGATTTCGTTGCTGCTTATAACTGTGTAGCCAAGTAGACCAAGTCAATAACTACCGCGAAGTTCTAGCTACCAATTTTGACGTTCTGACCGAGCCATGGGCGGTGTGCGCCCCTTTCTGATGACAGCAAGTACTCTGCTTTTTCCTTGTTTACCATCAGACCCATTTTGGCCGATTCCGCCTCAAAAAAAGTTTCCATTGAAGGTCTCGATTAATTTACTACTGATCTTTTTGGAGTAGCCAGAATTCTCCATAATCATCCCACACAACCTATGAGAGTTTAGCAGGAATGTCAATACTAGACATGGAGTTGTATATCTCGTCCCTATGCGTACTGCCACATGTGATTCTAAAATCGACAAATATGTAGATGGTGAATGCCGATCTGAAATTCCCGGGTCTTTTCCAGGATCTACTGTAGTGTGAGTATTTCGTTGATGGTGGACTTTCTTGTTCTGAAACTGAACTGATATGGACTAATCATATTATTCATGAAGAGTTTCAAATGCTCACTACGTATTTAGGAGGGTTAATTCTCTATACTTATCGTAGTCAAAGTGAATCGGACTAATCTTACAAGTTAGCTGGTGTATGTTCTCTACCAGGTCATCTCCAGCTGCTTTGAATTGCACAAGAGCAGTCGGTCTGGATCAACAGCTTTATTGGACTTTGGCTTCGATATTGATACATTAGCTTTTTCTATGTCGTGGACGGAATTCTTTTTCTATGGTGCATGGTTCTTTTTACCTGGCAGTAGTATTTTGGCCATCATTGCCAGCATACAGTCTGCAGAATCTTTCTATATACTCAGCACCGTCCCCATATCCACTATTAGTTATTTATGTTTATTTTTGAAGGCTTCCATTCTGCCTTTGTTGACTTGTTTATTCTATTATCTGATAACATTTTTGAACGTCTCTCCTACAGTAACATCGCTTCATTCCCTCGATCGTGCACTTTTCATGACCTATTTTTTTTTTCCAAGAATCCTTCCCTTCTTTTCTGCTCATAGAGCTCACGAACAACTTTTTTGTTGCAAGTTGCAAGTCGTCGTATATGCCTTTGTCCTTTGGTGCACCGTTTCCCGCGCCACTATGGCAGTGATTAATCCACTCAAGAGAAAAACCTATACTACTGCATGTACTACGTTACATATTTGGTCCGATAGGCGAGAGGTACCAGTGCAGGAAAAAACGATCCACCAGCTATTCGAGCCAGAAGTGGATCAGAATTAGAAAACTGAAACACATCGACAAAGCTATCATATTAAGTGAAGGGCTAACAATTGTCCAGGTAAGGGCATCTTCGAATCATCAGTGTGACAAGGAGGTTCTCCGTTTTAAGGATACCAATTTTAAGGAGTGGATGCCTGAGTGCTTGGTTTGGAGAATGAGAAACATCCTGCCCAAACCAAGGAAGATAGAAGACTGACCTTTCAACCTGTTAAAAAAGGAAGTTATTGTCAGGTTCAGTTTTAAGAGCATTAACTTAAAACTTTGGAATACCATATCTTTCTATATCCTTCGGCTGCCTGGTCCTTAAAGCACAGAGTGGTTTGCCATCTAAGAGCCAATGTATATACAATATCATTTCAATAGGCTTAAGCATGAACTGTTCAAATGATCAAACAGAGAAAAAAATGCACCATAGTAATGAAGACTAACAGGAGTAGTCAGTCAATCAGTCGAACTAAGAAAAAAATTAAGCTCACAGGGAGTTAGTAGACTCCCTTAGATTATATTTTTAGTAATTATTTTCTCCCTCTACGTGGCACACAGCACGCGATGTTAACACAGATAGAGTTGGCGCTTTTATAACATAGATTACGCGAAAAATGTTGTAACACATCGGTATAATTTGTTTAGCTGTTATCATAGTAAATAATAAAAAAAGCGTTAATTTGTATATATAGATTCAATGAGTCATCTGTTTCAGTGTTTTATCAAGTGAGAGTCATCTAATGATATACTCGTCATACTATTGGGCGATATCAACATAAATATTGAGAACTATTTGTGTTTGCTCTCATCGTATGGCTTGGAGTCATGCATTAGCAAACCAACACGAATTTTTGAGTTTTCTAGTACTCGCGTTGACCATATCATGGTGCGCCTATTCCAATCCACAAGATTCCTGCTCAACAACTATGTTGTTGATATACAGTTAACCGATCATTGCATGCAATGTTTGAGCCAACAAGATACTTTTGATGCGCGTTCAAAAAACGTGCCTCCTGGTTCTTCTTTCATCAAAATTGATTTTATTGCACTAATAATAATCTACGTTGTGTTGAGTGTTGGGAAAACGTACTAAATGAAAGTGATCCCTTTGCAGCTTATTTTATTTTCACAGAAAATCAGAATAGGTATCTAAAAAAATGTTGGAGGACAGTATAGAAAAGAGACAACAAATTCAAATAGCTAAAACCGTGGTTGTAACTCAAAAGTCATCCACAAAATCAAAGAAAAAAACTAACCTTACAAGAAAGAAGCTAAACACTCGAATAATGCCAGTATGACTATTGCGTACATACAATTATGTAAAGATATTTCAAATGTTGTTTTGTTATACAATACAAAAACAATTTCTACATAAACATGTTTCGTGGTATTCGTTTGTCCATTGCAAAGTAAAGAGGATTTTTTAAAAATAATTATTTCCAGTGTGTCGCAATGGTAGATCATCTACTACTCGTAATTCACTACCAACAATTCAAAATTTCATATGACAACATCTAGAAGGCCAAAAAGAACAAAATCTTTTAAAACATTATGACTGGTAATGAAACGTGATGTTTTCAGTATGATAGAGAACCCAAGCCCCAAAGTGCCGAATGGAAGGCGCTAGACGACCCAAAATCCAACAAATCTTGTTTGGAGAAGTCAAAACTGAAGACAATGTTGATTTGCTTTTACGATTCCAAGGGCAGTGTCAACAGAGAGTTCGCTGCATCGCTCGGGTCGAACAGTTGATGCACAATTCTTTCTCGGTGTTTTGAAGCGTTTACCGCATCGTATCCTTCGTATTTGGCCAGAATACCGCGGAGAAGGAAGTTGGCGTTTGTTGCACGATAATGAGCTATCTCATCGATCGACACTTGTGACCGATTTTTTGGCTAAAAAGCGCATTTTAATTGTCAAGCACTCTTTCTATCCGTATAGTTTTGCGCCGCGCGACTTTTATATTTTCAGAAAAATATATTTGCCGATGGAAGAATAACGTTTTGCGAACGTAGAAGCCATCCAAAGTATTCGTACCGACATCCCGGCCGACTTCCTAAAACACATTCGACATGCTTTTAGACCGTGCTAATCACTGTATTGAGTCGGAAGGGGATTATTTTGATTAAAATAATTTGGTTTTGTCAAAAAAAACTATTTCTCGCACTTATTTTTAAAAAAGTCTGTTTACTTTGGAACGCGCCTTGTATTAAGGTGATGCAAAAAAAGAATAAAAATTCATAAAAGAAATATTAAACAAACCAATTGGAACATTTCAAATTCAGAACTTAAAAGATAATAGTATCATCTCAACTAACTCCAAGGATTTTGACAAATAAATTCAATGAATTTTTTGGCTCTGTTCGTACGAAAATAGCGTAAAACGCTGATGCGCTGATTTTTCCAAATGCGGATTCCAAGCAAGTAATATGTCTTCATTTCAGAGCTTCTTTTTATCGGATTTATCATCTCTCTCAAAAACTCTAGTTCTAAAATAACTGGATACTTTCCAGGTAACTTTGTCAAAAATGCGGCCTTGAATATTTGTGACATTTTATGTCGCATTTATAACAAAATCATTTTTAGCGGTGTTTTTCTAGAAGATTTAAAGCAACCAGAAGAAATACTCTTATCTAAAAAGGAGGAAAAAATATCAATTAACAACTATAAACCAATTTCTTTCTCGGTATTTTCAAAGATTTTTGGAAAAGATGTTAAAAATAGAGTGGAGACTATTTTTTTAGAAAAAGCAAACATTTTTTAGTGCGTCTCAATTTGGCTTCCGTTTCAGTTTTTCAGCAGAGCTTCTGCTCTAATGTTTATAATGGTTTTAATAAAGATTATTTTTCTGCTGCTCGTTTTATTAGCATACAATTCTTCTGGAGAAATTATATAAACGCGGTTTTAGGGGAGTAACGCATTTTTTAGTTTTATCTTCATAGGAATCCCTCAAGGTTCTGCGTTTGGTCCTATTTTTTTTCCTAGTTTTCAGTAATTGGCTTTTCTTACAAAAATATCAGAGCAAAGTTAATGCATTCCCTGACGATATGTCATGTGTTTTTACAGTAACTCTGCTTAAACCTTTATCCATATTTAGAAGTTTGAGGCGGTCCTGATAGGGAGATAAGATTAAAGGGTCGTTCCAGGGCAGACCACGGAAAGAAAGTCGGAGGAATCGAAGTTGAATACCCCCGATTCTGGAAACCTGAACTCGTGGAAAGGGGGGGCCCATGCTTGACTGGCAAACTCAAGCAGGGGGCGAACAAAGGTAACATAGAGAGACTTGGCTACATACGGGTTGGAAAATTCCTTGGACCGCGGCTTAATAGAGCCAAGTGATGAAGTGGCTTTAAGGATCATCTTATCGATATGCGAACGGAAATTAAGCTCACAGTTGAATAATATGCCAAGGTCTTGAAAAGATTGGCTATATTAAGTTGCTGACAGTTTTTGAGGCGCCAGATTGAAAAGCGATGGAGTTCTTCTTGTAGAAGGGCAGAGTCATGGGCAGAAGAAGAAATAAAGGGAGAGCGAGGAGTGTGTAATAACCCTCTTAAGAATGAAGTGAAGAAAACCAAGGTGGAACTCCAGATAATGCCAGGAAAGTTACAGAAATGGCGAATCTTAACGGAACGCTATAATATCGATTAACCAGGTAAGAAGAAATTCATTTTAATAAAAGAGGTTCAAAGCCGAGAATAGAAAATTTATAAAGGATCAATTGAGGATAGCTTATCAAATGCTTTAATCAAATCGGTTGCGATAACATCGATTTCTTTGGCATTTTCTAAGGCTCGGAGAGAAAAAGATACAAATTTAAATAGGTTTGTGGTAGTTGATCTACCTTTTAGAAAACCATGTTGTCGGGGTGAAATGACAGACTTGCAATTGAAGCTTAAGGCTTCGTATAAAATGCTTTTAAAGAGTTTGGATATATGAGAGAGTTTTGCAATGGGACGATAATTGGTAACTTCATGCTTAGATCCTTTTTTGTGCATCGGTATTTTAAAAGAGGTTTTCCCAATCTGGTGAAATTCTCTCAGTGTAAGTGATAGACGAAATAGGTAGGAAAGCGGGAGAGGCAGGTTCGAAGAGCATTTTCTTAAGAAAAACTGCATTGAGATTATCCATATAGTAGATGGAGAGTAAAGTTAGGGTCCCACCAATTCACTCAAAAATTCATAAACTGTCTGGAACTTTTTTCTATGTTTTGTTCACTGCTTTCGCTTCTTGTTTCCTATGAATTATAGATCGTAGACACTTTATCAATTTAAATTAAGGTAACCTAAGTTGATGATTATACTGTACAATTTATTTTGAATTGTAAATAATAGGTAACGTAACAAATTAAATTGAAAAAAAACATTTAAAAAATCTAGTGCAAGTTATACTAAATTAAAAAACAAAAACAATATTCATATCTAAGTGTGTTAAGCAAAGATCTAAAGCAGAAACGAATAAACCAGTCTGATGAAAGCAGCTGTGCGGTATTTGCGAGAAGCCTCTTCCACCTAACAATTGAGAAATGGATTACAATTGGTGTTATCAAATGTGTTAGCTGTAGATAAATCAAGCAAGTCAGCTTGCTTTTTCTTGCGGATAGCCTTAGTTTTGAAAGGAATGACGGAAATCATATTTCTAGTACACGTATCTTCGACTATGTCTAGAACAATTTGAGTTCTGGACCAAGCCCGCTGGATTTTTAAGCGCATTATCTTCTCATAAGATCTTGCGTTGATATGGATGTTACATCTTAGAAAGAGTATGAATTCTCTACAAGCTCTTCTGGAAGAAAGTCGAATCAAAAGGATTGAGGCTTTGGGCGAATGAGTAGCTATCTTTGCCGATTTTCGCTATAACAACGCTGCTGGAAGCATGCCCCATCAGCAAAATTAACGTCAGAGACTAGTTGGGGCTGAATGCATTAATTAGCCCATTTTAAGTTCTAATGATAACAGATGGTTTTGAACGATTTCTGATCTGGTTACCCGGGAAGTTTGTTTTAAACATGAGTCCAATAGTCTACACATCAAATTTTTTGAGTTCTTTTTCGAGTCTGGCTGGTTTTACCGCTGGTTTCACTAAGCATTTCGAACCGAAATCACCTCTTATAGCATTTTTGTTTTAATATGAATGGATTCCAGTGTTCTTTCAAATTTGTTTCAGTGATCTGTATAGTATCTTTCTGGTTTTTATATTACGGACAGCATGCTCGATTTTTTCCTAGCGGAGAACTTTGGTTAAAAGCATTGAATCAGGACATGCGTCGTTAACGTTCTGAACAGCTTCTTGGATTTACCAAGTTCGTGCTTAAAGTGTATCCAGTAGGTTAGTCAAAACTTTGCATATGATTTGGAGTCCGATGTAACTCTAAAATGGCATAGAAACGTCCAATTACTTTTCAATTGGTAATCTTCTTTGAACACGGTTTACTCGGTTAATTGATATTTCTCTTTCGTAACAAATGTTCCATGAGAGTTAATATTGTTGATAACAAAGTCAGACGATAATATGTATAAAGTTGAGGAGGTGATTGCCCCTCACACTCTATTTGCTGCCACCCCAAAAAAATATTCTAAACACAAACACTGCAACATGTGATAAATCCAATTTTTGAGACATTGCAATATTCAGTGAGCTTGGCTTCTACATTTGGTGGGACTATTCAACGCAAATTCGAATCTTTAATTGCTTCGTTGCTTGTGGTTGCAGCATCCAATTTTTGAGAGAAAATCGTTCAAGTTATTACGCTGTGATAAATTCAGATCACTTGTAATATAGTAGCATTCAAAACCATGCAACATCCATGGTTCCCGAATGGAAATTTTGTAAGATTTGTATTTAACTGTGAATACTTTTACATAGAGATGCAGTAGTGGACTTGGAATAACCAAGATTAATCTGAGTTAAAAGTATAGATAAAAACAAATCTGCAGTCGGATGCATGAGGCTCGGTGATCTTACTAGATATGTTTTCATTTAGGACTGGTACTTGGAGAAAGTCGTGCGGACTATAGAATCCAGTGCATTCCTTCAATTGAACAGAAACAAACGACTTTCTTGTTCCTCATATTTATATCTAAGTTACCTAACATAACAAAGATATAACTTGAGTAGTAATGGTAAATTGTTTACTTTACTTACTTAGGCGGCGCTACAGAATGTCTATTGTGTTTTAACGTAAACCACCTGTCATGTAGACCTTATGTTTACGTGGGCATCCATAGGGAGCAAGGATACGCCTTGCCATCGCTCTCCGTCAATTCTTTGATACCAATTCGGAACTGTGTTGGAGGCGCAAGTTCTACCCTTGGTATGAGTCGAGGCCGATCTAAAACCTCTTATTGTTCTTAGGGTCACAGCACCCAGTACTTATTTGCTACTCTACAATGAGTCAAACCAAAAGGAAAACCCTTACCGCGATGTGGTTTTAAACCACAGCCACCATGACGCTCCCACAAGTGGGCCTACCGCAACAAGTCAGGCCCGGACCGAAATCCAGGGGGCTCCTGACTCCCATTGTACCGTGATTTAAGTCCTGGTATGGGCTTCCGGTGGTCCAGCCGCCAACAAGACCTATGACCGGCAACTTGTTATTGGTCAAATCGTAGCAACCTTCAGAGGCGTTATCTGAAGATGTTTACGATAAGACCAGTAATATTCTTTGCCCCCGTTTTTATTAGACAACGTCATTGATGGGCGAAGCCTTGATAATTGGGCGGGGGCTCAGGCGGCGCTACAGTCCGCGGTGGACCTGGGCCTCAATCATTAAGTCTCTCCAATTAGCGCGGTCTTTGGCTAACAGCCTCCCTTCCACTTGCGCGCGCCATCTAAGGCGAGGCCTTCTTTTACTTCGTTGACCCTCTGGATTAGAGTCGAAGATTCTGCGGGCTGGAGAGTTGCGGTTCATTCTGTCAAGTTGAAGAAGTCACATGACATCGCGTCGCCTTGCCTAAACCTTTTTTGACATCAAAGGTCTCGGTTAGGTCGTTAGCAATGCAGCAGCGAGCTTTCTCCATCGTCATCCTGCACAAGCGGACGAGTTTGGTAGGGATGCCAAAATTAGATATGGCTATATATAGCCATAAAAAGATGGTGAGTATCAATCTGAACTTCTTGGGTTAACTCAAGGATCTGCAGTATTGTGAATACTTAGTCAATTGTGGTCTTGCCGGGTCTAAAACCGCCCTGATAGGGTCCAATCAGATCGTTGACAAATGAATTCAGGCGCTCCCACAATACGGCAGACAAGATCTTATATGCGATGTTTAGGAGACGGATACCTTTATAGTTGGCGCAGTTTAGAGGGTCTCCTTTCTTGTGGACCGGGCAAATGATACTGAAGTTCCATTCATCAGGCATACATTCATCCGACCAAATCTTGGAAATAAGTTGGTGTGGGTTCTCTATCAAGTCATCTCCTGCTGCCTTGAATATTCAATCGTCAATATTGAATGGTTGGTACTGGCTGATAGCGGAATTCGTGTTGTCTTCGCCATTTAGCGATCTGCAGAAATGGTTTTTTGATATCATTAGCACCAACTGTGACTCTACTACAAGGTTTCCTTGTTCATCTCGACAGGTCGCCGTTCGAGTCTTATTACCGTGACACGCTCTTTTTACCTTTTGGTAAAATTTTCGAACATTATTCCAGGAGTAGCACCTCTCTATTTCCTCGATCGCGTGCTTCTTATGCTTTTTCTTTTTTATTCGCAGAAGCCGATGTTCTTCCCTCCTTTTCTGCTCGCAGAACTCACGATCCGCTCTCGTCCTCTTGTGCAGCACCGCTTTGTAGGCGGGTTGTTTTGCTGCATGTGCTTCCCGGCACTCTTCATCAAACCAGGGGTTTCGTGGTGGTGGGCGGTTGAAACTCAGCACGTCAATTATGGCATTTCTGATGGCTTCTTGGCATCTAAGCCACTCGTCTTCAACTATTAATACTGGCTGCAAAGGACCTCTCAAGAGGTTGAGAGATACGCGATCAGAAAAGGTTTTGGCGGCTTGTGGCTATAGCGACCGTTTAACGTTAAATCTAATCATAGTATTTCCCCGTTGTTGTGACGTCTGAGATATCCGTAGACGTACCTCGACTGCAACTAGGTAGTGGTCCGAGTTTATGTTACCCGCTTGTAATGTTCGGACATCTAAAATACATGAGGAGTACCTTACATCGATCGCAGCATGATCAATCTGATTGACAGTTTGCTGATCTGATGTCTGACATGTTCCCTTTTGAATATTGAGGTGATTACGTCCCGCAGCGAAATCGATTAGCCTAATTCCGTTTACGTTTCCAATTTTGGCATTAAAGTCGCCTAGGACAATTCTAACGTCATACAATGGTAAGTTACTATGAAATAATAAATAGCATTTGTCCCCAGCCTTATGAAATATTCATCGGACAAACTCTTCGCTTGACTCAAGGACAGCTATTTTAAGAAAAATCTTAAAGGTTTGAGTGAGTAACCTTCGGTAGAAACAGTAAAACGGGCACTTAGACAGATTCCATGACCGTATCAAAGATATTACATATACTCGTACCAAGCAGAAGTCGGAGAGAAACGAATAACACACGGTAACGAACACATTCCGCTTAAGGTCCTTCTAGGATTCACTGTTCATATTGCCAAGGATTCAACAATTTACATATTATATATGAGAAATGCATTTTCTGATGAAAAATATTCCATCCCCTAGGAGTCAACGCACCTCTACGTCTCCCCAAATAAGGTGTAAATAACTGTACGAAAGGAAAATCAATACAATTCTAGTCACACATTGCACAAATCACAATCGAAACCACCACACATTTTCCACCCTTTTTGCACCTTTTTGTAACCTCGCTCCAATCAAATGTCCTTAAAACTTGTTGTTGTGACTGGTGGTTTGAGTGAATCGATGTTGGATCTGTAACTGGAGCAAACCCTTATTTTCGACTCATGGAAATATGTGTACAACACTCATGTACTCAACATGTTAAGTGTTCTCCCTTAAGGCACTCAAGGGCTCTGTGTGCACACACATACAATATTTAGAATACTTGATCTTTTGGCTGAGAAAAGCGGAACGGGGTGGCCATTGTAAGGGTTTCTTTCCCCGCAGTAGCGATGGCAGAAAAATTGCAAAATTATGTGCCGAAATTGTGAGCGGAGTCGCTAAGACTAAAAGCTGCTTTGTGCCATCCAAAATGAACAGAAAGGAAAGATGTTTTCTTTTGCTCTTATTTGAGTTGATTTTGTAATCATTAACAGCTTTTTCCATTGTTTACATTTGAAAGAGTGTATTTTTTGGGGGTGATTGCTGAGTATTGAGGAAATTTATGACGCGACTGTTTAGGGGTTTAATGGTGTAAGAGAGAAATCCTCGAGTTTAATGGGTTTTTTCGTTTTTTTAAAGTCTTCGCATTGTTTTAAAAAAACCCAACGCAGGGTTAGCTAATTAAAATATCTTTGAGGGTAATAAATTGCGAGTGTTTAGGACTGGCGTCAGGTGGCTTCTAAGTAATTTGTTAAAAAGCCTTGAAATTAGGGTACTCTTCTACATCTATGTGTATTTTTACCCCAAAGAGGTACAATATCTAACGAGGAATTCTTTGGGGAGCTGGGGTTATGAATTACGTTAGGCGATATGTCTTCATCTTTGGTTGAACCATATGTATGAATAATTAACACACTGACGTTGCAGAGCGCGTATTATTATCAACTTCTCATGGAGCTAATTTTGTACATGTGGCAAAGACAAAATGTTGCCAATCATCTGTCAAGATTAATGTATGGTAGCTACAAATACAGTATGGGACGGACTGTTTTTATTTTTTCTTAAAATATTAGTTAATACCGTTGCTCGTATTAGTAGGTGGCAGTCATTTTCGGCAGCTGTCATTCTCTGCTGCTCTCAATATAGGTAACCAACTCTCTGAAGAGAATCTTCACTCCTAATATGGCACTACGAGTTTATTTTTTTTTGTATAACTTCCGCGCGCTCAAGGGATTTAAGTGCCCTTAAAATGTTAAAATGCACACAGCGCTGGCGAAGGAAAATCAGTTAGCGATGAACGTTGGTTTTAAATGTTTGAAGGTTATAATGACTAGGAAATAAAGACATAGGCAGGGCATTCCATAAGGGAGTTGAACTGATGAGCATTCGTAGCAAGACGAGTGGTACGATTAAAAGGCAGAATTCTGCTGGCGATTTTTAAGGACCACTGGTGGTGGAAACAGCGATAAAACAAAGTGAGATAGAAGACATTATATCGGTGTTTGTAGGTATACCGGGGCTGAATGATATTAAACCTATGAGTTTTATCGCACGGTTTTGAATTCTATCTACTATAGCAGGTGCAGAGATGATTTCGGATTATACATATATTGAGGGCAGATCAGAGGGGATGAAGTATTTCTTACGTCGCTTGAGGAAATCAGACATTTTTTTCATTTTCGACGAAGCAAGTCTCATTCATTGACAATGTCTGGGTGTTCAAATTTCGCTTTAATGACAGCAGACACCATTGGATTTTGGAAATATTAAATTCTACTCTGTTAGTAGTTCCCCAAGTGGTTATGCTGTTAATATCAACATTTAATGAGTTTAACGCACGTTGTCATTCGCGTTCTACAGCCTCAGAGCAGGGACGTCAGTCAAGGAACGAATATGAAAAGCAGAGAGACGACAGTACAGGCAAAGGAATATATTGGGCTAGAAGTAGTAGACAAGTGATTGTTGATGAAAATTGAAAAGAGTTTCGGGGACAGAACGGAGCCCTGGGGCACACCAACGTTTATTTTGTGGATATCAAACTTGAAACCGTCCAAAGCAACTTGAATTGATCGTTCCGAAAGGCAGTTTCTAATCGATTGAAGAAGAGATTTATCGATTTCAAGTGCTCGCATTTTCGACAAAAGAGCATGATGCCAAACTCTGTCATATGCTATAGAAATATCAAGTGCAAGTATCTTGATTTCGCCAGATTCATGTACGCTTTGGTTCCACTTTTCGGTGAGTCATGCCATCAAAGCACCAGTGGACCTCTTGCTACGAAAGTCGCGCTGCCGGTCATTGAGATGCAGAATAGTTTTTCTTGGAACTACGTACAACCGGCGTTGCTATATTATGCGATGCTTTGTACTCGGAAAAGTTTGCATTGGAAGGTCTATGCTGCACAGTTTGCTCCTAAATTTAATAGTGCCTAACATTTCAAACGTAAACCATATATATGCTTCATTTCATATTTTAACCATTTTGATTGGCACACATTGGTGAAATAGCTGAATTAAAATTTGTTGAAATATTTTCATTTTTTCATTTGGATCAGAGCATAAATGAGCAAGTTGCGATGTGGAGGGCATGCATATCAATGGAATTAAAATCTTTAAAGGTAAAGGTAGCGTCAATCATGGTCAGAAACATCGAACGATAATTGGTGAAACAAAAGAACAAGTGGCGGATTAGCAACTATGATAAGGACTAGTAGACTGGATAATCGATTGTCAGCAAAACGTGTAGGGTAAGTAGTATTTACTATCTCCATTCCTACGGAGGTAAATAAATCCTTCATTTGAAAATTAAGTGAATCACTTTTAAGGACATTCGTATTAAAATTACCAAAAATACTAGGTGCGCAACTAAGTTTTATTAAAACGCAACTTTATTGTGAAAAAATGGTTACAAATGAATCATTTAAAGTATTACAACTACAACTACAACTTTCTCCCATCCTTCTGGCAGAGCTCAAATACCATTACGGTATTCATCTTTTAAGGCTATCCACGAATCAAGCCATTCTTTAATGTCTTCATATGAGCGGGACTGCTGATCAGTCTGATCATGTGCCATTGAACTGACCAAGTAATAATCGGACGGCGCAATGTCTGGGGGATATGCCGAATATGGTCGTTTTTCGCGCAGTGCTCGCCTCAATCTCATCTATTGAAGTTGATACCGTTCCCCAGCGATGGTTTAGTTGGGTTTCAAAAGTTCATAATAAATAACACCGATCTGGTCCCACTAAATATATAGCATAACCTTCGCAGCGTGAAAATTCGGCAGAGGCATTTCCGGGCAGTCTCCATGACTCTCTTCTCTTTGAGTTGGTGTAATGAATCCGTTTTACAAAACCCCTCCTTTTTTGCCGCTAGAAGGAACCAAAGTTCCTTGTTTTTGAATCATTCCCAACGCATTAATCGCTTGTAAATGGCTTGGAGGGTAATCCTACTGCTGAAGCAAACTCTTCTTGCATTTAGCACGGATCCTCACCAAGCAATGCCTCCAATTCAGCGTCGTCGAAGGATTTTGGCCTTCCTTCACGCGGACCGTCGTCAGCATCGAAATCTCCGAAGCGACGGAACCAATCACGGCACGTTATTTCACTTAGAGCAGCAGAATGAAAGAAGAAAATCAACACTTCCCGCAAATGACGGTTATTTGGCACAAAATCAGACATTTTCACACAATCAAAAGTACATATATGACGCCAAAAGAAAATCACTAATGTGTCAAAAGGGATTGTTTACCATATGTCTAAGTTTGGTTTATGACGTTTTGGATATGGCAAAATCGAGCAGCACTTACTGCTGGAGCCATCTATTGACATATTGAGAACTTAGTTGCGCACCTAATAATAATAATGCACAGCAGTTCGAAATGTCTAAAAAAGCTAACGAATTCCGATATCCAGGATCAACTAAGAGGCTCTGGATAGCCATTTCGCCGGTTTATCGGGCTTATGTTGCCTTAATAACCTTTCTAGTTCAAATCTTTCACCCGTCAGAAACTCCATCTCAAAAGCATAATATTGCTTGCGCTAGGAGATCGTCGAGCTGTGACACGAATATTGTTATTCATTCCAGGATCCGTTCTTTAGAAGAAGTGATCATCGGGGAGGTGCATGATGACCTACCTTCGCCGGTATGAGTGAATGTATGAATATACATATAAGCGACAGTTCTTTTGTCCCACCTTTAGTCTCCAGGCTTGGGATCCGATCACGCATACAGATTTCGAAGTTTACATTAGATTTTAATTCACCTCACTTTCATTTAAGATGTTAAAGTACCTGTCTATGATTTTTTTTCCCATTAATTTGCTTTTTACGGTAAATAAGGGAACGAACTTCAACGTGTCAATATTTTTCTATTCCGGCTTGTTGAATTATGTTGCTTTAAGGAAAGAATGTCTTTCAGACCGACGGTGTGGGCAAATTTGCTCAGGATCGTACGATTTAAAAACCAATACACCGACACTTGAGAAACGGACACCGACCACGTTACTACCTATTCTTTTGTTACTTGTACATATGGAGCGTCGGTATGGTACGACAAGGTTACGACTGTGGATGGCTGCAGTGGGACTTTGGCTTGCCAAAGAGTCGCCTTGCTTGGATGCCTATCTGTATGTTGCACTATCTCCACAGAGGCAATGCAAGTATTGTTGGGAGTGCCACCTCTTGATCTGGAAGTGATACGTCGTGGTATTACTTTCAAGACCAGAAAAGGTCTCCCTTTAAATGAGCGGGACTGGGTTTCCCTGAGAGAAGTGGACGGCCTAACTTGCTTAACGCATGTGTTGTATCTAGATGGGATGCTGGCGAAAACGGGAGGGTTACTTATGTCTTCCTTAGGGATGTGCTGACCATGCGGGAGTTTCCCGAACGGAGTCTCACCCTCAGCCTGGGCTTTTTATGTATTCTTACATAAGAGAAGGCTCAGCGGGGTGGCGAGCTGCTATGAGGATTGGCTGCATGTCCTGTGTGAGTGGTCCAATTACCCAGATGTTAGGGACTTGCGGGGCATGGGCATTATCTTTGACGGTCAGGCCTACGATGTCAGTGGAGTTTTCACTGACACCGTACGGCTCGAAAGAACCCGTAGTTTTGCAAGAGACGTATTTAATAGAAGACGCAGTAGACAGTTAGCGGGTGGAATTTTATAGTAAGTTGGGATAATCTTTAGTCCAACGGCTGCCAGTCCAGGGCTGTAAGGTGCCCAACTGAAAGTGACCGGAAGGTTGCGAGGTTTAACCGGAAGCTATATTCTAGTACCACGGGTGGTCAGAGGCCTCTGGAACTCCTGTTCCAATCTGACCTGGTAGTTGGCAGCCTTGTGGGAGTATTGTGGTGGCTGTTAGTTTATAGTAGACCGAATAGAGCTTAGACATCTCATGGCTTACCATATGTTGTAGCGTACTATGACCTGTACTAAGCCATTTGATAGCTATGGAATTGCTTGGTCTACTCGATGTAGAGTTGTACTGCAACCGGGTTCCGTGACCCAGAATGGCTGTAGTATGAGATAGGCATCGAGCCTTCACCAAAGCGGAAGTTCATGCCTTTCACACGACTTCGAATCTGGTACTCGCGGTAGTACTTGTACTACCCGAAGGGCGTTGATCAACGCATTGATTTGATATCCTGCGCGAAGACGCATCGTGGGCTTGAGCCTTCACGGCAGGTACCTACGTAAAACACTAATGACATCTATTCTGTCCCTAAAAGTTTAAATAAGGTCACATGTCATTACCGACAATGCCAGATGGCCACTTCAGAAATATCAATCATTCATTCACCACAGTTATTCATAAATATTGAAAGTGAGTTGGCTTCCTAATTGAAATTAAAACATAAAAGGTGCTTACTTTGATAAAAAAAATTCTTTCTCCAGCTGATTAGATCGTACAGAACTCTTCAACCCTTAAAAATGCTCCTCATCAACATGTCAAAAACCAAATTCGTAGTTTACAACAATAGCTCAACCCAACATATCCAAAATCTCAAGGTACAAGTAGAACATTAATCTGGAACCAGAACACAATGCAACCCTTGTCAACCAGAATTTTTTTTGCAAAAGCCTCCATCACTTCTTTTTGTCACATTTTTACAAAAGACGTTCTCCTTTCTCTGTACGCAAGCAATGCTAACTTATTTCTTATTTAACCTCGTCCTCCTACTTTTTCATAACTCCGTTATTGATACAAAAAAAAGGATACCTTGCTTTCTGAACTTTTTCTCTATTTTCTCATTGTTATGTGATTGTAAGGGAACACAATGCATTGAAGTATTACTTCCAATCCTTCCTTCTGATTACAAAAAAAAAAAAAAAAAAAAAAAAAACCAAGAAGGAAAATATTGTACTCCAACATTTCCAACAATGAAATATCCTTCATCAAAAGCAAGGCAAAAAACAAACTTAAAAATGTCACCAAAAGATCTGGCAAATACCACAAAAAGAGAATAATCAAGTAAACACTTCAAAGGGTTGTCAATAGGATTGGAGTTGGTTTTTTTTTCTAGTCATTAAGTGGGTGCTAGGAGGGAGCTAGGCTCCAACGCACATGCAGACAGAATATAGAACTAAATCCAGATACCTAAAAAGTAGATAAGCGCAATGATGAAAACAACAAATATGTACGTCGACTATACTCGTAGGTAACTGAGACTGAGCACTAAAAAACAAAAACAACACACATACACACAGTTACACAAGCACTCGTAATGACTTTTGTTGGTTATGTAAGGCTGAAAACTAACATGGCTTGAACTGGAACTACCAGGATTACGAGCACAAGTAGGAGTACGAGTAGGGGCTCTATTTAGTATCACAGTAAGCGAATAAGGACATTCAAAAACATCGAAAACAAAAGCAAAAACTAAAACAAAAACAACAATAACAACAGAGAACAATCAATCGGTAGGTATACTCACCCTGATGATCTTTTGATCCCTCATGATTTTTCGCACACAATTCACCAGGAATGTCATAATCATGCCGCCAAGGATTAATCCAAAGACCACGATTATGATGATAACATGCTCCGACAGTCCATCCGTCTCTTTCTGTGAAAATATAGAAAACAAGAGGATCATGACATAAGTAATTACAAGGAGTTTGAGGGGATAGAGGTGCATCGTATACATAGAAGATAACAGAGCACGGAGGGCATATAAATCATAGGTACTGCATAGACGGGTGGGCTTGCTTAGGAACGCGGGATGTCAGGAAATTAAAAGTGAAAACTTTGAAAGTGAATGAAGCAGCCCTGTCATGGCATGGTATAGCATGCCACTGCATAGCAGAGCCATGTTGTTAGGTTGTAAAGGAAACTGGATCCTTTGGTTTTGCCCTTTTTTCCATTGTCTACCGTTCCCGGGAAATCTAAAATATGTATTTTAAAAGGAACGAGTGTTGGTGGTGGTGGTAGTGGTATTTGGTTCTGGTGCAGCCTGGTATCGGTTGCTACCATTTGTTTTCGTATTGCTCCTTGGTATCGCCTTGCTTCGGGTTCTGGCCCACGGTACCTACCCGCTAGAGATTGCGGAAGGAAATATACGAGGTAGGATGTTGTGGTTCGGTAGGTTTTTAGGATAAGCGTTAAAGTTGGCCAGGGCAATCTGCTTTTAAGTCGACGGTAATTTAAACGGGCTTCCATGGTGTTTCCACTCTTTGTTTATTTTTTTTTTCTTATCTTCGCTTAGACCTGGTCACGGTTTTGGAGGGAGGAAATCCAACTGGCATCTATGGCCAGACTCGCGCCAGCATCTGTTTTGTATTTAACAAAGGATGACAGTTTTATTTGATTTTCTTAATCTGATGGTGGTTTTCTGTTTTGGTTTTTTTTTTTGTCGGTAGTTAAGTCGGTGAATTATGGTTAGGGCTATTTTTATATTTCTTAAGCTGCTAATATAAACTTTAGCGATTTGAAACTGTAATCAGTTTAGCAAGCACGGGAACGAGGAAGTGGATTACAGATAAAAATACTTTCTTAAGTGGGAACTTCTGGTATCTGGTGGTTATGATTTGGTTAAAGACTAAAACACACTTTTCATATTTTTCAACTAGAGAACAAAAGAATGAATGTATTCAAAATAATCTGCACATTTTTCCTCAATTTTTGCTTGGGTTATCTGGACCTGTGCCCTCGATGAATTTGAGTTGAATACCGTAAAGAGACTGCGTTGTAAATGGCTGTAATCTGAACAGATTTATAATCTTGAATCCTTTGTCGTTGCTAGGTTTTCTTATCGTGAAAAAATAAAAGTGTTCGTTCTACAGTAAGTGTTAAGTGCTGAGAGTGTAGTGACATCAGCCTTTCATCATAGATTAGTTTCAAAAAGTTATATACGTACGTTACTCCGTCTTAGGTAGGATACAGCGATAGCATGTCGCAATGGTGTAGTTCGTTGACTACTAGGTTAGTCTGCATTTGAAACTCAGGCTACCATCGAATATCAGAAAAAGCTACTTTTCTGATGTGACGTCTCTCTCTGAAGACAGAAAAAAGCCTTTGAAAGTGAAATTGGTTTGGTCTCTCGAAAACTAGATAGTGGATCTATAATATATGTATTTTGAGAACAGCCTACAATTCAAAATCTACATATATGCAGAGTTCGACTAAAAATTCGTAGCCCCCAATAAGTACGCCATTCCGATGCTTAGCAGAAAATCATTCCTGTTACGAGTAGATTTGTTTTTGAAATGTTTTGGCAAAAGTTTCAAATAAGATCGATTACAACCTATGCAAATGGTTCAAAGACAATGACGTTTGCGTACTTGTGTATTTGGAATGTGAAGGCTCTGCATACACACGGTCCTCCCAAATAATGGCTATCCACTAAGAAGGAAACAATGAAAAAATCGATTACAGCAATTTTTATCACGTACGAGTATATTTGAATACGCACTTGTCATTGGAAACAGATTTAAGATAAGCTCATTGTTAAAGACATACATACGAGAGAGCGACTGGTTATAGAGTATGTACAGACGGCAATCTGGCGTTGTTCAATGCTGTAACTATGTCTACATATTCCTTGCGCTCATTTATCTCTTCATTGTGGCGAAACTTATAAGCGCGCGGGTGTCGAGCAAGATAAAACTAAAACACCGAAATCACTGTCAGATGAACTTAAGACGGAGATCCTACATCGGACGAATTCACATCAATGAATCAACGATAACTTCCACAGTCAATATAGCAGATATCTTACATCTGCTACTTTCACATATTTGGAACTGAGTACCTACGCTGCTATGTAGGTAAACAACTCACTGTAAGGACAGAAAGTCCCTCGTGTTTTACGTGACTACCTGTCTCCAAAAATTCAAGTTCACGTGTCGCCCATACATCCATGGGAGCAAGGATACGCCTCGGAAATCTGTTGGAGGTAAAAGTTCTACCCTTGTTATGATTCGAGGCCGATCTAAAACCTGTTTCTGGTCTTAGGGTCCCAGCCAGCACTTATTGTAACTATACATTGGGTCTAAATAACTGGAGGACCAATTGGACTTTGGGTTTAAACCACAGCCACCATGATGATCCCACAAAGGTGCCTACCTCAACAAGTCAGACACGGGCCGAGATCCGGGGGGCTTTTGACTAACATGGTATCGCAATTTAAGTCCTGGTAGGGACCTGCCGCTAACAGGACCTATAACCGGCAGCTTGTAACTGGTTAAATCGTAGCAATCTTCGGTGGCGTCATCTGAAAAGCCTTACGATAAGACCAGTGTTTTACTCTGCTTCCGCTTTTTATTAGACAACGTCATTGATGGGCGAAGATTTGATAGTTGGGCGTGAGCCCTCACTGTAAGGAGAGATTTACATACTATTGACGACCTTGTAAAATGAAAAAAATGAAAAAAATGAAAAAAATGAAAAAAAAATAACGATGTTTGAGACTGCACATGGAATATTCGGAACTTGAACAGCCCGCCAAACAACTAACGGAGGGTTAGAGGGATGAAAAACGATGAAAACTAGAAGTTTTGCGCTTCCAAAACTCTAATCGCCAACATTACCCCGATACGCAGCGGCCACAGAGGAAAAAGGCAACGCTTCCAGAGAATGTTTTTCCAAGCTCCTCGACAAAACTTACGAGAAATACCGAAAGTATGACGCTAAAATGACTTAGGTGGTTTTTACGCCAACATTTCTTAGGCCATTTTTGGCAGCGGAGTCGGGAAGTATAACCAAAATGACACCACGTGAGACTAAAGGCTAATTGATGGAGCGAAACAGCATTCTAGTTAATACACGGTTTCGCCAAATAATATCCACAAAAGGACATCTTCTGATCTTCAAACCGTCAGAAAAACTTTTTCAATTAATATTGTCGCAAAAGAGACGATCGGTTTATTTGAAGTAAGAAGAGAGAGTATGAGAAGCACGCGGTCTGGAAAATATGAAGGTGATACTCCACGAACGATGTTAGGAAGTTTTACCAATAACTTACATTCTGACGAGGTATGTAGGGTTACCAAGGCTAGACATGGTTCCGTATAACTCATCTTGTTCCAGGCCTAAAACCGCACTGATAGAAGACAATAAGGCATTTAGTAAACGACGGTATTCGACGGTAAGGATACTGGTGTCTCTATAATTGACGCAGTTAAAAAGGTCTCCTTTCTTGGAAACCAGCCAAATGTTGCTAAGAACCAAATATTGGAAATGAGTCAATGTATGCTTTCTACCAGGTCATCTCCTGTTGTTTTATACAGTTCGGCAGGTACTACGCCGGGATCGCAGCATTCTCCATCGTTATTCAGCACAGACTGACGAGTTTCGCATAAATGCCAAAACTAGACATGGATCTGTAACATATACTATGACCCTATCGGAAAGTGACATAGATCTTACATACATTGTCGAATCTCAAGAATTTTTATAAATAAGGAATGGAACGCTATACTCCTGAAGAACATCGAATAATCGTTACAATGTTTTTAATGAACAATTCGTCAGTGATTTTGGCGGAACGCGTACTTCGTGCCTGATTTCCTGGCCGCCCGGGTCCCACTGGTCGTTCAATTCAGTATTCAATCGAATAAGCTCTGGAAGGCCTCGTACCTCTTGTTCGGCTGATAATATCGCTGCCGTAGCTGAAGATGTCGTAAGTGGCCATTCCATGCACATCTCTGCTGCGCATGGTGATGAAAGACTTGAAGCTGTGTCCCTTGCAAAGTGCAGACAGTCCATCAGCTGATGGGTGTTGACCGTGAATCTCGTTTAACCCACGCTCACGCCCTCCGGAATCTTAACAGCGAAGAGGACAATTTTGTGTCAAAAGTATTCATTAGTGAAGAAGCCTACACGAAGAGCCACTACATCCACTCAAAGCCATTGCATGGTGTGCTCTTTACGCTGGAGTCATTGGTAGATTTTCTCCTTTTGGAGCGGAGCGGGCTTAAAGGTCATTGTGGATGTTGAGCGCTATAGATCCATGATCAATGAATTTTTCATTGCTCAATTGCATGAATTGACACTGGAGGATATGTAGTTCCAGTAGGATGGAGTAACAGCGTATACTGCACCAGATACAACCGACATTTTAAAGCAAGCGTTTCCCGGTAGTATGATATGTCGATTTTCACTGGCTTGCAAGATCATCCGCCCTAGACTTCTTTCTATGGTGTTATTTAAAGTCATGGGCTTATGTAAACAAGCCACAAACTCTGGCAGCCTTCAAGGAGGTCATCCGTCAAGAAGTGGAGAACATATCGCACGAAGTTCTGAAGAAAACTATGGAAACTTTCATAAAAAGAGCCCAAATGATACTCAACAATGACGGCGACCACTCATGCGATATCATTTTCAAAACATGATGGAAAATAACTTGGTCATATATTATGGCCCACTTTGTATGTTCAATTTGGACTTTGTGAGTTTTTTTCAGGACCTGCCGGAGTGTGAAGATTTGATCATTTGTGCCCTTTCCTGGTCTCAAATCGCAGTGATAGGGCCTAGTCACGTTGTTCACACAATATGGCAGTTGGCCGCTCTTCTTGGCGCAGTTGAGGACCCCTCCTTTAATATAGATCGGGCAAACGATACAGAGATTCCATTCAACAGGCATATACTCTTCTGACCAGATCTGAGGAATGAGTTAGTGAATGCTCTCCACAAAGTAATTTCCAGCAGCTTTGAATACGTCGGCCGGCAAGACGCCAGGTTCAGCTGATTTGTTGGATTTCAGCATAGATATTGCTACCCTTACTTTGTGTTGGTCAGGTGGGCAGAAGTTTTGGCTTTCGTCATCTAAGTTGAATGATCTTTTCTGCCTGGCGGCCAGATGTTGGGCTTTCCGCGCCATTATACATACAGTTGATAGAAATAGTTGTTCAATATTATCAGCAATGACTGTGACTTTACTCCAAGGTTTCCTTCTTCAGTTCTACGGGTTTCTGTACGAAGCTTGTTGCATTGTCAGGTTCTTTTTCAAGTTGTTGTGTTGTTTCTGGAGTACAAAATTTTAATAACTGCGTTTCTCGTGCTTTTCCTGTTCCTCTGGAGCAGCCGATGTTTTTGGCGTCTCTTTGTTTGTGGGGTTAACGTGCGGTTCTCGTTCTTCGTTGTGGGGCTTGCTTGCCGGGATTCTTCATCAAACCAGGGATTTTTTGGTAATGGTCGGGTGTAACCCAGGGTATCAGTTGCTGCGTCTCTGATAGCGCGTTGGCAATGCCCCCACTAACATTTGTTATTTGATACGAGTTCGGAAAAGGTTTTGGAGTCTCTTCCAATAGCTGCTTTTCTAAGTTTACTGCTCTCTCTGCCTGATTACTACTAAATACCCTTGCTCAACTCTACAAGTCTCTGTTCGGATTTTGTTACACTGATACCTACTTCTTTCCTTTCAGTAAAACTTCCGAACGTTGTTCCTACAGTAGCATTTCTCTGTATCCACGATCGGTCGCTTCTTATTGTCTGTTTATTTTATCATATATAGCGCACGAGCCCCTCACTTACATCTATGTAGCACCACTTCGTAGACAAATTTATTGGCCTGTTTGCCCTTTTCATCGAAAAAGGTGGTTCGTAGATGTTAAGTCATCTCAGTTAAGCCATCTTTAATGTTTTTTTTTTCCATCGATTCCACTCTTCTTTAGCACTTAGTGCAGATTTTAAAGGCGTAGACGAGAAATAAAAGGACAAGCTCTCAGGGAAGTTTTGAAAATTTTTTGAGTCAAGCTAAAGCTTGAGCTGCAGGTACCAATTCCAGTCTACATTGGTCTCTCTAAACCTTTGGATATAGATACTGAAGAAGTGATTTACATCGATCGCAACACTATTAATTTAGTTGACTGTTTGATAATCTGGGAAGTACCATGTTCTTTTGTGAATATTGAGGTGAGGAGTCCATGTGCTAGCAATAGTGGTATCTCGTCACACAGCAACGACAATTAGCCGAAGTCCACTTGCAGTCGCCGTCTCGTATACTGTGGTTTCCGGTCGTTCCCAATTTCGCGCTAAGGTCCCTAACGTAATTAAACGTCATTCTTAGCGTACTGGTCGTAAGTTTTTTCGAGGAGCTCGTAGAAATAGTTTATGGTAGCATTGCTGCTTTTTCTGCTGGCGTGTGACCGCATATCAGGCTGAAGTTGACGAATTAAGCCTGATGCGGATTGCTACAATACATTTCTCATGTGAAGGACGCTCAGGACTTCTTGCCTTACAGTGTCGCTGACCACAAATCCAGATTTGTTGGATCCATATAGACAGTGCTTTCATTTTTTGTGATACGAGTGTGGTCACGGTTTTTCAAACTCACTTTTTTCGGGTCATCCAATTGCATTTTTTGAATGCAGGTGATAACTGCTTTACAGGGGAACGTTGCCTATTGAAGCTCTGATTATTCCATGTACAAACTCGAACTCCGCGTTTTACTTCTTTCGATTTGCAGTGTCGTTAATACTAAATCCATTCGTTTGCAAGGCCATAGATAGTTTTGCAACAGTAAGGCTCTTGCGTGGCAGGGTAATTAGCTTCGTACACAACGGCTAGCCCGTTTTCAGAATCCCTGGGGCAAAACGGGTCGGATATTTCGGAGCTTGGCTTGGTGATGTTGTCGTAGATTTGGAGCGGAACATGATTGCCAACATGTATGAGAACGAGAGAGAAATCGCTTTTTGCTACGTTTAGCCACTCGTCTGGAGCAATGTAAACAGATTTTGTCCGCCTCCACCAAAAATTGTTCTGTTGTTGTAAGAGAGAGCAAACACGGGAGAAGCATACAAATTAATGACGAAGAGACACTGCTAAAGACCTCAAGCAGCAACTACAACGTGTGATAAGTCACCAACAGCAACATAAAATTTTCTGTAAAAAATGAATTTTTTCTTTCTATTTTCTTTTTTATTTAATTTTTACTTCTATCTCTTGTAATTTTTATGAGTGCACATTTCTATTTCCACCGAGATTTCCATTATTTGAATTTGTCATGTGTAAATCAATTAATTCATTGACATTTTGTGAATGTGTGGCTGTTATTTGTCGCTTATATGGTTATTGTTGAATTTTACTTCATTTTGAATGATTAATACCCGTACCTTACAATCGAATTCATGGGGTAATTCCATGAAGGAATTGCAAATCTCAACAAACAGTATGTGCTAACAAAACAAGGGTTTTCATATTTGTCACCTGAATACTGAAGACTACGAACAAAATGGATGATCTACGTTTTCTGTTTAATGATAGCATGGTTGACGTTGTTTGTCTTTTAGAAAGCTGGTTAAAAAATGAAAGCTGGTTAAAAAAATGAAATGAATAAGAATTTGAAAGTGAATAATATTTATTTTATTCGTTCAAAGAGAAGACGTAAAGGATGTGAAGAAGTTATACATTTCTCATCCACACATAGTGAATTGGTAAAATATGTTTTTATTGAAATAAGAGATGGCGTAAGGAACTTATTGTCGGGTTGTATTTACATGACACCAGATGTTGCGAATTGCTCCCACATTAGAAATGAACTCGAAGAGCTTATCGCCCTAAGATTGTAATCTGTGGGCATCTGAATCTTAATATCCAGAGAAATGAGAATAATAAGAATAGAGAACCGATTGAGTCAATAGAATTGTTTCTAGCAAATTGGAGGTAACCGAATTGGCGTTGTATAGGTTTTCCAATCAAGCTCCATATTGCACTATGACCAATTACTTGCTCCCGCTTTTTCATTCATGATATGATCTTTTTGACGAAAGATGTAGAAGGTTGTTGAACTACCAATATGGGACGATTTTTGATAATTTTTTCGAAACTACACTCTGACTCGAACTCCAACTTTTTAAAATGCCATAATTTTTTATTTTTTGATAAATGTTATTGTGCCAAAGCAAAAAATCTTGCAAAATTTTTTAGTGCCAACCTTCGCCTTCAAAATACTTCAGAGAGAGAAATCTAACGGATTTGCATCCGGAGAATTTACAATCCATTGTGTCGAAGAAATGAAGTGTGGAACATTGTTATTTAACCAAGTGCCGAGTGTTGTTGAAATGTCCACGGTTTCCAACCGAAATGATTGTTTGCCAAGGCTTCAATATTGCCTCTAAGACAGTTTCACGGTATACGATAGCTTAATTTTGACGCCACGGTCCAAAAATACGAGCGGAGAGCGACCATCTGCGTTTATGGCGGCCCAAACCATCACCATCGGTGCTGCCTGCTTCCTGGTGGCCGTCCAAAGGTGTAAATTTTCGAAGGACCTCTCTGGCAAGTAAACTCGGTCATTTTGTTTGTTGACATATTGCTTGATAACAAATGGCGACTCATCGGAAAATACCAAATTCGGCAACTCACCACTTTCGTGCAAGCGTAGCAACTCCTTCGCTCTTTCGGCTCTAACTTTTTTCTGTTGCGGTATAAGATCGTGTGCTTTTTGGAACCTCAATGACTTGAGCCCAAGCTAATTTTTTAGTATATGTTGCATCCGTTTCAACGCTGTGTTGAGATCACGAGCCACTTTTCTTCCACTTCGACGCGGATTTCGGTCAATTTGACCCCTCACTTTCCGAACCATTTCTGCCGATGTTGCTGTTTTTTTATGACCACCTCCATGGCGTTTTGCAACACTGCCAGTATCACGGTAACGAGCTACGGTTCGAGACACAAATTATTTATTCACGTTGAGGTGCTGGAGATCTCTAACGATAGCTACTTGTGGTTTTCCAGCCAAATATAAAGCAATCACATTATCACGTTTGAATTCTATCGCGGATAAAAATTTTTCAACACAACTGAGACGCAAATCGTTTAAAAATCTTGTAAATAATAAAATTACCTATCATGTGTCAAAATTTGAGCTCACTGTCATGAACGGTTTGGAAATTATAGTAGTCTGATGTTGGTTGCAGTTCGAGTCATTCAGAGGGTATACATACTCGACAACTTGTTGGAATAGTGAAAATTCACTACAAAAACGGTGAAAATATCGCAGTAACGTTTCGTAAAATTCGTACTGTTTTGGTCATCATTAAGCGAGTTCTTGCACAGTTCCAGTGAATTTAATCGATACGTTTGAACGTCTCGGACAGGACGTAAAGACTCCTACCCGTGTTCGGCGGGCAAGGTCAAAGCAAAATATCGCCGCCGTAGCTGAGAATATGACTGAAATCGCAGGTGTGTCCATTTCGAGACGATCACAGGAATAGGGCCTACACGCAACCACTTTGCACCGTATTTTCCATAAGGAATATGCATCCTTATTATGGGGTTTAGTTGACGTAAGAATGGAAATCAGCAGACAATGCATAACGCCGTACCCTTGCTTATTAGATGATCGAAATGAATGAACAAGATCATAGTTTTTTACAAAAACGATTTTTGAGTGATATGTTTCATTTTCGTTTGTCGGGATACGTAAACAAATAAAACTGTAGCATCTGGGGCTCCGAAAATACAAGAGAAATAGTGGGACAACATTTCCAGCCACAAAGAGTGACAGTTTTGTGCTGTTTTTGGGCTGGCGTTGTTATTGAGCAATGACAAGGATGTCACCTGACTTCTTATGACGTTTATTTTCAGCAGGACGGTGCCACGTACCACATAGCTGGTGAAATCATTGCTTTATTGCGTGACAAATTTCCTGGGCGTGTGATTTCTCGAAATCACACGCCCAGGAAATTAACGGTTTAACGGCATATTATATTTTTTACTTTAAGGCTATGTTACAGATAAGGTTTTCGCCGATTTTTCACCTGCGATTCATGGACTAAAAGAAAATTTCAGAGCTGTTAAAAGCGAAATACAGGCGCAATTATGTGAAAACGTGATGAAAAATTTCTTCAAAAGAATGGCAGAGCCGAGGCGGATATTTGGCAGACGTTGTATTTCGTTACTAACCTCAGAGTTTGTACTTTAGACTAAAATAGAAATACTATAGGAACAGTTTTCATAAAAATGTTGCGCTTTTCTGGTAATTTAATTGCAATTGCATCTTTTGTTGGATGACCCCATACTTTCTATTGTTGTGAATGAGGTGACATATAAAAAGTACCAGTACTTTTTCAAAAACTTCAAAATATATATGAGAGGACTATCGAAGTCTGTGTGGATAGCATCTTTATAAAACAAACAAATCGAGTTCCCAAATTGAATATCTTAATAATCAATTGCAATAACCCTTTTGCCATCACCTCTCTGTTAAAGTACGAAGAAAAAAAATCATATACCTACCGTGGCTTACACAAGAACATAATTGCATCAGAAAGCGTAATCTATTGTATGCAAGGTGGAGACGATATGGCTGTACAGTTATTTTAATAAAATTTAAAGCTGTTCACAATACAGTAACAGTTCTTGATCGTAAGAACAAAAAGACTCACCACAGAAATAAATTCAGTTCTGCCAATTTCAGCTCTAAGTTTTAGAGGAAAGTCTACGAGGTTAGACTTTCAACTGAGAAAGCATTACCAAATAAAATTGATGTTGAGATACTTAATGCGAAATTTGTATCTATCTTTGCAGCATGGTATTCGTCTGCATTCGACCACAGTAAGAGCCGAACCATTTCTGTCTCTCTTATATGCTTTGGCAATTCTAGTTATACATGGCGATATCAAATTTCGTTTGGTAAGATTCATGCTGGATCAACATGTAACTCCATAGTTAGCTACCGGTCGATCTCCTGCTGAGACCGCAGATGACAAATCTATTTCGACAAACTTCATCCAGATGCCATATCCGTGTAAGCGATTCTTCAAAAGACGGACATTTCAAAAACTCCTTCATACACCGAATCAGAGCCAGGATTTCGCGGTTGCATCTAATACGCCTGACATGAGAGGCGATGTACTAGTACCGGTGCCTATTGGAACAGCAGATACGTGGATTCCTCGACGTTCAGAAATTGTTTGATCCCAGCAAGTGTTCCATCCGTACTACAAATGTTAGAACCCTGAACGCAACCATTCGAAACTTAAATCGATCAGTCAAAAGATAACAAGCAATGACGGCACTTCCCATTATTGACTCATAGTCGCCAGTTCCGGCAGAATAAGTTTCATTATAAGTGACGTAAAACAAAAAAATGGTGTTAATCAGAAATATCTTTTCCAAAAATCCAAATTTCGGAAAGAAATACAATATTTGACCAGATAAATGATCTATAGGTGCCAGATGAGGCGAAATGTATCAAAATTTGGTGAATAACAGAGAACCCGGAACATAATTCTCTGTTTGGATATTCTATACAAAGGTAATTAGAAGAATGTGAAGAACTATTAGAATATATGGATAGTGTTAAAAATATAGGTGTTGATATGTGTATCAATAAAACAGGGTCCAAAATATACAGTGCACTTCGGGGGCTCAATCTTTCTACAAATTATCTCACTTTAAATACATGGTTGTGAAATATTCACAAATATGGACCACGTATCAAAAAGAAAGCTCACTGTTGCCTTCAATAGCTGCGCGAAGTAAATATTTGGCATTACCAGTTACGAACATGTCCTCTTTTTCAGCTAAACAGATAACCGGATGTTCGTGGATTGGCTTGATGAACTATAGAATCATGAACTCGTGTATAGTTTTCAAAAACAAGATTTTAAAGAAATCAAAGGACAATATAATTAATCGTTCTTAGATACAAATATCTGCACACTTCGCGTCAACATTTTGTAGGTATTTGCGATTCACCTTTGGAATATTTTACTCGTGGAAATAAAGCTTACCAACAACACGAATGCCTTGGCAAAAAAATGATTTCAATATTGCTCAGACAATTATTAGTTATGATTCTCCTCATTAATGCAGCTTTATTTTAAACTCGTTACTTTTCTCTTTTCTTTTCTATTTTATGTACCTTTAACTTACTGTCCTCTCAACCATTTTTTGCTATTTTTATTTTTAAATTCATTCTATTTATACTTTTCATATCGTATATAAGCTTGTTTACTTTATTAAAAAGATATATTGAATTAATACTCAAAAACACCCTCCGGATATCGCTATCCTCTAGTCTTAGTTTTGGTTTTAGTTATAAGAGCAGTTTGTACTAAACTAATAATGTCCGGACCTGTTAAATTAAATTAAAAATCATATTATCTTATGTGAACTAAGAATACAAATGTCCTAATAAACTTCCACGAGGATGTAGAATAGTCACAATTGATGTGGAGTCATAGTTACAGTATTGGGAGTCGCCAGATTACGGTGCTTAATGCTTAGTCTAATCATACAGCACTCCATCACCTAGTACTGATAAGGAACATACACTTATTTTGCAAGGAGGTATACCATAGAGATAGAGATATCGAGATATGTAGTCCCCAAAGTCATTTGGAGGATCCTTAACCCATTCCACGACGAATTCGGAAATATCGCCGTGGAGAATAAGTAGGAGAAGTATGAAGAAGTCGTTTTCGTTTTCATTTGCGAAGATGTGAGATTTTATTCCAAGGTTGTTCAACTCCATGAAAAAAGCTATCAGCTTCCCTTCTCAGAACTAGGATGCAGAATTTTGTCTTAATTGCACTTCTGGGACATGCAAAGCAAGTTCTCGAAACACACTGATGTTCCTGCTCATTAGACTTCTCATGCTTGTTTGACACTGAGAAGATTTCAACCCTACCAATGAAATATCGAACTTTGATTGCAATTGCCTAGAGCTATTCTTCCAGTTGGTCATTTTCATTGTGGTTCCCAGTATCATTATGTTCTTTTTGAGAGCATTATCTATGACAAAATGCTTTTCCATTGTAAATCTTTTGTGTCCCAAAACAAACCTGGTTTTCACAAAGGTAGATCTACAACCACCAACCTAACGGAATTCGTTATATGCAATAGAATCCGCAAAGCATTTGATAGAATTTCTCATGTTATAATCCTTCCAAACTTAAAGGCTCTTGGTTTCCAAATAAGCTTTATAACATGGGTTCAATCCTATTTAAATGAACGACATTATTATGTACTATTTAGGTCCATCGTTTCTGACTCAATTAAAGTCTCCTGTAGTGTCCCTCAAGGTAGCTACCTTGGTCCCTTATTATTTGTTCTGACCATTAATGATGTTGATTGCATCATTAAAAATGCATACAAATCTGTTTACGCAGATGATATGAAAAGCTTTAGATATAGGAGTATATCATCTTCCTCAGACAGCCTACCACTGCAGGAAGATTTTGTCCATGGTGTTAGAAGAATTTCCTTGAGCTTAACGTCAATAAGGGTCAGGCTATACGTTATACCCGTTCCTACTTCACCTCGCTAACATCTAATCTTTAATCTGCCCGTTCTCTTAGTGAATGAGTAGCGTGATTTATGTTTTATCTGTGATAAGGAACTCAATTTACATTTTCACATTGATAATGTAATAAAAAAAAGCCAACTCTTCCCTTGGCTTCATCAAGCGCTGATCTAAGGACTTTTTCAATCCTTATGTTACGAAATCCGTTTACATAACCTTTGTTAGACCTCTTCTTGAATATGCAAGCCAAGTTTAGTCACCCTACTACAGAACTCACATCCTCCAGAAAGAAGCCGTTCAGCGCAGCTTACTACGATTTGCTTTACGTGGTCTAACCTTGGATGATAGCCAAAACTTACCAGCATATATTGATCGGCTGGAACGTACAAATTTACTACCACTTTCTATACGCCGAAATGCTACCGATATTCTCTTTATTCATCAACTTTTAGTTGGTAATATCGACTGTCCTTCCTTACTTCAACTTATTTCTTTTAACACTAACTCACGCTCAATCTTCATAGAACGAATTACGGACACCTGGGCCAATGTCTAGAAGGCTTCGTGAAGTTAAAGAAATTCTACATATCTTCGACTACAACCTCAGCAGACTGTCCTTCAAGAACATTCTTATTTCCACCTATGCCTCATGTCCTAACTTTCTTTAACAGCTCCCATACTTTGGTGTTTATGAGAGTATTCTGGTCTAGAATTTTAAAAAAATCGTTTTTTTTTCGCATATTTTCAAAGTGTATACTTTTAAGAATATACCCTCCAAATTAAAAGTGACGCCGCATATAGGCCGGTCCTGCCAGAGCGAAACTACTTGTTCAACACTATTTCAAGTTCTAATGAACCGATTTACTTGAAATTTGGTACACACCTTTTTTATATAACGCTCTAAGACTCTCACCAAATTTTTGGTTAACAAATTTTTTTACTATTTTTAAAAAAAATTAAAAACTAAAACAATATGAAAAAAAAATCATTTTTTTTTAAACAGTCGCCATTTCGCGAAAAAAATGTTTTTCCTCTGAGGTAGGGTTTTTTTTTGTTTCCGATGACTAGAAGGGTTGAAATGGTATCAATAAGGACGCACCCTTGTTTTTCAACCCACCACTTTACCACCCTGTAACTTTTTGAATTTTTAATTTTTTTGTTTTGTAAAATTGTATTGTATATTGTTAAATTATAAATTTAGCAAACATACGTTAGTAAAAATATTTTTTGTTTTTTTTTTCATCAAAATGTAAAAAAAAAACCCTAAAATTTGTGCCTCTAGACCAGAATACCCCCTTAAGCGAAATTGTTAGTTTTAAGATTATGCTTGCAATAAGCCTTAATAAATCTGACCCGGGCCTAAAATCAAATCATATCTGAGAGTTGACCACGGTAGATCTTCTACGAGTAGTATATACCATACTTTCGTTTTATTTTTTATTTTTTTTTTTTTAGATTTAGATTTAGATTTTAGATAACATTAGATTAGATTTATTTATAAAACAAAAAATCAAAAAAAAGCTTGGCTTTCCTGCCGTCTGCCTAATTGACAAAACATAATTTTTTAAGCATATAATATGTTACTTTGAAAATTTAATACTCCATCACAACAAATGCGATAATTACTTTATATTGATAAATACAAAACTTAATAAAATAGGATTCTTAAAATTTAAAAACGTTCGCTAATTATGTATACGGTCCCTATATAGGTTAGAGCCAGATAGCAGTACTGATATAGTTTTTTAACTTCGATTTTGTTTATCAGAGATATAACTTCGTTTTCCGTCAAAAAACCTGGATCCCATAGTGTTCCTTCTTATTTCCCTTAAAATAGGATATTATCCCATGAAGTGGATAATATCTTCTCTTTCACCCAAGTTACACAAAGAGCACGAAAGGGGTAAATCTTCTCTGTGAGGAATATAGTTGAGGTGTATCAGCTCTCCCCGTAGCCTGACCGTCATTGCTATTTCCTTTCTTCCAAATTGTGGTTAAGTTGGGAATATATTGCTCTGTGGAGCGATTCGTCGGCGTTGCCCAGAAATCTCTCTCTGCACTTCAAATCCACTGCTGATATAGTAACGCCTTCCAGCGAAAACAGTCGAAAATATCTAGACTTATGTTAAATCCATGCCGCAGTCCGCAGCAAGATCCATCCATTCAGCATACCATCTCGATTCATCATGTATGACTTGGAGGGGCACTATCTTCAGAAGCCGGTGATTTTCCATCTTCATAATCTTAAGCACGTAACCAATTTGCATTTTAAGGGTTCGAATAAAGAGAGGTGAAAATCCAGTTTCCAGCATTATCATATAATTTGGCATATTTGCTGGCAGTCGAAAAATTCGCTTTATGTAGTAGCGGAGAGGCCCTCAATATTGAGAAAGCCGGTTGGTCATTAGCTGCAATGAATTAAGAAAAGACGCCAAGAGCACGATGTGGTCTTCAAATAGCAGTGCCTTGATTATATGACCCGCGTGTTCAATGCCACACGGCAAGTAGCTTACGAGATCATCAATGAACAAAGCAAACAAGCTTGGGCTCATAGTACAACCTTGTCTGACGCCTGATTCAGTTTTAAACCACTCAGACCTCTTTTCATCGTTCCAAACTTCCGCCATTGTGTGAATATATACGTTTTGCAAGGCTCTGCCAAATTTTATTGACATACCAATATTATAGAGCCTGTCTATCAACCGCATCAAGGTTCTTCTTTTTGCTGAGAAATGAATCCGCAATACTTTTAAAAACAAAGATGTGGTCAATCGTTGAATAGCCTGGTCTAAAACCTGCCTGGTACTCTTGCAAGAGCTTATTATCGTTGAGACGTCTCTGTAGAATTAGCGTGAAGATTTTGTAGCAAGCATTTAAGACGGATATGCCTCTATAATTAGATAGCTCCGACAAACTTCCTTTTTTATGTATTGGAAAAATATGGGTTCTTTGAATTCATGCGGTATCGATCCTGTTTCCAACAGATTATTGTATATAAACGTAAGTGTATCGATGAACTCTGTGGTGCTATATTCATAAAATTCGGCTGGGATCCGGCCAGAACCAGCTGCTTTTCCATCCATAAGCTTCCTCGATGCTTCATTTTCATTTCATTTCATTTTATTTTATTTTTTCAATTAATTTTTTCATAATCTTAAAAACTAATAACAAATAAGTTAAATAAATATTAGTGATCATTCTTAAACAAAAGTTAGTGGTGAATGACACTTCAAAAATTAGTTTTCAAATTAGAATATAATGTGGGGTGATAATCCATAACATTTTGATTTACAATTTTATAAATTTTAATAAAAGAAGAAGAAAGAGATTTAAAAAGCAAATATAAACATAACAATTCATAAGTAAACTAACATTGATTTAAGATGTAAATATGATTGTGTTGCTGACGAAAAGGAAGATGTTAAAAAAATGATTCAATATTTTCATAGCTCAGGGTGAATTAGCCAGTTTTTAACATTTTTAGTGAAATTTGAATATCAAAAAGTTTCTCTTATAAACAGAGGCAATCTATACTCCATATACTCGTAAATGGAGCCGTATATGTGTAAACATGCGAGAAATGTGTTCTATGTGCAAAGGGTACATTTACTATGAACATATTGTTTACACGTAGATTGTACATTTGTATATTTCTACTTGGAATATTACCGCTTTGCTTGAAGAACTCTCTTAAAACTTTAAATACATATAAATGTCTGATTGGTAGAATCCGCAATATTTTGAATAAGGGCCAACTACTAGCTAATCGATTTTTATTTGAAATAATTCGTAATAAATGATTTTGAGCGGTAAGTAGAGGACTGAATGTATTGGCATACGAACCCCCCCAACTAGTTATACCGTATTGCAACTTTGATTGTGCAAGACTATAGTAAATCATTAACAAAATTTTTTGAGAACAAAAGGGTTTTAATAGGTACATTTTACGTGTGACCTTCAGCATATAAGTTTTAAGCATTTTAATGTGGTCCTTCCAATTTAAGTTAAAATCAATTATTACACCTAAGTACTTAAAATTTTGAACTGATTCAATCTTGAAGCAGTTTTCTGTGCAGGGTAAATCGGCAGTAGAATTACTATTTCCACATTGATGTATAGGTAAGGAAAACTGCCTACAATCATGAGCATGGAACCATAAATTAAAATCATATAAGCTGTTACCAGATACCTTAAAACAAACTAGTTTTGTTTTATCGCTTATAATTAATTTATGGTAGGTAAACCACAACCGTAACGCTTCTAGATCTTCATTTATCGACATAATACTTTCGAAAATGGTTCCATACCCATATGTAAAAACTATGTCGTCCGCAAAAGCTGTTGGAGTGCCATTTAACTTGAGTTTGAAAATAGAATTAATGTAAATTAAGAAAAACAATGGTCCAAGTACAGAACCCTGAGGAACACCGTTCTTTAATAACCTGGATGCACTCGAGACCCCATTTATAGTAACCTTTTGTGTTCTTTTTATTAGGTAAGAACGAAGCCAATTAAACATATTTCCACGAAAACCAATATTGAAAAATTTGCTTAGCAAGAGATCGTAGTTCACCAGATCGAAAGCTTTTGTCATATCAATAAAAAGACCAATTGTTGATTTGTTATTATTTAAACTTCCATGTAACTGACTACAAACCCTAAAGATGGCGTCCTCAGTAGACAAGCTTTGTCTGAAACCAAACTGATTCCAAACAAGTCCAAAAAACAGACAATTCGAACTTTTATCAATTTTTCAAAAATTTTGGAAAATGTTGAAAGAAGTGATATTGGTCTGTAATTATAAATAATATGTCTATTTCCTTTTTTAAAAAGAGGTATGACTTCGGCACTTTTAAGATGGTCAGGAAAGCAACCCCCTTTCAATACTTTTGTTAAATAAAAAGGACAGAACATCATACCAGGAGACATTTTTTAATAACTTACTTGAAACACCATCATTTGTGCAAGAGGTTTTATTTTTAAGGCACAAGACAGTTTTATAAACTTCAACTGGTGTAATCGGATTATAAACAAAACTATTACATTGAACATCATCCATAAAAGAGACATCTGACGAAGAGGAACAGTTGCAGGATATACAAGGATCGAAACTTGGTTTTAATTTCTCAGAAACTTCAGTGAAATACTCGTTAAAAATATTAGTAATATTCCCAAGATCTGGCTCCATAATTCCCTCCACTTCAATGCTATCAATCTTAACGCCGCTTTTAACCTTTCCTAAAATGTTATCTACTACTCTCCACTATGCGCGTACATTAACTTTAGCTCTTGTAAACATATTACCATAGAAGCTGTTGCGAGCGTCCTCGATTTCTTTATTTACAAATTTACAAAAATTTACATAATGTCTCTTAAGTCTTGAGTTGCTTTAATGTTTTTTACATTTTGAATGCAATTTTCTCTTTTTCCTTATCTTATTAAGAAGACTATTAGTCATCCAAGGTTTTAAATATTTCTTTTTACCTGCACGATTTTTTACGAAAGTACTCGATTTGATATGCTTTTGAATAGTTTCAATAAATAAATCGAAAGCAATGGAAGGATTATCTTCACAGTAAACTGATTCCCAACATTCAAAAGTTAGAAGTTCTTTTAATTTATTGAAATCCACAGAATATTTTACTGTTTCAGGAGCTGATTCAATATTTTCAGAACTATTGCAAAACGAAGTATAATTTAACGTTATCATATTATGATCGGTCAGCTTCAAGTCATATACTTTGCCGCTAAAATGTTTTTTTATTATTTTTGTGAGATCTAAGAAATAAGTGATCAATGCAACTCTTAGAAGAATCTGTCAAGCGGGTAGGTTTATTTATCAAACTCTTAAGACCATTCGAAGCCATAGTCAACAAATAATTTTCCGTATCAACGTTAGACTCATTATCTCATATCTCCTAAAACAATTAAATTTTTAGACAAAGTTGAGCTGAGAATGTTGCTGAGATCATCAATAAACGCGCTCTTAGCAAAACCGTGTAATCGGTAAATACACAAGAAAGTATAATCAGTATCTTCAAACGTAAGCGATAACTTTAGTACGTCAGCACTTGATAAATTAGTGCACGAACAATCACAAATTAATCCATTTCTCACATAAACGGCAACACCTTCAGCAGAATAAGACTCATTACAATTTGAGAATAAAGTGTAACCTTCTATTTTATAGGAATCTACTTCATTTTCGTAAATCCAAATTTCACTTTATTAACCTCTTGCTGTGTTATGACCGCATCCAACACTTTATTAGCGGAACCAGGGGGTGCATAATGAAATTTGATTCTAGATTTAATAAATATTAGAGCATAGTCCATGATGAATGTTTAAATTCTTGCCATTCAGCTTCCTAACAAATTTCCAAAATTCTCTCGCATTCTGGCAATTGGCTAGTCGCTTCGATTCAGCACCAACTGATTTTTTGATTTTTTTCCGATTACACAATACCTTGTACTCTCTGTTTGCTTGCAAATAAAAGTTTTCGAAATAAACCTCGTTTGAACTACGATATGTTCTTAGCCAAGCAAACGATAACGGCCTGGCTTTTTTACATTCGAGGTCGAACCAAGAAGCCATACACTCTTTCCTAGAGGAAGAGATCGAATAAGGTGCTTTGAGGGTTTCCTCTAATTGTCCTAATTTGCATATGTGTTAGCCTCGAAAAGATATGTCCACCTTCCCTTGATATCCTGTCGCCTTAACCAGATTCCATTTAAGTTTAGGCAATAGTATCATAGGTCTGCTTTCTTCCTGTTCCAACGCCATCTGTCCAAAAGTCACAACTATAAGAAGGTGGTCCGAAACCGTAACATGTTCAACTTTGAAATCGACAACGTGATCATTCCATTTTCCACCTACGAGACTACAATCTATTACCGAGCTTCCTTGCTTACCAACAAAAGTAAATTCACCACCCATACCTGACAAGCTAATTCTATTTTGGATTCTCAACCCATAAGAATTCCAAAAATCTATTAACTTACCCCTCTTGCATTAAGGACGGTGTCTTTCGATTTTCGTTGAGTTCGAACCTCTAAATTCTCGTTTCCAGCTTCATTTCCAATTCTTCCATTCAGGTCACTAAGCACCATTATTCCTTTCTCGTGCTATAAATTCTTGAAATATTTCCAAATCACTGTCCCAATGATTGCAGTTAATGTAAGTTGGGAGTAACCGAAAAGTCGCATTTTTTTTTATAATGAGCGGGCGGTCAAGGGATTTTTGTACCCTTAAAATGCTTGTACATAACGCGTGCGAAGGAAATTTATGGGGGAAGAAAAGAGAAGTACCGATGTACATAGTTTTGAAATGTTTGCATGTTATAACGACGAGGAAATAGAGAGCTCGACAGGGCAATCCATAAGCGGCTTAGGAGCTTCTGGAGATTTTTTTTAAATGAAGAGACTGTCTAAGCAGGTCAGACAGTAACTGGACTCATATTAACTGAGCGCTTAATTCCTTTTCGAATTGAAGTGGAAGTACTTTCCACTCTTTAGCTATCTTCAGATTAGCAGCAGGGCTGATTTCTAATCCTTCCAGCACCAGATCCGCAAACACAATTGCTCTTAAACCTAAAGAATGCGATTCATATGACAGAATAGGCACGCAATTTCATAACCTCACCACACATTTCGATAAAAATATTCTGTCGAATATTTTTCAAAACTCCCAACAACCCCGATTTTTCACAACAATGAAAGTAACAAAAACTAGATAAAAAAAGATAAAATGTTCAAAATGGTGTTCGAACTGATTCAAAACTCACATCACAGTGTTCTTCATCCGAACTAAATTTGCAATTTACACGTCGGTTACACCTCAAATCCCACGCTATGCACGTTGCATCGTCACAATCAAACTCGTCATCCAAACAACCTGCAACAAAAAAAAATATAGAAATACTTATATCCGAAAACAAGTATTGCATTCCAATTCACAATTCACAGGGAGTGCCAAACACACACAAAAAAAAAAATTCTATATTTTCAGATACCTATGACAGAAAATGCACACATAAAATTTTGCTCACGTACTTGCAGTTCCTTTATCCCTGAATGCTGTGTATAAAATTTGAAAAGACGAGTTCATAGCTATTTGCTCGGCAAAAAACCGTATGTGTAAAAGATTCGATTCCGACGACACAGGCTCTCCTGTCGAACCGCAAAAGTTTTTTAACCTTTTTTGAGAGAAGAAAAATCCAGTTAAATCTTGTTCAAGATGGAATTGAAAGAAACTCCTGAGGAGGACATTTCAATTGGAAAAGAATGTCAGAACTTACCTAGATGGTATGTTTGTATCTTCGGCAAAGATATCTATAAAATTTATATCACAATCGTTGGGTTTGTTTAAACTAAAATGAAGAAACTTCACTTGTATCTGCAAAGAAAAACACAGAGAAGCATACACACAATTACACGAAGTGCTATTGATTTGTAAAAAACAGCAAACTAACCTTCCACTTTTCCTTTACTCTGACGATCCACATACAGTCAAGTGGTATCTTGTACTTGGTGACATTCGACAGGACATACTGTGGGACATCTGTTGAATTGATGAATCCTTCAAAGCCATCCCTTTCTATAGTACAGTTCAATTCTGTGCTGATAGCTAAGAGGGAAGAGAAGAAAATATGAATTGGGAGCTGTGTAAATGGAAGCAAGAGGGATAAAGTTGTGTCATGTTCTCTAAAGTGTAGCAGACACTTTTTTGAATAACAAACAAGAAACGAATATCGCTTCTGAAATTCATAAGATGCAGCTACGGTGTTGTGAAGATTGGATATAACAATGATACAATATGCGGTAAACTTACCCTCCTTTGGTCGATCGATGAACTCGTAGATGGCAGTAAATCCTGAATACTCGATGCTTTCATCGGAATGAAAATGTAACCAGAGATGTCGTTCCTTCGATGTGATCATGGGTGGAAATTCTTCGCCACAATACCTTCCAATTAAATTCGAAAATCCATAGGGACCGTCACGTATCTGAATTTGAAAAAAGTAACAAAATAAAAGCAAACAACAAACGACAGATGCGGGTAATATGATATAAGCTTAACTGTGTCCGTATTCTTATAACAACAACAAAAACCAACACTGTGAGGGCTGTTTTGGTTACATTTTGTGAGATGACAATTTTGAGTGAAATTTATTCGGCTATTCCACTGCATACATGTATATATCGTCGTATTGTCAACGTGCGATAATTGAACAAGGGAAGAACTCCCCAGATGGAATCAACAGTTGAGGATTCTCATTTAGGGCTACTTTGCCAAATTTAAAAGCCAGCTTCATGGTTTCTTAACCAGCTGTCGAATTTTCTGAAGTAAAGACTGAGGCGGAAGCATTTAAATTGGGTCTGGACCAGTACTCATTACGTCATACAGGATTACTGACAACGGTCGAGTCGGTCCATTATGTTCAAAGGTTGCCCTGGGCCTTGGCCCTCCATGTTAGGGGTTACTTCTCGGGATAACTCCCCGGCTGTGTAAATAAAAATATATGGCTACGAAAGGGCCAAAGGGACTCTAGACTGCTATAGAGCAGATCTAAGCGCGGAATGAACCTGGTTTAAGAAGAGAGAAGACTGCGACATATACTACAGTGAATGATACCGAGGTAAAAAGCAGCGGCTATTTAGATGTAGATTGGCCATCAGAGCAAGATTTAGGCAAGGCCTGAGTTCAAATGCCTGAAACTCAAGTTCACCTACATGAGCCTAATATCCCCGCATGGCCCAATAGGATAGAAAAACAATCGAACTGAAGACTGTTTTTATAATCTCGTCAACACGACATGGTCAATTTTAACGAAAAGCTAGAAAAGGAAGACATACTCGTAGCCGGTAAATATAGCCTACATGCCCGATATCGGATACAGGCTTATAACCTAGTTTGGGGGCGAAATCTCACCGTAACAAGCACGCGGCGATTCCCGGCGCCTTCTGATCCATCTGCCTACAACAGGGATCAGTCACATTACAATCGACGCAAAATGCGCCTCCAGAATTCAAGAGGTTCAAACGTTACGAGGGGCCAATATTGACTTGGATAGCTACCTCACTATGACCAAGATATGAATGCGAATATCCCTAAAGCCGCTAAAAAGGGCAGTAAGAAGAAAGTGAGGTTGTTTGAAGTCATGAGGCTTAAATAAGTTGAGCTACAGGACATTAGCTTAACATGCGCCCCTTAGTTTTGTTCGACGTCCTACTCACTGGCGCATCTGTTGTGATATCCAATAATCCATCAGAGGTGCCACCTATGATGTAATAGGTTTCACCCGACCAGCATTGCAAAATCTGTAGTTTGATGATAAATGCTAGCTGGTGCATGCAGAGAATTGGAAAACGTATGGAAGGGTGCTGCAAACTGGGACTAAAGTGGCTAGTGAGCTCTAAGATTAAAAGAATATACCAGGTCAAAAAAGTACGCAAAAGTACGAAGTCTACAGGCGTGAACAAGGGAGTCTAGAGGTAAATTCGGAATCAGTGCTGAGGATATGAAAGAATCATTTCGCAACCGTTAAACAGCGATGACGGTCAAGATTGCTCTGTCAAGCAAAACAAACCATTAAACTTGGACGATAAGCAAAAATTCCATCCACCCGATTTCGATGAAATCTCAAGGAACCGAGAATAGTATTCACCAAATCATCTCCAAAATATGGTCGGGCGAAGGCACAGCCAATAAAAATTCTGCAGCGACAGGGACTAATCAAAACGAGTCAAAATTTAAAGGCTTAGATGACCAGGACCTGTAGAACTGATGAACATGAGCGGCCTAGTTCGAAAAGTCTTCGAATCCGTGGGAAAATGCAGCAGCGGAAGACTCCATTTCAAAAGGAGGCGTAAGTGGAATGGCTGGAGTGACATGTTGGTTGTGACCCTGGTCCATAGACCTGTGTGGTGCCGCAAAAAATCGATATCAGGTAGGTTTGAATTAAGGCCTAAATTAAACTAAATTTTCCAAGCTCAAGTCTTGAAAGACTAAGTGTAAGAACTTCAACTAGGTCTTGGTAGACAGAATTTGTCTTTGTATAAAATCTCATGTCATCTCAAAAACGTGAGATTTCTCTTGATAGCGAAATCTTTGTACACAAATAACGAAAGAAATCGAAAATACACACGAAAATATGCGCAGTTGCGTGGTTTGCTATATTAGTTTTAAGATAGGAAAATACCGGTGTAGATATGTACGCCAAATATGGCGTTGTTAATGGTGCACGTGTTCAGAACGTTTTATCATATGAGTACTATTTGCGTTTTTTATAGAGACTTGAAAAATTTCATCTCAGCCAAAAACTGGAAATATGAAAATTCTTTTTAAAATTTTCTACGTACGAGTTGATTAACTCAACAACAATGTGCCGATCAACTCGTTTCGCACCATCTCGGCCTCCGTGTTTCGCTGGTTTCTCCAGGACGAATTTCTCGAAGGTTGTCCGCAATCGGTTGTCATCGATGTTGTGTGGGAACTGTGGAGGCAAGATCGTCATGTGACTTATCGTGAAATTGAGGCATTCTGGGTTATGAGTTCCTTTTGGATATATTTAATATTGCATGAAAATTTGGCCGACAAAAAGATTTCTTCGCAATGGATACCCCATAATTTGACTGATAATAGCTCAAAAAAGGGACGTGTTGCTGTTGATAACGATCCGAGTAAACCAAAAACAGAGAATGACTTTCAACGTATAATGTTCGGACCCTTAACAGTCCACATGCATCCTAACAATTAGCGAAGGCCATAAACTACAAGAGGAGATTAAGAAATAGAAAAAAACAAATAATAGCCTTGGATAATAACGGATTCATTGCTGACGACCCTGACAAACGATTAAAGCACACGGATCTTCAGATCTGCACATGGAATATTCGAACCCTTAACAGACCGCGGGTAGCCGAACAATTTTCGGCGATCCTCGAGTGCAAAAAAGCAGAGATAACCGTCATCCAAAAAGTCCAATGGGATGGACCGGACAAAAAGTGGAAGAAAAATAAGGCATGGATAGCAGTCGGAACATTTATTCGGATGGGGATATGTAAACTGAAAGAAGAACACTTATGGAACAAGTCTTAAGCCCTAGGCATGTAACTGAACGCCTCATAACGATTTGCATTAAGGGTAAATTCGCAAACATACGTCTCATAAAAGCCCACGAGAAAAACTACGTGCAATGCTCCTAAGAATGATATCAGATTTATCCTTCGCGATTTTAATACCCAGTTTGCAAGGAGAGCATCTTTGGTAATATAGTAGGGAAGTATCATAAAGCCTCTAAGCCATCTTCTCCGAAAACTGGCACGGCAGTGGGACGTAATGAAATTATTTCCATCATATGGTCCCCACAACTTTATATCCATAAAGGGACTTGGATTCCTCATCAAAGAACCATCAAACAAATTGATCATATTGCGATTAATACAAGGCACTCCAGTGAATTGGATATCCGAAGGTTCCAACCACCTAACAACGATAACGACAATTATCTCGTTGTAGCCAAGATAAGGTTGCGGATATTCATTGTGAGGTAGTTCAACGTCGAATGGCTTCAATCAAAAGAGACTGCCAGGACCTCTAACGATCGAGTTTCTTTTAACCTCTAGAGGAATCTTATGCCGCCACCACAAAACGTAGAAGACCAGTGGCATCACTGTCAAAGAGCAATCAGAGAGGCCGCCGCAACAAAAAAAAAGCCGAACAGAAACGTGCAAGGACGGAGAACGAAACCTTATAGTAAACCGCAGTCGGTCCTGAGATTCTGGAAAGATTATTTCTGCAGACTGTTAAACAGTGATAATGAACAACAGCCCGCCGTCAGGTAGAATGAACCATTCAACGCGGACGAAGACAGAGTACAAAGCCGTCCACCTGACCAAGATGAAGTCAGGACAGCCATTTTCAAATTTAAGTCCCAAATCTGTCGAGCTGTTTAAAGCAGCAGATGATGATGTGTCCGAGGAATGGAACCCCAGCATCTTCTGTCCGATTCTAAAAATCGGAGATCCTCTGAACTGCACCAACTACAGAGGAAAACGTTTCCTCAACATCGCATACAAAATCCCGTCTGCCTTGAACCCGTCTGGCCTGTTAGTGTGGTTTTAGATCAGGAAAATCCACCATACATAGAACAAATTTTCACATTGTTGCAGATCTTGGACAAAAACCTGACAACGTTCTTTTTTGATCACGGGCGAGGATATGGCTGAAGATCAGATATAAAAGGATGTGTTAAATAGGTATAGTCTTTATTGTCAAAAGATGTATACAAGCATAGAAAGGCCGAATCTAGAGAAGCTTTGGAGGCTGGCAGTCGAGTCGTTATACTCATAGACATTGGGAAGTTTTCCTGTGTACTCATATAGATATTAATAGAGGGAGCGTTGGGTAAAATTCTATCCATCCATGGGGACAAGCCATAATAGACAAAAGGACAAAGCATAGCAAAAATAAGCATAAACATTGGAAGTAAATATTTGAAGAATCATATTATATTTTGAAAACCCCCGAAAGTAAAAATAAAACTGGTCGCTACGTTTTCAGACAAAGGGATGCTCATTCCTTACATTTTTTATATCCTTCAAAAAATAAGAAAACCGTAGTTAATGCGATGAAAATATCTCTTTATTAAAATGACCACTCCTTCTCGGGGATAATTAAAAAAAAAAGAAAGAAAAGAATAAAATAAGCTCCCTGTAAAATTTATTACCGTTAATTCTTGCCACGAGTTTGCTAGAAGAAAACCGAAAAATACATAAAAAGAAAATAAAATCAACCAACATAAAAGAACAATTACTTTGCATTATGGGAACAAATTTCTCGAATTAAACGCTCCTCATTAATAATTTCCACCGCCCACGATCTAAAGGAAACACCTTCAATACTCCTTTTCTACCAGATGAGCGACTTAAGCAAAGATTACATCAGATATCACGTTAAGAATGTCAAACAACCACCTCTAATGACAGGATGGTAAATAAAACCAACAACAGCGCAAACACATAAAAATTAACTAGTGTCCGCCGCCGGCGGCGGCATCCTATGTCCGCCACTAAACAAACCCGCAACACCAGAACAATCACAATAAAAACCATTCTCTTGCGGTACACAGATCCAAATAAACAAAACTCAACAAGGACGAAGATACGGTAAAACAGAAACTGAAAGAAAAGCAAAACACACAACGACTCAAGAGACTTGAGTTTAAGTGCGTTTGAGTGAGTTTCAGTTACCAGGATGAGCTTAGAATATGATTCTTGGCCACTTTGGGACTGAGAACCTACACTGGGAATGGGAATTAAAACTGAAACTGAGACTGTGTAAGAATAAATGAGTTTCTCCGCTTCCAACCATACAATTCGTATCCGTGTATCGAAAACATAAAATCGTTTAATTAAATATTATTCTTTGTTGGTCCACATTTAGTCGGTGTTATCCTTGGATGAAAATTCATCATCGACTTGGCGCTGTCTATAGGTACTTAAGGGGCTACGATTAGAAGTTTTCAAGTTGAGAGTATGGATTTTGCGATTTTCTGGTTTGGGGTTAAGATTCTTTCCTTGGTTTGTCCTAGTGGTCGAGAATATAAGCAAAAGACTACTTTTGTTTCCTTTATGTTGGGACCGGAAGATCTTAAAGGCGCTTCGCCGCATCCAAATGGACAATAAAATCCGCTGGATGATTGCCACTCGAGATTAGATTTATTCGTTTCGTTTTATTTACGTTCATTTTCCACCCTGGGGCAGTTTCTGCTTTTCTTTATTTCTACGGGAAAGCGCTTTTATTCTTTTCTTCTACCCCCCATCGAGGGACAGGATAAATTGAAATTCGAGTGGTGGATTTCATATTTTGTAGTGTGGTTGGTGGTGGGTGTTTTATAAAACACTTGAAGTGTTTCGAAATACTCGTATCTGCCTGAAAAAAAAAAATCAAGTTTGTACTTTGGGTTTAAGGTTGGATCCTTTGGATGACCTAGAGAAAACAAGGAGAAGATTGCGAAGATTTTGATTTAGTTTTCCAATGAATTTGGTGGTTACTGACTTAAATCTTTTGAGGTTTTATCCAGCGAGATTTATGATTTTGGCAGGAAGAAATAAATTGATAATGGATTTCCGGGAAAAGTTTTAAGGTTTTCAGATGAGGCCACAATTATTTAAGTGCGATTTTCTTTTAGACAGTCAAAGTTTAAATAAGGGGAGGTATATTAGCCTTCTGAATAAAGGACATCCTAACTTCTAAGTCGTATTTACTCACCTATTTTACATTTAATATCACCAAATTCAGAGTAGGCCCGCTACATCTTATGTCTGTGTGCTGCAAAGAAAGGTGTATCGACTGTGAAAAATTCCGTTTGCCAGAAGGAAACGTAGTCTTTGATCCACGAGGGGAGGGTGGATATCCAAATCAACACCAACTGTACACAACAGTCTTCTAAGACTTCAGATGCAGTTGGATTGCAGATTTTAGTCGCAGATAAGGAATATGTCAGATCCATTTAAGGGCAGTCTTTAATTTAATGCCTAAACGACAGATAGTTGCTCTCATAGAAGATCTTAATGGTAAATTTCATTAAAACATCTGATCCCCATTTTTATTATCGTAACTTCGATTTATCTTTACTAAGTGAAATTTGCATAGCAGCCTTATATTTTGAAATCGTTTAAATGAGCGAATATTAATTATTTGATTTTAAGGTAGGCTAACTTAGGTGGAAATAGCTAAAAACCCCCGTAAATTAATACTTATTGGGAACATGGCACCGATATTGATATCGCTCTTTAAAATATCTATAATCGAAGATGATGAGCTTGTGAGTCGGAATGGCTATAACGAATGCTCAGTATCATTGCAATTCCAAAGCGTTTTACGTTTTTGTATTGCTTCTGGAACCGCTCAAGTTCGCGACAAAAAAACACAGTCAAGGATAATGCCGGCATTCTCTTCTGGATTAATAGTTTGTGGACCATCTTCTCAGAAGAAGTGATAATCAATAGCTCTGGACGTCGCAGCCTAGACAATTGAATTCTATCAAAAAAACAAAACGGGGAATGAAAACAACTCAGATAAAGAATTAGTTCATTGTACTCAATGTACTCTTATTACTGAAATTTGTCAATCCTTCGTGGAAAGTTGAGTAAGGGTTTCAGTGATGGAGTGACTACAGTATCAGTAATCACCATCAGCGCAGTTTGATACAAGGCCGGACACTCCCAAAGATAGTGCTCCTCGCAAACTCCGACAGCAAACGTTACAGAATTTTATGGCACTTATGCCCAACAAACTTCGGTACTTAGCAAAAGCGTAGAGCCCTGTTACGACGTCAACAAAACTCGTGACATGACATCTATAATTATAAAACCTAACAGTTCAAGACGCTTGTTCATGCTGTATCAAAAACGACTTCTTTCTAAACAAAAGAAGGGTTTGAGAGTGCAGCCTATGATATAGATATCTGGGGGAGAAAGACTCATCAGTGCATCTAGAACAGAGTCAGGTGAGCTAGGGAGAGCCACCATGCAGTCGAAGTAGACCGTTCTCTGGAGTCTGGTAAAAATAGCAATAACGTATCTCCGCGAGAGCTTGTTCTAGTAGGCAACCGACATATATTTATTTATTTTTTTATGCCAATTGGATATGTGAAGTCTCAAATAAGATGTCAACTTTATTTTAACGTAGTTACAAAGGCTGTTTTTTTTTTGAAATAAAGTCCTGAATGAAGTTTTTACCATTAGTATTAACAGAGCAATTTCTGTTAATACTGTGTATACTTCAGGATACACCGAAGTAAGCCTTTTCTTAAATCCTCGATAAATGATGTTAACATTGGAGATAGACCCTTACAGTATAACGATTTCCTTCTTAGAATATACCCAAGAATCAATTCCCAAATTATCCTTGACGGATTAGGGGACACCCTGTATATAAATATAAGCCCAATGGTAGTTTTGATAGGCATCGCATCCTTATGAAACTAGTTGTTTGTCTAATCACTTTCTTATTGAAAAAAAAACACAAGCCATCAATTCAGAAGCCATCTTTTTATACTTTTTTTTAAATACTTCGTTCCGCAATTTCTATAATTTTTTTTTTTTTAATTTTTCTTTATTTATTTATATTTAAAGTTAAAATTTTTAAATGAGGAACACAAACTATTTTTTTTATCCGATGTGTTTTCTACATGAGTGTTTGCTGTCGTTTTTATCATTTATCTTACGGTTTTTCTTTTTGTCGTTATAATATACATAAATTAAGAAAGAAAAAAACAACTTAATGTGATCAAACTGAAACAATGTATTATTATGCACACGATTAAATGTATTTGTACATCAGAGGACACCAAGAAAAGAGAAAAAATGTACCAAAACTTTTTGTTTCGTTCTTTTTTTAATTTAATCTTTTAAAACGAAATATATATATAAATTTAAGTAAAGAAATTATTTAATATAGCAATTTATTGGAATTGAATTTATTAATCAGAAATAAAAGATAATTTTTATTTGTCAAAGTTTTATGTTAAACTTATAATTGAAGTCCTGGTAACATTTGTATCAACAGAAAAAAAAAGAAAACAGAAACGAACATTTAGTTCCATTATATATTATAGACGCGACATTAACCATTTAGGCTTGTATATAGTTGTCAGCTTACTTTTTCAGAAAGAGAACAACTTTAATTTACGGGGGACATATTATAGTAAGTCAATTTCTACAATAGTTACCAATCGTCGATTACGTATGGGATTGCCTGCACTTTAGACACATAGTGCTAGTGAGAGCGTTAGACATGCACCACAGCAGTGGAGACATGTAGATAGCGCTAGTTTAACCCCACCACCATACATTGGTCGCAACCAGCAAGCGCGATCAGAGTTCTATTCACTAGCACTGGTGTAATCTCAAAGAACTAGTGATTCGTCGACGCAGGAGTCTTACCTGGCTGAATTACACATATCTTGAGGATTATATGCGATTTTTCACAAATTTTGCCAATGCTTTTCAACTAGAAGGAACTCAGACTGATAGGCTTCAAACCTAGCCAATTGTAGCCAATTTTTTCCAAATTTCGATATAAAGGCTAACCAGTGATTCAGTGAAGACTCTCTTCAGAGCTGCCAGAAACTGGTTCATACGTTTTTGACGCATAACTGGATATGCACCATCGGGGTCGAGCGAATTGAAGCCATCATTGGAGGCAACAGCGTGCTTAATGGCCAGAACCGTCACCACAGTCGATGATACATATCATCTACCGCATGTTGTTTTTTTGCGGCGCTCAAGGGATTTAAGTGCTCTTAAAATGCCTGCAACAGCGCGGGAGATGGAAAATCAGGGAGGATGGAATGAGAGGTACCGGTAAGCGTTGGTTTTAAATGTTTGAATTACGATATTTCAGAGTACGTCCGAAGGTGGGCCTGATGAGCATTCATAGCGAGACGGGTGTTACGCTTAAAAGTTTGAAGGGGCGGAATGCTACTGGCGGTTTCTATGGAGCACTGGTGGTAGAAAATGCGGTAACACGGAGTGAGACACGAGAGATTACATCGATGTTTGAGTGATATTATTATCACCTGTCACATATGAGTTTTATCGCACTGTTTTGAATCCTATCTAGCAGGTGCAGAGATGATTTGAGCGCACCCGAGCAGATGTGGACATTATACTGCAATTTCGGGCATATAAATCCCTTATATATTGTGTCCTGATCAGAGGGAGTGAAATATTCCTCACAACGCTAAAGAAAACCTAGACATTTCGCAGCATTTTTGAAGACACCGAATAAGTGGTCATTCCATCCTAAGTTGTCGTTGACATATGGTACGTACCGAGAATGGAAAGTTTTTCGGTCTCGAAAATGGAAATGCCGTTCATTGATAATGGCTTGGTATTTAAATTTCATTTTAACTACAGCAGACAGCGCTGTGTTTTGAAAATCCAATTAGATATCATATTAATATTTGAATTGAATGTGCTTAACTTCCCCTTACGTTCCTTTTCCTGTTCTACAGCCGTGAGTCCGGGAACGAAGTACTGTACTGTCATTAGCAAAGGAATATATTGGATTAGAAGTGTCAGACAAGAGATCATTAAAGAAAATTAAAATCACCAGCGGACCTGTTATTATACGAAAACCGTACTGCCGGTCATTTAGAAGTTTTCGTGTTTCGAGATATTTAATAAGAAGACGGTTTATCAGCGTTTCCATGACCTTTGAAAGAAGAGACGTAAGTGCAATGGGTCTGCAGGAGGATATAGAGGAAGACTCGCGTTCTTTAGGGAGGGGCTGGACAAATGCTGTTTTCCATCTTCTCGGAAAGAGTCCTAAAGAGTACTATAGGATTGATGAAAAAGCTTACGCAGTGGTTTTGCCAGCGAGGAAGAACGCCTATTCGGAAGGAAGGGAGCTATACCATCTGGATCAGCGGATTTGTGAATGTTAAGATCTTTAAGTACTCTTGACACTACACGAGTGCGAAAGTGGATTCGTCCCATTGAAGATTCGACGCACTCAAGCGGAGATAAAGCACAATCTGGAAGTGTTGAGCTGGCCGCATATGTAGTATGCAGTAAGCAGATTGGCCTTGTCCGAAGAGCTGACAGCTGGAATGTTGTTGTAAATGAGGATCAGGCAGAATTTCTAATATTTCTGGCGAACGACCAAAAATTTGTACTACCTTTGGGACATTGTTGTACTTTTGCCGCAGTTTTTGGTCGTTTTGTAAAGAAAGTACGTCTAAGAAAGACGTTGCAGTCGTTCCTGGATCATTTAAACTTTTTTCGGTTTTCCTCTGTTGGGTTGCTCTTGAAGGACCAAAAAAACGAGTCTCTAACCCTGACAGCCTCTTTACAGCTCGAGTAGTACAATGCCTTTTCTTTTGGTTTGATACTCTTCATTCGATGTGAGATAAAGGTTCTCATTCCAAAGAGAATAGTGTCTATGATCATATTAGCAGCGGCATCAACGTCGTTATCAAAGAGACATAACGACCACTTAACATTCCTAAAGAAACTGTTTAGACCTGTTCAGTTGGCTTCTTCGTGTTGTGATACGGTTCTTTTTGGAATTTTTTGTCTAACTGCGTGGTCGGTGTACGAGAAATTAGCTGATATGCCACAGTATTCCGACGAGGTTAGAGGAGATATCACATAGACTTGTACTTATCAGAGTGAGAAGTTAAAAGCAAGGACAGGGTGTTGGCGGTATGACTATCAAAGTCTGGTATTCGTGTGGGCTCATTCACAAGGTGGCTCAATTCATTTTCCGCAGCGAAGATCTCAACACACCGTCCTTCAGGTGCTGTCTGTCCAGAATGTCGAAGCCACCCAGAATTGTGTATATTGAAATCGCCCATAATAACTATTTCGGTATGAGGATATAGGAATACAATTCGTCAGACATCGCATCGAACTCATTAAAGGTCGAATTGCTGTTCAGTTTGTGGCTTCTATAAATAAAGCAATAGTGGATAATTTGCTTACCGAGATGGAATTTTAACCACATGAAATTGAATTCCGGATTGGAACAGGGACTATGTACATAGTGGTGGAGCTTGGTAAGCTGCATCACTACGCACATAAATGGCGAGACCGTGGTGTTGTGTAACTCGGTACTAGCAGCTTCGTTAATAGGAGCTGGATCTGGACTAGGTCTGATAAGATTACCTGGGAAATGCGTCTCAAGCATGAGTCAGAGTGTCCGGCTATGGCTCCCCCAACAAAGTTTTAAGTGACGTGTTTAAAAATTTTCTGGTTTCCTTACGTAGTTGCTGCATACGAGTATATACGGTTCACCATAAAACGAGCAATCTACGGAATTGCTTTTAACTGGACAGTTCAAAAACTTGGTGAAGGCACCGTTCTGAACAGCTTCCTATATCCTTGGTTTTGTTGTTAGCTAACAGGAGCAATGCAGACTCGCCGGTTTCTGTTGGGTTTGCGCGGCTTGGATAGTATTTAGTTGATTAGCGAATTATATGGGAGATAAGCTGGCGCAATAATAAATTTATTGTGCGACAAAAAGCTACAAAAAGACAACTTCTCGCTTCTTGCGTTCGATTTGAAGGTAGTGAAGATAAATAAATAATAAAATGCATACGCAGTAAACAACTGGAATGAATAATCATCAAAATTGCAAAAAAGTACCGACGCCGCAAATGAAGTACGCATTCAAAATTGCGCTGACAAGGAGTCCATGTCCGCATTAGATAATTGTGTTACCTAAATAAATGAGTGAGTTATTACTTATGCAAGTAAGTACGTATTGAATACGGCATCGTTAGAAATAAGAAAGACAAAGTTTAATAGGAGACTTCCCATAACCTGAAGGTCTGCGTAAATTTTGATTCAGGGTTCTCATTGTTTGCTGTACATATTTCTTCAGAAAACAAAAGATGATAATGGGTATGGCCGGCGGCGCTTTAAGGCAGCTCAAATATTGTGAGTATTTATATTTGCACATAGTTTGCACCACCTTCTTAAGACAAACTACAACATATACAGCAATCTCCTGAACAGATCTCACATCTAATTTCAAAATGGTATACTTCCGCAAGGTTCTTCTTTCATAAGCATTGTCGTAAAGGAAATGCTTCTTCCACGCTGTCCTTCTTGTAAGGGCGGGAAGGAGTTTTAAAATGTGTATTATGCCCGCCCGACTGTGGTGGTTTAGTCAGTTCGCGAAACATATCGTGCGCTACTTGTGCGCTATTTCCATTTTATGGCAGATATAATCGTCTATCTGAGCATGTAATTCGAATAACCATGGATTGAATTGAATTTGAATTGAATTTTTATCTACAAAGCCTGATGGGCTTGTCTGCAGAAGATTAAATATTTTATGATAACGTAATAAATTTTGAGTTTACTTTAAATTAATTTGCATTTTGTTTAAAAAAGAAAGATAAAGGATTAACAAAGCTTGATAAAAAAGAAGAACTATAGAATTTGATAAATTTACGAGTAAGTACGAGTATGTACATACATCAGCCGTACATTTCTTTAATTTTTTTTAAAACCATTGATTTTTGTAGGTCGGTAACTCGTTGAATATACAGGGTGAGTTTTTTAACTTGAGACATCCAACTTACTCGAAAAATACGCGATATCGCGAAAAATGTTTCGGACAAAAGTCACAAGGTTCTGAAGGGGACATAAGATGGTGACCGCGAGTTTGACCTTGAGCCCCATTTTCATGGTCAAACGAGGGTCACTTTTGATTTTTTTATGGGAACCCCTATTTTTTTTGACAGATTCGTAATCGGCGTGAAAAATTAAAATTCTTTTACATGAAACACTTTTTTCAAAAATGCGTTCTTTTCCCGTCAGAGGGCGCCATAAAACTTAAGACATCAAAATTACTCGAAAAGTACGAAATATCGCGAAAAAGGTTTCAGACGAAAGTCACAAGCTTCTGAAGGGGACATAAGATGCTGACCACGAATTTGACCTTGAGACCCATTTTCAAGGTCAAACGAAGGTCACTTTTGATTTTTCAAATGATAATTCCTGATTTTCATTGCTCAGTCGTATTGCTCGTAGGCTTGTCATTTGTTTTTACATACTGCGTTTAGCATAACCCAGAAACAACGACGTGGACGTAGCAGTATTTTGTTTCCTCCGGGGTGATTAATTAGAGTGGGTCCCCTTGCCTCCCACTGTTGAATCATTGAGTTCTTCCCATGTCGACGTTTATTTTCCGAGACTATTTCAACAAATGCTCGAAAATGTGACCACTCACTTCAATACACTTGTCTATCCGCGCTCTAAATGAACCAACAGAACTGAGAAGTATTTCTGGCGTAATCTTCTGGCAAGCTTTAGTTATTCGTCTTTTCATGACCTCACGTGTTGTTGGCTTTTTTCTGTAAACCTCACTTTTTAAGTAGCCCCACAAGAAGAAATCAAGTGACGTAAGATCAGGTGATCTAGCAGGCCATTGCCTCGTCCGATCCATAGTTGATGGTAAACATTGTTTAACACGAACCGGGCTGCTTGAGAATAATGGGCTGGACAACTATCATGTTGAAACCACATTGTTTGTCGCAACTCCAATGGCAGTTCTTCTAGTAATACTGGAAGATGGTCCCGCAAGAAGTTTGCACACTTTTCGCCATTCAAGTTGCCTTCAATAAAATATGGACCTATTAATTTATACCCAATAATTCTCGCCCAAACATCGCAACCAAAAAGGGTTTTCGATAGCCCAGTAATGCATATTATGTCGATTGACCGTGCCGTGATTGGTGAAAGTCGACTCATCAGAGAATAACACCTTGGTGAAGAAAAGGGGGTCTCGTTCAATTTGCTGAAGTGCCCATTGCGAAAATCCTCACTAGAAAATTCTTGATGCATTGAAACATGATAAGGATAGTATTTATGCCGATGTAATATCTTGCAGACAGTCGTTTGAGAAATTCCTGATTCATGATTTATTTGGCGAGTGCTAATGTGAGGATCGTGTGCAATGGCAGCTAACACTGCTATTTCATTGTCCTCAACAGCCACCCTATCTGACCGATTCCTTTTCTTTGGTTGCACACTTCCTTCACCAGTGAATTGTTGGATGGCCCGATAAAAGGAAGCGCGCGATCGTATCTGGTCTGGGAAACGTTGGGCGTAAAGAGCAACAGCACCATCGCTGTTCCTTCCACTTTCTCCATAAATCAATATCATTTCAATTTTCTCTTGAATTGAAATAGCCTGCATTATTAATCTGGAATAATCAGTTCCTCAAAACAAATATCGAACTTCTAAATGAAGTACAGTTTCGTTCAAGTTGAAAAAAAGGGCAGAGTGCACATCATACATTCTCAGATAAGTTTAGGACAATTTGTCTCTATAGAAATTTCTTTGAGTTTTAACTTCACTCGAGGCAATAATGACTTCCTCAAAACAAATCTCGACCTTCTAACACCCTAAAACCGTTGGAAACATATTAATGATTTAGGCGTGCCAGTGCAGTGGTATCTAGCACTGAATGAATAAGACCTTTGAGACAAAGTCGTGTGCCTCATTGAGGAATACGACTGAGCAATGAAAATCAGGAATTATCATTTGAAAAATCAAAAGTGACCTTTGTTTGACCTTGAAAATGGGTCTCTTTGTGACTTTCGTCTGAAACCTTTTTCGCGATATTTCGTATTTTTTATGTCTTTCGAGTAATTTTGATGTCTTAAGTTTTATGGCACCCTCTGACGGGAAAAGAACGCATTTTTGAAAAAAGTGTTTCATGCAAAAGAATTGTAATTTTTCACGCAGATTACGAATCTGTCAAAAAAATAGGGGTTCCTATTAAAAAATCAAAAGTGACCCTCAATTGACCATGAAAATGGGGCTCAAGGTTAAACTCGTGGTCACCATCTTATGTCCCCTTCAGAACCTTGTGACTTTTGTCCGAAACATTTTTGGCGATATCGCGTATTTTTCCAGTAATTTGGATGTCTCAAGTTAAAAAACTCACCCTGTATATAGTCGGAACAGCTACTGCATAACCTCTGCGACCGTATTCGTTGCAATACCTCGGGACATGTACATATTTATTTTGCATTCGTCTTCTTGTGTTTCTTAATTGTTGAGTTGGTGTCTTATATGCGTTGTCGTCCCTGAATGTTGTGAGTACCTCCAATTTGTACAACTGGTTGAAGGAAATATAGGTTTTGATGTCAGAAGCTTGGAGTGCGCCGTTGCGATCTTATAATTAACTTTTGAATCCTGCCATGTAGCATGTTGAGTTTTTGGAACTGGGACGCATCTCCCCACCCAATGATTCCATACCTCAGGTGAGACTCCACCAAGCTAAAGTAAACTTCTGACGTATATCTGTAGCTCAGCTGGAATAGAGCGTAGGCAGATTGGCTAAGTTTTTCCTCAGTTCCGTTTAGAGCTGTATAACTACTTCAAGGTAGTTATAAGTTGATACGTTTTCGAGTATAGCAGAGCAATCAATTTGGAGTAACAAATGGCTTTGGACTTTGTGCAAGCATTCGAATTGTGGATTTTTACTTGTACTCTGTACTGTGGAATGTGAGGTGGATAGGTATGTTTTTTTTAAGTTAATTATAAGGCCATTATTATGGGGCCGTGATGACAGAGTTGAATTCCTTTTGCAAAATATTTTTGGCCCATATCTTTGCAATTGGCCAGGATAGGAAAATACGGTGCATTTCTTGAGGGCTACCGACATATCGTTCATGTAAATGGACCTAGGTTGGATCCTTGCGGCACTCCAAATATTGACTAATTTTCTTCGCTTATACTATCCTTGATTTTGATTTTGAATCGTCGGTTGTTTAAGTAGCTGTCAAACCATAATAACAGCGCGCCTCGTATGTCCACTTTTACTAGCTGTTTTATTACGTTTTCCTGGCGTAGAGTGTCAAAAGCTTTTTTGAATTCAGTAAAACTATTGTATAGTGGTTCTTCTCTTGGTTGGAGTTTATTTTATTTGAAAGACCACTGAGTAGCCGATTTCTGCTTCTGTTAGGCCCAAAGTCGAATTGGTTGCTTGCTAATATCTTCTATTTCTCAAGGCAATCATATAACCTTTTGGCAACGATATCTTCTCATATTTTGTCCGTAGTTTACAATATCGTCTTTTTTCTCATTTTTGTATATAGGACGAGCGATTGAAAATTTTAGCATTTCGGGGATAGTCGATTGTTTAAGCATGCAGCTTTAGGTCTTTTGGTCGTGTGACATCTTCACCGGCTGAGATATTTTATTTGAATGAAATACGGGACTGGAACACTAGTTGATGGACCGGAATAGGGTTTATGATCACAAATATGAACTATGTTTGCAATCTCGTTGGCTAGTTTATCTGAAAACTCCATAGTACATAATGGTCCGAAAAGTTGAATTCAATTATTATTTAAGGATTAACAGCACCTACCGCACGAGCCACAACAGAAATTCAGAGGGTTGCATTTCCGGGTCGCCTAATCTCTCGTTTTGGGGATTTGCACTGGCCGGAAAATCGACTGATTTAAGCGTTTTAGATTTCTTTTTGTGAGGTTTTTTGAAGTCACGAGTCTATGTCAACAAGCCTCAGACTCTTGAAGCCCTCAAAGAGAATACCCGCCAAGAATGCGAGTACTTATCGCCGGAAGTTCTGGCAAGAGTGATGGAGAATGCCACAAATCGGTCCCGAATGGTCATGCTGGGGCCATTTAGCCGATATCATTTTCTAGACTTAATGAAAAAAAACCCAAGACATTATGAAAACATAATCCGAAAGCAGACCCAAATTTTTCATTCATAAAGAAAATTACAGCGAAAGAACATCGGGTGACATCTTTTGTGACACCTTATAGAAGCATCAGTCTCCTTAACAACGCATATAAGATCTTATCTGTCGTCCTATGTAAACGCCTGAAGTCATGCGTCAACGATCTGATAGCTCCTTATCAGTCGGGTTTAAGGCCCGGAATCAGGAAGTCCTCTTTAGCGATGGCATATAACAGTATCTACATATGTATGTTAACGAGGTATACAGAACCACGTGTAGCCCTGGTATACATGATAAACTCGTTACTCCGTAAAGGTCAGAAACAATCTCTTCGATACATTTGATGCCGAAAAAGGATTAAAGCTAGATGATGTGCACATGACAGCACATGTGCGACTTTTTCAATATTATACTGGAGAAAATTGTGCAAAACAAGAATATCAACACCAGATGCAACATTTTCCAAAAGTCTGTACAACTACTTACATACGCTGACGGCATTGACGTAGTTGCCAGAACGTAGCGAGCCGTGGCGTTTGCAAGTATTGCGACAGAGGCAAAAAAACGAAGTATATGCTGTCAACAAGAAGGCACACATAACATCGACAAATCGGACAGAATGTCACAATAGACAGCTAAGACTTTGAAGTAGTTAAAAGAAATATGACCCAAGTTGTTCGAAAAAGTGATCAGAAATTGGAATTCAAGATTACGATTTATTCTAGTCAGCCATGTCACCCACATTTCGAGATTATATTTTTGTGCTCCTGGCCATTCCATGCCCACTATTCCGATATTTATATTTCATTTTAAAGGTTTTTATCTCTAAAACATCTTTAGCTTAAGACGACATCACTCTAGTTTGCTGTAGGTAAGCACAATTGACGATTGTATTGGTAGTTATGTACAGATTACTACCAATGTCGTACTATGTACATATATAAACGGTGTTCCAAAATTCGCAAGATTTGAATTTTGTGCCATTTGTGCGGTAAAGTATTGTCAACCAAAGAAAAAAGACAGCGTGATAGGGGACGGTTCAGGGTTATTAAAAATGCAGCGCTACAAGAAAGGATAACGCGCTTTCATTGTAGAGCAATATTAAAAAAAATATTGAAGGCTTGGCCGCTACACAAAAGATCGGAATGGTGATTTACCTTCACCAACAATTCTAAAATTTAAGGAGACTAGTTCAATTACTGATTTGAGACATTCTGGCCATCCTTCAATAAGTTGTTTAACACAAAACATATAACGGAAGCGGTTCATGAGAGTGTTGCTGAGAGATCAGGAATATCAATTCTATACCGTGGTTAAAGATTGGATATTTCGATAAGCTCTCTACAGCGAATTCGGATGAAAGACTTGGATCTTCATGCATTTAAAGTGCAACTAACTCAAGAATTGCAGCCTTCTGAAGCCCGCACAGCGAAGAGAGTCCGTTGAATGGATTATAGTATAACAACAAGTGGATGCTGTTTTTTCAAACAAAATCATCTTCAGCGATGAGGGTCCTTTTCATCTTGATGGCTTTATGAATCGTCAAAATTGTTGAATTTGGGGTTCAGAAAATTCACGGGTGATTCTTGAGAAACAAATGCATCCAGAGAGTGTCACTGTTTGGCGCAGATTTTGGGCCGGAAACATCATCGGACCATCCTTTTTGGTAATGCGAGTGGTCAGGCAATAGCAGTTAATGGTGCTTGCTATTACTACATGGTAACCCAATGTTTTGTGCCCAAATTGTAAGATATGGATGTGGATGACATGTGGTTTTGATAATACAGTCCCACATACTATACAGACTAAGAAACAATATAGAGTATGTATATTACTACATGAGCCATTTCCTGGTCGTGCAATTTAACGTTTTGATGGTCAGAATTGGTCGACCACATCATGCGATTAAACGCCGTTGGACTCTTTTCTTTGGGGTTTTTTTAAGTCCAATATTTATGTCAACACGCCCACGACCACTCGCGCAAATTTGTATTAACGAATTTCAGCCACATTTGTGCAAAACTGTAATGGAGAATTTGGACAAAAGAGTGCGTATGTGCCAGCAAGGCCGTGGGGGGCATTTACTCAATATTACTGTATACTTTATGAATCAATAAATAAATTATAAGTAAAAGCCTATGTTTTCAATCAAAATTACTACTTGCAGAAATTTTGGGACACCCTTTATATTTGCCCTGGCTGTGATCATAAAGCATAGAACCTGTACAACTCGCATACCCTTTTCACAACGTAGAAAATCTTTCCCTTGCTGAGCTTAAGAAATTACTCTTTTTAAATACGGACACGTATAGCTCCATTACTATTACAGTTCTATGTCCTTTAACCTGACGTCCAGAACTCTGTAAGTTACTATTTTGTTTTCGATGTCCAACCGGAATACTCTTTTTCTTTTAGGTAAAAGGGTTTCAGTCCAATTTTATAAATGCAAAAACTAACGTGTAGCCACATATTTCTTCCATATGCTAAGTGCTTCCAATTTATGTTTCAGCAATTTTTTGGACCCAACTTTTGCTTCTTTTCAATATCTATTCCTCAAAGTAAATTAAATAAATTTTCCTTATGCAAATATAAGAGAATTGTACAAGCAGGAGGAAAAAAAAAATTGGAAGAAGAACTACTTACCTCTAGATAATCAAATTTACAATCCTCTTTGTCCTCAATGTTAAATGAATTCCGAAAGTCCAATCGTATCAGTTGTCCCCTAGGAGCTAGAAAAACATCATCGGAAAGGGAAAGAAAAAAAAAGTTAGAGAAAAAATAACACAGGAAATGAAAAACACATCTAAATAAATACAAATGAAAAATTCATGTGTTTTTCTACATGAAATCCTAGGGAGATATCTCATATATATCTGACTGTCCAAAGCGGCACCCCTACAAACCCTCAGACTCTTACTATACCCTACGTGTTTTCGAACTCACTGTTCCTTCCATTCCACTTCTCTTACTCAAAAGTAAAGTAATGGAAGAAAATCTAATAAATTGAATTGATCTCAGCTAAAAGCCACTCTGCGCTTGGAAAATCAGGAAGCCAAAGATAAATAAAAAAAAGTATCTGCGATGGTGGCCTCTCCATTCTGGGGTTCTTCAGATAGACATTCAAAAAAAAATAAAAAATGAAAAATTGGAAAAAAATTATTACTCAACACAAGAAAATCCAATAAAGGGAACTTTTCATTTCTCTTCGCCTCCATCTTTCCCTTCAATTCGTACTTGCGTTTACGAATATGAGTATGTACAAAATAAAGGGTTGAAGGACAGTAAGTTATGAACGCGAGCTATGGGGGATGGCTGGCGGCACATGTACATCTGTGGGACTACAAAAATTATACGAGTGTCTACACGAGTCTGGGATATCCTGAGTCGGGAAAAAATGATGGAAAGGTGTTATATTGTACATGGGAAAGAGACAAGTCACCGCCTAAAGTGAATTGATATCACATTTCCTCAGTTGATTCAGCAAGATTGAATGTATAGTGTGACGCGTGGATTGTGATTGTGAAAATTATTATTTTACTACGGAATATTTGACTTTTATGAGCAAGATTTTATTACATGAAAGTAACATCTTTATGTAAAGCAATATCAAGACTTTCTCTCCAATAGATGACGTTGCTCTTTATATCGCAACATAACCATGAATTACCATTCATTGACTTAATAGAGACAGAGAATGATGTGAACTTAATCGAGGGAATAATTCGACGAATAATTACATACGTACTGGTATATGGTATGTATATAATGGGGAATGAAAAAAGGTTTGAAACTATGGTATATTAACCCGCAACATACAGTTGAGAATCTATGTAAGACCCGAATGAATTGAACGAATTACAGAAGATACACATATTTGAATGTCTTATAAAATGGCAAAAAGGAGGGCAATATACTATACAATGATGCCGAAGATTCGACACAATAAAGTATGTAGGAGCGTTTCTAGGAGCTGACAACAACTCCCTTTATTTCGGAAAGAGGAACCAGTTTTTAGTGGTTATTCCAATTGATACCAATCAGTCACCTAGTCCGGTTTCTCCTTCCTCGTACTCTATGACCTGTTGTAATGTGTAATGCATATGATCACATCTAAAGCTAAATCCTTCTCAAATTCATCTGGATTGCTATTGCGCTGCTAGAGGTGTCTGCTTATTTTACAGACCTAAGAACCATTCGGCAGACTGCTCTGTTTTGAACCACCTCATTGCTGAGGCTTACATCGCTCACACAAGAGGAATTCCTCACGTTTGGAAGAGGTCCACAAAAAGTGGTCAAAGAATGGAAGTAACTAGCTACCGTACCACTGCTAAGCTTTCTCAAACACATAAAATGTTTGAAAGCATTTTACGGTGGGGTGAAAAGTAACCTCCTTGGGAATGAAAGAATTTTTTTTTTTAATGTTTTTTTATTTTATTCAATATAGTCCCCTTTTAGTTTGATACACTTATTCCAGTGATTTTCCAACTTCTTGATGGCATGTGCGCTCAGTACTAATCTTTGTGGTATCTGCTAGCTCGCGCACCTTCATTTTGCAGTATCGCACTGAAATTTGGCATGTCTGCCTAAATATGAACGGACTTCAAGGCACCATAACCTTTTTTGCAGTAGCAGCGCATTCTGGCGGTCAAGAAGGTTACTTTATATGAAGTGCTATGCTTTCAGTGCAATTCACTTATATCACCAAGTCAACATGGATTTCTGAAAGGTAGATGCGTATCCTTTGAGCTTTCGCCCCTAGAAAATGGCAACGAAACCGATACTATTGCTACAGATTTGTTTAAGGCCTTCGATAAAATATCTCATCAATAGATCCTTTTCAAATTGTCTTGCCTCGGTTTTAACCACATATTATTAAAATGGATATCTTCTTATCTGGAGAACCGTTATTACAGCGTTCGCTTTAGATCAGTCCTCTCAACCCCGTTTTTAGCCAATTCTGGTGTCCCACAAGGCAGCCATCTTGGTCCCCTCTTTTTCATTTTAACTATAAACGATCTTGACAAAATTAATAAACACTGCCCCCAATTCATTTACGCTCCACTCAGCTTATAAAAAATTGTTCAGAGCTTAATGTTCCCAAATGTCAATCTATGACTTTGTCTCGTAAGTCCAATCAATCTCCTCCTCGACCTTATTTTCTGTATAACCAACCTATAGCCCACGTTCAATCCCTTCGCGATCTTAGAATATTGCACGATAGAGAGTTAAACTTCAGTTTGCATATTAATGAGAATATCCTTAAAGCCAACTCATCACTTGGTTTTGTCAAGCGATGGTCCAAAGCATTTTCCTATGTGACAGGGTCACTTAACATTACCCTTGTCCGGCCCATTCTCGAATATGCCAGCCTTGTGTGGTCCCCCTTTCAGCGAGTTCATATTTCCCTAATCGAAAACACTCAATACCGTTTCCTTAGATTTGTTGTTCGGGGACTACCCTGGGATGGCACAGCCCCCGCTAACAATTAAAATTAAATTAAATTAAACTATTTGTTTTTTTTCGGTTTTTTCTTCGGAACCAAGCTGGAACTTGTTTTTAAGACCTTCGTCGAACATGGCAAGTTTGTCCAGAGTACGCTTCCGCGAATGCGAGTACCTCTTATTACATCACGCTGTGTTAGATTCGTTTTCTTATGTCTGAACAGAACACTCAGATAAAGAACTAGTCCATTGCGCTGCGTCTATCCTAATTTTACTGAAATTTCGTAGGGATTTGATGACTTTACTGATTAAGTAATACCATCACACACCACACCAGCGCCAAATACCTGCAGCCTGACACAGTGCCATCGTCATTGTCAGAGCAAGTGCCGCGGCATATTTTGTTACTTATGCCAAGCACACTAAGACACAATACTTAGAAAAAGCAAAGTGTCCCGTCATGACGCTAGTAAACAGTCTGCAGTCATTTTCACTAAGACCGAGGAATAATATAAAAGTCGCTGAGCTCTTACAGATATCGAGAAGAATTCGCCATTTGCAGATATAAATATATGAAATCCAACTGCTAATGGAAACCCTAACCGAGGTCGTAGTCAGTCCCAAAGCAAGTTCGCTACATGCAAAATTCTCTTCGGAGACGTGCTTAACAAGTTCATTGGCAATGTAATGTCCCGTGATTCCTGGGACCTAAGACTCAGTGAATTCAGCTTTCCGATGGCATTCACTGAACTCTTGATTCCACGAACTAGCTTGAAAGAAGTGAGAAGGTTCAAGTAGGTTTTAGCGATTCCGTAAATTCCTGCTTGGTAGGCTGAAACAAGTTTTCGTAACGAGGAGTGAGGTTTTGCATTGTCGTCCTTGCTTTAGACCCGACTACATACTTTTCCTGGGTTAGATTCAGGCCGAATAGATTTCTGGGCACAGAAAAGGTTAATTTCATATTTTTCAGACGCACGATATCTTGTTACATTGCAATAGAGCGTATGCCAAAAGGTGTGCAAGGTCATCAAAACTGATGTGCGTGTTGTACCAAAGACCACTTCTTTTTCGATAAAGGATGGCTATAAGAGCGCAGTCCATAACATGAATATCAAGGTCAGGGAGAGCCATCAGTCTATAGTGGAGTCAGGCGAGTTGGGGAAAGCCCGCGACACACAGTTTTTTGGGGTCTGGTTAAAGCAGCAGCGACACATTTTCGCGAATCCTACTCGCCATGTCATGCCGAATACTCCCTTACAATGATAGAAAGCTGACAGCCGCTTGGAGATTTTCTAAGTGACGTGTTTAGCCCACTGAATTTTGTTATCCAGGATTACATGCACATATTTACTCCTAGGTTCGTTGATGAATAGTGATGGCTTGAAGCACTAAATTAGCCAGACCAGTCGGATGCCTCTTTCTCGGTTAGGCAAAAACTTCATTTTTCAGAGGATTCATTTCATATTGACCGCAGTCGGCATCCGCAATTAGGGTGTTATACACAAAGCTCACTAGTATTGTAGTTCGCCTACGCCGTCATGTCTATTAAAATATAAATTGTTTCGTCTAGCCCACCAGATTTTGAAGCGCACTCTAGCAGTAGGCGTTTTTCATCTTGGATAGACGTGATATTCAACTTAGAATCGGTCAGACTGAAAGGTTTGAAGCTCTTGGCGAGTGTGTAGTCATCTTTTCCAATTTTTTGTGTAAAACCTACCCTCTCTGTTCTCTGCTTAGGTGCCATCATGTTTTCGGATTGATTCCAATCTGGTTGGTTTCACCTTTTGAAGACCTTGACTAGCCTGCTGGCTTCAGCAATAGCTGAACAGCTGTCTTTATCTACTTTTTGTTTAGTTCTGAATTTAGAGGCAACATTTTCAGACATACCGATTTCATCCTCTAAACGCTTCCAGCTCGTTTTCGGCGGATTCCTCTCTTCGAAAAGATCAAGACTTTCGGTGAATCTATGATCTAACATGAAAAAATTCGTAACATTTTCATTTCGCTCCTTGTCATTTCTTTTTTTAATACTTCCCGTACCCAACATTGCGCTGATTTTGTTTAAGTTAGAAGAACGGCTGTCGTGGAGATTTCGAGCCACGTAAGCCTGAATCTATATACTAAAATTATTTCACATCGTGAGGAGTTGGATTGGTTGAATATTCTGATTTATAACTCATTTTCTTCGTGCCTTTATCCAGTTGTTAAGAGTTCCGTAAAGGCTGTCAAGTCGTTACATATAATCGCCGGAGAAAGTAAAGTCACTGCGGACTCGTAAAAGTTCTGATTCAATGAAAAATTTTGTACAGCATTACAAAAGAAATGGACTTTAAAGTTTCGTCCTACTATCATCGTACATATCGCGTATCATTCTTCTATACGTTTCGGGGAACTCCATCAACGGTTTGTCAATGCGCTTGAAACGATATGAAAATTTTTCAAACTGTTACGGTGTTTCTCCATTATTATCCGTATACTTCGAATTACATCTTATGATAACCTGCCTCCCATAAAGCCACAGTATCTGCAATGGAGTTTTATTATAATTTATTGTCGACTTTTTTGTTTTCAAGTTTCAGCTATGGCTAGTTGTTACAGTTTTCCGTGTCGTCTTCGCCTTAATGTAGTGGAGCAGAAAAGCTCACCCTCCACTGGTTAGGGATCCGATCACTTCTGTAGTATATTTTGAAAGTGTGCGCCAGCAGTTTCAGCTATGGGTGGGTGTTACAGTTTCTCGTGTCGCCTTTGCCTTTATGAAGTGGAGCAGGAAAGCTGTCCCTCCACTGGTTAGGCATCCGATCACCTCTTACCATATTATGAAATAAAACCGCGATTTTCTGCAATATGTGAGCGGGTCCGACTGCACCCCTCTGGTCTAGATTTTTACTCTTTTGCTAATTTCGGTATCCGCGAAACCTGCTGTTTCTTCATCGTGCATGACAGGTGAGAAAATGGTACTTCCCTTATACGCGTTAAGATACTCTTTTCATCTCTTGCAAATTTTGTTCCCGACTACCAGATTATGGTGCTCGTCTTCAATATATTTTGGCGATAGATTCTCTTGCAAGTTTTTTCTCCATTGTGCCGCATTCGTAAAAGTATTTGCTCGCTTGACAATATCTCAACGTCGCACTTTTTCTAGTGTTTGCCACCAAGTTATAGGTTACAATGGTACTTCTGTTATGGCACCTACTGTATCTACTGCTGTCATCGCCTGTCTTTTGCACGCACTCTGTTGAAAAGATTTATATTTTATTCATATATCTCCCCCCGCTGAGTAACCGGTTGGGAAAATTTTTCATCCATGTCAGTCTTCGTATTCGTAGTTCGATTTCCGGACGAGTCCGTTTAAAGTTGCTCCGATGAAATGCTTTTCTTCCCTTGGTGATCTATTTAAAAGGTCATCAAAGTCGTGCTTTTTTGTGGTGTGTAGATGCTAAGAATATTCCACGTTTGATGTTCAGTTATCAAGCAATTCGCCTTTAGTTGCTTACTTAATTAATAATGTGGCACTACAGATCGGGTTGAACCTGGACCTCAACTAACAACTCCAGTTAGCCCGATCTTTATTTAACTGCCTCAAGTTGAGCACTCCAAGTCGGATGAAATCTGTTTCTACGAGTACTTATGCGTGCACCTAAGGTTCTACCAATTATGCCAATATCATGGGCATACGCTAGTAGTTGCACAGACTTTTGTATTCTTTCAAGTACTATGTCAAAGAAGTCATATGACAGCGCGCCAATTTGTCTTAAATCTTTTTTTACATTAAAGGTCTCAGTTAAGTCATTACCGACTATGACGGGCGGGCTTGGCAGGAATGCCGAAACTAGAAATGGCTCTCTATACTAGGTGGAGTGAAAAGTAACCTCCTTGACCGCCAGAATGCGCTGCTACTGCAAAAAAGGTTATGGTGCCTTGAAGTCCGTTCATATTTAGGCAGACATGAAAAATTTCAGTACGATACTGTCTTTAGTTTTGTTTTGACAGCTGATTGTTGTTGACGTGTTTGGCATCATGTTGAGTATGGACAAAAACGATTTTCGTTCTCTCATAATACATTATTTTTTGAGAGGCAAAACGGCGAAGGAAATAAAGAAAAGTTGGATAAATATTATGGGGCTAATGCTCCGTCAGATTAAACCGTCAAATACTGGTTTCGAGAGTTTCGTGGTGGCCGCAACTCCACTACCGATCAAGTCCGCAGCGGCAGGCCCTCCGATGCGGTTACAGAGGACAATGTCAAAAAATTAAATGAAATGAAGTTGGCTGACCGGAAAGTGAAGGTGCGCTAGCTAGCAGATACCACAAAGATGAGTACTGAGCACACACGCCATACTCGTATTTTGGGCAATATTCTGCATATGAAAAAGTTATCCTGCCGCTGGGTGCCGCACCTGACCAAAATCAGGAACGCGAGAGCACTTCGAAAAAGTGTTTGGACTTACTGATGCGGAATCGGTCGGACTTTTGGCGTCGATTGGTAATCGATTGGGATTTGGATCCCTCGGTCTATTATCTCTTCCCAAACCTCAAAAGATGGCTCATCAATAAAAAATTCAGCTCACGAGGAAATCATCGACCCCACAGAGGAGTATTTTGCAGACCTTCCGGAAAATTACTTTTCGGACAGGATCAATAAGTTGGAAAATCGCTGGATTAAGTGTATCAAACTAAAACGGGACTATATTGAAGAATATAAAAAAAACATTTAAAAAAATTTTTTTTTTTAATTCCCAAGGAGGTTACTTTTCATTCCATCATATCTTTATAAATGCTATCACACGAGGATTAAAATCGATGAAAAGATTGTGAACTTTCTTTGAACTTATTGAGTTTTTTCCAGGATCTGCCGGAGTGTGAAAATTTCGTCGATTGTGGATTTTCCTGATCTGAAATCGCACTGATAGGGGCCACTCACGTAGTCCACGACGTTCGACGTTCGTATAACATGACAGATGAGTTCGATCTTGTATGCGATGTTGAGGAGACTTATGAATCTACGTATAGTGGATGGGCGTACACTCTTCTAACCAGCTCTGAGAAATGGATTTGTGCATGCTGTCCACAAAGTTATCCAATTTATGGCTTCGTTTTGAATAGTCTTCTATTTTTTCATTTGTCAAGATGACAAGTTAAAACTACATCATTAATAAAAACTAATCGGGATTTATACCTGTCATGGTTATTTTGTTATCAATATTTTCATATTTACTTGTATCATTTAAGAGAAGGATAGTAATTTCCTACGTCGTTTCCTTCATTTTCGAGAAACAAATCTGTGTGAGCTCATTTAACAGGTGCTAAGCAGTTGCCCCAATTCCAACCACTTTCCCTTGCCTACTTAAGTAAATCGGATTTTCATTGAAAGTTGACTCAAGAAGTTCACACTCATAAACTTCCTGCGCAAATATGCACAGCACAAATTTATGCTTTTGGTTCCTCATTAATTTCTCAAATTTTCTTCTCACCCTTGCCTCTACTCTGTCAACTTTGATTAGTGCACAATCAGCAGAAAGCTTCCTGCGAACTGTACACCATTCAATTCACCAACACCATGGATGAAAAATAATAAGGAAAGTCCTTTCGTCAAGGAGTCTGGTTGTATCTATCCCCATAATACCACTGCTGCTATTTTCCATGCTCTAGATTTAAGGGGGGTTATTTCCTTGTCATCTACATTCATTTGGGTCGATGGCAAAAGAATTAGGAACACCGGCTCCAAAGAGGGAAGAAAATTGTGGTACCTGAAATGGAGCAGTCTACCGAATCGAGCTGTGGTGAAAATTATCGAAATTGTCGACCTCAATTTTGTGAGTGGTTGACATTCTTTGCTCGGCAACTTTTGGTGCAGTGTTGTATGCTCGAGCGATTCCCAATTCGAGAGATGGGAGTACACGGGCATATGCTTATGCCTCGATACGGCGTCCTTTATCTGGCAAACTTCGCGCAATTTTGCACTTGAATCTGACTGCAAATTTCAATGGCATTTAAATGCAAGGAGTAGGAAACCAAAAGCGTTTAAGTCCCATGGGCTACTTGTGGAGATACACATTCTAGGAGTCTATACATATGGAGGAAACTTATACTTTTGAAGTACAAACATACGAGTATGACCACATGCCAGGATCAATAATGAGAATGTATCATACTTTGGATTCATCTTGTCGGTAGTTATAGTACAACAATACTGGTGGATGGCGAACTCAAGGGTAGCAATGTTTTCTTTTATCAACGAAAATGTCTATTTTCTTTTATCAGGATTCGACTTGCGTTCGGGTTGATTTATTGAGCTCATTTGGAAGATACACTTTGTTTTCGAATTCATATTGGATATTGAGGTGCCTAGAATACGAGGCGGATACAGAGAGCTTTCAGCATTGGATGTGCATCATTCATTGCATATTTGTGCTTGAGATTTAAATGTCACATGGTTGATTCCCATATTAAGTAGTTGAAATGGCTTTCCTTTAAATAATTTCAACTGATGTCATAAGAGAGGTCACAGACTGTTCAAGGTTTTATAAAAGAGATGCTGACAAATATATTTTTTCCCCTCCAAAATGATCAAGTAATTTTTACAAACATCAGAATGTTGAAATATACTCAATCTGACTGCCCAAATGTAACTGGACACTAAGTGAACTTCAGTGCACTTGTATGCACTGATTTAGGCAAAACGTAATACGGAAGCTTTGGTCGAGGAACTCCCAAGATAGAGTCGATGGGGACTTAAAAGACAAATCCAGCGATCCACCTAGTATGATTTACGCCGGCTTACTCAAAACTTAGATACTGTGAGGTTCTATGCCTGTTGTCGTTGATAATGGTACTGAGCGAGTTTGAAGCTGATCCTCTGATCCCCTGAAGCATGGTTGACGCTTGAGCCGTTAGTTGCCGAAAATGAATAGATTAATGGACAATTTTCGGATATGCACGTGAAATGCTTAGACCATTGATAGTACACATGCAGCCGAACAAAAAGCTGTGGGCTTAAGCCGCCAGAAGACAGATATCATCGTCATAGAAAAATTGGGATGCAATAGGCTGAGTCAAGGAAAACCTGTAACTTCTGCTATGGAGATTGCTATAGAGAGCAGAAGCAGCTTCTATTTAAATGTGGATCTGTCACCACCTGAACACTTAAGCGAAAGTCTAGGGCTTCAGGGTATCTGATAAAATGATAATATACCGCGTCAGAACAAAATTCACCTTTATAAGCCTGAGAAACACTTTCACCTCCAAAGAGGCAAACGATGGTTTGACACAGATTGCCGCTAAGTGCTCCTCGACCAGTTTGCACATTTGGCAAACATAGCACACAGAACACCAACTCGGAAAACGGGCTTGGGGGAGTCAAAATATCATTATAACAAGCACATGTTGATCGTAACATCCACTAGGGGATCTGTCAGTTCCCTGATGAAACATGTGTTGGGGAGCCAACGTCGACTCAGGCCACTGCCTCATTACAGTATTGTAACCAAAGAGCGATAAAAGAATTTGAAGTTAATAGCTACAGTCGCAAAATATTGCGAAAACGCTTTCTCATTACATCTCCCATAAGACAAAGCCTTTGTAGCTAATATGCAAGGCAGAAAACTATTGGTGACATTAACATCAAGTCATTACAGTTGACACATCTGACAGATACCGAACAGAAGCGTACTGAAGCAAGGACAGGAATGCAACAATCGGTGGTGAAAATTTAAAACGATTTTTTCTGTAGAATGTTTAACGGCGAAGACGACTTATTCGCTGTCAGCAGAATGGATAGTGATATCTAAATTAAAGATCAATAAAGCTTTAGTAGCAAATGAACTACATGGGAAATTGTTAGAAGCTGTGGGGATTGAGTACAGTGGACACCAGTGCATTTGTGAGAAATAGTCGGTTAAAAGTACGTCTTGTGAATGGAATCTCAGCATCACCTGCTTGATCCCCAAGTATGGTGATCAACTAAACTGTTCCAAGTAAAGAAGAATTCCATTTCTTTAGCAACGCGTAAAACATTTTAATTAACATATCTACTATCTGACGGTCCTCATCAAAACGGTTTGAGAAGGATTTGTGCTTCTATATCAGAGGCACGGCTTGCTCAAAAGGTCTTATGTGCTATAAGAGAAAAGTTCGTCGACTATTTTTCGGTACAGAATTTACAGACGAAGATATAAAAAGGAGAAGTAACAGGCTGCTTTACGAGCTACTCGAGAAAACCTACGACTAATGCCCTAAATGTGATGTGAAAAACATTCAGTTCCGTACAAAAAAAGAAGAACCGCTTGATTGACGCCTTAAAGAAGTGCTGAAGTATCAGAGAAATGTATGTTAAACGATAATGACGAACAACATGCCACCGTCTGGTAGAATGAACTATTCAATCTGGACGAAGGCAGAAAACATTTCCGTCCACTCGAGCTTAGGTGCCGTAGGACCAGATGGCATGACTGCCGTATTGATTAAAGTGGTTGATGGTGATTGAATACGGATCATATGTATATCAACTCATCCCTAAAATCTGCATGGGAGATAGTACGCCCGACGAATGGAGCAGCATTTATTATCCGATTGTAAATAAGGAAGATATTGGAACTGGGCCAACTACTGGGGAATAAGTCTCTTCATCACCGGATTATGTTATGTGAACGCCTTATACCCCACGTCAACTGTCTGACCAGTGTGGTTTTAAGCTAGCAAAGCCATAGATAAAATGTTCGCATTACGTGAGATCTTGGAGAGAAACCGAGATTTCCAAATCGATACACACCACCTCTCCATCGATTCGAAACACGCATATGACAGCATCTATTGAGACTAACTATACAGAGCCATATCTTATTTCGGCATATCGCTGTCAAGCTCATTCGACTATGCAGGATGACGAGAATGCACAATTCTTAATTAAGGTCGGTAATGACAAAACCGAGACCATCAATGTCAGAAAATGACTTAAACAATGTGATGCGTGGTTTTGTGTTTTTTTTCAATATCGTTGCATTGTACTCCAATTTCGGGCGGATAAATGCCTTATATATTGAGGACTGATCAGAGGGGGTGAAGTGTTTCTCCCATCGCTTGAGGAAACCAAGACATTTTGCGGCATTTTTGACGGCACCTTATATGTGGTAAGTCCGACGTAAGTTGTCGTTGACATATTGTATATACCGAGAATGGAAAGTTTTTGGTTTCGACGATGTAAGTGCTATTCATGGATAATGGCGGGGTGTTTAAATTCGCTTTAACGACAGCAGACAGCATTGTGTTTTGGAAGCATTAAATACTACCCTGTTAGTGGTTCCCCAATTCGTAATGCTGTTAAAATTAGAATTTAATGAGCTTAACATACCCTGGCGTTCCCGTTCTACAGGTGAAGAGCAGGAACGAATATGAAAAGCAGGAAGTACTGTCGCCAACAAAGGAATATATTGGATTAAAAGTAGCAGGCAAAAGATCGTTGATGAAAATTAAAACGAGTGTCGTAGACAGAACGAATCCCTGGGGCACACCAACGTGAATATCGGACTTGAAACCATCCAACAGAACTTGATTTGAACGTTTCGAAACGTAATTTCTAATCCATTGAATAAGTAGACAGTCATCGATACCAAAACCATGTATTTTCGACAAAAGTGTCTGATGTTAAACACTGTCAAATGCCTAAGAAATATCAAGTGCAACTTGCTTTTGCTAGATTGATGTACGCTTTGCTTCCACTTTTCGCTGAGATATGCCATCAAATCACCAGTGGACCTCTTGCTACGAAAAGTGTACTGCCAGTCTTTGAAAAGTTTTCGTGTTTCGAGGTATTTCATGAGCTGACAGTTTATCAGCGTTTCCATGACCGTGGAAAGAAGGGATGTAAGTGCAATGCGTCTGTGGGTAGAAATAGAAGAAGATTCGTCTTTCTTAGAGACAGGCTGGACAGATTCTCAAAAAGAGTCCTAAAGAGTAGGATTGATGAGAAGCTTACGCGGTAGTTTTGCCAACGTGGAAGAATACCTTACAGCTTCTTTACAGCTCGAGTCGTACCATGCCCTTTCTTTTGGTTTGATGCTCTTCATCCGATGAGGGGTAAAGGATCACATTCCAAAGAGAATAGTGTTTGTGATCATAACAGCAGCGGCATCCACATCGTTATCGAGGAATCATAACGACCATTTAAAATTCCTAAAGAAGTTGTTAAGTGTGGACGAATTGGTTTTCTCGTATTTCATTTCGGTTCTTTGAGGAATCTTTTCTCTAATTGTGTGATATTACACAGTGGTCCGACGAGCCTAGAGGGGATAACACATAAACCTTGCATTTATCAACGTCTTGTATTCGTGTGGGCTCATTTACAAGTTGCGTTAAGTTGTTTTCCGCTGCGAAGATCTCAACACACCATCCGTCGAGTGTTGGCTGACCAGAATGTCGAAGCCACCCAGAATTGGATATATTGAAATCACCCGTAACAACGATTTCAGTATGTGGATTCAGAGACATAATTCTTTATATGGAGTCACACAGCGAATTACTGTCTAGTTTGGGACTTCTGTAAATAATGCAATAGTGGATAATTTGCTTACGAAGATGGAATTTTAACCACACGGAATTGAATTCCGCATTGGAAGAGGGATTACATTGTGGTGGAGTTTTGTAAGCTACAGGTAGCTTCAGATCAGAATGATCTGAGAGGTGTGGGCGGACATCAACCTGTGTTCCACTTAGTGCCAAAACAGCTGGTGTATACTTACAGACGTGGACGTACGCAGAAAAGTGATTACTTTTTAGCCCGCGAATATTGGCTATATTCACATGAATACGTACCTACAGCATTGTTGCATCGGGTAGAGCATCGCATATGAGCAAACCACAGGTGTATCTAATCATTACACTAGAACGTCTCTTTATATATTGTAATAAAATAGTTTTTTCTTCATCTGAAATTTTGTGTCCTCCATTTAAAACTGTGCGCAGTATATAATATTTACGAGATCGGCCGAAAGAAACTCGATTTGAGTGAAGGTGTTGATCAAAAAATCGACATAAATTCAGGGTTGCTAATTTATCAGCCAAAAGAGTTAAAAATAAAGCAATCGTGTCCTCGAAGAGTATGTCAAGAATGTCAGACGTCGTACAGCAGCGCAAACGCGAAGAGTATGGAAGAAAAAATATTGCAAATGTTGTGGACTTCAGGGACATGCCGATTAAGTGCCACTATTGAGGCATGTTATCGTTCATCAATAAAAAAGAACCTACCGTGAATTCCTGTTTTCAAGGGAGAAAAGTTTACCCCGGTGACAATATAAAGAATTTCGACAGTATAGTCTAGTGTTTAATAATCTGTTTGTCTTTGCATCCTTCAATGCTCAATCGTGCAATTTTTCAAATCGAGTTTACAGTTTTGGGATAACCGGACAAGAAAATCCATACGTTTAACAATATTGAATCCTAAATTTAAAAAAAGAACACGTACAAGGATGTATTTTTGAATTTTTATCGCAAGCCGAAAAATCATCCACGGACTTACAACAAGCCAACGTGCCACGAACTTTTCGCGATCCTTTTCACGAAAGATGGAAATGTGACCAAGGAAGTTGATTTGCGAGTATTTCTGATTCGGATCCTATGTTGTTCCCTTTGCTCCAACCCACAGGTGAAACCGGCTGAACTTTTAATTCCGAGCAAAAAGATACAAAACCCAGCAAAACTGGCACACAATATTATAGCTCTGAATTGGCATTTCGAGAATAGTTCAATACTTTGTTACAAACTGGCCGCCTCAGTCAACGTTAAACACTATTTTGAACGCCTGTTTAAAAATTCGAACAATATGATGGATGACATACAGAATAGCAAACTGAATATATTGGCTAGGCTGTAGTTTTGCGGTCGACTTATCAGGGTAGTCCGCGTTTCATGCAATCGCTCTATCATGATGCAATGACAATCTTAAGAGTGGCAGGCAGCCCAGTGACAATAACAATGAACCAAAATTGAGCCGAACTGAGGAAAAATCCAGCTTTCCCAACAGCTACTGACATCAGTAAAGTTTGCTCGATTACATTCCTCGGTTATTCGGTGTAGTTTTAGCCCACGTATTTACTGTCGAATATCCAAAACGTGGTTTGACCTTTATGCAGCTGCTAATCACCTTGAAGGATTAACTCTTAACTTCTAATGATTTGGATAAATTTGGATAAATTCCTGCTGATATTTCAGGCCAAGAGACCCATCCAACACCCATGTCGCGTGAGCCTCATGCGAACGAATCAATTTGTTGGAACATCAAGAAGCGGATGTGTACGAAGAAGTTTCCAAAGGCATTCAACGATGGCACTGTATGACCAAGCCTGGGTTTCCGTCGTAGTGTAGACGTGGCAACGGCGCCGCTTATCATACGTCCAACGGCTAGAATAGGGACAAAATTGTGAGCACTAACAATTCCATATTTAATGCTGAGCTCTTGCAAAGGTTCGAGTGGCACAAAAACATCGAATATTGTGCGTCTGTAATAAGTAACAAAAATACGTACTATTTACAAGTGTACATAGTATGAGTACATATATCCACAAAAGCCACGACCGCGCAAGAATTGTGATGAATAACAAACAGGATCGAGAATTGGACGCGTTACGTGAGTCCTATGGGAGCTCCATGGCATATATGAGGGCTGTTTGATGAGCACACGGATTAGAAGATAGGTGGCGCTACTGAGCCAAAATGAGTATACCATCATTTAGTATAACCTCCTTTAGCCCGCCTGTCAAAATTTGGTGACAATCCGACATTTAGTTTTGTTTCGTCGCCTTTCCGGCCGAAGGCACGGTCTTCGCCTTCTTTGGAGAACGTTGACCGGGTAAAGTCCATTGTTTCGATTGTTCTTTGATCTCTGCTGTATATCAATGAATCCATGTCTCATCGGCGGTTACGAAACGATGCAGAAACTCCTCCGAATTTCGATTTAACAGGGCCAAGCACCACGTCTTTGAAGTGGTCTCACGATTGCCTTGTTCTCCGCGGCACCCATCGCGCAGACAGCTTTCTCATGCCCAAAATCTCATGGAGGATATGGCTTACGCATTCAGTTGGGATGCCTGCTATCTCACCCAACTCGTGAATTTTCACTCGGCCCTCGGGGCATAAAAACAATGTCGAACTCTTGTCGGATCACTTGCCACGCCAGAATTTGGATGACGAATCGCGGCAGTGGCAGATGAAAAAAATAACGCACGAAACTTCTGTATTCTTCGGCCTCTGAAGGTAAAATCTTTGTCCCTCGACTCAATCTAATCTATAGGCGGGGAGGCAGCTGATAGCGAACGGACTGGATTACAATTCCTTCAGAATATCTGCGAAGTATGTATCATTCTGGCTAGCCGCCAGCCGAGCTGTATTTTAAACCGGGTTGTATCATGATGCTTTCGCCGAATTGGCATATAAGCGGTTTGTTTGGCTGGTGCCATAGTCTAATTGTACTACAAATAAAGAAGAATATACCATACTTACGTGGAAAATCTTGACCGGGTTAGGAAAGACACCTTTACCTTGATACCGCCTTTGACTTTGAATACGTTGGGTGATCGCGAATTGAAAATTGAAACGTTTTCTCGATGACCATCAACAAGTTGAAGGGTCAGAGTTTTGATCACATTGGTTTGATCGTCGATTCTCAGGACACAATCTTTACACATGGACAGCTCTTTGTGACATGGTCGCAATGTTCTTCTTGGGTGGAAATTATGATTTAACAAACTCAAACACAAGATCTTTTGGAATATTATATTTGAAGAAGCTCTACAAAAATATAATTCGATCAGGATCACTAACTTTTGCACGTTTTTCTTTAATTATTAAATTCATTCGGGGTCCTCGTTTGAAAATCACTATGTCAAAAGCTTGTGCTTCTATATATGTACATATAATACTGTGCAACCAGTTAGCATGATAAGCCCACACAAAACTGTTTATGCAGGAGTATTGACCCTGTTAAGACCGGAAGAAAAGCTTGATGGATGTATTGGTCTAATTTGCGCGGATGGAGTTTGAAGAAGATAATTTAACGAAGAATTGTACAGTCTCGGAGATCGAATCGTTTAATTTATGGGCGGCTTAGAGGTCTACATATAAGACCTCGGCATAATGCCGAGATGGGACTATGAATGCATTGCTGAGACATTCGACGACAGTTACCTTCATAAGCAGTAAACTTTGTGAAAAGTTTTTAATTATACTTAAAGAAGCTTATAAAAACGTTTCTTTCTGAGAAACTTAAAAGCGGATATAACCAGGAATGACAGAGATTGGATATGACTATCAAAGGTCTTGTAACTGCAGTCAAATAGGAAAGGCAGCTTTTGGGTTTGAATGGCCGTAAACGTAGATTGCATTCTTATCAAGCTATTCAAGTAACGTTGAGGTACGGTTATATTTGCATTGCCATGACATGTAAAAAAGTTGAATTTATCTGAAATTAAAGTACAGCGGCTCCAAAGAAACAAGATGATCCACACAGGCCTTTTCAACGTACTGTTCCTTCGTTCCTTTATCCTTCACTCTTAACTGAATTAATCAGCGGATACGACTTATTGTAACTATCTTATATACTCGTAAGTTGGTAGCTCCCCTCTTATTAAAAAGCCTACCTTACAAAAATTTCATAAACAACTTGCCTTCCACCCTATACTCGTATTTTACTAAGCACCAACCCGTCAAAGAACTTACCTTCGATAATTCGTGTGCAGTTAATATTTTTCGGATAATCATTTGGATAGTCTGGGCTGTACAGCACATTTTGTCCAGGTTCACCTTCAACAAAGAGGCGACACTTATCCATAAGCCCATCGTCGTTCATCTCGACATCACGTTCGATGCGATTATGCGATGTCTGGTGCAGATATTGCTTCCCCGATTTTATCGTCGTTGGGCTTTGGAAGAACATACTAGGATATGACTCAGTCTGTTTCTGTATCTGTGGCTGTCTCGAATAATGATGATGCACCATTACCCCGGTCACAAAAGATACACTAGCCATTGTGGTTTCATTACCATCATGACTCTGATTCTGAATTTTACTCTTAGGACTTTCAGTGCTCTTCCAGCTTTTGATTGAATTCCCATTCAATGATGTTTGCAGGGATAAAGATGTTTGTGATGTCGGTGGTGCTGATGTCGACAACGATGATAATATAAACATTTGATCCAACGATGTCATCGTGGAAAGCGGATACGAAGGATGCTGCACCCAATTCGTAGGTATTGGTTTTGAAGGTATTTTTGTTGAGGATGGGAGGTAATTTTCCAAGGACTTAAAGTTGTTTACGTGTGCTGAGAGGTGACTTGGTTGACTACTTTGACTGTGCACAGGATGCCTCATCGGTTGTGAACGATGTTGTTGAAATTTTGTCGTGGCAGTTGTTGCGCTGTTTGGTGAGACTGAAAATAGATAGAGAAGAGAAAATGTTTAGTAGAGTAAAAGGCATAGTAGGGCATGAAGATTTCCATTCAATAACTGAATGACAATTTTGAAGTTTACTTGAGGAAATATGTTCCTAAATAAGAATGCACGTGTATATTTTTTTGGTTACTGACAGCTTTTACAACTCGATTGCATGCAAATCTGTTTCTGAATTCTGAAAACTTGTGGCGTCTGGCTAGATGAAATCATATGTAATTGAATACATTATTATTGAAATCAAAGTGTCCTTCAGATTTTAAATCGTTGGACACAGTTCACTGTGGAGAAAACTTGAACTGCCATCTAACAAGCCGCAAAATTGTATGGTCTATATAAATATACGTAAAATATAATTGGCACAAGAATGGGAATTCGCCGATAAAGAATTCGTTGTACCTTCTCCTATTCTACTTTTTGAAAGACAGTCAGACTTGTATTCGGCAAAGTTTTGTTCAGTGATTATTTCTATATAATGCTGGGTCCACCATGATTTCCGCTTCTCTGCAGTCTCTTGTTAAAAGACATAATCATAAATATACAAAAAAATTATCGACAAAACTCATCATACCCCTTTCCAATGGAGGTTTTTGAAGATTCAAGTCAAATAAAGTCAAAGAGATGGCGACACTGCATTATTGGTGCCGGGATATTGGCTGATCAAACTTTTACAAATTTCGTTAGATAAAAATATTATGGAATCTGTTACCCTGACGTTGTACTGATAGTCCCTTCCTAGGGGATCGAACGAATGATGCCGAGATTATACATATATCAACACTCGCTACCTTTATTAGTTCAGAAGTCTGTTCTAGCTTCTTCAAAAGCATTTCGTTTGGATATCGGTTGCTTTGGTTAGATTCAATGAAAGGATATTTTTCTGCAACTATTCCTTGTAAGTTTTAATATGTCGGCTGGGTGCCACCAAATATGCTTTCTTCCACATCGTCCTTATTGTTTGAATATGAAGTCGCTCAGCAGAAATATAATTGCGCAGTGTGGTTCCCATAGACGCCAGCATATTTCAAGATGTTTGAGTTCACACTTTTACGTGCCATGACAGGCGACCCTAGCCATCTTAGACGACTGATGTGCACTTTTTTGCATATCTTGCGTGGCGATTGATCGGGAAACTGCTAACTGCCTTTGTTGCTGCCAGCAGCGCAACAATAAGGTTCGTAGCCTTACCTCCCAACGGTGGTCTCCGATAAACGGTTTGTAAAAATGGCAAGGGCATGCTCGACCAGTAAAATAATACTGACGTACGCCGTTATAGGGCCCTGTATGGAAGGATTAAAACCAACGGCGTGACGAACCAACTAAATGCCTCGGATAAAAATGGATTCACTGTTGACGGCCCTTGCAAACGTTTTAAAGGACGACGACGTAGAATGTTTGAAACCTTAACAGACCACGTGCAGCTGAGCAATTAGCAGAGACTTCACTCTGATATCATCGCCAGCCAGGAAGTGCAATCTGATCTGAAAAAAAAGGACATCTTTTATAGCCCAGTTGGTAGCATAGCCTACGCGGCACCACGTTTGGCAACGAACTTTGGCTTATTGAATTTTCGGTGGGGCGAAATATCACTATAGTAAACACATGGTTTCCTTATCCCAATATACACAATGGGAGATGGCAGTCTCCAGATCATAAAACGCTAAATCCAATTGTAGCGCCTGCCATCAGTATTCTGAACAGAAAAACGCTCCGGGCAGCCAACATTGACTCGGATCACCACCTTATTGGAGCCAAGGTGCGAATGTAGATTTATCGGTTGCAACAAGAAAGAAGAACAACTGTGAGAAGATAAAACGCAGAAAATCTGCAATCACAGGACACCGCCAGAGTCCCGTATCCTGAATTCTCTCAACAAATCCAATTCCACCAGCATCAAGTACCGAAGACTAGTGGGAACGCTTCCAACCTGTCATCAGACGCCGCAACTGAAATCTCTGGTTTATGAGGAATGCAGACAAACAAAAAACCAAGAACGTATCGCTGCAATGAAGGACTTCTCCTGAATTCTACGAGCAGAAGAGACTGGAAGAACATCCGCTTCTCCATGAGAAGAAGAAGAAGTCCGAGAAGCGCGCGATTGAAGATGCTGAGAGGTTGTAGTCCAAGAATAACGTACGAAAGTTTTACCAACAGGTTAAAAGAACGTGTTAAGAAGAAGAACCACACAGAAGCCTGTAGAAATGATGAAGAAAACTTTGTAGTAGAGTCACAGTCGGTGCTGAGAATATGGAATTATCTTCAGACTGTATAATGGCAAAAAAGCCCAACATCCCGTCATTGGGCAGAATGGTCGATTCAACGATGATAGCCAAAACTTCCGTCCACCAGACTAATAAGAAGTAGGGTTTGCAATATTTAAGCTGAAATCCAAAAAAGCAGCTGGACCTGACGTCTTACCGGCCGAGGTATTCAAACTTGCTGAAAATGACTTGGTGTCGAGCATACACCTGCCTGATGAACGGAGTTCCAGTATCGTTTGGCCGATCCACAAACCAGGAAAGGCCACAACCGACGAAATCTTCACACTCCGGCAGATCTCGAAAAAAAACGCAAGAAGCCCAAATAGATACCCACAAACTTTTCATCGATTTTAAGGCCTCATCTGACAGCATTTATAGAGACGAGCTATAAAGAGTCATGTCTAGTTATTGGCATCCCTGCCAAGCTTCTTCGTCTGTGCAGAATGACGATTGGAATCCTCGCTGCTCCGTTACGGTCGGTAACGACTTAACCGAGTCTTTGGATGACAAAAAAGGTTTTAGTCAAGGTGGCGAGCTGTCAGGTGACTTCTTTAATATCATACTTGAAGAATTGTGTGGAACTCACAAGCGAACACTGGAGGCATAATCTTACAGAGTCTGTGGAACTACTAGCGTACGCCGATGATATTGACATAACTGTCAATGTTACCGGTGCCTTCGCTAGTATTGAAGCGGAAACTGCTAAAATGGGTTTAGCGGTAAATGAGGGCAAAACCAATTATATGCTGTTAACAGGAAGGGACGCGCAACATCGACGGACCTTGTCTGCTCGTACCTTGCTTCTGTTATAAATTCTTCGAACAATACCTCAGCAGACATAAAACGAAGAATCACTCCTGCGAATCGCTCTTTGTTTTGGCATCAAAGGCAATTAAGTAGTAAGACCTTATCCCGAACAACTAAGAAGACTTTGTATAAGACCTAGATCGTCCCAGTTCGACTTTATGGCACTGAAGCATGGAGTCCATCGAAATCGGATGAAGATATGAAAAATTCTTCGAAAAATATTCGGTCCCGTTTACGTTGATGGACTTTAGAGAAGAGGTTTCAACGACGGAATATACGAACAATACATCGACACCGACCTATTCAGAAAAGTGCAGATCAGTCGCCTGATTTGGCTAGGACATGTAGACCGACTAAACACCAATGTTCTGGCCACAGAATCTTCTAACCTAACTTGAAGGGTTGTCCAGTAGAGAAAGACCTAACCTAAAGTGGCGCGCACAAGTAAAAGGGGACCTCAATTGACTTGGAGTGCGTAACTGGAGGCAGTTAGCTCAATACTCAATTGCATTTTAAGGTGTAAGAAACAGTGATTGCCAGGTACTATAATATTCCGATGAAATGTTATTTTCTGAGTAAATGCATAGCTGAGGTAGAAAAAGTTGCTAAATATCTCAGGGCTATAGCTACCTATTGTGACGTCCTGTCCTTGGTTTTGCCCTCAAGAATCTCAACCTATTGCTGCGACCATTGTTTTCATACTCGTAATGGCAAGGATGACAACTCGTCGCATCCTGGCAATAACGTCAATAAAAACATCGTAAGCAAGCAATTGAGCAGTCTTTTGGAAAACTGTTCATTTTGTGTTGGCTTTTAAATCCCGTAAAATTTTCTCCAGAGAATTGGGAAAAAAATGCACGGATGACATGCCACCAAATATTTTAAATAACTTAACGTATCCTCTCTAGCAATTTATGTTCTGCTTCCTTAAATACGAGTATCTGTGCGGAAAGGATACCCCGCCCTTTGTTGTACTGAAGCGAATATATTGTTGTCTTCGTTTTATTATGGTCGTAGCCTTTATCGCTTAGGGCCTAGACTATGGATGGTTCGCCTTACCAGACCAGAATTTGGGTCGCACTGAGATCGAACACTCTGCATAAGTTTCGTATTTTATCCCTAAAAGTCCCTGTTGAGGCATAGTTACATTGACATGTTATTTTTATCTTTTATTTTAACACTCACTCTGTTAGTATTCAATTGTTACTGTTGGAACACCTCCGGCTGTTCGTTTGGCCAAATGTGGCAATTTTGCTTCTTAACAAAACCGTGGTTTGGCTCTATTTTGAATAGAGGCAACCAGCGAAAGTTCGACTCAGACGATTGTTATTTGGCTTTAGCTCTTGAGTCAATGCGATCTTATGCCGACGTTTTGGCTAGTCTTCCCGCAAGCTACACCGCAGGGAGGTTCCACAGAAGCTCTGTTCTTGAGAATGGTACAGAATTGGTTGGTTGCTTGACTTATAGAGTCCCCCATATTCGCAATATTCTCCACACTTCTGGCATTCCGCCCATCACTGGCATGACAACATTACGGAGTTAATTAGTCGGTTCGAACATTTGAACTGGCCTTGAATTTTTTATTCTCTTTCAAGTGCACAACTTTCAAGAACATTCTCTAATACGAATTCCAAACATTTTTTATAATATAGGGCAAGATCATGAATAAATTGGAAGATACCCGAGCTAAAGCGTAACATTGCCTTTAATTAAATTTTCACTATACACCTAAATCAGCTAAGTTCTTGAAGACAAACTAAGGAGCAACGCAAGCAATTTACTTTTCTCAATATCACAACTACCTGCCGTTTTGCAGCAAAAGTCTAGCTTCATTTTCAGCTCCTTTCTAACTTTTTAAATTTTTTACTCTCAAAAATATTAAAAAACAAAAAGCACGGAGTTAAGAGGGCTTACTAAATCCAGATTAATTAAGTCATCTCGTAATGCACCCCCACAGCTTTCACCATATAACCAACCATCCAACAAAAAAAAAAAAAACATCAAAATATCTCCGTGCAGTGCAGCAACCAAAAGTGTGCATTCACGAATAGGCATATGCTGAGTTCATAATAAGTTGGCAACTTTTGCCAAATGCCGAATAAAATGCTAAACTTTAGGGGAATTTCATGTGGATGCAGTTGCAGAGCCCCCGCGTGGATTCCTGCTAATACTACAATATTATATATTCTTACAATCCCGGACAAGTTATTCGCCAAAGTCAACGTGCCTTTGATATGACTCTCCAGTCTGTGCGCCTTTTTATTTGCCATTCAAATGGAGTACTCCATTCAGAACTTTACATTGGTACGGCAAAAACTTTGAAACCAGAATACAAAATCCCAACGTTACGAGGGCTCTGCGGATACACAAATACGTCGAGGGATGATGATAATGAGAATGATGGAAATCGTATAACATTAATGTAATAAAATGAAACATTGCACACAGAAAAAAAGGAAATAAAAATGGAATTACGGGGACGAAAAAAGAAATAGTTTAAGTCGGTTAACCTGCTTTACTCCGCTTGAGGGTTGAGGGAGAAACCTAGTTGCAGGGCATCGTTTTCGAATAGCTTTCATCTACTCCTCAATGTGGTATGTGGTGCCGCTACGAGTTGATAAATACTGAATACCTGAATCAGTGCGAATCTTTATGAACAGTATTCAAACTCTATTGAGAGTTGTTGGCCTAACTTAGAGGTGGAAATTTCCAACACTTGGCAGCCTGATATTTCATTTGGTATGCGGTAGCGGTTTGTCTTCTTCTTAAACAGGTGAAACAAAAAAGAGGTCATCGGTTGGCGCTTTTGCGGAAAGCAACTTTGACAACTCAGATGATCTTCATATTTTGTTTATAGTGCCGTTTAGCAGTAGGTAGCCCTCCTCTTCTCAAAAGTTCAGTAAGTAAAGCCTTTCCTAATGAAAGACAATAAATTAGAAAAAAGAACACACCATCTGCAGAACAGAGCACTTCGACAACGAACTACTCCATTCTACTTCATGTATATCACTTTTATTGGAATTTCTCACTCCTTCGCAGAAAAAATAGGAAACCCTTTAATGATAAAGTACCAGCATCTACCACATCAACGCCTAGTGCCGGCAGCCTGATACGTAGGCAAACACTCACATGACACTCTATTCTAGGCTTTGACTAGAATATCCATCGTCAACCTTGGTAACTTGGGATCCAAAAAAGGTTCTACGAATTCAACCATTCGACTTCTCTGAAGCCTTGAATCTTCGAACTATCATGGAAGTTGTGAAAGGGCTTGGTAAGTCTTTCAGCGCAGCTTGGCTTTTGCTTTAGACGCAGATACTTCTCCTCCTCCACATATTCATCACAATATACATAGGTCATTGCCGTTAGGATTGCGAATATTTGCTTTTTGAAGACAGCCGCAGCTTTTCCTAAAGAGGAATGGAATTTTAGATCGGTTTCGGAGCTGCGTCAGATTCTGGTGGAAATCAATCCTGGGCACAGGAAAGTCGATTTAATTTTTTCGTAGTAGCAGAATTTTTGGTACCATTGCATGGGAGACAGAGTTTAAAAGTGCAGTTCATTATATGAATCTGGAGCAGATCCAGGGCCGCTAGAGAAATTCCTTATGCAGTCTCGACAGACCGTTCCTTGGTAAAAGGAGCTGTAACTTATTTGCTTAAAAGTTTGTTCTGCAAGATAACCGCAGCGTAAAATATGTTTAGTCCTATCATAGCATACATTCGAAATACTTTAATCGGTAACAAACCCCGGTCTTTTTGACAGCTCCTTTACACTGTCAGAAATCCGACGGTGCCTTGGAGGTTTTCTTGATATGTGTAGTTCAAAGAAGCTTGTAATAGAGGATGACACCCAAGTTCTGAGCTTCATTGGAAAAAGGGATGGCGAAGCCTTTAAACACTAGATGAGTCCTCCTTGTCATAGAGGATAAATCCAAATTCAAGTGTAGCAATGGTCGAACACACGAACAGACAATCGCAAGATATGATCCAACAGAGTGTACAACCACAACATTCGCATATGCAATAACATACATAGAGGTTAGAACTACTGAGATCGTTAAACAGTTAATCGACCAACATGCAACATACGAGTATCAGTGGAGGAATGAGGCAGAGATGCGGACCATCAATGTTTACCTCCACCATGACATATTGACAGCAGTCGCTATTCGCTTTGATGGTTCATTTCACCGGCATTATTTATTTCCGTAAAAATTGTGACTGATATACACTGTGTTTCGTGGCCGAGTTACACATGGCATCAAAAGTTGCTTTGGCGAAACTACTCACTTTATCGAAGATTGTGCCCAGCACTTACTCCTTCTTGTTGAATGCATCTAAAATCCTAACTAACAGATTTTGAAGAGCATTATCGCAGGATCTACACCAGTGGCATATTCGTTGCATCTAGGATAAAGCAAAGCAGCTTTGCGCACATGGTTCTCAATCATTCTCTTCATACTCATCATCATGAAGAATGCCAAACTAACTGGTCAGACGCTCTTGGCCAGCGGGTTGTTATCGTTTTTGATTTTAAGTATCATATGCTCCCACATGTACACGAAAGATCTCAGACCCTGTTATCATTCCTCCGACGAATCTTAAGGGAATCGTCGATCTCCACATTATACATGCCTGCCAAAGATGTAAATCGATTTGGGCTGCACTACCCTCTTATTTATGGTCCAAGAAGTATACAAAGGTTGTGTTCTTTAATATTGAAGGAGCTTTTAACAACGTTGAACAACATTGAATCAAATCTCTTTTAGAACTGGACATAAACGTCACGCGGCTGATGGTTGATCCAGTTTATTCTCAACACTAGAGTCATAGATGCAACCTTTGATCGCCGCTGTACTTGCAAGAAACCCTATTGGGGTACAAAACAAGGGGGGTACTCTCTTATAGACTGGCCTAGTCCTCAATCGGCCGTTTACCAAATTAGAGGCCGCGGGATGAATTATGATATGTCCGTCAAACACCAACATTCTCTAGTACGTCCTAGGCATACTCTCCTCTTAGGCACGCATCTGCGGCTTTAGCGTAAATACGGGATTGGTTCATTTCACAAGAAAAACGACGATGCATTATCTTAATCAAGTTAAATGGCACCCCTCTGAGTTTCTCGAGGAGTGCCAGGCATCTTTACCTATTGCTGGAAAATGTTGAAAAGTAAGAAAAAACTCTGCTTGCCCTCTGTTCTTTCAAGAGGGCTGTTGCGGATTGAACGAGATCCAACAAAGTACAGGCAGACAGGCAAAAAAAGATAACCCAGCAGCGGTACCCAAATTACCAACAATAATGTGTCGCCTTAGTGACACAAAAACGTATGTCAGCTAGTTTTCAGAAGAGACGATTTTGTGATTTTTTTTTTACTATTTTCCATTTTTATGAGTTCAATGAATACTGATACGGCAAGTGCTAACTTCTAAACTACTTCCTTAGAGGTACAATATTTTGCCAGAATATATAGAATGCTATATTTTAAGAAAGGTGTCATACCCAGTCCAAAATCGAAAAAATGTAGTTACGTTCTTGTGTCACTAGGGCGACGAATGATGATCAGCACACAATTAGGCGAAACATAAGGATCAATACAGCACACAGGCAGGCACGATGGTGTGAAAACGGGACGAGACAAACCGCACGGTGAACACAAGCAGGCGACGAAATTCTGTCAGCGGTTCCTGACGGTATATGTACATACATCCGCATGCAAGGCTTCAGCAGTTAACCGAACGACACGAGGCTGGCAGTAGGCAGAAATACGTAAAAGCCGAACGGCAATCTGGCAACGGTTTAATGTTTTGTTGTTTTCTTGTAATTATTAGTTAGTTACAAGTTGGTCGAAAATAGAGTGCTAGTAAAACGAATGGTTTGATTTTTTGTATTCCTTGAACTTTTCCCTTGGAACGTTTCAATAACAATAACAGCCCTGTTCGGTGTGCAGATTGCATATAGCTCTCCCCCAAGATTAGGAATATTCAGCTGTGAAAAGGATGTTGGATTATTACGCTGCATCTCCTCGATCAATCAACTGGTCTTCAATTATCTGATATTCACTTCAACAGTGACCTCAATCATTTGATTCGAGAAAGGAGCGAATGGACACAAGGTGAAATATTTCTCAGTAAGTCAATAAGACGGCGACGTTGGCCCGAGGGTCTTCTCTGAGGAGTTCTGCATACAACAACCCTTCAGCCTACACCAGACCGCTGCTTGAGCCAGCTTACATCCAATACGCTCGTCGGATATTTAAAATACGTCAATAAACTAAGGCAATCAAATTTATGATTTTAAACACCACAAACTCAAGAGTGGTTGCAGTCGCTCATATCTCTACAAGATGCTACGTGGCACAACGTCACACTGTTTTAGTTTCCGGGACACTCCGAAGTCGCAGGGAACTGCATCGCTGGTGATCTTGTCAGACCCGGATTCCTATGAACATGTTGAATTTATATTTAGAACCCAGCTTGACAACGTTAAGCCACAGAAGTCCAACACCAAGCAAATTACATACTTTGAAGCACTCTCTAAAGCCAATCATAGGTGGAATCATCGAGACAACTGTGAGACATATCATTCCCAATACTTAACCGCCAAGGAAGCTAATTCATCTTGGGAGAAGGGATAACTCCAAACGCCATTAGAAAATACAAGTTAACACACCACCCGTAGATTTGATAACCACCACCCCATTTGGATTATAAGCAAAGTGCAGCATCGTTAATTATTCTCCAGTCTCATGAAGTCATGAAATAGTAACCTGACGTCATGAACCTGTAGACGCTGCATTCCAGCACGTCCAAGTAATGTTAAGCTAGTTTTAATTATTTAAAAATGTGTTAGGAGAATCAGTTTTTTTTAAATTTTTTTTAATGTAAATGATTTATCTTACAGCCAGTGATTGAGTATTCCTTACAAGAACTGCAGGTACGACAAGGAAGATTAAACCGTGGTGCCTTTATCCTGTAACTGCCTTGTCTTGGCACTCATCAGAATGCAATCGCTAGCCAATTACCACATGTAAATGGTCTCTATTCAATGTAGAACTTGAAAAAATTGACCAGAAGATTTATTTGGTTACTAGAATAACGAGGGTAGTAGTCCTGCATTCTCTAGGACCATTCTAACTTAACCTCACCTTGTGAATAGGGCAAATGATGCTGAGGCTGAGAAGTCTTCTTAGGGTCCTTTTAAGACCAAATTAAAAATTAAAGCTTTCCAAATGATGTTAGGAGCAATCTAATTAAGCTAATTTCTTGAAGTAAGGCAGTGCCCGGGATATATTTTTCTTAATAACATTTTTGTTATTTTCGTATATTGTCATATTTCAGCACAAATAAATCTCCAAAGATAATTGAACATTTTATTTCCATAGAGTCTCATATCCGACTTTTATAGCTTAAGCAGCAGAAGTCAATATTGGATCTATTAAAATGCGAAAATCTTTTTGATATCCTTGCAAAATGGATTTACGACTTACACTTAACCGTACTACTCTTTTCTCCAACAATAGTAGAACTAGCTTCGAGTTGGATGACAGAGGTTACGCTATTCGATTTCGATTAATATCTCATCTTGCTACAGCAATAAAACGACGATTTATTGTTCGTAAAATTTTGTAGAAAATCAATACTTCCAAATACTAAAATACTTGAATTTTTATAGCAGTTTTCAAAACCTTTTCATTTAGTTTTCGTACAATCTCTCAAAGTCAAAAGTCACTTATGTCAAAACTTCTTCTGTCTAGCATACTGCATAAGTGATATTTTTAAGTGTAATTTCATTTAATAACTTTCATTCACTAAATTTAGTCGCCCCACTGACCCAGTTTTGAAGAATCCCTCCAGCAAACTCATTAGAGGTGGATCTCAAAATCGAGATAATAAAAAAGTCTTCAAAACTGTCTATCCAAATCGTTCGTCTTCACTAAGTTTAACATCCACTAGACAGTAGGCACTAGCTCATCTCTATGATAATCTGCCTATAAAAAGAATATCTACGAGTAAGCCATCAAAATATTCACTCAATCATTTCTAATTTTGAATTATAGCTTTGGGGCCTCAAGCATAGCTGTGGATAATTTTCTCCCAAAATATCTTATTTCTCAAATTTGCCTTTGAAAAAAATAAAAACGAAGAAGAAAAAATTGTTCCAATAATCTGATATCCCATAAAAAGCGACCGCATCCGGCGATATCAAGGGAATGCCAAGAAATTTCTATCTATCATTGGGAAGCACATCGTCACAAAACAATTTAGGCATCAGTCAATTTTATTGATTCACCGACGTCATAAACATGTCTCTCCCTGGCGTGTTGGCCTCCCTTAGGGGAATTCTCTGTCATAATGTACGATTTTCTCATTCCCTTGTGGCAGATTCTTTTTCGAAAAAATAAAATAAAAAATTGGAACAACTCAGCGAACGTGCTAAGTGCGGTATATGGAAGAATGTATGCCAGGATATCTGGTTAAAAGTGGGTCAACATTTGGATAAAAAAGAAATCAAATAGAATAAAGTAATCGAGGAAATCCTTCCAGCACAACAAAAGAAAGAAAGCACAAAAAAAAAATGGAAAAATAAAAAATGAACAAAACCAAAGAATGAGGGAGGACGAGGGATTAACTTTATTATTACGTTCGCCATAGGGTAAATTTTAGTTGAAAAATAATTTCGAACCACTAAGAAATGAGGACACAATACTCTTTAGGGGCTAATGTGTACGAGTAAGCATGCACTCGTATAGGTAAGCAAAGGACAGACTATTATCGAAAATTGTTTGGCTTGGGTTTGTCAAATTGGATAAGTTCTGAAAAGTATTGTTTGATAGTAAATAGTTGAGTAGAGTGATACAGGAAGAACTTATTCGCTTTGCGGTCTAGAGACTTTTTTTGTGTGGTGTACGAGTATAGTGACTGCAAACATTCTTTCCTAGAATATGAAAATTCCAATGAAAGAGCACGTAAGCTTACATTCGTAGATCCTGTCTGCATATCCCTTTCAAATACGTCCATCCCTTTAAATATATAGTACTCGTATGTCATCAAAGTCCTCTCCAAGATAAGAGACTTTTCTCACTCTCGTTTGTCAAGCTATACGGGAAGCTTCATGCAGTCGCCTCTGCTCTCTTATTACTCTCTACCAATGTAGACAGGACATGTTCTAATAAAGGTGCAACCCGCCCAGCAGATTCATAATAAGATCCTTAGATAGCAAGAGCTTGCAACTTTCTTGTTCACTTATCGAGTTGTCTGCCCAAGAAGGTGTCTGCGTCAAAAGCAGACATCTTACAACTTCCTCAATCCCGAACGCAGCCTCCCGTATGTTCCGCCAAAAATTGTTGTCTTATGTTGAGTATGGCCCAGTCAGTTTCATGAATTAAGTATACATATAGACTGGTACAGATCATATAATTTGCGGTAAGGGCTACTCCTTCATTCGCCCTTGACACGGAACACTCCAATATCAGCTTTAGCTTTCTGTTTATCGTCTAATACTTTGCGTTGTAGAGCACAAATGAATATATCAGGATTATTCCATTCTTTTGAGAACTTTTAACTCAAGCTGCTTCAGCAAAACAATACATTTTTCTGGAATCATCATTAGGGCCATACAAGGCCAAAGCAGCAGAGGTGAAACGTAAAATTTGAAGGGCCAAGAAAATTGCTTGAATGTATCTTAAACGTTTCAAGTGCCTCTACGACCAGAAATTACGGGGAACAGATATTACAATGTCTGAAAGGTAGCAAAAATTAATTGTAGGAATTTTGTTCCATATGATTTACAATGAGATTTCAGTTTTAAAGCGTTTTGAACATGACCAGTCTGCCTGCCCTACAATTCACAGACAGTTTAATGTACTATGTATCCCCCTGAACTTGAAACCTATGAATGTTCAATTAAACCAATCCATAGGAAGAATACTTAAAGATCTTGATGTACTCAGAAACTAAAAATCTCCATTGTAAAGGTAGTGTTAGGACATACTGAAGGAAAACAGGAAAGACGCCGACCTCTTAGGGAAGCCGGAAAGCATTCTTTTATTTTTCTGGCATCCTGGACAGTCATGTCATCAACAATAATCCTCAAATGAGACCACACCGTGAACGGAAATCTAAATCGAGAACGCAGATAGTCCTATCGCAGATTCTTTTCTTGAGGTGCTCTCCTCTGAAACTTTGCGTGAACCCATTGCGGCTTGGGATTCAAACTAGACTCAGTTAATCCAGCTTTCCAAATGGAAATATTTTCGAACCAACTTGAAAGTGGGGAAAGGAGTTGTCCAGGCTTAACCGCACGTGCCTCTTCTCCACCACTAATTCTTTGCAGGATAGTTAATTGTCATATATTACGTATTCGTATACGTCGGCTTGGAAGACAAACGCAAATCTTCGAGGAGTGAAATCTACTCTTGTCTTCCTTCAAAGTGACATCAGAGATGCATCGTAGATCACTTTAGAAGTCATTTTCAGAGAAGCGTAATGATGATTAAATGCCCTTTCTGGCTTAGATTCTGGCTAAAACCATTCGCCAACGTAGGGGAAGTTGATTTTCTATTTTCGCAGCGGCATTAGTTCTGGTATCATTGCATCAGACAGCATGTTCATAGGAACAGAGTCAAATTTGGCAAACAATTATTTATTTCCAAATCTCTCCTCAATTCGATACAGCTCAAGTCAAAATCCATAAAGTTGACGTGCCTCGTACTCGATAGTAGAATATTAACTGGTTTAATGTCCCGATGAACATACTCTATATCAGGAGAGACAGAACGGCGTCATCCAGCAACCTTTGCTTACTTCCATCATCATATACTGGCCGCATTCAGCATCTGCAATCAGGATCTTTCGCCTGAATTAATGACTTTGATAGGTGTTTACTTAGATTCTACCACATGCTAACGAGATACCACAGCAATTTGTTGAATATCTTATTCGTGTCTTCTCCGATCCCTGCGCCCTCTACAAGCTTCTTTGTCCCTGCTACTAGAGTTGCCATCATTCTAATCTTTCCACTCTGCTGGTGAAAACATGTGCCGCAAGATACATCCATATCACACTTGCTGGATATATTTCTCTTTAATAGGATGATATACTCGTAGTGCAAGGGTTTGAAACCTTTGATCATTAATTATATTTAATTAGAGAGTGACATCCGTTAGAGTGAAGTCTCGAAATATTCCTAAGTTATTTTTTGTAATAGGTCATAGACTTCAAACTGATCTCATAGCTTATAGTTCGGCCATCACAATGTCTAAGCCATTGGGTGTCGACGCCTGCTTGACTATTTAACTTAGGAGTACAATTTACGGAATGTTCAACAACAATTTTTTATCCGATTAAAATAGCATAATTTAATTTGTTCTCCAAGAAATGCTGTCGGTTTTATCAGCAGCATAAAAATCATTAACGCCGAGAGCAAACCCCGTAATCTAGACCCAAGAACACTGTACAATTCGCTTTTAAGTCCAAGGCACTTAAATACCATATATCACACCGTTTGATCAGTTTATCGTTACCGGAGTCTTAAAATCGGCTAGCTAGTTATCCTTTTTCTAAAATGGAAGATATCGTTTTGTGCCGCCTAAAACGAATATTTCTTTTTTTGCCGCAACAGGATTCTCAAACAAGGAACTAGTCAATTCTTCTTCTTACTTGGTTATATCATTTTTAATAGAGTCTTCCCTAAAATGTGATAAAACGCCTGCAGTACCAGACTCATATCAGCGCCATTAACCTATAGTCGGACAAACACAGGAGAAATACTTAAGATGCTGTCGCTCACGCAACTTATGTATAGTATGTTTTCGGCGAGCCCATAGAGGCCCGTTACGATGCCAGTAAGCAGTCTACTGAAGACAGTGGATTCCTATTCAAATCTTTTTCTTAAAACGGACGAGTGCAGATCATTATATGAGGGAAGGAGATTAACCAATGTGTCAAGAGCAGAGGCAGGCGTATTAATATGAGCGCGATGCTACCGAGTAAAATATTTGGTGGAGTCCTGTATAACAGTTTCATGTTTGCGTGAAGGCTTACACCACCATACAACTGACGTATAGAATAAAATCTATCTCATCATAGTTATCTAGAGACACCTTTTCGGTAAGAAGCCTCATGCCCTGAAAGTATGAGGTCTGGGATTGACTAAAATCCTAGACTACGTCTATGTGTAATCTGTAAATATATGCTGTTAAAAGTTGCGTTGCTGATGGCGCCTTCAATATTGATGAAAATGTCTAATCGTACCCCTTCTTGTCGAGTGTGAAAGAGAGTGGTCTTCCATACCGATTTTCGCAGTAAAGCTACGCTGATTCGATGTGTATGCCAACGCCAGGTCTTCAGACTTAGCAACAACTGATCTATATCTCAAATTGAATATACGGTATTGATACTGTATTAAATACTGATCATATGGTGATCTTGCACTCAGTGTACTTTCTTATTGTTTTCCATCTGACTGATTTGCTCTTTCGAGCACTTTGGTCAATCTCGTTGTATAACCGTATATGTTGGCCTGTTTAGCTCTAGGCTCTATAGTTTGGACACATTTCTATTTGGTCTTGTACTTTACTTTGTTTCCTTTCTTAAGTATAATGTTTTCCGAGTGCCTTTGCTGCAAAGAACCAATTAATCTTTAAGTCTTTATTTATCCAGTAGCACGGCACCACAAAACTTTAAATGACGACGTAAACTATTCGCTGCATTGAATGTCCTATATTCTGATCCGTCAGATCTAGGTATAGAATTCTAGATCCTCCACATGATTTTGGGTAATGTGACGCACCTGCACTAGACGATATGAAATATTTTGATCTGTTGCAGTTGCAGAAGACCGATATTTTTTCCTTGAAGACGTAAAGTTGTTAATTTTAGTCCTTCGATTTGGATCATTTACGAGTACGGGGGTTACTGCCTCGATTTTGAGAAAAACAAGCAAATACAAATATTTATCATCAAAAATGATTTTTTCTTACTCAGAATACCCTCTATGAAGATCAATACACTTTTGTATGCATTTGAGCCAATTTTCGAAGCACTTTTCCCATTCTGAACGAGGTAAGTCCAAAACATGCGTTTTAAACGCATCAGCCGTTTCTTCAGGCGTCGATAAACGTTGAGTTTTCAATTTATATTTGATAAAAAGAATTCATTAGGTGCTAAATTAGGGCTGTCCTCAAAAAGTCACTTGTGTAAGCCGATCTGCGATTGCGGTGGAAAATGATCCCTGTTCGGTGGTTGCTTTCCCTTATTTCGCCCAAAGACTTCTGGGTAGCAAATGGTGGTGTATTATTCCAAATTGACCATTCTGGGTTGCTGTAATGGCACGGTGGTGACTTGTCCGATTTTTCTGAAGAAACTTTTGTTGGATTTGGCTCGCCTTGAAAGACCCATACGGTATACTGCTGTTTAGTTCCGGGCTCTTGTACATAAACATGTCCCGATCTTATAGACACCGCTGTCGATTTTTTTCAACATGTCATTGGACCAATTGGCACAAGCTTTTTTGAGTGATTGTCAAATCATACGTTATCTAACATGTATGACAGTGAAACTAATGCCCAAACATGCCTAAATTTCACGATAAGTCACATGACGATCGTGCGGTGTCAGTTTCCGCACAGCATCGATATTTTCTGGCACAATAACCGATTATGGATGACCCTCATAAAATTCGTCTTGGAGCGAACGACGACCACCACTGAATTCGAAAAAATAGCGAAACACGGTAGCCCGGGATGGTCCTTAATCACCAAAACGATTTGGCCGGTACACCATTGTTGGGTTAATATGCGTCGAAAACCATAAACAAATCATCCGGCGAAAATGTTCACGTTCTATTCTATTTTTTGGCTGAGACTTCCAGCCTCTGTATAATACGCAAATAGCACTCGTATGACAAAACGTTCTGAGGACGTGTAATATTAAAAACGTCAAACTTTATGATGCTGATGTCAGATTTGACGTATCTACACTAATATTGCCATATCTCAACCCACTTACATAAATAGAATAACTGGCATATCAAGTTGCCACATGCATATATGGAATTGCTTTGACTGATCGTCATGTTGTTCGGTTTTGTTCCAAAAACTTCCCAAAATATGGCAGAAGATGTATCGCATCTATTTTCCTACGAATACCCAATTTCGAAATCACAATTGAATCAAGGCCTAGTCCTTTAGGTTCCACGAAATTCTAGGGTATCGTTGAACTTTGCAAACCATAGTTCAACGATACCGCATGAATTAATTCTGTATCTGCGTTTTGTGTTTGCTCTTTATTATTATATTTTGATTTCTGCTTTATGGTTGCTTGTCTGGCTCTACTCCTGTACATACATATATCCATTATGAATGTGTCTACAGGCTGAGCTGAGCTCTACTAGATGACCAGTAATCCTTTTTTATGTTTGGGGGGTATTTTTCATTTTTCTGTTTTCCCTCATTTCGCTTCCGCTTGAGGAATAAGTAAATTCATTTCTGCTCTCATTCGTTTGTTGGTCCTTTCTTTTTTTTTCTATTTATTTTGACTTTTTATTTTTGCTCTTTTGAAGCGATTTTCATAGATTTTTCGAATGAAATTGATATTTTGAAAATCTGCCAAGTGGTAGTAAATTTCAATGAGATTTTGTGTCCTTTCAATTTTTGCTGCGTGTCCTGTGGAGAAAATGATAGCGAATATTTGTTTTAAGGTTTCACCACATTATTCTACATCCGCAATAAGGAGGAGATTGCAATTGATTTATGTTTGAACGCACACTTTATCGCTTTATTTGGAGAGTGGAATATTTGTGTTGTTAGGGATATAATGAAATTCATATGTTTGCCAACGAAAAGGACTAAAGAAAAAACAAACAATAGACGGAACACTGCCTAACATCGTTCTTTCGGGTCTAGTTTATGGGATGGAAGAAATTATCATTGTATTGTGGTCATTCCAAGGGGAAATCAGGATATCAAGCATGCACTCAGGAGGGTTCATTGGGTTGGTAGAAGTTTGGAAGTGGGGATGAAACTTTTTGACTTTTTTTTATATATTGAACAAATTGGTATATCGATTTTCACGCTAACAAACTTGTCCTTTTAAAATCATTGCTGAACTTCTATTTGGTTAATGGAAAAGAGAATGAGTGCTCTGTTGTTCAAAGAGTATGGGCAGGAACACAACTAATGGCTGACCACCCATCCATTAGCTATATTTGGGGCAGGAGAAAGTAAATATGTATCTTTTATTTGACAAAAAAGCAGTGATATTGTTATATGATATTTGCAGGTGTATGCTGAAAAATTTTGAACGAAAAGGAATTTTCAATTTATTTTATGTCGAATAGTTCTTTAATGTTTCATATCTATTTCGAAGTTCCGGGGAGTTAAAAGCCAGGTGAACAACTAAGTGGAAACTGAAAGAAAAGTCATCCCAAATGACTCCTCTGGCATGTAAATTTTTTCGAGAGTACTCCATTCTCCTTGTGAAAAAAGAAGAGAAAAACACAGGGGCAGAGTGCTTGTACGTCGGCGGCATACACGGATCAACGACGGCATTCACGATACTAGTTGGCACTTTGAGTTATTGGGTACCCACCTCCCCTTTCCGCTACTTCGATGTATTCTTCGAGTCTAGATCTAAAACCAGGTCAATGGTTGTGTCGAGACTCTGGACTAGATATGACGGTACAAGAAACCTAAATACATCACTCATAATCTATGGCGAGTCTATTGGCACCGGACCGTTTAGCCGGATCCTTTGTCAATGGTTATTAAGTACCCTGGCCTCCAACTTGCGGATTTTGAGCAGGTGTGACTTTCCTAGCGTTCGTAGATCAGTGACATCTAACAACTTCGGTTGCACATGGATATAATGTTGACAACCCCTGCAAACGTTTTAGAGACAACGCTTTTCGGCTTTGCTCATGAAATGTTAAAACCCTTGACATACCATGTGCTGCCGAACAAGTCGAGGAGCCCTAGACTGCTATAAAGCAGATATTAACGAAATCCAAGAAGCCCGGCTAAAAAGCGGATGAAAAATAGCGATATACACTACAGCGAATGTTACAAAGAAATAAGACGACTCGTTTTTAAATATAGGATTGCCACTCGAGGGAGACTAAAGCAAGGAATCTTAAGCTTTCAGTAGGTACAAAAACGCCTAAAAACAATCCGCTCTAACGCAAAATTTTTAACTGTAACCGTAGTTGTGGGGTCATAAACAGAGGATAAAGATGACGACATCAAAGACAAATTCTAGACATCATAGATCGCACATATGCTCAGTGTCGTAGCCATGACACCACAATATTGCTATGAGTTCTTAATGAAAGCTTGGATAAGGAAGCCGTGTTTAAGCGAGCCATGGAAAACACAGTCTGCATAATACCAGGTCAGACAATGGATTCAGGTTTTAAGTGTTTTTAACACAACGCGGTGCCCACCATCAACTTCGCCTTGTGAAAGCCAGGATACAAATGCGGAAGTTCGGCGTCGAACTTGCTGCAACCGAAAGGAAGAGAGTGCTTGGGGAAATCGGGATCACCAATGGGAATGTTGTCAGTGACCCATCAGGGAAGCTGCTTCTGATGTGTTTAAAGCGCCGCCACAAAGAAACTTTTAGTTTGACATTGAATATAAAGCTGCGCTGCATCGAAGGATGAGGACTGTGAGTGTGATCTCCGAGCAGAGAAGAAGGGAAGGCCAGAGGCTTTTTGGAAGGAAAAAGAAAGACAAAGAAAGCCGCGCTATTGAGGAAATGGAGAGAGGTTACTAAAGGAATGATGTTCGAAAGTTATACCTGAGAATAAAAAAGAACATGTTACTGCTATAAAGCCAGAATAAAAGCCTTCAAAAATGAACCTGGATAATTAGTAGCAGATTCGCAGCCGATGGTGGAAATATGGCAATACTACTTCTGCAAATTGGGTAAAATTCCGGGTCAGGCAGAATGAACAAAGTATTTACTTTCCACTAAGACAACAGATAGTGCCGTCCCCCTGACCTGGATCAAGTTAAGGTAGGAATATAAACGCTAAAGTGTAATATATCCGTTCACATCTATTCTGATGATGATCAACTCAATGTTGCTTACCCCTTCAAACTTATTTATGTATCTATGAATTTCTTCGTAAATTATGCCAATGTCCTTATTTATATACTGTGGGGCGATTTTCTAAATGAAGGCTTTCCTAACCTCTAGACGCACCGATGAATCTTTTTCCCCTTTATATTCAATAAATATTTCGACGGCTTTTTGAGAATAAGGTATGCACATGCCGTCTAATACAACGACACCAAAACTGAACGATGAAGCGTATCAATAAAACGGCTTTAGTAAAACTTTCTGCGCAGATAGAAAAAGTTGTCTCGGTGGATGCTTTTCAATCCACGTACGTGACGGATTGAAGTGTCATCTGATTTGCGAATCAATGCCTGATTTTCCAGTACATTTTTATCAATCTTGCCTGTGTCACAAACCACATATTTATACGTGTTGCATACTGACCAAATAAATATATGAACCTCATTCCCTTGATTAACAATTTAGAACATACTCATGCCACGCACCGGACGTTACACAATGCGGTGACTTTAACTGCAATCTTTTTGAGCGTCAGAGTTCTTTCTACTTGCAAAGTGGTTTCTTATCATTTGGCTTACACCCAGTAAATTCTATTCCGCCTACTCACTTCACAGAAGAGTTCAATACCCTTTTCGATGAAGCTTTAATGATTGATCTAAACGAAATTCTTCTTTATAACCAACTTTAGACTCCGGGTTTCTCTAAGCACGATTTCTTATTTCTGACTTTGAATTATAAATTATAGTATAGTGAAGTGAAGTACAACTATAGGGATTTGAGATGTATAAATTTCGAGCTTCTGTTGCGAGTTATATACCAGACAGAATGGAGCAGAATATACCTTCTGCAATCAACTAATGATCAGGCTAACTTCTTAGAAGATAACCTATATACTATCTTCAATAACAATGTTCCACTTAAGATACAAGCTGTAAACCATAATTGCCTGCCTGGTTAAATCATGACATACGCAAGCTCATGGAACTACGAGAGATCGCATACCGCCTCGCGCGCCCTTGGAAACGATTCAAAGTCAATGTTTTTTTGCGTTCCTACTGTTGTGATTCACACACCGCATGATCCCATCACTTGCTATCACAATAATCCACTTATCCAGCTGCATATGCATTTTCGGTCAAGTTCATACACGAGTCATTCACCGAAATTCGGAGCCGCATATAAATACACCATATGCCATACGTGCTAGCGTATATTCGCCGCACTGCCGAAATACGACGCTGAACATGTTTCGTATTTGGGTCGATCCCAGGAAACAATTAAAGAATAATTATGAATGGGATTGCACTTACAATGTTCGGACTGTGGAAGTGAATGACAAATGGGATGACATTTGAAACCAACAAAAGAAAAACCAAAATATTTTTGACCCATAGCAATTCTGCCGTTTGTAGGTAAGGTGTTTGCAACAGCAATCTGCAAACATATTCAGAGCTATCTTACGGAAAGGAAGCTTCTGAGTGCCAACTGATATGGTTTCCGTCTAAAGCATAGCCGCAAAACAGCTCTGCTCTCCGTAGCAGATGATACTCGTATCAGAAAGTCCATCAATATGAGTCATGTTGCCTTTTTGACGCTCCTAGAAATCTCTAAGGCATATGACGCTGTCAACCAGAAACTATGTTACAATATTATGCGAAAAACTGCTGGAATTATTTTGATTTTAAAAATAAGTTGCAAATTCCTTTACTCGTTCTTTTTCGAAAGACAGCAATGCGTTGCAGCCAATGGAAGTTGCAATAGTTTTCTTATGGTTTTTGGCGGAGTAGCCCAGGCATCAATCCTTTGACCGATGCTCTTTTCCCTCTATATTAATGAACTTGCCGCTCTGCTTCACCATTGCTCAATATATTTGTACGCCGACGACGTTCAGCTCATCTTCAGCAGCCCCATTTGTAATTTAGATGAGGCTGGCGCACAAATTAATGATGACTCATCAACTATACTCGGTTGGTCAATAAGTAACTTTCTTCGTCTCAACTCGGAAAAATCCGAGATAATTGCCATCCGAAAGAAAACCCCAGATCTATCTGTCTGTTAGCTTATTACATTTAGGCCAGTTATTATACCCCAAGGTGCTAGCGCCAAGAATCTACGACTCACTTTTAATAGTACGCTGACTTGGAAAGAACACTTTCATCATCGGCCGTAAGACCCATCTTGGAAGCAACGCGAATATCTGTAAGGAAAATGACAATGTAAGATTTCACTTCTCTTCTAGAAAACTTACATACGTCTCTGCAATCCTGTCGGCAATTAACTATATTGTGAGGAATCGGCAGAGGGTCGAAGTTTCTGTGCCTGTTGCGAGAGGTAAGGTTTCAAAAGTACAATTTTTCCTCCCAAATGATAATAAACTATATATAGTATTTATCTCCTCCGTGGTTTCCTTTTTATACAACTTGTCTATATTTTCATGCCAACCCAATTTCATCGACGATTTTTTTTTAGATTAAATATAATTTGCAAATTTGTCTTTATGAAATGAATAAAGTGAGTGATGTAAATGCTAAGTCTTTTATAGATCAAACCTCACTTTGAGTGGTCAAAATCTATTGCTGCTTTACAAGGCTCTCTGGGTCTAACCGAATTTGCCAACATTTAAATTTTTAAATCTGCTTGGAAGTCACTCAGATTTGAGTTCAAGGATACCAGGCACCTGCACCAAAATCATATCCGTCGAATGCTGAACATACCGGTTGGATGCGCTTTGCTCAGTTGAAAAAGACCCTTTGGCCAATATGAACATCCGTATGTTCGGGGATTCATTGAATGCGCTTAAGAGGACATTATATTCTTGACCTGCAAAAGGTTCTTTATATCTCGTGGAGCATTCAAACGGGTGGGTTTGCACCCGCAGCAACAATATAATTATCAACACAAACTAGAGCGTCTACGTAACCTTTTTGAATTGCAGTATTCCTTGTCAAAACTTATCTTATGATTTCACAACATCTAAATAATATCATTACTTTAATATAATACATACCATATATCCTTATTGTACCACTTGGTAACAGCTCATTTAAAGATATTTCATTTCCCAATGAAATACCATCATCCTAGCTATCAAAATTCAATCAACCATTTCCTTGAGAAGTCAGACAACGTGCCGCAATGTCGGCACACGTAAATATCTAAATAGCAAAAATATCATCACAACGAAAATACAGGGTGTTCCGGATAATGTGTCGAAGAGTCTAAGGAGAGATTCCTTGACATAGAAAAATATAATATGGGTGGATGGTAAATACGATGCATCCATCAGAGATACACATATTTTAAGCAAAGCCTTATATGTTGATTCCTATTAAAATTAACATCTTTTAAATCAATGCACTTATGGTAGCACACGTTGAATTTGTAATTATTGCTGCCCTAAAATTAATGTGTCAAAAGTTATTGAAGATCAAAAGTAAATCCTTTTTCGAAAAATCTTAAAATTTTGACTTTATCATCATTTTTTCCCGAAAAATATCTTATGAACCCAAACTTTTTGCAACTCTTAAACGTTTACCTAGTATGTGCAAACAAGGTCAAAGGTCATGTCTATACACCTCAAGTCAGTAATTTTCAAGATACGACCTAACTTGTATAAACTATAAAACTCAAAAATGGGGTATTCTTTTACAACAGCCCTATAAAATGAACTAGCTAACAGCTGGTTTCAAATTTTTTACCCGCATAATATGGTATGCTTATTATGGCTCAACGTAAGTCCAATAACAAATTTTAAAGTGAAACTAGTAACGGCTCTTTGGGCAGTAATTCCAAACCCCGGTGAAACGAAAAAGTCACATGAAGTGATTCAACACTCCGATGATTGATTCAGACCTCTGATGAGACAAAAGAGCGTAATGAAGTAAAACTGAAAATATTTTTCTGAACTCCGATGAAACGAAAAAGCGACAGGAAACGGGAGGGGATAGCGCGCATGTTGAGGCAGCTCATACAGAATAAAAAGCAGGGAAAACAAGAGAGCGGGTAACGCTCGTGGTGGGGCATTAACTCGGACGCAATGATCCATCAGCGGTAAACAAGGCCTCAAGAGTGGGTGCACAATGTACGAGCTACGTTCATACCAACAACATTAGCATCATTCTGCACTGTTACTATTGTCAAAGTACCTACTTAAACATTATTTGGAACAACACCAGAAGTATCTTCAATACATAACGGAAAACTTCAATTTAACAAATTTGGCTAGGCTTCTCTGTTCTTTGTATGGGGACTCTGCACCATCATTTACCACAGTGAAATTTTAGGCAGCTGAATTTAAACGTGGCCGTAAGAGCTTGGGAGATGATGAACGTTCGGGACGTCCAAAAACTGCAACCACTAACGATAATATTGCTAAAGTTCACCAAATGGTGTTAGACGACCGCCGAATTAAAGTGAGAGAGATAGTAGAGGTTATGAAAGTGTCCAAAGAACGTGTTTGTTACATATTAAATCAAGATAGTTTAAGATAACAAGTCAGTCGTGTGAAAGATCTTGAAGAAAAAAGATAGAGGTTAGTCTTAGAAGTACCCGACCTGACGTATAGATAGCGGTTGTTGTTTAAAAGGAATGACTATTGTAGAAAGTACCAACCTTATAAAGCTTAAATTTGATGTTTGACGACGCTACATTGTTTAGTATTTGGTCGGTAGTCATCAATAGTGAACGTTCTCAATGAATTTTTAACTATTGAAAAAATTGGTCATTGTTATGTGATACAGTACTTTCATTTAAAAGGTCTCAATCCAAGCAACATCACAACGGAACTGGATTCTACTCTGGGGGAGACTGCTCCTTCGTTAACAACAATAAAATATTGGGTGGCAGAGTTTAAGCGAGGCGGTACGAATTGCCACGACGAACATCCCAGTGGTCGTCCAAATGAGGTGAGTTCACCAGAAAAGTTGGAAAAAATCCACAAAATGGTATTGGATGATCATCGATTGAAAGTGGATGAACTATTGTAGCAGGTAGGTATTTCAAAAAGCGCTGTACATCGCATGTTGACTGAGAAATTGGACATGCATAATGGAACAAAAACAGCATCGTGAGGATGTTACAATCGAGTGTTTGGCGAAGTTTCACAACAATAAAGCCGAATTTTTACGTCGATGCATAATCATGGATGAAACATGGGTCCATCACTTTACACCCGAGATGGAGGAACAGTCAAAAGAATGGACTCAAAGGCCAGAATCGGCTCCAAAAAAGGCAAAGATAGTTTCATTTGCAGGCAAGGTCATGGCGTCACTTTTTTGGGATGCGCGTGGGAATTTATTGCAGCATTTGAAAGATGAAATCAAGAAAAAACGGCTCATTTGGCGAAGAAAAAAATTTTGTTTCACCAAACAATACAACAGTTCACTTAACCGTCATCGTGATGGCCAAAATCAATGAGTTCCTTACTCATGCACCCAATTCGCCAGATTTAACCCATTCGGATTATTTTCTATTTCCGAATTTGAAAAAATGGCTCGGTGGTAAAAGATTTTCGCACAGTCTGTGGTTAATGGCTATTTTAAGGAGCTCGACGATTCTCACTATAAACAGGGTATCGAAGCTACACATCGCTGGGAAAAGTGTATTGAACTAACCGGAGAATACGTGGAGAAATAAACATATTTTTCCCCAACTTTTTTATTTTTTTTGTATGTTAGGTCGGGTACTTCTGAACTGTTTTATTTGTAAGGGCTGGACAAAATACGTACGTAACTTGCGCGCACCATACCGACGCCCATCTCGCGTCCGTACTATAGCTACGAGTATAGACACATATAATCATGCCTGGATTCGTATATAGGAACTGACATGGGAATTAGCTATGTTATAGAGTACGTTAGGACGTGTCATCAGCCGTGCAGCAGCATTTGTTATTTATCGATTTTATATAGTGTGTCGAAGTTATTGAAGTTATAAAGAATTTTTAACAATTTTTAATTTAATATTTTACCTGTTTAATTAAGATGGGTCCTATGTTGAAAAGTCCTGACTTGAGATAAAACGACCTGACACTTGTTTTGTTTGTAAATATTGTACTAGATACACGTTTCAAAGTTACAAAAAGTCAAATCTTAAATTTAAATTTAAAATTAACTTTTGTTCTTCAATAACTTTTGACTTAACTTGAGTCAATGAGCCTCCCGCTAAAGTCTTCGACACATTCTCCGGAACATCCTGTATAGACAATATAAAATTCCAGATACAAAATAGAAAACACACATTTTTATTTATTCTGTTGATGAAGCGAACTCAAGTAAACCTGCAAATCAAAATATTTCCTCCCTTTCTTCTTCTCCATTGAACTAGAAAGGCACAGATCGAATAGAAAATCAGCAAAATCTCTGGCATCAATAATAAGAAATGAAAGAAATACCAAATTACTTTATGTCCTATGAACCAATAAAGCATACCACCATCGCTGCTCTCCCTTAACCCCATCAAGGAAAAAAAAAACGGTCCTTGCAAAATACATGTTTTGCTCTTCATCAACAAAAATAAAAAAGGAAAGGAAGGAAAACGGAAAAAAACCTTTGCAGTGTTATTATGATTCTAGACCTTTTTTTTCGTCGTCATTCTTCTAGACACCGCCTCCGATAGGACAAACATTTGAAGGATACACATCCGAAATACGCCAAAATGAATTTATTTCCGGGAAAAAGAAGTACCAGGCACCATTCTCCAATCGTTGACTCAACATCGATATTCAAGTTCTTGCTTTTGCCGCGTGTCCAAAGTAACTCTATTAGTTGGAAGTCTAATAAAAATCTTCTTCTCACACAAGACTCTGAAGTATCCGCATCTCGCTGATAAAAAGAGAATCAAATATTGTACATGGATGAGTTAGTTCAATGAAAGGTTCCAATCGAGGTCGAGTTCTAGCAACAGACTGCACATAGAAATCATCATCACGAGTATTATTCCCTTGAAGAGTCCTTCTAACTCGGCCAACGAAATTATGAACTTTCAGGAATGTGAAGTTTTGTAAATCAACGGAGTTTATCGACAAATAAAAAAAAAAAAAAAAAAAACGAAAAGAGGAAACCGTTGTACAAGGGAAAAATTCGACCATCGAATTGGAGGAGGTAGAAAAAATTCATGAAAATTCCGAGGTTTTTTGGGATTATAAAGTTACAAAACAATATGTGGCAAGGGGAAGATTTAGATCGAAACTTGAACCATAGCTTCCTGTATCTTCAAGTGAGAGGAAGCAACTTTTGGTTTTCCAAAGTGTTTTGTGGGTGGAATACGAAATCAGCGGATTGTAGGAGTAAGGAAGTTTGGAAGGGCAGCAAGGAACTTCTTATATTGTGTGTTTTCAAGTAGAATTCAAAAACGGTGATCTAGGATCTAACCCGGCTCCGCATGAGAGATCTGGAATTTCTATTGTTCACTGAAGTATTTCAATATTTGGAATTTTGTTTCCTTTGTTTTTCTTATTCGTATGTTAAAAAATACACATACAGGAGCATGTATTGGCGAAAAAATTCTAGGACAACGCACACCTACCGTTTTTCTTATCCATTGGAGGGTTTAATATATTTGGAACTTGGAGAGTGTATGGGTATCTTTTACAATGATTTTTTCTTTTTTTCGTTATTGTATGAGGTTATATGTTATGGAGGAAATACATACATCAGCTTAGGAGGGCGATGAAATATTTACGTCGTCACTGGGTGGATGTAGACTGAAGTATGAAGTGGGAATGAAATATGAAGGGACTTTTTAATTGCACCGAACGTTGGACTTGTTCTTGTTAGGGTGGATTTGGAATAAAATTTTCAATTCTGGTTGGATGTTGACCCAGATGTACATAGATGGAAAGCAAAGACAAATAGGTAGAAGGGTAGATGATTGGCAATTAATTGATATGTTATTTGCTGTTTCAGCTGGAAGTATTTGGAAACCTTATTTCTCCCTTGATTGAAGCCCCTACGGCAAATGGCACACAGGTCAACAAAAGGAAGTGAAACATGAAGGACAGCATGGAAGTGCTTACCAAGCCCGCAGAATATGCGAAACACAATGGTCCAATTTCGTGTTCGAATGTTACCGTGCCGAAAAAACGCTGAAATTCCTTAATCAATGATAAAGTCATCTAAATCCTCCTTAGCGCCAGCAATAACGTAAAAAAAATGCGGATGGCGATTGGATTGTACTATCGTTCTGTACAACTATACGCCAGCTGGATACAATATGAAAAGTTCTTGAAAAATCGTCCGCGTAAGACTAGATAAGTAGCCGGAAGGGGACGTTCGTCACTCCAAGAAACAGTATGTCTTCACAGGTGGCCGTGGCTCAGGTAGTAGTGTATTAGCTTTCAAATGGGAAGCCCGAACCGCACCCGTAAGACATTCTTTTTTTCAGGCGACCCAAATAAGGTAAGAGTAGTGGTTGCATAGAATACAACAACAAATCCAATTACACTAGTAATTAGTCTCAAATTAAATGTTGGATGCCAGCCATGGATCCAATAAGCTACTGAGGCGTTAGTCGTATCCTCACGAAGCACTCCTGTGTTCGCATATTTTCATAAGGCCTTTAAAATATTCAGGCACCTAAATGTTTATTGAGAATAAAAATAGACTATTTTGAGGATAGCATTTTTCCTATGACACGCACATAGGGTCAAAAAAAAAAAAGAAGAAGTTGAACCCAGTCTTGTAGATTATAATGTAGGACACAATTATGTGAATGTGCTAATCAAGAAGAGTAAACATCTGTGGACGCGGATGATATCGCAGTAGTTGCCATTGCCTAAACCATAGAGGATGGATAAGGACATGGGGCGACCTGCATCGTCACTAATCGGGAAACTATTGCTCAGAACTTGGTCTGGGCTAGTACCGCAATAATCAATCACGATGAAGTGCTTGTTTTACCTCCTCGTGGCGGTCACCGAGCAACTACTTGCATATCCCTATATACGTAAATAGGCTAAAATTACAAGTGCGAAAGGCTTAGCTTTCTAGGATCGGTGACGAAGGTTAGCATTCCTCGTAACTGAAATCAAAACCGGGACCGAGACCGACACTACGCCTCGGATAAGGAATGATAACATATTGACGACATTTGGCTATTATACCCGGACAAAGATTGTTGTCTGGAATGTAAGAAGCGTCCTCGACAACGGAAGTGAAGGTCCTCAAAATGCTAGATTTCTCCAATAATAGAAGGAATTCATGCGGTATAAGATGGACACCTTGGAGATTAGTGAAGTTAGATGGCTGTTTGGAGATCCCAAGAAAACACCCGAACGCTTACGTTTAATACCGATGGACTAAAGAATCCCGCAGTCAACCAACAACTACGGGACCTACTCTTCATAAGAATTGAGAGCAATCGGTAGCACGGAACCCACCTCCATCAAAAACCATTGGTGTGCTGTGAAAAATGTCTTCATATCCGGTGTTGAATGTTTAGTCGGTCGGTCGCAAGGGCTAGGATCTAAGAAAGAAAACACCTCAAAGCTAGCATCGCAGCTACTCCAGCAGCAGTTAGAAACGAGCTAAAGTCTACGTATCGCATGAGGATGAGAGAAGTTCACCGTAGCGTACGCGTGATAAGCGTAACTATATCAATGCATTGGCTACAGAAGCAGCAGAGGCCGTTAGTAGGTGCGACAGTAGGACAATCTACAGAATTATCAAAGAGCTTACAGGTGTCCAAAGCTCTAAACAACACCTGGTAAAAAAACTCAGTGAAGTGAACCCAACGCCCAATGAACCGTCCGTAGTAACAAATTCTCCAATACGCACTGTATCACTCAGTAGAGAAGAAATCGCGCAGATCGCACGGGTAGCGCCAACAACATCGAGTGGGACCCTCCACCCACTCATTGAGAGAGCTTGGGAAACAGAGAGTTTTTCTGAAGAGTGGAAAAAAGGAATGATTGCCAAGCTCAAAATGTAAGAAGACCTTACGCAGTGCAAAAACTGGAGAAGAATTTGCATGCTGCCTGCAGTAGCCAACGTAATAGCAAAAATCGTCCTGGAGCGAATAGAAGACCACCTCGAAGACACACTTGACGCCGAACAAGCAGGATTCCGCACTGGATCTTCCTGTGTGGACCACATCAACACACCGAACAGTGCGTTGAATTTCGATCACCACTTCACCTACTGTTCACCGACTTCGAAAAGGCGTTCGACAGCGTCAATAGGGAATTTATCTAGCTTGCTTGCGCAGGAGGGCCATTCCAGATAAATTGATTGCTATTATCAAGGCTACATATGACGGAGGCTGTCAGAGGAGTTTGAAATTCTAACTGGGGATAGGCAGGGCTGTGAAATGTCACCAAACCTCGTCCTGTTGGTGATAAATGATGTACTGCATGCAGCTTTGTCGACTGGAAATGGAGGAATTCAGTGGGCTCTGCAATAACACCTCAAACATCTGGACTACGCGGACGACGTATTCTTACTCTCTCATAGGATTATGGAACGCCATCAAATGGCAACAAGGGTGGAGAGAGAAGCTGAAATCGTTGGGTTTTTCTAACCAAGTAGAGATTTCTGGACAACCAGTAGAAATGGTATAGAATTTGCAATATCTTGGGAGTATTGTCTCTATTGATGGCGGGACCGAACTAGATATAATCAGCCAAATCGGAAAAGCAAAGGCTGCGTTCGGAATGTTGTCCAAAATGAAGAAAGAACTCTATCAACCTAAACGCCAATCTAGGACTGTTCCGATCCAATGTTGAATCCGTGCTTCTGTATTGGTGCAACACTTGGAAAGTCACAGCCTGTTTCACAAAAAATCTGCAAACGTTCGTGAATAGATGTCTACGAAAAATCTTGAGGATTTTGTGATCCAGCCGTATCTCTACTGATGAACTTCATGCAAGAACAAGTCAGAAACCCATTAGCTCTATTATAGAGGCAGACGAGTTGGCCGGCCTAGAAGTACTTTGCGAAGAACGGTAGAAGAGGAATCAGCACAACTGGGGAAGAGCTGGAGGGAGCTGAGATATATCTTCAGAAACCGTACACGATGGGGCGTTGGAGTAGTGGAGGCCCTGTGCCCCGTAAGGGGAACCTCACGTACACAATAAATCCGAGGACCTAAGTAAGTAGCGCAAAACAAAATCTACATATTCACATAAAAGCCTCAAGAAAGTTGATAGCCTGACCAAACAAGTTGGAGAACACAGCATCGTGTCAACGCCCCATATCAAGTACCTAGGAGTTCAATTGAACCAAATGGTAAATTTTGGAAACTACTTTAAATACACAAGCCAGACAACCAAACGTACCATACCGTCCAGACTAATGTCAAATATTGGGAGGACACTGTCAGACTATAAAAAAGCTACTTGCGAATGTCAGCAAATCAATGCTGATATACGTAGCCCCTATACGGGAAATTAATAGGAAAAAGCATAGAGAAGTACATTAGAAGGATAAATTTAGTACAAAAAGGGGCAACACCCAGATTATGTTGCGCGTGCTGAACGGTCTTGGAGGTGCAAACATTTAAGATAAAAACGCAGAAAGGATCACTATAACATAAATTGTAAAAACAGAGCGAGAAGGCGATAAGATAGCTTAACAAAAAAGATGTTGGGCAAACAAACTTCTAATCTGACAATCAGAAAACGTGGAGTGATAAATTTTTACCTTCGCAGTTTCTATCATAACATGGATGCCTCAGGGACTACCTTCATAACTACAAGCCTATTAATGACCTACACATACTGGTAGCATTGTGAAAGTACATTATATACTGATACACGCTCCATACCCTCAAACACGCACTAACATCAATCACTTCCCACGCAAATTTGGCGTAGGAAAACAACGAGACGAGTTAATGCTTTGGCATTATTATTATTATTATTCTCAGCTGTGAATACATCAACCACAAATGCCAAAATAAAGCCAGGATTGTGACATGACCAGAAAAGTGGATGAGATAACACTAAGATATCAGCCTTCCCAAAAAAACACTTGATTCATAATAAAAATAAAGGAGAAGGACATCCAATGAAGGAAGATGTACTACGTAGTTTCCAAGATGTATAGTATCAAATACTCTTCGTGCATAATTTTAACATTAGGCAAATGTCGTAGGTGACAAATGAAATTAAAGTTGAAACACCCATATGTACATTTAAGCCGTAAGGTTTTCTTCTTTCAAATAGCTCTGCACTACGAAACTACCTACAATATGTAACCGAATTCGAAAACACCGATGCACTGCCTAATTTTAGGGCTGGATTTTGTAACTCTTGTAAGCATCTGATAGTTTTCGAAGGAAGTGTTCTGTCATAACTTTTATTTCATCCTAATAGTAAGATAGTGGAAAGGAGGTGCCAATGTTGGATAAATATCATTCACCGTTGCAAGCGATCCATTAGGGATGTTATAGGTGATAAAGGCGGTCCGGTACAGCTTTATGTGCTGGAAAATAGACGAGTAAGGTGTCAGTTATCCATTTTCTTAACTCTTAGTCGAGGATACAATCCTATCCATTGCAACACTGAACTTGCGTCATTTGCAGATGTATTCTAAAGGACATTTAAAAAAAATAGACTGAACGACTTCGGACAGCACGATTTACAAGCTAGTTCATAGGTTCACTAAAAAGCTTAAGTTGTCACGAATACGAAAATATCTGCACTCTGCATGGTTGTAACAAACTTGGTCGGGGTCGAAGGATATACGAGTACAAGGCGAATATGCCCCAACAATATGTTTATTAAGTAAAATTAAGTTCATCTAAGGAATGAGAGTGCAACTTAATGAGACTCCTTATTGAGGGTTTTGGGTCTCAGGCATGTGAGTGGGCATCGTTCAAGTGGTCGTGGAAGGTTCGGTTTTCGAATCCCAGCCTCGCCCGAAAGATATATCATCCATTTTTTCAGTTAACGAAAATCAAGTAAGACGAGTAGTTGACTAGAAATCAACATCAAGCCAACTTCCACTAAGAATTTAGTCTCCCCATTAAACGTTTAATGCCACCCATGGAGCGAAATAACCACTGAGCCCAAACATCTTTCTTTCTCTCTCTATCCCATTTTCCAAAAAACTTAACACATGCTGAGGCATTATAAGTGTATTTATAGCCACTTGAGTGTTAAGTACTTTAAAAAAAAAATAAAAATCGTGAGCAAATACCCTACGACACAAAAGGCTAAAGTTGCGAACTTGTGCCTTATATTAGCCCGCGCCCCAATAGAGGAGAAGTTTGATCTTACCGAAGACTGTTCTACGAGCTCCTCGACAAAATACCTTCTGACGTATTGAGTTTCAACACGCTGGGTTTCAACCAATCGCCTGGTTCGTTGACAAATTCAGGCAGGTGAATCCAGAAAAACGGCAGATGTACAAAGGGAAAAAATAGGCGCCTCAGAAGAAAAACGAAAGAGCTCAAAAAGCGCTCGATCCAGGCCTTAGAGATGTGCAACCAGAAGAATGAAGTTCAGAATTTTTACAAAAATTAAAACGTACAAATCTGTAAAGGCCACACAAAAATCTGCAAAGTTTGAGAAGAAAGCCTCATAGAACAACAGCGCTGAAAATTTGGAAACATTGCTTTGCAGACTATTAAACGGTGTTAATGGACAGAATACCACCGTCAGGCAGAATGAACCATCAAACCTGGGTGAAGACAGGCAACATTTTCGGTCTCCTTGACCAAGATGAATCCAGGACATTCCAAGCTTCGCTGTTCGGCTTCAATGCCGAACTATTTAGAGCAGCAAATCTGGATCGACGAAAGTATCCCCAACGAATGGAACTTCAGCATTGTTTGTCCGAGTCTGAACAGTATTAACTACAGGGGATTAGGTTTCCTCAATATCTCATATAAAATCCTCTCTGCAATATTGTATGAACTCCTAAAACCATAAGCCCCTGTCAATGTGGTTTTAGGCCAGGAAAATCCACCGTAGAACAAATTTTCATATTACTGCCGATCTTAAAGAAAACCCATCTCTTCATCGATTTCCAAGCCGCATATGACACCATCTATGGTATTTACGCCAAACTCATTCGACTATGAAGGATGATAATGGAGAATGCACGCTGCTCCTTCAAGGTCGGTAATGACGAAATCGAAGCCTTCAATGTAGGACTTATGTAAACAAGGCGATGCGATTTCAATTGACTTTTCCACATCGTTCTTATGTGAAACTCGCAAGTTAACTCCAGAGGCATCATCTTTCAAAAGTCTGTTTAGTTACTCACGTATGCAGTTGACACTGACATAATGGGAAGAACACATCAAGCTGTAAATGGGACGTTTGTGACTTTAGAATCAGAAGCCACAGAGATGGGTTTAGCGGTTAATGAAGGAAAAACAAAGTACATGCTGTCAACAAACAGAGACATACAACATTGACGGATTGTAGAAAAACGTCACGATAGGTAGCTAAAACTTTGACGTAATAAGGAACTTTATTTACCTCGGCTTCGCTATTAGCTCCAAAAACGGCATCAGCGAGGAAATCATGCAATGAAACACTCTTACTTATCGCTGCTTCTTAGGGCCTAAAAGGCAATTAAGTAGGAACGCCCTAGCAGGAACAATCACAAATAAATTATGTAAAACAGTGATCAGCCCAGTCCAGCGAATGGACGAGGCATTGCAAAAGTGAACTGTACCTGCGGTTTGGCGATGCCGACCTTGTCACGTTGAACGTATGTATACCAGCGCCTCGGCCCGGAAAGTTTTCGACTGCAACCCAAAGGCACGATGCAGTAGAGGATGACCTCGTCTCACAAAGTGGCGCACGCAAGTGAAAGGTGACCTCAGGCGTGGACTCATCTGGCAAAAGACTACGCTAGCTGGTTCATCACAGACCGTAGCGCCATCTACGGTCTGTATGAATATGTATATACATAGATGCTCGTATATTGTAGGCTTATTTGGATTGCATATATTTGTGGCTTGCATTATTAGTAATGGAAGTCTTAATATCAGATATCATAAGCAAAAAGTTGTCACATCTGCAGCCAATTTAAATTTGTATACAGATTAAGGCAACCTAATATTAACACATGTAAACCTTTCAACATCTTAAGATATGCTCATGTTTAAGTTTCAAAAAATAAGTTCATATCCTCATGAGTAGGAAAAGAACAAGCCATGACTCCAAAATATGCCAAAAAACTTTTTCGAATGACCAATAAAATTTTCCCCGAACGTGCATTTGTGGATTTTGCCTATAAAGGTTTCTAGAACACATTCTGAAATTAATGTTATTAGCCATGCCCTGGATGAAATTAATTACTCTACTGAATGTCGGCTATAAGTTCTTAATTACATCTTCAATGTATCCCTAATGACCCTGACCTTTAAAGCTTTATCCTTTAGTATCCAATCTAGTGCACCAAGGCAACCTCGGCCCCCATTATCAGGCTTCATCTCGGCAATTATTAATGATAATCATCTTGAGAGCACAATTTTGAATCCACTTAGTAGCGCCCCCCTACAACGTACATATACACACATGCAACAGTGCGGCATAGCATAGCATAGCATTACATTACTTAACAACTTTCCCTAGGCATCATTGAAAAAGTTATCCTGGTCTGGTTGGTTGCCTAAGCCACCGACAACATCATCGTTGTCGTCGTCTTCTTCGTATTCGTACTCGTTGTAGTCGTTGTCGTCGTCTCCTTAGTCTTAGACGGTAGCTGCAAAGTCACCGAACCGTACCAAGACAGTGTACAAGAAAATCTCATAAAATTGTAATTTTATTTATCAAGCTTCAAGCAAGCCTGTCGCCATATCAACTATAACCCATGCCGACAAACTAGAGGGTGGCAATTATTACATTTTATTCATAGGGAAACTAAAATTGAGACATCTACCCACGACTAGGCTTTCGCCGGTCAGACCGTTGGATGTATCTTCAAAATGAGAACCGCCACCCCTCATAATTCACACGTTTCCTCTACCATGCGTGCAAATTCAATTGAAATTCCATGAAACAGGGATGAAACACCGTCCGTCGTTCAGGTAGTTGTCTATTATAGGGCCGCTGGGCTCCTCGTCCCGGGGTACATCGTAGTTCAACATTCCAGCACCTTTCCTCGAGTTGCGTTCGTTTATTTATCAAAGGTAACACACTCAGAAGGAGAAGGAGTTTGGAGTCCAGTGGCATATGGCGGCGTTCTCCATCGACCAAAGGACGAACGTGTTCGGCGATGAGGGTAAGAAAAATCAGAAAACCAGCCCATCCCCAACTTACGGCGAGATATTACTCTGACAATTTGTGAGGGAAAGTAATGTTGAAATTAAATTACCCAGGCGCTCGCTTCTGCTACCATCTTATGTCGTTTTCAGTTCTCTGGTGAACATGGTATTCGAACTACCGTTCACAGCGGCAGCATCTTCTGCTGAAAGATTCGCACCTAATTGAATAAATTGGAATTAAATTGAGTTGTAAAATTCGATGTCGATTCGAGAGAATCCTGTTTCAGATTTCACTCTTCTGTTTCATCTTTTTTTTTTCTCCTTAATTTTTCTGCTATGTCTTTGAGGTCCCATTGGCTGGTTGTTTCTATTTGATCTTATGTACGTGTGCATGTAATGGGCAATTTTACTTGGCCCCTGATGGGATATCAAGATAAGAAATAGTCAAGGAAAGATAAAACCGAAGGCAAAAACCGTTGATGGATTCGTTGGGGATGTACGTTAAGAGAGATAGAAAATGATTTTTTCAAAGACAAATAACAGCCATAACCGTAGATAGACAATCGAAATTGGCCAGATTTAGTCGGCGTTGTGAACTTCTAATTAATTTCCTAGTATTCGAGGGGAGTTGGAGCGTAAGTTGAAAACAATTAGCGTAATTGGATGGGCACTGAGTTTTTTTCTTTTCCAAATTGCGTTAGGTGCGTGGGGATGTTTTAGGTAATGACCTACCCTAGGTTTGCCAAGGTTAGAGTAGCTTTTGATCGAAAAGTGTTATTATAGGATGAGTGTTTTCATTTCATTCTTGGAGCGACCCAAATTACCGTTTATTTAGTTTAGTTGATTCAAATAAGGTTGACTTTTTGAATTAAATATAAAATAAAGGTAAAGATGGGTAGTGAAGTGTCTCGGCGCAATGATTGCGTTCTTCAATTATTACAGACCTATGGCAGGGTTAAGTAAATTTGAAGATAGAAAGATGATGAAAAAAATTAATTAGTAATCAAATGACAAGGAATGCCCTTGAGACTATGAACGTTACATTGTCATTACTTCTCTGCTATAGTCGGTCACAGGCAGAGCTGATAAAAGAGGGAAGGAACCACGAATCCTCGTTAGTGGAGCCAAATATTTGACTCATCATAAGCACATCTGAGTGAATAACTTCAGTTTAGATACGACACAATACATTTGCTTCACTGGATTAAGTAGAAGAATTTTTCTAGATGGAGTCAACAGCGACATTACAGGTTGATTCGACGATAACGTTCAGTGAATTACTTCTACATCTATGTACTTTAAAAGATCATTCAACAATCTGTTGTATAGAATGAACATACCTTTTTTTGACGGGGACCTGCCAGCTGTCACTGAGAAAAATGTGTGGATTGTCAGTTCCTTATTGGACCGCGAATTGAATCAAACTGTTGGATTGAAACAATTTTTTTTTCTGTCGCAACAGAGCACTCAGACAAAGAACTGGTTCATTGTACTCCTTGTAAAGTTCATGCTGGTACCTACGGTGCTAGCGTCAGCGCCGAGTACATGCAGTCTGATGCGAGCGTTAGCCTTGCATTCACGGAGATAGTGCTCCGCGGTGTTGTCATCACTTCACAGCAAGCATCGCAGGATGTTGTGTCACTTAGAGCCAGAACACTTAAGTGCTTTGCAAAAGTGGAATCCCTTTCACGACGGCAGTAATCAACCTGCAGTCTTTCCTGCTGAAAGACAGCTCATATGAACCCCAACTGTAAATGGAACCCTTAACCGCGGAGGCAGGCAGACCCATCGTAGGTTCGGGTCTTGAAAAATACTTCTCTGAACATTGCCTGGCAAGTTGATCGGCGATTTCACTTCCCTTGATCCCATTGTAACTTGGGACCCAGACAAGGGCCACTGAATTTAGCCTTCCGACTGCGTTCAGTGATCTCTTGCATTGTTGAATTATGCTGAAGGTCATAAGAGGTTTCAGTAAGGCTGTAAGCGCAACTTGGCTGCCGCTACAGATGTAAATGCTTCGTTTCCCCCACCGGTTCTCCGCAATGTACTTCGCTGCCTGAAGACCCGATTGCATTCTTTTCTAGGCCCAGATTCTGGCCGAAACCAGTCCTGGGCACAAGGAAAATCGATTCCGTATTTTGTCCGCAACATGAGTTCTGCTGTCATTGTATCCGACAGCATGTCCATAAGATCAGAGTCATAAGGTTGCCGACGCGCAAAGTCATCCTATTCGTGTTGTATCGAAGACCATTTCTTTTTAGACGGAAAATGGCTATGAATATCAAGGGGAAGGAGTTTCATCAATGCGTTTAGAGTAGTGCCAGGAGTGCTGGGGACAGCCCCCATTCATCAGAGACAAATCCTTCTTTGGAGTCTGCTAAAAGCAGCAATTAAGTATTTTCGCGAAAGCTTATCCCACCAGATAACCGACGCATAGGATATAATTGGCCTTATAATAGTCGTGTGGATCCAAAGGACCCTTCTCGATGACAAGCCCAAGTCTTGTCGATAGCTCTTCTTCACGGGCAGAAGGCCGACAGCGCCGATGATTCCGACGTAACATGTTTAGTCCAAGGAAGTTTGTTATCCAAGATGACACCCATATATTTAACTTCTTTGGAGAATTGGATGGTGATGCCTTTAAGCACTAGTTGAGGCAGAACAACCTCACTTTTGAGAGGATTGACTGAAAGTCCATTACTAGTGTACCAGTCGTCAATCACGTCTCGGGCTGCTTGCGCATTAGAGCAGACAGTCGCTTGACACAATCCAACAGACAGTACAGCTACATCATCCGCGTATGCTTTTCCATACACGTTAGAACTACATATTGAGCGCATTGAGCAGTGAGTCGATAAACAAGCACTATAGCAATGGAGACAGAACGCTGCCTTGCGGGCAACCCCTGATTACATCCACCACCTCATATTGGCCGCAGCCAGCATCACATTGATCGCACTGAGGTCGAAGCAACAAGCGGCTCCAGTATTATTCTTTCGCAGTGAAGTAAAATAATTTTGCCTTGCTTAACACGCGATTTTCGTTTACCTGGCGGTTCCATGATCAATCAACAAACCACATTGATCACACTGAGATCGACGCAAGAAGCTGCTACAGTACCGTTCCTAAGCTACAACATTCGCTAGGACCACTATCTTGTTGTTGACAAGGTATGAATAGGAATATCGTAACACCGCTATACGGTGAGGTTGTTTGACGTCAGAGGGCTACAATCGCATGTAATTGCCAGAGCCTATAGCGATCAAGATCTTCTCTAGCGTGTAATAGCTAAAAATATTTTGTCAGTGTGGTTGGAGGCTATAAAAGTTCGTCATCAAACAGATTTTCGGACCATGGCTAACCTTGGACTAGACCCTAAAATTCCTACTCGACTTTCAGCACCTATTTGTCGATTTTAAATTCGATTATGACAGTGTACAATAGGAAAGATTATTCGAAGTCAGCCCAGGTTTTCGCAATCCTGCTAAACGTGCTCGGCTCTGCAGAAAGACCAAGGAGAAGCTCGCTGCTCCGTGAGGGTGGGCGATAATTTTACCGAGATCTTTATGTGAAATAATGCCCCCGACTAGCTGATTCACTGTCATATCATATCTTCAACATTGTACCTGGGACTATTCAATCTAACACCAGAAGCACAGTCTGTCAAATTATCGGCAAAATAAAGGTGTATGTGCGGTACATGCAACTATTGAAGGAAAAGAGTCAAAGATAAGTGTGACGGGAAATGAGGAAACAACGAAGTACATGTACCGATCGAGAAAGGAGACACAACGTCAACCATTTGGACTAAATATCATAAAAGATAGGTATGACTTCAGGGTAATCAAGGACTTTGCCACCCTAGATCTATAGTCCTATCTGCCTCAGCATAGAGTGGAGAAGAGGATTTCACTAAGATTTGTAAAAGCTTAATAACAACATGATCTTAAATAAAGGAGCAAGAATTCTTGGGCTTTGATATGTAGAGCGGATGGACATCAACGCTCCATTTCGGAAAGTTTTCAAATATATTAACGTGATAAAAGGCAGCAGAGAAAGACTTCATAAAAGTGGTGCGAGCAAGTGGAGAAGGAGTTCAGCCAAGTTGTCTGAGGCAATTGAGTGTAGCGCTACCTAAGTAAGTAAGTAGGTGCAACAAAATCACGGTGTTGCTGCAGAAATAATGAACATGACAAGGACTCATATACATATAATATATCAAGACTAGAAGTATGCTTTTCTAAGCAGAAGCTTGTGGTAGTAGCGCAACAGTGCCCTCAAGGGATGGAGAGATTTTTGAAGGCCTTATTCTATTCAATCGGATTTTCGTCGTCAGTAAGGTAGTGACTTCACATCCGAACCAAAATTCTGTTCAGACATTTGCCGCTGGAATTATCTTTTTGGTACTTGATATATAAAGCTAGGTCGATGAGCTGGGAATGCTGGCGTATTCAGCTTCAAGGTGCGAAATTGCCTGAAGAAAATGGCCAATGTAAAATCGTCTTTCTTTTTGTTGTGTTTTTTATTTTTTATCTGACTGATAGCTGTGTGCACTTCTTTCCTTCATTTTCTTCTTCTTCTCGTCCGTTTTGCTTGGAAAATATGGAAGAAGGATATTTTTAGTAGTACAGTCGGTAGCAAACACAACCTCGCATCTGAAAATATACTTATCAGCACCTCATAGATCATAAAAGGATATGAGGAGTACCTGATCGTCGATTCATTAACCAAAAAACTGCGAATGTGTTGGGTATTCTCAGAAAAATGTTCCGAATAATTATTAAAAAGGCTAAAAGAATCAAAGCAACAAGACCCAAGCGCTGTAGGAATGGGCTCGGAAATATTGTGGTATAGTCACAGACAATTCTTAAAGTACAAAGAAACTGCTTCCGCAGACAATTAAATGGCAAGGATGAATTTTTTTTTCTTTTTATAATTTGCGCGCGCTCAAGGGATTAAATGTTTAAAGGATATAATGACTAAGAAATAAAGAGCTAGGCAGGGCATTCCATAAGCGAGTTGTATGGCTTAGGAAAGAATCACGATATTTTAGAGTACGTCCGAAAGTGGGCATGAGGATATACTGATGAGCATTCATAGCGAGACGGGTGTTACGGTTAAAAGTTTCAAGGGGCGGAATGCTACTGGCGATTTCCATGGAGCACTGGTGGTGGAAAAAATGATAAAACAAAGTGAGATACGAGACATTACGTTGGTGTTCGAGGGTGTCCATTGTTTGAATGATATTATGTAGTATCACCTATGAGTTCTATCGTACGGTTTTGGATCCTATCTAGCAGGTGCAGAGATGTTTTAGGCGCACCCGACGAGATATGGGCATTGTACTCCAATTTCGGGCGGATAAACGCCTTACATATTGAGGCCACATAAAGTAAAATATTTCTTACATCGAATGACCACCGAATATGTGGTCATTCCAACGTAAGTGCGACACACATAGCGAGAATGGAAAGTTTATCGATTTCGACGATGCAAGTGCCATCCATGGATAATGGCTGGGTTATTAATTTTCGCTTTAACGACAACAGACAGGATTGTGTTTTGGAAGCATTAAATTCCACTAGCTTGATAGTTCCCCAATTGGTTATGCAGTTAATATTGGAATTTAATGAGTTTAACATACGCTGGCGTACCCGCTCTATAGCCGAACAGCAGGAACGTGAGTCCGGGAATGAAAATGAAAAGCAGAGAGTACTGTCGTCAGCAAAGGAGTATATTGGATTAAAGGTAGCAGACAAGAGATCATTAATGAAGATTAAAAGAATGTCGGAGACAGAACGGAGCCCTGGGGCACACCAGTATTTATTTTGTGAATATTGAAGAAGAGAGACATCGATCCCAAAAGCACGCATTTTCGACAAAAGAGCCTGATGCTAAACTTTGTCAAATGTCCTAGAAATATCAGGTGCAACTATCTTGCTTTCGCCAGATTGACGTACTCTTTGGTTCGACTTTTCGGTGAGACATACCATCAGATCACCAGTGGACCTGTTGCTACGAAAACCGTACTGCCGGTCATTAAGAAGTTTTCGTGCTTCGAGAAATTCTATTAGCTGACCTTGGAAAGAAGGGACGTAAGTGCAATTAGTCTGGAGGAAGATAGAGAGGAAGATTCGCCTTTCTTAGGGGTGGGCTTGACAAATGCTGTTTTCCATCTTCTCGGAAAGAGTCCTAAAGAGTAGGATTGATGAAAAAGCTTACGCAGTGGTTTTGCCAGCAAGGAGGAACACCACTTCAGAAGGAGGGGAGATTTACCATCTGGACCAGCGGATTTGTGAATGTTAAGACCTGCACTATAGTATAGGCGACGACAAAGCACAGTATGGGAGGGTTGAGTTGGCCGCAAAGTGTGCAGCAAGCAGATTGGCCCTGTCCAAAGAGCTGACAGCTGAAATGTCATTATAAATGCGCGTTGGGATGGAGGGTGAGGCAGAATTTCTAATATTTTTGGCGAACGACCAAAAATGTTTACAACCTTTGCGACAATGTAGTATTTTTTGCCACAGTTTTTGGTCGTATTGGAATTTTACACGTTTAAGAAAGATGTTGCAGTCATTTCTGGCTCGTTTGAACTTTTTCGATTTTCCTCAGTTGGGCTGGTCTTGAAGGACCGAAAAAACAATTCTCTAACCCTGACAGCCTCTTCACAGCTCGAGTCCTACCATGCCATTTCCTTTGGTTTGATACTCTTCATCCGATGAGGGATAAAGTTTCTCATTCCAAAGAGAATGGTGTCTATGATCATATCAGCAGCAGCCGTTATCGAGGAAACATAACGACCAGTTAGAATTCCTAAAGAAGCTGTTAAGACCGCTCCAGTTGGCTTTACCGTATTGCTATACGGTTCTTTTAGGAATCTTTTCTCTAACTGTATGATCGGTGTACGAGAAATTAGCTGATATGACACAACGGTCCGATGAGCCTAGAGGGGAGAGCACATCAACGGTGTATTTGTCGGGGTGAGAAGTTAAAAACAAGTCCAGGGTGTTGGTGGTATGACTGCCGACGTTTGGTATTCGTGTGGGCTCATTTACAAGCTGGGTTAAGTTATTTTCCGCAGCGAAGATTCCAACACACCATCCGTCGGGTGTTGGCTGTCCAGAATGCTGAAGCCACCCAGAATTGTGTACATTGAAATCGCCCGTAATAGCGATTTCAGTATGAGGATACAGGGATACAATTCTTTGAATGGAGCCAGACAGAGCATCAAACTCATTAAAAGTCGAATTGCTGTCCAGTTTGAGGCTTCTGTAAATAAAGCAGTAGTGGATAATTTGCTTACGGAGATGGAATTTTAACCACATGAAATTGAATTCCGGATTGGAACAGGGACTACATTGTGGTGGAGTTTGGTAAGATACATCACTACGCACGTAAATGGCGAGGCCGCGGTGAGAGAAGAATAATGGCACTAGTTCGTAACCAGGTAGCTTCAGATCGGAGTGATCTGACCCACTTTGCTTCACATGAAGCTACCAAGTACTGGAGGAATTCGACGACGAAGTATCCTCTCCCTCAAAAAGCCACCAAAATTGTTGGTGCTGCTGAGCAACATCCCTCCTGTCGCGACTTCCTACCGAACTACTGAACCGGAGACACTCCGCACTGCCGTGTGCGACGTCTCTGTCGTAGTTGAGTCGCTTGTCCGCAGCTGTTTGAGCAACGTGGAAGATTAGCGGCACAGCCAATCTGTCCTGGATCAGACCTTTGCTATCTAGGTAGAGGAACGCTTCTGGAAGAACATAGTCGTCAAAGCGAACTCTCTCAAGATACATATAATTAGGGTAGTAAGCAGCAGAGAACAGGTTGTTCGACGATGTCATTGCTCTTGCAATGTGCCTTCGAGTCAACTTAATAACAAAATTGTCCACTCTTATTAGTTTCGCCCTATTGTACAAGACCTCATTACGATAGAAACTTATGTACTCAGACTCAGGCGTTCTGTATAACCGAAGACAAGCCCTAAGGCAAGCCCTCTCAAACACCCGAATCTTTTCCAATAAACTTGTTCTCACGTTGAACCACACGAGACATCCAAATACTAGCATAGGCCGGATAAGGGCCATGTAGCAGATCACCTTCACCCTCGCATCGAGTTGGTTGTTATAAAGCAGTCTCCTTGTAAGGGCAAAAGCACCTTTGGCTCTGGCCAGAGCAACATCTATATGTTTGTTAAAATACAGATATTGATCTAGCCAGATCCCAAAGTATCTGACTACATTTCGATAAGCAAGTGGCTGTCCATGTTGTCCGACGATAGAGAACTTTCGCCAATTCTTTCTGGTATCCCTAGTGGCCCCAGACAAAGGCGTCCTAAACAGAATGGTTTCCGAATTCTGAAAGTTGATTTTCAACTTCCAGTCGTCGCAATATCGCTTAATTTTATCGCTGGAAGTCACATCGCCATTCTTCACGATGAACTGTCTACTGGAGAGCATATCAAAAAGAATATACAACGGTGGTTTACTAATGCAGAACCTGTCCAGCTTGGAAAAGAGTCGCTCTAACCATATGGTATCGAAGGCTATTTCCCAAGTCAATTCGGCAGGCACCAGTGCACTGCTTCTTACCTTTTTTCCATTGGATATCAGAAACCAGTTTAGACGCGGCATGAATGATATCATGCCCAGCCTTGAAACCGAATTGATTATCCGGAACTATATGTTTGTCCTCAACTCACTTAGTCAGGACTCTATTGATCACCTTCTCGAAAACTTTACTGATATTTGGAAGAAGACTGATCGAGATCGAGATTCGCCGGATTGAAAGTATCTTTATCCCTTTTGGGGATGGGATGTACCACCGCAGTTTTCCAATGCGCTGGATAAGGTGCATTATTCATCGCATTATTAAACAGGGTGGTGTGATCTATTACCTCTAAGCGATTCGAAGATCGTTTGGAGCCCTTCCTTCGAAATGAACGGTGGTAGTAGCGTTTCATTGGTGGTGACATTATTTTCCATATCCTCGTCATTGAACTGAGTGAAACCCGAGTTCTCAAATCGCTAATTCACTATTTCATTTCGAAGGTAGAAATTGTGCACAAGGACTCGACTTTCCAGAACGTGGTTCGGGTCAATGATATCATTCGCCGTGTACACTTCCTGGAAAGTCGCTCCTATAGCCTCTACCTTCTCCTGCGGATCCTCGATCACAAAGAAGTTGTCATCATCAACTGCCTCATTTGGATCGATACCTGCTGCTACAAGTATTTGTTCGTTATTCGTCGTTCGGGCGATTTTAAGACATGGAAGGTCGTTTTGATTATTTCTCCGAAATATCTTATTTATTTGCGGGAACATACTCGGGTTGCTGGTGTTTACAGCCCGAATTTTATTGTTCCAATACAAACTTACAGAATTTCTGTAATTTTCCTTTATTAATATCTGGAGGTTTTTAATCGACGACGTCAATGTCCTGATCTCCGAGTTATGTCTGCCAGTAAACTGTTTGTACAAGGATTTTAGCCTTGACAGCAGTCTACTTTTATGTCAGTGCAGTGCGTCAATGGTTGCGTTACGGAATAAGTCTTCGTCGTCAGTGTGTTTATACCGAGGTATCGTTTTTTCTATTGTTCGATTGATTGTCTCGTCGTTTGACAGATTTCTGTTGGACGGCGGGTAGAGCGAATTCGAGGACAGTGATTTGTCGGTATTCTTGAAAAGTGTGTACAACAATAATTGTAGGAATGCCTTTGAACAAACTCTTCCAATTCCGCAGTTTCGTTGGGAACAGTTATTTCGGTGCTGAGACCGCAATGGTCACTGTCATACACGAAAGTGCGTAGACAGTTTGTAGTTTGTTGGTTAGTGCACTTCGGTTGTATTCGTGAGTCGAACAGCAGGAGATTTAAATTGGACCCGTGTCTGGGAAACGACGGACTATCCGTCGCCTTAAGCCCGAGTCGATACATTGTGCTGATCCCACCAATTGAATAGTAGGTTCCCTCTAGTATTTGTAGCATTATTTCCCCAATCTCTATGTTTGGAGTTGAAATCTCCGAAGATAATAAAATAGTTGTCATTCAATTCCAGCCTCAGGAATCGAGAAAGCGTCTCGAGCTCTGAGATGAATAAGGTGGATTGAGTAGCCTTAGGTGAATAGACAGACACCTTCCAGCACCTGAAACCTACGTACCACACGACTGTATACTCTTTTAAAACGCAGTCCCTATCTTTCAAAGATCGGAACACCTCCTCCTTGAATGGAATTGGGTCGGTTTCTTCGTAATATTTCATATCTCCTGTGCCTCATTTTATATATTTTAGTAAGCTTAGTTTCGCTAACCAAAAGCACATCAGGGGCTTGGTCTTTAACTTAAACAGTGCGGCTCTTCGTTTGAACCTAATCAGTGAATTAACATTCACACATTCACATTCACAAGGAACGTCAGGGTTTGCTCCGCCATGTACGTATCCATTACGACTGGAGGTACGTTAGGCCCGGAAGCAACATGTATATTTGATCTACCCAAGTAGCCTGTTCCTGTGTCTGTGCCATCTGCCCCTGGGTAGAGAGCAAGATAGCTACCATGTCAGGTACTGGTTCCGGTGCTCTAGGCGCTGAGGCCTGAGAGGCAACCTTCGCTTGCTGTACCGTATTTCCCCTACCTGCCGCCATTTGGGCGTAGGTAACATGGGGAGTAACGGCTGGTTTTTGTGCCTGCATGAGTGGACGTTTAACTTCCATTTTCTGCTGCCGAGCCAGATTTACTCTTTTTATGTATTGGAATTTGGGACAACCCCGATAGTTTGCGGTATGTCCCGTGTTCCTACATAAAGCACAAGAGAGTTGGCTTTTACCTAGAGTGCATTCCTCTGACTTGTGTTTCTTTCCACACTTCACACAACGAGGCTGCATTTCGTAATTCGACGCGGAGTGCCTGAACCCTTGGCAGCGAACACGTTGTAAAATGTTTTCGTTCCTCTTTAATTTCTCCCAGTGTACAACCTGGTAGTCTAGGACTTTGCTACTCCTTAGACCATCCAGTTTGCTGTCGGGAGTTAGCTGAACCAAGAAGAACGATAGTTTCCTCTTCTCCCTTTTGGCTCTAGCCGTAACGAATGGCTTAACCCCCACGAATTTGAGCTCTTCGCACTCCTTCTTTTTCAGCAGTGCAAAAAGTCGACGATTCTAGCCCCCTCAGCAGCACTGTTTGCAGCTTCTCCCCTTTCGGGGTAAAGGAGAAGAACTCCGTCGTCGAATTCTTCTATAAATTTTTTACTTTATAATAGCGCTCACTATGTTACAGTGGATCGCATGTCTATCTAATGATAATCTTTTTATGTATAAAAAAATTGTTGCCTATGGCCGACTTCTAGTTCTATCGCCTCCTTGAGTTCCTTCTTATAAGTGTGTATAGTTGGAACCCTTATTTTTGAAGCCTTTTGTTGATGTTGTTGTTGTTGCTGTTGTTTCCGTTGCTGTTGTTGCTAGCTCTTCTGCTGTTGTTGTGGTGCCTGCTGATTTGTTTTTTGAGCCTGTGTAGGTTTAGGCTGCTATTTTGGTTTTTGTTGTTGCTGTTGCTGTGGCTGTTGATAATCGACAAGTTCTCCTATCTGCTCCTTCTCCCTTCTTGCTATTTGATTAGCTTTAATAGCTAGCACTTTTTGCTGGAGCTCTATAATATTGTTATTAATTTTTTGCTCATCATTTTTGGCAACTCATTACTGTCTCAATCGCTAGTTCTTCTAGGCCCTAGGCTGTCAAAAACGTCAAAATCAACTTGATCGGATTGGCACAACCCACCATTTTTCATGAGATTGGCCAGAAAAAAGTTGTCGTCAACGAAGATAGTGCTTCCTAGACCTGTCATTAACTCCCTTTTGCATTGTATAGTCATTTATATTTTATATTTTAGAATAATTAGGATTAAAAGAAAACTTATTTATCATATTGTGTCTGGCTGTGCTTTTTCCGCCCTTCAACCATAGAGCTGAAACCCTGCCCTTTGTGGGAGCATCTTCTTCAAAGGATTTCTACAACAAACCTTTTAGAAACGAGCTTCCACAGAAAATTCAAAACGTTCCATTTATGATTATCCAAGTGATTATCTCTTTGTGACATGAAATATACTCGAATTTGAAACTTATGCAAGCTTGCCGTTAAATATCCGAACTGCCACGAGTAAGTATGGGAACAGTCCTTTGAATAATTATTTTTGAAAAGAGCTAAAACTCGTTAAGACCAATGAGAATGACTTCTTTATAAAAGAAGATAATGCAAAACTCATATCAAAATGGTCTCTAATTGCATCTCCTTTAAATGCCACCTCTCTTTGCGTGCACTTTGTGGTAATTGTTCAAAAGGAAAACCAATGTCACTATCTCTTCTCTTTCCTAAGAGGACGAATTAAAAAGGAGTGATTAAAAAAAGAAGTTTAAAGGGAAATGTTTTACTTTGCATCAACCCAACCTCGCTAATGGTTTGAACAGACAAAAACTTGTTCAGTAATTTTCCTCGGTAAAGGTGATTAGAAACTTAACTTGGAAAAAGAAGTAAAAGGAAATCAGCATACCAAATGCTTGAATGCAGATGCGTTAGGACGTCTTAAGTGAGTTTTTCCCTAATCGGGTAGATTTCCGTTGAATTGCTCTACTAATTAAATTAATTAAAACCACTCACAGGATGTGAATTTGCTCAGGAATTCCCAATCTTAATTGACTCTTCATATTCCTGCGAACTGCCATAAGTTGCTCAGAAAAAAGCAACGAAAAGCCCCACTTAATTTAGGACAACAATGAAATGCATTTCCAAAATTAGTGCGGCTTGTAGTTCATATAAAATTATTTATTAAAGCTGATATAACGTATGTAATTTTAAAAATACACAAAACTCCTACAACTGCAGCGATAAAAGACCGCGACAGGCGGACCAAAAGCAATTGGTCTGAGGTCTGATTGCTAATCTGTAGTCAAAACAAATGTATCATCCTGAAATACAATATGTGGATTCAGTCCTATCGATGAAGCCTTTAAAAGAGAATGACCTCCTAGATAGGACCTACGCAGCTTGTTCAGAGTATGGGGCCAAATGGTACTTGGGGATTTCTACTCCAAAATTGCTAAGTCAATCATCTCAATTTGAAAGCACATCCGGCACTGTTGTTAAGCTATTGCCAGATAGAACCAAACCACTATTGCACCAATATGTCATTCTAAATGTATACACTTTCAGAGCAGCAAACATGGAGTGTGACCGGTATCTCGTCACATTGAAGGACTTAGTGCAACTGGAGTAGGAATAGGTAAGTAAGCGCCTCTTCGCTGTGCACTGAGAATTTACTGACGGTAACATCCAGTTGGTTCAGTATTGCAGCATCATACAATATGCATAGTAGCTTAATTTACTTTAGGTCACCGGCTTCCCATTAAAAATTTTTTATATGGAACGAAAATGATTGCAAACACCGAAAAGCGGTGACGGACGATACACGTCCTAAGGCATTACAGGAAAAGTCTGAAGGCAGAAGAATGAATGAAATAATTCGAAGGATTGCGCAATGGAATCAACATTCAGCGGATTTATAGGAAAACTCCACAGCTGATAGAGTGCTTCAAGGTAGGATCGAGCGGTCACTTAAACATTGATGAAAATCTAATCACCGATAATCACGGTATTCACTTATTTTTTAAATTTAAATATTTATTTTATTTTGCCAAATATAATGTAGATAGCAATGATGGTTTTTCCAATTGCTATATTTTAGCAGCTGTCAAAGCTACCAATGATATTCAGCTGTCAAAATATTTAGTACGGCTTGCTATTTCTTCAATCATCGTTTTACGTGAATTTCGTCGTGAGGTCGGTCATCATTATGGCTTCAGTGTGCACGCAATTCGTTGCACCGTGCAAAAGTTTGAGCGTGACTACACTCTTTCGGATATTAAGCCATCAACCAGACAGAGATCGGTGCGCCAAAGCACCGGCTTATTTTGCGGTTGTATTTAAGCCTGCATCCGTGTAAGATTATGCTGACGCAAGAATTGAAGCTGAAAGACCACGGACAACGCAGTGAGTTTGCTAACTGAGTGCTGAAAATGTTAGCCGGAGACCCGGATTTTGGCCAAAAAATCATCTTCTCATTTTTGGCTTAGTGGCTATGTCAACAAGCAAAATTGCCGTTATTGGAGCCAACACAATCCACGAGTATTCGGCCCAGCATCAATGAATCCACAAAGATTGACTGTTTGGCTTAGTGGCTATGTGAACAAGCAAAATTGCCATTATTGGAGCCAACGCAATCCACGAGTATTCAGCCCAGCATCAACGCATCCACAAAGATTGACTATTTGGTGCGATTTATGGCATGGCGGCATCATCGGACCTTACGAGGGTTGGCTGAAAAGTTTCCGGCCGAAAAATAATACAAGACATTTTATCTCAAATTTTTTTTTTATTTTCCAACATAGTCTCCTTGTAACTCTATAGTAAACACTTCTCCCAGCGATGCTCCCATCTCTCTAATCCGTCCAAATAGTACTTAGCGTTTTTCCCTGCAATATAATTGTTCACGAAGGTGATTGCCTCCTCATTTGACGAAAATCTCTGTCCTCCGAGCTCAGTTTTAAGATGAGGGAACAAAAAGAAGTCGCTTGGGGCTAGATCTGGTGAATAAGGCAGATGGTCAAGCAGTTCAAACCGTAATTCATGGATTTTCGCCATGCCAACCGCTGAGGTGAGACGGCGTCTTGTCTGGATAAAACAGGATTTTCTTTTTCTGCAAATGTGGTCGTTTTTCCGCAATTTCTGCCTTCAGCTTGGCAAGTAATGATGCGTAGTATGCTCCTGTAATGGTTTTTCCTTTTTGAAGATAATCGATTAAGATATCTCCTTTACTATCCCAAAAAACAGTCGCCATCACTTTCCCAGCCGAAAAAACAGTTTTTGCTTTTTTGGAGCCGGCTCGCCCTATGCGGTCCACTGTTTTGACTGAATTTTTGTTTCGGGCGTATAATGGTGTTTCCAAGTTTCATCTACAGTAATTAATCGGCGCCAAAACTCAGATTTGTTGCGCCTAAACTACGCCAACAAAGCGATGGAAATGTTCATTCGAACACGTTTTTGGTCTAACGTAAGCAAACGCGGCACTCAACGCGCGGACAGCTTCCTCATGCCTAAATCTTGATGTAATATGTAACAAACATGTTCTTTGAACATTTTCAAAACACCATTCGGTGAACTTTAGCAATGTTATCGTCAGTGGTTGCAGTTTTTGGACGTCCCGAACGTTCATTATCTCCCAAGCTCTTACGGCCACGTTTAAATTCCGCTGCCCAAAATTTCACTGTGGTAAATGATGGTGATTCATTCCCATACACAGAGTCCAACTAGTTTTTGATTTGCGTAGGCGTATTGCCTTTCAAAAACAAGAATTTAATGACAGCTCGATACTCAATTTTTTCCATTTTCACAAAAAAACACTCACATCGACTCACTCAAATGACCGTCAACTAAAAACTGCGCGTCCAAAATGACTGAAACTTCGGTAAGTAGCTGTCAAAAGATACACAACTAGCATTCACTAGCTTTTATTGACGAGTGCCGCTATCTTTACGTTGCGGTTGGAAACTTTTCAGAAAACCCTCGTATTTCTTTCGAAATGAGTAAGGGGACACTGTTACCGTCAATGGTCTTAGGTATAGAGCGATATTAACCGACTTTCTGTGATCAGAGATCGACAATATTGATATATCCGAGTTGTGGTTCCAGCAAGACGGCACTACATGCCATACAAGCGATGAAACGTTCGAAGTTGTGAGCGAGAAATTTGGCGACTGACCGCGATTTGACACCACTCGATTTTTTTCTCTGGGTCTAAGTCAAGTCCTTAGTCTACGCTAACAAACCAACTACTTTTCACGAGCTCGAAGCCAACGTAGCAATAGCCGGAATGACGTAGCACATATTGGACAGAGTCATCAAAAATTGGACCGACGGCTTGAAGCACTGCCAGCGAAGCCGAGACAACCTTTTGAATGAACTACTATTCTAGATATAATGACATGAAAGTAGCTTCAAAATAAAGTCACACCGTTGTTGTTTTATTTAAAGTTATTTTCCGATCGTTCTTATCCCTTTAACATATATTACAAAATAAAAAAATAAGCCTTAAACCTAACAGCGTTAGATAAACCCTTTAATGCCAAAACCAGTAAATTCTTAAGTTTAATCGTGTGAATGAAATACATACGAGAGGATTTAAATAATTGTATAGTCGTCAGGTAATGTTAAACGTTGTTGAAGACTGAGAAAATTTAATTTTGTAAAACAGATATGGTGGAGATCTAGTTTTAATCATATTAAATAGAAATGTGCATTTTCTAGCCTTAATATACTGTTGAAGCATGCATCCCAATAAAATCCAATATATGTAGTTCAGAAAATGGTCATATCTTCGAATATTATAAATGTATTGCACCTTATTGCGCCATTGAAGGCAACCTGTAGTTTGTCCAGTTTATAATAAGCATTCTCAGAGTACGTTAAAACATGTACCACTCTAATAAACCTTCGTCTAGTTTCTATCGGAGTAAAACTAGTCAAGAGCCAAAGTTTTCGAATATTCGTACATCCGTTGATTCGACCTACTATTATCATGTGAATGGCTGCAGGCAGTAAGGAGGGATCTTCTTGATCATATGAGTCAGCTCATCAATTTCGTGTACAGGTCGCGATAAGTATAGTTGGACGCCATCAGTACATGGCTGAATTGAATCATATTCACCTTTCCTTTGCAAGTCATTTATTAACACTCAAAACCGAAGAGGTCCTAAGCTAGATCCCTTAGGAACAACTTGTTGTAAAGGGTTTAGTTGGAAAAAGATTTTTCCATTAGGAACCTTTTGCATTCTAGCTAAGAGGAAGCTAATATCCGCTGTATACTCCTTTGACTGAAAGAAGTTTCAACTTCTTTTGGTTTACTATGTCGGAAGATTTCGAGAAATCCAACAAATAAAGAATTGCTATTTCTTTACATGCTATTGAAACCCCATTTCATTAATTTGATATGTGGCTTCATCCGTAAATTCAAGATTTTTCCGCAAGATAACAAGGTAGTCTTCTTTTTTCATAGTACCCATTATTCTTACCATTGGACTGATATGCCACCAAGTTAAGCATCCCCACACCATTAAATTCCCACCTCCGTGTGTCATTGTTTGTTTCACCTGCTGAATGTTTTTGAATAATGGCATGCGGTCGATGCCAATAATATTCCTTCTCGTCTGATTAAAAACGGTTGATTTTCCTTTTGTCGGACCAGGATACGCGTTTCCAATTTTCATATGATCCAGGAATTGTGTTCCTTGCAAAACTTCAAACGAGACAACGCGGGTTGTTTTCTTTTTGATTGCTGACACCAGTCCAAATCTGGAAAGTCCTCGCCTGGCGGTCCACTCGCCGACTAAGAACAAAGAAAATAATCGAGTGGTGTCACCTCATGATCGCGCCCGCCATTTGATGAACGCTCGCCGTGAGATGACGCAGTCGCTAAATTTCCTCCACTACTTCGAGTGTTGCTTCGCTTATAAGCCATGTAGCGCCGTCTTTTTGGAACTACAGCTCGGATATATCGACGCTCGGATTGTCGAGTTCTCTATAACTTAGACCATTGACGGTAACGGTGTTTCCTTCCGATGATGCCGCCATGCCATAAACCGTACCAAACAGCCAATATATGTGGATACATTGATGCTTGGCCGAACAATTGTGGACTGTGTTCGCTCCAATAATGGCAACTTTGCTTGTTGACATCGCTGAGCCAAAAATGGGTAGCGTCCGAGAAGATGATTTTTTGGCCAAACTCTAACTCACGCCCAATTAGCTAACTCACGGCGTTGCTATGGTCATCCATCTTCAATTCTTGCGTCGGCATATCTCATATGGCTGTAGCCCCAAATTCAACCGCAAAATAAGCCGGATTAACTCTCTGGCGATACCCAATTCAACTGATCGGTACCGAATCGACATTTCTGAGTCTTGTTCGATACTGGCCGCTACGGCGATTATATTTTCTTCATTTCGCACCAATCTCTATCTGGTTGGTGGCTTAAGATCCATAAGAGTGTACTCATGCTCAAACTTTTCCACAGTGCGATGAATTCCCTGCACACTGAACCCTTGACGACGACCAACCACACGATGAAATCCATGTTGCGTATTTACACTGAGCCGGAATTCCGATAATATTTTTTAATAATTTCCACACATTCGGTAAGAGTAAAACGATGCATGATTAAATGCAAACCTTGCTGAATATTTTGACAGCTGGATGTCATTGGTAACTTTTAGAGCTGCTGAACGAATGCGGGCAATTAACTTTTTTGGTTAACGTTTTTTTTTGTTTTTATTATCTTACGAGTATTTAAACATCAGCAATTTAACTACATCAAATTTATACTTAATAGTCATATAATAAATGAATTACAAAGGATTTTGTTAATTTTTACAATTATTCGACCGGTTTGGCTCGCCACTGCATGTGAGTTAACCACTCATACATACATTCATCCATAGTACTACATACGCTAATGTAGTTCACTGGTTTCGCAGATGACATTTCACTTCCACAGATATCATTCAATTTGCTGGTGGTCGTTATTGTTTATGTTGCTTATTTTTCGTCATATAGCGTTTCAACGAGGGTGGGGAGGCGTGCATTATTATCAATAATTGAGCTTGAGCTGCCGGATTTTGTTCTTGCAAAAATGATACCAGAGCGTACGTAAACAGAAAATAGCTGTTTTATTTTTTAATGTTCACAGTATTTAATATAAATTATTCCCTCTTCTTAGTATAGAAGCGGTTGACGAAGCTGCTTAAAAGGTTAAGGGCCCAAAGGGCACCGAATTTTTTGGCTAAACAGGAAAATTGTACGACTTCTGGGGTGATATTTTAATAGAGTGTATGCACCAGAATATTAACAGAGTATGGGGAGACCAAATTATACCCAATTGCTGGACAATGAACTCCATTTGTCCTATCTGCAAAAGAGGCGATCCCAAATTGTAGGAACTACAGAGGCACGTCCCCGCTAATTGTAGGATATAACATTATACACATCGTAATATTGTAATATCTATTATATAATATAATATTGATCAATGTTGATCCAAAATGACTGCCCATTTTCACACAGCAAGAAATCTGATCAGGTCGAGGCCAAAGCAGAATTAGATCCATGATCTGCCGAGATCAGGTGCCCAGTTTTCAGCTAAACCCTCTGATGTCAACATACGTGTATATTGGTTTAGAAATTATTAAGAATTCTACGGCCTCCTCCTCACAGTTAGTAGATAAGGAAGTTAAAAAGAAGCTTTAACTATTTAGTAATCACGCTTTATTACTCAAAACCTAAGAAGAAGCCTTCGACAGATGATCCTTGAACAAGCTCTTCGAAAAATTGAAATTTATCTTAAGAAAAAGAAAGTCGAGAATGTATCTCTCGAGAGGCTACCATTTTCAATCCAATTATGATGATGATGATGAATTAAAAAAATTAAATGAATTGAAAAAATTAAAATTAAAAACTTGAATTATAAAAGTTTATGAATCAGGACAAATTCCAAAGATATGACTAACTTGATAATGGAATCATAATTTCGGGAATGTTTTGAAGAACCAACAGCACCCATATGGAATACCCCAGGACCACCCGATTTAATCATTACCTGGTTTCCGAGATAAGACTAAGACTCTTAAATACAGACTATCCTTGCTTGTGAGATAAAAAATCATATTGCCATATTGATTTAATCCATGAGCATAGAATGTTGTGGTATTATAGTGTTGAGCGTAGGAAAACATGGTAAATGTAAGACACCCAATGCGATTCAAATATTTAACTTTGCAGGCATTAGAGGTGCATAAAGGTCTGCTTCAATTCTATTGTACATTTTGCCTTCTTTCTCTGAGCAAGCACTTATAAGCGTATGACGGCCTATGTTCCCATGCATCTGGAACATATCTCTCAGTGGCCCAATCTCCAAATAAACCATTTATCTGTATCAAATTCCAATTAGTCATAATATTGAGAGTAAAGGTACACAGTATCAAAGGAGAGGGCCAATTAGTTGTAGTTCAAAATCCTCATCTGTGGTACAGTCCTTGATATCCATGCAATCTCTAAGAATATAGGGATACTACTTGTAAAGGATGGATTCAAAGTTTGCCAGTTTAATGCACTATAAATAAGATTATATTACTGTACGAGTATTTGAGCAGTAATATTGCTTTCATATGTGCTGAGGACCTAGTTCAGGCCAGATATCTATGGGATCCCTTCCTTGCCAAACTACAAGACTAATAGGGGGTGCATCTACATGTACAGTGATTGGTATTGAGTACTTGATCGTCGCTTTCCATTGTAGCTCCTCCAAATTGTTGGCATCCCTGCGCTTATAATCTGAACCGAACTTCCTCCTTTTCAGCCCATTATCAGCGTGCCATCATAAGTGACGAGTTCTGCTGAAATTTATTAAGAAATTACTCTCCTATTTTCCAAATCAAAGACCTGACATCCTCTTTTGAACTCAAAATCGAAAATGATACCAATCCTACACGATTTTCTGTTAAACCAATCCACACTCTTCTTAATCTTGTTATTGCTTCTGGCTATATACGATCTGTATCTGTACAATTTTTGATAAATTTTCTCGTGTACATTGTAGACAACATTTTAAGGATTTTAATGTCATAGACTTGACATACTTACATAGACTGCAACTAGGTCATTGATATGGTTGCAGCTCTTACCCTATCCAAAAACGAAAATCGGTTTAGACAACAGACCCATTGAATAATCACTATCTTTCTAGAAGTAAGCAATAATGGCGTTCCAATAATGTTGACCTGCTTGATCAATAACTCTCTTCAATAACTGGACAGACATGACTCTGTCGCAGCTTGATCAACTTCCTTCTCAACATTAGAGTCATAAATGTAAACTTTGGTTGCCGCTCTACAAAACAGAAAGCAAATACAGAAACATTCCCATGGGCAATACTCGCTGCTGTCTTATGGTAGCTGGCTGCCACTGTACTGCTTGTCACTTTGTCTTAAGTATATTCTCCTCTTGGGCACGTAAGCGTCCCCTAAGCATAAATCTGGACAAAACGGAGCTGGCTTCATAAGAAAAATCAAAACATCAAGCTTCATTCCACCCAAGTTAAACGCTACAGTTCTGAGATGCCTGAGGAGTGCCAGGTATCTACGACTCATACTCAACAGAACACTAAAATGGAAAATAAATGTGACAGAGCTCTAGTTGACATCTGCAAGAGGTCTGAGTGTGACTCGAAGGCCCCGGAGAACTGCGACGCCAATGAGCTGATCAAGTTCGGATCCCTAGGAACAAATAGTATGCAGCTTGGCAAGGTCAAACCATTAATGTCCTTCACCAAAAAAATGACACACTTTCAAGCGCTATATAAGGCCAATCATACGTGGATTCATCGAGATAGTTGGGAGACGTCTAAACTAATAAGGCCCATACTTGTACAGGAGAAACTACAACATGTTTTCCATACTGCTAAATTTAGATGCTTACGCGAAGATTCCCAAGTGATGGCAAAACACTGCTTCGGGGAACAAGAAATGACAACGACAAATGACCACAAGGACTGTCTACAGATCATTCGAGTCCCAAATGGTCATTAGCCGGCGCTTTAGAAATTGAATGCGAGACGTTCATAACAAATGCTGAACTCAACTCTAAATAGAGATAGCGCCATCTAATGGTGGCCACTATTTGCAACCATTCCAACTTCTGAAGAAAACCCAGGTATAATACTGAGAGGCTTATCGCTGGCAGACAAGGAACCATCTTGCCCTAAATGGAAAAATAATCAGAAGCTTCGTTCTAAGAGCACCGATAACCACTGGATCGATGTAGTTTTTACCGGGCCTGGGACAGCCACCATTGTCGCAGAAATCGGACAAATCAAAGAACGTGAAACTCATCGGTGAACGTATGGAACTCAAACCATGAATTGAAGTGGCTGCAGCACTAAAGCGTCCTGAATTGGAAATCCAGTTCCGCATGAAGATAAAAGAAGTGCGGCGTAATGTTAGACGAGACAAGGATAACTAAGAGTACACTAACACACTAGCCACCAAGACTGAGGAAGTAGTAAATAGGCGACAGCAGGACCGCTTAAAGCATTACTAAAGAACTCAAATATTTAAACTAACATACGGTATGTACATCTAGTTAAAAGACCGGTGATTGGAAGAGGGATTGGGGATGTGTAAACAAACCAAGCTAAGGTACAAGTATTAGCGAGATTCTACATAGAATCTAGATCAAATGAAAGAACATCATGATTCAACGCTCGACATCAATCAGGCCGGCATTCGAACTAGGCCCTCCTGTATCTACCACGTCAACACCAATGCATTGGGTATAGCTAGGAATATAGATCTCCGCAGTTGTTCTTCATCAATTTCGAAACGGACTTCGATAGCTTGAATACAGATGATATACCACAATAAATTCTAGAGATTATGAATGCTGATGATCGCAATAAATGTTATGCCCTAAACAACAAGAGGGTATCAAAGCTATTTAAAATTTGCAGCAAAGCACCTCAAGGTTCCATTGTTTTGCTTATGAAAAATATGCTCTATATGTATACTTGTGCTGAAAAATATTATGTTTAAAATTCCGTTTCTCAAAAGCATTTGACACGCTAATTTGTGATATTTCATTGTCAAATGGAGACACCATACAACTATACGGAGTATCGCGAGAGTTTCTTAACTTTTCTCATCAAAAAGTGCATCACTTCCGTGCTCTTTTGTCCGTCTCACTTTCTGATTTTCATGCAACATAACCATGAAGTGACACCTTATGATAGTATTACCGTCACGCATTTTGTCTCTTCAACTTTTTTGAGATAAAAAAAAAAAACTGAGGAAATGAGCAAAGCATCAAAAATATGATATTCACTGTCAAGGTTTGTTTATTTTGATTTTCCTTTTCAGTCAGTTTTAGTTACTTACCGGAAATTACACTTGATCCAACTAACAGCAACGTTAACCAGCAACAGCAACTTGACCTGAACTTCATTGTTCGCCCCGTTAACTTGTCAGTGGCAGCGACACAGTAGCAGCAGCAGGACTAAAATAAGATGACAAACAAAAAATAACTTTTGTCAGAAGTGATAAGTTCGATAATAAAACTGCTATCTGTGAGTGATGTCCTTTCGAGTAACTTTGTCCCTTTGAATAGTCCTTAATGAAGAAGAATGCCTTTTTTCTAAACACCCTGTAATTAACGATGCCCTGCCGTCGACCAGGACTAAGATAACAATAGTTCGGAGAATTATTCGCTGAATTATTACGCCTACCCTTTGCAGCAGCCAATGATGATAGTCCCGCTGCTGACGATGATGCTGATGGAGATGATGATGATGGTGTTGATGATGTTGATGATGTTGATGATGTTGATGGTCCTGGTGATGATGTTGACGAGAATATTTCCTCCAAATGAGAGCGCACTCAACGAAGGTGAACAAATCCTTTCTGTAGACTACGACGATGATTACAAAGTACTGCTGATGAAATGAGATTTGACGAATGCGAATACGAGTATGAGTCCGAGTACCACCCTGTGAGTAATGACCCATACACAAAAGGATACTATCATCAATGCAAAGCTTGTCACTCATTTATGTGCTTCGATGAGAAGTTGCGTCTAGTTGTTTTGTGCTCTTGTCCTGTGATAAAGCGTTTCGTGGTACTTGTGGGTGTAGTCCTTCTAGTAGTAGTTAAGAGGACTCTAACTTTCCTTGCCTGTATCGTTCTGCGTGTTTCAAAGGCAAATTTATTACGGTCCCAACGGGAACTGGACAGGCAACAGCTCTGTAGACCCACGACAATAGTTGATGCTGTAGCAGATGGCCTGTACCGGTGGTAATTCATTTCCAATCTCTCTTTCTCCCAGCAGTTGTTCCTTTGAATGGAAGGATATTGGAGATTTTACTAGTTTCAAATTGGAAAACTCCTAGATGTGAATGCGCGTGTACGGGATGTGAGAAGTAATTGTTTTACCACACGATGATAGACAGCTTTCTGATGGTGTGTGTCCACTGAGGCTTCACTTGAGATATTGAATTGAGAAGGAGGCGTCTTCTACTGTTGTCAGCACTCAGAAAGATATCGTCCTCTGGAAGAAAAATCGAAAAATAGGAATTGTTATAGACATTTGTTTACATGTAGTTGGGAGAGTGATTTGAATTTCAGAAGAAAGATTCTAAAAGGTTTGCTGAATTTGAGAAGAGATTAATTGATGGGTGGAAATTGAACGATCATCTACATTGAGATAGACTTCACGAATTGGATTTGACTACATTTTGGAACTAGAAGGATTAATTAACATTATTTGGGTGGGACGAGGAATTGTGTTGGTGAAGGACGAAACTGTAATTGCAGTGTTACGTTTGTTTTATCAAGAGATGATTTGGTTTAACTATTATTTAGGAGCTGTTGGGCTTGCTGTCTTACGTACCTCATCGAAATAGGACATAAGGGTATTCTTTATGTAGTTTCTAGATGTTTTCTCAAGATAAACAAATGTGGAAGAACCTTGTGTGTGAAGAGGATAGATTCGAATCGATAGACAGAGTCGGGATGGAGACGTATAGTTAATTAAGTTGGTCGTTATTTTATTTGAACCAACGTCCTTTTGGGTCTTTGGCTTGATTGTGTTTGAGTATTTTTATAGACATTATTGATTCCATCTCTTATTTGCCTTCGTATTTTTTCTTTCTCAGTTAGATGATAATTGACTCAGACATTGGGACTCCTACATCGAAACAGGGTTATATAATTGTCCTTATTCAAATGACAGAGCCTATTCTCCTAGAATCTAGTTCCATACGTACACTAGCTCTACCTGCCCATAGTTGCACGGTGTAGTTGTAAATTTAGAAAGTGAAAAGTAATGATCCAAGGACCCTGGAAGGTTTTTACATCACAATTTTGAGACTCAAGTCTACTTTTAAGTCAGATAAATTGAAATCCAATTTAAACCTATATATTCGCTTTTTAGCAAACTCTTGTCCCGCAAACCTCCTCCAGGGAACTAAAGTACTAATTTCGAAGTTATCAAGCCGACCAAATTCGGGCATATTATAACATGGAACCTGGGCTTAGTCAGAAGATCCGCCGACAAGTAAGAATATGGTGATACCCCTAATGTCTTTATTAAATTTATATCAAGACAGTCGGAAGGCCAAATTCGGCCAATAAGCTAGAGGTATGGGTTCAATTCATCGAAAAACATAAAATGATAGGGCTGGACTCACTCAGAAAATCTGAGTGGAGAGCCTAAACTCTTTGTCTCGTGCGTAAGACTCACTTCCAGGTAGACAGAACTGGCTCACAAACTGGTCCTAATAGAGCTGCAGGCGTGCTAGGTAATACAACACCTTGTAGCCGGTTTTTTTCCTCGGGTGTGGCAACTGATAAGGCCATAAAGTATCCTTTAATGGCATTGCTGAGCGTTATGAGTGCAGAATTTTTTTGCGGATGAATGCACTGCCCATAATGCAACATGTCTACTAACTCCGGATATCATTTGAAAGTGTGCTTTGAAATTAAGAAGAAAGAATTGAAGTCATTCAACAAGAAGAGGTACGCACTAACTTGTTGGATTATTGCAACAAAATGTCAATTCTTTCAAAAATTCAGATTGTCTCTTAAGGTTGAAACTGCTCTCATCGGCCACCAGGAAATACTAAATATTGCCAAATCTCAAACTCTATCACAATTGTACTCCATTCTTAGGTTTTCAAAGACGTATAGGGAATGGAACACAAATCCTATATGACTAAGCAATGATTCAGAAATGTGGTGTATTGTTGGATCAAAATCATCTCAAGGCATAGGAGTAGGCCGCCACATACATTCTACTAAGTAAACACAATGAAATAATCAAAATAGCTATAAGCACTAAATAGCTACCCGTCCTCATCAAAGACCCTAATAGAATGTCATAAAGCATTCAAAAACCTTTCGACAAAGCCTCACTAGTATGGGAACCAGGGCATGATGTTCACGATGGCAAGAAAAATGCGAACCACTAGGCAAAGAAGTTGCACAAATTCCACTCATCGGTCCTTGCTCAAGCTCTTGCTTTAGATATACTAACTTAAAACAGGAAATAAAATATTGGGCAAGGCGGTGGAATCATTTAGGTGGTCATAATAATAACAAAAGAGCCGATATAGTCCTTCATCTTGATAGGAAATATGTCACTTTAATTGTAGCAAACATCTTCACAGATTGAGTATGTTAGATTTTGCTGTGAAACTTAGGAGTCTACGGAATACTTAATCAACTGTATGGCACTGGTACGCAGAAGAGCAGCATGCCTCAACATATATTTATATTCTCCATGAAGAGGATCTGAAGGAGATGGGCTGATCCAATTTCTGTAAATATTAAACAACTATTGGGAGAAAGAAGGGCGCCTGTATGGCGATTGATTGGAAAACTGCTGAGTGCCCCATAACTTGGATTGGGCCAGCAACTCATCAATCAAGTTCATTGCGTAGTGTTTGGTTTACCTTCCAGTGGTGGTCTACGGTAACTGCATGAGTAAAACCAACCTCAAATTTTTTACAATTTGCGCGCGCTCAAGGAATTAAGTACCTTTAAAATGTTTACGCACAGGTTACAATGACTAGGAAATGAAGAGCTAGGCAGGGCATTCCATAAGCGACTTGTACGGCAAATAAGCTAAAATAACAAGAGCATGCTCGGCCAGTAGCATAATGCTTTCCGTCGTAGGACGTATAGGATATTAAGAAGGTATGACGAACCAACTAATAGCTTCGGATCAAAATTGGTTCACTGTTGACGACCCTTCCAAACATTTATAGGACAACGGCCTTCGGATTTACATGTGGAATGTTCGGACCCTTAAAACGTCACGTACAGCCGAGCAAATAGTAGAGGCCCTTGACTGCTATCACTCAGATACCAATATCATCCAGTAAGTGCGAAGGGATGGGCCGGGCATAAGGAGAATGAAAAACTATGGTGATTGCTATAGGGAAAAGAAGCAGCGCTTTTTTGGATGCGGATTTGCTATTTGTGGCAGACTTTAGCAAGAAACCTTAAGCTCCGGACATGTCAGAAAACGTAATACGTCTGTACCCGTACGGTAGGCAAAGATGACACCACCGGCAACGGACCTAATCTTATTGACTTTGCGGCGGGACGAAAAATCACTACAGTAACCGCATGGTTCCTCATCCCAATATACAAAATGGGACATGGCGGCCTCCCTATCATGAAACCCCAAACCAAATTGATTATTTTGTGATAGACGTAAGCCATGCGGCCAGTATTCTGGACGTCCGAGTGTTCAATGTTACGGGCATCTAACATTGACACGGATAACCACCATGTTGCAAGCAAGGTGCGAATGCAGATTTCCAAGCACCACAACAAAGGAGAACTACTCTGAGAAGGTGCAACGTAGAAAAACTGCAATCGTAAGAGACCGTCAGATCTTCGTCGCACGCGTATCCCGACATCTATCAACAACTCTTTTGCCGCCAGCATCAAGTACCGAAGATCAGTGGCAACGCTGCCAACATGCCATCAGAGACGCCGCAACTGATCTGCTGGGTTTCATCTGATCAGCACCCAGAAATCCCTGGTTTAATGAAAAATGACGGCAAGCATATGCAGTTAAATAATAATCTTACTAAGCGGCGCTGCACTGAATGACTGGAGCTGCTCGGGAGCGTTAGGAGCAGAAGAGACGGGTAGAACATCGGCTTCTGCAGAAGAAAAAACAAGAGCACGATAAGCCTGTGATCGAACATATTGACGGATTGTACTCCAGGAATAAAGTACGGAAGTTTTATCAACAGCTGAAAAAAATGTGCCAAGGCAAGAAGACGCGTAGACCCCAGTTCAGTTAAGTTTATATGCATTTTTATTGTATTACTTAATTTACTCTTACTTGCTAGACAAAAAATGCTTAAAAATTAGCTTAATTAACTTAAAATTATCTTATTCTAGCTTACTGACCCCATGCGGGCACTCTAAGTTAAACCTAACACTTAAATTATGTCTTTCGACGTACCTTACTACTATAATATACTATTTCTATTCCTTATAATTAAAACTAAGAAAACATTTTCTCAAAAAAAAAACTTAGTAACATGACTTTTTTTTATATTTTATTATAAAACTTAAAACTAAAATCCTAAAAACTACCTAAAAATAAGTCTTAATCTACTTAAACTACTTACATCTAGTACATACATATATATATATATATACATAATATATATATACTTAATATATAAATATATGTATATATACATAGATGTATGTTTTTTTTTTGAATTTTTTATTTTTATTAATTTTTTTTTTGGTTTTTATATATTTTTTTTTTTCTTAAATCTAACTTACTCCTACTTAAAACTATGTAAGCCGGACATGGCTAAAAGAAAAATTAGGCGACCCACTTTGCTTCACATGAAGCTACTAAGAATTGGAGGAATTCGACGACGAAGCATCCCCTCCTTCTAAAAGCCACCAAAATTGTTGGTGCTGCCGAGCAACATCCCTCATGTCGCGACTCCCTACCGCTCTACTGAACCGGAGACGCTCCGCACTGCCGTGTGCGACGTCTCTGTCGTAGTTGAGTCGCCTGTCCGCAGCTGTTCGAGCAACGTGGAAGATTAGCGGCACAGCCAATCTGTCCTGGATCAGACCTTTGCTATCAAGGTAGAGAAACGCTTCTGGAGGAACATAGCCGTCTAAGCGAACTCTCTCGTGATACATATAATTAGGGTAGTAAGCCCCGGAGATCAGGTTGTTCGATGAGGTCATTGCTCTTGCAATGTGCCTTCGAGTCAACTTAATAACAAAATTGTCCACTCTTATTAGGTTCGCCCTATTGTACAAGACCTCATTGCGATAGAATTTTATGTACTCAGACTCTGGTGTTCTGTATAACCGAAGACAAGCCCTAAGGCAAGCCCTCTCAAACACCCGAATCTTTTCCAATAAACTTGATCTCACGTTGAACCACACGGGACATCCAAACACAAGCATAGGCCGGATAAGGGCCATGTAGCAGATCACCTTCACCCTCGCATCGAGTTGGCTGTTGTAAAACAGTCTCCTTGTAAGGGCAAAAGCACCTCTGGCTCTGGCCAGAGCAACATCTATATGTTTGTTAAAATACAGATATTGATCTAGCCAGAGCCCAAGGTATCTGACTACATTTCGACAAGCAAGTGGCTGTCCATGTTGTCCGACGATAGAGAACTTTCGCCAATTCTTTCTGGTATCCCTAGAGGCCCCAGACAAAGGCGTCCTAAACAGAATGGTTTCCGACTTCTGAAAGTTGATTTTCAACTTCCAGTCATCGCAATATTGCTTAATTTTGTCGAAGTCACGTTGCAAAAGCATATTAATGACCTCGATTTTTGGACCTGATCTGTACGCAATTAAGTCGTCTGCGTACGCTATGGCATGGGGAAGTGAACCTATCAGATCACTTGTGTAAATGTTGAATAGGATCGGCGAATTTACCGCACCCTGTTGCAGACCGTTTTTAATGTTAAATATTCCAGCAGAAGTCACATCGCCATTCTTCACGATGAACTGTCTACTGGAGAGCATATCAAAAAGAATATACAGCAGTGGTTTACTAATGCCCAACCTGTCCAGCTTGAAAAAGAGTCCCTCCAACCATACGGTATCGAAGGCTTTTTCCAAGTCAATCAGGCAGGCACCAGTGCACTGTTTCTTGCCTTTGTTCCATTGGATATCAGAAACCAGTTTAGAAGCAGCATGAATGATATCATGCCCCGCCTTGAAACCGAATTGATTATCCGGAACTATATGTTTGTCCTCAACCCACTTGGTCAGGACTCTATTGATTACCTTCTCAAAAACCTTACTGATGTTTGGAAGAAGACTGATCGAGCGGAGATTCGCCGGATTGGATGTGTCTTTATCCCTTTTGGGGATGGGATGTACCACCGCAGTTTTCCAATGCGCTGGATAATGTGCATTATTCATTGCATTATTAAACAGGGTGGTATAAATGTCCACCGCTACTAGTGGGAGATGTCGAAGCACAATGTTCGGTATTTCATCGGTTCCCACTGATTTCTTACTTCTAAGTGATTCGAAGATCGTTTGGAGCTCTTCCTTCGCAATGAAAGGTGGTAATACCCTTTCGTTGGTGATGACATTATTTGCCATATTCTCGTCACTGAACTGGGTGAAACCCGAGCTCTCGAATCGCCAATTCACAATTTCATTTCGAAGGCAGGCATTGTGCATAAGGACTCGACTTTCCAGGTCGTGGTTCGGGCCAATGATGTCATTCGCCTTGTACACTTCCTGGAAAGTCGCTCCTATAGCCTCTACCTTCTTCTGCGGATCCTCGACCACAAAGATCAATGCCTGCTGCTACAAGTATTTGTTCGTTGTTCGTCGTTCGAGCGATTTTAAGACATGGAAGGTCGTTTTGATTATTTCTCCGAAATATTTTATTTATTTGTGGGAACATATTCGGGTTGCTGGTGTTTACAGCCCGAATTTTGTTGTTCCAATACAAACTTACAGAATTTCTGTAATTTTCTTTTATTAATGTTTGGAGGTTTTTAATCGACGACTTCAATGTCATGATCTCCGGGTTATGTCTGTCAGTAAACTGTCTGTACAAGGTTTTTAGTCTTGACAGCAGCCTACTTTTTTGTCGGTGCAGTGCGTCAATAGTTGCGTTGCGGAATAAGTCTTCTTCGTCAGTGTGTTGATACCGAGGAATCGTTTTGTCCATAGTTCGTTTAATTGTCTCGTCCATTAGTTTTAGATACCTGTCAATCTCCTCGTTTGACAGATTTCTGTTGGACGGTGGGTAGAGCGAATTCGAGGAGAGTGCTCTAGTCAGTGTTCTGGTGAAGTGTGTCCAATGCACCCTACTATAATTGTAGGAATGCCTTTGCACAAACTCATCCAATTCCGCAATTTCGTTGGGAACAGTTATTTCGGTGCTGAGACCGCAATGGCCACTGTCATACACGAAAGTGCGTAGACAGTTTGTAGTTTGTTGGTTAGTGCATGTCAGTTGTATTCGTGAATCGAACAGCAGAAGATCCAGATAGGACCCGTGTCTCGGAAACGACGGACTATCCGTGGCTTTGAGGTCGAGTCGATACATCACGCTGTGCTGATCCCACCAATTGAATAGTAGGTTCCCTCTAGTATTTGGTGTATTATTTCCCCAATCACTATGTTTGGCGTTGAAATCTCCGCCGATAATAAAGTAATTCTCCTCCAATTCCAGCCTCAGGAATCGAAACAGTGTATCGAGCTCTGAGATGAATAAAGTGGATTGAGTAGCCTTAGATGCATAAACAGACACCATGTATAACCGCTTTCCACTACGGAGAGGGAAATACATGATTCATGCTTCCAGCACCTGAAACCTACGTACTACACGACTGTATACTCTTTTGAAACGCAGTCCCTTTTTTACAAAGATCGCAACACCACCTCCTTGAATAGAATTGGGTCGGTTTCTTCGTAATATTTCATATCTTCTGTGCCTCATTTTATATCTTTTAGTAAGCTTAGTTTCGCTAACCAAAAGCACATCAGTGGCTTGGTCTTTAAGTAACTTAAATAGTGCGGCTCGTCGTTCGAACCTAATCAATGAATTAACATTCACTGCAAGGACCTTCAGAGTTTGCTCCGCCATGTACGTACCCATTACGACTGAAGGTGCGTTAGGCCAGGCAGCAGCGAGTATATTTGATCTACCCGTGTAGCCTGTTCTTGGATTTGACGCTGAAGCTGAGCCATCTGCCCCTGAATAGAGAGCAAGATAGCCAGCATGTCAGGTACAGGTTCCGGTGCTCTAGGCGCTGGGGCCTGAGAAGCTACCTTTGCTTGTTGTACCGTATTTCCCCTACCTGCCGCCATTTGGGCGTAGGTAACTTGGGGAGTAACGGCTGGTGTTTGTGCCTGCACGAGTGGACGTTTAACTTCCACTTTCTGCTGCCGAGCCAGATTTACTCTTTTGATGTATTGGAATTTGGGACAACCCCGATAATTTGCGGTGTGTCCCGTGTTCCTACATAAAGCACAAGAGAGTTGGCTTTTTTCAGACGCTCCGTCCTTACCTAGAGCACATTCCTCTGACTTGTGGTTCTTTCCACACTTCACGCATCGAGGCTGCATTTCGCAGTTCGACGCGGCGTGCCCGAACCTTTGGCAGCGAACACATTGTAAAATGTTTTCGCTCCTCTTTAATTTTTCCCAGTGAACAACCTGGTAGTCTAGGACTTTTATACTCCTTAGACCATCCAGTTTGCTGTTGGGACTTAGCTGGACCAGGAAGAACGGCAGTTTCCGCTTCTCCCTTTTGGCTCTAGCCGTGACAAATGGCTTGACCCCCACGAATTTGAGCCCTTCGCACTCCTTCTCTTTCAGCAGTGCAAGGAGCTCCTCCGGATCAGTCGACGGTTCTAACCCCCTCAGCAGCATTGTCTGCAGCTTCTCCCCCTTCGGGGTGTAGGAGAAGAACTCCGTCGTCGAATCCTTCAATAAAGTTTTAATTTTATGGTAGCGCTCCACTGTATTACAGTGGATTGCGTGCCTATCTAAGCTAAGTCTTTTAATATAAAAATTATTGCCTATGGCCGACTTACATAGTTCTATTGTTTCCTTTAGTTCCATCTTAAATGTATTTATAGGTGGAACCCTTTGTTTTGAAAGTTGCTGTTTCTGCTGCTGTTGTTGTTGCTGCTGCTGTTGTTTTTGCTGCTGCTGTTGTTGTTTCTGCTGCTGCTTTTGCTGTTGCTGTTGCCGTTGTTGTGGTTGCTCTTGTTGTTTTTGTTGGTGGTTTTTAAGTTGTTGTTGTTGTTTATGTAGCACCTGTGCTATCGTGTTTGCTTGGTGTTGTTGGCTCTGATTTTGAGCTAGCTGCGTCTGCTGTTGCTGCTTGGATTGCTGTTGCTCTTCCCTCTTCCTTCTTACCATTTGTTTTTCTTTTATGGCCAGTACCCTTTGTTGCAGCATTTTTATGCTGCTACTTATAGACGCCATTTCTTCTTCTTCATCTTCCGATTCGGTTGGCACCAAGGAAGCGAATCTGTTCTCTCTCAGGTGTAGATCTGAGAAAAATGGGTTACCGTCAGTAACTTTCTCGGGACGATTATTTGCTGCAGTTGATGACGTTGAGTGCGCCCCTTCCCTCACTCCACCAAGCAGCTTTACGGTGGAAGTTGGTAGGGAGGGACGTTGTGCTAAGGTGGAAGTTGGTCTTAGCGCCCTCCTTCTCTTCGTCTTCGGTTCTGTTTGGCTTGAACCGCTTGACGCCTCGCCTGATTTGTCCGTTACTGGCATAACGGACCGCTCCTCACAATCCATCGCGTGATGATTCTTAACACTCACTATCAATTTATTTTGTTTGTTTTTTTTTAACTGAACAAAAAACAAAAAAAAAAAAAAAAAAAGTCTATTCGACCCGGAGTCGAACCCGCAACCTTCAACTTGGTAACCGGGCACACTACCTCTGGGCTAATTGGAGCCCTATATGAATTTTGTCTAATTCTTTTCTGTTGGTATCACTACACAACCGAAAGCCGAAACACGTCTATATTCTGCGGAGATCAATGAACGACTGACGCGTAGACCCCGTACAGATGAAAATGGAAACCTTGTAGTTCGGTCACAGTCGGTGTTCAGAATATGGAAAAACCTTTTCTGCAGACTATATAACGGCGAAGAAGCCTAACTTGGACGGTGAATTAAGGATAGCAATATTTAAATTGAAATTCAACAGCAGCTGTATTTGATGGCTTACCGGCCGAGGTGTTTTGTGGAGAGCATACATACATATTTGTAGGCCTGATTGATGGAATCTCAATATCGTTTTCTCTATACACATAAAAGCAAACCAGCTTAATTGCGTCAAATATACGAGTAGAAGTATTGTACAAGCTTCGTCAACATCGCATACAAGATCCTATCTGTCATATTATGTCAACATCTGAAGCCCTTAGTGAAAAACCTGATTGGCTCCTATCAGTGCAGTTTCAGATGAGAAAAGTCCATAATCAACCAAATTTCCACATTCCTGCAGACCCTGGAAAAAACTCAAAAAGTCCAAATCGATATCCACAATCTTTTCATCGATATTAAGGCTGGATATGACAGCATTTATAGAAACGAGCTACATATATAAACTGAGGTCTAGTTTTGGCATCCCTATCAAGCTCATCTACGTGTACAGAATAACCGTGGAGAATGCTCGCTGCTTCGTCACAGTCGGACCGAGACCTTTGATGCCAAAAAAGGTTTTTGACAAGGTGACGCACTACCTGTGACTTCTTTAACATCATACTTGAAAGAATTATACGGAATTCACAAGCGAATGCTGGAGACACAGTCTTTTAGAAGTATGTGTAATTTTTAGCGTACGCCGATGATATTGATATAATTTTAAGGATGCACAACATCGACGAATTTGACAGAACGTTACAATCGATAGCTATAATTTCGAAGTAGCAGAGGATCTTTTCAGCAGAAATAAAGCGAAGAATCACTCTTGCCAATCGCTGTTTTTGGGGCTAAGGACGCAATTGAATAGGAAGGCTCTATCTCGAAGAACTAAGGAGACTCTATATAAAATCTGGATCATCCCAGATCTACTATATGGCGCTGGTGCATGGACTCTATCGAAAGTGGGTTAAGATATCCTCAGTCGTTTTGAGAGATAAGTCCTACGAAAAATATTCGGTCCCGCTTGCGTTAACGTGCTTTCGAGGAGAAGATTCAACGACAAACTGTACGAGCAGTACAGAGACATCGAATAGAGAACTGCGTATCATTCGCCTGAGATGGGACATGTAGGGTGGATAGATAACAATGCTCCGGCCCACAGAGTCCTCGAGTGTAACTCGGAAGGATACAGCAGTAGAGGCAGACCTCACCTTAAGTAGCGCGCATATGTATAAAGGGACCTCAATTGACTTGGAGTGCGCAGTTGGAGGCAGTTAGCTAGAGACCGAATTAACTGTTGTGGCTTGTTAGTTGAGATACAATAGATCAATTTGGTCACAGTACAGGTATTGTCTTTTGACTTTGATCTTATGGACATGTCGTCTAATGGAATGACACCAGACCTCATGTTTCTTTGAATATACGAAGTCAGGTTTTCCTGTTGTTAGAAATAGTTTGGGCCAGAATCTAAGCCAGGAGTATAGTCTGGTCTTGCATATGGCTTCAAAATTGATCTAAGTTGCGGCACTGGTTTCTTTTGTACGACGACAACGTTGGATTTCGCACATGAAATGAGATTGTCAGAATTTATTACGCAAGTCTCGGAGGAGAGTTACGTATGACTCGAAACTGTGTTGGGACTGCCTACCTCTTCGGTTATCCTTTCGATTGATATATAGATTTCTGCAGGTGGAAACCCCTCCATGATGCCCGCAGACCAAATGAATGCTTCTCGACGTCTCTTAAGGGTCAGCGTCAACCATTATTCTAAAGATTGATCTAACCTTATGCTATCAAAGTCCAACGAGTGACTTTTGTCAAACCACTCCTTGAATATGTACGCTTGGTTTGGTGAAACTACCACTACGCACACATCCTGAGAATGGAACCTCTTCAGCAGAATGCATAAGCAATATTTATTTTACAAAGAAATAGGGAAATGGGAGTTTTCTCTTGTTGGTCCACCCAGAACCAAAATTCAAATCGGAAAATCCACTGGTTCTATTGAACACTTGCCGTAACGCTGGTAGAAATATTTTCCAAAAATTGTCTCCTAAACGATTCCGGACAAGCACTATGCTGTAAATATGCAACAGCCATGATCGGTTATACTTGTCCTTGTGCGATATGGAAAAACCAACGCAAATCCAATCTCAAGGATTGGTGAAAGCGTAGGACACATTGAGCAACTACTCGTATATTAAATGAATGAGTTTCAATTGACATTGTTGAGAAGTTTTTAGAGGAACGTGAACACAATTAGAACCTCATTGCGGTCGATACTACCCTAAGTAATTAGATACATATAACTTCGACCTAGAACCCGTTATATGTCTTTCAAGGGAGATCAATTACAACAACAAAACCAAACCCCTCTTTTGTTTTCATTTAAGGAAAAAGAAATAACTTTTTGCGGTTACTTCAAGAAGACTGCAAAGTCATTTCCTTTCACTCAGCATCAGCATAACCAGCCTTGGCACACTTAAAACGCGTTCGACCGATAAAAAGTTCTTTCATGTGAGCTCGGAATCGATGACTTCAGGAATAATTAATGGCTAGAGGATGTATACTTGGATGCACTTAATATACCCTATGTCCCATACTTAGTTATATAGGATGGTTGTCGACAGGGCAATCGGGGCACTTGCAATAAATCAGCTTTTAAATGCATATTGCCCGACATTTATTGATCCCTAAATAAAGTTTTCTTCTTTTTTTTGTTTGTTCCTTCTTCTGCTGAATTGAGGGTTTCTGGGGGATAACAGTATTGGAAATAGTTGGAAATAAGGGCTACCATACCATTACAATGATAAAATGCACATTAAGGGGGCTGTGAGGTGGCAATGCCTTGAGAATAGGATGCCAACGACCGGATAATCGAGGGAAAGAAAATCGATAGTTTTCTTTTTCTTTTTTTTTTCGATTGTGTAAAGTGTACATTTGGGATGTATCCGCATAGTTAAAATATTGTATCGGAGGTGAAATCATTTGAAATAGTTCTGCAGTGAGTTCTTAGGAACACATGAAAGTATGTATGCCATTTGTAACGATAAGGATTTGGTGAAGTGGTACGCCTGCATTGGTGTATTATCGATTTGTATACATGGAATATGTGCTGTTCGTTTGTCAAGCTATATAATACAAACTTGCTTGGGTCGATTGAGAAGATTTCGAGATTCTTCTCGGAAAAATGAGAAATTTTTCGGTGAGGAGAGGTCATGTGCTGACAAGTGAATGGGTGTTTGTGCTGGTAGTCTCACATGGAATCTTGGTCCGTACAGAGATCAAGTACGAAGTAAAAGAAGAATGAGTCGCTTTAAGTAATATTTGTTTACATAGTCATCCACCCCAGTAGAAACTGTTTCGTGATAGCACGTTGTTTTCATTACAATTTGGGCACTTTACATGTAAAATTGTATGTACATACATATGGTATGTATAAAGGTAGGCCTCCCTCAGGAAATAGCAGGAGAATCTCCGTTGATAGTGAAGTCAATTATTTAAAATTAGAATTCTGCTGCCTTAAGCTATGTTCCTAAAGCAATTTTTGCCATTGATGATCAGCGTTAAATATTTATTCCCGAGGATTTATTTGAAGCTATTGGTGTTGAGCGTGCTATTGATACTAATCTGTTTTACTATTTTCTAGAGTCCTATAATTTTCATGCCGACGGTTAAGAGCTATTGTCTCAGTACTGACAGGTTTAGCTAGTGGTGACTAAAAGGTAGTTGAGTGTTCCGAGATAAAGGTAGGCACTGAGCAAGCAGTTAGCAAGACTCTGTTCAGTGTTCCAACTATGACCGCATACGAAATGTGCTTATGTTGTATCTTCGTGGCAGCTACCAAATACTATTTTCGTGCATAATATTCTGTTGAAAGATGAGTACTTGAACCATATACAGTTTCACAAAATGACTAAACACGTGATGTCAACACGACCCGTATAGAAATATGTGGAGCTGAGCAATGAAGTTTAGAACTTGACGCAAAGTCGATGCAGAGAATGTAGAAAAACCAGATCTTTAAACTGTAAAATGATAAGGATGACCCAAGTTTCACCAACAGTGTGAACAAATATTTCAAGCTGGATGATGAAGCCAAGGATACCCAACCAAAATTCACTTAGAATAGTTATGTCAAAACTTATGCAAGACAAGGCTGTCTAACCGGACGATTCCTAGTCCACGCCAACTCATTTTCATAATTTAGTCGGAGGAAAGTATGCTTAATAAATGGAACCTCAACACCCTATGGCCCATTCATATGAAAAAAGGTCCTCTAAGTTGTTCAAATTATATGTAGAGGCGTCACTCTTTGGCCAGCCGGTAACTCCACATCTAATTAAATATTCTCACAATTGCAAACTCAGAAGAAAATTAAAGAAGTCCGGAGCGATAGACAGCGCCTCTTTAAAGTTTTTATGGCCACGTTGTGCTGGATAGTGATGAAGAGTACCTCGCTGCTCAGTGTATGCCCACAAAGATATCACCGAGATATTTCATGTGAATAAACGCCTAGACAAAATGACGCTCTATCATTTGGCTCCTTTCACAACATTCTTGAGCGAAAATCGCAAGCCAACCCCATCAGCACAATTATTCGCAAGACTCTGCACTTTCATATCCTGATAGCATTAACAAAAGTGGGGGATGGTGCAACATCGACTGATCGAATAAAACGTCACCACCGACAACTATTCCTTTAAGGTAAAGGGGATTTCATCTATCATACTTTTCGTCCGCTATTATATTGTTATAACCTCATATTGTGAACAGCGCCATCTGTTCATGAATAGTAGAAGACTCATCAATTGGATTAATATTGGAAACTGTTTGACAACTTGATAGCGAATGATCTGGAAATATGGAAAGATGAATTGAAGTAAAAATGTCCGCGAAAGATAGCAGGGAGTACAAATACTGAAATCGAACAGAGGTGAAATCAGTTCTAAAGTTGAATTTGAAAAGTGAATTAAGAGTAGTGGTAAAGTGGTTTAAGTAAGTATGTTGGTTCCCAACAATATTTCCATCGCTGTAGTGCAAACGTCATGATGGGGTGTCAACACACACTTCCACTTCTTGGGCATGGCATTTGGTTGCTGCAGCGCGAACGAAATATACGCGGCGCCACAAAATATCTTGCAACGCAACAAAATACCACAAACCAGAAATGATCTGCCGAACTGTCACAAGAATGACAGGTAGCAGGTCAAAGAACATGCTGACTCACTCACACCTACGCTAAATCCACAAGGGACTGGGAAAGGGTCACTCCAACCACCTTCAATTAAATGGGAGTGCTGTCAACACATGAAGTGAGAGAGCAATCAGCGATGGAGCCATCCCGTTCCCACAATGTAAAGTAGGGGGCATTGTTAACAAATGTAGCAATATTAGTGCATTATAAATAAACAGTATGGCACATAAAATGCAAAGCAGGGTCAATGACCATATACGTACCAATGTAAAGAAAAACCAGCTGTTTTATAAGGTACAGAGATTACGAGGTTAGTGCGTAGAGCAGATTGAACAGTTGAATTCAGCTCTTCCTCAATAAAGGTCAATAAATTAACAATTCACGTGTTTCATTTCCTAAGCGTTCGGAGACTTCTTCTCCAACTAAGAAAAATTAATTCTCGGTTCATCTAGCCCAGAATAAAGTAAGTAAAGTAAAGTAATTGGTTGAAAGAAATAAGTGCTATCTTCTGCACCCACAATATTTTAAAAACATTTTTGAAAAAATACATTTTCCTCAAGAGACGCTAAGTAGACTTCACACAAGATACGTATAATCCCAGTCCTGCTCTATGAAACAGAAGATGGCCGTAAACCAAGTTGGTAGAAGATATACCTGCTTGTTTTGAACGCAAGATTCTTCGAGTAATATCTTAAGATTAACCAGCCTTTCAGCGACAATAATGTTAGAAAACATTATACAGCTTGGACATGTAGAGCGGATCGCCTTAAAAATTCGGACCTAAGAACCTTCGACTTCCATTCGCAGTAAAAAAAAGATACGTTAACCATTTTGGGTTGTGTAATGCACAGCGTTAAGCCAAAGAACGTGCTAACCTTTATTGTTTAAGTACAGATCCTGCCCATGGCGCCGAATTATAAAGTAAGTAAGAGAGTGCTGACAAAAATATATTCATACATCTCATTCCAATTTATCCATTGACGGCAATTATGTCTTCTTGGCAGACTAGAACTTAGTCTTCCTTGGCTCCGCAGTTTTTTTTTCTGTCGGAACTAAGCACGCAGACAAAGACCTAGTCCATTGTACTTTTAGCTCCACAGTTAATTACAAACAGCAACGAAATAGACCTAACCAGAATTACCCTCTATGTACAATCGCTGCTTTTTTGGGGTTAGAAAGCAACTGAGTATCAGAACTCCCTCTCATAAGACCAAACCGCCTTTATAATGGCTGACCAGATAACAATGAAAAGTTTTCCAATCGGTATGCTTCAGCAGCCGTCATAATTACGACATCCATCTGCCAAAATATTCAGTAAGGTTTGCCATTTAATCATGCATCGTTTAACGCTTGCCGAACGTGCGGAAATTTTTAAAAAATATTATCGAAATTCCGATTCAGTGTAAATACGCAACGTGGCTTCAGTGTTGCACCGTGGAAAAGTTAGAGCGTGAGTAAACTCTTATGAATCTTAAGCCACTAACCAGACAGAGATTGATCCGAAATAGCCGCATAGAATAACATAGAAATTTCGGTTAGCTGAATTGGCCATCGCCAGAGAGTCAAACCGCCTTATTTTGCCGTAGGATTTGGGCGTGAATTCATATAAGATTGTGCTGACGCAAGAATTGAAGCTAATTGGGCGCTAGAAATGTTAACCGGAGATCCAATGTTTGGCCAAAAAATCATCTTCTCGGATGAGGACCGGTTTTGGTTCAACGGCTATGTCAACAAGCAAAATTGCCATAATTGGAGCGAACATAATCCACAAGTTTTCGGTCATGCATCAATCCATCCACAAAAATTGACTGTTTGGTGTGGTTTATGGCATGGCCGCATCATCGGACCTTATTTCTTTTGAAATGAGATAGGAGACACCGTTACCGTCAAAGTATAGAGCGATGTTAACCGACTTTCTGTAGTCAGAGCTATGGTTCCAACAAGATGGACCTACATGCCATACAAACGACGCAACGCTCGAAGTAGTTATGGAGAAATTTGGCGACTAGCTCATCTCACGGCGAGCGTTCATCAATTAGCCGCCGCGATCATGCATGCGATTTGATACCACTCGATTATTTTTTCTGGGGTTATGTCACGTCCTTAGTCTACGCTAAGAAGCCAACCACTTTTTACAAGTTCAAGGCCAACATTCGACACGCTATTGCTGGAATAACGCCGCACATATTGGACCGAGTCATAAAAAATTGTGCCGACTGCTTGAAGTACTGCCAGCCAAACCGAGGCACTCATTTGAAAGATGTGCCAATCCATACATAATGGCATGAACATAACATAGCTTCGAATAAAGCTAGAATCACTTTTTTGTCTCACACCGTTGCTGTTTTCTTTAATTTTTTTTCCTATCGTTCTTATCTGGTCGGTCTGTACAAGACCATTTAATATTCTGTTCCTGGTCTACGGTGCTTGAACCTTGTCGAAAGCACCGGTAAACACACTTGGCCGTGTCGGTAGAATGTTATTGCGTATTACGGTCCCGTTTGCATTTATAAGGAATAGAGTAGTAGATTCAACCGCAAACTGTTCCTTCTATTGATCCACCGTAGGAGATGGCCGTCTCATGTTAGGCGAATGGAAGCCTCAGCGTCGGCCCAAAGAGTTTTTGAGTATAACCTCGAAGGCACCGCAGAGGATGACCAAATTTGCGGTGACGCACGTAGGCGAAATGGAACTCAGAGTTCGTCACTGGAGGCAGCTGGCGAGAGATCGCGCTAGCTAGTTCACCCCGAACTATAGCGCCAACTAAGTAAGGCCAAATATTGTGAGATGCCATCGGTTATTTGAAAACTATTAATTTCAGCATCGGGATCAGACAAAATTCGATAACTTGCATTTCGAATACGGTGCGGATACAATATTAAAGTTCGTACAAATAAGGCTTGCACGTATTTGTAAAAAAAAAGTTATTTTTAGAGGTGAGCGATATTCCAAAAATGCGTCTGCTTGGCTGGGTCTTTCATTTCTTTGTCGGGAATTTCGTCATACTCTAGAGACTTTTTGTTTTACGTGATAACACATTTCAAGATCGACAACAGAATCTCTTAAATTTGTTGAATTGGTATTGAGAGGTTGGTGACTGTTCTTGTGGGGAGGCTTATAGCGTATATTTTCAGTTTTAACTCACTAGATGGTCTTTGTAATTCACGGTATTTATAAACTCTTAACTGGTGATCACATTCCGATCTTAGTTCAATGATTTCAGTATATTTTGAAGCTTTTCCTATTTCGATCAAATTTTGTCTTCCAACAAATTATTTCGTCAGTTTATGATTTTATTTCTTCTTGACAGTTGTAACATTTTTTGTGTACCCAACATTAGGCTGACTTGTGAAATATATTTAGTTGACTCGATGATATCCTTGTAGTGAGCCTTTATATAATTTAACAGTCTAAGAGAGGTACGTGCATATGCACATATATGCCGTGACGTTTCTGAAGAGAAAAATAAATATGGAGCACCATCATAGATTCGAATTTGAACCAACCTACGAGGATCTGCGGCCGTATATCCCCAATAACTCGCCGCATATTATCTTTCAAACCTTTAAACGTTGCTAGACATTTATTTGCGGTTTCACTCACCTCCACAGAAAATAACCGGATTGGAGTTAGATCGTAAGGTATTGATGGCCAATTCATAGTCCTTAAACCTAAAATCACTTCTTCACCAAAATTTGATTGTTTAATCGATGGTATTTTTGACAGTAAAACACGTGGCACCATCCTGCTGAAAATCTTCATCGTTCACGTCGATGTCACGCAGATTTTCAGACAAGATTCTATAATGCGAGCTCCTACCTCATTTTTAAAGAATGTCAGTACTTGCATATAGACCACACCATAGAGTACATTTTTGTGGATATAAGGGTGTCACTTACGGATTGCTCTCACTCAAAATTCGAAGAATTTGTTTATTGAAGTTTTCGATGAGCCAGAAGTGAGTATCGTATGATTCCTGAACACAAGTTTTCCATAAAATTCCAGATCATTTTGCAAATTTTTTTGAACTCATTCAGCCAATCACCAACAAATGCCATGATCCAATCGCTTCAATTCTTGCACCAATTGAGTCTTACAAGGGATTAGGCCAAGATTCTTGACCTAAAAACTTTCCACATTGTGGACAGGTAAGACCCAAGCTCCTGTGCATGGTTGCGAACTGACAAATTTGGGTCTTTATTACCACCGGGCTCAACTGCGGTGATATCTTGTTCCCATTATTGGGCTTATATCACCTGTAGCGAAATCTTTCCACAACAATATGTTCAATATGTTTGTGTAAGTGAACGCTAATTCAGGGAGAATCATTCCACTGGCAATATAAATCTATCGACGTTACACGTTACTAAAAGGAAAAAACATTGACACTCAAAAAATTGTATATGATTGACAGTTGTCCCTGTAGGCAACCCAACGCTTCTTAAATAAATACTAGTCACTCATGCAGTTAAGTTTGATCATCAACTAAATTTGTATCAAATAAGTTGTAAAGTTTCAGGTGCCCAGCAGAATCGGGGAAATAGAGACAGGCATGTTCATCTAAAGAATTCCATATCCTTCCAAGATTCGTCGTTGCGAGTCAATGAAGAACTCGGGCATCTTCACAACCTGCTTAAAGCAGCATGTCTAGAATATGACTTTGAAATCAACAACATTGACAATAATTAAAGAAACCGAAAGCCTCCTGACTGAATTTGCTCCCGCATTAAATATGCTAATTAGGAGCACAACACGTCCCACAAAACGATCTCGTATTCAACTCTTCGGAAATTTGGCGCAATTATGTATGACTACCAGTCCATGGTAGCCACTTCAATTGACAAAGAGACAATATTCCAATCTTCTCAATCTTTTCACAGTTGTCAGGAATCTGTGCACGAAACCCATAAAATTACACCCTAAAGCGACAACATTATTCACATAGGGAAACAAATTTATCTTGAATTCAATTCTACCTAAGTAGCTAAAGTTATCTCTTATGCGGCTTACGCACGTCAATGGAACACAATTCCATCAGAAAGCATCCATCCAAAATTTTCAATTTGACGCAAATGCAAATATTTTTGTGTCAAATCAACTTTCTTTGCACGCGTAAAGCCCGTTGTAAAAATCCAATTGCCTCCAACTTCTTTTGCGGCATAAAAAATCAAACACCCGAACACCATCCAGCAAAGCAAATACGTAAATGTATGTACACTTTAGTAGTCGACAACAAGACACTTGAGATACTGAACCCACAAAAAAAAAAGAAATAATAAGAAAAATAAATCTAACGCAACACCAAGTCACATTGGAGAGAAGAATGAAAGAATGCCAAAGGAAGAAACAAATATTTGACATGTAAATCGCTTTTACCCATTCAAATATCATCCTTCAATCGCATAAATCAATTTTCCATCTGAACGCGATTTATTTGCCTAACCCCGAACGAGCAAAAGCCTTACGCCCTGAACCACAACCTTCAATCCGCCTCTGGATTACTTTTATTTTCTTCATCATCCCTTCTCTGCTCACTGAGTAGAGTGAGTAAATCCGATCCTTAGAAATTTTCTATTTAAGCTTCTTAGGAGTACCTACGCTTCAAGAAATCTGAGAACTGTCAATAGTCGGAGATCCTAATTAATATTTACATGGAGAGAAATGTCTTTTTTTTCCTGTCATGAGAGTGCTCTGCGGTTGGTCCGTGGATCTGGACATTGTTATTTATGCTGCGGTCAGTATGCCTGATCACCTAAGTCTCCGGACTGGAATAGATACTTGTAGAGGCGAAATGAGAAAATATCTACAAACACATTCAAGTGCCAATACCAATTGTGCGAATACTAAAGGTTTCCTTCATTAAGATTCACATCCTAATGAGCCGATAGGACTATAGCACACACAGAAAAAAAGGGCCCACCCAATCCACTTATAACCACAACCCAAAATGGTCAACATTTTTTCCGGCCAATAATCCTATTACCGCGTCCATTTGTAAAGTTCGGGGTGGATTTTTATTCACCTGAATGAATTGCTGTGAATGGAAGGACACACCAACGAGCGGAAGTGTCCTTTTGTTGGCAAATATGGAGATAGGCAATGCGAATAGGACGACTACGAGCATGGACCTTAATTAAGTCGGGTCTGGTTAAAGTCAAGAGGGTGATGTTGTTTGCATGAATATAGACAGAGGGTATTTGCGGTTGAGTAAGTATTGACTCTGGCAGTACAGTAAGTGTAGACGTGACTTGCTTCGCAGTTTAGACAATGTAGGCACTGAACCGGAAACTCCTTTAGACGAGTTAGTGAATTTTTAATGAATCGATTGGCTTTAATTAAAGGCGTACGAATGGAATTAACACCAGTTGGGGAATTTGGATAGTCTAACCTGAGGTGAGGATGTCAGATGTGTGCTCGCCTTTGACTCAAATAGGCCGCACATTTTGCTTGGAAAGATGTAAGTAAGTTTCCTTCCGTAAAACAATCATAGTGATAGACTCCACCATACGACAGCACTACAAATCAACCCTGTCTAAAGAATTGTGGAAGCCATGTGACTTCCTGCATTATGTCATACTTGTATTTCAAAGTTTTTTTTTTTCAGTCGAAACAAAACACCGAAACAAATACAAGTCCATTGTACTCGTTTGTTGTTCTTTTTAGTAGTGAATTGGTACTTCATTGCAGCACATTGGCACAGTACCAGCACATACCATAACAGCGCCAACTAACTGGAACTGGAACCTAGTGCGATTGGAGGCAGGGTATTCACTTGAACCCGGTATATTTAACATAGGTGCCAAGCGGAGGAATAACGCTTCCTGAAGAAGCCAGAAAGTTTCTCGTATTTTAAGTGATGCTCAAATGCTCAAATATTCGTTGGAGCTAGGATAAGCCTTCCCACCGCTCTTCGTTAATTCATTGATACCTAAGCAATTTGACCCTTGGTATGAGTCGAGGCCGATCTAAAACCTCTTGCTGATCTTAAGATCACAGAACCCATCGGGTAGAAGGCAAATGGAAGACCGTTCCAGCGATTTTAGGTCTAAACAGCAGCCATTGTGACGCTCTCATAAGTGGGTCTACCTCAACAAGTCAGGCCCTGTCTGGAAAGCTCCTGACTCCTACAGTACCGTGACTTAAGTCCTGGTAGGGACTACCGGTGATGTTGCTACCAACAGGACCTATGACTGGCCGCTTCTAACATGTCAAATTGACGCAACCTTCGACGTTAAGTTCTGAAACGAAAAGACCAGTATTTGCTCGATCCTCGCGAGAGCCAATTCTTAAGACGACAGTAAGAAGTCTGAACTCTTTCGTGCCGAAGGACACCAGAAACGCCGCTGAGTTCTTAGAAATGTATGGAAGTATTAATTAGCCTGGAAATCCGTGCCGGATGTGCTTATAAGAGTATCAGTCTTCGATCCTAGCCTTAGTAGGTCCTGGCAGGCTTTCCTCTATGCCCTGCCTAACAAGATCGTTTCAAGTTTTCATTTCTTGGTGATGGAGTACAATGAGTTATTAAGCATAGATTTGTTATCGCAACACGCGAAGATATTTTACCCCGTTCACCTGTTCCTCACATTACCTTGCGTATATCTCCGCTTAAGGACAACTTAACGAGTAGCGAAGCCTAAGGTCACGGTTTTTTTTAGGGACGCCAACAACCAGGGTCCAGGCGTCATTGCGTCAGGCAGGATGCCCATGAATTCGGAGTAAATTAAAACTTTCGAACACGTTCAACGAAACTTCTCCCAAGCCATGGTTTAATATCAAACTGACAGAGGTTCATAAATTCATTTAGAGTGGAGCCTGGCGTGCGAGTTAAAGCTGCCGAGCAGCCGACAGCAGCCGTCTTTTGGAGTCTGGTCAAAGCAGCAGTGGTGCATTTTTACGTTTTTTTATGTATACCAGCTATTTTACTGAAAGCACCACTGAACTCCCAGAAAGCCGACAGCACATTGGAGGTTCTCAACCTCTTGACCTCTGATGTGAGTTTCGGCAAAAACACAGAGAGTCTCTGCTTTTTATTCAGTATAGTTGCCATCAGTTACCAGTTGCCATCAGTTACCAGTTATCAGATTTTTCCCTTCTGATGACTTCAACCTGTTTGATAGTTCCACTAAAGCGTTCTAGTCACCAGTTTAGAAGTTTTCCAGCGTCCTTACGTAGTCGGTGCAAATTTACTTTCTATCATGACACAGGCTATCGTTACCAATTTTTCCCGACAGGGCACGTCGGTTAAGGCGCTTTTTAGGTTTTGAATCTTTTACCTTTCTCTGCTCTTAAAAGGAATTTTAAGAGACTTGCCAAGCCCCTCCTTAAAGCGTATCCGGTTGGTTTTTTTCTCCGATTCCTCCTCATCAGAAAGGTAGGCACTTCGTATTAATGGCTTTGGTCTGACACGGAATCTTTTGATAGTACCCTTTAGCTGTACACCTACTTAGCTTATGTTACCTGCAGAATATTGTAAAAAAGCGAAGCTTTTTACCGGCCGATTTCTTCATTAACATCTCGCAGGGTTACATTTAGATTGCAACAGATATGGAAGATCAGCTACAGCAACTGAAGTAAGCCATCAAGGAGGATGCTCCAGATGTACTTGGCTTCATATTTCCAGATTAATGAAATCTTTAGATTTGCAATGTCTAACGAAAAAATGTAAAGAGGACGGCGTCCCATAGTTAAAAAGCAAAAAAGTAATGCAGAATGCGTAAAAGGGAAAATGGGAAAAGCTTCTACAGGAAAAAATACATTGAAGCCGAGTATGAAGGATTGCGAAGAAAGCTTTATAGTGGAAATGCATTCGCTTTTTATGACATGGAATTTCATCGTCAGTCAGACATCCACAAAATATCAAAGGCATACCATAGTTCCAATTCATTTGATCTCGACTAGGAAAGAATGGCAATACCCAAATTGTATGACTTTGGTTGACAGCGTATAGCCAGTGGCTATACTGGACTTCAGGCACCTCGACCACTAGGTAGCTATCTGCAAATACGCAAGTCAAGTAGGTTGAGGTCCCCTTCCTACAACGTTCGTCACCTTCTCTGCATTGTCTCATTGGGGTGGATTCGAAGATAATCTGGTGTCCATATGCCCTGCCTGACAATCCTTTTCACCATATCCATGTTGCCGCACAGTCGACATAGTTCTTCATTTTACCACTTCTTCCACAGTCGTTTGATCTCTCTTCGCGAAGATGCTGTTTTTGAAGTTCATTACAGGAAATTGATAAACTCGGTTACCACTTTAAAATTATATGTCCTTGCCAATGTTTGTTGTTGATGGTGTTGGTTATCCTTTTCAATGATCGCAATGTCCAAACACGTTCTTTGGACATTTTCTTTAATTCGGCGGTCGTCTAACACCATTTGGTGATCTTTAGCAATGTTATCCTCAGTGGTTGCAGTTTTTGGACGTCCCGAACGTTCATCATCTCCCAAGCTCTTACGGCCACGTTTAAATTCAGCTGCCCAAAATTTCACTGTAGTAAATGATGGTGATTCGTCCCCATACACAGAGTCCAACTCATTTTTGATTTGCGTAGGCGTATTGCCTTTCAAAAACAAGAATTTAATAACAGCTCACTCAATTTTTCCCATTCTCACAAAAAACACTCACATCGACTCACTCAAACGACTGTCAAAATATGTACAAAATATGCACAACTAGCATTCACTAACTCTTATTGACGAATGCCGCTATCTTTACGTTGCGGTCGGAAACGTTTCAGACAACCTCCGTATCTTGTTTAATTTCCATTAATCGCCAGATTAATGTTTGCTGGTCACAAATCGCCAGATTAATGTTTGCTATTACTCACAAAGTGTCCAAATGACAGCTTTTTGATTTCTTTGGATTTACGCTTCTCGTATTGCTGTGAGGCGTCTTGTCTCAATTCTTGTTAAAACAAAACACCCAGTAATATTTCTCTCGAATTTATTACAGCAGCGGGAGTTCTCTTCGTATCTGTACTAGATACGGCTATCGACTAAATATTCTTAAATATTTTCAAAAATGTGCTGCAGAGTGAATATTCGGCGAACCGATGTACAATATTTAAGACCTCATTGCACTGCATATGGACTAGTTGTTGACTTTGTTGTATTATGTTCAGCAGGCTAATATTCCTGTTAGAAACCCAAATAAAAGGATCTCCTTTACTTTTTTTCAGTCCATCATTCAGGGATTCCTCCCACCAGGTTTAACATTAAGCTGCTGCATGCGTCTAATTACTATAGATCATTTCTTCCCACTGTGGTTCTAGTTTTCCTTTTTTATTGCTCTTATTACCTTTGGGTGCAATTTTTGCACCTTTAGGCTTTCGAACTTTCCATTTCTCCTTCAGGGATTTCCGTTTTCGGCTCTACTTCTTTTCATCGGTAGAAGCTCTATCGCGTAGGTCATCAAATACAATTTTCATGTCGATTTTCGTTAACTGCTCATTGGTTTTCTCTAGAATTTCGTAAAAGCCTTTCTTCTTTCTTTCTTCGAAAAATTTAGTCCTTGAAGTACATCTCATCGGGCGACGATTGCAATTGCTGTTTGTTCTACCAACCTCATGGTATTTCATGGATAGTGGTTGTATCAGGTAGGTATATGCCTTCATTGCCTCCAATATGTGTTCGCAAGCATATGCCTTCTCAAAATCTTCAAATTCAAGTATGTTATGTGCATACGCAGAAGTTTTTGGGGACTTTGTCTTTCTTGGTGTGTTGTTATATTTAGTTATTAACAAATTGCAGATATTTGACGAAGATCTCGAAACACCTCTTTGGTGCCTTGTACATGGAAACAATGCCTCGTTTCGAAGTATTTTTGAGGAGCACCAGTATTCATAATACAGCTCAACTCAATATACACGTAACATGCGGTCCCCAAATCATAATATGCTAAATTAAGTTGATCACATCGCGATAGTAATGTCCGAACCTTCAGGTCACCCAACATTCACTCGGATCACCATCTTATTGCAGCCAAGTATGAATGTGGATTTCCCAAACAACACAACAAAGAAGAACTACTCTGAGGTGCTATAACGTAGAATAACTGAAATCGCAAGAGACCATCAGAATCTTCGTCGAACGCGTATCCCGACATCTATAAACAATTCTTATGCCACCGGCATCAAGTACCGAACACCAGTGGCAACACTGCCAACGTGCATCAGAGACTCCGCAACTGATGTGCTAAGTTTTACCCGACCAGCACCCAGAAATCTCTGATTTGATGAATTATCCCAGCAAGCAGCGTACAAGGCGGTGCTGAAATGAAGGATGAGAGCCTCTCGTGAGCAGAAGTGATGGGAGGAATGTCGGCTTCTCGAGGACAACAAAAAGGAGCACGAGAAGTGCCCGATTGAAGATATTGAGAAGTTGTACTCCAGAAATAACTTAGGTAAAACGAACGTGTCAAGGCAAAAAGATCCATACAGAAGGCTGTAGAACTGAAGAAGGAAACCTTGTAGTTAGTAGAATCACAGATGATGCTGAGAATGTGTAAAAGCTTTCTCTGCAGATTATATAATGGAGGAGAGGTTCAACATCCCGCAGGCAGCCAGAGTAGACCATTCAACTAAGACGATGACAGGCAAGACCTCCGTCCGCCTGACCAAAATGAAGTGAGGATAGCAATATGCAAAGCAGCTGTGCCTGGCGGTTTACCGGCTGAGGTATTCAAAGCTACTGAAAACCAATTCGTGGAGAGCATACTCCAATTCAGTTATCAGATCAGGTACTGGTTTGCCCTATCCACAAAAAAGGACACCTTCTCAACTGCGCCAACTATAGACGCATAAGTCCACTCAAGATCTCAAACAAGGTCTTATTGTGTGAACGTCTGAAAACAACCTGATTGGTCTATATCAGTTCGACTTCAGATCACAAAAGTTCACAATCGACCAGATCTTGATTTTGATCATACTGCTTGAGTTCATGGAAAAAGCTTAAAAAGTCCAAATCGATACTCACAATCTTTTCATCGATTTTAAGATAGCATATCACAGCATTTATAGGGACGAGCTACATAGAACCACGTTTAGTTTTGGCATGCCTGCCAAACTCGTCCGGTAACTGTCGGTAACCACTTACTCCAGATCTTTGATGTAAAAAAAGGTTTTAGTCAAAGTGACGAGTTGTCATGTGACTTATTTAACATCATACTTGAAGAATTGTGCGGAACACTGGAGGCACGATTTTTCAGAGTCTGTGCAACTACTAGCGTATGTCGATGATGTTGTCATAATTGTCAATGTCACCGGTGCCTTCGCTAATATTGAAACGGAAACAGCCAAATGTGTTTAACAGTAAATGTGTGCAAAACCAAGTATATGCTACCAACAAGAAGGAACTTTGTCTACCTCTGCTCTAGTATAAATTCTGCCAACAACGCCTCAGCAGAAACAAAGCAAAGAATCAACTTGCGAATCGCTGTTGCTTTGATTACTACTCGGCCCTATCCCGAAATTTTAAGGAAACTCTACATAAGACCTTGACCATACCAGTCCTACTTTATGGCGCCGAAACATGAACTTAAGCCTTAGTTCGGCGACTGATACATTTGCTTTGCTGTAGGTATGACTCGTCGAAGCGGGCCGTCATTGCTTTGGTTATCCCGGTTCTCCGTTTTTGCATAATATATATAAAAATATCAGCGAGAAGTAAAGTAGTGTTTTGCTTTTATTACTTAAAAGAATAAGTATGAAAAATTACAAAGGAATTTCTACCATATCCTCAGTCGTTTCGAGACAAAAATCCTTCGAAAAATATTCGGTCCCTTTTGCTTTGATGGGCTTTGGAAGAGAAGATTTACCGAAGAACTATTAGAGCAGTACAGTGACATCGCCCCAGTCAGAAAACTGTGCATCAGTAGCCTGAGATGCCTTGGAGAGGTATGTTCTGGCCGTCACAGTCTTCGACTCAAACCCGGAAGGACAATACAGTAGAGGGAGACCCTAGATGACGCGTACAAGTAGATGGGGACTCAACTGACTCGAAGACCGCAACTGGAGGCAGTCAACTAAAAACTGGGATAATTGGAGGCTTGTTAGTTGAGGCCCAGGTTCACCTCGAACTGTAGCGCCACTTAAGTAAGTAAGTAAGTATTTACAATACACCAAAGAGTGGAAATATCTTAGGCTGTAATCATGCCAGCTAGAAGGCCATGTTGGGCTGCCTGAATAACAGTGGTACCTGAGCTCACTCTACCAAGTCTAAATCACATTTGTTGCTTCCCTATGTTTTTATTTGTATCGCTAGTAGGCAGTACGTTTCATTCTGAATGACCTTCAGCTATTCCCTTAAGCCATTCCTAAATTTGTATCCAGAGTTCTGACATAGCTCCGAATTACCTTTGCTTGCTTTTCGACTCCACATGTTTGATCGAATATTTGCAATTTGCAGAAATTTGTTGTATTGTACCGTAAAACTGTTTAATAATAATTATTAATTATAAACCACAAGTTTCAATTGCTAACCACAATCGCATAAACTTTAAATGTAAACAATGGCCACTCATGAATTGATGCAACCTGCTACAAAATGCCATTATCTTCCTCTTCAATATCAACCAAACCTTCACCTATCTTCAGATGTATCGTATAATCCATTCCACAAACGAGTAAACAAAACCGCTTTGAGATATTTTGTTTGTTTAACTTGGCTCATACGCAATCTACTCATTAATTACGCCCCCCACCTCCATAAGTATCTTCACCACCATCCATTTACACTGTGCAAACACAGAGCCTCCTCTTCCTTTATCCGGAACGAAGAACCGACGAAGTTTACAACCCTAAAGTCAACAATTGCATTCGATGAGAGAATCAACAAACGCTAATTAGTTCCCGATACAATGGAGACGAGGATGGATCGGAAAGATACTTTAGCAACATACATAATTCCCATGACCGGTTGTTCCTTGAAATTTCCACATAAAAACGAACATGTGTCATTAACTTGGTATTGCCAGTTTTAAATTGATTACACTTTTTGTTTTAATTTGCGGTTGAAATGGATGTAGCCAACGGTTTTAATTGATAAGGGCAGAAAGTTCCACTAAACGTACAAATTATAAAACACATATGACTTGAAGTTACAGATCCAGGTTATGGCTGTCGAGTTTTTACTGGACAGAATGACCATTATAGTGAATTTCGGTTATGAGTTTCGAGATGGCCGCTCTTCTTACATCGCCTGGAGTCGTGATGTTTTCGTAATATGTGGTGTGTGAGATAGATAGCGTTGAAAATCTGGGATCAAATTCAAGTCACATACAACAAATAAAAAAAAAATGTTCCTACCATCACTACCCTTTGGCAGAGAAAAAAAACTTAAGGGCTGGGGTTCGGAGATCTTGGCTGGAGTGTAGTTAGCTATAGGCTTAATGTGGTCGACCCAGTATAGTAAAGATGTCTTCACTTTTTAAATAGTAACCACATCTAGATACAATTTATATGTATACATAGCTCACGCTTAAATCTTCTCATTTATTAGCCTTCCTCGAACACGAATCGCAATATTCGACGGACAATAGTTCTCAGAAAAGTTAAAAATCGGCTCTGCTTCTCTGTTCAGCATCCGGGACCTTATATCGTATAAAAACTTGCAGAATAACAGTTACAATGTAGAGCGTGCATTTCATCTCCAAAGTAACGAGTTTTAAACCTAATTACTTTGCTAAGCCCAAGTAGTAGCCGTTTTCTACGTAAGTCTTTGTTGAAACTTCTGGCCTCATACTCATTTCGCAACATAATTGCTTTTCGATGCAGCGCCTCAAGATGTGCATCCAATAACACCTATTACTAGACTTGCAGTCATCATCACAACATGGTTACCGGACCGTTGTTTGCTGAAAACTTAAGTTAGATTCGCCCTCGTGAGTGGGGGCTGAGTGCAAAGTTTAGATTTTTTTTTCACGTACTCTTTATAGTCTCTGGCTATTCCAGGCCTGCTGAGACGTCCTAAGTAAAGTAACTCTTTTTACCAATCACTTCTTTTAGTCATCAGCCCTTGAATAGGGCTGCGACGGAGTTAGCGTTTGATGCCCTAAAGCGGTATGCATGTGTATAGTATTTTGCATCTTCGTTGATTGTTCGAATATCTTGAGATAGCCAAGCTGCTTTGTGGGTCCGCAGTTTTGAGAGTCTAGCTACTTATTATCCCATTATTATCTGTTACTAAGTTAATTAATCGAAAGCCCTCATCTGAGTTATTTCGTGTAAGCTGTGGTTTCCAATGAAAAAGGATTACAGAATTCCCATTTAAAGCGGGGTAATGGTGTGTGCAGGTTTTATTTTATTGAATGCAGATCTCATTTGATTTGCCTGGCGATTGATCGGGAAACTGATTGCTTTACTATAACTTGGATTGGGACAGCAGTGTAACAATCAAGTTCGTAGCGAAGTGCTTGCCGAATAAAATGGCAAGAGCATGCTCGGTAAGTGGCACTATATTAGCATTCGCCGTCATAGCGCACACAACCCTATATGGAAGAAAATAAAAAGATGTTTGTAACCAATTAATGGCCTCGGATAAAAGGGATTCACTGTTGACAGCCTTTCCAAATGTTTAAAGAACGATGACATTTGGATCTGCACGTGGAATGTTCAGACTCTTAACTGGTCACGTGCTTCCGGGCAATTAGCAGAGGCCCTTGACTGCTATCACTCAAATATCACCGCCATCCAGGAAGTGCGATAGGATGAGCCAGACATAAGGAGGATGAAAAACTATGATATATACTGCGGTGATTGCTATAGGGAAAAGATACAGCACATTTGCAATGCGGCTGTCTTATGGAAAAAGTCTTGAGCTTCTGACACGTGACCCTACGTACAGCCTACACAACACACACCTGACAACGGACTTAGGCTAATTGACTTTGCGACGGTTTCCCTATCTCAATATACACCCCCTTTGGTGTTTACTGGGTAAAGAAACCCTAAAACAAATTGATCACGTTGCGATAGTAACGGGTGCCTCCAGTATTCTGGACGTCCGAATGTTCAATGTTCCAGGCAGCTAACATTGTAGTAGGCAAGGTGCGAATGTGGATTTCCCAAGCACCACAACAAAGAAGAACTATTGAGAGGAGGTATAACGTAGAAAACCTGTAATCGCAAGAGACCGCCAGAATTTTCGGTGAAAGCGTATAGCGTGATCTCTCAACAATCTCTACGCCGCTAGCATCAAGATCCGAAAACAAGTCGCAACGCTGCCAACGTGCCATCAGAGACTTGGCAACTGACGTGCTGGGTTTCTCTCGAGCCTCACCAAGAAATCTCTGCTTTGGTGAAAAATGCCGTCAAGCACATGCAGCTAAACAAAAATTGTCCAAAGCGCCGCTGGAACGAAGGAAGAGAGTTGCTAGTGATGGATTTTTCAGAAGAGGGAAAAAGCCGACGAGTGCGTAATCGAAGAAATTGAGTGATTATACGCCAGGAAAAACGTACGGAAGTTTCTTTTAAAAAGAATGAGCCACGGTATGTAGAGATGAAGAAGGAAACCTTGTAAAAGAGTCTGTAAGGTGCCTTTTCTGCAAACTGTATAACGACGGAGAAGTCTAACATACCGCCATCAGGCAGAACAGACAATTCAACTTAGATGATGAAAGCCAAAACGTTCATCTATCCATTCATATAAAGTAGGGATAGCAATATCTAAACTGAAATTAGACAAAGCGGCTGGACCTGACTGGTCACCGGTCGAGGTATTCAGAAATTCTGGAGATGGCTTTGAGGAGAGCATGCGTTAACTCATTTCTCAGATCTGGTGAAAAGAGTGTTTACCCAATTCACAAAAAAGCTGATCACCTCAGCTGCACCAATTGTAGAGGCATTAGTCTTCTCAATAGCTTATCTGCCAAATTATGTGAACATCTGATGTGTCAGTGCAGCAAAGTTCGCGAGTATTGAAATGAAAGCTGCAGAAATGGGTTCAGCTGCAAATGAGAGCAAAACCAAGTATATGTTGTCAACAAGGAGAGACCCACGACATCGACAAATCGAACAGAACCTTGCAATCGACAGCTATAACTTCGTGGTGGTATTACTTTCTCTACCTTGACTATAAATTATGCCAAAAACACCTCAGCAGAAATAAAACGAAGAATTACTCTTGCCAATCGCTGTTTCTTTGAGCTAAAAAGGTAATTAGTAAGCCACTATCCCGAAAAGCTAAGGAGTCTTTGTATAGACCTTGGCCATTCCAGACCTACTTTATGGTGCTGAAGCATGAACTCTGTCAGTCGTTTCGAGAAAAAATCCTCTGAAAAATATTCGTTTGCGTTGATATGCTTTGGGGAAGAAGATTCCACTACGAAGTATACGAGCTGTACAACGACATCGACCTGGGATGGCTAGGATAGGACACCAGTGCTCCATCGGGCAATGTCTAATCTGGAGGGACAACGCAGTAGAGGAAGACTTAAACTTAGGTAGCTCGCGCAAATGGAAGGGTACCTCAACAGACGTGCAGCTAGCAAGTTAGTTAAAGACCGGGCTATGTTGTCCTCAACCCCAGGTTCACCCGAACTATAAAGGCACCGAAGTAAGTAAGTAAGCTCTTGTTCAGACTACAGGTATTCGTCGTTTATTATTAGGCTTTGACTTTTTTTTCGATCGAATTCGTACAGCGAGTTTGAATTCTGATATGGTAGCTGTGATAGGTGTCGCTATTTTTACTTTTTTCTATCCATCTTATCTTTTGGAAAATGGTAATATCTGCCTTATGCTGTTAAAGGACAAACCTCGACTGTACTTTTTAGGTGGGCCCCGCCCAATTATCAAGGCTTCGCCCATTAATGACGTTGTCTAATAAAAAGCGGGGGTAGATTATTCTAAACTGGTCTTATCGAAAACATCCTCAGATTACAGCATGAATGGGTGCTACTTCCACACTAAGTTTTTATTAAATTAAGCACACATTTACTGTGAAATCAATATATATAATTTTATTGGTTAATAAAGTTCGGCCTACGGCAATTATGAACGGAACACGATGTCGTTCAAAAGACCACCACGGCTCCTGTTGTAAGCGACCATACGAAGGTCAAAATTATCGATGACTTTTTGAAGAATAAGTAGGTCAATTCCAGTTTGGATGTTATGTTCGAAATACTGAATTGTCGTTGAGTTATTGGTATAGACCTTACTCTTCAAATACTCCTACTGGAAACAGTCTAAGTATGTCAAACCGCATTTTGGGGGCCAATCAACTTCTCCTCTAACCAAAATAATGCAATCTTCAAATAAATTGATTGATTGATGGCAATGTTTTGTCGCCAATCCATAGTCCGCACCATACAGTGATCTTTTTGGGACGCATTGGTTTTTCGTGAATCTCGTATGGGTTTTCCGGTCTCCAGAAATGACAATTTTGTTTATTTACGTACCCATCCATCCAGAAATGGGTTTCACCGGAAAAGATCAAATTCGATGACAAATTGTCCTGGCAATCCAACATCCAGTTAACAAATCAGCTACGGTGTAGGCTCCAAAGGCTTCAATTGTTGTATAATTTGAATTTAATAGACGTGCAAATTCTAAAATTCGCCTTAAAGTGCCATAAGTGAGGCCCAATTGAGGTGCCTGGCTGATCTCGCTCACAGTGGTGATGTTTTGGCGTGTACGTGCTGGCCGAGAATGTTGATATGGAGTTTGACCCGATAGCGAAACAGTTTCTTCAAAAAGCATCACCATTGCATGAATTCCGGACTCACTAGGATGGTTATGTTGTCCGAAAAATATTTATTAAAACGTTTTGCCTCTTGATCTAATACAGGAAACAACGATTGAACTATGAATATGGGCATGTAACGGGCGTTGTTGGCAATGTTTTTTTTACGCAGAAGTTATTTGAAAGCATGAGTTGTGCTTGAAAGATAACTTAGAAGCGGCTCTGTTGGCTCAATCAGTGGCGGAAAACAACCTTACAGTTCGAACAACACATTCCATTAGATTTCTTAGCGAACTTCAAAACACTGTAATACAAGGAAACTCCATTCATTTGTCGAATGCCAACATCCTCGTGATTCCGGTAATCAGAGTCTTCTTCATACTTAAATGCTTCCAACTTTAAATCGATTCTTTCGTTTGCTTGAGCCAATCGTCGGTCGATATGTTGTTGGGGTGTTTCTACTGCTCTGGAAGTAGAGGCTCACTTATATTCATGTTGAAAGCAAGAATTACGTTATTCTTCCATTTCAACAGCTCTAGAAGTTGGAGTTCTGTCGCGGTTTTGTTGAAGGCGAGACTCACCTTGTTGCAGCTTTTTTTCTCCAATTTTTTAGCCTTAGATGATTTTCTTCCAATTGTTATTATTCCATTGTAAGATTGTTTGGTTTTAATTAACAGCGAAATTCTGCCATTTACTTACTGTTCAATTCATCTGCCTTTCTTCAATTTTCTGGTTTTGTCACGTTCATATAATGGTTTACTCTCATTTCTTGCTATCGCCAAATTTGGAATGCAAACACTTTTCGAGTGAATCACAGATGGTAACGGAATTTCCCTGAATCGGTAGATAGATAGCCCCTTCTAAAATAATCTGATACCAGCCATTATTTCTGTGTTTACATTAGGTTGCTATGGACATAGCGCTCTGACACTACTTATTTTTGGGATATGCCCTAAATTCCTTTCTACTGGTCAGATCAAGCATTTAAACTTTAAACTTTCTTCGGATTGGCGGATCATTTTGCAAAAAGCCGCTGGTAAATCAGTCTGGTTTTTTAAAATAGAAGATAATAATTTTTAAGTGTAATATTCACGAAAGCTTTCAGTTACACATAAGCCGAAGAGACCAGCTAAAAACATTTTGAAAATATCAGTGGTAATACTCATTGATATGGTTTATATACATAGATGCATCTATGTCACGAAAACTGAAACGGAGCCTCGCGAATTTTAATATGCTGAAAACAGTGGAATTGAAATACTTGATCGGGAGCTCAACTGTGAGCAAAGCTATGTAAAAATGGTAGGAGTGAGAGAAATAGCGCTTCCTATGAACGAACCATGTTTTCAACGCATATATACCTGTCAGAAACATAAAGGCAATTCGATGGTTTAAGTGGAATTCAGGACACTTATACGAAAGCCTATTATAAATTGGATCAAGGGTGAAATAAGGGCGCAATACCTTTATTGATTGTAGAGAATTTTAAAATTGACCCCCCTCCCTACAAAAAATTTCCTTACACGTGGCAACGCTGCGCCACCCAAAAGACTATGACCATGCTCTTGAGTGATTTATTTTGTTTTTCCTTTTTTTTTTTTTGAAAAATGTTTGATGTTTTGGAAAATTAACGATGGAACACAAACAAAACAACAGGAACATGTCAATAAATATTGAAATTTCTCCGTCCTCCCCACACCGCCGCGAGTACATTAAATTCATCGTTGTACATCATCTCATGTGTTGTGTGGAAATTGCTTTACGTGTGTCGAATCTCATGGCGTACATCACATCACTCACTCGTTTACGACTTCAATTCGCGGGCAAATGGATTCAAATAAAAATTTATTTGATCCGTTCTTAGTTCGAAAACACATTCGTCGGCATTCGGTGGTTTTGCTTACACGAAATCTGTCTATCTGTCAGTCAGACAGAATGGGAAACGGATGATAATGTGACAAGGAAACGAAATTTGAATGGCGCCAGAAAAGAGTAGGTACCCTTCGCGGAAACCGCAAATATTCTTTTGAGCGTCGCATGGAATTTCAGAGGAAGGAAAACTACATCGAGTTTGAATGGTGGTAGGAAGCGTTAGATTTTATGACGGTCCCCCAGGCCCACTCCTTGGTGGTAATAAATTGATCGGATAATAAATTTTACATTTCATCCCTCTAGTTGCAGCAGCCTGAGGGGTCCGGGCGGGTCCGTCAACCAATGCTATTCAAAGTCCTATTCAAAATTGTATTTATAATCGCCTCATGTGGGAGCGCATTAACATTTTCAAACCTCAAATCTTCTCTTTGTGATCCTTTGGTGATTTTCTTTGGCAAAGGATTAAACATACATAAAGGGTTAGAGCTTGAGTCTAAATGTGAAAACGAGTAGTCTAAATTGCGTGCAAAGCTGCTCAGGGTGAGAAGAAATAGGCTGGGATATGTTATTTATAAAAATGGAACAAAGTACAACTTTTTCGAGGCCGTGCATTAAGTTTCTTCTAGGATCGGCATAGAAGGCTTCAAACAAAAGGATTACAAAGGATATGTAGTTTGAGTTTAGTTATCTTATGCTTTGCTAAATACGGATTAAACAACAATTTGGAGTGTTTTTTTTGGGATGAAGAAGGATATGTTTTCATTTGGTAGAGCAGGAGTACCCGACTATTGTTAGGAAAACTTTTTAAATATGTACAATGCCTGAATGAACTTTATGTTTTGAATGTAATTACGGGATAGTAAGCCAAAAAGTTTTGGTTAACCTTTATCTGTATGGTGAAGAAATTTCGTTTTGTCATGTGGTTGTGGCTACTGGGATAAAGTGGATGTTTGAGTAAAATTTACGTAAGGTTTTGGGGTTTTTCTATTGAAAATATCTGAGCTTACGAGTAGATGTGAGATAAAAACTTTATGAAAGCTAATGATGCAGCATATTTTTGAAACCTGTTGTTAGATACACTGTTTGCCATAGTTTTTATAATAATATTTATTCTGATGGTAACCGAAGAAGTTTGGTGAAGACAAATATGCTCTTTAAATTCTTTGAGAAACTTAATGGATATCATTTAGAATATGGGATACACTTTTCCACATTAATTAAGAGAAGCGAAATGGTGTGTGAAACAGGATTTTTCTCAAATATGAGTCTTCTATCACTGGCAACAGTGATTTATTGCTGGCGAGGCAGAGTTGTTAAGTTCGTCGCCAGAGGTCTAAGTTCGAATTTCGGCCAACACTGAGCTAATTTTTCTGACAAGCTTGCTTCTAAAGAACCGCTTCGTTTAATGTCGGCACAGAATCTCAGGTTTCCCCTCCTTGTGCATAAAATGTCAAGAAAATGACTGGGTTTTGTCCTTTCCAGACTGATGAGCTAACAATAATCTTTTTTATTATATTTTTTAAACTGAGTTTTTTGCACTCAAAAATTTAAAGCGGTTCAACTTTGAAAAAGCTTTAGCTCTGGGTAACTACGAGTTATTTTCCATTGGAAAATGGAAAGCAAGGCAGGCAATATATTTCTGATGGCTCAAAGGGTAAATCAGGAAACTATAGACTGCAATATAGAATGAAAAATTAATTTGCCACTACTTACGGATACTGAATTAGACTCATCCGTTGGCACCCAAAAATAGTAAGGCTGTAGGACTTCATTGAATTCCTGCGATAATTTTCAAAGTATCCGTAACAACATCTGCAGACTACTAACAGTTGGTTGGAAAAGTCCCGAGACTAATGTAAATAAACACAATTTTTGGCAAAATTCGACTTTATTCGGCAACATAGTCCCCTTCTAGAGTGATACAATCATTTCAGCGCCGCTCTAATATTCCTATGCCATTCTCAAAGATTTGTCACTAAAACTTCAATATCTTGATGAGTAATGGTCGGAATGACTAATTTTAACAAGTATCGTTTGAAGGTTGGTACTAACTAAACATCGTATGGATATGTTATTAGAGTCGCCATCTATGTGTAAGTCTCGGGACTTTTCAAATCACCTTTGACATATCACTTCTTTTTATGATTAACGCACGCTCACAGGGTTATTAGTACCTTAAAATGTTCGCACCCATTTTGGGAGGAAGAAAAGAGAGGTACCGATGTATATTGCTCTTAAGTGTTTGCAAGTTATAATGACTAGGAAATAGAGAGTTCGGCAGGGCATTCCATAAGCGAGCTGTACGACTTAGGAACGAATCACGATATTTTACAGTATGTTTGAAAGTAGGCACTCATAGTAAGACGGGTGCTAGGGTTACAAGTTTGAAGGGGCGGAGTGCTGCTGACAATTTCGGTGGAGGACTGGTGGTGAAAATAGCGATAGAACAAGGTGAGGCAAGAGATGTTCCGTTTTTCTTCAAGCGTGTCAATTGACTCTGCAATATTGGCGTCACCTATGAGTTTTAGCGCGCGGCTTTGAACTGTATCTACCAAGTGCCGAGATGTTTTAGGAGCACCTGACCAGATGTAGGCATTGTACTCCAATTTTGTGCGGATGAATGCCTTATATATTGAGGCCAGATCAGAGGGAATGAAATATTTCTTAAATCGCTTGAGGGAACCTAGACATTTCGCAGCATTTTTGTTGATATCTAATATGTAGTTATTCCAGCTTGGGTTGCCATTGACACACATACCGAGAATGGAAAATTTTTCGGTCTCGAGAGTGGAAGTGCCATTCATGAATAATGGCTGGGTATTTAAATTTGATTTCAACAACAGAAGAAAGCATTGCGTTTTGGAAGCATTAAATTCCAAATTCCATTCCTGTCCTTCAGGCAAAAAGCTTTAAAACAGAGAGTACTGTTCCCATCAAGGGAATATATTGGATTAGAAGTAGCAGACGTGAGATCATTGATAAAAATTAAAAATAGTGTCGGAGACAGAACGGATCCTTGGGACACATCAGCATTTATTTTGCGGATATTAGTCTTGAAACCATTCAAGATAACTTGAATTCGAATGTAATTGCCGAAAGGCAATTTCTAATCCACTGAAGAACATTCGATTCCAAATGCACGCATTTTCGACAAAAGAACCTGATGCAAAACTCTAGCAAATGCCTTAGAAATATGAAGTGCAACTATTTTGCATTGGCCAGATTGATGCACGTTTTGGTCCCATTTTTCGGTGAGACATGCCATCAAATCACCAGTGGTCATAGATGGGTTTCCGTGTTTCGAGATATTTTATGACTATGAATGAAATGGGTCTCCAGGGGAAGATAAAAGAAGATTCGCCTTTTTAAGGGACTGGGAGAACAAAAGCTGTTTTCCATTGCTCGGAAAGAGTCTTAAAGACGAGAATTGATGAGAAAGCCTACACAGTGATTTTACCACCGTGGAAGAACACCTCTTCAAAAGAATGGGAGATATAACATCTTGACAAGCGGAATTGTGTATGTTAAGATCTATAAGTACTCTTGCTACTACAAGAGTACGAAAGTGGATTCGTACCATTGAAGATCCAACGAACTCAAGTATAGGCGGGAACAAAGCATAATCTGGAAGTGTTGAGCTGGCTCCAGACTTTGCAGCAAGGACGTTGGCTTTGCCCGAGGAGCTGACAGCTGACAGGAGCTTCTGTAATGTTGTTATAAATAAGGGTTGGGATGGAGTATGAGACAGATTTTCTAATGTTTTTCACGAACGAAAAAAAAAATTTTACTGCCATTGGGACATTGTAGTACTTTTTGTCTCAATTCTTGCTCGTATTGAAATTTCACTCACTTGAGAAAGACGTTGTGGTCGTTCTCTGTTCTGGCTCATTTGAACATTTTTCAGTTTTCCTATGTCGGGATGGTCTTATAGGACCGAAAAAACCTTCCTCTAACACTGGAAACCTCTTACAGCTTGAGTGGTACCACAATTTTTCTTTCGGTTTGATACGTTTAATCCGTATAGGGTGAAGGATCGCATTCCAAAAAGAATAGTAGCTGTGATCTTTTTATAAGCATCATCTACGTCTTTATCGAGGAAACACAACGACAAGTGAAAATTCTTAAAGAAGGTGATAAGTCTGCTCCGATCTGCACTTTTGTATCGACATACGATATGTCATAATGGTCTGACGAGCCTAGGGTGAGAAGTCATAAGCAAGCTAACGGTGTTGGAAATATTACCATCGACGTGGGGTATTCACGTGGGTTCATTTACTAGCAGGGTCAAGTTATTTACCGCAGCGAAGATCTTAACACACCGTCCTTCGGGACTTATCTCTCCTGAATATCGAAGCCATCCAGAATTGTGTACCATATATTGAAATCGTCAGTAACAACGATTTCAGTATGAGGATATACGTATACGATCAAACTCGTTGAAGGTTGAATTGCAGTTCAGCTTGAGACTTCTGTAAATAAAGCAGTAATGGATAATTTTCTTACGAAAACGAAATTTTAATCACATGAAATTCAGTTCCGGAGTAGAACAGAGATTACATTGTGATGGAGTTTGGTAAGCCACATCCCTACGCACATAAATTGCTATCCCGCGGTGTGAGAAATATAATGACACTAGCCGTAGCCAGGTGCTTTCAGATCTAAGTGATCTGAGATGTATGGGTGTGGTGTGCGTGATGACTTCATTAAGTCTAACTATGGCCCTGCTGTCTGATCTTATTACAGCACCAGACAAGTGTCAAGACATCTGTACAAAAAATATATATCGTTAGTTCCGACGTCAAACATTCGACAATACAAATAATTCATGAAAAAAAACCTACGGTTATCAAGTGGTTAAACAACTAGAGGTCTGCTTCACTGTGCAAAAAGGCCCCAGTAGCCAAATCCGCCCTGCGAAATCCTGCAATAAGAAATCAGATGCTGGTCCACAAGCAACCAGCCAAAGGCAAGAAAACACCAGTTCGCTTCAGGTCAATACAGATGCTGGCAATCAAAATGCAATAATGTTAGCAGCGGCGTTGATAGAAGTACTTAGTCCACAGGGAACCACGGACCAATGTTTTTCCCGCTCTGGTTCTTTTATGCAGTGTGGCTTTGTAGGCGAGTTATTTCCCAATGTGTCCTTACCTGAAGTTCTTAATCAAACCATGGGTTTCGCGGGGGTAGTCGTCTGAAACCCAGCACATCAATTTCGGCGTTTCTAATGGGTTCGTGGCATTGGTGTCACTGGTCTTCAGCTGATTGAAGTTGGTTGTTGGAAGTTGGAAAAATCTACATTCCTATTTTGGCGTATTTCGGACATTGGTCGTAAGTTTTGTCGAAGAACTTGTAGAAACATTGTTTGGTAACACCGTCTTTTTCCTCTAAGGAAGCGTGGGTGCATATCGGATTGATGTTGGTGAATAGAGCCTTAATGCGTCTTGTCTGCCGAGACTTCTTGTCCAAGTTCGCAAACGATACTTGTTAAAATCCTTATCCAAATGTTTTTTTTTTGCTTATTTTCTATGCAGCCATCGCCGCTGCGTATGCCACAGCTTTTCTTTTTTTTTGGCCCGGCCCAAGGCAGTCGACGACCTCCCCTGGTTTTTCGTCAACACCCAATCTGTTCAAGGTTCGAACATTTCATGTGTAGATCTGAACGTCGTTGTCCGTTTTTCGTTTATTAGGGCCGTCAACAGTAGATTCGTCTTTATTCGAGGCGTTTGGTTGCTTCGCAATAGTGTGCTTTTTACATGGCCGGGTTCAACAAACTGGAGGGTTAGGATGGTTTCTGATCGCTTGGGGGAAAGGGATCAGATACTCTGAAGTTAATAACCTACTTCCCAGGTATGAGAGCATCTGAGGTTCACCCGTCACCATCTTTATTTCAGCATCGTGACAAGTTCTGAAAATCATTACAGACCGCAGCTACGTTGTACTGGTCCTTATGAGGTATCTGCCGTATTTACTTGCTTCAATGATGTGTTTGTGATGCCGTAGGTCCCCCTTCGCAGGTTTTGTCATTTCTGATATCAGCATGGCGAGGCCGTTGATTGACATCATAGTGGTTTTTAAAATCGGGTGAAACAAATTAAGCAATTTACGATACCGAAGCCTCATATGCTCTTCCTGCATTAATTTTGTTGGCATGCTTCCAGACAACGCGTTAATCGCATTATTGTACTAAGCCCACTTTTCCTACAGCATAGAATTGAGATACAGGATAACGCATTGATAGCAATTACCATATATCGTTTTGAAGTAGCACTTCCTTCATTAAAACTAAAATAAGATGACGGGGAACGACTCCACATGCCTCAGTCGGATAAGTTTGTTTTTTGAAAACATTTTCAAAAAGCGACGCTATGTACAAGAGCTCGTATATTCGTGAATTCACGTCATTTCAAAACAACCAAAGTACACAACAAATTTGCGCTTTTCAACTATTTATAGTCCAACGCCGACACTTGCCTTTACAGCGGTTCACTTGATCTCGCATAATAAACACTGTGAAGGAAATATTTTGACACAAGTCACAATCAAACAACGAACAGAATAAAAGAAAAATATAAAAATCACCACAAAATAGTTTGATCACTGGCAATTGCAATTGCCAAGATGGCATAGACCTTCAGCTACAATAATTGTCGCAAGCGGCAATATGCAGGCGGCGTATTTTTGAGATTTGACGGCGGCCGGTAGCATGCGGCAAAGGCTCTTCAAAGACACCCAAGAGCGTTCTTAATTCAAGGCGCATAGAAACAACATCTCATGTTCGATCAGAGGAACATTGCCAGACACTGGTGACGCTTTGAACATGAAATTCATCGTTCCTTATTGGTTGAGATCACTTGCAGAGTGAAAATCCATTAAAAATCTAAAATCACTGAAATTTGAATTTTTCTTAAATAAAAATAGAAACGCGTCTCTTTGGTTTAGAATCGAAGCATAACGAGGTGGTTGGCAACGCATGCTTCGAGACGACCTTTGTTTTTTTCTGAAACATGACAAACGCACAATGCCGTGCCTCGGATTTGTTGTTGTCTATGGCCAAATAAATTAGGATTCATGGCCCAGTGGCCCGCGTGCTCGTTTGAATTTCTTTTTCTTTTTTTTTGGCAAGGGAATTGAGTGCCAACACTTTGTTAAATGTGAGATACATTTTTTGCATGAAAGGCAGACGCAATACATCATACAATATTGGACGAGGGTCTGTACGTGCGAAACGGACTTTGTAGAGTGGTGAAGTTTTAGAAAAAACACTTTCATTACCAAAGGTTTTTAGTAAGTGCAAGGAATAGTCAAAAAATAGCCTGCACCGATCAATTTATATCAGAGAGGGAAAATTTGTAATTAAACTTCTTCTAAGAGACCACATATAGTAACTGGTTCTCCTACTGATAGCTTAATCATTGATAATTATCCTACTGAAGGGCAGCAGGAAAGCCGCTAAATTCTTAGAGTTGTCGGGAAGAATTCGCTTGATCTGCCGCCAGCATAGGAAGTCACGATATCTGCGTTACTTTTTTTTTGTCCTTAATCTCTGTCAAGGACATATTTCTTATGCCTTGAATAAAACATAACCGCTAATAATACAGATACTTTATACAGCTAAAATCTTTGACACTTCTTCTAGGCTTAAAGATAATCGTCTCAGGATTCACGAAACCATTGCCGCATCACAATGAAAGCACGCTTCTGTAGGGTTGCCCTGTGATTACTTGACATCAGCAGTTAAATCTGAAGAAGGGGCTATATACGAGGGCGGGTCAATAAGTCCGTGAATTTCTGACCTCTTTACTGAAACAGCAACACTGCTCCTGTCAACAGGCATCTGTCAGTTGACTCCTGTCAAAATTTAAACTTGCTGTGTCAGTTAGTTTGTGTTTGACAGCTATTTTTATCAGACTACTCACTAATTTGAGGAGAAAATGGAAAAAAGTGAATTTCGTGTGCTTATTAAGCATTATTTCTTGCGAAAAAAAACCATTACCGAGACCAAGGCTAAGCTTGATAAATACTGCACCATCGATTTCAATGGTAAAAAAGTGGTTTACTGAATTTCGTTGTGGTCGTACAAGCACTGAAGATGCCAAACGTCCTGGACGCCCAGTTGAGGTCTCTACACCCGAAACAATCGAAAAAATTCACGATATGGTGTTGGCCGACCGAAGATTGAAAGTGCGAGAGATTGTGGAAGCCGTAGGGATCTCGCATGGCTCAGTGGTTTCAATTTTGAATGATCACTTGGGCATGAGAAAGCTTTCCGCAAGATGGGTGCCGCGTTTGCTCACAGTCGACCACAAACGCAATCGTGTAACAACTTCACAGGAAGGTTTGGCGTTGTTTAATCGCAATATGGAGGAGTTTTTGCGCCGTTTTGTAACCGTGGACGAAACATGGATCCATCACAACACACCAGAGAACAAACAACAGTCAAAACAGTGGGTTTCTAAGGGTGAATCGGCGCCAAAGAAGGCCAAGGTGGGTTTGTCAGCCAATAAAGTTATGGCGACTGTTTTTTGGGATGCACGCGGGATAATCCACATTGACTACCTTCAAAAGGGAAGAACAATCAATGGGGACCGATTGTTGGACCGATTCAATGACGATTTGAAAAAAAAACGACCTCATTTGGCCAAGAAAAAAGTTCTTTTCCACCAAGACAATGCAAGGGTGCATACATGTGCAGTTGCCATGGCAAAAATCCATGAATTGGGCTATGAATTGCTCCCTCATCCACCCTATTCTCCAGATTTGGCTCCGAGCGACTACTTCTTGTTCCCAAACCTGAAGAAATGGCTTGGTGGAAAAAAATTTGACTCCAATGATGAAGTCATCTCGCAAACAAAGGCCTATTTTGAGGACCTCGACAAATCATTTTTTTTGGAAGGGATAAAAAAATTGGAGAAGCGTTGGACAAAGTGTATAGAGCTCAAGGGAGACTACGTTGAAAAATAAATTTATTTTTTTATCAAAAAATCTGTGTTTTAATCCAAAAGTCACGGACTTATTGACCCTCTCTCGTATCGGACATCTCCAAGAATGGTACCATCTTGCTGATGATGACCTTCAACAGGTTCGCTTGAATCTTGGCCTGATTGGTGCCTGCATTGGGCCTGAAAAATGATGTATATCGATAGGAAGTCTAAGTTGGCTACATATGATGAAGCCAGTGTGTAGATTTATGAATCAGAATGCGCTTAAAGCCATTCTACTCTGTCATCCATGTAGATGTATTCATCCACAGCCAATGTGGTTTGCATGTGGTAAAAGCAATTCCGAAGATATTTAGCCGTGTTAACCCCTGGGAGATGAGAAGCAGACAGAGAGAGTTTCCTTTAGAATATTCAACAAAGCTAACATTGAAGAAGGCGGGACATGTTCACATTGAAGAGGTTCCAGCCTCATGGCACGGGACGCTGGTCGCTGCAGAAGTATCTTAACTATCCGATAGACATTGCTCGTGGTTTCCATCTTTGATGACCTGAATGATGGTGTGCTGGTGGATACGAAGAAGATTTGACTAAGCAAAGAGGATAATGGTGTCTTTCTCTGAATTAAGAATTGTTACTACGTGGACTTTAAATGGATGGCAAACTCCGTCAGCAATGTGGGACAGATCAGTTTGGATTTGATCAGAGAGGTCATTTTTTGTCACACTGCTTGACAAGTATCTTAAGATTCTCCTTTTTACTTGGTATTGCCTGGTGCTGCCACGCAAACATGTGCCCAGTACAAAAATTGGGATCATGTGCGTACATTTCAATCGGCTTTGGGCTTCTACCTAGACCACCAACTGTCAGGACGGCAGCGAATATCCACACCTGCACTCCACGCTTCGAAATCGCATATTCATTAATCGCATACTTTATGAGACCATTCAGACTCCTGCTATGTACTGCGCCCATCGATAAGGCCTCTCCAAAGCGCCCTCCTGATGCAAAGCCAACTCTTCCATGATGTCCAGAGCAGCTGTTTGGTAGCCACACTGTATCAACAACCAACAATCTTAATGAATTGTTTGCACGTGATAGGCGAATTCAAAGAAATCCCGTACAATCGGTGCAGAATGTGATGCTCAGTTGGGAACGACAGAAATGCTCGGGCACCTATTGATCTATTATCAAATTATGTATCATAGCTTTGGAGCTCTCCAAGCTGTGCTTCATCGCTCGAACTGATTTGGCTATTGTGTCGATTTCAGAGCAGATGCACATATGGGACTCAACTATCAATAGAAACCGTAACCGAGAAAGCAGGCAGAACTAACGAAGGCTCGAGTCCTAAAAAACTATATTTTAAACCTTACAAGTTCATCTGCGATTTCATTTCCCGTGATCTCATTGAGACTTGGACACAAACTAGGCTCAGTAATTTCAGCTTTTAGACTACGGCATTCAGTAGAGTTTTGGATATTCAAACTAGCTTGGAAGTTGTATGAGGGTTCAGCAAAGCTTTGGGTGTTGCTTGGGAGTCAGATCCAAATGCATTGCCCCATCAATCGATTCTGCATAATACATGATAGTTAGTTGCCATCAGGGGTATTCATAACCCCTTAGGCGCGCGCAAATTATAAAAAAAAAAAAAAAATCTCTGCTTGGAACATCACCTGCGAACGTATTCCAAACGAAGAGCGAAATCCAACGTTCTCGTCCTCCGGTGTCTGTAATATTTGTCTTTAAAGTCATTGAGCAAGCTGTAAAATATAGACTTTTTAAATTTCTTACCAAAATTAACTTTTCAACCGCAAATCGATTTGGTTTCAGATAAATCCATTCTAACAAAAATACTCTCTGGATTTTTGCTAGCATACCTACAAGGGGCTTGATGACAAGAAACACTGCGCTGGAGTTTTTGTAGACATAACCAAAGCCTGCGATATGATGGTACTTGAAATTCTTTTGAGTATTGAGATTGGATCATGGATTGGCTTGCGTTTTATCTTAAAAACAGAATACAAAACGTTTTAGAAAATCTAAAATTGTCAACCTTGGGGTTCCACAAAGTTCTGTCCTAGATCCCTTACTATGCTTAATCCAAATGAACTCAATGTTTAGTCTTCCAAATGACTCTCCGTTTACAACCTCGTTGCTGCAATCGACCAAGATGTTCATTTGTTAAGACTCTGGTTTGTGAAACACAAGTTTATAATTAGCAATAAGACTAAGTTCATGTAGTTCAATCTTTCCACATGCAACGTATCTGCAGCGACTGACTGGGATTCATATAAGGAATCCCTCAAAATATATAAAAAATGACTGAGGAAGGCAAAACGACAATCCTGAAGATCATTCTGTGGCAAATTTACAGAAACCTCTGAGGCATAGCGGCTAAGAAAAATCCTCTCTACAAATCCTACGATGCCTAGCTGTTTCAAAAAAACCGATGATTATTAGAAAACTCCAAGTGATGAATAACTCTACCCGCTACTGGACACCCACCCCCCAGGTAGCTCTCTATTCGCGGCCGGGACTACTGCAACCGTTGCCAAAATTCATGGAATGATTCCAAGAGACCTATTGGGCGCTGTATGGCTTCAAAACGATACAAGTCTGCTGGTCCGGACGGTATAATACCTACTGAGCTACAAAGGTCCTTAGATACGAGTATTATCCTGCCTACGCATGAGAATATCATGAGAAGGCTGTGTAGAACGGATCCACATTCCACTATCATGAAGAGAAGGCAATGTAGTTTTCATTCCCAAAGCCGGAAAATATTATCATGTTGTCCCAAAGGACCTCCCAAAGGACTCCTATAAGTCTATCATCTTTCCTTCTGAAAACTCTAGAACGACTGATTGATATCCATATGCGAGCTAAAATTGATCCAAGACTCAACATGCCTACTGTAAAGGAAAGTCGGTAGAAACGGCTCTGCATTCATTGACCAGCCGCATCGAACGATCCCTACAATATAAAGAGTACACAATGGTTGCTTTTCTGGACATAGAGGGTACGTTTAACAACGTCAACACATCGCAATCACGACTACGCTGTCAGCTCTGCAGGTAGACGACTCACCTAGGGAGTTGGTCAGTCTTATGCTATGTTAACTCCAAACTGGGTGAGGCTTCTGCTAAAAGATGTGTCAGCACGAGTAAGCCGCAATGCGATGTCGTTTCTTCCCTTCTCTGGAACTTAGTGGTTAGTGAACTGCTGATAGAATCGCCCGTTGGGTAGATCGCTCTGCCCTTCTTCAATAAACGGTAACATTCAAGAAAGTGTTAAAAAAGCTACAGTAGCTTAATTTTTTTCCAAAAAAGGTATTGGGAACAAATGGGGCCTTCAACCCCGCATAACTCACTGGCTATACATCAAGGTCCGATACTCACTTACCGGGTTATTGTCTGGTGGACGGTCTTAAACAATGCAGTCAACTTCACAAAACTAAGCAGAGTCCAGAGAACAGCATGTCTATGCATATCAATCCTCCGCAGCATTGGACATACTGTTTAACTTGACACCCCTCGATATCTTTAGCAGGCAAGTTGCTGCGACTGCAGCTATTCGCCTTAAAGCGACTACACAGTGGACAAATAATTTATTTGGCCACACTAATATTCTTAATATATAAGGAATCTTCACAGAGAACATCGATTACACTATACCCGAACGTTAATTTGACGAAAAATTCCATGTAAGCTTCCGCTCTAGATCCTTTTGTGAGGAAGATGCTTCCGTGGAGGACAAGTCAATCCGTCTCTACACAGATGGATCTAAAACCGATAGTGGAGTTGGTGGCGGTGTTTTTTCAGATAAGCTAAATCTAAGCCCCTCTTTCGTCTTCCAAATCACTGTAGCGTGTTCCAAGCGGAAATTTTAACGATTAAAGAAGCTCTGTCCCGGCCGAAGAAAAACGTGATATCTGTAAGGGATATCGGCATCTTTTCGGATAGTCAGGCCGCTATCAAATCCCTGGACACGATCTCACTAAATTCTAAAACCGCCCTTGAATGCCGATCATCTCTTATGGAGATGGCAGGGCAGTTCAACCATCACCTTTGTTGGGTGCCGGGCAAGAAGGAATTGTAGGACTGATGAATTCGACAAAATTGGAACTATAGTACTTATTCTAGAGAAAAAGTGTAGTGATAAATTGAAAATTCAACATGTAATTCACATGTACAATTACAAAGTCCTCTTCGTTAGAAGTGGATAGCATCAAGGTCCCATCAATGATACCCATAGCCTTCGAAGCAGCACAAACACTACTCTTACTCTGTTTTATCCTGCAAACTATTAAATACTCTTCCCGAAGATAGATGGACCATCTGGGCTTTAAAGAAATTTTGAATTAATGTGAAACTGAAATTTCCCTGCGCTTGATGCTTATGCTTATAATTAGATTTTTACATTTATATTAACTCGTATGTGCAATGTTATCCATCCCACACTGAAATATTTAAAATGATGTGTCATTTATAATTCTAAAATAAGTTTGTATATTGATTTTTGAGAATAAATAATTAAAAAAAAATAAAAAAAAGTTTACAATTCCTAAATCCATATTGACAGACACTGAAGTAATTGCTTTTGTTCATAAAACCCAAAATTATCCTCTTCATCGCTTTCTCAAGAATTTTAGTTTCTAGTTTATCTATCCCTCTCAAACTAGTTCGCCTGTCAATGGAGAATGTCTTATTCTCAAAATTTGATCTCTGAAGAGATTAAAATGTCTCGTTGTACAACTATTAGCTGACGCTGGACAAATCTAAACATTGAAAAATCACCGGGCTTTCGATGGTGAACTTCTAGCTTTTTGAAACAGCAGCGAAAAAATGTAAGAAAATAGATATTTGAAAGACAAGATACAACAACCCACTATACGGGCTGGTCACAAAGGTCCGAAGTCATCGATTTAGATATCGGGTACCTGCTGAAAATTAAACAATACCCCGCTTAAGATGTTGCACTGAAGTTGAAAGACACTGCTATCACCTGGGTGTCTGAGAATGAAAACGGAAGTTTTTAGAAGGGCTTCAAGGATTCCTCTACGCTAAGTATCATATCTTTTAAGACATCTCAAAGTTATGTTTCCTATACTACATGTACTCGTATAAAAGGCAAACTGGAGCAAAATGTATTCACATAAAAAAAAGTTGCACAGTGTAAGTTCCGGTGGCCGGTTGCTGATTAATTTATTGGAAAAAATTAACCTCAGCTTCTCCATTGAAACTCTGGCTGTGTGAGGAGTCTTGATGAAATTGTGTTCTGTTGTTAAACCCGTTGCAGTTGTGGTATCAAAACATCGTCGATCATTCGGCCATACACGTCAGCAGTGACTGTCTTTCGCTGGTTAAAAAAGTAAGGGCCAGTAATCATTCGGGCAGAAATTGCACACCACACTGTCGTATTTGAACAACACAAAAGTTTTTAGTGGCGTTCCCTAGAGTTGTCGGGGCACCAGTATTTCATGTTCTGTTTATTAATGTAGCCATCGATATGAAAATGTGTTTCGTCAGTAAAAAAATTGTTTCCAAGCGTTAGTGCTGTTCGAAAACGTTTCAGCTTCGTTATTGTTAAGGTTTTGCGTAAAGAATAGTCATTTTCGTTGAGAAACTGCATGATTTCGATGTGGTATGGTTGAAACTTTAGTTTCCTTTTCAAAATAGCGTGCACTGTTGATTTTTTTATTCCAGTACTGGGTGCAATCTTCCTGTCGCTGTTGACGTCGATGGTCGGGGGATTTTGGTTGACCATTGTAACTTCTTGCCTAAAATTTTGAACTCACGGCGAGATAAATTGCGTACTCGACCCATCAGTTACTCGTCGAATTTTGGAATGCGTACAAAACGTGCGACGAACCAATGAACCAATGCACATTAAATATTTCTCAACCGCGAACCCGAGGTACGCTTCCGACTAGTGACCCATTACGACTAGCAATTCCATAAATCACGCGCGTCGAACGATATGACCCTGCTACTTAACTCAACCTGTTAGTTTACGAGCAATTACAATTTAAGCTTGAAAATTTTTCGCTGGACACCCTTTATCTGTAAATCCCTTTACCCGTAAGGGTCCCTTAAAAATTTTGTTCATCATGCCATGATTGTGCACTTTATGAGCTGTGTGTATGTATCTATGAATCTGAAGAAGGTCGAGAAAAACAATAAACGTCTGCCGAAACGTAGTCAGCAAAGACCAATTTTGTCAAAAACGTGTAGAGCCAAAAGTCATTACTTTCATCCCGTTTACTAGGGTCGACGACAGTAAAATTGTTCTTATCCCAGACGTGTTCTGCATACGTCAATTGATTTTCACCCCTTGAAGCCATGTGGGGCCATAAAAATTATTCATGACCGGTCTTCTATGTATATGCTGGCTGAAGCTCATTTAAGGCACTCATATGCAGACAAATAAAAACCATCTTGTAGTGGGTCCTTAGTCCTCCGTGGTTCCTTAACTTATGGTATTGTACTTTGTGAAATTTAAGTAGCACTTCTACGAGGAATCAAATTTTCCAGTTAGTCGAAAGTGTATTTGTAAATTTAACATAGTTCTCCTAGTACTTCAATGACTAAGGAAGTTACTCAGAGTTATTACACAGGGTTAAGTGTTCTTTGGAAGATTAATGGGGATTGCTTTCCAACGAAACACTAGTACTTATACCCACGAACTAGGAACTAGCCAAATTTACAACTTTTGAATTTATATCCTTTTAACCGCATGAGAATTTTGGTTTAATGCTCTGTTTGAGAACAGTAGCTAGAATAAATATTTAAATATAGAAACCTATCTACTAGTATACGAGCACTTTTTTTTTATGTAGGTAACCGTGAATGCATATTCCTGTCAAGTGCAGAGTACCTGGTACTAGTACCACGTACATATTTATTGTAAAATTTGGGTCAGCTGAAAGTTTTCACCCTTCTCCAGTGTCGGCGTGGGTTAATAAATTATTCATTAGATTAATGCAGTTCCATCATAACCACACTTTCAGTGATTTTTCAATGAAAATTACACATTCCTGAAAATGTTTTCAAAATTTGCATTCCAGGAACTTTTATCAGATGCTGGGTATATGAGTACTATATTACTTCATAAAACCACTGCTTTGGCTGATGATTCTTTAGGCTATACATCTGTGCCAGCCGCAGCGCGGCAAAACCTTTTCATTGCCGATGAGGAAGAGCAAGGATTTCAACAAAATTATAGTGAGAAACTTTATGTCTTCAATTTTGTTTCTTTCACTTAATTTACAGAACATTTTCCGAGGGCTTCACCCCCATGTAGGTTTATATTTGTTGATTTATGGAAAAATTGAGGAGATTTTCCGCATTCAAATAAAATGTGGCACACTTTTTCTAGGAACAACTTGAAGAACAGTCAATGTAAGCAATGAGCCAGATTTTGACTGATATGAGAGCGCCTGTAAGGTATCTTTCTTGTGAAACTTAGTATCCTTTGCATTCATTTTGGATATATCACACCATCATCAAAGCGCCACCAGATTCAGCTGCTATTACAGGCTGAATGACTCGAACTCCAACTTTTTAAAATGCTATAGTTTTTTTAATTTTTCATAAATTTTATTGTGCTAAAACAAAAAATGTTGGAAAATACATCAATTTTCAAATTGTATCAGTAGTTTTCAATATGTTCACTTTTGGCGCGAATAATGGCCTTGAGACGGCCGAAGAAAGCATCCCACGCTGCATGCAAGTGGCTCTGCGGTATTTTGGCCCATTCCCGGCGAAGTGCTTGTTTGAGTTGATCCAAACATTGGTATTTTTGAAGGCGTGCCAACCTTCGCCTTCAAAATACCCCAGACAGAGAAATCCAACGGATTTGCATCCGGAGAATTTCCAATCCATTGTGTCGAAGAAGTGGAGTGTTGAACATTGTTTTTTAATAAATCTTGGTTGACGCAAGCTTTGTGAGACGGTGCCGAGTCTTGTTGAAATGTCTACGCTCTCCGGCCGAAATGTTTGCCCAAGGCTTCAATACTGCCTCAAAAATACGAGCGGAGAGCGACCATCTGCACTTATGGCGGCCCAAACCATCACCATTGGTGCTGCCTGTTTTCTGGTGGCCAAAGGTGTAAATTTTTGAAGGCCCACTCTGGTAAGTAAACTCTGTCATTTTGTTTGTTGACATGTTGCTCGATAACAAATGGCGACTCATCGGAAAAAACCAAATTCGGCAACTCACCACTTTCGTGCAAGCGTAGCAATTCCTTCGCTTTTTCAACTTTAATTTTTTTCTGCTGCGGTGTAATATCGTGTGCTTTTTGGAACTTCAATGGCTTGAGTCCAAACTCATTTTTCAGTATGTGTTGCATCCGTTACAACGATATGTTGAGCTCATGAGCCATTTTTCTTCTACTTCGACGCGGATTTCGCTTAATTCGATCCTTCACTTTCCGAACCATTTCTGGCGATGTTGCTATTTTTTTATGACCACCTCCATAGTGTTTTGCAACGCTGCCAGTATCACGGTAACGAGCCATGGTTCGAGACATAAATGATTTACTTACTTTGAGGTGCTGGAGGGCTCTAACGATAGCTACTTGTGGTTTTCCAGCCAAATATAAAGCAATCACATTATCACGTTTGAATTCCATCGCGGATAAAAATTTTCCAATACAACTGAAACGCAAATCGTTTAAAAGGCTTGTAAATAATAAAATTATCTGGTATGTGTCAAAAATTGAGTTCACTGTCATGAACGGTTTGGAAATTATAGCAGTCTGAAATTGGTTGGAGTTCGAGTCATTCAGGATGTCTATGTGACACAAGCAACCACACTGGCTAGAGTTAATTACAAGCTTATCCCTTCATGGCTTACAGAGGCTAACAGTTTTATCACAATGGGCTGATACCGGGAAACTGAAAAGTTGGTTCAGTAAGCCATCTGTTTATGGAAACATCTTCACTCTATCGCACTAAGAAAACATATACGAGTAGATAACGATTTAGTAGGTAAATGGAAGAAAACGAACAAGGATGCGAGCTACTCTTTCGAAGCATCTTATAAGTTAAATTTCTCCACCTCCACCTCATCATCTTAAACTGGCCGCAGTTTATTTGCTGGGATGTCCAATAAAATCTGGTGGCAAGATTTACAGAAAATAAAGAATGACAAGAGATTGCTGGAGGAAATACATTTTTATGGCAGGAGCAACGTTTATAAGAAATATAGGAGTTACAATTAAGAAACATATTTTGAATAGTTAAAGTCAATACAAATGGATGGAATTAGATCACCTTAAAGATGGCGTGGATCATACATATAATCCTTTGCTCCTTTTATGGCATCCGCCTAGTGAGGTTAGAAGAGTCTGAAGAGACTGCGATGTTCGCAAATATTGGCGAGAAGTGCAGTCAGTTTTTTCACTAAAGCAGGGAAGGCAAGTCACGTTCTCATAAGTCTATACAACCTACCAAGGATAAGTACAGATGAACTGCAAAGAAAAAATGTAAGACTGCATTTAAAAAACAAGTGTAGCTTTTTACTCTTGCAAACAACAACACTACCTGGGGCTTGAAAATGGTTTTGAGACCTATTTATAAACACGGCTTGTCATTATGTCCAAAGAACACATTCGGAGCTCAGGACGTCTGTTATATTGGCATTGAGACACCCCCATCTTACAGTTACACCCGGCAAAATTCTCTATCAGAAGTCCTAACTGAAATGAATCCAGGAACAGACAAGTAATCTGGAGGAACTGACTTTCTACAGCGATGATTCTATGTATAATCGACATCGGCCGTGAACCAAAGAGCTTCTTCAAAGTTAACAATAGATGCAGTATCTTGTAAGCCAAAGGATCTGCTATTATCAAGCCGGCAATAATCATTTCTGAAAACTATATCGCGGGGATGTAGTAGCTGTCTTCTAGCACAACCAGGCAGCTGCTGAGGGTATGGACTCCGGTATAATCAGATCAAGGAGTCAAAAAATCTGAAGCAATATCCTAAACTGAGTAACAGAGGACAAATATAAATATCCCAGGTAACGAGAGAGCTGATAATTATGTAAGGACAGAGTTAAGTCTTCTTTTTTTTTTCTCTAAAAAGTCACCAGTCCAGATGAATAAAAGCATTGAACTCGTAAATGATTCAAACAGAAGTGTTAATACATCCTGTAACCAACTTGGACCTTTTGTTATACATGCAGCAAATGTGGGTAACATTTCCGAGTTCAACTTATCCGTTGAGATGGGAGAGTGGTGTCGGTAATCATCACAGTGCAGTGCATCTATGTTGAATGATAATGCGTACACTAGAAGCGAGGAACTTGAGCGTCAACAACTTGATAACTATGTTACCCTGCTCAAGAAAAGAATCAGGGCTTCAGGTAGTACCTTCTTCACGGAGATGGAATATTCCGCGCAATATTGATTTGAGAAATCTTTATACAAGCTGTGTGTATCTCTGAATAAATTTCTGAAAGAAGTTCGGCCATGGTATAAGTATATCGTCGATCTACGTGCCAACTTATTTACCAGAACAAATGTCAAGTGGTACACATATCAAGTCTGATTCAGATAACGTAAAGCTATTTCGCCATTAGTCTTATATGATACCAAATCAACGAAGACGGCAAAGGTTATATTTGTTCCAAAAGTAAGGAAATAGTAACCGAAGTCCTACAGTTCGGGATGAACTCGGGCCTCAACTAACAAGCCTGTCCAGTTAGCCGGGTCTTTAGCTGACTGCAACCAGTTACGCATCCCAAGTCGGTTGAAGTCCCCCTTTTACTTGTGCCGCTGTCGCTTCGCTCTAAATGTCCTAGCCATCTCAGGCGACTGATGCGCTGTTTTCTGACTACGTCGATGTCGCTGTATTGCTCGTGTAATTCGTCGTTGAATCTTCTCCTTCAAACCCCATCGAAGGATTTCTTCTCGATGAAGCGTTTTCGATAAAGCCCATACTTTAGCGCCATAAAGTGAACCTTGGATGGCCAAGGTCTTATACAAAGTCTTCTTAGTTTTTCAGGATAGGGGCTTACTACTTAATTACCTTCTTAGCCGAAACAAACAGCTATTGGGAAGAGTGATTCTTCGTTTTATTTCTTCTGAGATGTGGTTGACAAAACCAAGATATACAAAGTGCAATACTACGTCGAAAGTATAGCTGTCGATTGTGACATTCTGTCCAATTTGTCGATATCGTGTGCTCCTTCTTGTTGACAACAAATAGTAAGCTTTGCCCTCATTTACCGATAAACCCATTTTGGCATCTTCCGTTTTAATACCAGCGAAAGCAGCGATGAGAGCCCGCTGTGTTCTCCCAATTATGTCGATATCATCGGGCGTACGGTAGCAGTTGCACGTATTATGAAAAGTGTTCGCTTGTGAGTTACGCACAATTCTTTCAAAGATGATATTAAGGAAGTCACATGACAGTTCGTCACCTTTTCTAAAACCCTTTTTGACATAAAAGGTCACAGTTCAGTCGGACGAGCTGGACAGGAATACCAAGACATGGCTCTATATAGCTTGTCTCTATAAATGCTGTCATATGCGGCTTTAAAATCGATGAATAGATTGTGGGTATCGAATTGGACATCTTGAGTTTTTCCAGGATCCGCCGAAGTGTGAAGATTTGGTCGATTGTAAACTTTTCTGGTCTGAAACCCGACTGATAGGGGTCACTCAGGTGGTTGATGAAAAGTCTCAGATATTCACACAATATGGCAGATAACATATTGAGGAAACTTATGCCTCTATAGTAGGCGGAGTTGAAGGGGTTTCCTTTTTTGATAATCTGGCAAACAGTACTAAGGTTCCATTCATCAGGCATACATTCATCTAACCAAATCTGAGAAATAAGTTGGTGTATGCTCCCCACTAAATTATTTCCATTGGCTGTATGAGCTCCACCTCCAGATCCAGGTCAAGAGGCCAGGTGATGTGAATAATCAAACCTACGCTAAAGACACAGTACTGACAACCAAAGGAGAAGTTGGAGAAACTTTTGCTTTCATTATGACTCAGGACTAATTGAACATAAAATTGGTTAAAGGAACGATATCGCCTTATATGTATGTATGTAGTGTTCGTGGGTATGTAGTATAAGTATGCTCAGGCAGAGTAATAAATAATGGAGGCAAAATGGCCATCTGATATCACTTCTGGCGAAATGAAAAGACTTATATGGCTCCATAATTCTGGAATTATGGGACAAAGGAAAGCAATTACTTGGCACAACACCACAAGGACATCTTTGCAAAAGAAACTGTTAAGACTAAATCCATAAATCTCTGGTGTATGCCATCAAATGCCCAGGAAAAGAAGTGTCAGAATCGTTTGAAGGTCCTGAATCATTTTGTGGAATGAGGGATAACAACCCGAAAAATAAACTCGAATTAACGAAAGGTTAAAGTAAGGAAATAAGGTATGTAAGGCCTTTGTAGTTTCTATAGCTAGCCTTGCAAGAATTTGGAATTTCTTTTTGAGTCTTGTAGAGAATTGACCCATAAATAAACGGTATTAGAATTAAAACTAACATGTAACCTTCATGTTAGCTTCGACTTTGGAACCGTGTTTTCGAAGCAAGAAGCTCGGAAATTCTTGCCATGAGCATTTCTTTTCATTTGTTTCTTTGTTGCTATAGCATTCCAACTTCTTGGATCAAATCTTACAACTACATCAGAACCCGAGATTGCGGTTCGTTGGACCCCTTATAATTTGTATCATAATCCAGATGGTGAACACCAAAATTAAGCTATTTTTATATTTGACATACAGACTAAATTATGAAGGTCTTTTTTCTTTTTTTTTGGGGATAATAGACCAAGAGCCTACAGCAAATTTTGGGGGTGAAGATATAACCAAGTTATTGATACGTCCATAGGTATATATGAAGAACTCGAATGAGTAAGTTCAAATGTGGAAGTCTCGCAGATTTTTGGCGCAGCTGAGGTTAGTATTTGTGTCGTAAAAATGTGTTTGTTTTCTATTATAGGGATTTCGGTTATAATCATGTGAGTTTAGCAGTAGACGAAAGAACAGAATGCTGTGATAATAAAAATCTAGGTCCCAGACATTTCACGCGCAGCCATAACATCGCCAGACGTACTTAAAATTTGCCAAAAATCACTTCTTCAAATAATTCGTGTAACCATAGGAGGATTACATCAAATAATTTATGAGAACGGCTTGGTGAGAGACATTTTACGCACAGCTGCTGACAATCACTTTGTGTATTCAAATAAACACAAGGCAAGCTACTCTTTTGAACCAATTTTTCACTATGACCCATATTTAGAGGCTCTAGATGCGCACCTTGTGTTCAGCACTTTTTGCAAGTTATCGTGATTTTTTTGAAAATGTTCACCCTCTGTCTCATTTTGGACTTGCTGCTCCAAAATGGCTGGATGTCTAAATTGCACTGTAATACAATAAATTCGATTCAGCTGATGATACTCCAATTAATAATATTGTAACTTTTAATATCGGAATTCATTAAGCTAAACATACGCTGTCGTCTAGGTCCTATAGCTAAAGAGTAGGGTCGTGAATCCGGCAACGAATATTGGAAGCAGAGAGTGTTATCATCAGCAAAGGAGTACACTGGAATAATGAAAACGAAAATCTAAAGAGTATCGGAGGCAGAATGAAACCCTGGAGTACACCAGAATTTATTTTGTGGATATCAGACTTGTGCAAAACATCTTAAATTGAACCTCCTGAAAGGTAGTTTCTAAACTTTTGGAGAAGATATTAATCGATTCTAAATGAGAGGATTTCCGACAAGAATGTCTTCTACTGCCCAACTCCGTCAAATGCCAAATGCAAATTCAATGGCATCTATCTTACTTTCGGCAGGTTTGAAAAGAATTTTGGTTCAACCTTTCGTTGAGGCATACCAACAAGACAGTAGTGCAGACATTGCTACAGAAACCGCACTGGCTGTCGTATAGAAAATTGTGTGTCGAGGTATTTCATGGCTTTTAGGCTTATCGGTGTTACGTAGTACGTAAGTGTTACAACGAGGAAGAAGAAGATGCGCCTTTATTTAGGTACCGGCTGGACAAAAATTATTTCCAATCTTCTTCGAAATAGTCCTAAAACGTAAGAGTGATCAATAATCTTAGGTAGCCGTTTTCCCAGTGTGAAAGAATTCATCTTCAGAAAAAGGTGATCTTGACATACGAGTATGTTCATATCCTTTTTTACTCTTACCAGTACACGAGTGCAAAATTGTATTCGCCCAATAGTACGTTCTGCGCGCTTTGCTGTATCTGGAAACTTTGATTTGCCTGCTAAGACCGCAACAAGGCGACCGGCCCTGTCTTAGGATGTGAGTGTCATTATAGATGAACATTAAGGAGGAGTGTGGAAGATAACACTACCTACTTCCTGTATCGGTTTGGTCTTGTAAGACCACAAAGCTTGTTCACTAAGCTTGGGAGCCTCTGTACAGCTTCACTCGTAGCCTTTAATTTGGTTTCATACTGTTCATACGACGACAGATTCAGAATCTCATAGTTGGAATCCCTAAATCTAACTCTATGCTGGCTAAGTTATTTTCCGCAGCAAAAATCTCAATGCATCATCTAATGGGTGTTGTCTGCCCAGAATGCCGAACTTTTTAGGCAGCGAATACTTTTGAAGTGAGGCGATAGGTCCCAATAGACCTAGAAATCCCATTTTCCGCGAACAAATATTGGACCATATTGTTCAAGCGGCGAAAACAATCAGCAAGCATATGCCGTCTGATATACATTATCATGAAATGTTGTCGGTAATAAATGTTTTCGTAAACTATGCAGGTACCATGTAGATACTACAACAAAATCAAAAGAGAAAACAATTTAAAAAGGAATGCTTGTCAAACATCCGAAGCCTTGTTGTCTTTCCTTCTTTTTTCTTGGTTTTGATCAACAATTTCTTGTAGGGCCTTAAGGCAACAAGAAGTTGAGGAACGCATTGAAGCTTCACAAATTATCATGAATATTGCAATGAATCACAGACCTGTGCTAAATGATTCGGTGGCAGAGGTAAATTCCGTACGACCGATGACTACGTCTTCCAAAACTAAAAGCCTCAGTTTCGCTCCTTATCCTTATCCTTGAGCATCTAGCTGCGACTGTTTTGGCCAAATAAGGAGTCGGTGCTATTATGTGCAATAGATGGATAGGTCAATGCAACAATTACGCTGCAGCTTATGTAAATCGCTGCCTGAGCAATATACTTCGAGTCTACCGAGCGATCCGGAATTGTACTGGGTAATCCACCCAAAATCAAAAGTGGCGGTGGATTCGTAAGTAGGAAAATTGCATCGCCAAACAAGGAATATTATAGTATCTATTGTCTCAGCAAGGATAACTATACGGTGATCCTTGTGTGATACGTAGCAGAATGATTGAACAAGAATCTCGGCATCTGGGAAAGGCTGGATAGAGATCGCCACATCACACATCACCGGGAGCCGTACATGTAAGCGCATAGGCGTTTCCTAGATCTATATAAGGACATAGTATACGTATACGTAAAGAAATAGGAACGTATAATTTGCATCCTATCGAAATGTATGTGCTCGTATATACATAGTTAAATTAAAAATTTAGGTTCGCAATCAAATAGGAAGAAAGAATAATATAATATTGTACCATATAATATAAATCTGAGAAGAGTATCGCATTTATTGCTTACTAATTTCGATAATTCAAAGAAGCTGTTCCTAATATGTCAGCTAATGCGGTGAAAATAAGTACGTACTTCGCTCAAGTGATCAAGTTCTAGCACTCAAATACTGACTTCAACTAGAAAATCATTAGGCCAAGCTGTTTGTTCTATGCGAACTACAACGTATCGGATAATGGATGCTTGAAAGCTGAATATTGTCGTTAGATTAGAGTTGTGATTGGATTAATGGGAGTTACAATGCTTTTAAAGACTGGAGAAGAACCTTTCTAAAATGGCACATTCATCATACAAGGTTCAAATTTATTCGGTGTGAACCTGAAAATAAATCCTTGTTCTTTTACTACCGATTCCTTGTAGACGTCTCATGATTGTGAAACTTAGGAGTAGTATCTTTGCGGTTCCTAGTACAAGTTACTCTAAAAAAGAAGGAACATTCTAGCAGGCCGTGGCATAAAGTTCAGCACCCACCATTCAAATCGTTTAAATAATTACCAATAAAACATTATTCTTTTAAATTCTTTACTGCGCGGCGTTAAATCAACAAGTACACAACCCAACACACTTCCTTGAGGTACCTCATCATCGAAAATAATTCCTCCAAAAAAAATAATAAAAATTCGCACGATCACGTCTAGGAATGTGTCCATTAAGTAACTGAAAATAGATCCGCGATTTTCTTTAAAAAATTTCGATGTAGCAATAGTTTTCTCGTATCTTAAACAACACCGAGATCGTGAGATACAATTTGTGTGTTTTTGTTTTTTGTTCTGAGTAGAAAATCCCGATTGAATGCCATCACCCCCTTAACTCGGTGTACGAAAAAATACAAATAGACGCCAAACAAACGCTAGGCCTACAGACCTCCGTTTCAAAAATTTCACCCTTGTAATGAGTTTAGTAATTAAGCAAGCAACATGCATAGGGAATGACCAAACATCTAAAAATAAAACAGGGGACCGTATGTACTCGTATACGAGTACATATTTATTTCAGTGTCCCTGTAGCGATGCGTAATTTCTGTGGCAAATATTTTCCCATCAGATACTCCGTACTCATAGATACTCGACTGTGGGCTTATCGCCAATTTTCGTATTCGATTTCGATGTCTGTTGCCTTGGTACGAGTATACGGGGTACTGTAGTACTTGTAGTTTGAGATGGTGTGTGATGTTTAATGTTTCACTTTCCGGAATTCAGTACCGAATCCGTCAACAACAGTCCTTGTGTCTGACATGACCATGACTAGGTTAGGAGTTTTGAAAATTTTTAATGATGTCGGATCGGATGGGTTTGATTTCTGATGAAAATTTCCCTCTCGTCATTTCGGTCTTGGTGCCGTATTTCTGAGAAGTTGTGTATTCCTAATTGCCAAAACGATTTCGCATCGATTGCGCTCCTCGTTTTGAAGGAGAATTTGTACTCATAAATCGTCGCAAGTGGTAGCTTTGAATCACATCATAATTTAATCCTTCGCCCTTACACTGGGGTAAGGGAAGCGCACACAAATCAGAGAACCCTTGTCAAAGTTTCAGACGGCAGAAATCCATTCGCCTTTTATCGTTAACGATGCGAAAAGCTATTTTGACTTAATGTGGAAATTTTCAGTTATTAGAGATCTAAGTGATTATTGGGTGAGGTTAAGTCTTATATCATACTATGGATACATGTCAGATGAAGGACATGTGGATTATGGGTGCGAACATGAGCTGCTAGACTTCTATCTGTAGCTCGATGGGTTGAGGGTAGAAATGTCAATTTGACGACACATGTATACGTGTGTGTGGATATGGTCTTTGGGAGTATGGTATAAGGCAGATGTTAGCTGGCGCCAGTCTTCTTCCTTAAAATAGTTGAATGAGTCTTACTTCTCACTAAACTTAGAACTGGTGTAAGGAGCAGGCATAATAGCAGTATTAGAGGATACAAATGCGATGAATCGGAATTAATTAGTTTGTTGTGTGTCGTGTGTTATAGCCCAAGTAGGGGGTGATACCATGCCATGTAAAGGGATCTGTGTTTCATTTGAAATCAAAGACGACATTGTTATGCATGGAAAAATCGGTAAATACGGACATTAAAGATTATGATGTGAAATGAGGGATCAAATGGTTCAAAACGAGTTAAAGGAATGAATACGATAGAAAAAGATTTCATAAATAAAACATGAATGGAGGGGAATTTTCTTGAATATTTCAACAACGTCTAATTAACATAGACTCCTGTAAGTATTTTGCAAGTTGTCAGCAGTCAGTTGAAGCATTTTTCCTTAAATAACGTATGACTTACTTCTTTTGAAATCTGGCGAAGTCATTTGTAAATGATTGCTCCGGATAAAAAGGAGATTAGAATCAGCACTGCATTGATTCAAAACAAAACGAAATGGATCCTTCACCTTTAATTTTTGATCTACAAGTCAAACAAATCTGCCCTGTAAGTGGTGATAAAATTATTGAATATCAAGGATGAAAGCGAAAGTCATTACAGTTAAATCTAGGAGTACTCTGTGGTGATTTTAAGTTTATCTCGACCGTTTACCATGCAGACCAGGAGCATAGGAATGTTATCTTGTTCGTTCATTAAATCATTTTGTCTCACGTTGAAAACTTGGTGAAAGAAGGAAACTTGAATTCCGGCAAGCTAGCTACGCAGTGGGATATGAACATTGTCCACAATGGCAGGTTGTTGTCTGTGTTATTAAAAGTGAAAGGCGAACGGAAATGACTAACGTTGGCTGCCGCAAATTAAATAAGAGGAGCAACAGGCTGTCGAAGTAAACGTAGACAAATACAAGACAGAACTGATTTCATAATCACCAATATCAATAAGATAATGAGTCTAATACTCGCCAATAAAAGACGAGATCTACCTCAACTAGGTTATCCGCTCTGAATACCTTATCTCTGTTAGCAGACTTCTGACTCTGTTAGATCGTGGAGTACGCTGCTATATCCCCTTCTCTGCAGACGGACATAGGCCATAAAAAATATTCGAAAAATCTTGCACTCATCGCAATCAAAGCCGTTTTCATTCGTGTTCCCTGACGTATTATACAAACATCTAACCACAGGGATAAGGCTCTTATAAGGTGAACTTTGATGAGGCCTTATTATTTAAGCGTCTTTTATGCAAAGGAAATAGCGATTGGAAAGTGTAACTCGTCGTTTGATTTATCTCGTGATTTTATGTGGGTGATAGGGTGGCCCAGATAGACGAACTTAGCTACCTCATAGTTTTAGCGGTCTACTGTAGGGCTTTTCTCTTCGTTTCTCTTCATCATATGCAAGTAAATATTAGGACAGACTTTAAAAAACTGTCCTTCTAATTTGAGGAGTTTGGCAATGATACAAAAAATATTTTGGATGCCATCATATCCGGGTTCAACTTCGATAAATAAATGGTAGGTTTTGATTTAGACTTCTTGGGAACCTGACGTATTATAAAAGTTTTGGCTTTACCCGGCTTAAAACAGCAGTGATTAGGGTTAAAATAATGGAAATAATATTGGGATTCCAATCAGCCCTTCCTCGGAGCAAATCATGGTGCCTCCAATGCATGTCTCTTATATCAGTGCGGATTTCTGAAAGGTAGATCGTGTCGACCACCGCCGAGTGCACATGCTGACCAGCGCAGTCTTGTACTCTGTTTTGAAAAAAAAACACCGCGCGCGCATGTGAAAAAAAAATAAAAAAAATAAAGAAAAACTAAAAAATAAACAAGTAGTACAGTGCAGTGAAGGAAAAAATATTACATACTGCGGGTATCCTCGTTACTGCACTGTTTTCTATTGTTGCAAGGCCATAACACCTACAAAAATTTGATTCGATAAACCAATTCAGAATTTTTACATCACAACTGCTCTTAGTATCGTCGGTGTTTGTGATGTTAATAGACATATCACCAACACCCTGGACTTGTTCTTAACTCTCACCCTGACAAATACAAGATCAATGTGCTATTCCCTCTAGGCTCGTCGAACCACTGTGTCATATCAGGTTCCTAAAACAACCGTGTGGCAATACGAGGAAGCCAATTGGAGCGGACTTAACAGCTACTTTAGGAATTTTAAAGGCATGGTACAACTCGAGCTGTAAAGAGGCTGTCAGGGTAATAGAAATGTTTTTTCGGTACTTTAAGGCCAACCCGAACGAGGTAAACCGAAAAAAGTTTAAATGAGCCAGGCATGACTGCAACGTCTTTCACAAGCGTGTGAAATTACAATACGACCAAAAATTGAGGCAAAAACTAATGCAATGTCCCAAAGGCAGTAAACATTTTTGGTCTTTCGTCAGAGATCCTACTTCATCTCTCAACCCAACGATGATTTGCAATGACATCCCAGCTGTCAGCTCTTTAGACAAGGTCAATCTACTTGCTGCACACTTTGCGGTTAGTTCAACACTACCAGATTGTGATTTGTCCCTGCCTACACTTGAGTGCATCGAATCTTCAATGGGATGAATCCACTTTCGCACCCATATAGTAGCTAGAGTTCTTAAAGATCTTAATATACATAAATTCAGATGGTATATCTCCCCTTCTTCTTCCTCGGTTGTAAAACCACTGCGTAAGCTTTTTCATCCATAGTCGAAAAACTGCCAAAAGCAAAAAGGAAACGATCTACGATTACTCTGATATATACATATGTATATAAATCCCTTAACCGTTGTCCTTTCAAGTACTGCGCGCATAAAGCCAAACTGATTCTATGTAGAGCGGAACAATCGCAGCTTCGTTTTTAAGCTAAAAGCATTGATTTTCCAGATTTTGGATAGCATTCCGAACGCAGCTTTACTTTTCCCGATTCTGCTGAACACATCCAGTTTGGTGCCACCCCGGTTAGCTGAGACCACACTTAATAAGTATAGAAAGTTGTCAACTTCCTCGATCTCCTGTCCGGCAATGTTGAATTGAGCGCCGGTGTTGGAAGTGGTAAGGACTGTCGTCTTCTCTGCGTTTATTTTGAGCCCCAGTTTATTCGTCTCAGCTTCCAGATTGTGGGCCATCAAATAAGGATCCATTATCTGATGTGAGAGTAGGCAAACCTCGCCAGCGTAGTCGAATCGAATTCCACAGTTGCCTTTGGTCAATCCGGCATAGAGTACATCGCTGATAACTACTAAAAATAATAGTGGTGACAGCATACACACCTGACGTACTCCACTTTGGATTTCAAAATCCTCAAATATCTTACCATTTTATAGGGTGACCAGATAAGAACTATAGGAAAAATAAAACAACAACGGTGAAAGATATAAAATTAATTCTGACTTTATTTTGAAGCTACGTTCATGCCATTATGTGTGGAATAGCACATGTTCAAATTGCCGCCTCGGCTTCGCTGGCAGTGCTTAAAGCGGTCGGTTCAATTTTTAATGACTCGGTCCAATATGTGCGGCGTTATTTCGGCAATAGCGTGTTGAATGTTAGCCTCGAGCTCGTCCAAAGTGGTGGACTTATCAGCGTAGACTTGACGTAGCCCCAGAGAAAATAATCGGGTGGGGTCAAATCACATGATCGCGGCGACCAATTGATGAACGCTCGAGGTTCATATGGTTTACAAGTTAAGATAATAAAAGAATTGAAAGTATTTGTTTACATAGATATTTATTTATTTATTTTCTTTCATTGTAACACAATCTACCATTCTATTCAATTCAGAAAAAGAGTAGACCATTCTAAAGATCAAGTCACTTTTATTACATTGCAGTGCACACCACGACACCGAACAGGTGAGTTAGTCACTAGCAGGAACAAAATATTTTAAAAGGAATAAGAAGGGCTTCAGTAATTTGATTCAGTAAGGGACCATTGAAGCTTTTTTCAAGATAAAGTTCACAACTGATCCTTTAACAATCCTGGCCTACTCACACTTCAGCCATTTAAACACTTAACAACAAAATTCAATTAATTAAATGACCTGCTCTGTTAAAAGTTCTGCAAGTTCCTTGAAACTACTTAATTGCATTATCCAAGAGCAAAACTAATGGAAACAAAACGAGTTCAAGAACTACACTGCAATCAGTAAAACTTAAAGTGTAATTCTTACCTCCCTCTTCTAAATTAAAACGCAAATCTCTAAATTCGGTTCGGTTAAACCAAAACAATCTCCCATCTTTGCACTCTTCCCTGTCTCAATGGCAGTTTGTAGCCAAAAAAAAATATTAACAACTTTATCCTTCAAAATACTCTCCTTAATTCAATTGGACCCTATCCAGCTCACATTACTGTACCATACAACTACCCGTACAGCGTACACTTGCATCTATGTAAGAATCTCAATGCCATTACCCCTTAAACCATTTTCAACCCTTATCCAGACCCACCCAACCTTATCGCCTAGCAACACTTCTGGGGGACAAAAATCAAAATAAATGAATCCAGATACAGTTGAAAACTTTCTACTCTTTTTTTTTTTTAAAGAAAACAAAAAAACAATTTATTTTCCAGTCTGAAAACAGTAAGGACTCTCAGGGCAAGGCAATCTTAAGCCGAAACAAAAGATTACCGAAACGAATTAAGAACGATGATGCGGATAAAATTCAATCAGTGTGACTTTAAAAACAATCGCCTGACAAGTTGTTCCCAAAACAGTGTCATCAAGATACTGTCAGTTGTTTTAAGTGCGCTCTTTTGACAGTTGCTTCGGGTGGCTAAAAAAAAAAAAAAACAGAATAAATCGTGAAATTGAACAAAAAGATAATGTCCAACTTTCAATTAGGAACGGGAAAGTGCAAAACTTTGTCCTCATTCGATATCGAAATCGAACCATCGAACCATCGACATTGTGTCCTAACACAGAACAACCCTAAAAATCGATTACAGTTGAAGGAAAGAAAAGAGTCGTGAAACCGAATCGCGCTTTGTAATCGATTGGAAGGAAATCGTCGGGCCAAGATTTATTGGACGTCCTCAGTGTCTAGACGGGGGGTAAGAAATACGAGCACAAATCGATAAACAGTTAATGGTGTAAGTTGCCGATGAAATCGAGGGTGAATTCGAAAAGTGGATTGTTGTCAGATATTCGTAAGTTTATATTTTTTCCAGAGTTTACAATTTTTTATTTTTGTTTTTCTTGCGGAAAAGTCGGAGATTAAATTGAGTGAAGGCTTCCGTTTGAATATTTTCGATGATTTATGGACTATGTTCAATAAAGTGGATGTGGTTCGGTATACAAATGCGGGATATTTCATCAGCATGCCACTCATGTGACTTACGAGCTAGTCCTAGTTAGATGTCATTGTAAATCCATGTGAAGTATGGAGGTGACCCGAAAGGATTATATGTGCTCCTGGTGGTACCTACTTGAAACAGTGACAATCCACCGGTGGTCTTTTCGACTGTGGGCAGGGGACAGATTCTGGAGGCCCCAACTAATATATTACCAAAAACCCTCATCGATTTAGGCACTGACCCAGGAGGTGCTGCATCACTTGATTCTGATGGCTCTTGTGGCTCTTTCTACAATACATTCGGAAAGATAGGTAGAATACCGGGCAGGCCCGGACTGTTGTAGTTAAACTTCATCTAAATAAACCAGTGAATTTATTTAGGGAAACAGAAAAGGTGAAACTGGCTGCACGAGGGGCATACTCTGAAGGACTACCGTCTAAGAGGCAGATGATTTGAAATACTATGTATGTTGAGGTAATTATTTTTTTTCCATTAGTAGCAAAGCCGCTACTGACTTGCACTACTATTAGCTGTTTCACGGACACTCAATTTGGTTGGAAGTTCGCCCCAAGCATCTTTCGAAATATAATATTGTATATACATTCGATATCGGCAATCACTAATGGAAAAGGAGCAGAGAGGAATTACAGGAATTTCTGAACAAGTGAAATATTAAAGCTTTCGACTAAAATATAAGAAGTGTTCATTTTTCCTTACAGAAACTATCTACTTCGAATTTATAATCAACCACCTTGGAAGCAGAACAGAGCCTTCATGACTAGCTTCAATTGCATCTTCATTGGTGCAAAGCTACGAGTATTTCTTTTTCTAGGGAAATCACTTTTTATTATGTGGAAAACTAATATTCGTCGCTATAAGAACGATAAATTAGTTTAAATTCAAAATAATCTTCAAGCGGTTTTGTTGGTACAGCAAATAATTGCGTCTGAATATGCTTAAAATAATGGCTGTGTCGAGGTAAACATGCAAATTCCGCAACGGATCAACAAAAGCGCGTCAAAATCCTTAAGTTCTGCAGAGGAAAATCATAGTCAAGCAGAGAAGGGTGCTCTATCGCTTATATACTGCGTTTCGTAGGAAAAATTGCGGAAGCCGTTTTACTGCGGAGTGTATGTAATCTAAATTCTGCCAGAGATATGCTGTCTAAGATATGAACAATTATGGCGTAGCCCTGTACCGATTGAAAACACTTTGCGAAGTACGTCATGCGAAGGGAATTCGTTTACTCAGGCAAGCAGAAGTTCAAAGTTTGAACATAACTACACTCTTTTGGATATTAAGCCACTAACCAGTCAGAGATTGGTACGAAATGAAGAAAATATAGCCGCCGCCGTAGCGGCCAGTATCGAAGAAGACCCAGAAATTTCGACTCGGCGCCGATCAGCTGAATTGGGCATCGCCAGAGTCAACCTGGATTTTTTTTCGGTTGGAATTAGGCCTACATCCATATAAAATTGTGCATACGCAAGAATTGAATCCGGACGACCATAGACAACGCCGTGAATTCGGTAATTGGGCGCTGGAAATGACGGCTGCAGATCCAGATTTTGGGCAAAACATCATCAGCGGCTATGTCAACAAGCAAAATTGCCTTTATTGGAACAAACACGATCCACAAGTGTTCAACTAAGCATCAATGCGTCCACAAAGATTGACTGTTTGGTGCGGTTTATGACATGACCGCATTATCGCACCTTATTTCTTTCGAAATGAGGAAGGTGACACCGTCTCCATAAATGGTCTCAGATATTGAGCAATGTTAACCGATTTTCTGTGGTCAGAGCTCGACAACATCGATATATCCGAGCTGTGGTTCCAACAAGACGGTGCTACATGTAACACAGCGGCCCGATGAGCCTAGAGGGAAAAGCACTTCAACAGTGTACTTATCAGGGTGAGAAGTTAAAAACCAGTCCAGGGTGTTGGCGGTATGACTGATATTCGTGTTGTCATATTTACAAGCTGGGTTAGGTTATTTTCCGCAGCGAAGATCCCAACACATCGTCCTCTGGTTGTTGTCTATCCAGCCACCCAGAATTGTGTACATATATTGAAATCGCCCGCAATAACGATTTCAGTATGATGATACTGGGATACAACTCTTTGTATGGAGTCAGACAGCGCATCAAACTCGTTAAGAGTTGAGTTTCTGTCCAGTTTGGGGCTTGTGTAAATAAAGCAGTAGTGGATAATTCGCAACAAGGGTTACATTGCGGTGAAATTTGGTAAGCAACATCACTACGCACGTAAATGGCGAGACCGCTGGGAGAATAGAATAATGGCACAGGTGTGGGCGGGGATTTAGCCGTGTTTCACTAAGTGCCAAAACACCTGGTCTGTAGTTACAGGCGTGGACGTTCGCAGAAAAGTGATTTCTTTTTAGCCCACGTATATTTGCTACGTCTACTCTAAATTCGCTAGCCATTACAAAAAAAACACAGACACCGACGCGACGATGCTAAGGAAGGTTGTTAAGTTAAAATTAAGTCGAGAAAATGATATACATAGGCTAAGTGGCCGGCGCCGGAATTGACGACCATTCGAGCCCGATTTGTGGCATTTTCCGATAGGTTCTGGCATTCATGACGGATATTCTCTTTTAGGGTTTTAAGAGTCTGAGGCTTGTTGACGTAGACTTATGACTTCAAAAAATCCCACAAAAAGAAGTCTGAAACGGTTAAATCAGCGCAAATCGCCAAAACAAGAGATTAGGCGACCCGGACATGCACCCCAAGAGTTTCGGTTGTGGCTCACGCAATATGCGTCGTTTTTCCATCCTGTTGGAACCGCATATTCTCCAGTCCCAATCTATCCAATTGAGGAAGGAGAAATTCGTTGGGCATGGTTTTGTAGCACTCGCCGTCCATAGTAGTCGTTTGGCCCTTGGCGTTTTCGAAAAAATAAGGCCCTATTATGGCTCCATTGTAAACAGCACACCATGCAGTAACTTGGAGCAGGTGTATTGGCTCTTCGTGGGTTATACGCGCATTTTCGGTGCCCTAGAAGCGATAATTTTGCTTTTTCACATATCTGTAGTGATCGAAATGGGCCACGCCGCTCATGATGATGTGTTCTCCTTCGTGGTCGAGATTCAGGATGGCTTGAGCGTAGGTTACACGAGCTTGGTGGTCAAGAGCTAACAGCTGATGCACCTTTGTAAAGGAACGTCTTACAATCTTGAACCAAAATTCTCTGTAAGGACCGCCGATTGATACCCAATTGCGTTACACGTCGTCCTGTCGTTACTCCTGAGTCCTTTGAGTCATCTTCAACCATAGGCGAGCGGCTAAACGTCGTAGTGTTTGCCCAGTTGATGTAATCCGCATTGCTCACGGTTTTCATGGATTACAACGGTGTAGTGCATCATGAATTTTTTCCAGAAGGCCAGGCAGTAAACAAATAGTATTATTTGGGCGTTATGAGACGTTTGCGTGAAGCCTTCGCCGAAAGAGACCAGAATTGTGGGCAGAAAACTCGTGGATTTTGCACCATGATAACGCACCGTCGCACAGTGCCATCAATATTTGTAATTTTTTGACGAAAAATGCAAATACAAATACCATCCAACAGCCACCGAATTCACCTGATTTGGCTCCCTGTGACTTCTTTCTGTTCAATCGAGTTAAAGAACCACTACGGAGAACGCTTTTCAGCAGCCGAGAGGAAGCAATGGAAAAATCGCTGGAAGCACTGATAGAAATAAGAAGGCTTACGACACTCGGATTCTAAGATTCAGTTAAGAAGCCAGGTCGTCAACGGCCTCGACACACTGAAAGCGTCGGTGCCCACCAGGTTACCGAATTTAAGCAGCGTTGGGCGTGGTAGGTACCTAGATTAAGGAGCGCATTGGACCTCGGTACCAATACGGCGTCTTGTTGGCAGTCGGAACATGGAGTACCATGGAGTACCAGTATTTTGTCTGAGTGCTACCGTTCCGAAAAAGATGTTGCGAATTATATGCGAGTAAATATTTTCATCCGCATATAATTCGCAACACCTTTAACAAAAAAAAAAAAAACCCAGGTCAGATGTCTAGTGTGAGGAAGTGACCCCATAGGACTATAATCCAGGTGATACTCGGAATACCCATAATTTGCACAGTTCCACGTCTTTTCCATCTTCCATCTCGAACAGGGCCAGGGCAGGAAGATTGTAGCAATAGCTCTGTTGATAGATTTTACTGCGTTCGGAGTCTGGACGAAACTGGAGCTACAACAAATAATGGCTGCAGTTCCAGTAGACGAAAATTGGACGAAGGATTCAAATCCATAGATAAAAAAAAAAACCAACGGTGATCTAACACGCATCTGATGCCCGGATGAACTTGGTACTCTAACAACGATGATATGGTAAAACTCTCCGTGAAAACCAAGCGCAGTAGTAGCTTCCCGTTTTGGATTCACGAAATGCGGGAACATTGACGGACAAAAAATCTAAACCAAGAAACTGTTACCACCTATCTGATGCTGCGAATAGTGAAGGCTTTAACCGACGGCAATCGAAAAAATGTTGAGTGCAAAAGACTCTATCGATTTGTGGAAGCTATCCAAAACAGAAAAGATTTGCTTTCAAGCGAAAGGCTGCAATATTGACAATATAGCTCTTAAGATTAAGTGTAATACGCAGCAAAATCTTGAGATTTGCTTAGACAATCTGTGGTGGACATTTTCTACCACAACTTGCTTTCTCCATCTTCTGGATTCCAGAGTAATCCAGGGAAATGGAAAACGTTCTGACGCATCTTCGTATACAGATATCTGGATACGACATTGAGAACTGAAATACATGTTATCATAGGCGAGCAAGAAATGAGAAAACAACTTCGGCATTTCTTCCATTGTGAGATTAATCAAAGCTTCTTTCGAGGTCATCAAATCTACATGTGACTCACGTCTCATTGTATGCTTCCTGGGAAGGATTAATTTTCACTTTATATGTAAATGAGTACAGACAAGAGAAGTACTTAGTACTAATCTACTCAGTACATCTACATAGATTTATCTTCAAAATTCACAGTTCGCTAATGCACTGCTACGTAGGATGCTTTCCGTGTTGAATTTAAAGTCTAGTCTATAAAGTCGCTATGGGTGTATAATAAACGCATCTACGTTTTCGGATGTTTTTGGGGTTTCACAATACCCTCACCATCTAAACTTTGGCAATTTTGCAACCAAGATTTAGTTGATGCAGACATAACCTAAGAAGCGAACGGAGAATGGCACAAGTTCTTAGTTGCGTCAGCATATTTTTCCAATGATTTGGTACAACCGTCAATAACAAAGTCAGTATGATCTCATCACATACGAGTTTTTATCTGTGACTCCAGTAAGACGTGACTTATCGTATGCCTCGATCCTAATATTTGTTGGCGCTGTAGCAAATGACTTATACTCTCGTTTGATCTAGTTGTCAGGAATTTCGGGTACCAGTCAAAATTTGTTACGAAATTAAAATAGCAAGTAATCGACTTAACGCTATTTAACAGGTACATTAACCAGATTACAAAACAGAGAGTCTTGTTGGAAGCCTGCATGTCAAACAATAGAAACATCGAATTCAGAATCGGATAGCCTCTACGTTTTTCACGTAAACACGTTTAGTGTAGACTTAAGTTTACGGGATGCCCATACATCCATGGGAGCAAAAATACGCCATCGCTTACCTACATTAATAGTATAATACCAAAGCAGAACTTGTGTTGGAGGCACAAGTTCCACCCTTGGTATGGGTCGAGTCCGATCTAAAACCTCTTGCTGCTCTTAGGGTCACAGTACCCAGTACTTATTTGCTCTACAATGTGTCAAATCAACAGGAAGACTCTTCCCGCGACTTTGGGTTTAAACCACAGCCACCATGACGCTCCCACAAGGGGGTCTACCTCAACAAGTTAGGCCGGAACTGAAATCCGGGGGGCTCCTGACTCCCATAGTACCGTGATTTAAGTCCTGACAAGGATACCGGTGGTCCTGTCGTCAACAAGACCTATGACCGTCAACTTGTAGCTCATCAAATCGCAGCAATCTTCGGTGGCGTCATCTGAAGATGTTTATGATAAGACCAGTAATCTGCTCTGCCCCCGCTTTTTATTACACAACGTCATTGATGGGCGAAGCCTTGATAATTGGGCGGGGCCCTCAGAATCGGATGCGAAATCTCGGCCTTGTTAAAGATAAACCAGTGATAAACCACCTGAAGGGTGCCCTTATTATGTGCTTAGAAATGACGCATTCAGCCAAGAAAAACTCCAGCAGATAGCTTGCTCCATTGGTGGAATATGGACTTTCTGTGACCATGTAAGGAAATACTAGAACTTTTAACCATGACTATCTCTTTACAGATCGAAGCAAAAAGAATTAAAGCAGCTAATTCGGATTTGAAAGACTTTTAAGACAAGATCGAAGCACTCGGGTAAACCAGCAATCCTCCAGACTGGAAACACCAAGAAAACCAGATGGCGCCTGTACTGAGTCAAAAGCAGAAGAAGCAGGCTAGAACAAGTTCAAATGACAAAAGCTGAAAGTGGTCTTTATACCACAACACACCGTAGCTGGTATCCAAGTTCGGTTTTGGTAACGGATGGAGCATAAATATGTTATACCCGTATTCAGTAATGCTTTTATAGAAAAGGCTAAATAACATTTGCTCGCAACTCTGACGAGAATCTTCACTTCTAGTCTGGCACTGGGATACATGGTGAGTAGTTAGAGTAGTTTTTATACCGGATATCCGGAAAGTTGGCTAAATATTCGCCAGGAGCTTCAGACTTATCAGTTCGTCTTTCATTCAAGTTGAAGAGCATGTAGAAAAGGGTAAGGACAATGCTACTGAATAAGATCTTGATTACGAATGCTGGTTGCGACCAATATGTAAAAGCAATAGTAAACAGGGGCTAACCGAAAGTATGCGCCAGCTTTATGTCTACGTTCAGGAATTAGAGATGATGTGGCTATACTGTTCGATTGTATTTAGCAACTGTCTGATTTAGACCACATGCAGCCCTTGATCGATGAGCTTTCAGTCAAAACTGATATTGTTTTCTGACTGCTATGATACATTCTTCAATTAAGATGGTTGTCATTCTCGATAACAAACATCTTTGGACCCAACTCGCCACGTCGAAAACCTTCGGCCTATGCTTGTTTTAGCCTGCAGGTACTCAGGAGGATGTCAGGAGGATGTGATAGGCACCCCACCACTGAAGTGTTTACAGATTGGCTTGATTCTTTTAAAAATCTTCCTATAGTCTAACGAATGTAATATTCTTATTTATCTGGTCAATTCTTAAGTACTTGTGTTCGGTTAGAGAGGCGCAACATGGTTTGATCCTATGTTATCGCTAAAGAAGCGGAAAGGAGTCGTAAAAATATTTAGCTCTCACAAAACTTCCGACAAAATCCGTTTTTTTTTTTCATACAAACTTCTCCCGCTAATTACAAGCCGCAAATTAAAATAATAATTCTCGCACCCACAATGATATTGTGGTAAGCCGACATAACCAAAAGTCAATAGGTAAATCAACTTCACTCGCCTTACCCAAAGTTAATTATCCTTATGAAACAGCCCACCTAATCATTTTCTCCCAATCTCCAAGTAATTTTTCATCTAAGAAACTAAACATAGCACGAAATATCCGCTCAGGAAGGAAAAAAAAACTTCCAACAAATTAATTAGTTTACTAAAGGACTATTTCCTTCGTCTAATGTTCAAGTCAGGCCAAGTTTCCATCAGACATTCTCGGGTTGATAAAGTGTCACTCGGGATTAGTAGCACAATCTCCAACCAAATACCTCCTAGGCTACTACCAACGCAGGTTTGGCACACACAAAAGGAAGCCCAAACAATGATCCAAAGTTAGTCGTTGGCCTCTTTTTCACCCTGTTAGGTTCGGAGGATTAAAAAAAAAAGGAAAATAACCCTCAGCGCAGACGAGAAACTTTCCTCATTAAGCTGCGGAAAGTACGATTTTTACCCAGATCCGTTCTTCTGTCGTTTGTCTTCATTTCAATATTCGTTTTCGCCATATAAAAAGGAGAAAAAGTGTTTAGAGATTTAAAACCAAACGTATAAATTCTTAGTCCTTCAGTGGGTTTCGAAACTTTTAACACGACCTCCGCACTCGACTGTGTAAAGCATTGTCCTTTGACAAACCGAAAAAACCAATTCAACTTTGACAGTAACAGTAGGCGTGCGAATGAAGTGAAATATTTGCGAAAGTATCGCAATACCTATTGGTCTATGGTATCACGGTAGGGATGGTTTAACTGGTAAACACCAAATGAAACTGTAAAAAATGTGTAAAATTTAATTTGAAAAGTTTTCCCTTTTCCTCTATTTTCTAGGTCCGCCCATTCCTAGGTTCATTCCAGACGTCAGGGTAATATACAAGCCGAGCAGGGAAGGTCCATAAATAAACCATATTCAAAAAGAGGATATTTATTTGAAGACGTATGCAAGATTTCACTCAACCTATTCTCCTCTATTTTGTCAATATAGAGTCTCAAATGAGCTACCCCTAAGCGCCCTGGCTATTCTTTTAGAAACCACCCACTGAAAGTGATTATTGAAAATACTCTCAAAATATTGATTTTCAATCATCTCAAAGGGAAGGCCAATCAGCTGAGATTAGGTCAATGTTGACACTAAAGAAACTCTGTCCCCAACGCACTCGTCTCGCTTTATCGGCTGGTCGGTATGAGGTAAGCATTCTTAAGAATTGATCCGATAATGTGTAAGGTTACTGTATAAATAAATGACGATGCTCATTGGACTATACACAGAGCTGGTAGAGCTCTGCAAATATTGATTTAATCCTCTCCTAAACGATGATGGTATTAAGAAGGAATTTGGAACTTGACAAGGATATGAATATACGAATATGTGGAGATGATGGTGGATTTGGTGTCATACTGTTTACCGAGCAAACTAAATGTTCTTTGAAGGGCGTTTTCTATTTATGTTTTTTTTTTCAATTGACCAATGGAGATATTTTGTATAGGATATCCATAGCCCTGAAGTCAAGCACAGATTCTGTTTAAATCAGCAGAAATTCTTACATGAGCTGGATGGAATACATTTAGGTGAAATGTATTGACATGGTCCACGAAATCAATCTTCTATGGGGTACAATGGAAGCCTAATCACTGCTCTGTTTACCTTTTTTTTAGCTTTTTGTACTAAATTAAACTGGAAAGTTAAATGTGACGATTTTTTGAGCTCGAGTGCAGAGTTCTTAGTAATAAATCGACGAAAGAAATTTTTTTACAAAAGCCCAAAAAATGTAAATGCCTGTCATTTACGAACAATGACCAGAATCCTACAGGAGTCGAACGGCTGACAATCTATTCTCTACATTACTAAGCGAACTGCAGATTGATGTCGTCATCATCAGCGAACAGTACTTAGGCAAAGAGACAAACTGGACAGTGGACACCTTAGGAACCGCTGCAATCTGGATACCAGACACAAGGTCATTCTCCCTGAAAAACCAAGGCACACAAAGAGGTTTTGCGTGGGACAAGACCGATGGACTCACGGTTGTAAGCATATATTTCAGCCCGAACGACAGGATCGACGATTTCCGCCAAAAACTGGATGACCTGGAGGACTTCTTAAATGAAACGATAGGCGAGATCCTGATTGCCGGCGACTTTAACGCCAGAGCTCAAGAGTGGGGAATGCCAACTACAGGCTCTCGAGGAAGGCAAATACTTGGGATGGCTGCGAGACAAGCTCTAAACGTTGCGTCCGACTTTCAGGAGGCCAGGACAAAGAGGCACCATACCGGATGAAACCTTCGCTACGGAATCTACATCCGTAAGAATAAAAAACTGGCGAGTAATCGAGGATTTTACGGGCAGCGAGACATTGTTTTTACAGGCAATACATTGTTTTTGACTTAGAATCAAACCAGCGAACTCCTATCTGGAACTGTTCAGCAGCACCGAAATGGAACATCAACAGTTTAGACGAAGAGCTTTTCAAATCCGTCATTGAAGAAGGAGAAAGTGCCGTGCTCCAAGTATAAAGATCCGCGGAAGCAAAAGCTGAAGCCACGATGCAACTGATACGGCTCGCATGTGATGCTTCAATGCCCAGGAAAAGCTGCAACAACAGAAGGAGAAATCCATTGTACTGGTGGACAGACGAGATAGCTGAGCTCCGCAGGAGATGCCTACAACTTAGGCGCATAGTCACCAGGTGAAGGAGAAGACACGCCGAAAACATAGATGAAGCTCTAGCGGAGTTCGGAACCAAAAGATCCGAGCTCAAGATCAATATCAATTCGAGCAAAAAACGGAAGTGGGAGGATCTCCGCCGAGACATAAACAGCGACCCCTAGGGGCTAGGCTACAAGGTCGTAGTGCGGAAACTGGGAGCCCAATCGGCACCGCCTATTCTAAACGAAGACAAGATGGAGTGCATTGTAAACACCCTTTTCCCAACTCATCTGGTCGGGCCTCCCGACAACACACCAGCCCGACGACAGGAAACTGAAGGTTTTAACGAAGAAGAGTTGGAATTAGCTGTGCAGACAATGAAAAACAGAAGAGCACCCGGCCCAGATGGAATTCCAGCAGAAGTAATAAAAGTGACTGCCCAAGCATGCCCTAACCTGCTGCTCAACATGTACAACAGTTGCCTCGAAGAAGGATTCTTCCCAAAGAGCTGGAAAAAGGAACGATTGGTACTGATCAGCAAAGGAAAAGGAGACCCAGACTCCCCATGAGCGTACAGGCCCATATGTATGCTGGACACTGCGGGGAAACTGATAGAAAAGCTGCTCAAATCACGGCTCACAGATGCAGAACAAAGAGCGGGAGCCTTGGCAGGAAGGCAGTACGGGTTCAGGAAAGGACGCACCACGGTCGGAGCTATTGAAGAAGTGGTGAAGTCTGTTCAAACCGCCCAACAAGGAAGTTGCCGTTCTAAGAAGATCGTTTTGCTGGCAAGCCTGGACGTAAGAAATGCTTTCAACTCAGCCAGGTGGAGTGCTATACTAAATGCGCTAGAAAATAGATTCAACATCCCAGCCTATCTATTACATAGGATGAAGGACTATCTCAGGGATCGGGAGCTGATCTACGAGATCACAGAAGGCCTACGAAAGAAGGAAGTAACATCTGGAGCAGCACAGGGATCAATCCTGGGACCAGACCTCTGGAACATCTCCTATGATGATATACTGCGGATACCCGAAGACACCTTTCTCGTTGGGTACGCAGACGACATCGCGGCAGTGATAACGGCAGGAGACACTGAAAACGCGCAAAGAAAGTTGAACCAAGTCATGCGACGAACAACCTTCTGGATGAATGAGCACGGTATTAGTTTGGCAACAGAGTAAACTGAAATAGTCCTTCTGACGAAGAAGAAAATCCGGACACAAATAGACTTCCAAATTGGCTCTGAAGTCATTAAGAGCAAGGACGCGGTGAGGTATTTGGAATTGAGGCTCGACATAAAACTAACTTTCTGACAACAGATAAAGTACGCAGCGAAAAGAGCCTCTAGAGTTACAACATCACTCAGTTGATTAATGGCGAACATAGGTGGTCCAACGCCAAGTAAACGCAGGCTATTCTCCTATATGGAAGTGAGATCTGGGCAGACGCGCTTCGACAAGAAAAGTACCGTAAGCAGATAGCGGCAGTGCGAAGATGTGGAGCTCTACGCGTATCTAGCTCTTACCGAACGGTGTTGGATCAGCAAAACGGATAGCCCAGCCTGGCAGTACGTCGAATCCCCAGCAGACGACGTACATCACACATTTTTTGCCTGCAGAAGATGGGAAGCCCAACGCACAGTACTGGAAAACAGGATTGGTGTCTTCAACCCAGGAAACATAGTGGATAAAATACTGACGAGTGACCTGAACTGGGGCAGAATTTGCCAGTTTGTGGAAGATATTCTCAGAGGAAAGAAAAGAGAAGAAGAACAATACCGGGAAAGCAAGTAAAGCCGAAAGGGTGTAGGATCACAGATCCTTGAAGTAATGCGAAGAGTGGTCCCAGGGGGCTGTGTCAGAAGCCGCAGGGTTGGGAGCAGTTTTAGTCCGTATGATCCGAAAGCATGCGGAGAGAGCCGGACACACGGGGATGGTCAACGCCAACAGGCCTCCTTATGATGCGTAAGGCATTTCTCCTCCTCCCAAAAGGAAAAAAAAACAAAAAAAAAACTGGCCTACGCCGTCATAGCGCTTACAACCATATACTGAAGAGATAAAAAAAATGTAATGAACTAGCTCATAGCCTCGGATAATGACGGGTTTACTCCTGAGACCAGGCAGCCAAGGAACTGCTACAAAGCAGACATGACCGCCATCCATAAAATGACGATAAAAAACTGTGACATCTTCTATGGAGAATATTATTGACAACCGGCGCGACAAGGACAGCAGTCGCAGCGTTTATTCGAAAGCGGGTTCAGCATCAAAGGAAGACTTAGTTAAGTAGCCTTAAGCTATAAAAGTGAACGCCTTACGACAATTCACATTAACGCTAAATTTACCAACATAACCATATAACCGCTGACGCCCTGACAGAGGAGTAGAACGACATATCCAAAGGCTGCTTCTTCGATATCCTCGACAAAACCTACAAGCAATGACCCAAATATGACCTGAAAATCGTCCTTGGTGATTTCAACGCAAATCTAGGCGAGGAGAGCACCTTTGGTAATACAATCGGAAAGTAAAACCTTCACGACCTAACTTCTGGAAAAGGACACTGGCTTTGTGATTTTTCCAGCGATACACGATTTCTATTTTTTAAATTTATCGGAAGATATTCTTGCAGTGTTTTGGAGCAGCTAACTTCGACTCGTACCGTAGTAACAGGCCAACGCCATCAAAATATTGTACTGCCAGTATCGAACTTAGAAGACCAGTGGACTGCCAAAGAACAATCAGAGACACCGCCTCTGATGTATTGGGTTTCAACCGGACCCAACAAAGAAACCCCTGAGTCGAGGACGAATGCGGACAGGGAAACCTAGAAAAGCAGACGATGTACAGACTGGTCTTGGGCTAGCGAGCTCTATCAGCAGAAAGACAGAGAATAACATAGGCTACTTAGAAGAAAAACAAAGGGTAGGAGAAGCGCTCGGTCGAAATCTGGAAATCTTACCAAAAGTAAAAAGAATATGTGAAGCGCGAACAGAAGTTTATAAGGATGGCGATGTATGGTAGAACCACATTCGGTACTGAGAATCTGGAAAGATTCCAAACGTGCATTTTTCAGTGACGAGTAGCTCGATCACATGTGCGGGAATGATCCCTTGGAGAAGTCAGGATAGTAACTTTCAAAATTAAATCTAAAAAAGCTACTTAACCCGACGGCTTGAGTGCCGAACTGTTTAAAGTAGCTGATGATGATTGGATACAGAACCTTTTATGGATACTTCAAATCATCTCTAAACATGGATCGACGAAAGTATGCCCGTAGTATTATTTATCTGACCTTAAGAAGGGAGCTCTTCTGAACCGAGCCAACTACAGGCAGATAAGTCCCCTCAACATCTCGTTCCACAAGAATGTCCACCATTGATCAAATGTTCACATTATCGCAGATCCTGGAGAAATTAGTTTTAGAGTTTTAAATCGATACACACCACCTTTTAATTGCTTATAAAGTAGCATATAAAAGCGTCTATAGAAACGAACTATACAGAGCTATGTCGAGGTTTGGCATCCCAATTAAGCTTATTTGACTACGCACGCTGCACCGAACTTGACGGTAGTGACAAAACTGAGACCTTCATTGATGGAAAAAGATTTGCACAGGGTGATGCGTAATCATATGAAATTTCCAACATTGTTCTCTAAAAAATTGTGCGAAACTCCTAAGGCACCATCTTTCAGTTACTCGCACACTAATACGACACTGACATAATGGAAAAAATTTAGCAAGTTTGCGGCTATTAAAGCAGAAGCGGCAAATATGAGTATGAGCACCGTCGACTATTAGGATCAACCGCCACAGTAGGCAGCTGCAACTTTAAACCAATGAGAAACTTTATCTATTACGGTTCCGCTGTCAACAACGACCCGAGCGCAAAGAATCAATCTTCCCGTGGCTCGGAAAGTTATGGAATCCAACCTAGAGGGACAACTCGTTTGAGCGCCACCTCATTTTTGGAGCGCATATAAGTGGAAGCCAACTCCAAGTACGCAACTAGAGGCAGCTGGCAAAAAACCGTGCTAGCTTGAGAGGCATGTAAGCTGAGCCCCTGGTCCACCACACCAGACTTTAGCGTCATCTAAGTACTTGTGTAAAAAATAGGACCGCGATAGACGAAAGAAAATTATCTGCCAGAATTATGAAAGTATTCTCTAAGGACCCTTCAGTTCCAATATAATTTTATCTGCATATAAGCTTACGACAATTGTGCGACAATACTTACATTCGGCAGTAAGGTCTGATTGCAAGTCACAGACAAGGTAACAAATATACAAAAAAGAAAACACAAATGATAGGTAGGAGGGGATATCGACAATTGGGAGCTGATCCTGCCTTATTTTTGAGTAACTACAATAAATAAGCACAGATTACAACAGTGTTTTTCCATCTAAGATTTTGATATTCTGACATTTATGGAGGTCACACGCATCCGATCAATAATAGCAGTACCTCGTAATGATATTTACACTTTTATTAACATTCCAAGCTGTAGCTAACAACTAAAGACTCTTAGCTCACATAAAAATATGCATTCCTGTTGGGTCGTTGCACTCTTGGACACAATCCACAATGAGATGACTGACGAACTGGCAAGAAAGGGCGGAAAATAAGCTCCAAATGTAACAAGGTCCAATCAACTCTGTAACATGCTCGTATCATGGAAATTTTTCCCAAAATGTGAGAAAAGTCAGGCCAACAAGCTCTTGAAGTATGACAGAGCATCGCTGTTGTTGGGAGCTCTCACGGATCACAACTTCTTTAGACAATATATAATCGAAAGAATGACGTTTGTAGAGACAGTGGTAATAAATAGCCTCACAGGGATAATTTTTGATTTTTTTTAATCAGAAGAAACACTTGGAAAACTATTAATTCAAACTTGGGTAATATTTCAGACCATAACAGTGAAAAGTACATAGACCCATAAATTCGTGCTCCAGAACTCAACACACACTCTAATATCTATGGGTCAAATTTATTGATTCAATTCTCAATAGTTCGTTTGTGGTTTTTTGTATTGTATTCCCACATGTTTGCCCGCCAGTTATTGCAGAGCCCTAATTCTTTTTAGCAATAAAAGCAATATTTTCAAGATATTTAAAATTTGAATTTGACCTTTTATACTAATGTGTTAGAGCTCATCAGAATCATCCACAGAAAATCACCTTCGATTTTCCAAAGCCCATTATAAACCTCTGAATAAACTAATAGACAAATATATTTAAGCCCAATGAAACGAAATATGTACCAAAAAGTTACATGCACAATATATCTATATTTAAGGTATGCATGTTCTGACGAAGTAATGCTTTAGTGGCTCAAATGGAGAATATTTTTGGCGACACAGTCGGAAAACAAAACCAGCACGAAAACAGCACTGAAAATGGATTCAGGTTAATCAACTTCGCGGTAGGACGAAATGTTACCATGCACACGTTTATCACACTTCAACATCTAAAAAATGACTTGGTAGACACTTGATCAAAAAGATGTGTGAACATTTCGAAGATTAGATATGTCCAGGAAGAAGCATTAATAAGAAATTCGACGTCGAATGACAAAAATAATTTTTTCTAATCGAGCGACCTTCTGACAACGCAATTGGAATTCACCATAATGACGAAGAGTATCGGCAAGCACATGCAATGAAACAAAAGGCTCATAAACTTTATGTACAAAGGAGAAATTTTACCAAAATATAGAAAAATCTTTGTGAGCAGTACTCTGCAGATTATTTAACGGCGAACGCGACCAACATTCTGCTGTCAGGTAGAATGGACATATAGACTACCCGCCAAATTATTTACGGCAGTGGTATGGAACTTATTATATCAATCCATCTGGAAAATTTGTTCGAATGCAACTCTGTTCAGTTGATATTTGTCCAATCCCTAAATAGGGAGACCATCTTAACTGCTAAAGTTATAGAAGAATCAGTCTCGCTAACATCACGCACAAGATTTGTCATCGCCTGAAACCTATTATCAGCAATCTGTAAGGTTATTATCAGTGTCGTTCTAGGTCTTGTAAGTCCACTATCGACCATATATCCACTTTACGGCAGATCTTGGATAAAATTTACGAACCTCAACTACAAGTCACCCGATGTTCTTTGGCTGTAATTTTTTTATGATTGAAAAACTTTCTTTCTGCTTTTGGATTACATTTATCTGATGTCCTAAATTTTTTTACCATAAAGCCGAGAAAATGACATCGGCTAAGTGGCTGCCGCCAGAACTGATGACCGTTCGGGTCCGATTTGTTGCATTTTCCATCACTCTTGTCAGAACTTCCGGCGATAGGTTCTCGCATTCTTGACGAATATTCTCCTTGAGAGCTTCAAGAGTCTGAGGCTTATTGACATACATAGACTCGCGACTTCAAAAACCCCGCAAAAAGAAGTCTGAAATGGTTAAATCAAAACGGAAATACAGCCCTGAGAATTTGGTTGTGGCTTATGCAGTATGCACCGTTCCTCCATCCTATTGGAACCACATTTTCTCCAGTCCCAATTCATCCAAATGAGGAAGTAGAAAGTCGCTGAGCATGGCTCTGTAGCGCTCGCCGTCCACAGTAGTCGTTTGGCCCGCGGCGTTTTCGAAAAAATAAGGCGCGGTGACGCCTCCAGCGTAACTTTCAGCTGATGTAATGGCTCTTCGTGGGTTATGCGCGGATTTTCGGCACACCAGAGCCGGTAATTTAGCTTATTCACATATCCACAGAGATGGAAATGTGCCTCGTTGCTCATAATGATTATAGATAAAAAGTTGCCTCCCTCGTGGTCGAGATTCAGGATGGCCTGAGCGTAGGTTACATGCCGGTTGGCGGTTAACAGCTAACAGCTGATGCACTGTCTGCACTTTGTAAGGCAACATCTTAGAGTCTTTCACCAAAATTGTCTGTAAAGGTCGCCGATTGATGCACTATTTCAGGGCATGTCGTCTGATCGATACCCCAGAGTCCTCTGTGACATCTTCAACCACAGCTGCGATATTATCCGCTGAATGGCTGGGGCCGGCCAGACATGAGAGTATCTCGTGTTCTCCCACGAGAGGCGAGCGGTTAAACGTCATAGTGTTTTCCCAGTTGGTGTCGGACGACCTGGAAATCTGCGCCGAAATTCACGCTGCCCCAACACCGCCAACGAATTATTCCGCAAGAAAATCGCAGCAATGATCCCGCGTTCTTTAGCAGCATAGCGATTCATGTCTCATTTTCGTCTATTTTATATCTGTTAACTTCACAAATGTCGAAGTAGAATTGACATATTCCGCTGTTTGCAAAAATTATAGCATATTCAGCTAGGGTGATGACTTTTGCGCCACCTTGTAAATTACTCATTACCTGTTCATTGACGCAAACATATGCAGGCATTTATAGAGTCGAACTATGTTCACATGTAGAGCCTTGTACGGTTTGAGTACACATGCCAGACTCGTCTTTCTGTGTAGGATGACTTTAGAGAACGTTCGTATATTGTGCGAAACTGCCGGACCAATATCATACTTCAAAATGTTTCAAAAGTCTCAATAACTGCTTCCATTTACTGATGACAATGACATTATATGTAGAACGAAATCAGCGAGCTGTCACTAGAACAGGAATCATATCATAAGGGGCAAGGAGAGATTTATGTGTATATCAGGGAGCAGAAAGTATATGATATCGATAAGAAAGGACACCCAACATCACCCATAAATAGGAGCTATGTAGAGACTTTTATCTGATCACAAGTTTTCAATCCACCGACTGCGATGGCTAGGTTATGTTGATGAATGTACATTACAATTCCGACCGGGAATATCCTTAAATACATCGATTGGGAGAACAGTGTTTTTGGTACATTTTTGATACATAAATTTTGGGTGTTTTTATGTCGTCTTAACGACAGCAGACATCGTGTCACGGAAGCATTAAATTTCACTCGGTGGGTGGTTTCCAATTAGTTGTGATGTTAACCCGGCTTTGGTGCCTTGGAAAAAATTTACATTTTTGGCGTGGTGGTGTATGGCATACCACAAAACCTAATATAGGCGTAAACTCACGAAAGAGTACAAATAAAAAAGAAAGCGGTTTTGTATTATACTTTATTCTTTTCTAAGTAAGAACACATAAAAGTGCTTCGTGTGCAAGCAGCTTATGGAAAAGAATAGAAAAAGGAATACAGATAAACAACATTTATATTTATTTGTAAGTTGAGTTCAGATTATTATTTTTAAAAATATTTATTAATAGAAACCTGGACTGTTTTAAAAAACAGAATACCTAAAATTGCAAAACATTTGATTTTTTTTTCGTAATTATCTTGAAGAATTAACAATTGAAGAAGTTTTAAAGTTAACACATTTCTCGAAAGTCGAAAATACATGGTCTAGGTAAAGCGAATTCGTGTACAGACGAAAAAGGTGTTCCGATCCTTATTTCTAGAATAAAGCGAACACCGTGTGCTGCATTGACTTCGTTTTTGTGTAGGTTACTCTACATCTGGTTTCTGGATCGATCGCAGTTTCCACGGTACTGTGGGTTCTGTTATTTCGGAACTTAGATGTAAGTTGCAATGTTAGTTCTATTTATAAAATTTGTCTTTTCAGATTAAACCTTTAATACCAGGTGGTAGAATGGTGACTGCATCGAATACCGGCAAGGCTCCTGCATTGTCGAGAGGAGGTAATACTGTGACAAGCGTAACGAATCTAAAAAGTAATCTTCAGGGAGGGTTAAGACTGTGGCAAGCCATGATCCTATCACTTCCTCCACCCATAGCAGCAGCAAGTTTGTGGCAGGCCACGCACTTGTCGTTACTACCAAAACTCCTCTCCCCAAGGAGGAACCTGGAGCTCAGCCGCATCGGCAAGCTCCATCTAAGGCGCTCTACCTAAGACACAGAAGTGTCGAACTCGTCCCTGGATCCCAGGCGAACCCTCCTCCCCCGATAGCATTCTGGAAATCATCAGGCTCAGTAACTCGACCATTCTGACTCATGAGTGGAAAGTCGCGAACTGGAGGAAATAAGGGGCTCTGATAGATGCGCGTTGTTCGTGATCAATAAAGAATGCCTTAACTCTCTAGTGCAGACTAAAGGCATGATTTGATTCGGTTTCGAGTCAATTCACTTAAGGGTCTATAAAAAGGATCCTACGGAGGTCCTACGGAGACACCACCAAATACAACCTCAAATCTTGGATCGTCGATATCCTTTCCAGAAATGGGTAGCGACGACTCCAATCTATCCGAGGTGAAAATTAAGCCGTCGGTCTCCTCCTCTGACACCCTGTCGCAAATATTTGGTCTATAACTTAATTCGTGCGGTTTGCTAAGAGATGGCGTAACTTGTATTATTCCATTGGAACATGCGTTGGAAAGCTACTGTCATTGTACGTCATTTCAGTATATGTCATTTATTTGAAGGGTAAACAACAATAATTTTTTCTCACTCAAATATGTCGAACTTTGTGCCTGAAAAAGTGTTTTTGCGGGGATTTCTTCTTCATTACTTTAATATGAAGGAAACTGCTGTCGAAAGTCATCGTATTTTGGTGGAAGTTTATGGTGAACATGCGCTAGCTGAGCGAACGTGCCAAAAGTGGTTTGCGCGATTTAAAAGTGGGGATTTTGGCTTGGAAGACGATGAACGTCCTGGACAGCCAAAAAAGTTTGAAGATGAAGAACTGGAAGCATTACTCTATGAAGATTGTTGCCAAACACAAGAAGAGCTCGCAGAATCTTTGGGTGTCACTCAAGCAGCCATTTCAAAACGTTTAAAAGCAGCTGGATATATTCAAAAGCAAGGAAATTGGGTTCCACATGAACTCAAGCCGAGAGACGTCGAAACGCGTTTTGCATGTCCGAAATGCTGCTGGAACGCCACAAAAGGAAGTTATTTTTGCATTGGATTGTTACTGGTGATGAAAAATGGATCCATTACGACAACCCCAAGTGCAAAAAATCATATGCGAAACCCGGCCAACCAGCCAAATCAACGGCAAAGCCGAATATCCATTGCACGAAGGTAATGCTCTGTATTTGGTGGGATCAGATGGGTGTGCTGTATTATGAGCTGCTAAAACCGGATGAAACCATCAATGGACAACGCTACCGAACACAATTAATCCGTTTGAAGAGAGCAGTGGCCGAAAAACGCCCGGAATATGCGACCAGACACGAGGCAATAATTTTCCATCATGACAACGCTCGGCCCCACGTTGCTATTCCGCCTCCTTATAGCCCAGACCTTGCCCCTTCTGACTACCATTTGTTCCGGTCGATGCAAAACACCCTCACTGAAATACGGTTTACGTCAGAGCAGAATATCAAAAATTGGCTTGATTCATTCTTGGCTTCCAAGCCGGCGCAGTTCTTTTGGGATGGGATCCACAAATTGCCAGAAAGATGGGAAAAAGTCATAGCTTCAGATGGGCAATACTTTGAATAATGCTATTGTACATGTTTTTCTTAAATAAACGTTCAAATTTTGAAAAATTAAGTTATATACCCATAGAAACCGATGACGAAGCAAAAAGAGGTCCGATACGGTCAGAGGAAGAAGATTAGCTCTTGGGCACATCTTCAGAATAGGAGGACCTCAACAGCACCGTGGTGGAGGCTACTCTGGAAAACTGTAGCAATGATTCGGTTTCCCCAGATTAATCTCCATCACTCAAAAAAGGCTTCGAGTGCATTCATTCTGTGTCTTTCAAGAAACGCAAAATGCGCATTATGCTAATCCAGGAAGGCGTGGTCGTGGACTTAGGACACCCGTATACGCTCCACTCTATAGAAGAGACAAAGGCAAAATCAGAACTTGTATATTACTGAAACATAGCCTTAATGCATTTTTACTTCCTAATCTTAGTGACCCCTACCTGACCGTTGCCAGACTAGAGACTGCCAAAGGCTTCTACTGGCTGACATCGGCTTACCTTGGCCACGATCATGTGGACCCTCTCCCTGGTGATAACCTAGAAAGGGTGGTACTGGAAGCTGGAAGGTTAAAAACTGCCCTCATCATCGGATGCGACGGTAACGCTCATCATACGATGTGCGGGCAGAACAGACATCAACGATAGAAGTGAGTCACTTTTTAACTATATTTCAATTCAGTACTAACCTCTTTATTTGCAACATTGGCAATGAGCCAACTTTTATAACTAGAAACCAACAGAAAGTGCTAGATATCACTCTTGTCTCCGACAGCATCACTCAAATTCTAACGAACTGGATGGTATTATCTGAGCACTCCTTTTCGGACCACAGATACATCCAAGTGAGTGATGCTCCCACCAGCCAACCAACATTCCGGAACTACCGGAAAACAGATTGGCCAAAATACAGAGAAATACTATCAGAAACGCTATCTTCTGAACTATCAAGTTCCCCACGTGAAACCAATGAGCTTGACATGAAAGTCAAGGAATTCACTCTGGCTCTCAATCAGGCTATGGCTCTGCTTCTTATTCAACTTAGAAGCAAGGAAAAGCCACATTGGTGGACATCAGCACTGGGACTGCTCAGAAACACTTGCAGAAAACTTTTCAACTTAGCAAATAGCACAAGAAAAGTGACTGACTGGTACTCATACAAAGAATCCCTTAAATTATACAAAAAAGAACTGAGTAAGGCAAAGCGACAATCCTGAAGGTTTTTCCGTGACAAGATCATGGAAACCTCTGAGGTATCGCGGCAAAGAAAAATCCTCTCTACAAATCCTATAATGCCTAGCTCTTTGAAAAAAACCAATGACTCTCGGCCAACCTAATGAATCACTCAACCTGCTACTGGACACCCACTTTCCAGGTAGCTCCCAATTCGCGGCCTGTAGCAATCCAAACAGTCCTACTGCAACCGGGACCAAAATTCATGGTCTGATCACAAGAGACAAACTGCTCTGGGCGCTGCATATCTTCAAACCATACAAGTTTGCTGGTCCGGACGGTAAAATATCTGCCGAGCTACAGAGGTCCTCAGATAATATGAGGAGCTGTGTAGAACTTATCATTCCACTGTCATGGAGAGAAGTCATGTCAAGTCATGTAGTTTTCATTCCCAAAGCCGGAAAATGTTCTCATGTTGTCCCAAAGGACCTCAGACCTATAAGTCTATCATCTTTCCTCTGAAAACTCTAGAACGACTGATTGATATCCATATACGAGCTAAAATTTATCCAAGACTTTTGTTAAGGGCTCAACATGCCTACTGTAAAGGAAAGTCGGTGAAAATGGCTCTGCATTCATTGACTAGCCACATCGAACGATTCCTACAATATAAAGAGTACACAATGGTTGCTTTCCTGGACATAGAGGGTGCCTTTAACAACATCAACACATCCGCAATCGCGACTGCGCTGTCAACTCTGCAGGTAGACGACTCACTTGGGGGGTTAGTCAGTCTTATACTAAAAAGCAGGATAATGAACTCCAGACTGGGTGAGACTTCTGGTAAAAGATGTGTCAGCAGAGGTACGCCGCAAGGCGGTGTCCTCTCTCTCCTTCTCGGGAACTTAGTGGTTAATAAACTGCTAATATAACTGGAAGCGGGTGTAATAGGGTGATTGCCTATGCGGATGACGTTGCTTTAGCCGTCTCAGGTAAGCATATTAATACCATTAAAGAACAACTTCAACGAAATCTCAACAGATTAACCCGTCGGGCAGATCAATGTCAATTGAGAATAAACCCCCATAAAACTGATCTTGTCTTATCTTGCCATCCAATTATAGACCCTCCCTCAATAAACGGTACCAGTTTAGTATTTTCTGATGCAGCAAAATATCTGGGTTTCATTTTTGACAGGAAAGTAAACTGGAAACCTAACATTCAAGAAAGTGTCAATAAAGCTACAATAGCTTTATTCTCATTCGAAAAAGCCATTGGGAATAAATGAGGGTTTCAACCTCGCATAACCCACTAGCTATACATCTCGGTCATAAGACCGATACCCACTTACGGGGTTATTGTCCGGTGGTCAGTCTTAAACAATGCAGTCAACTGTACCAAATTAAGCAGGGTCCAGAGAACAACATGTTTATGCATAAGCGGAGCCCTACGTTCTACTACCTCCGCATTCATATTGGATATTCTGTTTCAGTTGACACCCCTCGATATCTTCAGCAGGGAAGTAGCTGCGACTGCAGCTATTCGCCTTAAAGCGACTAAACAGTGGACAAATAATTCATTTGGCCACGCCAGTATTCTTAATAGGAATCCTCACAGAGAACATCGATTACACCATACCTGAACTTTGGTTTGACAAAAACTTCCATGTAAGCTTCCCTCTAGATCCTTCTGGGTGGAAGATGGAGGACAAGACAATCCATCTTTACACTGATGGATCTAAAACCGATAGCGGAATGGGTGCCGGGGTCTTCTCAGATAAATCCCTGGACTCGGTCTCATTAAATTCTAAAACCGCCATTGAATGCCGGCCATCTCTTATGGAGATGGCAGAGCAGTTCAACCTTCACCGTTGTTGGGTGTCGACCCACAGAGAAATTCCCGGGAATTGTAGAGCCGATGAACACACCAAAATTGGAACCACTCTGCCTATTATACCGGAAAAGGGTAGGTATACCGATCGCTACGAGCAAATTAATATTAAAGCTGGATGCCAATAAAAGAACAGACCTCAGGTGGATTGTTGGACCAACATGTCTAGCGATCAAACAAATCTGGCCAAAACTGGATCTGAATCGCTCTAAGTGTCTGATCCTTCTAAATAAGAACCATCTCAGCGCCATTATAGGTGTCATCACTGGACAAGCACGCAAGAAGGCTTGGCGCCTTTACAAATGATTTCTGCAGAAGCTGCATGGACGAGGAAGAAGAGGAGACAATCTTCCACCTACTTTGTACAGCTCCAGGTCTCTCCCAGAGAAGAAAACTTCACCTAGGAGCTTTATTCTACAACGACTTGAACGATCTGAGAAAATATAGACTTCAACGGTCTTCTACGCTTCAACATAAGCTCAAACTGGTTCTATTAGTAAGAGGATCATAGATCCACGTGGTATTAGAATGAGCCAACAGGCCTAAGTGGGTTGGTATCTGCTCTACTCTACCCTTGCGAAAAGGTCAATCGGGTTGCATTCCAACTGCGTGAGAACAAATAGAATGAAAACTTTCGATTATAGATATCGATGTCCGCCTAATTGTTTTTTTATCGAACCTCTGTCAGTATTTTATTATCTACGTTTACATATCGATAATAAAGTCAACTGAAACTTGCATACTTCTTTATGAAAAAGGTATCTTAGGGCAACTGCGTTTATCTTCTACCATCTAAGGCAGTTTTGCTCTCCTTATATTCTAGATAGAGCCTATTAGGGATTAGTTCAATCTACGTTGGAATATGGTTTATCCTGCTGGGGCGGAACTCATTGCACTAAACTACAACCACTGATCGAAAACAGATATTGCGAATTATTTGGAGAAAAAAGCGATATAAGCATAGCTTTCCCCACTTTTACATTTCTAAAATTCTACCACTAAAACATCTTTACTTTTATAAAGTTTTAAAAATCTTCTGTCTGAGATGTGGTTAATTGGCGGAACCAAATTCAACAGCGTATTCACATCCCAGCAATGACAGGAGTCTGGACATTATCACGCTTCACAATACTAACAAATTTCTAAGGTCTTTCTCAGCACCAAGACTGTAGAATATGCTTCCTTTCGAAATTCGTATTTCAAGGATATATTCCTCCTTCGTTAGAGAAGGTAAGAACTGGCCATTTAATTCTAATTTTCATGAAAGATAGGTGAATTCTTTCATGAAATGGAAGGAATGTACCCTAACTACGTTATTCTGTGATTGTTATTCTGCAACTTTTTTTTTTTTTTAACTTAATCTTTATATTCTTAGCATACAAATTAGCTCAGTGGATTCCATACTATTTTTTTTTTTAAACCAAAGGATATATCAGTATTTATATTTTTAACATTTCATTCTTTGTCACATTAAGAACATTATTATTTTTGTTTATGTAATTTAGAATGGTATAATAAATAAAATAATAATAAAAAATTGTTATTTTTTCCCTTTATCATCGTCAATAGTTTGCTTTTCAGCTTTATATATACATATGTATAGGCATATGTAAGTCGTTCTAAATTATTCTCAAAAACGAACATATCTTCACATCATATTACATGCAAAACGAACGTTTTATGATAGGGCATTCAAAAAAGAAATCACAGTGTATATTGTTAACCCTTTACAAAATTGCTTTATTCAAAAGAAACTCTCAGAAATGAGCAATTTCTCTATACAAAAATTTGTAAGTCATGCATGTACCCAACTAAACACGAACAAAAACATTTCATGATATTTGTTTGATGATTATTTGATTTTTATTTGATCTTTATACCATCGACCCCTAGAATAGAAGCAGTCACCAAATTTGTGCTTCAAAGTAGTCCAATTTAATTTATGTTCTTGAAGATACTCTATATGCAATAAACATTTTTGTTTATTCACCGACACAACCGTCTGCATGTGCAGAGATTAAAAGTCTTTAATACATAAAGATAAATTTAAATACATCGTCTGGATAAAAAAGAGATTGGTCCTTGATCTCAGCACAGACTAATAAACCAAAGAATGCTCGATCTATTAATAAAATGATCTATCTTCTAATGACGTGAATGTTTTTTTGTTTTTAAACGGAAGGCAGACTAAATAATTTAAAAATATATAAATTTGTTTTTTTATGAATAAAACGGTGTCACGGAAACCACATTTTTCACAAAATTCATACGTATGCCTATGTGTTTACGTGTCTAGCCGTGGATTTTATTAATTGACCGACACAAATTCGGCTTAGAGCGACCATCAGGCTGTCACAGTTCTTTTTTTATAATTTTTCCTCTATTTTTTTTAAATGTTTTTTAATTTTTTTTAAAAATTTTAAATATTTTTGCTATTATTTCCAATTAAAACTATTAAAACCGCTGATTGAATAATATCAATTATGATGGGGTAAATGAGAAAAAAAATAAATAAATACCGATGCTGGTGACAGGATAAATGAGTTGCAGAACAGATTATTTAAATTTTCATATTTTTTTTAATTCATCGCAAAAAAAGTGACACACTCGTAAATTGAAGAGCAAGAAAAAAAGAAATCATTTTGCAGAATGTACTCGTATGCGGGAAAAAAATTATACGGATACATTGTTCTGGATGTTGAGTATGTGACCATGGATTATGTGAATGCTGACAGAAATTCTTTTAGTTTTGGTGTACGTTTTCAAAGCACTGGCTGGCAGATTGCCTAAAATTAAGAACAAATTTTGCCCTGAGAATAAGTGGGATAGGAAGAAGTTATGATTTCGAAAATGTTTTCATTTTGTGAAATTGTGGAATTCGGACCATTTTACAAGCTAAATTCAACTAAGGGTATCCGGTTATGTTTACCAGGGAAGAAGCACCTACCAATTAGTGGGATTAAGTGAGAATTTAATTTGTATTATAATCCTACTGCAATAAGTTTTTTTTATTGAGAGAGTAGAATCATATTAAGTCGGAGAATGCTGAAAGCATATTCCGTAACCTTTGGGATAGGTCAGCATCATAGCGCTGAAGAATTTTAGGTTTGAAAGGGCTTCGCTATTCGTTAGGTCTAATACAATTCTCTGATATCTCGAACATAAATATGTATAGGCCTGTAAAAAAACCTTTGTTGAAGCATATGTCTTCTCCCAAAAGGACGATATTCATAGATAGTAGGCTTGCCTCAACCAAAGAAGATTTTTATGGCAAAAATAAAATAGGAGTAGCTTTCAAAACTAGTTCGAAACTGAGTAGGGAAAACAAACAAGCCAAAGGATGTCTTTATGTTATCCAAATCCAAATCTCGTTCCTTTATTTGAATTTCTTAGTGTTTTGAAGAAAAAATGAGTAAATGCTTCAGTACCAATGGCATCAGTGTCGACAAAATGCATTCTAATGCCAACGTAGGTACTGACAGAGGTTGTAGCCTACGGCCTCGTCATCACTTGGGCTTTACGAAGTCAAGTGCGTGTCATCTATAGTAAGCAACCATTCTTACTGAGTGACAGTAGCAAAGTTACTGATATGATAGAGTCCTCGGAAAGTACTCGTTTGGTCCCCCGTCATACTGGTTATTAAGGACATCTACAGTTATGCTCACTACTACAGGTAGTCCTAATGCACGTTTTGGTCCTGAGAAACTTTTGTTTCAGCCTAGCCTTGCAAGTTAATTGTGACATGGGACCTACATATAACTCAGTGAAAGCTATTCGGCATTCCAACTGCATTCAGAGAAGCAAATGTTGACTTCTAAGTCGTCCACCGTCTCTGAGATATCGGCTTAGACTAGCGGTCTTGTAGGCCAATTCACAGCACCATTACACGAAATCATTTGCGCCCTTCGTTTGTTCCAAAAGAAATAGATTTCTTTGGGGAACTCGGGCCATAATGGATCTCATCTAGGCTGAGCTATTGAAGTAGCGACAAAAGTCGTCTCGGGATGCTTTAAGCTTTTCGGCAATGAATGGGAGTTTAGATCTAAGATAATTTAACAAGCTTATCTCATTACTGTCTAACTGATATGAGCCCTTGCTTGTATGGAGAGAAAAGGCTAAACAAGTCTGCTCCTGCTCCAATGCACTGAAAGTATTCCACGACCTCCGCGACTTGCGAATATACTTACGCTTCCATCATATGCAACGATTAAAACATACGATTATCTAAACAGATCAAGATCGTTGAAAAATCCTGCTAATATCCTGAAAAGCAGTAGCCGAACTTATTGAATACTGTGATTCTAGAAAGATAAGACTAATCTTATGCTGCGATGCTAATTGCTCAGAATATTTTTTGGTTCAATAGCAATTTTCAAACCACCTCGTTGTCAAAAAAGATGGCTGCCATCTCCAGCTAGGAAGCTATCCTGCGGGCTGATTGTTCCATGGGGAAACGCAAATTTGAAGCGTAAAAAAGCTAGAAAATTTCTAAACAGGTCACTTAAGACTAATTTGGAGGAAGACTGGAATCTTTAAAGATTTCGAATAGTTCTTCTTATAAAAACTTTTGCGAAAAAATCATACCATTCAGTGGAATCAGTAGGCCAATCAAAGTGCGTAAAATGGGAATGTCAACCAGGCTGGAATCACTCAGAAAATCTGATGGTCGAAAGCGGAGACACTCTGTCACCCTCCCTGGTAATTTAATCGGAACCAACTCACTTGCAGCTTCGTTGATAGAAGTAACACAACGCGCCATTACTGGTATTTGTCACCGGTTGTGGTGACAAATGTGGCCGTCCAACATGATGTTGCTTCCTTTTATGATCTCAAGTCACCTCTTATCGATGACATGTAAACAGTTATGCTATAAAAAGGCATATACCAGGTGATGGTAATTCTAAAGAGAATCTTCACTACTGACCTAGCGCTGGCATACACACTAAAACCCTAGCGAACTGTTAGAGGAGTCCTTATACGAGTATTATCATTGATAGAATGATCGAGAATGGTATCCTCTGTTTAAGATTCTCTGTACCAATGCAAAAGATCCTGAGCCGAATTGAAGGCGCACTCTATAACAAGGAACACGTTTTGGACATTTTCATTGATATTAAGGGTACCCCCGAAAACAAAACTATTAACGGCATGTGTAACTCGGCCAAACAACATGTCGTAGATGAATCAATAGTTTTGTAGATAAAAGTAATGATGTGGCATTAGATCCGGAATCCGGATGCTGACAGCGGCCAATATGTTCGGCGTCCTGTCTAGACTGGTATTGTACATATTGGTCGGACTTAACGCTCTGAATAGTTCTGACGTCTATGCTCGGACATACGCAGATGATGAAGCTGTGCTGTCTGTTTAATCATGCCTAGCGGCTGAACATTCTAAAGCTCAGGCAACCCTAGGCGTGATCGAAGATTAGTAGATTAGAAATGGACTTGCAGTTAATCCACCCAAAACTCAGGCTGTTCTTGTTAAGAAGACTCATCTGCTTATGCCTAATGACGTCATCATTTGATTCCCCAACGAAGCTAAGTATTTGGGTGTCATACCGGATAATAAGTTTCTTTGGAATGCCACATCGAAAACCTCCAAGGCGCTGTCAAGGTTCTGGCAGATTATCTGAACGGCTATGATAAGGACAATTATATTTTAGGCCTTGGTTGTCTGTTGGAACGAGCTCCCACTAAAATATGTGACTGATGCCTTTACCAGACTCCAAACATACATAGGTCTATCACGGCTGCAGGGTTCTATCTCGAACACGATTGGCTCTGATATTCATATCATTAGATACACTGTCAAAGCCATCTTCCGTTTAAGAAGATGTGGTCTTTGGTACAACACGAACAGGGGTTTTGATGACCTCGCACGCTAGAAACCAAAACTTTTGTTGTATAAAAAAATACGTAATCAGCTTTCCTTGTGCGTAGGAATAGTCGCGGCCAAAGCATGAGGCAGGAAAGGGTTACGCTAAATCCGGTTTAACATGAGCCACTGGTTCTTTTCTAGTGGGTTTGTGAAGAATCGGTGGAGGAGGCAATGAATCTACGAGTATGTCTGTTGACAGACAAGTTGGTGTTCAAGCGTCGATGAAACCTTTCAAGACTGCCAAGCTGGTTCGAGAATATAAAACTTCACTGAACGCAGTCGGAAAGCTAAATTTATTGAGTCTTATTTGGGTTCCAGGTTACAATGACATCAATGGAAATGAGATCGCCATTGAGCTTCCTATGCAAGACTCGGGAGACAGTTTTTCACGACGCGTAAGAGCGTTAGAACTGTCTGCCTCGGTTACCTGGCAACTGGATGTTAAATGAGCATAACAGCAGATAGCATGATTCACTATTTGCCGGGAGACCCTGTGAATGCTTTCCAATGTCTTTTGAAGAGCAGCGGCTTTCCTGCTGTCTGTCAGTAGGAAAGCTTGCTTTCATGCGTCGTGAGGGGGCGCTACGCTTTCACTTACTAAGCACTTAAGCACTCTGGGCATAAGTGACACAACATCCTGCGGTGAATTGAATTGAATTGAATATTACTGTGAGAGTAATGACGACACCGTGGAGAACTTCCTCTGTGAGTACCCGGCATACGTTCGCATCAGAATGCAGATACTCGACTCTTATGTGGTAGGTGACGGTACTGTAGGCTCTTAATCACTGGAACCCTTACTCATCTTTCAAAAAAACCGCGAGAAATTTCAATAGATGGATGATACAAAGAATACAATGGACTAGGTCTTTGGGAGTACATTGTTCCGATAGAAAAATAAAAAAAGCAAAAAATTGCTTTAAATGACTACATACTGTAGACGATTTTCTGTATTTTCTGGATTTGAGTCGCAATCGCCTAACCATAATTTAAACTCCTCTTGAAGTCCAGTATCCATTTGATCAATAATTGTAATGTTTGTTTGAATAATTGTAAACAAATCCAGTTCGTCGTCGGATTCAATGCCCCAAGAATAGCTAAAATTTCGTCACTCTTCATTACGAGATTCTTAACAACCGATATATGCATAATGCAATAAATGCAGCAAAATAATACAGAAAAAGGGGGTAAGCTGGTCCCGTATTATTTTGCAGGCACTTAACGTTTCGTATGGATATTAAGCACGATCGATTAATAGAGAGCTAAACAAGACACTACAAATTGTCCTCAATGAAAATGAGTGGAATTTTCGAGTCAGGAGCAAAAGACGGGGGACCTACATAGTTCCGCACTCTCAGGCTGCACCACCTCACACGGGTGTCAATTGAGTCTGAATTTGAAAGTTGTGGTGGAAAGTCCCACATTTAATCCGTTCCACGTTTTCCGCATAAAATATTTTCCATTCAACACGAAAATATTATTCATCATGACGCCAACAAAGGGCAAAGCAATACAACGGGGAAAAAGTTAGTACTTGAAACATAAAACTAATGTTCTTTTGTCAAAACTTTGCATTTTGAAGCAGGGAGTATTAAGCCAGGTCGAGCAGAATCCGTGTTTTTAGTGTCCCATTATCAGACCAATTTTACGAATCCATTTAGACATTGACGGGACAATTCTACGAGCATTGAATTTACAAAAAATTCAGTTCCAGTGAATAGAGTAAGTAAAACAAGCACAATCCACAGTTTGTTTTACCCCATGGACTTGACATCGCAATTTATTTTGCCAAAAAGTTGCTGGTTCTCTTCAACGCCTTTTCGAAATCCACAGAGAGTCGTAAATTATTTCTCACCCACTTCTGTACATCGTTTTGCAACACCACACAGACTAAAGTTTTCAGGAATTTACTTCAAAATCTGATTAGAATGCGATACAATTATCCACCTCAATCCTCGCAAAACTACCACCAAAGCTGTTGGATGAATTATGAGATACCCACCAGAGACATGATGTTCGTACGTTCAACATAAACTAGTCCTCGAGGTGCTTGTTAATCATCATTTGTTCTTACTCGAGGTAAAACCTCGAGGGTGGCTTAAGAGCTTACCAAAAAAGGAGAAATAATACATAAGCCTATCAAAGTATGAAGGAACAATCTCTGCTTCCCTAAACCAACCACAAAACCAAACAGATACCAACAGTCAACTGACTGCAGAAAACAGCAGGATAAGAGACAAGAACTGTTGGCAAAAAGTGTTAACCTAAAAGCCTACAAAGTGTAGATGCCACATGTCACATATGAGTACGAGTAATGTGTGATTAGGGGAAACTCTTCCCATTCCGTTTCCCTTTGCATAAAAAAATTTGGTTTCTGTTAGTAACCTCCCTGGAGAGGACTATGCCTCCCGCTGAATGTCCTGGGTGTATCTAAATATCTGAACATTTATCAAAAAACATTTTGGAGGCGTTTGTGAGATTTTCGACTTTTTTTTTCTTCATCCAAACTACGAGTACTCGTACCTACCACATGGCAACCACCCTCTATGGAAGATCGACTATATGGTTTGGTTACGAGGCATGCGGTTGTGGAAAATTGCTTACATTACGAATGAATCTGCTCTCGTTGATTATGCTGTCAAATTATTAAGTCATCTTTGATATGTTGCAAAGCAATTTTTTACCCTCCCAGCGCTGAGAAGGGGTACCCTTTACATGGTACCCGTTCACAGATACACGGGGCCTTGGAGCGTGTATAAGTTTGAAGATTATCCCCGCTATGAAGTCAAGGATGATGGGACGAGATTATGTCGACGAGAGGCTTATAAATATTAACTCCGGTGAATTATGTAAAATGGCAATTCATTAGCTTTGAAGGAGGCCTGGTTATTTGCACTTACTATGTAAAACCGCTCATTTTGGTGTGAAGAAAAAATGCAAAATTAATGACACCGCTCTGGCAGGAGTTTGGCGTGACTGGTCTGAATTGGTGCGAACACAGAAAAAAAAATACTAAAATATATTTGTGCACGTATGTATGTATGGAAACCCAATCATTTGAAATTTGGGGATGATTAATTCATTCGATTGCGATTACGATTCCGATAATGTGGCGATGACGATGGCGGTGACGATGAGGATAATGATTAAGATTTCCATTGCTATTGCGATGGTGGTCTGATTAAGATGAGAATTCGCCTGGTGTCCTGTCAACAGTACGGATCCGGATTCTAATGAATATATTGATTTTTGCATTTGAAAAGCGTTTGAGTGTACTAATTAGGGGCACGATGCTTAATGAATTATAAACACAGACGTTGACACTGGTAGACAAATTAAATGATTAATATTGGATTCGTCGAAAACAGTCTCCGTCTGGGGTGTGATTTGGTTCCATTTTGGTGTTGACTTAGTCTGGTGACTTTTCAAGGAGTCATTAAAAAGCTAGTCGTTTTCGGGTTTTCTATAATTGATGGATCAGCTTCGGAGTTCTTCGTGATGATAAAGAGCTTCAGAAGGTTGAATGGCATTTGATCAATTGGGTCAATATGATTTGACATGTCGTGGACTTTTTTTAAGTTTTTTTTATTAGAATTTATAGGAGAACTACAGAATACATTGATGATAAAAAACTGAGTATGTTAGTTGAGTCTCGAATTACAAATGCCTTGGCATTCAGACCTTAAGGCTTAAATGTTCTGTCGCATATGATCTTACAATCTCTGAAGACGTATCAGTCAAAACGATTGTTATTGCAGCTTCGCAGAATTTTAATGCTGGCTTTAATTGAATGCTTCTTTTAATTAATACCTTTCTGTGTTTGGTCACGTTGTGGTATTACCATAGGGTCGTAAGCAAATTTTATGTGACTCAGTGGAATGAATTTTTACTTCTTTAAAATTATTTTAACAACAAGCCTTTTGCGTTTTATAAAACATTACCCCATGACTGCCTATAGGGTGTACGGGTCTATAGAGATTGTATGTATTTGAATTTTTTTTATCCAAAACTGAACAGGTTAGTACAATAATTTAAGATACGAATTGGACGAATCATCAAACCCAGGAAATGAACAGCCATGGGAATTATTTGGAGTGTAAGGGCACAATGACCAGCTGGTAAATAGGCAACTATTGAAGGTCAAAGAACACCGAACCGTCCGATTTGGAAATCAATACACTACCAATTAAGACGCGACTACCCACTGTTCGTCGGTAATGACCACAAGGTCCCAAAAATCAGGTTCACTAGAAAGAACACTTTGCATGTTTCGGGCCTGTCTAATACGACGCCGCTCTTAGCAAGGAGCAACCATTTGAGCCATCTTGTATTGTGCAAACCAACCTATAAAATCTGCCACATAGTCGACGGATGGAAGCCGCTCAGCGCAAAGATGGCATGAGGTTTCTGAATGTTGGTCAACATCGGCCTTTGCAATTATCTCATCACTTCCACGCAGACGAGGTTTAATTTTTGGCTTTGATGTTGCAAGAACTTAACACTCAAGTGGGTATGAATACACTTATAATGCCTCAGCATGTGTTAAGTTTTTTTAGAAAATGGGATAGAGAGAGAAAGAAAGATGTTTGGGCTCAGTGGTTATTTCGCTCCATGGGTGGCATCCAACATTTAATGGGGAGACTAAATTCTTAGTGGAAGTTGGCTTGATGTTGATTTCTAGTCAACTACTCGTCTTACTTGATTTTCGTTAACTGAAAAAATGGATGATATGTCTTTCGGGCGAGGCTGGGATTCGAACACCGAACCTTCCGATTTGGAAGCCAGTCTACTACCACTTGACCCACGGCCACCTATAAAGTGGAGTGCAGTGATTGCAACGCTTTTTTTCATGGTAGCTGCGCTAAATTAAATGCCACCGAACTGGACTATATGAAAAAGAATAAATCTGTGTAGCGGTGTATAGTATGCACAAAGCAGCGGCGTTCCCCTTTTCCGATGCTACTGCTGTTAATGGTCAGCAAAGCCAATCTCCGATTGCAAACCAACCATCATGCACCAAACACAATAAAAACACAATTCAATCTTTGTCTGCACCAAAAGAATCTGAAAATCGAACAATAACTTTGGAAATGGTCTACAAGGAAGTTGTTTCTCTCAAGGCCATCCAACAAAATCAAGTCGATTTGCTTGCAGCTGCATACAAACAAGCAAATTGCAATTACCAAAAAGCTATTTGAGGAAACAATCAGTTTACTGGAGAAGAAGGTCTGGAGCCAATCAAAGTTCACTCACCTCCAGCTGTTTCATAGTCATCTAATAAATCAGCGGCGGCAGCGGTAAACCAAACAAAAAACATTTTGCACGTCAAATTTGTCTCGTGAAACATGAAGGACAAGATAATAGCAAAGACGGAGGCTAAGCAAAGTTGAAAACAACTCTAATCAACACCCAAGGACTTAGAGAGAATATGTATATCAACGAGAGCCTAACCTACAATACACGTCAACTATTCAAAGCAGCAGCAGCAATTAAGCAGTCGAAGCATTATAGGTTTTTGTATACGAGAAATGGGATTGTTTACATGAGGAAAAAAGAGGGTGATAATGAAATTAAAATTTACTGTGCTTCTGATCTTGAAAAAATAATATGAAAACAGATAACTTGCATGTAAACAATCCCGCCCTTGGTAATAGTGTAAACAAAAACAAGGCGATATTGTGATGAATATTTTTGCACACATCAAAATATTCGCAGTTTAAGAAAATTTTTTGATAATTTCTTAATCCATGTTCAGTCCCTTGTCAAGCTTCACGTTGTTTTGCATTTATCGGCTACATTGCTGTCGCAAGAGTGTTTTTACCGAAGAGTTAAATACCGTGTTAAGTATTATAAAAACTAAGAACTTAATAGTCATAGGCGACATTAATATACATAGATCTTCTTGACGATTCTGATTCCGAGTGTGAAGATTATATGCTACTGATGGCTTCGTTTGGTCTTGAAAGTATGGTGAATATACCTACCCGCATAACATGCTCAACCAGTAGCTGCATTGACCATATATTTCTAAGACTAAATAAAAATATTAGTACGGTCTTGAATTGTGAAGTGCACGACTACAAAATAACCCATCACCATTTATTTCATATAGTTTCCAAATAGAGTCTTCGCCTAGGAAAAATTTTAACAGGCAAAAAGCCCAAATAGACCATCAAGCATGGAAGGAGAAACTCAGGTATGAATTTTGGGAAAAAGTTTTCTTAGAAAGCGACCCTTCTATGGCCTGCAATGCTTTTCTTGCGATCTTAACCAATCATATCCATAGCACAACTGCTGACCTAAACATCAGGCAGCGCGACTCGTTTTTGAAGCCTTGGATGACATCACGTCTACTTAATCAAATAAAGCGAAAAAAAGAATTTGCAAACAAAAATTAGAAAACACCCACAAAGTCTGAAAAGCTACGAGTTTTGTGCAATAGATCTAAGATTATGATGGAAGAAGCACGTGATAGTTCTTACACCAAGCGCTTAACTCAAGCCAGGGGAAACATAAAGAAGGAATGAAAATTAGTAAATAACATCTTAGGTAGGAAAAAGAAGTCTAACGATATTCCTAACATAGAGGTTGATAACTCAACCTCGACCGATTCACGTGCTATAGCAAATACATTCAATAGTTTCTTTGTTAATATTTCTGATACTACTAAACCCTCCGAACCACCTTCCCGTTGTAACTGCAATATTTCATGGAACTTAATTGAAGATAGATGGCAGAGTAATAATTTTTTTTTTCACTAGTTTATCTCCTGTGAGATTTTCAAGACAATTATGGCCTTGCAAAACAAGAAAACCTGCACAAATGATGGTATTTCTGCCATAACTCTGAAAAAAATCTCTTGGGAAATTGTTGATGTCTAGTGTTATCTTTTTAATCTCAGTATCAACAGCGGCGTGTTTCCGTCGACTCTAAAATGGATAGAGGTTCGGCCTTTGTTTAAGAAAGGGAGTTGTAAAAGTATAGCCAATTGTAGACCGATTTCTCTGCTTCCCACTATATAAACAATTTTCGAAAAATTAATTATCCTGACATTTTTAAAAAGAAGTAACTTCTTTTCAGAAGCACAGTATGGTCTTACACCTCGGAGATCTACGGAGGATGCAACCTTAAATGTCTGCTGCGATTTGTTCAGTGGACTTATGGCTCTTTTCATTGATATGACCAAAGCATTCGATATGGTGGACCTAAATATAATCTTAACAAAATTATACAAGGCTGGTCCTCTGAAACATATAATTGGTTTAAGTCTTATTTATTGGAAAGGGAGTAAAGGGTATTGGTCAATGGCTTTTACAGTACTTCACTTAAGCTTAGAAATGGCGTACCGCAACGTTCTGTGCTAGGACCAGTACTGTTCCTTGTATACATAAACTCACTTTTCATCCAGAGCTTTTTCGGAAAGCGCCTTTGCAGATGACATCGTCTTCACATACACTGACACCACGCTCCATGAATGCGTTGCGAAAGTTAACAACGACCTTCATTTACTTAGAATTTGGTTCACCTTTCATAAGCTTATTATCAGTGAAAAAACAAAAATAATGAACTAAGCTATGCCAAAATAATTTAGAAAGCTTTGTGTTTGTTTTTCATTCAAGCGATTGCCAAAAACTCTGTTTACCACTATACACCTGTGGGAAACTTCAGCGTTTTTGGTAATTGTTCCACATGCTTCTTTAATATTGAAGCAGTCGAGTCTTTCAAATATCTCGGAGTTCTCATTGGTAACAAACTAAATTGAAAGGCACAAGTCCTACAGTTAAAATCATATACCTATGACTTTATTTACACGAAAAATGTATCTTCTGGAGCCATACGGGTTAGTCCAGTCAAAGCTTCAATATGGGGTTTTTAGTTGGGGAGGTACCTATCTTAGTACCCTAAATGCACTAGTCGTTGCCCAAAAACATATAATTGGAATTATGTGTGGTAAAAATCGCTATACGGAAAGTTGGCCACTTTTTACAAGTCTTCAGATATTGCCACTCAGAAATCTATACGTTTTCAAGGTACTCAAAGAGTTCTTTAAACGATGCGGTAATGTTCCTTTTAGGAATTCTTCGACTTATAACTTGCGAGTAAACAACATGGTATTTTTTGACATCCCACACGTGCACAAAATACATTTTATGAATTTTTATATAGTTACTTCGCGTAGAATATTTAACAAACTTCCTATGTCTATACGATCCAAACAAAACTTCCACAATTTTTTAAAATCACTTAAAGACTGGCTTTTTACTACGGACCCTTTAAGCTTGGAGCTACTGTTGAAAATTATAACATAGTGACAAAAACAAAAAAAAGAAAAGATTATTTTCTTGTTCTTTTTTTTCGGTTTAATACTCTATCTTTTGAATTCTAAAGAACACCCGATGGTACCTCGCGTCAGTTATTCTTGTGTACACATTATTCCTATATTTTCATGGATCTATTAGCACAAACTTAGGTTTCAGAATATCCTTTAATTTGTTTTTAATCATTTTTAACTAGTAAGATACATCTTTTGTATCCTAAATTAAAGAATTATATATTGCTAATTATTGAATAAATAAATAAGTAATAATAATAATTTTGTTGAGGACTGATTCTCAAAGCAAAATTTAATGATTTCAGCTCCTTCTTTGGGGTGTAGTGGCCAGTCATAAAATTGCACAAGTTGCCAAATGTCCCGTCCTTTTTTTTTTTTATTTTAACATTAGGTCCTACAAAACAGATCACCTCGTATTGGGGGTGTAAGTATGACTATACTTAAACTGGATGAGCACGTGGTAAGTTTTTAGGAAAATGGGACAGAGAGAGAAAATGGAAATTTGGGCTCAATGGTTATTTCGCTCCATGCGTGGCATCCAACATTTAATGGGTAGACTAGATCATTAGTGTAATTGACTGGTATTGAACCCCTAATTGTCCGATTTGGAAGCCAATATACTACCATTTGTACCACTGCTATCCACAAGGTACTGAGTGATGCCCAATGACTTCAAAGCAAACGTGTTTTTTTCTATCATAATTTCTACATCTGAGAAAAAAGAAAATAGAGAGTCCAGGAAATTAAATACAACGTTCCAAGGCAACTAAACCTTAGAAGGAACTTTGGGAGATGAACATGGAAATTTAGCAGTGGGATTTCATTCCGGAAACAACTTCTGCATAATCGGCTTAAGTTCCTCTGCCTGGGAAAACTAACTAGCGACTTGGGCGGTGATTTTCGACTCTCTTAACTCAAGTCTAACGAGTATGGTGAACAGAACGGCCTACCTTACTTCACCTTGCTTTAGGTATGGCTACAATACAGGGTCGACCTTGACCTATTTTTATTTAGCACGATCTGGTGCTAATCGCCTCCAGTTACGCACACCAAGTTGTCTGAGCGGGCCACCCAAAACCACTTCATCGCGTTGTCCACCCAAAATAGATTCGTAGACATTCCGGAGAGGACCGGCAATGTTCAATCCATCACAATATTGGTGGGTGCTCAGGTAGGCAAAGTTGTTTACCAATTCAAAGTTATAGTCTGTGGGATGCTGTCCAGGCGGCTGGTGAGTTGCCGCTTATGTTTTAATATGCACTAACACACTAATTATGTCAATATCGTCAGCGTATGCCAGTATTTCAGAATTTTGAAATATTATGCCAATGGTCTTTAACTTCTTTTTAGTTTAAGAAATCACATGACACCACGTCTACTTGTCGAAATAGACTTCGCGAGTTGATGCAATTTAGCAGCGGTACCATTACCGACTCCGCGAAATGTTTTAGTAGCTTTTTCTTTGGCCAATCAGTTCGTTGGAATTACTTAGAACAATCAAGATTCTGAGGAACTCTAACTCATCGACGGGGAATAATTGGGCCAATAATTTTATTAAACAAATTTCATTCAATATTGTCGATATACGAGTGCTAGTCTACATATTTAATACAAGTAACAGCAAAAATTTGTATAATTATGAACCTATGTCACTTTTTCCTGTTTATTCCTACATTTTTGAAAAGGCAGTTAAAACTAAAGTTGTCAAATCAGTTTGGTTTTAGAACAGGCAAATCAACTGAAGGCGCTCGCTTAAGGTTCTGTAGCTGTGACTATGATTGTTTAAATATAAGAAATCTCACTGCCGCTCTATTCATTGAAGCTATAAAAGTTTTTGACACAATAGACCACGAAAAAAAAACCGGCTTCAGAGGGTTCATGCATTATTGGTTTCCTTCTTATATCAAGAGCCGAAAACAAGTGGTTAGGATTGGATATACATTTAGTCAAAGCTCAGATATTAACACTGAGGTACTACAAGGTTCAGTTATTGGTCCTATTATTTTCCTGCTATGCATCAATTATATTTTCAGCCAAAGTTTAGGATTCAGACAGGATTCAAGATGACATATGGTAGCTGGCTCTTACTTGAACTTTTCTGCTTTGGACTTATTTGCTAATATCTTTTACGATTTAGGACATCTCTGACATTGGTTCAATATGCATAAACTAATCACAAGTGATAAGACCAAATTGATGTATTTCAATCAGCCGAGTAATTCTGTTGTATTCCCCAATTTAAACCAAAGGTGACCAGATATGCACATGGGGGAAAAAAATTTAAATAAAAAAAAAAAGGGAGAGATATATGTAAAATTGATTCTAGCTTTATTTTAAAGCGACGTTCATGCCACTATGTGTGGAATAGCACATCATTCAAATGTCCGCCTCGACTTCGCTGGCAGTACTTCAAGCGGTCGGTTCAATTTTTGATGACTCGGTCCAATATGTGCTGTGTTATTCCGGCAATAGCTCGTCCAAAGCGGTTGGCCTGTTAGCGTAGACTAAATACTTAACGTAGCCTTAGAGAGAATAATCGAGTGGCGTCAAATCGCATGATCGCGCGACCAATTGATGAACGGTTGCCGTGAGATGACCCAGTCGCCAAATTTCTCCTTCACAACTTCGAGCGATGCGTCGCTTTTTTTTTTTTTTTTTTTATAATTTACGCGCGCCTAAGGGGTTATGAATACCCTTATACTGTTGCCAGGGCGCGGGCGGAAAGATAGAAGGAGGAGAAAGGAAAATTTGTGATGTAGTGGTTTGAAACTCAAGTGTGTTTGGTTTCGATATTGACTCTCCAGGGGTGGGAGTCCGAATAGGACGGAGAGATTTTTCTTCTCTCGGAATGTGAGGTTGTGAATTTTAACGGTTGTTTTTTGTGCTTGAAAAACCCTACAACAGCCAAATCTACATGTCAGTGTTATGCCTCCACACGCAGATTTTTCTGATTGAGTTTCAATTACACAAATGAAAACTTTGTCGTGGCTAGGATTCGAACCTTGACCTTCCGAGTGAGAAGCGATAGCTAGTACCACTACACCACGGCCACCCCCTATGGCATGTATGGCATGTAGCGAAGTCTTGTTGGAACCACAGATCGGATGTATCGATGTTGTCGAGCTCTGACCACAGAAAATCGGTTAACATCGCTCAATATCTGAGACCATTGATGGAGACGATGTCTCCTTCCTCATTTCGACAGAAATAAGGTCGATGATGCGGCCATGCCATAAACCGCACCAAATAGTCAATCTTTGTGGATGCATTGATGACCGGTCGGCACTTGCGGATTTTATTCACACCAATAACGACAATTTTGATTATTGGCATAGCCGCTGAGCCAAAAATGGGCCTCATTCGAGAAGATGATTTTTTGGCCAAAATCCGGATCTCCAACCAACACTTCCAGCGCCCAATTAGGAAACTCAAGACGTTTTATATGGTCGTCCGGCTTCAATTCTTACGTCAGCACAATCTTATATAAATGTTGGCCCAAATCCAATCGCAAAATAAGCCGGATTGGCTTTCTGGCGATGCCCAATTCAGCTCATCGGCGCCGAATCGACATGCATGGGTTTTCTTCAATACTGGCAGCTACGGCGGCTATGTTTACTTCATTTCGCATCAATCTCTGTCTGGTTGGTGACTTAAGATTCGAAAAAGTGTACACACGCAGCACACTGAAGCCATGATGACAACCGATATCACGACGAAATTTACGTTGCGTATTTACAACTGACCTGAAATTCCGAATATATTTTTTAACAATTTCCGCACGTTCGGCAAGCGTGAAATGATGCATGATGAAATGGCAAACCTAACTGAGTATTATGACAGCTGTATGTCATTGGTAACTTTGACAGCTGCTGAAACATAAAAATTAGAAAAACTACTATTGCTATCTGGTCACCTGTTACCATAGCACTATTTCCCAACACATGCTACTAGGTCCGGTTACTGTTTCAATATGCATGATAATGATGTTAACTATACTCCCAAATGCTTTATTAACCCTTTGCACTTGAGCGGCGCGGATACGGCGCCCGACTGATTTGTAGTGCCAATTCGATGGGAGCTTCGTTGCGCCCAGCTGATTTGAAGTGTCAACTCGAGCGGCGCTGCTATGGCGCTACGGTCTTTCGTAACTTGATCTGCTTATTTACTATGTGCGATAAGATATTTCTCTTGGAAATAGTTAATCTCAGCATAGCTTGAAACAGTCTTGGCAGTCAATACAGCAATTGAAAAGTTTTTGAGCCCTAAAAATATGGATCAAGATCAGATCAGCTTAAGTTCAGACGAACGACAACAGCGGTGCAGATAATAAGGAAGTAAGAAGTATGAGAATTATAGAGACCGAAAGTGAAATTGAAAGTTTAGTCGAAAGTGAAACTTCGGAAGGTGCCAGCAGTTTTAAATGGGCACTTTGCAGAGAGTACGAAAAAGTACCGGCAAACCAACAATTTAAGCCTGGCCAAAACCGCACAGCACCACGAATAGTTTCTAATATAAAACAACCAATGAACTTTTTTAAACTGTTTTTCACCAATGACCTCCTGAAAAAAATTATTTTTGAAACTAATATACCATATATGCAAAACAAAAATTGGAAGGGAAAACGCTATCTGCAAATTCGATATGACAAAGCTGGCGTGATGTGAACAACGCAGATTTCTGGGCATTTGTTGCTGTTATAATCTATATGGGCACAATTCTGTTGGCCAATTTGCAAGAATATTGGTCGAGAAATATCGTCATTTATATTAATTTCTATTTGAATACATTTAAAAGAGACAGATTTAGCCAAATATTCTGGATGCTTCATCTGAAAACTATTCCAACACGCAACACGAATCTGAGAACATGCTTATAACGAGTAAGTTGCTTTTTGCACTATATCAACTCAAAGTTTTTGGACTATTTTATATCCGGCGAGCATGTATATGTTGCCGACCAAACGCTAAAATTCAAGGGTCAAGTTTTGTTCATAACATACAAAATGTTGTTGGAGAAAATTCCAGGTGCTCAGGGCACCATACTACCTTGATCTAATAGTTCCCGGAATGTATTCAGAAAATTATATATACAAGTTTATTCATCTAAATCTATATAGTCGCCTTCAGAGTAATCCCCATCGACTGCAACACACTTATGCCAGCGCTTGATCCAATCCTCGAAACATTTTTTATATCGGTTTTCGGTATGTCCATCAGCGCTTCCTGGGATTTTTCCATTACTTCATCTCGGCTGCTGAAACGCGTTCCCCGTAGTGGTTTTTTAACTCGATTGAACAGAAAGAAGTCGTAGGGAGCCAAATCAGGTGAATTCGGTGGTTGTTGGATGGTATTTGTTTTCATCGAGTTTTCTGCCCACAATTCTGGACTCTTTCGGCGAATTGCTTCACGCAAACGTCTCATAACGCTCAAATAATACTCTTTCTTTAGTGTCTGGCCTTCTGGCAAAAATTCATGATGCACTACACCGTTGTAAACCATGAAAGCCATGAGCATTGCCTTCTTTTTGGCTAAAAACGACGTGGTTTTTTTGGTCTCGTCTCATTTGGTGAACGCCATTCACTTGCCTGATGTCTAGATTGCGTGTCGTACTCATAAACCCACGTCTCGTCTCCAGTAATGATCCTTTTGATGAATGTGGGATCGGATTCAGCCTCGCAAATCATCTCTTTTGCGATGTCAACACGATCTCCTTTTTGCATGAAATTGAGATCTTTTAGCACTAACTTTGCTGCTACACGACGGAAACCCAAGTCATTAACCAAAATGTCTTGAACGGATCCATAGGCAATATTCAAGTCCTCAGCTATCTCTCTGATGGTTAATTTGCGGTTATTGACCAACATTTCTTTTACGAGTACTTCATCAATATTTTCGTCGGCTTTCGATGTCGATGGTCTGCCACTGGGTTCATCATCTTCGATTGAATCATGACCACTTTTGAACCGCTCGTGCCACTGGCAAACGACCGTTTTCTTTAGAGAATCGTTGCCGAAACACTTTTCAAACATTTACAATTTTCGCGCACCATTAAATCCGTTTTTTACGCAAAATTGAATACAAGTTCGTTGTTGCAAATTTAAATCCATTTCTAAAATTGTAAAAAATCGCCAACACACACAGAGATAGATGTACTCTTGGCTACGTAACTTTTGCAAATGTTAAGCTCTAATGCTAAGATTTAGAAGGAATATCAACAATAGATATACCAACTTAACAAAAAAAAAACAAAACTCAAATCGGAACAATGAGAGCGCCACACGGTGGGTTTGGTCGGGAACTTCTTGATCAATGTGGTATGTACACGGATTTCTACTATACTATGTAGTTATGTCTTAGCTCAAAAACTAGCCAAATTTAAATGCAATATCACCGGAACGATCTTAGTGAACAGGAAAGAGTTGCCCAAGGAAATAAGAAAGCCAAATTTTTCGAAAAAATCCACGATCGCGTATCGATGGGGCAATACCTTACTTTTTAGATGGAAAGATTAAAGGATTGTCACTTGGTTGACTACGTGGGATAACACAGGAATGTCGACGATCAAAAGGACTGTATGGAAATAATGGTCAAGAAACCCAATATTGTATTGAATTATACAAAATATGTGGTTGGTGTTGATCGGGCGGACCAATATGCATCAAAGTATTGTTTACTGCGAAAATCGCTTAAATGGTGTCAATTCCTATATTCTGTATAAGCTAGAAAAGACCAAAAAAGAGGAAAAGCCATTCAGCCATTAGCGATTTGTAAAAACACTTGTCGAGCAATTCAGAGGATCATATTGCCAGAATTGTAAGCAAGCATCTACGTCATATTCCGATGGAATCCGACTAAATTGGAAGCTTCATATAGTACTAAAAGGGCCAAAAAGGGACAGCAAGGTTTGCTCAGATCGTCACATCTACCTCCACGTATTACTATGATACACGTCCTGATAAACCTAGGATGCATCTTGGGCATTGTTTTATGAAATATCACACGCATGCTCATTATAAAGTATAATGTTTATCAAATTTTGTTGTTTTCAATATAAAAATAAATAAATTGTTGACATTTTATTATTTGTATACGTTTGTTTGTTTATAAATGATCTTAAATTACTTGTAAAATGTTTCCCTAAGGTCTCGAGTGCAAGGGATTAACGAAAAAGTTCCGGTTTTTTAGCACTTGAGTCTTGAAACTGATAGCGGATTGGATTGGGGTGCTCAAATTACGTTAGTTAAAAAGTCTAAAACCACGGCCATAATGTACCCTTTAAGTTTATTTTGTTCATGTATACTTCTAGAAACAATTTATTATGGTCTAGTACAGTCTAACTTGCAATATGGTTTGGTTTGCTGGGGCGGTACTCACGGCAATAAAATTCAACTTAGATTATTGCCCAAAAACATATTATTATTGTAGAATAATCTGGTGAAAGAGACGTATGATGTATAGCTTCCTCTTGAGCACCTTTACTTTTATAAAGTGCTAAGAATATTCTTTTTAGAAGTGGTTATGCGCTAAGTCGTCATTCAACTGACCACAGATTCCGTAGCTTCAACTAGCATCTGGCAGCTATTTGAGCGCATAACACCACTTATTTTCTTAAATTTTTCTCAAAGAGCTTGCAATAAATTATCATAAGTATTGAGATCAATAATAAATTTTCTATTTTTTAACGGTGAGATTATTGATCAGAATAAGAAGACGTAGGTTTATGCGCTTAATTCCCTTAGGCCGGGCTATGTGCAAACATCTAAGGGTACATAAAATCCCTTGTGCGGGCGCTAATATTAAAAAAAAAGCCTCTCACAATTATCACAGAAATTGAATACAAAATGTGTAAGGTCAGTCAATCATTTCCACGTACAATGAAATGGAATCGAACAAATAGAGAACTAAGTCTGAAATTATGTTTTCCTCGCCAGACAATAAGAAGCCGAAAAGTTCGAAATAAGACGACAGCCGTGCATAACATTACTACCAATTGCTGACCTGGATCTCCATCAATCAGTTATAAAATTTAATGTACCGGAAATAATTGATTTATTTAACACCCTGGATCAATTTGAGATACAACATAAGGTGATTATGTCCAAACTTTAGTTGACCATGTTTCCCGCTATATGTGCAACACCCTGTACAACTTTAATCCTGACCATAAACATTTTCCACCGCAGCAGCTTACAATTTCCACTACATAAATAAAAGAAGCAGGGAGGAATATAACGACCAGTTTCGTTGTTTGGAAAGAGTCCTAAGAGTGAGAAAAACATAAGCTTTTCATTTATTTACTACTCCTCGGAGCTTAAGTAACAACTTAGTCGAACTCTTTAGTTTTTATAGTCACGACTCTGGAGTACCCAATATTTGTGCCTTTGAAATACATAAATACAACCACTTCTGTGCCAGTAAACTTCCCTTTTATTCTCCTAAATCACAACAAAGCTTCACCTGAACCCTTCAGAATGACTGACATCTACAACGACTGACGACCAAAATGCGTCTTCATAAAAATTAGTGTAATTTCCGTGCCATGTAATTTTATTTCTTTTTTATGATTATTACCTCCACTGTGTGCTGCTGTTTTATTCGTTTTTATTTGTTTTGTGTACCTTTGGAACAGGAAACCCACTTCAAGAGCCCATTAAACAAATATCATCTACTCTCACAAGCAAATGCAAATTCTTCCACTGCAAAGGGTCTAGAAAGAATGACGCAACAAAAGAGGAAAGCATGCTTTCAGCGATTCAGCCCCCCATTCCCTTTCTTCAAACTTAAGTCAAACAAAGTGCAAAAAAAAAAATAAAAAAAAAAAAACAGAAAACACAAAACCCTGACTAAGGACAACAACGAGTTGGAAAATATTTTCCACATCATTTCCTCCGAAAACTGTTATCTAAACAAAGTCCAGGACATCCATAACCGGATGGGAATGAGTGAATATACAGCATACCAGAGCGATGGGAGGAGAAAGAATAGGAATTCCTGAACAGGGGAGAAAAAATGAGAAAATTCCGTATTTCACAAACTGGCAATATCGCCACAAACTTTTCATCCTGTCACATGGTGTTGTCTCCCATGCCATTGTCGTACGCACCAGACTGCCAGGGAAGGAGCTGATATTATACGTAGAAGAGTCCTTGAGCACATACTTGAATGGTAATTCATTTAAATGTTACGACGACCATATTCTCGATGTCACACACGCTTACGCTGCGGTTCCCCAGAATACAATCGCGATAGCAGTCAAAACACTGTCGTCGCTTTCGTCCAACATTGTCGTTCATACTGTGTTATCCTTTCCATGTCACTTGCACCATCCCAATGGTATAGGGAGCACCTTGCGTCGTTATCCATACATAGAGAAGTGTTCACATCCCGACACTTGTTTTTTTCTGTTTCTTCTCTATTTGATGGTATAGTGAATTCCTTTGTTTGGTTTTGACACCATCCGCCTCGAGAGTATCGCATTATACGTACAAATGATCACCGAGAGTGCAAATGAGTCACTGGGGAGATGTTGCGGATGCCTCGAAACTCCCACCCTCTTAACACAAGCTCCATCGACTTACATATAAAAACACAGTGATGATGGATAACAGTCGGAAGGATATAAATGGTTGTCATTTCAGTTCATGAGAATGATGTCCTATAAAATTAATAAAATGGGAGAGGCAGTATTCCGTATCTATCCGTGGCAAACGACAACAAAACACAGCAGGCTAGTCGTAGATATGTACTCATAACTACAATACATGTATTCGTACGTTTGTTGGCCTTATTTCATTTGAGTTTTGTTCTCGACCATCCTGGGCCCACTTTGCACCCCGTCGTTTCACTTTCTGTCTGTGTACTCGTATTCCTTTGGTTTATTAAAAAAAAAAATAAGAAAAACATAAACCCACGATAGAGTATGAGATCCTTTGGGGGGATAAGTTTTTTTTTTTTTAGAGATACTCGTACAACATGACTTAGTGCGATCCAACCAGTGGGGAGGATATAATGTGATGTTTCTCATTTTTCTTCGGACATTCCTTTCTCGTTACATTCGAAAATATGAGAATATGACTCCGGAGAAAAATACGAAGGAATAATTTGTTGGTTTCAGCAAGGGGCGGTAGAGAGTGCGTGTTATTTTCTACGATTCCCCGAATTGCTGCAAAGTTGGTCAACATTTTTCGTGATGATGTTGTTTATTTATGTTTGCTTTCTTAAGGAGTTTCAAATGATGGATAAGTGGCGAACGTAAAAGAATAAGCAGCTTGTGCTGAATTCTCCTTTTTTTGAATTTAATAGTAAGGATACAAACATTTCGACAAGCACTTGTCGACACACAAAATTGGCTATAAAGCGCGTAATTGGGTTTTACATAACTGATGAGACAGAGGTTATTGTTTCGAAGTCTTGAAATTTTGAAATGAGAAATGGTATTCATGTATATTTTGCACAAGGATGTGACTAATTAACTTACGAATTTTTGGACATGAGATACATTCATATTTATTCTCTGACAATGTCTTTGAGTGGGGTATAACTTCATCCTGTCAAAATGTCCCAGCACATTTTAATTTTCTTAAATTTTCGAGATTGGTCCCTTAACGAAGGGAGCAAGCTCGATATCTGACAAAGTTATCGGCATTAAGCCGAGATTGTCTTTATGATAGTTTTCTGCATTTGGGCCAAATTCTGCAATACAACATTAGACTAATATGCTCATGCACCAACGCTGACGAGCTTTTAAATGCAAACTTTATGTATACTGACACGATGGAGGTCGAAGTGTTTTAACTGGTTCTACATATCAATTGTGCATATACTACCTCGAAGAGTAACCATCAGGTACTAGTCGTTATCCATCTGGAATAGACTTACCAAACTTATAAGCTGGCGAGTGCTGACCAACAGACAAAAATAGCAGCACTATAAATGGGACAATACATGAATTCCCCAGATGGAATTAACGATGAAGAAAAATCGCGGAATATAGCTACTCTGACGTATTTGGAAGTCAGGCTGCTAAGGATTTCCGCGACTAAGTAGGATCTTGGGACGGAGATGGTACTGGATGAGCGGATCAACGGCAGCGCTCACATTCCCGGATGGGTCATTCTCTTCGGTCTAACCGAACCCTCGTCCTAGGGGCATTTATAGCCACATCTGGTGTCCCATAAGGCACCCATTTAGGTCTTCTTCCTTTCATTTTATCAATAAACGATCTTGAGAGCATTAGTAAACACTGCCGTCTATCCATTTACGCCGACGACGCTAACTTCTCCAAAATTATTTTTTCACTCCAAGACTCCATTCTCCTTCAAAACACTTGGTGTCTTAAAAATTGCCTAAAGCTTATTGCTCCAAATGTCAATCGATGACTTTCTAACGTAAGTCGAACCAATCTCCTCCTCGACTTTATTTGCTCCATGCCTAACATATACCCGGGGTTAAATCTCATCGCGGCCTTGGAATATTATACGGTAGAGAGTTAAACTTCCGCTAGCATATAGATGAGACAATCCTTAAAGTCAACTCATTACTTGGTTGAATTTTACATCACCTATGTGACAATGTCACTTTATATTACCCTTTTCCGGCCACTGCTTGAATATGCCAGCCAAGCGTGGTTCCCCTTTCATCGAGTTCATATATCCCGGATCGAAAACATTCAACGTTGTTTCCTTCGATTTGTTCTTCGAGGACAACCCTGGGATGACCATTTCATGTTACCTCACTATCGTGACCGTCTCAAACTTAGTAACCTGAATACCCTCGAAAAACACGGAAATGTAGCTGATATTCTCTTCATTCATCCACTATTTTCTGTTTCTGTGGATTTCGCCACCCTTCACAATTCTATTTCCTTCAACACTAACCCTTATAATTAACTATGCTCTCGTCTCTTCTATATGTATTCCATTCGCACCTCTTATGGTTCCAACGAACCAATCTCCTACATGCTGCGTAAGGTCAAGTCAAACCTCCACGTTTTTGATTTCAACCTGTGCACTTCTAGTCTCTAACTTGATCTCCTCCACCATTCCTAACCAATAATTTTTGTTTGTTTTTAAGTCCTAGTTTCCAGGAAGAGAAAGATAACTACACCAAAGATAACGGATACAGGCTAATCGGCTTTGCGGCGGGGCGAGACATGGTCATAGGTTGATCACATTGCGATCGACGCAAGAGACTTCTCCATTATTACGGATGTCCAAGGGGCCTACACCGGATATTCCGAAGTTTAAGATCGAATGACTGCAATCGTAAGAGATCGCCAAATCCTTCTCCGACCGAATCTTCCTTAATCTCTTCAGACGTCCTATGCTGCCAGCACCAATTCTCGAAATTAGTTCCAACATCGCCAAAAAGCCATCAGAGATGCCGCGTCTGATCTGCTGGGCTTCACTCGGGTACCACAAAGAAACCCCTGGTTTGATGATGAGTGCCGGCGAGCACATACAGATAAGCAAGATGCATACAAATTGGTGCGAAAGAAGGAACGTGAGGAGCATGCGGTAGAGGAAATTGAGAGATGCTACTTCAGGAATGATATTCGAAAGTTTTATCCAAAAGGTAAAAAAACATGCCACGGATACAAACCCCGAACCGAAGACTGTCGAGACGAACAATGGAACATTTTCGCAGTCGATGGTGAGGATTTGAAAACAGCATTTCTGTAGACTGTATAACGGCGGTGACGAACAAAGTACAGCTAACAACCAGAGCAATGTAGATCAACAATCTGCCCACCTGACCTGAATGAAGTGATGATAGCCATATTTAAGATTAAGTCCAACAAGGCTGCTGGAGCAGACGGCCAGACTGCCGAGCTCTTCAAAGCAACAGACGATGACTTGGTAAAGAACATACACCAACTCATTATTTGGCCGATCTTCAAGAAAGGAGACCCTCTGAACTGCGTCAACTATAGAGGCATCAGTCTTCTTAAGATCGCCTAGCACATTGTGTGAACGCCTGAAACCGTTCGCCAACACCCTGATCGATCCTCATCAGTGTGGCTTCAGGCCAGGAAAGTCCAACATCGACCAAATATAGTATTCTTGGAAAAAACCAATAAGCTCCAAATCGATACATCGATTTTAAGGCGTCGTGTGACAGCATCTATAAAGACGACTTATACAGAGCAATGTATGTATAGTTTTGACATCCCTGCCAAATATGACCGTTTTTGCAGAATATCGACTGAGGACCCACGCTACTCCATCAAGGTCGGTAACGATTTAACCGGGACCTTTAGTGTAAACACACAGGTTTTCTACCAAGTGACGCGTTGTCGTGTAAGTCACACGACTTTAACATCATACTTGAAAGAATTGTGCGAAACTCACAATTGAACACTGGAGGAACAATCTTTCTAAACTCTGTACAACTACTAGCGTACGCCGATGATGTCGACATAATTGTGTGAACTCACCTATCGTTTCGCTAGTATTGAAATGGAGACTGACAAAATGTCTTTAGCGGTAAATGAGGGCAAAACCAAGTATATGCTGTCAACAAGAAGGAGCATAAAACATCGACGAATTGGACAGAACGTCGCAGTCGACAGCTATAATTTAGAGGCAGTAAGGGACTTTGTTTACCTTCTGCAAACAACGCCTCAGCAGAAATAAAACGAGAAATCACTCTTGCCAAGAAAAACTTTAACGAAAGCAGATGAAAATATCCTCGATCGTTTCGAGAGAAAAATCCTTCGAAAAAAATTGGGTCCTGTTTGCGTTGATGGGCTTTGGAGGAAAAGATTCAGCTACGAACGACATCGGTCGCTGTGTGCTGAGATGGCTAGGATACGTAGAGCGAATGAACACCAATACTTCGGACCGCAGAGTCCTCTCATCTAACACGGAACACTTCGAGTGCGCAACTGAAGGCAGTTACCTAAAGACCGGCCTAAGTAAATAGTAAATAGTAATTGGTTAAGCACTTGTAGCTTAGAAAACTCAAGTGTGATTATAGAAAAGCCTTATTATCCACAACGTGTTACTATTTCGTGCGGTTTTTAGGCAGGAGGTATCATTTTATCCTATTCTTAGAAAATGAAACATAGGTAGCTTTTTGTAGTATAATGACCGCGCGCTCAAGGGATTTGAGTATCCTTAAAATGTTTGTACACAGAGCGGGCGAAGAAATTTATGGAGGAAGAAAAGAGAGGTACCGATGTATTGTACATTGTTTTTAAATGTTTGCAAGTTAGTTAGAACGACCAGCAAATAGAGGGCTCGGCAGGGCATTCCACGAGCGAGTTGTACGGCTTAGGAACGAATCACGATATTTCAGAGTACGTCCGAAAGTGGGCTTGAGGGTATACCGATGAGCATTCATAGCGAGACGGGTGTTACGAATAAAACTTTGAAGAGGCGGAATGCTACTGGCGATTTTTATGGAGTACTGGTGGTGGAAATAGCAATAAAACAGAGTGAGACATGAGGCATTACGTCGGTGTCCGAGGGTGTCCATTGTTTGAGTGATATTAGTATCACTTATGGGTTTTGTCGCACGGTTTTGAATCCTATCTAATATGTGCAGAGATGTTATAGGAGCACCTGACAGGATGTTGTCATTGTATTGCAATTTTGGGCGGATACCTTATGTATTGAGGCCAGATCTGGCGGGGTGAAGTATTTTTGACATTGCTTGAGGAAACCTAGACATTTCGCAGCAATTTTGATGACATCAAATATGTGGTCATTCCAACGTAAGTTGTCACTTACATACGTACCGAGAGTGGAAAATTTATCGGTTTCGACGATGCAAGTGCCATCCATGGATAATGGCTGGGTGTTTAAATTTCTCTTTAACGACAGCAGGCAGCATTGTCTTTTGGAAACATTAAATTCTACCCTGTTAGTGGTTCCCCAATTAGTTATGCTGGTAATATCAGAATTTAATGAGGTTAACATACGCTGCCGTTCCCGTTCTACAACCGAAGAGCAGGGGCGTGAGTCGGGGAACGAATATGAAAAGCAGAGAGTACTGTCATCGGCAAAGGAATTTATTAAATTAGAAGTAGCAGATAAGAGATCATTAATGAAAATTAAAAAGAATTTCGGAGACAGAACAGAGCCCTGGGGTACATCAGAATTTATTTGGTTAATATCAGACTTGAAACCGTTCAAGACAACTTGAATTCGAAGTTCCGAAAGGAAGTTTCTAATCCATTGAAGAAGAGAGTCGTTGATCTGATATGAATGTATTTTTGATAAACGAGCCTGATGCCACACTCTGTCAAATGCCTTAGAAATATCAAGTGCATCTATCTTGCTTTCGCTAGATTGATGCACGCTTTGGTTCCATTTTTCGGTGAGAAATGACATCAAATCACCAGTGGACCTGTTGCTACGTTAACCATACTAGCGGTCTACATGTTGAAGTTTCCGTGTTTCGAGATATTTCATTAGCTGACGGTTTGTCAGTGTTTCCATGACCTTGGAAAGAAACGGACGTAAGTCCAATGGGTGTGTAGGTGGAAAGAGAAGAAGATTATTTGCCTTGCAGATGGATGATGTTTTCCATCTGCTCGGAAAGAGCCCTAAGGAGTAGGATTGATGAAAAAGCTTACGCAGTGGTCTTACCAGCGAGGAAGAACACCTCTTCAGAAGAAGCGGAGATACCTATACCATCTGGACCAGCGGATTTGTGTATGTTAAGATCTTTAAGTACTCTTACTATTAAAGGACTGCGAAAGTGGATTCGTCCCATTGAAGATTCGACGAACGCAAGTGTAGGCGGACACAGTGAAAAATCCGGTAGTGCAAGCTGGCCGCAAAGTTTGCAGCAAGCAGTTTGTCCTTGTCCTAAAAGCTGACAGCTGGAATGTCATTGTAAATGAACGTTGGGATGGAGGATGAGGATGAGAATTTCTGATGTTTTTGAAAAAAGACCGAAAGTATTTACTACCTTTGGGACATTGTCTTTAGTCGTATTCGAATTTCACACGCGCACCCCCAGTTTCAAAGTTTAATCTCCACTTTTGGTTAAAACTTCAGCTCAACAATTGTTCATATTGTAATTTAAGTTAAACGACAGTATTCTGCCGTTTAAACCTCAGTTCAATTTCATATTGACAGCTGCCAGTTTATACACAGTCGAATGAGAAGGTACATAAATTTACAACGAGATTACTTGACATGACATTGCAATAACGTACGGTACTACCAATTTTTTTTCATACGATTTAGTTAAACTACATACGTTCAGCTGAACCTACACTGTGAAACTCGACGAGATGATCTTTAAATTTAAACTCAAGTTCAGGTTCAGCTTAACTCAAGTTTAAAATTCTACTGTGAAACTGGGCATTAAAGTTAACATCGGTGCTGTTGTCGATGAAATAGGACTGCAAATGTACGATAATGTGATGAAGCTTTTAACCCATTTAGACCTACCGTATCACATACGATACACCACAAATAAAAAATAGTATCTAAATATTCCCGAAAAAAGTAGGCATAGGTGTAATGTGGATGTAATGTTTAAAGTGCAAGCAACACGAAAAAAACAGTTTCAGTGTGACTGTTGACCGCGGAAGTGTGCATTCTTAGTTGTTTTGATCGTGAATTGTACTTTACTTTTTCAAGATGTCATCAAAACCGTAAGAATTAAATGCAAATTTTTATCGATTTGTAATGAGAATAAACATAAAACAAAGTGATATTTATTTACTTCCGCCTGCGAATGCAAATGAGGAGTTGGCAGATAAAGACCCTGGGGATGACGATATTGCCGCAATCAACAACCTACCACCAAGTTTGTAGAGAGCGAATGCAGAACTGCATCAAGCGAGACCAGAAGCAGAGCAAGAAGATCTTGAAGATATAGAAAGTCGTCAAACCAGTCGAGTTGACGCAGATCAAGATCCAGAAGTGTGCGAGCCTTTACGTAAAATAGTCAAAAATTATAATTGGCGGAAGGGTAACTATACTGAGACATCATGGTAGCCCTTATTTTATGTCACTCAGCAAAAGTCTCCTATCGAGTGGTTTTCGTTATTGTTTTCCGAAAATGTTTATGAGTTGCTTACCTCTGAAACTTACAAATATTTAGGTAGAAAGAACCTTCCTGCTGATATCAAAATAGAGGAAATGAAGTGCACTGTTGGCATTTTGCTAGTCAGTGGCTACTGCCAAGTAAATAGGAGACGAATGTATTGGGAAAATACACCTGATACAAGAAATGAACTAATTGTCAGTGCATTATCTCGTGATAGATTTTCGTCCATATTTTCAAATCTTCACTGCGCAGATAATCTTCAGTTGGATAAGTCCGATAAATTTGCTAAGGTGCGTCCACTTATGAATAAATTAGCTGAAAAATGTCTGGAATATTGTCCGCATAATGAAAATCATAGTGTTGATGAGGCGATGGTGCCATACTATGGACGACATGGATGCAAACAATTCATCCGTGGCAAACCCATTAGATACGGCTTCAAGATATGGGTAGGTGCTACATCAGGAGGTTATATAATATGGTTCGAACCATACCAATGTGCGACAACTAATATAAATGCTAGATATGCAGAATTAGGCCTCGGTGCCTGTGTGGTTCTTAGTTAGACTGACAAACTTACCCAGCTTGGTCTTGGGGAAAATTACCATTTGTTTGTACAATAGATAACTTTTTTTTCGGGGCTTTTTTTTGATAGCTGAACTTACTAAGAGAAACATATAAGTGATAGGAACTATTAGAGAAAATAGAACTGGACAATGTCCTTTATTAGAAACAAAGGAAGCTAAAAAGAAGGAACGAGGTTTCTTTGACTACCGTGTCTGCGATGAAATTTTAATTTGTATGTGGCATGACAATGGCCTAGTATCCGTCAGCTCGAATGCAATTCTAATAATCCCCTTACACAAAACCGACCGATATTCTCAAAAAGAAAAAAGGAAAGTAGCTATTTCTCAACCACATCTGATTCATCAATACAACCAAAATATGAGAGGTGTTGACCTTTCAGACCAAAATATTTCATCTCTCAGGACAAGTATTCGTGGCCAGAAGTGGTATATGCCCCTCTTGTTGCACTGCTTTGATATGTCGCTACAAAATGCATGGTTGCTCTCCCGCTATAATGGTGGTGGTATGGATATGCTGACATTCAAACGCCGCGTAGCAATCACGATCATAGAGTCAAATAGACTGCGAAGTAAACCAGGCCCGAGCAGACCATCGTGACTATCAATAGATGAAAGGTTCGATATGAAGGGCCACTATATTATCAAACGATAACAAACTAAAAGAACGAGATGTAGACTCTGTCATAAATTGTGTCCTGCAAGATGCGTCAAGTGCTACATTGGTCTACATGTTGACTGTTTTATGACTTAACATTCCAAAAAATAAATATGTATTACATTTTGTTTTCAATTACTCATATTCGTTACTTATATCCAATTTGGTGTAAATAAACATATTCTATGCTTCATTTTGTCATTTATGCTTGTGAATAAACCTGCTGCATCACATATGACCTATGGAGTTCATATTTTTTTAAATATTTTTTTCTAGTTCTCTGATATGATATGATAAAAATAAGTAAAACCACTTGTTTTCGAAATAAAGAGTTTCAGGTCTAAATGCGTTAATCGAACCAGCCTGGATGTGTAACAGAGATCGAGGAGGTCATTGGGCCGATATTGTTTTTCATTATTAATGATAATGAAAAAATCAAATCTTATACAAAACTTAAGGAAGGACCTTTTATCTGAAAACCCTTTAGTTTTTTTTTTATGAGGAATCGTTTCAGCACTCAGAATACAAATTAATTCAAATATTTGTTACAGATGTTCACAACCTTCACGGGATGCTAGCCTACTCTTTCTGTGATTCTGAAGAAAGTTGCATATGCTGCAGCACAGCTTTAAATTTTCATATTTGCACAAATTTTTTTCATTAAACAAACAAATTAAATCCATATTATCTCCTATGATATACAATTATATGTATTATGTACTCGTATATCTTATACATAGAAATGGCTTTTTATGAGAATTTCTCTCTTTCAATTTTCAACGAACCACTCTTATATTTACATAAACATAAGGAAGTTACTCATGTGCTCGTACATATAAGCGAATGCTACTCCCACCCACCCATGAGCACAGTTTCCGGAAATTTTTAAATTAAATTTCCTTTCCATTTACTTCCTACCTCAGCCTTCTACCATCACCACATGCCAGACAAGTAATACGTATATATATATGATTTAAATGCAAAAAAATATATATATATTACTCGTACATACTGATACAACTAACTCTAAGAATCATGTTGAGCCACTTGGAGCATGTCGTAGAACATGTTTCCTGCCATATACGAATAGATACCATATATCAGACGGCATAATGAGGTCACATGTAAACTCGAGAAATTATGAATGAGAATATTTGTTGCCGTATGTGTTGGCAAAACGGAAGTGGGCGGGCATGGAATTGGCTTTTAGTCATCTGCAAATTTAAATAAAATTCAATCATCTCGTTGGATGAATACGGTGTTCAGAAAATAATAACACAACCATACTGGTATGTCGATTCAAAACTTTTTGAAGTGAATCAAATGTATTCTTGTACTGACATCTGGTATGGAGCACTTTTGGAATTCTGATAGCCAGTTTTGGTATCCCTACAACAGATGACATATTCATTATGTAAGAGTTAAAAGATCAAAGACAAATTTATTTAGCACGGAAGATGGTTTCAAAAGTACAATTCATGAGAGGGAGTGGGATTTATATTTATGCATGTTTTTCAATTTTAAAAGATATCAAGCAAGGACTGCCTCAAGGCTCAATATTAGGACCGATTCTTTCTGCATGTTCATAAACGACCTTCCATCAGTTTGTAAATATGTTTCGGTGCACCTATACATAGACGATGTTCGATTACACTTAGCGAAACCCTTTAGCAACTTAAATGAACTAGTTTTCCTCATCAACGAGGAGTTGAAACATATTTACACTTGGTCAGTAGCTAATGGGTTACTACTAAATCTATCAAAATCCCAAGTAATTCCCATTTTAAAAATAGTTTTAACTTGAGTGATTTACCTGAAATTATCATGAACACAACAACACAACACAATTAAAGCTGTTGAGTCAGTTACTAGTCTTGGCTACACAGTGAACTTTGTCAGGGTATAATCACACTAACGTGGTCATTGGTAGTACGAGGGTCGTCTGAAAAGTTTCCGACCGCAACGTAAAGATAGCGGCACTCGTCAATAAAGGATAGTGAATGCTAATTGTGCATCCTTTGACAATTTGACTTATCGAAGTTTTAGTCATTTTGGATGAGCAGTTTTTAGTTGACAATCGTTTAAATGAGTCGATGTGAGGGATTTTTGTGAAACTGGAAAAAATTGAGTATCGAGCTGTTATTAAATTCTTGTTTTTGAAAGGCAATACGCCTACGCAAATCAAAAATGAGTTGGACTCTGTATATGGGGACTCTGCACCATCATTTACCACAGTGGAATTTTGGGAGATGATGAACGTTCGGGACGTCCGAAAACTGCAACCACTGACGATAACATTGCTAAAGTTCACCAAATGGTGTTAGACGACCGCCGAATTAAAGTGAGAGGGAGAGTAGAAGTTATGAAAACGTCCAAAGAACATGTTTGTTACATATTAAATCAAGATTTAGGCATGAGAAAGCTGCCCGCGCGTTAGGTGCCGCGTTTCCTTACGTTAGACCAAAAACGTGTTCGAATGAACATTTCCAACGCTCTGTTAGCGCAGTTTAGGCGCAATAAATCCGAGTTTTGGCGCCAATTAATTACTTTAGATGAAACTTGGATACACCATTATACGCCCGAAACAAAAATTCGGTCAAAACAGTGGACTGCAAAGGGCGAGACGGCTCCAAAAAAGCAAAAACTGTTTTTTCGGCTGGGAAAGTGATGGCGACTGTTTTTTGGGATAGTAAAAGAGTTATCTTAATCGATTATCTTCAAAAAGAAAAAACATTACAGGAGCATACTACGCATCATTACTTGCCAAGCTGAAGGCAGAAATTGCGGAAAAATGGCTACATTTGCAGAAAAAGAAAATCCTGTTTCACCAAGACAAGGCGCCGTCTCACACCTCAGCGGTTGCCATGGCGAAAACCCATGAATTACGGTTTGAACTGCTTGACCATCCGCCTTATTCACCAGATCTAGCCCCAAGCGACTTCTTTTTGTTCCCTCATCTAAAAACTGCGCTCGGAGGTCAGAGATTTTTGTCAAATGAGGAGGCAATCGTGAACAATTATTTTGCAGAGAAAAACACCAAGTACGATTTGGACGGGTTAGAGAGATGGGAGCATCGCTGGGAGAAGTGTGTAGAGTTACAATGAGACTATGTAGAAAAATAAAAAAAAAATTTGAGAAAAAATGTCTTGTATCATTGTTCTTTGAAACTTTTCAGACAACCCTCGTACAGAGGAAAAAACAACAGAATTACAATAGAAAGCTGGTATAAACAACAAAAACAACTATTTTTAATGAGTCGCAGCAGCAGCAAGCAGCTCTACAGTGCTTCCGATGAGAAAGCTTTTTCCATTCACCGAATTCTTTACGTTGCAGCAGGTACCATCGAGGAACTGCAAGCTGAATCAAACACGTATTTGGTAGCATCAGCTACCACCACAATCGATTAAAGATACTAGGAATCGACGGTAGTACTTCTTTGGTGAACACGCCAGCTAAAAACATTTTCGGTGAGAGCATCTTCCAAGTTCTGAATAACTTCGTCTGCCATTTGTTTCGATCTTAGTTGAGGTATGTCTAGCAAGAAAACAATCCTGGAGATCACTTCTTCCATGGCGCAATGTAGATCTGCAGCGGCTACGTAAAGAAACCAGAAGTAATATAAGAAGCTAATTCGCATTTCGAAATATGTTTCTTGAAAGACTTTTGCGAGAAGATCGAAACTGTCGGTGAAACCAATAGGCCAGTCCAAATCTTGGAGGCAAAATCAACCAGGCTGGAGTCACTCAGAAAACGTGATGGCACATACACTGCATCTACAGCAGAGACTCTCTGTCTCATGTATGAGATTCACTTCTCAGGTAACCTAATCAGAACCAGTTCACAACCAGCTTCGATTAACGACGTTGCTAGTGAGCTGACAAATATAACACATCGTAGCTGGTATATCTCATCGGTTGTGGTGACGAATGAGGCCACCAAACACGGTCTTGCTTCCTTTGATGACTTCAGATCATCCGGTCTTGATAACATATCCATGGCTATGCTACAAAAGGTAGCTCTGATGCGAATCTTCACTGCCAGTCTGACATACATACCTAGGTGAGCAGTGAAAGTAGCATTTATACGGAAAATCGGAAAAGAGAATTACGAGTACACGCTCGCCAAGAGCTTAAAACCTATCAGTCTGACTTCCTTCATGTTGATTGCGATTGCAAAAATTCAACGCTTACAAACGCGGAAAATCCTGCTAAAGTACGCTTCCAAATCTGGTACCCAGAATTAAAGGCGCACTCGACAAGAAGGAATACGACGTTAAGAGTACTTTTAACAGCACAATCTTTGACGGTAAGTCTAACACGGGTAGACAACACGGCGCGCATACACGAATCACCAGTTTTGTGGATAAAAGTATTGCTAGACACTGACTGAGGAAGCTGACTGCGGCCAACATGTGATGGCGGGGGTAAATAAGGGTTGCTGGCAAGCCGCCATTCTGTCTCCACTACTATGGAATATGTTGGCCAACTCATTGTTCAACGCTGTTAATAGTTCTGACTTCTATGCACAACCATAGGTGGATGATGTAGCTGTATTGCCTTTAGGATCTTGTCTGGCGGCTGTCTGCTCTAAAGCTCGGGCGGCCCTAAACATGACCGACATTGGTGCACCAGAAATGGGCATTTAGTTAATCCTCTCATAAATAAGGTTGTTCTCTTTACGGAAAGTAGGATACTTTTAAGCGTCTTGTGCATCTTGTACCAAAAAGCATCACCGTCCGTTTCTCTAACGGTGTTTAGTACATATTTTGGTGTCATCCTGGATAATAAACTACTACGGACGAAACACGTTATGTCAGGCTGTCGGCATTCTGGCAGTGCAAACAAGCTATCTGAAAGGCAAGGTGTTCATCACCGAGAAGGGTCCTTTGGATCTAATTATATATACATATATACGAGCATACTACATTCTCTGCGTCAGTTGTCTAGTGATACAAGTATTCACGAAAATACGCCTTTACTAGACCGTAAAAAAACGAACCGTCCAGGCAGCATGGGGGCTTTCTCTAGCCCGTTTGCCTCTGCTTAGACGAACTGATGAATCTGCCTCCCCTTGATATTCATATCAGTGGCTGCACTCTCAACGCCATTTTCCAATTAAATAAAAGTGGTCTTTGGTACAACACGAACTGAAATTTTTTTGATCTTGCTGGTCGACTGGCTGTTGGATAATGCAATAACATCAGAACCCCTGTTGCTGAAAAGTATATGAAATGGATTTTCTCTGTGATCACAAGTAGTCTCGGCCATAATCTAAGCCAGGAAAAGAATTTTGCCAGGATAGCGCTGAGGACCCAAAGTCAGATTTCACACCTCGTTAGGAAAACTTGCATAGGTGTACTGAAACCCCATGGCAACGAACAATGACATATTGTGAAGAATCGGTGGAGGGTCGAAGCTCTTTCATCTCTGTCTGACCGCACTTACGACTTCCAAGCTAGTTCGAAAATGCAAGACATCATTGTACACAGTGTGAGGGTTGAGGTGAACTCAGCTCAACTCAACATACTGAGTATTGTCTGGGTCACAACCGGATCATGGGAAATGAAATCGCCGTTGAACTTGGTATGCATGGCTCAGAAGAGAGTTTTTCAGGACCCGACCTTCGGTAGGTCTGGATGCGTGCTTTGTTAGGACTTCTATTGGCAGTTGAATCTGATATAAGCACAATCGCAAATGGCATAATTCTCCGAGTTCTGTTAGACGTCAGGTGTTTTCCTGCTCTACCTCAGTAAGAAAGTCTGCTGATTTCGGTTATATTGACGGGGCACTACGCTTTTCCAAAGTAGTTGCGCATGCTGGGCATAGGATCTTACGACGCTAGTTATAAAAGAAAACTGCACCGCCGAGCACTACCTAGGTAAATGTCGAGTCTACACTCACATCAGGCAGCAAGTTGGTACTCGGCACTAATGTAGTGGATGCTGGCACTGTAGGCACCTTATCACTGAGGCGCTTACCCATCTTTCTTCAAAAGACTGAAAAGTTGTAGAACGAGGAGCTTATAAGGGGTACACTGAACTAGTTCTTTAACTGTGGGCTTAGTTCCGATAAAACAAAAAATTCAAATTAGGAGGAGTATTGATGCACTTGCCGAACCCCTCTTTGGAACGTTTTGTTTTGACATTCCGCAACTTTCTCCGCACTTGAAGTGGAAAGAAACTGTTATTTCTTACAAATTGGCGTTGTTCCAAAATTGTTCCGGAATTTGGCCAAAAAAATCATCTTCTCGGACGAGGCCCGTCTACAGTTCAGCAGCTATGGCAACAAGCAAAATTGCCATTATTGAAGTGAACACAATCTACTAGTGTTCGGCCAAGCATCAATGCATCAACATAGATTGACTGTTTGGTGCGGTTTATGGCATGGGTTCAACATCGGACCTTATTTCTTTCGAAATAAGGAAGGAGACACCGTTTCCGTCAATGTCCTTAGATATACAGGGTGAATGACTCGAACTCCAACTTTTTAAAATGCTATAATTTTTTTATTTTTTGATAAATTTTATTGTACCAAAGCAAAAAATGTTGGAAAATACATCAATTTTCAAAGTGTATCAGAAGTTTTTAATATGTCCACCTTTGGCGCGAATAATGGCCTTGAGAAGGCCGAAGAAAGCATCGCACGCTGCACGCAAGTGGCACTGCGGTAATTTTGGTATTTTTTAGTGCCAACCTTCGCCTTCAAAATACTCCAGACAGAGAAATCCAACGGATTTGCATCCGGAGAATTTGTAATCCATTGTGTCCAAGAAATGAAGTGTGGAACATTGTTTTTTAACCAATCTTGGTTGACGCGCGCTTTGTGAGACGGTGCCGAGTCTTGTTGAAATGTCCACGCTCTCCGACCGAAATGATTGTTTGCCCAAGTCTTTAATACTGCCTCTAAGACAGTTTCACGGTATACGATCGCATTCATTTTGACGCCACGATCCAAAAATACGAGCGGAGAGCGACCATCGGCGGTTATAGCGGCCTAAACCATCAGCATTGGTACTGCCTACTTTTTGGTGGCCGTCCGAAGGTGTAAATTTTTGAAGGACTTCTCTGGCAAGTAAACTCAGTCATTTGGACATATTGCTAGATAACAAATGGCGACTCATCGGAAAAAACCAAATTCGGCAACTCACCACTTTCGTGCAAGCGTACCAACTCCTTCGCTCTTTCGACTCTATCTTTTTTGGGTTGCGATGTAAGATCGTGTGCTTTTTTGAACTTCAATGGCTTGAGCCCAAGCTCATTTTTCAGTATGTGTTGCATCCGTTCCAACGATATGTTAAGCTCTCGAGCCATTTTTCTTCTACTTCGACGCGGATTTCGCTCAATTCGAGCCTTCACTTTCTAAACCATTTCTGCCGATGTTGCTGTTTTTTTTTTTATGATCACCTCCATGGTGTTTTGGAACGCTGCCAGTATCACGGTAACGAGCTATGGTTCGAGACACAAATGATTTATTCACGTTGAGGTGCTGGAGGGCTCTAACGACAGCTACTTGTGGTTTTCCAGCCAAATATAAAGCAATCACACTATCACGTCTGAATTCCATTGCGGATAAAATTTTTTCAACACAACTGAGACGCAAATCGTTTAAAAGACTTGTAAATAAAATTTGAGCTCACTGTCATGAAAGGTTTGGAAATTATAGCAGTCTGAAATTGTTTGCAGTTTGAGTCAGTCAGGATGTAGAGCTATCGTAACCGACTTTCTGTAGTTAGAGCTCGACAACATCGTTATATCCGAGCTGTGGCTACACCAAGACGAAGGTACATGCCATACAAGTGACGCAACGCTCGAAGTTGTGAAGGAGAAATTTGGCAACTGGGTCATCTCACGGCGAGCGTTCATAAATTGGCTTCCTCTGTCTTGCGATTTGATACCACTCGGTTATTTTCTCTAGGGATACATCAAGTTCTTAGTCTACGCTAAAAAGCCAACCACTTTGGACGAGATCGAGGCCAACAATCAATACGTTATTGCCGGAAAAATTGGATCGACCGCTTGAAGCCGAGGTGGCAATTTAAATGCCACCTATGCTATGCCACACATAATGGTATGAATGTAACTTCAAAATAAAGTCAAAATCAATTTTATATCTCACACCGTTGTGGTTTTATTTAAATTTGTTTTCTTATCGTTCTTATCTGGTCACCTTATATCTGTTATCTTGTGTGCCAGAAGTGCAGCCACGCAGTAAGTGTATTAGGAATAGTAGAGTTCGGTAACCTCTTCAATCCTCTGAGCATTATTTCAGTATGTTGAGTGTTGGTCTTTTTCCCAGCTATATAGACGTCTCTAGTGTCTTACGTGAACACCTGTAGTGTAGACTTGGGTTCAAACGATGGCCATATATCCATGGGGGCCAGGTTTCAGTAATACCTAGTTGGACCTGTGTTGAGGGCACAGGTACTACTCTTGGTTTGAGTGGGACCGACCTGGGACTTCTCGCCGATCTTAGGGTCACGGCACATAGCATCTTTGATGGGCGTAGTCTTGATAACTGGGCTCAGGCCTTCTCAGCTGTATAATGGCTTTCTGAGATAAGAATTAGATTAGCCGAAAGGTGTGCCACCTACCTCCCGCAGAGCCGTGCTATTTCTGCTTGCCTAGGTTTAGATGGCATTGAAGCAACCTATTCAAAGGTTTATGTTCATACACTTATTTATCGAAAGCTTGAAAAACACTGGAGTACATCCCTAATGTCTTCGTGGCTTTGATAGAAGTTAGACGGAGGACCAGACTCTGATTTTGAACCTTGGCCGCATTGCGCAGTTCTACTTTTCCAATATGCAACAAAGGCAGCTTTAAGTTCGTTGGGTGCTGAGTGGCAGTTTCCGTGTATTTTAGAGAAATGCAAGCGTTGTAGCTTGTCTTGCACAGCATACAAATGGTCTTGCACAGCATACAAAAAAAAACATACATATGTATGGGATGATAAGTCTAACCGTCTGGTAACACCAAGGTTAAGCCGTGCGTGCGGCGACATACCTGTGGGGCATTTTTTGATCTGTGTATTTTATTTCTTGCATGGGAGTTGCAGATAAGTTTTTACTTGGGCCAACTCCTAGACAATCTAGACTCAGCTTTCATCTTCTAGAAGAAAGTTAAGTACAATACTTATTTTCTGTGGATGTGGGCTGAGTTAGGGTAAAGGTCTCTGCATACGTTTGCATGCGTTATTTTCATTTTAATTAATAACTATGTTTCCAAGGTCATAAATACTTTAAGTGACTTATTCACAGTTGCGGAGTGCGTTGAGTGAATAGGAGATACTATCGCATTGATCTCTCCACAATTGAATGTGATTCACCATTACCCACTGATTGAAGCACTGGCGATTGAGCCGACATTATCGAAAGCTCCCTTTTATTTGTTTAACCAACTAGTTTCGCGCATCTTTTGTAAATTGGCCGTCACGTTATGCATATTGCTTAGAATATGCAATTTGGGAAGTGATCTCCAAAAAGAGCCTTGCTTTCTAATGTAGATAAAATAGAGCTGCTAGTTTGGGTATTCTATCAAGCGAGAGAGAGGCATATTGCCTTATAAGAAACACACTGTAATTTGGTCGAATGAGGTATGGAATAAATAGTAAAAGTCATATATCTTGAACTTAACTACTTACAGAAACATATTCTGAACAAGCTTATTGGTTTTTTAGTGCAACAGAAGTTGACACTTTCTGCCAAATCTTAAACGAAATTTGGAAGATTCGTTTCTTTTATCGATTTTATCGAGAGTTATGGCAACCCTTACTAATAATGCCAAACTCTCTCTGCAGGAATACTGTAGATAAATCTGTTTACTCTATCAAAGTCGATAGTTATACCGCTAGAGTACAACTTAATAGTATTACGCAATAATATAATTTTGTTCTCATCGATCAAGTCAATATTGTGTGGAATGTAAGAATAGAGCGTACAAAGTGAAAATTTTACAAAGAAAAATACTCGCTATCATCTAAAAATAATGGACAATAGATTTTGTGAAAAACCACCGCGAGGTACTCTACTTATCCTTTATGTAAGAGTTTGATCATGACATCACCACATGGGTTAAAGGAATAATCATTAACTTTGTTTCTATGGACTAAGATGAAAATTGCTGCAAGTCACTGAAGCACATCACTTGTAAAGGGTGGTAGTGATTAATTGTAAGAGCCTTGCAGCGACTTTGCCGAATGTACAATAGTCAGAAAATCCTACCCAATGCGCCATTGTATCAACAGATGCAACCAATTAAATGGTAAATTAGTCTGTATACATCCAAATCTACAAATATATGATAGTTACATTCGCGTTTAGTGAGACACAGGTAGACCCAACAAACACCTCCCGAACTGTTCAGATCGCAAACTTTGTACACTCTGGATATGAACTATCGCCATTACTCCTTTCTCATCACGGTCTCGTGGTAGTGACGTAGTTTACCAAACTCTTATATAATATGTATAATTTCTACTATAATCTAGAATTGCACTTCGTGTATTTAAAATTACATCTTCGTAAGCAAATTATCTACTATTGCTTAATTTACAGAAGCCTGAAACTGAATAGCAATTCAACCTTTAACGCGTTTGATGCGCTGTGTAACTCCGTTGAACGAATTGTATAACATACCTGTTGTTGGGACAATTCTAGCTAGCTTAAGCATTAAGAACAGACAACACCTGAAGAACGGTGTGAGGCGACTATCTACTTAGCGGAAAACAACATAACACAACTTGAAAATAAGCCCACATGAATACTCGATGTTAATGGTCATGCCACCAACACCTAGAACTTGTCTTTAACTTCTCATCTCATAAGTACTTAAGTACTTATTCGACGCGTCGATGTGTTGTCCTCTCCATGCTAGTATGACCATAGTGTTATGTATATCGACCAATTGCGTACATATACCACACAATCAGACGAAAAGTTCCTTAGAGTTCCTTGGAGTGATGTAATCACAAACACTATCGAATGAGATAATTTATTCCTCACCGGGTGGGAAAGATTAAACCCAAAGAAAAGACCTGGCAAGACCCGAGCTGTAGAGAGCCAGTCAAGGTTAGCTGATTATTTACCCCACCTTATAAGACCAACCCGACAGATGGAAACCGAGACGATTCAAACGCGCCAGGAATTAGTGCAAGGCCTTTCTAAAACATGTGAAATTAGAATAAAAGTGTTTGTCATTCGATGCAAATAATAAAAAGTCTGCCTCCTTCACCATCCTCACGCACATTTATAATAACATTTACAATTATACTCCAGCTTTTACCTTTTCGAAAAATGTCAATCAGCGTGCTGCACAACTTCGCAGCTACCGCAGCGCCTTCAAATATGTCCTGTCGCCACTTACTCCAGAGGGAATACGATATTCTATGGGACGAATCCACTTTTGAACTGATGTATAGGGTCATCCAACAAGAGGTGTCATTTCAAATTAATAAAGAAATGCAACACTTTAATGAAAAGGGATAATACTTTTATTTTAGTCCAAATCAAAAACCCAGAGGTTAGAAATTAAGTGCAACATCTGTCAAATTTCCCCGTCGACTCTGCCTAAAAATAGTCATTCCTTTGATGAAATTTTTCATTACGAATAACTGCTCTGATATTTTCTTTTAGTGCATGAATTTTTGGTGGAACATTTTCAACATAGAAAAATCAGACATTCAGGAAATTTGTCAGACAATACAGTCATTGTTTCACCAGTTGTGTGGTATGTGTGCCCCCTGCTTAAAATAAACTTCGTCCACGTTCATAGGATTAATTTTAGACAAAAAATGTCAGTTAGCATCGTTCGAAAACACAATCCAGTCAGTCGCCCTAGCAACATTTTCGAAAAAAAAATACAATCCTATGACACAACCAGTACAAAAACCGCATCAAACTGTCAGTCGTTGTGGATGGAGAGGTTGTTCTTGGGCTTTCTGGTTACATACCCAGATAAATAGAAATGAGCCTCGTCACTCAGAATTATTTGTCTAAAAATCATAAACGTGTTCATTCATTTCCAGCACCCAATTAGAGAAAGTACGGCGTTGTGCGTGGCCTGCTGGCTTCAATTTACTCGGCAACTGGATCTTAAAAGTATGTAGGTCAAGATTTTTATGCAAAATGCGGTGTAAAGTGGATGCAGATAGGCCCAATTCGTGTGATAATCTCGAAATGAAGACACCCGGGTTTTCAATTACACTCTCAGCTACAGCGTCGATATTTTAAGCTGAACTTGCCATACGAAAACGAGTTGGAGTCTTTGCATCATTTACCTGTCTGAGATGTTCAAATTTGTTGATTAAATTCACTATAGCTGTGCGAGAACGCGCTGGATGATGACCACGAGCAGTACTTTACGAAACGTTTCCGCGATATTTTCATCGTTTTTGTTGTGAATTTTTCCTATTTCAAAACGTAGTGCGAGTATGTATCGACCCATAATTAATAACCTCCTAATTTTCACTTATCAAAAGTCATCACAATGGTAATTGTGTGTTGACAGTTCAACAATGGCGCGCTTTATACCATATCTCAATATGCAAAAATCGTCTTGTTCAGACCTCTTCTTGTGAAGAGGTGTTTTCCACTTCGTAAGCGCTTTCATCTATCCTTGCCTTAGCGACTGTTCCTGAGTAGATAGAAGCAGCGTTTGTTTAGCCCGTCCCTAATTTAAGGCGAATATTCTTTCTCCTCTTATAGAATCTTGCACTTACGTTCCTTTCTTAAGTCATGGAAATGCTGAGAAGCCGTTAGCGCATGAAATACCTCGAGTATGAGGTATTTCAATGACCGCCTATACTATTTTCGTAGCAAATAGTCCAGTGGGGATTCAATGGCATGTCTAACCGAAAAGTGGAATCACAGGGTATATCAATCTGGCGAAAGAAAGATAGTTGTACCTGATATTTCAAAGGCATTTTATTGAGTTTGGCCTCATGCCCTTTTGTCGACAATAGATTTGAAATTACATTTCGGAAAGTTCAATTCCAGCTATTTCAGATAACGTTACGACTGACATTCATTGAATAAATACTGGTGTGCCCCAAGGCTCCATTTTGCCTCCTACACTCTTTTCAAATTTCATTAATCATCTCTTACTTGTCACTTTTAATCCAATGAAATCCTTTGATGTCGACAGTACCCTCTCGTTTTCATAATAATTCCCGGACTTAGGTCCCTGCTCTTCGGCTCTAGAACAGGAATGGCAGCATGTATTAAATATGCTGAAATTCTGATATAAACAGCATAAGTAATTACCGTCAGCGGAGAGGAACAGAATGCAAACTTTAAACACGCTGCCATAACACATGAATGACGCGTGCAAAGTCGTCAAAAACGTTTCGAAAATTCAAACTTTGTCAGGCGATGCTCTCAATATCTACATATGTATATAAGAAATATATATTCATGTGTCCCTAAAATTGCGAAAGAATGCCCACATCAGTTGCAAATGTTTGTACAAACACAATAGGCCCGTCGGAATAATGCTTCCGGTAGTTTTAAAACATTGAGTTCTGACACCACAGTTGAATTATGCCACAAAGAAGACTAGTTTTTGAGTAGCCAAATGATTACAAATACCATATTTTTCATCCAAAGACGTACCAACTACATGGTTGTAATCCCTGTTTCAGACAGACACTCTTCATGACTCAACAGCAAATATGATAATTCAACTTTAACAAGGCTACGTTATTTATCCTGAAAAAATAAACAAGAAGGCTTCCTTATGGCAACAGTGATTACTTCAAGGTGGAAAGAAATTAATTAAAATTCCTAGAAGGCCATCGTTTTATCCTCTAAACTCAAAATATTCACAATTCCAAAACGGGGTGATTAACATTTCTAATTTCAATTGCCTTCAAGCATAATCTTCCTAATAACTTCCTGTTTTTATTTGTTCCAGGGAACTCGAATTCTTTTACGAGCAAGAGTAAACTCGACAATTAAATACCAGTCCACATAATAGAGGCGACAAAAGAGTAGAAAATTCAACATAAAATCCAGGACAATAGAAATATTTCTCTCAGAAAATATTTCAATTGCTCATTCCGGAAACTTAATGGTTTCCACATGAGATGTATTTCCCCTTATAGTATCTGCACTCAAACTACATATTTCACACCGTTGATGCTGATGACAGACATAGCTTTATATAAATGATATATGTATGTTATGTATACAAACTAGCACATATCTAAACATGCCATCACGTTTTCACTATTACTATTATAACAGGTATAAGTACCCGTAGTTGTTTAAAAAATTAAATTCCACATCTCTTAATAACATCCAACCAGCAGCCTTCTATCTACCTCTTTATCAACACGCAAAATACACATAACTCCCACTCTACTTCATTAAAACAATCCACGCACCGTTATAAATCACATCCTTCTCCACAAATTTAGATACTCATGTATGTGTAAATACCTGTTATAGATTCGCGTAGAAACTCTTATCCAAATTTATTGAATAATAACTACTACTGATTACCAACAAGTGGCAAACGATAAATACGTCAACAAATCCTAATCTGACTCAAAATCTAAACCCATACCAGCTTAACCCTATGAATCACAACACAACAACGAAAAAAGAATTTCCCAAACAATAAATAATCTATCATAGATACACGAGATACAATAAAAGGAACGGGGTTGGCTTTGTGTAGGCAACAATAATCAGAAACACATCCGAGTATACTCGTACATACTCGTACATTTATAAGAGATGTACGTATCCTTCAACATTGATTCTCATTCAACAGCAAACCCTCATTTATATCCATCCAAATCCAGATGGAGGATGGAGTTTCTCACCCATTCACGATTCGCTTCCCCAAAGATTCACCTCAGGCACAAACAAGATAATCTCAACACGTACAAATACAAGACGCAGTCCCAGTCACATTCAACATTCGTCTGAGCGGAATAAGAAAATTCCATGGGCGAATAGTTCACAAGATACTAGATACACTCGTACATTTGAGTATCTATATGTACATAAGCTTCCGCAATAATATGTTAAGTAGTCCTACTTTTAGTTTAGCAATAACAAAAACTCGAATGGGTATACGAGTATCACGACCAGGTCTACTTTTGCCTGGTTAAATCTAACCTCTACTCGGCTAAAAGTACCTGCAAATAATTTCTCATACTCTCAACATAAATATGTAGATGGGCTGGTGGTGGTGGTGGTGGGGAGGGGGGGGGGGGGGGGGGGGGCAATATTAGTATGAAAGAGGACAAAAGCCTTTAGGATACGTACCTTTATCCGCATGATAATATGCATAGATGTGGCAATCCTCAAAAAAAAAAAATAAAAAAAAAATTCTTAAAAATATCCAACACAACTTTTCCAGCTTCCGGCGAATAAATGAAAATAAAATGGAAATACCTTTTCTCAGATACGAAAAAGGTATTCCTAGGTACTAAGTTGGCGTTTTCACAAGAAAAAAAAAAGGTTTTTTTTTTTGACAGTTGTACACTTGATTACAACATGTGTTACACTGAATAACTCACAACAACCGAAAAATAAAATATAAAAAAAGATACAAATAGCAGGGACTACGAGTACACGAGATTGTTGTCCTCTTTTGAATTAATCAAGGTTGTAGGCATTTTACGAATACTTTGCACCGTTCCCTTTTCATTCGGGGAGACTCTCACTTATCCTAGATACGGATCATGAAATTTTGTATTTTCAGGGAAACAATTTATTCAAATTTTTTTCATCCTCTTCACTTGTTTTTTCTTTCTTATCGAACAAAAGATAGACATCAAAAGCCACACAGAGAACCTGACAAGGACATTTGGCAGTGCCTGTTAATGATCATGAAACTTTTTTTTTTGTATAAAAGAAAAAAAAAAACTTTATCCACAAATTTACACACACAAAATCGTACTGAGAACTACACGAAGGCAGCGGATACAAAAAAAAAAACAAAAAAATTTTCTGTTATAATTATTATTATCTTTCTTTTTTTTTAATTTTTTGTTGTATGAAAACACTTAAGCACGCAGACAACAGGATGCCTAATTCATTTCGCGTTTAGTTGACGCGAGATATTTTATTATTATTATTATTATTTTTTTGGCACTCTAGAGATACAATTTGGTTTTTCTTTTTTGGCACAAGGATTATTCGATTTTTTTGAATTTATTCTTTTCGCATTTTATCGAATAAGAGTGCGGGGCATTTTCATTTTTGATTTTATTTTTATTTTATATCACTTAACCTGGCGGCCTTGCCACATGATTTACTCGTAGATGCTTTTTCGCTATTGCATCAGTGGGGTGTTTTATTTTATGTATTTTTTTTTTATTGGTGTATCTTTCGAACTTAAGAAATCCCGAAACCGAGAAGATAAACCCGAAACAAAGAATCGGATAAAGTAAGAAAACGGAAAGAATGTATGATAGTAATCACTGAAAGAACGCGCCAGATATCCGTAAAGTATTTTGTATCTTCTGCATCTGGTCTACATGACGTTGAGCGGTTTTGTGTCAAACTTTTCGGTGGAAAATCTACCGTAAGACTGAATTGGTACAGCTCTCAGCATCAGTGTGTCGGAAAAGTTGAGTGAGCTTTTTTTTCCTATCATCCGAGGTAAAATTCATTCATGGGATTTTAGTCTGAGTATCTCATTGACGATTCGCATTTGGCTCGGTTTCTAGTTGGGATTTATTCTGTCGGATGAATTTAATGAACTCGATGAATTTCTCGAATCCATTCTGAGGGGTAGGAAAATTCAAGAATTGTAAGGAATAGTTCATCTAGATGGGGTTTTCCGAATTTCCCGGTGTTTTTTCCACTCAGTTGAGAAGTTCATTGGTATTTACCTTGAGTCACTCGATTGAGCGAACTCATATTGACTGTTTGTGACACTCTAAAATTTTGATTGATGAAACATATAAGATCAAAATTTGTTCGGGATTTCTGGCGTCAAAACAGATCCCTTTGCAGGTAGATAGTGATGATGTTTCCCTCGAGAGTTGTGTGGAAATTCAACAAATTCTAAAAGCAAATGATTTGTTTCTTGTCAGAACGCATTATGAGCAGAAATGTGAAATCTTTAGGGAAAATCGACTAAGTGAAAGATATTGAAGGTGTTTTGGGGGAGTTTTTTTTCCCTCAAGCGGGTCTAATGAATAAGCAAGTCAAGGCTACATTTTTGGAATTTTTTATAATTTTTTTTTTGCTTACGATGACATTGTAGGTTTGCCCTCGTTTTCGTATTAATTTCTATTTTAGTTCATATTTTAAAATTCTTTCAAAATTGTTATTATTTTTATTTTTTTATGTAGCACAACTCTTTATAATTGGTATTTCGAAATTAAGAGTCGATGATATTATAGATTATTTACGTCATTGTATTTATATTAAAGTCATTCCTTAAACATAATTCCATAAAAATAAATTGTTGTCACTACATGTATTCAATTCAAGTCTTATTTAAATTGTTTTATGCAAACCACCTTGCCATTATCAGACTGATCAGCGAGTGCTGGTTCACATGGGTCGCCTTGGCTTTCTAGTTAGAGTCGTTAATAATAAGGGAAATATTTAAGGTTTATTTATGTACATATTGCTTGATTGAACAGATCAAAAACTTATTTATTGGCCATTCTAAAACGAATTATAATTCAAACTTTTCAAAAACAAAAAATTATAGAAAAACAGATAAAAAGCCGTGTGTTTCACATTGACGCATATAATTAAACTAAACTACAATTTAAATGATATAAATATCATGTTGACTGTTTTATTGAAATGCGAGTTCCATTAAATTAGAATTTGGAAATGCTTACGGTCAATTAACTCACATATGTAGTAGCATTTATACGAGTAGCTACAATAAATGGCCAAACTGCAATAGAAATACTCGAGATTCATTTTATTAAACTAAACGCCGCGATTGATAGCCAAACTGCTGACTGTTCTGCAGCGCAGCAAACATATTCGTAGCATAGTTCTTCCTTTACCTCGTAACGCTAGTAAATAAATTCTTCTGATACAGGCTAATATGGCAAGGGCATGTCCGACTAGTAGCATACTACTGGTCCATACTAGAAAGAGATTAGAAAGATATGACGGATATAACGGATTCTTTGGCAATCGATTAAAGGACAGCGATCATCGGATTTGTACATGGAATGCTCGAACAACTAGCTGAGATCCTCAACTACTACAAAGCAGACATAGCCGTCATCCAAGAAGTGTGATGGAATGGACCGGACAACAGAATACGTATAACTGTGATATCTACTATGGAGAATGTTATAGGAAACGGGCATGACAAGGACAGCAGTTGCAGTGTTTATTCGGATGAGGATTTGCCGTCTTCAGACATATAAGTGAACGCCTGTGGACGATCCGCATAAAGAGTAAATTCGCAACATCAAACTCATAAACGCCCACGCCCCGACAGAGAACAAGGACGACCTTACCAAAGACTGCTACCACGAGCTCCTCGACAAAAGCTACGAGCTATACCCTAAGTATGATGTAAAAATCGTCCTTAGCTAGGCAAGAGGGCATCTTTGGTAGTACCTACAGTAGAAGTTCAGGCTCCACGACATAACCTCCAGAAACAGAATTCCGATTTTGCGGTGAGACATAATATACTGTATATTCAGCACACACTTTTCACACCTTGATATCCATAAAGAGATCTGACTGTCCCAATAAACCGTTATCATATTGCGATTAACGGAAAGTACTCCACCAGTGTTTTGGATGTCTAAACGTTCCGATTGGCTAACAATGACTCGAACCACTACCTTATTATAGCCAAGGTATGGATACGGATATCCGTAACAGCCTAAAACCACCAAACCATTTTGAGGAGGTTCACGGGACCGCCAGGGCCTTCCGCTCGAGTTTCCCATAACCTCTCGAGAAAATCGATGCAGCCGGAATCGAAAGCAGAAATCCAGTGGCATCACTGCCAAATAGGAATTAGAGAAGCCGCCTCTGATATACTGGGTTTCAACCCAGAGCAACAAAGAAATAACTGGTTCAAAGACGAATGCAGACAGGCAAATCGGGAGAAAGAGCGGATGTAGAAAGCGGGCCTGCACAAAAGCATGAGCAAAAGACCCCTCATCAGAAAAAAGAAAGAGCACGAAAAGCGCTCGATCGAGTCCTTTGGGAGGTGGTAGCGGAAGAATGAAATTTAGAGGTCTTACCAAAAATAAAATGAACAAGCCAAAGCTGTAAAGCCCGAACAGAATTTTGTAAGGATAGAGGAGTATGGTAGAACCATAGTCGGTACTGAGAATTTGGAAAGATATTTTCTGCAGACTGCTTGACAGTGACGACAAACAACTTCCCATCAAGTAAAATGAACCATTGTACATGGAGAACCAGGATTGCATTTTCCAAGCTGAAGTCCAACAAAGCTGCTAGACCCGATGGCTTAAATGCTGAGCTATTTAGAGCAGCAGGTGATGACTGGATACGGAGCATATCGACTCATCTCCAAAATCTGAGTTGATGAAAATATGACCGACGAATGCAACCTCAGAGTTTTTTGTCCTAAAGAACGGAGATCGTCTAAACTGCGTATTACTCGTATGTGAAAGACTGTGAACCTTCGTAAACAGCCTGACCAATCCCTATTATCAAATTTTCACATTACGGCATGCCATGTCTTAGAAAAAAACCCAGGAATTCCAAAGCGAAATACAGTATCAATGGGGATGAACTATGCAGAACCACGTCCAGTTTTGGCATCCTTGCCAAGCTGTGCAATGATAAAACCGAGACCTTCAACGTCAACAAAGGACTTAAACAAGGTCATGAGGTTTTTTCAACTTCGTTCTTGAAAGAACTGTGCAAACTCGCAATTTAACTCCAGAGGCATCATCTTTCAAAAGTCTGTTCATCTACTGGCATATGCAGACGGCATAGACATACTGGAAAAAACAAAGCAAGCTGTCATTTGAGCGTTTGCGATTATTAAAGCAGAAACGGCAAGAATAGGTTTAGCGGTCAATGAAGGAAAACCAAAGTATGTGCAATCAACAAAGCCAGATACACAATATTGATGCCAACCTTGAGGTAGTAAGGGACTTTATTATCTATCTCGGCTCCGCTGTCAGCTCCGACAACGACACCAGCGCAGAAATTATGCGAGGAATCACTCCTGCTAATCGCCACTTCTTTGAGCTTAGAAGGCAATTGATTAGTAAAGCCCACAATTGAGCTACTAAAAATACTTTATAGAAGACTATGGTCAGCCCAGTCCTGCTGCATGGTGCAGAAACTTCGACACTGACAAAACCAGGTGAAAATGCTCTCGGCCACTTTGAAAGAAAATTTCTTCCGGTATTTTTCGGTCATCGTTATCAATGGAGAATGGAGGAGATGTTTCAGCAGCTAACTATACTATCTCTACAGCAATGCCGATCTCCTTAGAAAAGCTCGTATTACCCGGCTTATATGGCAGCCCATGATACGAGTAGGAATGTCAAGGAGAGGCAGATTCATTGATGGGTCTGGATCAGCAATTAGTTTCTTTTTCGTGAGAGTTTATTCCATCTAATAACCGAAGCATAGGATATAATTGGCTTTATCATGGCCATATAGATCCAAAGAACTCTTCCCGGTGACAGGCCCAATGTTTTTGCGACAGCTCCTTTGCACTGCCAGAAGGAGGTCAGGGCCTTAGACGCTTGCGACTCAGAGTACTAAGTTCTTAGAAGTTTTGGCTTTAGTCACTAGATGAACTAGACCAGACAGCTTCCTCCTTCTCATAAAAAGAAAAACCTCAGTTTTGAGAGGATTAACTGATAGCCAATTTCAAGTTCACCAATCGTCGATCACGTATGTATACATATGGCTGCTTGTACTTTAAATCAAATAGTTGCCTGACTAGGTCCAACAGACAGTACAGTTGCAACATCCACGTAGGCTTGTACTTAGATGCCAGAATTGAGCAGTGAGTCGACCAAATGCACAATAGCAGTGGCGACCGAACGATGCCTTGCGGCCAACTCCTGTTTACTCCCGCCAGCATATTTTGGCCGCAGTTAGCAACAGCAATCACTGTCCAGCAATGCTTTAATCCACATCTACGCCGTGTTTTCTGGCCGAGTTACACTTCCCGCCAAAAGTTGTGTTGTTGAAAGTGCCATCAATGTCATGTTCCTTTTTATCGAGCGCGCTTTCAATTCTGCCTAACAGATTTGCAAGTGCACTCGTGCAGCATTTTGCGTATTTCAAAGTATGTACCAGCAGCTGATCTATATACATTTTCGTAACATAACTGGGTGCATCGGTGCTAGGCAACCTGAGGCCATCAAATGAAGCAAACCAGCTGCGGCGTGTTGTGTTTTTCACCTTATTAGCAGCTTCGTTAATAGGAGCTAGTTCTGATTAAGTTAACTAGGAAGTGAGCTTCCTAGAGAGAGAGAGACGGAGAGCCTCTTCTTTGGACTCAGTCTAGGTGCCATCCAATTTTTTGTGGGATTCCCGCCTGGTTGATTCTCCCTTTTTAAGAATTTTGACTAGCCTACCGGCTTTAGTGACGGTTTCGATCTTTTCGCAAAAGTCACTCATCGAAATCCAAATAAGCTTCCGGTATTCTTCTAACTTAGATCTGTAAAGACTGCAGTCTTTCCCCAAATCACTCTTAAGTGACCTATTTAGAAGTTTTGTGGTTTCTTTGCGAAAACGCTGCAGATCCACAAGAAACGTGCGATGCAGCAGCGGACTTTGAGCGTTGAAGGTTGATCAGAGTAAATAATAAAGCTAAGTGCTGGGACGGTCATTTCTTTTCTACACTTATTCAGAAATAAGTTGGAAAGTTAGCCTTCAATGGTGCAAATATGGACATCAGTCATACCAAGATTTAATGGCAACGACAGAAGCTTTGTCTAAACCCACAACAAGAGAAGAGCCGATTTGGTTTCTCGTTGCGAAAGTAGATTTTCCACTTTTCAGTGTCGTCTTCAGGGTTCTGGATATTAAGACGCATCAGCACATTCCCCGTTTCCCTAAGTTGCCCTGGGATACAGAAGTCTTAATGAGGTTTAGCCAGGAGCTAATCTGGTGGTATATGGCCTCAAATACCATCATAGACTTAGAAACAAGTTTTGTGGCCGGCTTGAGCCCTCTGATCCTCGTGATCTTGAACAATCAGAACATCCTTCAAGACTGGAAGCTTCTCACAAGCCACTGCGCAGTTTGGTAGGACAGCCTACAATGATAATGTAGTCAATCGTTCTCTTTTTACCAGTCGAACTCATTCCTTTCCTTCCGGCAATGAGTTTCATGACTAACATTGGTGTGAAAAGTGAATTGCTTAGGATATTCCAGAAAGGTTAGAATTCCGAGGCTGATATGTCACACTCTCTCACCTTTCTCTGAACTGCACACCAATTGATATTTTGACTGTGAATTCTTAAAAATCTGGATAACGGTTCTACTTTTCGGAATGCCAAACATTCCATTGTAATGCATTCTCAAAGCCTGTCAAGACTTCAATATAATACTCAGTGACTAGACGGACAGCGCCGTAGTTTTATACCCAAAACTCAAGATCTTAGACCCATCTCGCTAAAGACCCTCGAGAAAATACTCCATCTTCATCTTTTGAGACTTTATAACTCCTTTTGAGAGCGACTTTGAATTATCGATGACCGCTTCTTATATAGCAGCTGTAATGCAGCACTTGGAACTATGTGAACTACATCCAATCTTAATCTGCCAGATGGGTATACCACAATAAGAGAAAAACTAGTTGTTAATTATTTCTACCCTCATTATCCTAGAACTTTTTTAGGAACTATCCTTCAACGCGTTTCATCCGCAGTCCTTCTCTAGACGGTAAATGTAAATGTTTTGGCACAAACTGCGATTAGAATTTAATTGACCTACTATGGAGAACGTTCTCATTCCCATAAAGTTCGAAAGCAGTGCTACGAATACCTACGAGTATAAGGGCGTAAAGAAGGGGATACGACACTCGTTACATAGCTTTGTGTATGAAAAAGAGAAGACTGCCGGAGCTCGCAGACGTCCATTGATACACATTGTGTGTATATGTGGTAGGAATTATATGGAATGAACTATTACAAAAATACTACAGCAAGGCTGGATTTAAGATGTAGGTCGTTTTGTATCCGAAGTTCGTAAGCTAGTGACTGGAAAGTCCGTCTTAGCCATGTATACCATATATCGGAATATGCTGCTCTTCCGCTTGGTGGCATGAGGACAGTATGGATATGGGAAGAAGTAGGGAGAGGTCGTTTACTTCTTACTTTGTACTTTGCTCTCGAGACAGTTCAAAATCAAAATCATCGGCGGAGAAAATGCACATGACCATTTACTCTAAATAATTTAATTCTTCAACAAAATTCCTTTGAATTCTTTTTGTGAATTAAGTTCACAGGAAAACACTGGTCCATTCCTCATGATATATCTTGAATAAATTCCCCTAAAGATATTATTTTGACAGTCCTTCGACATGGATACAAGTTCTTATTATAATTACCCGAAAATGTCTGTATATATGTATACTCGTACATATCTAAATATCCCATATTTTCAGAATACCCAGCGGGTTTCTCTTTTCTTCGAACTTGAATGAATTTCATTAAGTGGTTTAATAATAGCCCAAAAAACAGTTAGCGTACGCATTGCCAATCAACAGTTTATTTATTCACCATGTTTTATTTTTCCTTAGACCGGAGACCAATATTTCATTCCTGAAAATGTTGCGTGTATTTGAAGCAATATCCGGGACACTGACCTACACATTATTTTACTCCCACACCGCATGCGACCGTTAAGACGTATTAACTTTGCAGAAAGAAATACGTTATTCCACTATAGGAATCGATAATTTTCCTCCCCTCGGGCCAAAAAAAAAGGAGAAAATTGCCGCACGCACTCCCGAAGAGGAAACATTTCATCACCCTCCATGATGTGCGTGTATTTATAAAACACGCTAGAGGGAGGGCTGCCTGACAGCGAACAAATCGATTCATCCCCATTTCTTTATTGTTTCTTTTGGAAAAATGGAAGATTTCAATAAAACCGTTCGATTCATAAAATTTGAAAATATATCCGTAGCGGTAGCTGTTTTGATTTATTGTTATTCTAGAGTGAGCGACATGAGCATTTACATAAAGCCCAAGTTCCACGTGAACGAAGTTCCGAGAATAATACAACAAAAATCAAAGTCGGTTGTTAAGTCACGCTTGCATTGCCCAAGGTGTTTGTTTAAAAAGGTCATAAACAAAGGAAACAATCGAAGGATATTGTGGTAACTGGTTATGTTCCGGTTTTGCAAAACAGCCCAAATGTGTTTTTGTATGCCGAACAGGAGAGGTTTGTTGTGAATATGAATTCAATCAGCCTTCGGGTAAGGGCTTTTGGGTTTTTGAAAAATTTGTGCAGAAAATTTCATACAAAACAAAACAATGATTTGAATATTTTCATCCCTTCACTACTGTGATTTCGTTCAGGGGTAATTAAAACCTGTACCACCCTATGAATAAACACGGCTATTCAGTAAGCTGTTAAAACCAAATAATTTTGGCAGCGGAATAGGTCAGCAAGTATTTATTGCAGAGTAATTTTTGCTAGAAGTTTGTGTATCTAAGCACAGTATCCTACTTCATATCCAATCACACTCTCTGACTATACCAAATACGGTGTACATATTGCAGCGGTGGACATCAAACGCAGATTACCATCTATGTTGGAGTAACATGAAACTGTGAGTAAAAAATCCAATGCGAACAACTAGCAATGCAGCACTGATTCTTGCTGGCAGAATTTCTCGCTAAAAAGAACGAAGACCGGCATCAGCTAAAAAAAACAAACTGGAACAATTTAAACAAGGAAATAGGCCAGATCTGCGCTCTAAATTTGCGAGAATGGCCACAAAATGCCATACGGCAAGAAGGTGAACTAACCGTACGAGACATGTTACAGAGAACAACTTCGATGAAAATTGTAACAAAAGACAAGAAGTCTGCTCAGTGTTTTGACAGGCCGGATTCACAAATGAGAAGGATCTGGGTGTATAGAACAAAAAGCAAGCGTTTGAAGCGTGGTCTAGGTAGGTAGGTACATGAACGGCCTATTGGCCCGTTGTGATGCCACGGGGATCTGTGATCCTCTTACTCATGAAAAAAATTTGAGCTTATGATAAAGTGTAGGAGACTGTTAACGTCTATATTCTTTAGATCGTTTAAGTCATTGTAAGTAAAAGAAAGCTCCTAAATGAAGTTTTCTTCTTTGGGAGAGAACTTGACATGTACAGAGTACCACATTGATCAAAAATTTATTCAGAAAATTAAAAACACAAGTTTATTCATCTAAATCTAAATTGTCCCCTTTAAAGTAATACCTATCGACAGCAACACACTTATGCCAGCGCTTGATCCAATCCTCGAAACATTTTTTATATTCGGTTTTCGGTATGTCCATCAGTGCTTTCTGCGATTTTTCCATTACTTCCTCTCGGCTGCTGAAACGCGTTCCCCGTAGTGATTTTTTTAACTCGATTGAACAGAAAGAAGTCGCATGGAGCCAAACTAGGTGAATTCGGTGGCTGTTGGATGGTATTTGTGGCATTTTTCGTCAAAAAATTACGAATAATGATGGCACTGTGCGACGGTACGTTATCATGGTGCAAAATTCACGAGCTCTCTGCCCACAATTCTGGTATCTTTCTGCGAATTGCTTCACGCAAACGTCTCATAACGCCCAAATAATACTCTTTGTTTACTGTCTGGCCTTCTGGCAAAAATTCATGATGCACTACACCGTTGTAATCCACGAAAACCGTGAATATTGCCTTACTTTTTGACCGGAAACGACGTGGTTTTTGGTCTCAGCTCATTTGGTGGACGCTATTCACTTGCCTGATGTCTGGATTGCATGTCATACTTATAAACCCACGTCTTGTCTCCAGTTATGATCCTTTTAATGAATGTGGGATCGGATTCAGCCTCGCAAATCATGTCTTCTGCGACGTCAACAGGGTCTCTTTTTTGCATGAAATTGAGGTCTTTTGGCACCAACTTTGCTGCTACACGACGGAAACCAAAATTATTAACCAGAATGTCCATAGGCAATGTTCAAGTCCTCCGCTATGTCTCTGATGGTTAATTTGCGGTTATTGACCAACATTTCTTTTACTTCATCAATGTTTTCGTCGGTTTTCGATGTCGATGGTCTGCCTCTGGGTTCATCATCTTCCATTGACTCACGACCTCTTTTGAACCGCTCGTGCCACTGGTAAACACGTTTCCCACATTTCCAACATTTCCAACGTTCGCGCACCATTACGAGTTTTACGCAAAATTTAATACGAGTACAAGTTCGTTGTTGCAAATTTAAACCCATTTCTAAAATTGTAAAAAATCGCCAACACACACCGAGGTAGATGTACTCTTGGCTACGTAACTTTGGCAAATGTCAAGCTATGACGCTAAGAGGGAATGTCAACAACCCACAACGGTAGGTGTGGTCGGGAACTCTTTGATCAAGGTGGTATATTGAAGATGAACAGGGGTGCCTGATAACGGATAAGAGCGGCACTTGCAATAAATGGAAAAAATACCTCCAGACCTTATCAAACGAAGAATTTCCGCTCAGCATTCCCTTGGCTGTCGCGCATAAAGAAGAACCGGCGGATTTTACAGGAAGTGAAGGTTATGGAGCTGTGAAAATATGTTGTGAAAATATGTCCGAGACGTATAAAAGAATGATATACAGGTGATTTTTTTTGTGGTATCTAAAGTCGGAGTCGGTAGTCGGAGTTAAATCTAGGTAGCGTGGTGGCCAGTCGAAATCATAATTTTTTTAAATCAATCGATTTGGCAACATCGTCTTTAATAAATCGATTGTTTCATGAGTAGAATTGAATATTTCGCCCACCTGTTGAGATCAGTAATTCGTCATGCCATTTCCATTGATTTAGAATATCAAAAAAACACGTATCAATGCCATAAATTGCATTGTGGTGGCCGTAGCCATCTCACCATTACCACCTTCGAAGAAGTAAGGGCCAATGACTCTTTCAGAGCAGCACCGCACCGGACCGTAACTCCTGGTGAATGTAAAAGCATTTAGAAAATAAATTTTGACGTTTCAGTGTCCCATTCTCGAATATTTTACATATAAAGGCCTTCACACAATGTAAAATGGGATTTGTTGGTCACGATCACACTACCCCAAAAATCTCGTTCGCCAGCAAGGATATTTTTCATGTTTCGGCGTATTGAACACAACGCGGTTTATCATTTTTAAGCCGTATGCATATTGTATGGGAAATTGTCCAATTCAGCCTTTAAGATTTCCAGCTTAGTCAATGGATGCAAGACAAACTGCTCCGTGCTGCGACGATATGATATCTCGGAATGTTGGTCAACACCGGCTTTTACAGCATCGATGGTCTCATTACTTCGACGAGGATGGAGATTATACTTTGACTTTCATGTTGCCACACGATAATTTTCATTCAATTTAGTCACCGATTACTATTGGCACTGCTAGATAGCCATATTTTGTCCTATATGGTATGTACTTACTTACTTACGAGTACTTACCCTGCCGGCGACCCTTGAAGGGTCTGAGCCTGAGCTAATGCCGCTTTCCATCTTTCACGGTCCTGGGCGCATTGCTTCCAATTTACTAGATCAGAGCTTCTGGCGTCTGCGATTACTTGATCTTTAAACTGGAGGTTCAGTCTTCCTTTTCCTCGTGAATCAGGAGGCTGGGATTCGATTCTGTCTAGCGCATTCTTGCCCATTCGCTCGATGTGGCCGAGCCAGTGCTGTCGACGGATTTTTTCTTTCCGGACTACATCCACATCTTTATACGGCTCTTATAGTTGGCGGTTATATCTTCCCCTCCATTCGCTCTCTTCGGAAATAGGAATAAATATTGGATGTAGAATTTTTCTTTCAAAGGATCCCGAGATTTGCTCCGCTATCTTGCTTATCGCCCAGCATTCAGCTCTATAAAGCAAGACTGGCAAGATCAGGGTTTTGTAGAGTAAGATTTTGGACCTTCGAGTTAGGAGTTCGGATTCAAGTTGTTTGGACGAACAAGTAGCAGCGGTTGCTTAAGATTATTCTTCGTCGAATCTCCACTAGGGTGTCATTTGTGGACTTTATATTTGCCCCGAGGTAGATAAACTCCTTCACTACCTTCACTGTCCTAGATGGTGCTGGATCGGCCGATTTTTTGAATGGATTTGTTGAATATAGTGCCTTCTGTGATTACGCCGGCTTTCTGCTCCAGAACAAGATTAAATAAATCAGCGAATTGACAGCGCGTCTCCTTACCGGAATTCGGTGCATGTTTGGAATAATTCCAAGTTGCACAGTGTATTGCGAATTCTCTAGCGTGGCGCGACACAACCGGATCAGTTTTCTCGGGTTCGGGATCCCGAGTTCGGCCATCGCGTTATATAATTCAGTGCGATGAGTACTATTGTATGCGGCTTTGCAGTCGATGATGAGATAGTCTATCGTCGATTTTCCGGGCCGGAAGCCACACTGGTAGGTGAGTGTGATGCAAAACGGCTTTAGTCGTTCACACAGTACACTGGATAGGATCTTGTAGGCTACGTTAAGCAAGGATATGCCTCGGTAGTTCTTACAAGACATAGGATCGCCTTTCTTGAAGATGGGGCAGATAGAGCTGATAGTCCAGTCGTCGTTCATGCTTTCGTCTTCTCATACTTTGGAGATGATCTGGTGCATGCTTCTTACCAAAACATCAATTGGCAATTTGTCTGAGCCCGCGGCCTTATTGTTCTTCAGCTTTTTAATGGATCTGCTGACTTCGTCTAGGCTGGGTGGGAGAACTACTTCATCAACTGAGTTGAGTTTTCTTCATACCCTATCACTCTCTCGTGGTCATGCCCATCAAGCAGCTGTTGGAAATGCAGTTTAAATACATCCACAATTCCCTGCGGGCCGGTGACAAGATTATCAACAGTTTTTCGAAGGGTGTGAGTTCATGATCTGTGACCTCTCGGGGGCATAAGGACTCAACAACACCTACGTGCTATTTTGTTCGGTTTTCTGCAACGTGCTTCAACTCTCTCCAATTTTTGCAAGGCTCCTCGACTACTCCGTAACTTTTCCATCCCATGTCTGCCGTGGGCGGCCAACTCTTCTTCCTCACTGGATAAGCGGGTTCTATTGCATGGCGTTCTACGCAATGGAATTGTCTTCGTGCATTAAAATGTGACTAATCCACAACCATTTCTTTCTTCTTATAGTGGCTATAGGCTACTGCCCTGCTCCTATATGGAGCTCTGTGTTTGAAATGTTGAGCACACATTATATTGCAACTTCCGAGTGGTTGCTGTGGTCACCTTGCAAGTACTGTACTCATTCAGCAGTACTGGACTTAGTGCTGTAAACATTGCTTTTCACAATTAAACAACATTCCGAAAGCAGATTTTGCTTTCCGTATTATGATGCTAACATCGAGTTTGGTGACGCCGTCAGTCAAGTTGGTTCTTCCCAAATAAGGAAAGCTCTGCTTTTTCTCGACCTCCTGTCCAGCAATGTTAAGTTAGAAGAGAGAGCTTGAGAGACTTTGGTTTTAGCTGTATTTATTTTATTCCATTCTGCTAGCTTTAGCTTCCAGATTCTGACTCCGAAAAGTGTTTATGTGGAGGAGAGTCAAGAATGAAATCCTGCTTGTTCGATATCGAGAGTTGAGTCTAAACGTACTTTGATCCTGTCTAGAATTATTTACGCTATTATGTTGGCCACTGCCAGCAGAACGCATATTCCTCGCCAATCTCCGCAATCCATCAGATTGCCCTTTTTCAACGATTTGATAATCAACCTCTGATTCTACTCCCCTGGCGAACGCTCTTTCGCATGCATTCGCTATGATAGGTCTCAGTAGCTTTGCCCATGTATTGGGCGTAGCTTGGAAAAATTCCACGGGAATTCCCTCAATGACTACTGATTTGTTCTTCTTGAGGGCCTTTGTCCAGAAATTTGATACTTCAGATGATTAAGTACCATAACAAAGTACTCCGCCCATATCCTGAACTGATCTACATTTTTTACGGAATGCAATTTGGCGCTACGTTCCGCTGTAATAGTATAAACGGTCCTACTGTTAAAACACATAGATGTGATTGCGCTTGTCACGTCTTATACCACGCTGTACTTCCTTTCTTTTCAAGCGCTACTGAGTTTAAAGTTCAGATGGAATATGAACGTTGAGTGAAATACGTTCCCCCATCCTTCTCCAGTAGTCGGTTGATGACCACGAATGGTACTGTGGTTTCTCTGGCTTTTACAGATAAACCTTTGAGCTCCGAGTGTGAAGTCATTTTTCGCTGATATCTAATGTTCATCCACAGTTGTTTACTCAGGTCTGTTGATTGTTACCGCTGCTAAACTGAGATGGTCCTTCGCGCACTGCGGGGTCCTGGAGTCCATCGGCATTGTGCCTAGGTGTAATTAGCATGGGTTACTACTCACAGATATAGTACGAAGACGTATTTTAGCTACCATTCCACATATTGGCGTTGCAAGAATCGACTAACCGCTCGCCGTTGTCATTTCTGTCTCCAACGCCATGAACACCCATTAAGTGTCCGATGCCGTGTTGTCGCTTCCTACCTTCACCCATCGCTATCACGATGTCACAGTTATTCACTAAACTTTAGGCGGCACCAATTGATCGTATAAGCTGTCCTTTTCGTCCTCAGCTGAGCATTCCGCCTCAAGATATTCAACTTGTTCCGTGTGAACTACATCTCCAATTGGACGAGTCTGCCGTCCTGAGTCCTTTCTTCTCAAGAGTCGAGGAGGGTCTTCATGTCCCAGAATCCGACTGCTGTCCGTAATCGTTAGCCAAAGGTCGTCAACAAAGTATCCGTCTGTATCCGAAGCGTTTGTTTCCGTTTCGGAGTAAGAAAGAAATCAGCAACTCGGAGGGTCACAGATCAATCGGCACTTGTCCCATTTTGTAGCGCAGGAAAATCGCCATTTTTCCTCTCCACTTCGCAATCTCCGAAGGTACTGAAGTAGGGCTTACTAGTAGAGCTGCAAGGTGTTCGATTGTAGGGACTCCATCTCCAACACCCGCCGGAGGATGTTTCATCTGCGAAGCTATACTAGTCATTTACCATCTTGATCAAAAAACACTGAGACCATCAGCAGTACTCTGTGGAAGCCTTTAGCTCTTTGCCTTACAGAGGATCCTTCAACTCCTTTTATTGAAATATTCGTTTAAAGTCTTTAAATTGAATGCCCTAAATTTCATATTTCATAAAAAGAATATCGTAGGACGTAGGTACATACTTAATAAATAGTAAAGAATCGAAAAATTGTTTGAAGCAAGCAGCACAATAAAAACTAAGACTTTACTCCGTAAAAATTAATGAAAATCTGAAAGATACGACCTTGTTAAATTCACCTCAACTCCGAACCCATGGCATTTGTAACACACATATGGAAACGAGCGTGTGAGATTGGCAAGCAATTTAGAACCCCATACTGATTTTGACTGCAGGGTAGAAGTTGAAATCTCAAATTGTCACCAAATGACGTGCCAAATCAAAGCGTTCACTTAAAACTGCTGCAGGGTAACCAGAATTTCAAATTTAATCCTCATCATTACATCGTAAGACTGAACTGATTACCCAAGTGCACTTGTGAACTAGACGAGAAGTATATTTGATTATGATCCCTAACTATGTGCATGGATTCACCTCAACTCAGACGGTTATTATGAAACTCTCGATTCCCAGTTTCTAAACTCTTGAACAAGTACATACTTTCAAGAACACCATGAAGGATCAGGAGTGAGCTTGAGCATTGAAAGCAGAAAAAAAAACCGGGAATAGCACAATATGCATACCAATTAGCTATTCTGCTAATTTCACATTCTGCAGGATTTAAATACGCTCTGCATGCCTTGGCTTCCCTTGTCCGCACCCCTCAAAATGAACAATATTTAATTAAGTTAAATGTAGTTTACGTAAATAAGAGTTTAACGTCGCTACAGATGCTTATTCCAGCCTATCATTACGTAAGACACGCTCTGAGTCTAGATACTTGTACATACATAAATCGAATCTATTCCCACGCTTTGTGTAGTCACGTATTTGTATCGTAGGCTGGTGTGGAAACTTTCAATGGGAAGATGTAAAGATATGAAAACATCACAGCTTCTTGTGCTAAAAAAAAAACTATTCTGTTAGCTTCCTTTAAATTCCAATAAAGTCTAGTCGAATGATGCTTTCGAAGGATGTTCTCTGACGCGACTAGATGCAGACGAGAACGACAAGTAGAAACGGAATCAAACCTCATTCAACTTTTCGCGACTAAGTTGGTTTGTTATTTTATAAACGAGGAATTATGACGATTACGTAATTATTTCTACGACAGCAGAGGATATCCTGCTAAGTACGGTTTAACAGTAATTAATTACAGGGATCAGCGGATTCAAGTTAGCGTTGGATATGCCCTATTGTGATGTTACTATTACCATCATCTCGTATGGGGGTTGAAAGGAAAAATTTACTACCAAGTACTCGTATGTGCCTTAGCAGGTAATAACCTGTGATGTGTTTACTTAACTATTCCAGGATGTAGTTCAGCTCATTATTAGCGTTATGACTTTCGAATAATATCTTAATTAATATACATATTATATCGTTGGGAATGGGGAAATAGAGTTTGAAGTGTGAAGGTACAAACCAACATTTGCAAATTAATATTCATACGCCAGCCACGCTAGGGTAAGTGAAAGCGGTCTTGCAGAAAAATAAGAAGCTGCGTTCGCTGAGAGACAACTGAACGAAGTCATAAAATAAATTAATTCAAAATAAGGGGAGTATTGTGTTAACTCATAAGCCCTTCTATCGTATTAAATTTTGTTTTCAAATATACTGCAACGCCACAAATTCTTTTTAAAATGAATGCTCAATCCTCTGCCACCCCTATTCCCAGATTCAGATATTTACGAGATCTTTACCCGAAAAAGGCAGGAAAAGCCATTCTATTTCTCGTGATGAATACTACTCGGTTGTATCGAACGTAGAACAGATTGAATCGAGAGGGCCGCAGCTGTTACCAAGGAACTGCAGAAGTCTACTTCATAGTAAATAAAACAATTTACTGTATAGTATTTTTGCTAGTTCAGGTTCGGTCCACGATTAACAACTCACTTTACCACCAAAGATTGCATACTCCAAGTTCATTGTCATCGTTTTTACTCTACTGTGTCACTTATGGTGACCTCTACCGCCATATTTCTCCATGAGGGTCGACTCAATTTATCCCAGCCATATAAGACATGATCTGAGTAAATTAACGTTTCTGCCGGTAATGGTCTGGTAGAAGCTATCCTTGCCCATTTTGCCATTGTTTACTAATATTTCCATCTATGCCGTCTGTGATTTAAAGAACGTAAATGTAACAGTGAAAGCACACTGCTTTACTTCCATGATGGCAATGTCATAAGCGTTTCTGAGTAGTCGTAAATATTTTCGAAATATTGTGCCTCTGATATTGTTTTGTGGGTTTTGTACAATTTATTCGAGGTTATTTCTGTGAGCCATCTTGTTAATATCCTTCTGTGACATCAAACGTCTCGTTTACGTCGTTATTTACCTTAATGTAAAGCGTTCTCCACTGTTATCCTACATATACAAGAGGAGGAGGAGGGATGCATAAAACTAAATTTAGCATCACTATGCGTATATACTCGTACATGTAGCTCGGACTTATATGGATCATTAATATGGTACTCTCAGATACTTTATTTGTTTTTATTCATTCATAGGCTAAGCTAGATTGATATTACACTGCAGGCTCTCCTTTCTTGGTGATCAAGAAAGGGATTTAAGTCATCGTTCACTCTTTCACAAGAGCCTATTGTGCAAGCAAGTTGGTGTATTAGGGATTGCAAAAAAAAAATTATTTTCGCAGCTGAAAGTAGCTAAGCAATAAGCCTGCCAGTTCCAGTGGCTTTCTGGTATTTAGTTTTGATATTACTTTGAAACGTTGGTCGGATGAGTGAAAAGTCACCCTGTACGACGTTCCATATATGGTAAATCGCTTCATACGATGGGTGACCAGATAAGAATGATAGGAAAAAAAATTTAAATAATAAAAAAACCATGTGAGATATAAAATTGATTCTGACTTTACTTTAAAGCTACGTTCATGCCATTATGTGTGGAATAGCACATCACTCAAATGGCCGCCTCGGCTACGCTTGCACTGCTTCAAGCGGTCGGTCGGTCCAATTTTTGATGGCTCGGTCCAATATCTGCGGCCTTATTCCGGCCATACCGTGTTGCATGCTGGCCTCGATCTCGTCTGAAGTGGCTAGCTTGTTAGCGTAAGCTAAGGACTTGACGTAGTGCCAGAGGAAATAATCGAGTGGTGTCAAATCGAACGATCGCGACGGCCAAATTTCTCTTTCACAACTTCGAGCATTGCGTCGCTTGCATGGCATGTAGCACCGTCTTGTTGGAAACACAGCTCGGATACATCGATATTGTCGAGCTCAGAAGGTCAGTTAACATCGCTCTTACCTGAGACGATTGACAGTAATTTTATCTCCTTCCTTATTCCGAAAGAAATAAGCTCCGATGATGCCGCCATGCCATAAATCGCACCAAATAGTCAATCTTTGTGGATGCATTGATGCTTGGCGGAACACTTGTGAATTGCGTTGGTTCCAATAATGGCAATTCTGCTTGTTGACGTAGCCGCTGAGCTAAAAATGGGCCTCGTCCAAGAACATGACTTGTTGGCCAAAGTCCGGATCTCCGGACTTAGGGAACTTACGGCCTTGTCTATGGTCGTCCGTCTTCAATTCTTACGTCAGCACAATCTTATACGGATGTAGGCCCAAATCCAATCGCAAAATAAGCTGGGTTGACTCTCTGGCGATGCTCAATTCAACTGATCGGCGCTAAAACGACATTTCTGGGTCTTCTGCGATACTGACCGCTACGGCGGCTATGTTTTCTTAATTTCTCACCAATCTCTTTCAGGTTGGTGGCTTAAGATCCAAAAGAGTGTTCTCATGTTCAAACTTTATCAGGGTGGGATGAATTGCCTACACACTGAAGTAATGATGACGACCGACCTCACGACGAAATTCACGTTGCTTATTTACAACGCAGCCGGCATATTTCGATAATATTTTTTAATAATTTCCGCACTTTGGGCAAGCGTAAACGATGCATGACATTTCATCATGAAAACCTTACCGAGCATTTTGAGAGCTGGATGTCACTGGTAAATTTGACAGCAGCTCAACATGAGTTCAAAAGTCAACTAACAAAGAGGTTTTCTCTAGAAGAATCAAAAAAATTGAAAAAATCGGTTACTCTGTTCGCTCCGAGAGCGACATCAAATGCTATGCAACGTTCTTCTTAGCCTCTTCCTATAAAATTCGAAAACGAATTTGGTGATATCTTTACGTTTTAACTTGTTTACTCGTCTGGTGTTTTAGACAGTTTTGAAGAAAATGTCTATGTTTGTGTGTATTTGTTTATTGCGCCAAGGGATGTCCAATCTTCAAAGATATCAGTAGCCCTGATTGCTCGATTCCAGGAATCGAGGATGGTAAGCAATCTATTGTATGTAATATCTTCTATATATGCTGTATCTGCACGTCTTATTTTTTCGATCTTTCGTAGCTCGTTTTTCACGTTTGTTATGAATGTGCACATCTTCATCCAATTTTCTTCTGACCGCAATATTTGGTCAATTATTGACTGTGAGTTTGGAATGGCAAGTGTCCATTCCAGAAAGCGTATGCAGTGGAAAATTGCATGCTCTGTGTCTTCCTTCTGATTTGGGCAGTCGACAAAAAGGTGAGCTATCGCGTACGAAGCGGTGTAGATACTGTCGATACTCACCGTAACCAGATCGGAACTGCGTAAGATGGTAGTTACAGCTTCCATACCTTCGGTTTGTCCAAACGCCTATAGACAGGATCAATCTGTAGACCTATTTGCCCTTTCTAGTGGGCTTGCCACCTTGTTATTGAAGTCGCTTTTCTTCTTCTACCATTTCACGACTACCGCCTCTTGGTTACTAGAAGATCTCCTATAATAGACTCTCTGCATCTTATCCGCAAGGATATCGATCTGTTTCCTCGTCCGAAATTGTTCGAAAGCTACTGATTACGCTTAATGCGCTAAGTCGATATTTTGATCATAACTTTTTCCTTGCTTCGTTTGTCGCTAGGGCCCCCAACCAAACCAGGGTAGCATATATCAGAACTGAGTTTACTACCTTCTAGCATATCCGGACCCTCCGATGTTTGGTTGTATTCCAGAAAGTGCTGCCTAGAGGATTGACGCTTTTTTGCCCGAATAGTCGATGTGAGGTATAAAACTTAGTCTATTGTCATGAATCACTCCTAGGTATTTTATATAATCTCTTGATCATACGATTTGACTTCCTACTCTTATGTCAACGTATTTCACATTTTTTCTTGATCTGCTAGTTCTAGGCCGGCGAATATAAGCCAGTCTTTGATAAGGTTTATTTCAATGTTTGTAGCTGCCATCTTTATCCCTTTATTGCTTCGGCTGCTATTTCTACCACCGCTTTTATTGTGTGGACCGCGATTTTCTGATTCCTACCTGCTGATCTGATAATGCTTCTCTTTCTTCTGACACAGTGAACAATCTATCATATATGATCCTTTCAAGTATTTTGCCCAGTGTATCCATTAGATATATTCCACAGGTGGTTTGCTTCCCTTTGGTAATACATAGTACCAAATGTTGCAGCTTCTGGGAAAACCCTCTGTTTTAGACACTTTTGCTTCGTTATTATAAACTTGTCTGGTCTCTTTTGAACGCGGCTTTCATCTGGTGTTATAATTGGAACAGTTTCTGTGCTGTGTTCCCTTTTTATATTGCACAGAGTCGACGGTTTTAGTGGGAATAATTGCTCTACAATAAAACTTAGCAGTGTTGGATTTGATAATTTTGGAAACCTACAGCCCTTCAGCTTAGTTATTATCATTCTGTACGCCCTGCCCCAAGGATTTATGTCCCCTTCGTCGCACAAGCGTTTTTTAGCTCCCTTCTTGCCAGTCGAAATACCATATGTCTACTCGTTCTTGAAGATCGGCACCCCTTTAGGACAGTTTGCTCTGAGTGCTTTTATTTCTTGACTCCACCTGTAGCATGGTGTACCTTTTACTGGATATTCGTCTGGGTATCGCTGCGTCACATGTCGTGGTTATAGTGCGAGTGAGATGATGCGACAAATTCTCCGCTGTTTTGCTATCGACTAGCTCGCTGATATTCGTCATTTCGTCAAACTTGTCTTTGTCGAAGAGTTTATCTTTCCGTTTTGGGCCCGCTAGGTTAGGGCGAGGAATGGCCTTTTGCTGTTTAATATCAATTCTTATCGACTGACGATCACTGTGAGTATATTTTTCGCTGATCCAGCATTCTATGTTGCGCAGTAGGGAGCTACTCATGAAGGCAATATCGAAAATTGATCCCATTCCCGCTTTGCTAAAAGTATTTTCTCGACCAATGTTTGCGAGTATTTTTAGCAGGATACGTAGGATTGGTGAGCCTATAACTACTGGAGATATTTCACGTGCATCTGGACTTACACTTTCTAGAATTACCTGGAATTCGTTTAACGTCCAACATGGCCGCGCGTTGCAGTTGTACGAGTTGATCCACTTTATTTTGTAAGAATTTACCCATCCGCCTGATCACTGGCATCTTGAAAGGTACGCTTTCCACATGTCCAAATTGCAGCGTGCCTTGATTTATCCCAGATCCAGATGTTGCTCTCCAAAGTTTTATACGTCTGTGCTAAGATGTCTAGGGCTGTCCTACAATGGTTAAAGTTAATGTGTATTATCTTCATAGTTGTTTACTGGTAATGGGTCTCCTGAAGACCGCATTGTCCGGGTTGTCCTTCTTGAAGAAGAAATAAAGCGGGTCTGTATTGCCGTACTTAACTATATGGCCTTTTTCTCTAATTTTCTAGATTGCTTGGAATGATCCATCTCGTTTTTGCATTGGCGTTCAGTGTGGCCGAATTCAAGACATCTGAAACGTGTAGGGTTAGGGTTTTTTGTTCCCGGACGCTACAGTTTACCCATGCAATTTTCATTCTGCCTGACTTTTACGTTCTGTGTACACTGCTTGCAGGTAAGCTAATCGTCGTGATTTGGGTATGCCCATAGGAGTTTCTTAGACTAATTATGTCTGCATTGTCTATTTCATTGAGCTGGTAGTGCTGTCCGGCTGATTCGCAGATCTCCTTTTTCGTCGTATCTTCGTCGACGTCCTTTACTTCGAGAGAAATACGGTACTTCAGGGTCCGAATCTCTATATAATTGTCAAGGGTTTCGCCAATTACCTTTTTACATTTGTCTGTTTGGTCCGCCTTAACTTTCTGGAGCATTTCTGCAAAGGAATAGTTCAACCTTCATTGTCATCACAAGTGCTCCGGGCCAAGTTTTCTCCTTGGTGGGCCTTTGCTTCTTGACTTGTTTCTTCTTTGTGAGGACCTTTGTTCAAGTGTTGTAGTCATTACTTGTGGTCAGTTTTCCATCACTTATGGAGAGCTGAGTACTTGTGTGAATATGTATGACCATATGTGTAAATTTTTTTGAGCCACGATAACACGTGAACGAATAAGGCTATCAACTTGAATTTTTGGCAGATGATGGATCTTCATGACAAATCGCTGGCCTTAGATTTTGACCAAAATGTGATTATTACTTTTAAAATTATTACAATAAAAAACCATACGCGCAATACATACAATTAATTTTTTTCATTAAAAAAGAGGACGCTTTCGAAATTCTTGCAGTACTAATCGAAATTTATTAATTAGGCCAGAATCGTTCGAGTTATGCAAGAAATACTTAAAAACAATTTAGAACCGCGAATGCGGTACAACCTACAATTTCCTTAAAACAAACTATCCCCTTAATTTAAAAAAAAAAAATTGATTTACTTATTTTTTAAATAGAACCAGAACTTCACGCTTTGTAAAGGCAGATTCATCACGGAAACACTGAAGTTTTTGACTAAAGTTCTGTAACTGTTTACCAATTCACTTCAAGTATGTATTCAACCCTTTCTTGGTCGGAAGGAAGGGGAGATAAACCCACCTGTCACACTTTTTTTTCCTAGCTTTATCAAAACCCTTCAAGCTTAACCGGTCAGGCTAGGCCTCTTTTTCGGTCAATTTGTCGGAGTAATTTATCCTAATGTCTAATAGAATATGAAATATCAACCATTGGAGACTGCTACAAGTTCTCTTTATCAGGATGTTCTTGGCGTGACCCATCGGTCGCACCCATTTCGAATAGTTTTTTTTTTATTTTCTCCTTAAATGGGTTATAAATTAAACTTTTGACATATTATAGATAACATATTTCAACCCTTTCGAACTCAGTTTGTAGTTTTGAAAAAAGAAAAAAACATCGTTTAACACCACTTTTACAACAATTTATGGGTAAACCCTTTGTATTCCAACCCTCTGAGTAAAATTGACCTTCAAATTTGACTTAACTTAACCCATCAATCTGTCTTCAGGACCCTTTTCACTTTTTTTTTTTCTTTTTCTCGTAAAAGAACAACACAGTTCGTGTTTTTCTTAAACGCTTGGCCCAATCTCAAATCGATTCATTAAAACTGTCAAATTTAGATAACTCTATCGAAAATTCTTTCAATATTGATTTTATGAAACTTTAACCCTGAAAAATTACTCCATTCATTTAAAGGAGTTTAAAATTGGGAAAGCAGTGCAAAGGTACAAGGTTACGGACCGGACACCCATGGTAAATGAACCCCTTTAATTACAGGTAGTAATTTATGTTTTTTTTTGTTTTTAGCAAGAAATCCTCAACTTTCCAATCCAAATTGCGACCGTTATTAGAAAAGTTCTTCAGGCAATCATTTTAATTGGCAAATAACAACAGCCAAGGTGGCATTGCTTAAAAAATGGGTCATTAGCAGCGAACTCTTTGGAGAACATTTAGTTTTAGATGATTGGAATTTAAATTTTTCATTTTCAAGTGCAGGTGAGATGTGATCAATCCGAAGTGGATTTGGATGAATATTTTAAGGATTAATGTGTCAGATGGGTACGAAGTCAATTGAAATGCTGCCCGGAATTTCGCAATCGATTTTCAATGGCTTGTTCATTTAACAATGGAATTTAATTTGGACATAATAGCTCTGACTAACTACTCATTGTCTAGAACCTTTTATATGAGCATATAGATCCATACCTTGAAGAAGCAGCATGCATTTTCCATCACTTTCCTAGGCAATCCAATAAGCTTAGCCCGTTTTATTATTTGCCACCAATTTTTGTCCCTGAATGCATCCAATCTGTTGCATCAATTTTTGAAATCTGTTTTGTGCTTTAACTGAAATCTATTTTCTACAAGAATAACCTTCTGTAATTCATTTATCGTATAGTGATACTCGGACATTTTTACACAGTTTTCAATGACCGTAATAAACAGCTATTTTGATCCTTTTTTTTTTTAAATGTTGTTCAAATTAGTGAATGTACTAATCTGGTGAATAGTTTACTTTACAAAAGATTTAAATACATATTTTTGAAGAGAATAACCCTAAATAAAGTAAAAAATTAATACAGGGTAGGTACATTGATTGTTTACATAAGTGGCAATATACCACATTTACCACTGCCTTTTCAGAGTAGCCAAATTTTTGTTGCTGCTTTGTTACAGATATTTGTTTTTTTACATAGATGTCTAAAGCAAAACTAAATGATGACGAAATTGAGGAATTATTCTATGAAATTGATGGCTAGAATTCCGAAGACGATTTCGAAAATAATGAGGGTGTTGAGAATCAGAACTTTGATGTAGCTGCTCCGACAGAAAACGTTGAACATCTGGATGATCCCATGTCAGAAATAAAAAATTGTCAAGATAGTCGGCTTACAAATTCTGATAATATCTGATTTGCCATACTGCAGCTCTAGTTCCGAGTGCAGACGAAAACGAGGAGCCGCTTTGGAATAAAAGTGCTGCGAATTAGACTTTTTTGTCATGTGAAAGTTTTGGTTCGATTAATATTGCCCTACTATTTCCATGCTCAAGCCGAACTCGGCCAATTTACTTTTTCAAGCAAATGTTCACAGACAGTACAATTGAACTTATTGTCGATCAAACCAATTTGTATGCTCAACAAAACAAAAGGAGAAATTGGAAAAACATTGATATAATAGAACTGCACGCATTTTTAGGAATAATAGTTTTGATGATTGTGCATAACCTTCTGTGTATTGATTTATGCTGACCAATAAACCCGTTCTTTTTTAATGAAGTTATCGCATCAGTCAAGCCACGCAAAAGATTTAAAAATATCTCGCAAAATTTTCACTTGGCTGACAATTCAATCAGACCCAAATATGGAGAAGCTAACTTTGATCGCCTATTTAAAATAAGGCCACTGCTGACAACTATGAATTAACGTTTTGCAAGCTCTGCTGAGTGCATCGTTCTTTTCAAAGTCTGATCCAGTCTCAAGCAGTATATGCCACTCAAGCCAATTAAAAGAGGCTTTAAGGTGTGGGATAGGTGTGACTTCTTTTCATCTTTTCAGTTGCTTCAAGAACTATATGAAAACAAAATTTATGAAACTGCAACGGTGAGGTCAAATCGAATGGGACTCCCAAAAATCGCAACACAGAAAAACAAAATAAGGAGAGGGAATAGGTATAAGTGGAGTAAGCGGCAAAATGTAGCTTTTATACAGTAGATGGATACGAAACAGATAAATCTGTTATCAACTGCATTTGATCCGAAAACGAAACTTGTGGTAACACGAACGCAGAAAGATGGATCCAAAGCTGAAATCCCCTGTCCGTTTGCAGTTCAACAATATACCAAGCGCATGGGTGGCGTCGAATTTCCGATCGAAGTAGTGGTTACACATTTTTTATTTTTTTTTTCGATACGGCTGTGACAAATGCACATATTTTGAACTCTTCTATAGTCCGGATGAGGACACAAGAACTATCCCACTTTTATTTTAGGGTTTTACTTGGCCAAGAGCTTATTGGAAGCTTCCAAACAAATAAGGTAAAAAATAGGCCAGGTAACATCAAAAAAACTCCAGCCAAGTCAACAAGGAAAGCATTTAGTGTACTTGATGAACAAAGATTGGAAAATGTAGGAGTACGAGTACATATGTCTGATGAGATTTCGACCCATCGCAGATGCAGAAAAAAGACAAACAATAAAAAACCAAAAATTCAATGCTCGCATTGCCAGATAACACAATGCATTACTCCATGCTTTGGTCTTTTCCATAAATAACATTTTTTGTTTTAAATAATTAGTTTTTTAAATAAAAAATAAAATGAACAAAAAAAAATAGTTGCAGTTCACATATTTCTTTCGGTCACCAACAAGCAGTGGCAAACCTATTGCCACCTCACTTTTCTCCAAAAATTCAACAAATTTGTTTTTTTTCTTTCAAAAATTTCTTCAAACACAACTAAAGCTGCCTTATAAAGGGTTATCAGAAATAACAAAACAAAATCGAGTTAGTTACAATCCATAACTTTTCTTGTGTCCACTTGACGCTAGCCGCATAGGATTTCTTGAATGATTGGGGAACAACCGATCCAATGGATAGCGAAAGTTCTGTCTAGTTTTCTCACAATATTTTTTCGACATTGGGATATCCTTTTGCAACAGTACCCTGTAACAAAGACGTAGTCAATGTTCGCCGATCGGGATATTCAGAAACCCATCATTCTCTAGGATATACATACATATGTCAATGTCGATGTCGACAATCTAGTTGAGGGTTGATTGATCGAAAATCTTCCAAGTCACCTTGTAAATATAGAGATTAGGAAACTTGTAACTTCTGCGACCGTGTACCAGAGGTGGTGTACCAGAGGTGATATAACGCTGGCTATTCCTTCCACCACTAACACCAAAAAAGCTATCTCTTTCCTGCTGTACAATTGAGGATTATGTTATGGGTGCAGCTCAGAGCTGCCTTTGGTGCCATCATCTTTCTTTTATTGTGGGAACATGCGACCATATAACACTGATGTTAGAAAATGCACCCTGTCTTAAACCCTCGACGAAAAATCTGCATTCAAGGATGAGTTGATTTTTTTGTTGGCAGCAGTAGCATAGTATGAAATTCGTTTTTGTACTCTTTTTTAAAAGCCTGTTTTACCATCTTGGAAGTTGTCTACATATATTGTGAAGGTGGAAGGGGCTAAGCATTTATATCTATGTATCCCTGCTGAACCCAAGCGACTTCCAAGCTAGTTCGAGAATACAAGACTTCACTGAACGCAATCGGAGTACTAAATTTACTGAGTCTCATCTGGATCCCATGTCACAAGGTGATCACGGGGAATGAAATCGTCGATGAACTGTACAAAGCTCAGAGGAGAGTTTTCGAGGACCCAAACCTACGTTAGTTCTATTTTCATCCTCGGCTAAGGCCTCCATTGACAGTTGGGTTTCGTATGAGCATAGCTGCAGATGGGATGACTCTCCAAGTTGCCGACAGACCTAACGAATGCTTCCCGACTTTTCTAAGAGGTCCCTCGGTAGGAAAGACTGCAGCGTACTTACTGGTGTCATGGCGGGACACTACACATTTACTTAGCACATCGCTGGACATAAGTGATACAATATCCTGCGACGCTTTGATCGGAAGAGTGAAAAATTCCATTAAAAGGAACAGTCAGGGAGTACATCCTTGTCTGGATGCTGTGTTCCAATAGAAAAAAAATCGGTGTCTATAAGCATATTCCACATAGTAGAACTAAGAAACCAATATGTTGACAGGTGTCCCTTTAATAGGACCACAGTCAAACCAATCACAACTAGCCCATTTGACCGCTTTATTGCTGATTTTATTCAGTTGTGCACTACAAAATGGGGACCTTCCCTTCCTCTCGTAGACATCATCTATGGCGAAGTCTCCCTTTACTTCGTGGTTCCACTGTACAATCGAAAGTTCTTCGCGTCAAAGTGTTGATATGCTTTCGTCTTCATATTCTAGGTATCTCAGCTGACTGAACGTGAAGTCAACCAATACGTTTGATCCCGTCCAGTCACTCGAAGAATTTTGCGTCCACAACAGCCAAAGGTATCTTCATTGGCCTTGGCTAATGGCCATGCTTCGGTGCGATAAAGAAAGACTGCAATGAAGCCGGTCTTAAATAGATCCTCCGTAGTGTTTCCTGACAAGGACTTGGTACACATTTGCCTTCATAGGTTGAAGAAACAGCAATTGACAGTGGACTTCGTCTAACTACGAGTATCTCAAAGTGCTTCTGTTTCAATATTTGCAAAATCACAAGCGGCAGCTCACTGCTTTTTGTCAATTATATCAATGTCGAATTGGAAGTGGTTAGACAGATCTTTGAAAAATAGTTCGCTAGGTGTTGGTTTGTGAGTCTCGCATAATTTTCTCAAATGATGTTAAAGAAGTCAGATAAATGATAGCGCATCTTTAACATCAAAGTATCACCATACTGGCAAAAATCTTTTTGTATCTAAATCTCTTTTTTTTTATCAAGCTCACATTGGTTTATTTTTTATCCAAAATTATGCAGTTCATAAGGATAACACAGCAAAATATGCTATCTTGTGTTTTCTGTTGACAATATTAACTAGAATACTGCAAATTCTATCTGCTAAAATCAGTTTACCAATGGATTCACAGTAGCTTTTCACTCCTTAGCAGATATGTGAAGGTATGTAAATTCCATCTTATCTGTGAAAAGTTATAGGTTCTTCATTGTTTCTTATTGCCTCTATTAAAACGACTTCTTAAAGAGCTGACATGTATGTACCTTCAAACTAAACCACTTACCAATTGAAAAATTACCCAAAACTTTTCCACAAGTGGCCTACAAGTGACCACTTCGATCGAGATATCGATCGCATTGTTGGATTTGTGAGACAAAGTTTCTCAGGAACTTTGAAGCACCCTCTTATTTAAGCGAATTATACCACAATCCCATCTCTAGCGCCCTTCATTCCATTTTTATATGAGAACTCAATACGGACACCCGTTCACAGTTCACATCTGATTGGGGTGAATCCTTTCCCTTTGAAAAGTTTGCAATCAATTCCCCCCATTCCCTATTTAATATCAATTAAACTGTTTCCATCTTTTCAACATGCCGTTTGTTAAGGATTTAAACGAATTGGGGGGTCGATATTCCTATAAAACAAAATATTAACGCGGATACCGTTTTCACGGTATTTTCCTTTTCCCAAATTTAATTGTCGACAATAAGAAAGAGAAGTGGCGGTTATTTGGTCGCCCGCCGTCTTGCGATGGTGTGGAATTTCGATGTGGTAGTGAGTTTTGGGGGTACGTGACAAATTCCGCCAAGTACCCTAATTTTTTTTTTTTATTTTGTTAGGACAGGCGCGGTATTTAAAGGCAACTGCTGCGTAAAACAAGCGAAAATTAATGACATTTAATTATGCTTGGTAAATTTGCATATTTTCCTTTCCATTTTTTGTTGTTGCTGTTTTGTTGGTTTTTTTCTTCTTTCTATGGGAGGCCGTAAGTTTAAGGGAAATAAAATGTTTTAACAGAAAGAGGCAAGCAAAAAAAGCCAGCTTAAGTGTGCTTGAAGGGTTATTTACATTTTTCGTAGATACGCAGCCTTTCTGGGTCTTCAGTTGCCTGCTTTTGCGTACAAAATCTGTTCTTGGAATTATGTGTAATATCGCATTCGGAGCCTGTGTTTGTTTTGGTAAATACTTTTCCTTATAACATGTTTGTTTTGATGAATGACTATTTTTTGAAGTAAAGGTTACGAGTTAAAAGTTTCCTTCCGTAGGTTCAATATTTCCAGAATTTTACTTCGAAGTTTTGGCTTTTTAAAGGTCAACGAATCTAAATGATCGCTTAAAGGCGTAGAATTGTTGGTCGTTGGATTATACACAAGACACAAGAAACAGAACCATCTGGAAGCGGGAAGCTTACTTAAGATTCCATGCCACAAGCTGTTTAAAAAGATATTCATCCTCTTATCGGCATATCGAATCTGTACGATACATCATCGTCTTTTGCAGAGGTACTCTTGTATGGATTAACTTAGGGTGCTTATAACCCATAGAGTAAGTTGTTATATCTGCTTCGGCAAATCAATCGAAGAAATTTTCCCTCGAAGCAAACAAGGTCACATCCGCCCATTTTGGATAACGTCCATAATCCCGCGCCATACAATAGGCTCTTATACAGTGCGTACTTCGCTCTTTGCGAGATGACTAATTTTTCAGGTGCCTTACAAATCCATACTTTTGTCGACAGCACATACTTCGTTTTACCATCATTTACCGACTTTTATGGAACACCGAGTGTTTTTAATTTTCTTAAAGTGGTTAGAGGGTGCATATCATGATGTAATAAACGACTACATCAACAACCCAGATGGGTACAAAGAGTACCCAGTTTATGGAAAACTTAGAGGATCACATGAAACAAACTCAGACTAGAATCGAGAAAATGAAAGTGAAAAACCTGAATTAAGAACTGCGAAAGGCCGAAAGAATTCCCAGTTATCGCACATCGCCAAAACATTTTCCCTAAAGACCTCTCAAACTTAAATCCAATGGTAAGTTCACATCTAATCGAAATATTAATTCTGATTCTGGTACACAGCACAGCGACAGCCCGTCTGAAGAATGTTGAGTCAGCAAAGTTGGACATAAATTTCAACACTAAAGTGGCTCTAACTTCTAAACTAAGAGAATGTGGGGATCATATTATGCATAAGAAAAAAAAATTAAGCTACGTTCATGCCATTATGTGCGGAATAGCACATCATTTAAATGGCCGCCTCGGTTTGGCTGGCAGTGCTTCAAGCAGTCGGTCGGTCCAATTGTTGATGGTTCGGTCCAATATGTGCGGCATTAATCCGGCAATAGCGTGTCGAATGCTGGCCTCGGGCTGGTCCAAAGTAGTTGGCTTATTAGTGCGGACTAAAGACTTGACGTAGCTCCAGAGAAAATAATCGAGTGGTGTCAAATCGCACGATAGTGGCGATGACCCACGCTCACCGTGAGATGACCCAGTCGCCAAATTTCTCTTCACAACTTCAAGCGTTGCGCCGCTTGTATAGCATGGAGCGCCATCTTGTTGGAACCGCAGCTCAAATATATCGATGTTGTCGAGCTCTGACCAGAAAGTCGGTTAACATCGCACTGTACCTAAGGCCATTGACCCTAACTTTGTCTCTTTCTCATTTCGAAAGGAATAAGGTCCGATGATGCCACGGTGCTATAAACCGCACCAAACAATCTTTGTGGGTGCATTGACGCTTGGCCAGACACTTATGGATTTTGGCCGTCCGTCTTCAATTCTTTCGTCAGAACAATCTTATATGGATGCAGGCCTAAATCCAACCGCAAAATACGCCGGGTTGACTCTCTGTCAATACCTAATTCAGCTAATCGGCACCGAGTCGACATAACTGAGTCTTCTGGTCTGGTTGGTGGCTTAAGATTCAAAAGAGTGTATTGACACTCAAACTTTTCCATGGTGCGTCGAATTGCCTGCACACTAAAGCCACGACGAAATTCACGTTGCGTATTTGCAGCTGAGCCGGAATTTTTAGAATACGATATTTTTTAATAATTTCCGCACGTTCGGCAAGCGTAAAACGATTCTTGATGAAATGATAAACTTTTCTGAATATTCTGACTGCTGGATGTCATTGGTAACTTTGACAGCTGCTGAAACATAATAATTGGGAAAACTTTCATTGCCATCTGGTCACCCGTTATGTTTCTGGTTCGGACAGACCCATTAACAATGGGACAAAATACCTTTGAATATTTCGACTTCTCCTTGTTTGGAATTTCGGATGTTAAATTCTTCTGATAGCATCCAGCTTTAGTTCGAATTTGCACGTAGGGATTGATATATCGATCATTCCTTTTCAGGTAGGATAGGTAGAGGGGTTTCAATTTTGTCGAGCCGACAATTTCACTTTCCGGGAATAACTATGCGCCCCGGCACCCAACATACGAGTATATGGATGCTGAACTGCTCTGTCATCTCCATGAGAGATGATCGGCAGTCAAGGGCGTGGAATTTAGTGCTATTGAGTCCAGGGATTTGATAGCAGCCTGACTATCCGAAAAGATGCGTGGTATCTGCATTTCTTCAGCCAGGACAGAACTTCTTTAACTAGTATTGTGTATACTCGTATACATATATTGGGCGGCAGACATACCAATTGTTTGTCCTTTTTTGGGCGAGATATCTCCAGCAATCATCTGTGCCAGAACTCTTCTGCTCTATCCCGTGTGTTGCAATATACTAAACGACCAAAGTTGGGAGAACAAACTGTGTATGGTATGTATGATATATCCTATGGGGAGAATATACCAGGACTTTGACATGCTAAAAGAGCTATGAAACCCTTCCAAACCAAATCAAAACTATTCCTTAACTTTAAAAGCGATGATATCAGATGGCTGGTTAGCTTTCTAACTGGACACTGCCAGTTGCAATAATACTTGGCCAAGCTCAGAATTATTCAGAAAACTGAATGTCGCCTTTGTCTGGAAGACGACGACGACGTGTGCATTACACATACTCTGTGACTGAGTGACTCCAAGAAGTCGCAACTTTCTAAGAGAAATCTTAGTGACTGGAGGGCTGCAAAGTACCTCCACAAGGGTAATACTCCAGTTTATTATGAAAGTTAAGGCTCATCTGACTTTGTTTGTGGTGCAATACTTCTTTTAGGTCGTAGTGCACAAAAGAAAGGTAGGTAAAATCTGTTACGTGATGTTAAGAAGGCTGGTCTCCATAGCTGGGGCAGTTTTGGGGGTCTACCTTCTTGCAATCGAGGCTGAGATTGAATTCATGGGCATATTTTCATTCAAGTATATTTTTCAGATGAGTTGGTGTATGCTCATTGCCATGTCGGTCCTCGCTGCTTCGGCAGGTAGTTCATCACAAAATCGGGCGGATTGAGAGCAGAATCGTGGTTATCTCCAACACCGGCTGTGACTCACTGTTACTTTCCCATCCTTATTTTTATTCTGTTTACTTCTGTTCGTTATTTATGTCGTTGGCAAGTCCTTTTAACATTTCGGTAGAAACGCTGTAAATCAATTCTGCAGAAGCACCCCTCCAAGGCTTCCATCGAGAGATTCTCAGTTTTTTTTTTTTTTCTTCCATCGCCTTTGCTCGTAGAGTTTTTGAGCAATTTCGTCGCGTTTTATGCCTCTTGTTTCGCTCTGGTCGGCTAAAACCTACGGCTTCAGATTTAGCTGTAGGTCGCCTGCCTTTGATGCTGGCAGTACAGGACTGTCATAGGGGAAGGGTAGCCTGTTACGATTGTAACCGATCGACGTCAAAATTCTTCATAATGCTTCTGCGGTGTTCTGTCCTCGAGGATATTCGTATTCGCACTTGCGCTACAACAAGGTAGTGGTCTGAATTAATGTTCGCTTCTCGAAACGCTCGAGCATCCAGAACACTAGAACTGTTTCATTGCATATTCACGTACTCCGAGTTTATTTTCGAAACTGATGCCGTAAATACTATGTTTTCCAACTGTATCCCCAAGGATGGCATCCTTTTCTAACTTAACGTCAGAACTATGTTGCCATTTTTTTGTGTTTTTCTTTTTTGTTGTTAGGAAAGGATACATGATGACTGCACGTAGTGCAGGTGCATGATCTTGGCATCGTGAGTGGACTATTTCTCACAAGTTTGATCGAGAAATTCGCAATCTTTCACACACTTGGATACACCATATGCCCGAAACAAAAATTCAGTCCTAACAGTGGACTGCAAAGGGCGAACCGGCTAAAAAAATAGCAAAAACTGGGGCTGGGAAAGTGATGGCCACTGTTTTTTGGGATAGTAAAGGAGTTATCTTAATCGATTATCTTCAAAAAGGAAAAACCATTACAGGAGCATACTACGCATCATTACTTGCCAAGCTGAAGGCAGAAATTGCGGAAAAACGGGCCGCATTTGCAGAAAAAGAAAATCCTGTTTCAGACAACGCGCCGTCTCACACCTAAGCGGTTGCCATGGCGAAAATCCATGAATTACGGTTTGAACTGCTTGACCATCCACCTTATTCACCAGATCTAGCCCCAAGCGACTTCTTAGATGTAAATTTTACACCTTTGAGCAGAAAATTGTATTACCGTTTCTAATTAGCTGATGCACTTATTTCGCAATTTAATACAATTGTGTGCGAATTGCGAATAAAATATATTCACTATATTACTTCAACCTTGGCTCAAGTTGAAGAATGACACAAGGAGGAAAAAATGAAAAAGAAAAATTTTCCGCTATAATTTCAACAGTTATTCAATGAAGACAGCGAATGGGAAATACGATAGTGTTGCTAATTTGTGAGCAAGAGCTGTATATCTAACAACATGTCTCCCGTCTGTACAAATTCTCCTGATATTTTTTGCTATATTTGTGGTTCATACACACCAAAAAGCCAAAAAAAGGCCGTCATATTATTGATAAAGAAGTGTTATAGTGTATATTTTAACTTGGATTTTCGTAATCAAGATAAAAACTGGAAAACACATATCTGTTGCCTTAGCTGTCATACAAAATTGACGTGTTGGCTTAGAGGAAAATGTAAAGGTATGCCTTTTGGTCAACCTGTATTATGGCGCGAAACTAAAGATCATGCGAGTGACTGCTATTTTTGTCTCACTAATATACTCGTAAAAGGGTTTTCTAGAAAATCTAAGTACACAATAAAATATCCAGATGTATCGTCTGTCACGAAAACAGTGCCACATTCGTATGACATTCCAGTACCTAAGCCACCTAATTTTGAACCGTATACAAGTGACTCTGACTAAGACTATGAGGTGAATTGTGTGGAGGAGGAAGAATTTCCAGTTTCAAGTAATTCAAAAATTCCTCACCTGGTTAGTCCATCAGAGCTTAATGATCAAATTAGGGATTTCGATTTAACTAAAGAAAAATCTGAAATAATGAGTTCCAGATTTAAGCAATGGAATCTCCTTCAGCCGGGTGTTAATGTTACTACTTACTGCAAGCGGTAAGTTCAGCGGATGGTGACTTAGTTTATTGTTCTAGTGTCGACGATCTGATGGGTAGATGGGTCATAAGCATATACCAAATGATTGGCGACTCTTTATTGACACATCTGAGACAAGTTTAAAAGCTGTCTTACTCTACAATGGAAATAAATTTCCATCGTTGCCAGTATCTTATTGTGCTCATTTTAAAGAAACGTACGATGTACTATAACATATCTTGGAAAAAATCATGTACATACAATATACATAAATGGTTAATTTGTGCTGACTTAAAGGTCCGTATATCAAAAAGATAACAAAAGATGCAGAATTCATTTCAAGCCTAAATGAAGTAAAAAAAGAAGCCTGGACTTCTTTTGTCGCAGTCGCTGAAAACTTTTTAGGGAATCATAAATCTCCTTGTTGGGAAAATTTGGCAAGCTTTTCATAAAATGAAATGTAATATGTCCTTGAAAATATATTGTCTGGACTCGCATTAAGATTTTTCCCAGAAAATATGGGCGCTATGAGTGATGAACACGGAGAGCGATTTCACCAAGATATAGGTGTGATTGAAAAACGATATCAAGGAAAATGGAACCCTGCGATGCTTTCAGACTACTGCTGGTTGACAATTAGGGATTTAATAACCACAGTAATGGTACTGACAAACAAAAAAAATTAAAAAGGGTGTTTTCTTTTATTCCAAAATTAATGTTAGTACTCGTATAAATTTTTTTACAAAAGTGCAAAATACAAATAAATTTATATCATAAAATTGCGATGTGATAGAAGAGTTTAATTTGATCTCTACATTATTTCTAGCTTAGAGAACACGAATCACATTAAATTATTTGCGATATAAAAAAAAAATTTTTTGTTGACTAGTGAATTAATATTTATTACTCGTATAATAATAATTCATTTAATGTAGTATTTAAAAGAAAAGTAGCGCCCTTAGGCGCGTGTAAATTATAAAAAAAAAACATACAAATTAAATTGTATTCTTCTGAAATCTTTGATTCACACACAGGTAGCACATAGGACCCGTTTTGATTTGTTGCAGATTCCGCATATGGGTTTTTGGCAGGTTTCACATACGAGTACTTTATTTGTTTTATTTCTCCAGCCAGTTGTATGACACTGTCGTCTTTTCTGGGGTTGAACGTACGTGAAACTTTAAGTTGAATATTCACAGCTTGTGGCTCTTCCTGTTCTCCATTGCGACTGAGTCCAGATGTCACTTGTAAAATGAAGTCTCTTCTACGAATTTTTTTCTCCATTACTTCTTGGTGTAAAATCAATCCATTGAAAGAAACTTGTACTGGGCATCTTCTCGAGCATGATTTTGTGCTATATTTTCTTGCCATTTGGTCAACGACACCAACGCTAAATTTAGTTGTGTTATAAAAAGTTACGATATTAGGTTTTCTGTTATTTCCTTCATTTATATCAACCGTATCATGTAAAGTACTCAACAATAAAACATTTTTGCGTCTCTTTGCTTGTTGCACTGTCAAAAGGCACTCATTATTTTCCGTTTTCAAAACTTCATGGGCATTCAAATTTAACTTTAATTTTCTCACATAAGGTGGAATATTGCGTCTTGTTCTGTTTTCGGTGCCGACAAGAGTTGTGCGCTTCGAAAACAGATTCTGCGCGAACTGTACTGAAGTAAAGAAGTTGTCAGTAGTCACATTTCTTCCTTTAGTTATGTAAGGCTCCATTAAACGCATTACAATGTGCTCTCCCAGCATTTGGTTTTGTGGACGATTATCATCTCTCCCCACATATGGGAAACCGTTGAGAGGATATTTTGACTTAACATTTACGCAAAGCCAAAACTTTATACCAAATTTTTTAGGTTTATTCGCCATGTATTGTGTAAATTTGCATCTTGCTCTTGTGGAAAACGGTTGTTCGTCTATAGTGACATTTCCACCTGGCCTATAGCAAGATTTGCAATTGTCAATAAAGCGTTCCATACAGGCGAAATCAATGCAAAATTATCTATTTCAAGTGAATGGTCACATTTTCGAGCATTTGTTGAAATAGTCTCGGGAAATAAACGTCGAAATGGGAAGAATTCAATGATTCAACAGTGGGAAGCAAGGGGACCCACTCTAATTAATCACCCCGAAGGAAACAAAATACTGCTACGTCCACGTCGTTGTTTCTGGGCTATGCTAAACGCAGTATGTAAAAACAAATGACAAGCCTACGAGCAATACGACTGAGCAATGAAAATCAGGAATTATCATTTGAAAAATCAAAAGAGACCTTCGTTTGACCTTGAAAATGGGTCTCAAGGTCAAACTCGTGGTCACCATCTTATGTCCCCTTCAGAACCTTGTGACTTTTGTCTGAAACATTTTTCGCGATATCGCGTATTTTTCGAGTAATTTGGATGTCTCAAGTTAAAAAACTCACCCTGTATAATGCGATAGTTTGAAAATAAATATTTTAGAATAGTATATCACAAGGTCAGATAGGAAAAAATAGTACGTATTCGACTCATACCTATATTATTACCGAGAAATATTAAACCCTCGCTCATTTGCTTACAATCCGTAGTTGAGCAAAAGAAATGTGAAAGGACCCAACAAGACTGAAGGACTCCACACATCTGTATATGAAAAGCTGTGAAATCAACAAGTCGACGTGTGCTTTGCATAAACTATTAGATTTGTTAGTTGTTCTTACTTGTGTATACCTATGGATACTTATTGATCTCTTCCTTTCATCCTTCACCAGTACAAAACCTACATAGCACACATACTAGCATGACCTAAACTTTCTTCGTCTTCAGCATTTCTGAAATGCCAGAAGATTACGAGTACATTTTCTTCACTAGATTCCACTTCAATCCTCTTCATTTGTATGTATCTTATTCTCTCATTTCTCGATTTGTTGATTTAAGAACCAAACTCCAGGTGATGTCTTAGTTAGAATTTACTTACGAGGTGCGGCCAATATGTGTCTATTGGAGTTCACCATGATTAAAATGCATACATATGTAAGTATATATATATGTGCAAAGTACATATCCTCTGGCATTTGAGATATCACACATATTCTTCTGACACATAGAAAATTCCAACCTGGATGACATATACTTGCTTCAAGTCAAAGACAAGAGAACGATTCATCATTATCCCAGGGATTGATATAATCACATGTGCACAATACAATTTACGACACACAATACATATCTTAGGGTAGGATGACCAGGACGATTTTATGATTGACATTCCAATTTTGTCCTTGATTACAGCAGATTATGTTGTAGCTAAAAATGTCAGACGGAAAGAAATGTCTTGGTTCAGTTTTGTGTCTTATTTCAGTCCTCTGGATGATTATTTACTTAGTACAACAAAAAGAGAGAGACGTTCCGTCATTTATTGGATGTCTTGGTTATTGTGTTTAACAATAAAAAAGGCTCAAAAGAGAGTTTCTCATAAAAAAAAAACGAAACAAATCCTTAGAACTTGAAATCCTTGATGATTATCAATTTGTATGTATTTTCCAATCCATAGAACTCCACAAGGCAGAGGAATACAGCTCTCTGTCTGTTTGTCGGTATCTATGTAGTTTAAAAAAAAACCATCATCAATGGTGTGCATTAGAAATAATAACAAACTGCTGCGAAGTTTTGGGCTGTTTTTTTTTTTCTGTGTGCGTCCTTCACTGTTGTACAGATGTGGAATATGTGCATAGATATTCGTACAGATCGTGCACTAAGTTAATTTGCATACCGTTTCTTGGATTCTGGCAACAAGCGTTTAATTGAAGCTTCCGAAATGTTTTTACTTTTTATTTTTGAACTCAATATGCACAGAGAGCGGATTGTTTCAATGAACATAATTTTTTCTGGCTGTATTTGCTGCAGTGGAAAGAATATAATTCGCCAGGCGTTAGGTATACTATATAGGGTGTCAACTAATTCGATGACGATAATTTGGGAAATGATTCCTGGGCATATTCTAAGAACAACATCGTTCTACAGTAAGGGTCCACCTCCAATGTTGACAGCATTTATCGAGGAATTAAGAAAAGGCTTACTTTGGTGTACCCTCACCCATGTTAACGGCGATTGCTCTGTTAGCACTAATGGTAGAAACTTCGTGTTGGACTTTATTTTTAGAAGAAATACCAGCCTTTATAACGGGGTTTAAATAAAGTTCAAATTTTGTTTAAGTCTGTACAATGTAGAAGAAATTGCAAGATAGCACGTCGCGTCGCCCTGTCTGATACACCACATTCAATAACGTATCCGCGACATTGACAGAGATACGGGAGTCCTCCACCGACATTCTGCATAGTCTAGCGAGCGTAGGAGGGATGATAAGACCAGACAGGGCTGCATAGACCCTATCATATGGACAATAAAATAGATAAAGAGTTGGTTGGTATCGATTCAATATTCTCTTGCCTTTTCCAAAATTGGATCGATGGTGAATTAACTGGGTCTAAAATCGCACGGACATTGACCTACCAGGTTTAAGATGTTCACAAAATTCCGCAACAAGGATCTTGTATGCGAAACTTTATAGACTTTTGCACCTGTAGTTGGCTCAGTTCAAGGGTTCACCTTTCTTGAGAACCGGACACACGATGTTCAGATCCCATTCACCGGACATGCGTTCCTCTGACCAAATTGTACATACATATGAGCAGCTGCATGCGTCTTAGCAGATCACTTGCCTAAAATCTAAAGAACTCATCGAATCAAGTTAGATTTAGCGAATCGCTGTCTTTACAGGCTGTGGTCAGGTTCATCCTGCCTTTCAACGGTATTTTCGCCGTCGTCCCCGTTTAGCAGTTAGCAGAAGTGGTTCCTTAAAATTTTAAGTACAAACTGTATCTCGACCATACTGTCCTTTTGTCTTCTCTGCAGGCTTCGGTTTAGGTTTTCTTCATACTCCCTTTTTACCTTCTTGCAACTTCTCTTCAACTTCGTGCTTTACGACCTCTCGTATTCGGCTGTCATCCGGCCACCGCAATGTGATCAATCTGACTTAAAGTGTTTTGATCAGAAGGCCGCCATGTGCCTTTGTAAATCCTAGGATGTGGGAGACCTGTGCTTGCTACAAAGATGTTTCCTCCACTTGCAAAGTTTATCAGCACAAGTGTGCTTCCGGATGTAATGTTGTGTAAGCTGTGCATGTCGACGGTGGTTTCCCTCTCTTCCTATTAAATTATCTACAACCATTTCCACATCAGACTTGTAGAGCTCGTAAAAGCATTCCGTGATAGCGTCGTCTTTTAATTCCGTTGGGATATGGGATGGATTGTCACCAGTTGGACGCTTGAAGGTCTTAAGCGCATGACTTTATCTTTAATTCTGATTCCAATAACCAACCCACATCTAAATACAGGCTGCGCTGTACAAACGCAGTGGTTTTTGATTGTGTTTTGTCCTTTCGGTCCCATTGCATTTCTTGATTGCCTCTTATATCAGCCTTATAGGGTTACAGTGTCTTCACTAGGTGATCAAGAGCATCTGGCCTGTTAAAAGCCCTCACATTCCAGTTACATACTACAAGGTCGTTGTCATTGTCATGTTTACATGGGTCGTCAACAGTTAAGTCGTTCTAACCCAAGTTGTCTTCTTCACAATTAGGCTTGTGAAGCCTAAGACGACGTATTTATGGAGACCAGTACAAATTAGTTCATTAGTTAAGACTTGGCAGATTTCATGGCCTATCTTCTCAAACGATATGCTCTTTAACATGTTTGTTAACACCAAATCCAATATATAAGGACCTCCACGGGCCTCTGTCATAAGGATGGAATTGGTAGCAGCTTATCGATCATAACGCCAATTTGACTATATGCATTCTTTTTCTTAAAAAATTCGTAGTTTTGTGTTCACATCTCTTAATGACGAGTATATTTCAAAATCAATATCCAATCAAAGCAGTTATTGATTCATTAATTTTTTTATATTTCAAAAATGTTTATCCTTGCCACTGGAACTAAATTGAAATGTATTAGCTCCCGCAGAGAGATGGTCTTTGCGACGAGCATTATACCACATGGCAAAATGTGGATGGCTTACTCCCCCCTATGAAATTAATAATTTCATCTTGGTTATGAGTTTTCGACAAATAATAACCACAGCGTGTTTGTTTGTAATTTTATTGTGTTTTTTAATTTGAATTTTTTTTTAATATTAAAATTCAAAAACCCCACAAGGATTTCCTTTTGCCTTTTGCAGAGGCGTCAGTTCCAGTGTTAGCATAAGCCACCACCCGGAACTCTAATTAATTAAAACCACAGGAAACTGTAGCAAATCGTGGCGAATGGCAAGAAATTTGAATGAAATTAGCGAGAATGTTCTGAGGGATTACGGTTGTCACGCGTAAGTGATTTGGCAGTAAATTACGTGGCTTAATTTACGCAACACCGAATGTGTTGCAGTTTAAATTTGAAAGGTTAATTCGTACCCTATGCGCTTACTGGAGGTTGATTAAGAGTCTGAAGCTCTATGAAAATATGAGTCACTGCGGCTGACTTTGATAATTAACCGACAGTATGTCGCCTGTTTATATAAGTATAATGAGACGAAATTCATTAGTTGAACGTAGTATGTCTGGCAATATAATTGAATAAGTTTGAGTTGGGTTCAAATTCTTATTTTCTTAAAGAGATGCAGAATAGTGTCAGATAAATATCACCACGTCAGTAGTGCATTTTTTTGCTGTAGTTGTTCTTTAAGGGCACACCTAGTGTGACGACCAAAAATAAAGGTGATTTTGAGGAATTTTTTTTAAAGAAAACTACTGAATGCTATTGTTCAGCTTTCTGAAGCAGCAGTAGAAGCCATATTTTGTTTTTAATCTTATAACTTAAGATACAAACTTTACTGGCTTAACTACGAAAGAAAGTTCTCTACGAGAGACTGCAACATCAATCTTAATAGATTGCTATTGAGTTCTGATCCACTCATTAGTTACCTCAGAAAGTTGACCTCGAAAACAGAAAAGGTATTTTCCAAAGAAACCTTTGAAATGATTCTTCCTAAGGACACAAATGCCACTCATGATTGTCTTATATCTCTTGACAATGATGAAGACAATGATAAAGATTTTTTTTATGAAGAAATTAGAAAGAAGGACATCTTTGGTAGTACAATCGGAAGACATAGCCTACACGACACCACGTTTGGAAACGGACTTAGGCTAATCGATTTCGCTGCGGGACCCCAATAATCACAAGGGAAAATGGCCGCAAACTGTCAACCAGATCGATCATGTTGCAATCGAAGTAAGGCCCTCCTCAAGTATTTTAGATATCCGAACATTCCGAGCGCCCTACATAGACTCGGACCACTACCTAGTTGCAGCCAATGCTAGTCTACGGATATCTCAGACGCCACAAAAACGGAGAAGTGCTATGAGGAGATTTAACGTTGAACGGTTGCAATCGCAACAAGCCGCCAGAAACTTTGCCGATCCCGTATCCATCAACCTCTCAAAAAGTCCTTTGCAGATAGCATCAAGTGCTGACGACCAGTGGCTTAGATGCCGTGAATCCATCACAAAAGCCGCAACTGGCGTGCTGGGTTTCACCAGCCCATCACCACGAAACTCTTGGTTTGATGAAGAGTAACGGCAAGCATATGCAGCAAAACAAGGAAGAAGATCGGCTTCTCCGGAGAAAAAAGCGCGCGATCGAGGACGTAGAGAGATGCTACACCAGGAAGTTTTACCAATAGGTAAAAAGAACGTGTTAGGGTAATATGATCCGAACTAATGAAGAAGGAAGCCTTGTAGTAGAGTAGGATATGGAAAAACCATTTCTGCAGACTGCTATATGGTGAAGACGACATCAATTCCGCTGCCAGGCAGAGAACCACTCAATATTGACGATACAAATCAAGAATTCCGTCCACCCGGCCAATATGAAGTGATGATGGTAATATTTAAACTGAAGTCGAACAAGGCTGCCGGGCCAGATGGCCCACCTGCCGAACTATTTAAGGCGGCAGGAGATGGCTTGATAGAGAGCATAAACCAACTTATTTACAAGATTTGGTCAGATGAATGTATACTTGATGAATGGAACCTCAGCATTATTTGCCCCCGGTTCACAAGAAAGGAGCTCTGTCAACTGCGCCAACTATAGAGGTATCAGTCTCCTATACATCGTATATAAGACCTTGTTTGCCGTATTGTTTGAGCACCTGAAACCATTTGTCAGCGATCTGATTTTTAGGCCCGGTAAGTCCACAATTGACCAAACATTCACACTACTGCAGATCCTGGAGAAAACCCAAGGAGTTCAGATCGACATTTACCACCTTTTTATCGATTTTAAAGCCGCATATGACAGTATCTACAGAGAAAAGCTATACAGAGCCATGTCTAGTTTTAGCATCCCGACCAAACATGTTCGCTTGTGCAGGATGGTGATGCAGAAAGCAAGCTGCTGCATCAAAGTTGATAACGACATAACAGAGACCTTTGATGTCTAAAAAAGATTAAGGCAAGGCGACGCGCTGTAATGTGACTTGAAAGAATTGTGCAAAATTCACAAGCCAACACACGATCTACGATCTTTCAAAGTCTGTTCAATTGCTGACATACGCCGACGAGCAGTCACTGGTTCGTTTGCGTGTATAGGAATAGAAGCGGCGAAAGAGGGTCTAGCAGTAAGCGAAGGCAAAACAAAGTAGATGCTGTCAACAAGAAAGGACACACAACATCGACGAATCGGCCGGAATTTCACAATCGAAAGCTATAACTTCGAGGTAGCACGGGACTGTGTCTACCTCGGCTCTGCTATCACATCTGAAAACGACATCTCTTCAGAAATCAAATGAAGAATAACGTTTGCGTTCGGCCCTCCCCCGAACAACCTAGGAAACTCTATATAAGATCCTTGTAATCTCAGTTGTGCTCAGTTTCGAAGCATGGACTGTTTCTAAAGCAAATGAAGATATCTTTAGTCGTTTTGAGAGAAAAATTCTTCGTAAGATATTTGGTCCCGTATGCGTTGACCGGTACTGCAGGAGACGATTCAATGATGAGCCCTACGAGCTATACAGCGATATGGACCTGGTCAGAAAATTGCGTTTGAGATATCTGGGACATGTAGAACGAATGAACATCAACGCTCCAGCCCGCAGAATCTTCAACTCTAATACGGAGGGACAACGCAGTGGAAGGGACCTCAACCAACTTGGAGTGCGCAACTGTAGGCAGTTAGCCAAAGACCGCGCTAATTGGAGGGGCTTATGCATTGAGGCCCAGGCTTACCTTAGACTATAGCGCCGTCTAAGTAAGAAAGTATTACAATTAAGAAAAAATAACTGAAAGTTATATTTAATTGAATGAGTAGTTATTTCCAACAAAAGTAAAGTATACTGCTTCGAAAAATAGTTTTGGCCAGATTTTTGATACACATAGGAAAAAAACCTTTTCTTGAGTGTGAAACAAACAACCTTTTGTCGGATCCGGTGTGTTTTCAGCCATAATGATTATGTAACCATTCAAACTTATTATGGAATTATTCGATAATTACTCCAACCATCATCATTACCCTTTTTGTTCTCAGTTTATTTTATTTACAATTGAATTAACGTTGATCTAATTTCCTAAGTGGTGCTACGAGCAACACAATGCAATCAATGAATTAACGTAGCATGTCGTTCGACTGTTATAATAATTAGCAGCTCCTAATATCCAACCTCGAATCTTTCACCTCCCTCTCGCTGACTTAAGTATTTGTCAGCGCTAATGAATAATCCTGCTTCTGTGTCCTGATTTCATTTTAATCCTCTAACTGTGCGATTAGGATTGGAGCATCCGAAAAGCAGAATGCGTCATAAAGATTTGTCACTCTAAATAGCTTGTGGTACCCAACGACCAGAGGCGACTATGTACATCCACAAGCCCTGAGCGGTGATAAAATCAGCTTATCGCCGAATATAAGAGTAAAATCATCAGCAACAGATTTAATTAGACGAGTGGTTGTATTATTTTGGGGATGAGATCGAAGGGATTAAGGAAATGGTGAGGATGAGATTTTCGGTTTTAGTTGTGACAAGTGGGTCAAACAGGGGTTAATGAATCTTTTGGAAAGTGATCCGATTTTCAAAAAACAAATATTTCGAAGGAGTATTTAGAGCAGTAATGTAATGAAATTTCAATAAAAATCGACACGTAATAAGCACTACTACGAGTATATTGCGTCCGCAATTGCTTTCGACCAAAATTCACCATCTGCCATAACTCCAGATGATACATTTTTTGAAGTACCTTAGTACAATACAAGCCAGGGCGGGTTCATGAATGAACTTTTTTCTTTTTTTTTTTAATTTTCTGACTCGCCAATTGCGCAGTACGCCACTTTGACCTAAAAAATCGTTTGTAGCTCATTTAGTCGGAACTACAGTTAGGCTAGTAGGTTTCCTACTTTCCGAATGAAATTTATAACGCTACTAGCAGAGGATTTCATTGGAGCCGAATTGTTCCCCGAAGAAAATATTTCGTCTAATTCCGCTGAGGGCTGGACATTCACATACGAGTATGTAAGAACTGTTGAGCAGTTTCGCCTTCTTCAAGACCAAGTCGACAATCCGGAGAGTTGACTAGATCCATTTTGCTGAGGTGATATCTTAAACAGTGATGTCCTGCGAGGTAACCTACTAAGTTTTCGATATCGTGCCGATATAGATTTACACATCTATTGGCATTTTTGTTAAGGGCAAGATGACACGTTTGACGTGTCTTAGATCTGAGCTATTCTCCTAATATGAGATGCACCTAGGATGTTTCCAGCTAATATTAGCTAAATTGACTGCTGATTTAGGAATACAGCAGAAGGGTTCATGTCCATTAAAGGGAGTTTCTGAGCCCTTTCTGCCCAGTTCGTAGACCTTTTCATTCCCATCAATGCCCCCATGGCCAGGAACTCACCACAGTTTGGTTTTGTTCGTGGAGCTTAGTTTTTGGAGGGTTTTGAAGCAGTACTCGTACATAACTGATTTGGAGTCAATGGTGTGCGAGCTAAGGGCATTTATAGATGCTTGACTGTCCGTGTGCATATGGATTTTTGCGCCGTTAATACCAGAGTTGTAAATATGGTTGGCACATACTTGAATGGCGTGAAACTGTGCCTGAATATACAGGGACTTTTGCCAATAGCTAGGGTTTATTTAGGTTCGGTCCGTGTATTCCAGCTCCCACTGACGATTCCATTTTAGAACCATCCGTATACCATTTTGGCTGTTTGGTGGCTTATTGCTAACGCATGCTTCTTTAGTGGAGATCTCCGTGGAGGAGCCTTTAGTGAAGCATAGTGTTTTTTGAAGGCGGTCTGTTACTGCTCAGATAATATCGGGTTCTGCTATTTCGGAGAGGGGGCTCCTTAAGTCAGGGTGTTCGCTAAGGCTTTACTCTTTAATTTGTACCAGACTTGCTGTGCTGCGTAATGCCACTTTGTTTATGTATAAGTGTAGGAGGGCTAGTCCTATTGTTGCTTCTATCGCAGCTGTGGGGCAAGTCCGGAAAGCTCGCAGCCTTCGGGACCATTGAGTCCCAACATCTTTCTTTCTCTCTCTATCCTATTTTCCAAAAAAACTTAACACGTGCTCTGTCATCATAAGTGTAGTAATACCCACTTGTGTTCAGTGTTCAGTTCGTTAAAAAAAAAAATGCCCAGACATGTAAGATGCTGTACTTTGTTGGGACTGACCATCAATGAGTGATCTTTGGAGAGATTCCCCATGTGCTGCCATACGTGCGACGGCAGGCTCATAAAGCATTGGTTGCTTTAGTTATTTTGTTGTTCAAGAGAGAGTTCAAGTGAGAGTTCCAATCGAGTCTTTTGTGTAGAATGACTTTCAGATATTTGACCTCGTCGGAGAATTCAACGATTGTATCATTAAATGAAACTATACCTAAGTTTATATTGCTTCTTATAGTGTAAGGAACTAAGACAGTTTAGTTTGGGTTTATGGAGATATTCTCTCTGGTGCACCATTCTTGGACTGTCTTAAGGGCGTTTTCCATACTGCAGTGACTTCGCTAGTCTCTTTGCCCCTAATGATGATGACTAGGCTATCGCGATAACCAATTTTGCTGTAGCTTAAGTTGCTTAATTTGTTAAGTAGATCATCTATGACCACAGACCACAGGAGGAACGATAATACGCCTCCCTGAGGGCAGCCCCTTACAGCTGATATTGATACTGAAGTCGGCCGTGAAGAAGTAGTATTCACCCGGCTTTCAAGCATCCCTTTAACCAGTTCAACCAGTTGATGATGGGTTGATCGAGTCATATCCAGTGTTATCGAAAACACCTTCTATGTCAAGGAATGCGCAAAATGCAATTTCTTTGGTTTCAGCTGTCAGCTGACATGAGTGCAGAGGCAAGCTATTTTCTACGCTTTCTCTGATATGAACGTCAATAATTCTTTCCATTGTTTTCAGATAAAACGATGTCAAACTTATAGGACGATATGATTTAGGTAGTTCCCTGGGCTTGTTGACAGGTATGGGGATAAACACCACGTTGACCTCCCTCCAAGTTCCTGGTATGTATGTATGTATGTATGTAGCCCAAGTTGAAGCTGAACCTAAATAAAGCTATTAGGGTAGGAACAAGGAAGTTCAGCCCTTTTTATAGTAGAGCTGGAAAAATTCCGTATATGTCTGGTCCTTCGTATGGCTTAAATGAGTTGATTGCCCATTTAACCTTATCCGGACTGAAGAGATTTCCGTTGATTCTGGTGAGGTTTCTTAGAAGTGAAACCGCCGTTGACTGTCCATAAGACATGTCAATATTATTGTAGAATTCTCTGAGAAGTGAACCTGAATCAAGGTATTCAGGGTTTTCTCACGGTCGCGTATGATTGTGCCATCTGGTTTGATTAGCAATCCCATGCAATTTGAATGATCTAGGGAGAGGGCTTTATGGAGTCGTGCTGCAGCAGGAAGTGGTACCAGTTTCTTGCAGTAAGCACGCCAGGAGGCTCTCTTTTATCTTCGCAAATCTTGGTTGTAGTAAGTTAAAATGGATCTATATTGTTCTCAAGTCCCGGTGAGTTTGGCTTTGTTGAAAAGCTTCCTCACTCTTTTCCGAAGGGCTTCTAGGCTCTCATTTCATCATAGTACGAATCGTTTTACCATAGTTCTCTTAACCTTAAAGCTGTTTTTAAAAGATTATAGTTTGACGTCGTTTAGCTGGAGTTGGGTTTCGTCTGCCTTCATTATTGTTAATGGCATGGACGGCAACAATACAGCTTTGATCGCGAAATTTTTTCGATATGTCCTCCAGTTCGCAAGCTTGCTGTTATATCGCACAGGCGCGTGTTCGTTGCTGCTTCTTATCTTGAACACAATAAAGATGTCTCCTCGGACACGTGCCAGTCTTCCACCATATTTTGTAGAAATGGTGGCGAGAGAGTGAGGTCTAGGACTTCCTCTCTTATATATAGAGTTTCTAAATGGAGGTTTGTTTCCCTTATTTAATTTTCTTAAATTTTTGCTATATAGAAATTTTAATAGCGACTCACCTTTTTTGTTTGCATCACGGTTACCCCAAATCGTATTGTGTGCGTTAGCGACGCAACGGATGATAATGTGTACTTCCTTGTTTTTACAGTACCGGACAGGTCCCTTACTGATGTACCTGTATTCAGTGCCTCCAGCAAAGTATGCCGATGTGCATACGAACCTATGCAGTTCCCGGCCGCTGTGGCGCACAATTTGTACTGCCACCAGGTCCCTAGTTACGAAATTATCTCTCCGGTTTTGCTTTTTAAACCAAAAATCTTATAACGGTCTGCCCATGGCTCTTGGATAAGTCCAATAGCAATATTCTCTTCAGCACATCGCTGGCTAAAGGTGTCCGAGTTACCCATACTTCGGTGCAGGTTTGCCTGCAGCACGCTCAGAAGGGATGTTCTTTCGTGCGTAATCAGGGTTTCGTGGTCTGTAGGGTTTGTTATCTCCTCTAGATCCTACGGAAGCTCTCTCTTCAACCTCTTGATTTGTCCTCTATTTGACTGACCACCTGTTCTAATCGCCGTTGGATTATGCCTCAAACGGTTCTGGTTGGTGGTTTTTTTTGCTGCTTTTGGCCATAGTTATATTGTCGCTTCTGCGAGTGTAGCTCCTCCAATTTTTGATCCTGTGGCGTTTGCGATAGCGCTGACCCTAGACCTTGGTGGGATATCGCTCACGCTTCCACCAGCTCCCCCCGACGTCATGCTCGTCGTGTTATAGGTCGCTCTCCACGTTGTTGTGCCGAGTTCTTTGTTTTGGCCACAAGAATTGCCTGTATTCTTTCGCTAGCAGTCCCGGAGCTTTGTGGGAAGAACCCGCTGATGATATGCGGTTATGGAAGATTTTCCTCATCAACAAGCATCACCTCTAACCCACATATTAGAAAAAGCTAAGTCAGATTTCGAAGAGTGCTTCCAATAAGGACTCTTCCGGAAAGTTTACACTACTCGGCGTAACAAGCTGGCTGGTCAAAGTCCTCAAACATGACAAATCAACAAAACTGGAAACACTTAGTTATCAATCTAATTATGCAATTGTTGTAGTGGCATTGACGGCATTCCAAACCTCTGGTGAACAGTGGAAACGGCTCCTATGTCAAGAATTGGTTAACATGAATACTCGAATGCCTTTAGACCTACCAGTTTAGTTTCCTTTCTATTGAATAGCATAGTTGTGAGTCACATATGCAAAAAGCTGCTTTGCGAATTGATGCTCGGTTGCTAGACGCATTCCAAGTTGAAAACCTTATGAGACCGCGTTTCTTAGCCTAGTGAATGTTGGTGTATAGAAACTTTTTTCTGGCAGCCTTACACTCCCTCCGATTCCAATTGTTCCGCTGTTCCCAATTGACCAGACCAAGCGCTTTCGCATTCGCGATAGCTTGATCCTTAAAACGGAAGTTCGGCTTTTCTTTTCGTCTTGCAACTCGGTTTGCCTCTTCTCGAATGACAATAAAAACCTTCAATATGGCGCTCTGCGGGTGACGTCAGCTGCGTATGCCACCAGCTGAACAGATATGTCCATTTTAACTCCTACTCTGCGGACTATCTGTTCCGCAAATAGGTAGAAGAAATCACATGACAGTGAATCTCTTTGCCGAAATCCGGTATATGTTTGGATAGCTCAAAGGAACTGTTTCCAATTTATATTTTACACCGCGTGTAGTTTTGCCGTGCTCACGGATTCGGTCATTTTCTTGCAGAGGCCATCATTATGAATAAATCATATGCGGGTTTGAGGCCCACGAAGAGACAGTGAGTCTTTCTTTTGAAATTCGTTAGTGTTTTCGAGGATTTGCTTAAATGTAAAAATTTGGTCAATCGTTGAATTGGAACATTCTAACGTGCTGATAGACTTCGGACGTTCTCACAATACGTTAAAAATGATCTTATATGCGACATTACCAGAGATATGCCTTGATAGTTCTTAGCAGACAGAGGATGCCTTTCGTGAAAATGGGACATATATGGCTAATAGTTCAGTCATCGGGCATGCCTTCATTCTCACATACAAAATTGATTTGAAATGATTCGTTAATATTATATTCTTCAGACTCCTTAGCGATGCAGTATCACAAATTGGACTTGACACTGGCACGGTCGATGAACGACAAGCTGCGTAAGGCCAAGTCGCCTGGGAGTTTGGGAAACACTTTAAAAGTTATGGGCCGCTTCGACGACCGATGACATTTGACGCTGACCAGACAATTGGACGATAGACTTTCAAAAGGAAGGGCACTGTACCATCTGGGGACTATATACCTTGCAAAGGGCAAACGATTTTTCAGACGAAGTGAAGGAAACGCTCACTAAAGCGGTTGAATGCAAACAGGGCAACTAAAAGTTGATGTATCGGGTCTACAAGTAAGTTTCCAGCGTTTGTCAGAGATGGCGCCGCCAGTGTATCCCGGGCAGAAATGTCAGACCCCATGTGTTTTATTTGTAGGTTTTGTATCTGTCAACAACTTTGCAGCGTTATATTTGAGCAGTTCTATTGGTGTCGTACATTTTATCGAGCAAAATCATGGCAGGTTTCCAGCCAAATAAACGTCATTTGCGGGAAGCGCTGCATTTATTCTTTAATATGAAGAAAAGTGCGGCTGAGGCCTATCGTTTGCTTTCGGAAACTTATGGGGCGGAATGTATTGGTGAATCGACGTGCGGCGAGTGGTTCAAACCGTTCAAAAGTGGTGATTTTTGAGTTGAAGATAAAGATCGCCCCGGAAAGCCGAAAAGTTTTGAAGACGAGGAATTGGACGCTTTACTGGATTAGGATCCGTGTCAGATTCAAGAAGAACTTGCTGCATCATTGGGCGTCACGCAACAAGCCGTTCCCCAGCGCCTAAAAGCAATGGGATTCATTCAAAAGGTTGGAAATAAGAGACGTCGAACGGCGATTTTGCATGTCCGAAATGTTACTGCAGCGGTATAAAAATAAATCATTTTTGTATCGTATTGTCACTGGTGATGAGGAATGGATTTATTATGATAATCCTAAACGCAGAAAATCGTATACAAAGCCCGGCGTGCCCGACCAATGGACGCCGAAACGAAATATTCACGTGAATAAGGTTATGCTCTGCATATGGTTGGATCAAAAGGGTGTCGTATACTACGAACTGCTTCCGAGTGGTGAAACCATCAAAGGACCATTATATCGAACCTAACTAATTCGTTTAAAGCGGGCATTAAAAGAAAAACGGCCAGAATATGAGACCAGGCATGAGTCCGTCATTTTTCATCACGACAACGCTCGGCCATATGTTGCGGTTTCGGTGAAAAACTATTTGGAAAATAGTGGATGGGAAATTCTGCCTCACCCGCCTTACAGTCCAGACTTGGCACCATCTGATTACCACTTGTTTCGTTCAATGCAGAACGCTCTTACGGGAATACGCTTCAGCTCAGTAGAGGAAATCAAAAATTGGCTCGATACGTTCTTGGGCTCGAAAGACGAGAAATTTTTTTGGTCCGGAATTCATAAATTGCCAGAAAGATGGGGGAAAGTTGTAGCTTCCGATGGACGATACTTTGAATAAAGCATTGCAACTATGTTTTCATAATAAAACTTCAAATTTTGGGAAAAAAAAAAAACGCTGGAAACTTACTTGTAGACCCAATAGCAATTTTGGAAATTTGCACATATTATTAGGGCGGTTTGAAGAAGAGGCAGGATGCTACAAACGTACCTTATCTTTGGCCATGGAGTTGGGTAAACGTGAAGTAGAGGCTCAGTCATGTTATAGTCTTGGAAATACGTATACGGTGCTTAGAGAATTCACAACAGCCATTGATTATTACCACAGACATTGAGCCATAGGTCAGGAATTTGGTGACCGAGTGGTTGAGGCACTTGCATGTTGGGGTCTAGGTAATGCACACTCTGCACTTGGAGAAGGCCATGTACTCCTCGGAATACCCCAGCTAAGCGAAGACGAGGAATTCCTCACCATTTCAGACGCTGAGCACTCAACTGATTCGGAAACAACTCACATCAATGGCAGTAGTAACTCACGTATGGTTTGTGTATGTCGACAAGGAATGGAACAATTGAATCTTATCAAAATCACGCCTTATGACGCCACACAACAGGCACAAAAACTCACAACAGGCGGTGCCAAGATGAAAACAAACGAAGATGTTATCACGTCCACAGTCAAAACGTATGGATGACCAAAGATATTCAAAGACAAACACCAAAAAAGAGAGGTAAAATTTCTTGCATCCACAAAAGGAAGAGCGTAAGCCACTCACCCCTAAAAAACTCGTTATTCTCTTCCAATTTCCCAAACAAATGGGACGATTCACCAAGTCTAAAACCCTCCGGAAACCCCGTCGACGCTACAACTGAGGTTTTTATTTGACACCCGAAGGGGTATTCCAGACTAATTGTTACTGTCGAGGAGAGGACTTGCAAACACTTTACAACAAATATGATTACTACAATACAACATTAAACCAAAGCAGGTAACTCATGCACAAATACCATGAAGAGCCCCATATCTAGCGTAACCTTCCACTAGATTTTACAATTTAAAGGGGTGGCATATTACTGTTTTCCTAATTGACCCTGTTATGTAATTTCGTACTGGCTCACACTGGATTTAATTAAAAAGATTTGTTTCCCTTGTAACTCCACTTTTTAGCAACTATATTCATTCCGCAGAAGTGAAACCAAAAAAAAAACACATAACTTTAAATTAATTTTTCACCCCAAACTTTGTTGTAAATTTTTTTCCCTCCGTCCGAGGTCATGGAAGTAGTAGAGCCGGAAACTTGGTGAATTTATGTAAATTAAACCATGAACCTCGAACAAAAACCTGGCATTCGTAGCAAGACCGACCGACTTAAGTTTGCAGAAGTTGTTAAAGGTGACCAAAGGCTTCTCGCCATAAATCAGAGGGAACCAGCATATTGCAGAGCAAGGATTCTTTATGTTAGGTACTAGTTGGATTCGGTTTGTTGGTTCAGTCGGCGCCTTTTTCTATTTATTCTGCTGCTGAAGAGATGTAGCCCAAAAAAAAAATACTCCAACTATAGGAATTGTGCCATATTGTGGTCGAAGAACGGCGTTGAAGTATCGTACTCGTAGGTATATCCGAAATTTGGCTGATTTCCTTCTCGGATAGCATGGGATTGATTTTTCATCACATTGTCATTGTAAGCCCTTCATCAACTTAACGTGTTCCTAATCTTTCCATCACAGCTGATATGATTTACGTGTACGTATTCGTAGGAAGCGTTTTTGTTCGATCTATGACCCCTGCGAGTGACGTTTTGGAGGACGGGCAAAACAAGTGAAATGCTAATTTGCAAATGTCATTACGTATTTATAGTAAATGGACAAATTATTCCATCACATTGCAGCTACTGATGAGGTCGAGATATACATAGAACGACACTTTTGGTCCCAATTATGCCGTGATGCTGCCCAACACACCCAATTTATGACATGACACTGACGATTCGACCATTTCGACTAATGATTTTCGGATTTAGAGGTTTAACTAACAAAATGCAAATCACTATGTGCCAGACATTTGCAATTTAATCAGTGTTCGATGTTTAGATTATACATCCAACGGACAGGGGACGTGTAATTGGTGGCATTTGTTGGAAATATCTATGCATAGGGTGTACCCAATTTGCACTTGACTGATGGCAGTTGATGTTCACAGTCAACTGATAAGTGAATAGTAAAAAAAAACTAAGAAGGAAAACTGACTGTCACATACGATATCCAATAGAACAGTTTTGTTGCTATGTTTTATATAGAAAACATACCCCAGCTCATTGATGTATGATCAATTCCTTTTGGTTTTGACACTGCACTACGGACAGATCGGGCATTTATTCAGTTGCTGCCTTAACTTTTCTGACCCTGTCCCATATGGATGAAATACTCGTAACTCCCATTTTCTAAGTCTGGTATGTGAAGCTGTAAACAAAACTATTCAAGTTTATGTCGCGGCGGTTCTTGATCATTTTTATTAAGCTCCGGAAAATAGATTGGAATTTATATAGTATTGTTTTGCGTTGTACAACACTGGTCAACAAAAAAAATATTTATTTTTTTACTCGGAGATAAAATTATGTGATTCGTAATCGTTGGAGTTTATATAATCAGGAAAACTATATAAAAGAGCCAGGTCACATTGGGATTTTGTGAGAAAACGCTTTTTTGAATTTAAATTTTGTTTTTTTTTTGGAAGCATCTGCATTCCGTTTATAAGAATACCTCAAAGTCTCTCTTATAAGCGACCAGCAGTAATCTACCAACATTGATGGCTCCCATTTTCCTTGGTACCGTTGCTCTATTGCAGCAATGTCTTGGTGGAATCTCTCGCCGTGCTCATCGCTTACATCACCCATATTTTCAGGAAAGAAATTGAGATGAGAATGCAAAAAATGAAGTTTTAGCGACATGTTGCATCCCATTTTATGATAAGCATCCAGCATTTTCTTTACATCATCTGCATAACCTGGCGTCTTATTGTTGCCTAGGAAGTTTTCTGATACTTTCACAAATGAACACCAGGCCTGTTTTTCTAATGAATCCAGAGTAGGAATGAAAGCTGGATCTTTTATAAGTTTTCTAATGTCTGGACCCATAAAAATACCTTCTTTAATTTTTGCTTCGCTTAGTGATGGGAACTTTTGTTTCGAAAAATTGAAACCAGGTTGGTCTTTCTTCATCGCCTTTACAAAGTTTTTTATAAGACCCAATTTGATATGTAATGGTGGTAGAATAACACGCTGTGGTTCGATCAATGAAGGATTCCTTATATTTTTTTCTCCACAAATAAAGTTTGTTCTTATAGGCCAATCTACTCTCACAAAATGCTCCGGTCGTGCTCTACTATCCCACTCACATAAAAAACAACAAAATTTGGTGTAACCTAGTTGTAATCCAAGAAGTAGAGCAACAACTTTTAAATCCGAACATATCGATCAGTTATATTTTTTATATTCAATTTTTTCCAATATAAATTTCATAACATCGTAGGTTTCTTTTAAATTCATACCATGCGCTAGAGGTATTGAGGGAAACTTATTACCATTATGAAGCAATACAGCTTTCAAATTAGCCTTTGATGCGTCGATGAATAGCCGCCATTCTTCGGTTTTGTGCTCATAACCCAGTGACAGCATTAAGCCATTAATATCATTACAATACACTAAGTTATCGGCTTTCGAAAAATAAGGAACAAATTCACTTTGTCGCGTACGGTACTCTGTAATTTTTACCTCAGGCTTGAACAGATTCTACTGTTTTAACCTTGAGCTCAGTATTTCAGACTTTTGTTTTGACAAATCAAAGTCTCTGACGAGGTCATTAAGCTCAATCTGACTGATGAGATGTGGTGCATCAGAAGATGTAGGGAGCTCAAATTTGGGATCATCCATGATTTCTTCTGAACAATATGACGAACTTATTTCTGTGTCCGAAAGGCGTCCGGAAGGTGGCTTTGGAACTGGCAGAGTTTCTGTATAAGGTGCTGGTTTTGTTACAGAAGAGACATCTGCATATTTTATGGAATGCTTTGATCTTCGAGAAAATCCCTTCACATTGGTGCAACAAAAGTAACAATCTGTGTAACTCTGGGGCTCTCTCCAAATCATAAGCATTCCAAAAGGCATTGCAGAAAATGACCCGTTAAACCAACCAGTTAGCTGTCGGTGATACCTAAGGCAGCAAATGTGTGGTGCCCAGAGTTTATCCTGATGGTTTATTTTAAATTTAAAATAAGAAAAGTAACACTTTTCAATAAATGGTGTTATTTTCTTTTTTCGGAAACTTGGTGTAAATTCTCCACAAATATAGAAGAATAAATCTGGACAATTAACACAAGATCGTGGAATTTTATCACTTTAATGCACTTCTAATATTCTTCTTACGCAAAATAGTTAATTTTTTTAAATTACTAACAGAAAAACGGATTTAAACGATGTGCGATTCTATTAGAACTGACCTCGTTCGATAAAGATGTAAAAGTGTGTGCCGTTAGGTTGCTGTACGTGACCTGAACAAAATATTATTTTTCACGTTATCTACAGGTCGAGTACTATAATAAACACTATTCAGTATGTCCGAGTATTTTTCATTGTTGCCCAGTGTAATTAGTAAAAGTGAAAAATTTGTTATTGTTTGATGTTGTGAATGCATAAAAGTTACAGTGAACAAATATTTTTACATTTTTTTAGACCCCGTAGGCTACCGCGCTTGAAATTTTGTTCGAAACACACACACACCTTGCTCAACTAAATTTAATATTGCGAATTTCGCTGTACACAACACACACTGGCTCGTTGACAAAGCTATCACGCAAAAACTACCGACAAATGGCGCTCAAACAAACATTTGAGCCCCAGATGGCAGATGTACCAACTTAAAGAAAAGAGCTTTTGACAATATCTCAAATGCGGTTTGTTTGAATGGGAAGTACTTTTTGATCAGAAAGTATATCGCATTAGGGAACCTCTAGTTGATTTTGTAATGTATGAAATTTTCGATAAAATTAATTACAGTAACAAAAATGGCAATGGAGCAATGTTTTTGAACCTTCAGATGTCTAATCTAATATGGAAGAGGATGAAGATACTTCATAGAAACAAGTGAAGACACTTAACATAAGTTCTCCTCGGTCTCAGCACGACCAGCAGAAATGCAATATGGTCGAATCCAGAAACTTGCATTGAGTCGTGTTTGAAGGTAAGTTTTCACCGATATTCTACCGTAAATGACACCCCGCTGGAGCTCTTAAAAAAATCTACCCTCAAAGTTTCTTCAACTACATTGGTCAATGCACAAATGAACGTATACAAATAATGAACAAAAAAAAACCGATGTAAAAAAATTAAAGTTTACTGAAAGTAGAAATAAAAATTGTTCTGGGCTACATGCTAACATTGTCTTATAATAAAATAACTTAAAATACATCTTTAGGAAACGAAACAATAAAAGTGCTTTATCGCGAGATCGGTTCGGTTGCATTATTTCAAAGACATATTTCGTTCCTCCGAAAAACCCGAAAGCGCAGCAAAAACCTACTATGTATATGATGATGTAGTAGACTGCTTGAGACATTGTGTTTTTGAAAGCTAGACAAGATAGCCCTTTACAGAGTGTTGAGGAGTCAATGACGAAGTTCAAGGGTCGCTTTACGCTCAAACCGTAAATTCCACTAAAACCTACCAAACTTGGTATAAAAAAGTGACTGCGATGCGACGTTCTGGGTGGATAAACATACGACTTCAACATCTACGGCGGACGTGAAGACAGTAATTTGGAAGGGGCGTGAGCCGAAAGGGTTGCCAGTAATTCGGCAGAACAATCACCGAAAAAGACTTAATGCTTTGTTTTAATCCTTTTTTTACTAGTGTACATTTCCTTGAAAGACTTAGCCCATCTCCCCTGACATTGACATTGACATTATTGACAAGAAAAACAAAAAAACCTGGATGTATTTTCAAAACTAGTAATACGGGAATCACGTGAGCGAAATGGCATGACACCAAAGGAGTATCCATTCTTAGCAAGAACGGAGAAATAATAAGTATACCATGCCCAGAAATCATAAAGTTTCACAGGAAAGCAATGCAGGGCGTTAATCGGGCGGACCAGTTTTTAGGGCTTTACAAATTAGACAGGAAGTCTACGAAATGGTAAAAAAGAGTGTTTTATAGACTTTTATGATGAGCGTTGTGACTTCACATATAATTCGCCCCCAACTTGCAAGAATACAATCCCAATTGACAGGCTACCTCGTAAATTTAGCTGAGGATATACTGCTGAAGGGAAAACTACTATCAAAATTCATCATTCAGGCAGATCTGGACGTCAATCAAGGAAAAGGAAACAGGTGCCTGCAGCCCACCTACCTGTAGAAGCAGCTACGAGAAGGCGTTGGATTAGTAAGTTTAAGCTTCGCTTTTTTATGTGTTTATATTCGCCTGATGGGTTGTATATGTCCCACCCAAAAAACCTGACAGGCCACATATGTCCCGGCTTAGCCAATGTCCGCAACGCACAAATATGGTACTTTTTTTTTACTAAATATGTACTTAAAGTATCTGATCATACGAGCACTCATTTGATTTTGTAACCTTAGTAGCTCCACCATTACTAAACTCCTTTTTATTTTCTATATCTATTAAATGAACTCTTTGTTTTGCATATACGAATATCGTCGCGTTTTATTTTAGATCCCACAAATTGGGGGCTCAACCAGAATATGGCAGTAAACCAAAAAGTAAAAGAAGTGCTGGCTTGGTGCATAAAGGAAAAATTTCTCGTTGGTCGCGGTTGCTGCCGCGAGGGCACCCTTGCTGTTGGGTGGAAAGCTGTTGCCCTATACATGTACTGCTGAAGGCAAAACATTGTGCTGTTCAGAACAGTGTTGCAATTTGCTGCTTTGTAAAGGATGAACGGGAAGGATCTCTAAAAGTGCAATGGTTACCCCACGCATACAACGAGCGCGGCGTCTGTTAGGTAGCTGAGTATAACAGAGTACATTACAAAACCATACAAAGCGGTGGCCTGATTGCACAGTAGGTGAATTAAAGCTATGTCGGCCGATTTTTCGCAAGTCTGCGTTTATATGGATTGGCGCAATAGAAATAGCACAGCAGTGAACTGTCGATGGATATTTCCGAAGCTATGTTAGATTTAGAAAACCGCGCAAGAGACTTGGAAGCTAGAGAGCGGACGATAGTAGAGAATGAAAAGGAGCTAGAAAAATACGTAGAGATTTCCATTCGATAATCGAAAGCTCCACTTTTTTGAAGAACAGAAATAGGGGCGTAGTTCCTTTTTAAGATGCCTCAAATTCGTTGTAAGGATTTAGTGGCGATGACGATTCTATAGGGTCTTTCAATAACGACGCTCAATTTTTAAATGTAAATAAAACAAGTTGTGAGTGAGATGTCTACTCATTATCATTTAATGTGGTAGCACGTATACAGGAATGCCGACTTTCGGTTTGTTAGGTTGGCTATGAGTACATCAATTGTTTCCGGTTTACTCGCATAGACCTGCGATTTAAGATAGCCTGAAAGGAAAAAGCCAAAAGGCGTCAAGTCGCCGCCGCGCGAGATAACCATGCACTAAAATCGCTCACGCAGAATGTCCATCATGGCATGCACTATGTGTTCCCGTCCTATCGATATCATCGAATTTATTCCACAAAAATTTCCTTATCATCGATCTGCAGCGATCGCCGTTGACGGTTATGGCAATGCCAGTTTCGTTTTAGATGAAATACGGATAATGACCTTTTCCATCATCATGCATCGTTTCACGCTTCCCGAATGTTCGGAAATTATTAAAAAAATATTATCGAAATTCCGGCTCAGTTGTAAATACGAAGCGTGAATTTCGTCGTGAGGTTGATCGTCATCACGGAAAAGTTTGAGCATGAGTAGATTCTTTTGGATCTTAAGCTACCAACCAGGCAGAGATTCGCTCGAAATAGCCACCGTAGCGGCCAGTATCGAAGAAGACCCAGAAATGTGGGCTCGGCGCCGAACAGCTAAATTGGGCATCGCTTGAGAGTCAACCCGGCTTATTTTGAGGTTGGATTTGATCCTACGACCGTATAGGATTGGGCTGACGCAAGAACGACCACAGACAACGCCATGAGTTCGATAATTAGGCTCTGGCAACGTTGGCTAAAGATCTGGATTTTGGCCAAAAAATCTTCTTCTCGGACGAGGCCCATTTTTGGCTAAGCGGCTATGTCAACAAGCAAAATTGCCATTATTGGAGCGAACATAATCCACAAGTCTCGTCCAAGTATCAATGCGTCCACAAAGATTGACTGTTTGGTGCGGTTTATGACATGACGGCATCATCGGACCTTATTTCTTTCGAAATTATACCGCCAATGATCTCAGGTATAGAGCGATGTTAACCGACTTCATGTAGTCAGAGCTCGGTAGCATCGATACATCCGAACTGTGGTTCCAACAAGACGACGCTACATGCCACACAAACGATGCAGCGCTCGAAGTTATGAAAGAGAAATTTGGCGACTGGGGCATCTCACGCGAGCGTTCATCAATTGGCTCCCGCGATCATGCGATTTGACACCACTCGATTATTTTCTCTGTGGTTACGTCAAGTCCTTAGTTTACGCTAACAAGCCAAGAACTTTGGATGAGCTCTAGGCCAACATTCCTCATACTATTGCCAGAATAACGCCGTATATACTCGACGGAGTTACCAAAAATTGGATCGATCCCTTGAAACAACGTCAGCGAAGTCGCGGAGGCCATTTGAATGATGTGCTATTCCACACATAATGGCATGAACGTAGCTTCAAAATAAAGCCACAGCGTTGTTGTTTTATTTAATTTTTTTTCCAACCATTCCTATCTGGTCACCCTATATTACAAAAATTGGAGGCAAAAAATTGGAAGAAGTCGTTTTGAACTAATGTTTGGAATCAGGATGGGCAATAAAGAAGACGAACGCCTGCTGAAGTAATTGCTACATAATTCTTCATCGTGTTCGACAAAGAAAGGGACCAGATCAGAGAAGAGTCTAGAATGCAGATTAAAATAGTCCAATGTGAAAATCAAAAAACCTTTAGCAAAAAAAGGCAACCAGCTACACCCAATCAACTAGAAGACCTGCTTGCAATTAAACGAATCCAATTTGGTACTGCCACAAAAATCCTAAGTAAGTTTTTAGACCTATTGAAAATAACCGATACGAAGTAAAAAAAGTAAAGGAAACACAGGACCTTCGAAAGACCAGCATGAGTGGTGATAATATGAAACTCTGTTCAGGCTTCGATGACAGCTCCAAAGATCTAGGTCTTTAAAAACACACTTTTCACAAATTCTTTTTTAATTTGAGACGTACTTACCTGGAATGTTCCTCGAGGCATGAATCACAGACGAAATCCATGAGATGCTCCTTGAGATGTACTAACCAAAGATGACTACAGTCGAGACCAAGAAATACTTATTTGAAACAATCACCGCCTAGACGAAAACCACATAAGATCTTCCATTGTACCTACCTGAGATGATCTAAGCGTTCACCGGGACGATGAACTGCAAGATGGCTGAGTTGTAGGATCAATTTTGCAGCACCACAAAATATTGAACGAGACCAACTTCAATCCCTTTGGTTTTGACACTGAACGTAAGTAGCTGCCTTAAGACACATTCGTACCAATCATCACCACAAGATTTTTGTTTTTGCATGTACTGTAGCGTTTTATTTTAAATCTCACATGTACATATATTCTCATATGCACATAGATAGATGAATTCGAGGCAGAACGATTATTAACTCGTTTTCGACAGTTACGTCCTTCAAGCTGCTTGAAATTCATACTCACCTATCATCGCGATTCTTACGATAAGCACCTGAAGGTTGTAAGGCTTTTTTCTAAACGCTGCTTTGATCAGTCTATATTTCAAATATACCATATCATCAACAAAAAAAAAACACAACTATCAAAGGAAGCATGGGCTCAGAACGCAGATAACCCTAAAAATTCAGGATCTGTGAACTGCTCCAATGAGCCTGATTTGGCGAGTTTATCGGGGCTCATTCGGTTGATAGATTCAGTCCGGTCAATTGCCCTAAGGCCACCCTGACTTTATCTACAGGCGCAGATAAAGAATGGTTTTGGAGCCAATTGCCACGCTTCAACTGTACCCCTTTCTCAGCTTTAACTCAGGCTCAAGCCAATCCAGAATACAGAGAATACATATTTTTGCGACACAAATAAATATATAGAACCCTTATACTGCCACAAAATAGATCGCCAAGATCTACGACTTCACTAGTTTTTCGGTACGGAATTACTTACTCGGTTAAAAGATTAGTGCATAAAGTAACATATAACACACTCTTTATAGGCTCTTTAACGTATCAAAAACATTTTCTGATTTAGCTAGCTCTCACAGTTCCATTTACATTCTACTTCCTTAAGACTGATGTTATTTATAGCTCATCTGATTCTGAGGGTCAACGAGGAGCTTCGATCATAGTGACCCATGAAATGTGATTTCTCTCCAGAATTCCATTGGAGTAGTGCAAGAAATACATAAACAACAAAGGCTGGACACAGTGGTTAAGTCGATTACTTCGGAGAAGGGTCCGATTCAAAACCAGACCAACAATGAGAATCAAGAATAAGTAATTTATTTTTCTAATATCACCATCGTTTTGGGGGAATGCCAAAACCCATCTGGCTGTGAAAAAATGTCTCACTCTTCCATTGTCGGCATCGGAAAGAAACCTCCTCAGACAACCTATGAATAAGCTGTCTCTATGGTGAGTACCATCTGGAGTTCATATGTATGGAAACGTACATCCATTTGTTTGTTATTTAAACTCGTTTAACTGGTTTAATGATGAGTTTGGATGCCTTTGACCCGTAGTTTATTTTTCACTTAGGATAGAATATTTGTCTTTCAAGACTTTTCGTCGCTGGAAATACTCGTATGTAACCAGAAAAAAGGACTGAGCCAATTCTAATTCCAAAACCAGTTCCACTTTAACTGTCCCTTTATCATGGTCAATCAGTGTGTTTTTTATTTTTCGAATTTAACTGGATTCAGATGGACGAAACTAGCCCTTTTCATTCTGCGAACTGAACCCAGAAAGAAATAAATACCCAGGAGTCGTCAAGCATATTAAAAGCAGTGAAGGGAGAAACGTGATTGTTGAGTGTAAAACTTTCAAAAGGGTGCAGTTGCCACAAATAGTTTTTTTGCTTTTCTGGATAACATTGGCGTCATCAAATTTGTATGTTTTGATTGGCTCCTTAAACGTCAAGGCATAATGCACGTATGCAATTCTAATATAATTCACTTTTAAGTATTTATGCCACAATATATTATAATAAGACAATCAATACTGGAATGAAATCGTTGAGAAAGCCTGTCTAGGATACCTTGTCAAAGTCGTTACATCTTTTGTGAATTAGTCGAAACGCATGGGTCCACAAATCTAAGATAGACAACGCCTTTCGACGACTACATTTGGATAGGCAAGGACATAAGAAGGAGATGGCTTTATGAGGTGCAGGAATGTATGTTCGGTGTCTCAAAATTTAGCTCCACATATAGAACTCATAAAAATAATCCTGTATTGTATTGTTGTACAATAGTAAAGGCTGGTTGTGCTTAATTATGCAACGTATTTTATCAGCATAGCTGAAGGCGCTTGTTGGTTGAGGCCCAGATCCACCCCGGACTGTAGCGCCACCTTAAGTAAGTTAGCAAGTACGTTTGTAATTTTATCAGCGTCTAAGATCTATCTACAAGACACTTATTTACATCTATAAGTGTAGCTGCTGTAACTATTCTCGACTTTGATCTCGCATACGACAGAATTTATCTAAGGGACTTTGTAATCTAAGACCCCACCAAATTTGATCCAAATGTGTTGACAGAGTGAAGCTACGAAACTTGTGCTGCATCCTAACTTTCTCAAACTTGCTCCGGATTTCAGCAAGGAGATGGGCTGATATGAGATGTTTTGAATCTAGTTTTGGGATAGACAATGTGTAGGGCAGATATTAGCAAGGAAGAAACTACCTCGCAGATGTAGGGATATGTACATAGAAGATATTGACATTATCTCTCATTACCACTAAATCCTCATAGAGGAGACATTGACAAAAATTTAAGGTCAGCAAATGAGGGTAGGACCCAATACATTTTATTAAAGAAAACATAATATGGATGGTCTGTTACAATTAGGGTTAAGGTAGGCAATAATGCTAAACCTTCATGTCCCATATTGCTTTTGTCGCCTGTTTAACCTTTAATCTAATTTGCCTTTTCTTGTGTTGTCACCTCAATCCACGTATTTCTCTGGACATATCCGGATATCAACGGTATCGGTGAAATTATCTGCATACATTTTTTTCAGTGGGTGGCCGTGGCTCAGGTGGTAGTGCGTTCTCTTCCCAATCGTACGGTTCGGGGTTCAATACCAGTCGTGACCGAAAGACTTTTTTTCAGGCAACTAAAATCTTGTGAGATGAATGGTTGCCTAAATATAACATCAAGTCCAATTTACACTAGTAATTTAGTCTCCCCATTAAATGTTGGATGCCACCCATGGAACGAAATAGCCACTGAGCCCAAAAATCTTTCTCTCTCTCTCTACCCAATTTTCCGAAAAACTTAACACGTGCTCCGGCATTTTAAGAGTAGTAATACCCTCTTGAGTGTTAAGTTCTTTTTAAAAAACAAAAAAAAAAAGTTTTCTCTACTGGCCTACCGATTGAGTGATTACCGAATAGGTTTGCTAATTACAACTCTGACAGACGGATGGTTGGCATCACCAGCAATGGCCGAGATCTGGCCAGAATTTAATTCCTTGCATTAAAAATCAGACGTTATAAAGCCCTAATTTCCTCACAATTTTGTGAATGGATGTTCATGATAACCCACTATCTTTCCGAAGACTGCAAGAAGACTAGCCTTAGAGCTTTTCTTGGGAAATTTATATTTAAAAAGCAGTCCAAGTGTGTACTAGTATATATTTTTACCCACGTTGTCACTAGACAGTGTGTAATTATATGGTCCTGGAAGCAGAAGCTGTCAGAGCACGAGGAGTTGTTACTCCTTTCCAAGTTTAATGAATAATTAGCCATCCATTGGGCTTAGAAAAAAAGGTTAAAACAAATCGCGAACCGTAAATAACAAAAACAAAGTATCCCAAGACAAGAAACAAACACAATATCAAGAGGACACCACAAAACCACCACGAACATATCAAAACAGCGGAGACATTCCAAAAAAAAATATTGCACAAGGAAAAAACAATGGATCAGTCTTAAACGAGCGACTAGACACTAACCGTAGAATTAAAGAGCACTACAATAGCCGAGAACTGTGACCGGAAATACAACCCCCTCAACATCAACCCCTAAAAAATTAAGGAGCTACATCGAGTAGGCACATACTCGTACATGTCTATTTATATTACATTTTTTAATATCTTCCCCAAGTTCTACGATACTGTAGGCCTTCCTCCCGTTTGTCATATTTTGTACCCGTTTTCGTTGACAACCTTGGAGGAGGGTTGATAACGGCGAGCTTTTCAGTGTCATAGAGCCTTTTTTTTTTCTTTTTGTTTTATGTTGGTGGTGTCACACTGGCGATACTCATTATTGTAACTGTTTCAATTGTGCTCATTTTATCTGCAAGTGGTAACCATCGGGTACGGGTCGATGTCCATCCGGGCGCGACTTGCCAAACTTATAGGCGCGAGTGCTGACCAGCAGACAAAACCAGCAGTACTATAAACGAGGGACCGGATGAATTTCCCAGATGGAATCAACTCCGACAGGTTTGGTGCTCAGGACGAAAAGGATTTCCGAGAATAAGTCAGGGTCTTGGAAAAGAGATGGTGGCAGACGAACAATAATTTGGACCAACGGCAGCGCTCATATCCCCGAACGGGTTACTGGCTTCGGTCTAATCAACTCCGCATCCAAGGCGTATCTGTAACGGATCTGGCTCTCCAGGTTGGAGCATGTGCCGCCAGTGTAACTGCACGGCCATGGAAACAAAAACACTAGTTTCGAAGCAGTAACCATTCGTGGATACGGCCAGATCTACTGTTGACAACCCCTGCAGACTTCTTTTTTTCTTTTTTTTTTAAAAGGAACTTACGAGTAACACTCAAAATGCCGGAGCACGTGTTAAGTTTTTTTGTAAAATTGGATAGAGAGAGAGAGGGGAAGATGTTTGGGCTCAGTGATTATTTCGTTCCATGGGTGGCATCCAACATTTAATGGGGAGACTAAATTACTAGTGTAAATTGACCTGTTGTTATATTGTAGGCAACTATTCATCTCGAGATTTTAGTTGCCTTAAAAAAAGAAGGTCTTTCGGGTACGGCTGGTAATGAACCCCGGCGATTGTTATCGATGGGAAAAGGATGGCTTATTTGGATTCGGATTTGATCTTAGAGGCCGACTAAGGCAAGAAGTCTTGAGTTTCCGGCTTGTTAACGAGCTCCTTGTAGCAATTCGAATTAAGACTAAAAATTATATGTGCGCACGCTTCTACAGAGGAGAAAGATGACGGTACCAAAGATAGCTTCTACGAGCCCATGGACAAGATTTATGAGCAGTACCCACATTTTGATTTTAAATTTGGTTGGGGCTGAGACCCCCCTTTATAGGCTTAATACAAGCTTAATCTAACTTAAAAACTAGGACTAACAACTAACAGAAAGACTCAAAAGCTAGGAATCAAGGGAATGATGGAGGAGATCTTGTTTGATACGAGGAGTGCTGAGTTTGAGTTGACCTTTCGGAGCATACGGGAGATTGATTCATTGGAGCCATAAGAGATGTGGTAGACCTGTAGATACAAGAGACGAGGACAGCGTAGATTACGTGGGTTGGTATTGAAGGAAATAGAGTTGAATATTGATGTGCAGTCGATGGAACCTGAAAGCAGTTGTTCTTCAAGCGAATTCATATTGAGAAGTTTGATGCGGTCCTGATAGGGAGGTAAGATTAAAGGGTCGTTCCCGGGTAGTCCACATAGAGCAAATCAGAGGAATCGACGTTGAATACCCTCGATTTTGGAAACGTGAACCCGGTGAAATGGGGACCAAGCTTGACTGGCATACTTAAACAGGGGGTGAACAAAGGTAATATAGAGAGATCTGGTTACATACGGGTTGAAAAATTCCTTGGACCACCGTTCAATAAAGTCAAGTGATGAGTTGGCTTTGAGGATCATCTTATCGATATACGAACAGAAATTAAGCTCACAGTCGAATAATATGCCAAGGTCTTGAAGAGACTGAACCAAGGGAATTGGCAGACTATAGAGAAAATGAAGTCGGAGAGGTGACGTTGGAAAATTTATAGATTGACATTTGGCAATATTAAGTTCTAAGCAGTTTTTGAGGCACCAGATGGAAAACCGATCAAGGTCTTCTTGAAGAAGGGCAGAATCATAGGGAGAAGAAACATTGTAGTTTTAAAAAAAAATTTGTCGTCAGCGTAAATGGAGAGGGAGTAGTGCTTACTGACCCTCTTAACATCATTAATAGTAAGAATGAAGAGAAAAGGACGAAGATGACTGCCTTGTGGAACTCCAAATGAGGCCAGGAATGGAACATCAGGTCAGAAGAAATCCATTTTAATAAAATAGGCTTAAGGCGATGACTTGGTAGGGAGCATAAACCAAATCATCCGTAAAATATGGTGGGACGCCAGTGTGTCCGATGAATGGAACCTCAGCATTGTCGGGTATAGAAGTCAACACCACATAATAAAAATAGTATAAAATGCCACGTATATATTTCAGATGCATAGCTACTGCGTCCCTTGTAACCCTACTAAATTTGCAAACCTTATATCTATGTTATCGCTCACAATTTAGGGGGCACATGATCTGGTCAAACTGCTCCTAGTGTTGTTTGAAACCTAAAATTGTAGGGACTTGAATCAGCGATTTTCGACCCAAAGATTTATGACCAGGTCCTCTCCTTTAAGTACTCTCTTTCACAGTCCTTAAATGGTTTTTTTTAAATCAACTCCTTGATAAATAAAATGTTAATCCACTTCGCCAACAAACCAAGACAAAAGCAGAGTAAAATACTAACCCCATTTACGAAAATCGTTCCATGTCTGCCAACTTATCATCCAATCGACATATTCAATCTCATTTCCCAACAAACCGTTTTAGTACAGCAGATATACTGTCGTTGCAACGATTTTGGTAAATGTGGTTCGCATTAAGCGGCCATTTATCATAATCAGTTGAACCAGACATCCGACTATGGTTGTACGGCAACGTTCTACATCGTCCGTACACCGACTGCAGTTGTATTTTTAAACTCAAATCAATAAATATCCCTAATTCGATGTCTACTCCACAAATGGCGGAGGCAGTACGTCATGTTCCCGATGCCGGTCCGGGTTCGAGAAGCTATCGTCCTGTTCCCGATAAAACACGATTGCACTTTGAGGGGATATCCGCGAACGATAAACATAACAACACCATAAGGTACCAAAATTGCAACATAAATTTCCTTCGATTTTCCTTCATCGAGTTTTTTTCGTTTCTTCGTTTTTTTTCTGTGTGTGTATGTGTCTGCTTTTGGGCTCTTTCTTCCTTGATTTTGGAAGTATCCGTGTAGTCCTTGAATTTCTATTGAAGCATGAGAATTTATAATTTATCACGGAACATCATTGGGGAGTGATTTGTTGGTCGGTTGACTTCTTAAAGGAAAAAAACAACTTCCAGACGAGGCGATTTAAAAATATCTTCAGAAAACATCCGAAAAACACCGGCAGACAAAGATGTTTGGAGGTACGACTGGTGGATAAAGAGCCAGAATTGGGAAGGAAACAAACTGGAAATTAGTAGAAGCTGGGGTTTTTGTTGTAATTGAGGTGTTGGAAAGAAGTTCATCTAAATTTGTAGGCCGATCTTCCATTAGTACGTTATTCGTCCGAGGTATCTCATTATTTGATAAACTCCAGATCGTTCTGATAAGGTTAATGCGGCTGTCCGCTGTTGTAAGATACTCGTAAATGTGGTGTGCATATACATATATGCACATACAAGGTGGAGCAAAAGTTGCCACCCGTCTGCTTTTGGATTATGTTTATTTGATGTCTTAAATTTTTTTCGTGGAGAAAATGATATTGGCTAAATGGCCGCCGCCAGAATAGAAGACCATTCGTGCCCGATTCGTGGCACTTTCCATCGCTCTTGTCAGAACTTCCGCCGATAGGTCCTTGCATTTTTGACGGATATTCCCTTTGACGGCTCCGAAAGTCTGAGGCTTGTTGACATAAACTCGTTGACTTTAAAAAAAAAAAACAGAAATAGAAGTCTGGAACAGTTAAATCATGCGATCTTGCCGGCCAGTGCCAATCACCAAAAGGAGAGATTAGGTGACCCGTAAATACACCCCTTCCAATTCATCCAAACGAAGAAGGAAAAAGTCGTTGAGCAAACTCTGTAGCGACGTTTTCGAAAAAATATGGCCGATGACCCCTCCAGCGTAAACAGCACACCATGCAGTAACTTTGAGCTTTGCCTCTTCGTGGGTTGTACTCGGTTTTTCGGTGTCCGAGAAGCGATAATTTTGCTTTCACATATCCACAGAAAGAGAGATAGGTTTCGTCGCTCATGATGACTTTCGAGGAAAAGTTGTCTACCTCATGGTAGAGATTCAGGATGGCTTGAGCGTAGGTTACACGCGCTTGACGGTCACCAACTAACAGTTGATGCCCTGTCTGCACTATGTAAGTGCATCTTTCACCAAAATGCTCTGTAAAGACCGCCGATTGATGCCCAATTGCACGGCACATCGTCTGGTCGATACTCCGGGGTCAGTTGCGATATTCTCAGCACAACGGCTGCCCCGGGACCGTCCAGACCTGGCGGCATTCCGTGTTGTCCCATACTCTTTTAGGCGAGCGGCAAAACGTCGTAGTGTGTGCCCACTTGGTGTTGGACGCCCGGGAAATCTGCGTCGAAATTCATGCTGCACCAACACCACCGATGAGTTATTCCGCAAAAAAATCGTAATAATTATTCGGCGTTCTTTATGGGCGATTTTTTAAGCGTTTGGTTTTTAATTGTCAAAAAAACACAGGAGAATTGCGAAATTGTATAAAATTTTTAGTTGGGTTGACATTTACTTTTTAAAAATTATTTCATGTAAATGTTGACCACAATTACGTTTTGAGAGGTCCATACGGAGAGTCCAATTTTGAATAATTTTTCCGAGCATATTGGCCGGTATCTCGCTAATAACATGTTGTCTTTTTAGACTGCAATTGACGCTAATTTATCGCAATTGAATTGACGTATCCCCATAAAAAATAGTCTAAAGGCGTCGAATCGTACGAGATAAATTGCTCACCGAACTATTTTCTAAATTGGTCCGTCGATCCGCGTGCTGTGTGGTATGTAGCGCCGTCTTTCTGGAACTACATGTCGACCAGGTTCAGCTCGTGTATTTTGGGCAAAAAAAAGTTCGAAATCATTAAACGATAGCGGGGGTCATTGACGGTAACGTTGTTCGCACGATCATCTTTGCAAAAATACGGGGCAATGATCACGCCGGACCATAAACTGGGTGCACTAGCAACTCTTGTATTGTATGAGGTTCCTCTTCGTCATCGGACTAAATATGGCAGTTTTGTTTATTAACATCCCCATTCAACCAGAAATGAGCTTCGTCTCTGAAGACAGTTTTTTGATAGAAAAAGCATATTTTCCTACAGCCTCTCTAAGGCCCACTCACCGAAAATTCGACGTTGTCGCAGTTCCTTAAGCTTCAATTTTTGCGCGCCCTGTATTTTGTGAGGTTTTGGTCCAAGATCGTTGCGTAAAATCTTCCACGTGGTCGAGTAACACAATCCCAATTCCTGCGAACGGCGGCGAATGGAAAAACACTGGCGGATACAAGACCAATATTTTCCTATATAGGGACTCAGCGCATTCGAGTAGGTAGCTTGATGTCCTACAGCATGAAATTAGTGCGAAATTTGGGGCCTATGGCTTGAATTGCTTGCCGCGCGAAAGACATTTTTCACAGAATTTTGATAATAAAATGCAATAATTTGTAAACGTTTGGGAGTAAATCTTTCCATAATGAAATGGCAATACTAACTGAGCATATTCGACTTTGACATATGTCACGAATCACGCGTGAGCTGTCAAAAATAGAACACTAAAAAACCAACCAGCAAAAATAAACAGCCTATAAATGTTATACATAGTCGATTAGCCTCAGTTTCTTTTTCGAGGTGGTGTCCTACTGACCATGCTTTCTCACTTGGCTTTCGAATATCCAATAATGATAGTTTACCCATAGCATACGATTTGTTTTATCATAGCCATGTTGGCCTAAAGAACACTTCCCAGTAATTTTATTTTTTCAGATTAGAACTTGTATATTAGTGAAACGTAGCCTTAATGTATTTTTACTTCCCAATCTCAGCGGCCCCGACTTAACCGTTACCAGACTTGAGACTACCAAAGGTTCCTACTGGCTGACATCGGTATATCTTGGCCACGATTATGTGGGCACTCTCCCCGGTGATAACCTAGAAAGGGTGCTACTGGAAATTGGAAGGTTAAAAACTATCCTATCATGGGGTGCGACGCTAACGCTCATCACACGGTATGGGGCAGTACCGACATCAACAATAGAGATGAGTCACTTTTTGATTATGATTATAAAAAACTAACCTCATTGTGGGCAATGAGCCCACTTTTATAATAAGAAAAGCACAGGAAGTGCCACATTGTCTCCGACAACATCAGTCAAATGCAAACGAACACTAATTTTCAGACTATAGATACATTCAATTCAGCCTGAATGATGCTCCTACCAGCCAATCAGCATTCCGGAATTATCGGAAAATTGGTTGGCCAAATTACAGAGGAATACTATCAGAAACGCTATACTCTGAACTCTTAAGTCCCCCCTGACACCAATGAGCTTGATTTGAAAGTCAGTTAACTTAGCCTGGATCTTGATCAGGCTATAGCCAGAGGTAAGAAAAAGCCGCACTGATGGACATCAGCACTAGGACCGTTGAGAAACATTTGCGGAAACGCTTTCAACCTAGCAAAAACCACAAGAAAAGTGACTGACCGTGACACATACAAAAAATCCCTCAGAATATACAAAAAAACCAATTGAGGAAGGCAAAGCGGCTATCCTGGAGATCATTCTGAAACAAAATTGCAGAAACCTTTGAGGCATCGCGGCTAAGAAAAATCCTTTCTACAAATCCTATGATGCGTAGCTGTTTGAAAAAAACAGATGGGTCCTGGACAACTGACAATTTCAATCGGTGAATCCCTCAACCAGCTACTGGACACTCACAGGTACCTTCTTATTTACAGCCTGTAGCAACACAAGCAGTACTACTTCAACCAGTCCTTTCTTCCTCCCTAAATTTCCTTCTCCCGCGCTGTGTACAAACATTTTAAGGGTACAAAAACCCCCAGTCGTTTCCCAACTCTCATAGAGGACGGTCGGCCTTCTCGTTGTGCACATAAAAGTGAAAAGACAATCAAATAGTGAAATAGTGAAATAAGCAAGTACCTAGATAATATTTGTGTGGCTCAGTGGAGCAGTAGTTGACTCGGTACGTGGGAGACCTGGGTTCGAGTCCAATAAAAATTCATGAATTGCTTTTTTTTTAATTTTTAATATTAAAATAAGAAGTTGTAGTAGTAGTGCCGATTAACGATGGATACCGGTCAGCCGGAGGTCCAGCAAGCGGAACCGGTATCGAATCGAATGACGACGAGAGCGTGTGAGATGCAACAACAGCAAGCAACAACAACCAAGGCAGCAGCAGCAATGCAAAAGTTAGATGATGACACGAAAGTCGAAAAGAGGCGCAGGAAAACCAAGGCGTCGTCGAAATCATCCACAAAAAAAAAATAAAAGAAGATGAAGGCATTAAAGCGGACGGAAAGGGGTACTCTTACGAGTCTGAAGGGGGTGAGTGCCGCTACATTGGAGAAGGGAACTCCTTTAAAGAGTTGTCAGATACTGATACCTCAGGAGAAGAGGAAGAAGATGAGGAGGCCCAGCTTGACAAGCTTATAAAAGAGCTCCTGGAGAAGAAAGAGAAGTTGCGGCAGCAAAAGCAACAACAAAAACTACAAAAAGAGAGGCAGCTAATAAGCCAAAAGCAGCAACAACAACAAGAACAACGACTGCAACAGAAAGCGCAACCTCAAAAAAAACAAAAACAACAACAGCAGCAAATACCACAGAAAATTCAACAGCAACCATCGCGCCAGCAACAACAGCAACAGCAACAGCAGCAACAGCAGCAGCAACAACAACGGCAGCAACAACAGCAGCAGCAACAAGAGCAGCAGCAACAACAACATCAGCATCAACAACAAAAACAACAGCCTGAAAACAAGGGGAGAAAAAGAGTGCCCCCGATTAATGTAAGTAATTTAGAAATCAATGATAGCATTACGTTATGTAAGTTAGTAACTAAGAATTTTCATGTTAAGAGATTAAGTGCTAATAAGCACATAATTATGTGTAACAATATGGAGGAATACCGAAAAATACGTACCGCCCTAGGAAAAGCAGATACCGAATATTATACATATACCCCTAAGGGTGAAAAACTCCAGACGGTACTGTTAAAAGGGATCGATCCAGAAATAAAAACGGAGGAGCTCGAAGCAGAGCTTAAAGGGTTAGAGAGCGACGACCTTAAGTTCGTGGGGGTCAAGCCGTTTACCACGGCCGCGGCAAGGGGTGGTAACCGTAAATTACCATTCTTCCTAGTTCAATTAACGCCCAACAGCAAAATCGATAGTCTGCGAAAAATCAAATTCCTGTACTATCATGCTGTAAGTTGGGAAAAATTAAAGAGGGCAGATCGTGTACTGCAATGTATGCGCTGCCAGAGGTTCGGGCACGCCGCAGCTAATTGCAATATGCAATTTAGATGCGTTAAGTGCGATAAGGACCACAAATATGGAGAATGTCCTTTAGGCAACGATAGAGTAGTAGATAGGGGTCAACTCTTTTGCGTACTCTGCAGGAACTCGGGGCATCCTGCCAATTTCAGGGGTTGTCCTAGGTTTCAAGAGCTGAAAAAGAAAGTCCAGGCTCGAAAACAGCTCATCGAAGAAGAGAAGCGTCAAAAGAGTCGTGCTTTCTCTAATTTTGTGGCACCCAATGTATCCTTTGCCCAAATGGTATCTGGAGCGGGTAAGGCCACAATAACAGCAAAAAATACGCCAAAGGTAGCTGAAAAAGCACCGGAAGCGGATCTGGATTTGAAAGCGATTCTTCTGTCCCTACACGGAAAAATTGACCATTTTCAGAAACAACTAAATGAACAAGCGGCTCGAATTGACGTCATCTATTCGACCCTGTTTGACAAGTCTGGCATGCCGATATAATGTCTGCTACGTTGAATGAGGTTAATCTGAAGATCCTTGCGTTAAACGTTAACTCACTAATCAGGATCGAGAGAAGGGCCAACCTACAAAATCTGTTGTTAAGTGAATGCCCAGATGTGCTTTTGGTTAGCGAAACTAAGCTCAACCAGAATCACAAAATTGGCTACAGTGGCTATGATATATATAGAAGAGACCGTCCACATTCCTCACGAGGGGGTGGGGTTGGTATCTTATTACGCAAAGGCATGCGCCATAGGGTCATATATAGCGGGGATTTAATGAGGTTCCGGATGTTGGAAGCCTGCATCGTATGCATTCCTCTTCATAGTCGAAGGCGAGTGTATGTGGTGTCGCTTTATGCACCTGAAGTACCTAATCCCATTCAATTTATAACTGAGCTCGAAATACTTTTTCGTCGCCTTCAGCTTCAATCGGAGGAAAATTATTATTTTTTGGCCGGAGATCTTAACGCTAGACATGCGGCATGGGATAATAATCCACCAAACACCAGGGGCAACCAGTTATACTACTGGTGGGGTCAAAATATGATTGAGTACAGACTTGAACTGTACGCGACGAATATCCCATCCTTCCCGTCAGCCGGTTCTTTCCTGGACTTGGCATTAACAGACAGTAGACTAGAACTGACTAACACGGATCGAAACACAAGGAACTGTTTGCGAGCGTTCGAGTACGATAGTGATCACTACGGACTTGCCGCCACAATACGGATCCCAAACGAGCAAACGCAGCTGGAGCAGTATGATCAAGTGTACTCATACGACTACCGTAGAGTAAGGTGGTCGCGCTTCTCCAGAATCTTACAGCGTAATTTACGTTTGAGTGGAATTGATCCCCCGACTAACAGAAACTTAACTAACGAAGAAATGGACCGTAATTTACTGACGATGCAAGACGTTGTCAAACGAACTATGGAGCAGACTATCCCTCGGATAGAATACTCCGACGAAAGCAAGATCGAAAAGTACAGAACTCCAACAATCAACGCATTGTACGCACACAAAAGTAGACTACTCTCGAGGCTTAAGCAGCTGTACAGACAGTTTACTGACAGAAATGATACGGAAATAAGAACACTGAAGTCAATGATCAAAAACCTGAAGCAATTAATCAAAGAAAATTACAGTAAGTCTGTAAGTCTGTACTGGGGCAATAAGATTCGGGCTATAAAATCTAGTAGTCCGAATATGTTCCCGCAGATAAATAAACTATTCAGGCGGAAAGATCACAATGACATTCAGTGTGTCCGAATTCCACAAACAACAGAAAACAGACAGACACTACTGACCGTCGGCATAAGTCCAGAGAGTGCCGACTCAGGCGATGGTCATTTCGTGGTCGAAGACAGTGAATTTGCTGGGAGCTTTTTTCGAGGCCGTGTATACAGTGAACAATCCTGTTCACTGTAATCACGACATTGACAACAGGGCCTACGTAAGTCACTATTATCTGCGCAGCGAACTTCAAAATTGGCGATCCGAGAATCACGGTTTCACCGTATTCAATGAAGAAAATGCGGCAAACGTCATCGTCGCCGATGAACGAGCTTCCTCTCATTTGTTCGTGCGAAAAGATGAACTCCTGTGCATCTTTGAATCTCTGAAAAACAAAAAGTCGTCGGGAGTGGACGGTATTCCAAACGTCGTATTAAGACACCTGCCCTTGGAAGCAGTGGATGTATTTACTACGCTGTTTAACAATGCGTTGAATAATGCATATTATCCGACGCATTGGAAAACAGCTGTGGTACACCCAATCCCGAAAAGGGATAAAGTTAGAACTAACCCTGCTAATCTTCGGTCAATTAGTTTGCTTCCGAATATTAGCAAGGTATTCGAGAAAGTGGTAAATAGAGCGCTGTTAAAGTGGGTTGAGGAAAATAATATAATTCCGGAAAACCAGTTTGGTTTTAGGGCGAGGCATGACACTATTCATGCTGCGTCAAAACTGGTCTCCGTCATACAATGGAATAAATGCAAGAACCAGTGTACGGGTGCTTGTCTGGTTGACCTTGAGAAGGCCTTCGACACCGTATGGTTAGAGGGGCTTTTCTATAAACTAACCAGCATGGGCATGCCGAAACCCCTGCTATATATGATTTACGACATGCTTATGGGAAAGAAGTTCGTTGTTAAATGTAACAATATTATTTCGAGCAAGACCTTTGACATTAAAAACGGCTTACAACAGGGGGCTGTGATTTCTCCGATACTGTTTAACATTTACACAAGTGATCTAGTAGGTTCCCTCAATCATTCCATAGCGTACGCAGACGATTTAGTGGCGTACAGATCAGGTCCAAAAATCGAAGTCATTAACGCCCTTTTGCAACGTGACTTCGATCATATTAAGGCGTATTGCGACGATTGGAAATTGAAAATCAATTTTCAAAAGTCGGAAACAATGTTGTTTAGAACGCCATTGAGATGGGCTTCTAGGGATACCAGATATAACTGGCGAAATTTAGCCATCATTGGACAGCACGGACAGCCATTAGCGGTGAGAAGCGTAGTGAGATACCTTGGTATCTGGCTCGATAAGTATCTGTATTTTGACAAACATATAGATGCTTGTCTTGCTGGGGCCAAGAAGGCTTTAGCTCTGACAAGAAGGCTGTTTCACAGCAGTCAACTTGTCTCCAGGGTGAAGGTCATATGCTACGTGGCCCTAATCAGGCCAGTCATCGCGTATGGTTGTCCCGTGTGGTTCAATGTAGCGCCGTATCAGATGGAAAGGATTCGGGTGTTTGAAAGGCAGTGTCTTAGGACCTGTCTCGGCTTGTACAGAACATCTTAGTACAAAAAATATTATCCCAACAAAGTCCTTTACGATGGGGCTAATCTGAATAGGATTGACAATTTCCTGATTAAGGTGATGCGAAGACACGTTGCACGAGCAATGACTACCGATAATAGCCTGATCTTTGGGGCTTATTACCCCAACGAAATGTACCACGAGAGTACGCTTCTATCAGGCTTTATCCCGCCAGAGGCATTTCTTCATATTGACACTAAAGGGTTAATGCAAAGTAGGGATGGTATCCCGGTAATATACCACCGCCACCGCGGTGCGAGGGACAAGCGGCTCATCTACGACGGGTATGTCGCCAATGCTCAGGAGCTCCTCCGTTTTAGCCCCGCGATTGCGGACAGGGATCGGATCGATGCCGAGAAACAGTACACCGAATTCTGGTGGCTTCTAGAAGGGGAGAGGGTGGGCTCACTTTCCTAGGTCGGTACGTTACTAAGGTAACACACTCCTCTTAGTTGTAAGTTAGAATAAGGATAGTTAGGGGGATTTCGTGGAGAGACCGCGTTCGTCAACATAAGGCGGCGCCGCTGAGAAGTAACCGATGCTTTATGGCATTGGTTGAATCTCGGGGATGCTTGTGCACGATGTTGACGAATGCCAGGCGCCCGAAATCGCAATTGGTATGGTGACCACTCGGTGCGAGAGGCTACGATTATAGTTAAGGTAGGTTAAGTAGCTTAGGTAGGTTAAGTAGAATAGGGCCATAGTTTTAAGTTTTATGCAAAATTTAAAAGATATGGTATTTAAGTTTTTCTAAAATTTTTCTTAGAAATTTCACCTATTTATAACTGATAGATAAGATTAATCGTAAGATAGTTTTTAAGGCCGAAAGGCAAACTTTGAAAGAGATTGTTAAGTTTAGAGCGTTCGGTAAGAGCCAGTAAGCTAGAATAAGTAACTAAAATTGTTAAATTAGATTTAATCATTTTTGTCTAGAAATTAAGTAATAATGAAAGAAATAATAAAAAATGAATTTAAAAGTAAAGTAAAGTAAGGTACAAAAACCCCTTGAGCGCTCGCTGAAAAAACTGTGACTAAAATTCAAGACCTGATTACAAGAGACAAACTGCTCTGGGCACTGCATAGTTTCAAACCATAAGGTCTGCTGGTCCGGACCTGTCGAGCTACAAAGGTCCTCAGATATTATCCTGCCTACGCAGGAATATCATGAGGAGCTGTGTAGATCTAATCCACATTCCACTGTCATGGAGAGAAGTCAATGTAGTTTTCATTCCCAAAGCCGGAAAATGCTCGCATATTGTCCCAAACACTAGAACGACTGATTTACTTCCATATACGAGCTAAAATTGATCCAAGGCTTTTGTCAACGGCTCAACATGCCTACTGTAAAGGAAAGTCGGTGGAAACGGCTCTGCATTCTTGGACATAGAGGGTTCCTTTATCAACGTCAAAACATCCGCAATCACGACTGTGCTGTCAACTCTGCAGGTAGACGACTCACTTGGAGAGTTGATTAGTCTTATGCTAAATAGCAGGATATTCAACTGCAAACTGGGTGGGGCTACTGCTAAAAGATGTGTCAGCACAGGTACGCCGCAAGGCGGTGTCCTTTCTCCCCTTCTTCGGAACTTAGTGGTTAAAAAACTACTGATATACCTGGAAGCGGGTGGTAGCAAGGTAATTGCCTATACGGGTGACGTTGCAATAGCCGTCTCAGGCAAGCATCATAATACCGTTAAAGAACTCCTTCAACAAAATCTTAACAGATTAACCCGTTGGGCAGATCGCTGTGGATTGTAAGTAAACCCCCATAAAACTGATCTTGTCCTCTTTTCCAGCAAATTCAAAATTCCAATCATAGATCCTCGGTTCATAAACGGTACCAGTTTAGTCTTTTCCGATACAGCAAAATATCTGGGTCTTATTTTTGACAGAAAAGTAAACTGGAAACCTAACATTCAAGAAAGTGTCAAAAACTGCGGTAGCTTTATTTTCTTGCAGAAAAGCTATTGGGGAAAGATAGAGCCTTCAACCTCGCATAACCTCGGTCATAAGACCGATACTCATCTACGGGGTTGTTGTCTGGTAGACGACTTTAGACAATGTAGTCAAATGCAGTAAACTAAGCAGAGTCCAAAGAACAGCATGTCTATGCATAAGCGGAGCCTTACGATGTTTCACTTGACATCCCTCGATATCTTCAGCAGACAAGTAGCTGCAACTGCAGCTATTCGCCTTAAAGCGAGTAAACAGTGGACAAATAATTTATTTGGACACGCTAATATTCTTAATATACATATTAGGAATCCGCACAGAGAACATCGATTGCAACATAAATTAACTTTGGTTTGACAAAGACTTCCATGTAAGCTTCCCCTCTAGATCCTTCTGGAACGAAGATGCTTTCATCGAGAAAAAGTCAATCCACTTTTACACAGATGGAACTAAAACCGATAGCGGGGTTGCTGGCGGTGTTTTCTCAGATAAGCTAAATCTATGCCTCTCCTTCCGTCTTCCAAATCACTGTATCGTCTTCCAGGCGGAAATTTTGGCGATTAAAGCAGCTCTGTCCCGGCCAAAGAAAAACGTGATATCTCCAAAGGATATCGGCATCTTTTCGGACAGTCAGGCCGGTATCAAGTCTCATTAAATTCTAAATCCGCCCTTGAATGCCGATCATCTTTTATGGAGATGGCAGAGCAGTTCAACGGTCAGCTTTGTTGAGTGCAGGGTTTTAGAGACATTCCAGGGAATTGTAGGGCCGACAAACTCGCCAAGAAACCTCTACCTATTTTACAGGAAAAGGGTAGCATAGGTATACCAATCGCTACGTGCAAATTAATATTAAAGCTGGATGCCAATAAAAGAACAGACCTTAGGTGGACGGTTGGACAAACATGTCTAGCAATTGCAATGAAAAGTATCCAGCCGTTGGTGTAGTAGCTTTTGTGAAAGACGATTTAACGGTCGGGAAATTCTCTACGCCTAATCTAACTAGTGCAGATTCTGTAATTATAAAGCTTCAACATGATGATATTTCTTTGGATATTACGAGTATATGCATGTATCGGCTGCAGTTTGTCCACACGGATATTTTTTTAAAAGAAATTGAAGACCTTCTTAGTGGGATGAATAGTTACAATAATTGCTTTATTGGTGATATTAATATGGACATATTGAACTTTCCTTCGAGTTTTGATAATTATATACTCCTTTTGTATTCCTTTGGTTTTTAATCTCTCCGTAAAGAGCAGCTGAAAGTTGCAAAACATGTATTGACCATATTTTTCTCCGCACGAAAAACAATATTCTAAATGTTCGTCTGTTTGTACTTGAATGGGATACAACCGATTACTATGGTACAGGTGTATCGCTCGGTGTCAAGTTTGACACCGATGTAAAAGTGCTGAGTGTTCAGCACAAACCGAATTATTGCAGCTACAACAATATGCTCGAGTTTTCCGCTGTCGTTTATACTCTGCACAACATAAGTGGCACGATGGCCGATTTGTACATGGTGTAAATGAAGGAGCAGATTCTGGTAATGGTGTTGTTACTACCCGAAAAGACAGAAAATATTATTATTTATTAACGTGGCTTTCAGTTCAACTCACCACAACTTCAAATGCTTCCATAGCATTTCGAATTTTAGGGTAGTACGTTATTGATGGATTGGTGGTACGTTCTTCAATGTTTGAAATTGCCAATTGTCTCGTCAATAATTTCAAAAATGATCGTCGTTTGCCCGATTCTTGCATTGGAATAATTTCATAGTATGCTTATATTATGAATGAGGCCAATGCAGCAATATCGATCATATTGTAGAACATTGCAAGCGGCAAACGTGCCAAGCATTTAATCCATGGTATCCACCCCAGATTTATAGCATTGTAGTCCAGAATAACAATTGGCTTTCGCTTATCGTTTGCATTATCTACATCACAAGTGTAATGCATAGTATATCATATAACACCAGTACCGATTTGTTTTTCTTAGGCACATATGATCACAATGAAACTTCGCCTTCGAAGAATCCAAACAATGAGCTGCTAACGGGATGAGAGGGTTTTCTTGAAAACTCGGGTGGAACGAACGATTTGTTTGAGCGTACTGCTCCAACATAGGCAGTTTCTCGTCTTATCAATATGTCGGCCAAACCCAATGTTGAGAAGAAATTGTTGGCATATATTGTCCGGCCAGTGTCAAGGTATTTTTCAGCTAATCGGCATACGATATTTTGCCCTTGGTTGATCTCGTGCTCCTGATCCGGCATCTTTCCCCCAAAAACCATGCCCTGGAGGAGGTAGTAGAACTTCGAATCACACCACCACCATACTTTTATTCCGTACTTGGCTGGTTTAGGCTTAGACGGAATGTATTGTGCGAAATGTGCCCCCCACCCCCTCGATAAGGAGAAAGTTGTTCGTCCACGGTTATCGAATCGTGGGGATTGTAGGCTGCTGCCAAATTAGCTTGCAGTATAAGCCATAAATCATCAATAGCAGCAGTTTTACCGATGAGTAATCTCTCCAGTCGTGTTATCGTATTATCAAAACGACTAAATTTTATTATAACATATATGTATATTGTAGCATGTGTTGGATCCCATAGTTCCTTAGCAGGCTCGCTGTTTGATTTGCACATCCCAGCATACAAAATGATAGCCAAAAAAGCATCAAACTCTTTTAGTGTCAACTGTTTGTATTGGTTCTGCTTAGTTGGATGTGCTTCATTCCATGTAGCAATTACATGCTTGGTTTTCCGATTCGTTTCTCGAATGATGATGTGCGCCATATCTTCGGTGATTAGAGATCGAAAGATGTTAAATGGATCATGAAACAAGTTTTTCAATGGCCCTGGCTTGATTCTAGTGTAATCGATATTACTACTCGTTGGATGATCTTTGAATCATTTTGTGTTAGTTTTGAAAATAAAATGGGCAGTATCGGTCTTAGCCTGATGACGGCCAGCAGTGGAAGTAGCATTTCCATTTCATCATCGTCTTCATCATCATCCTTTTCCACATTTACTTGGCTTTCGACATAGGACACATCAATAGCACCTTCTGGATAATTTGTCAGGTCAGCGTCCTTATCACATCCCAAAAGATCAACTTCATTATCACTCTGCTCATTCATAAATGCAGCATATCTCTCATCTTCTGCACGTCTTTCCTCCTCGTACATTAGTTGGTAGAGTGTGCGATTATTTATCACCATCTGCGACATCCCAACCTGAAGCAGCCATTGTCTAAAATTCACAAGAGTACAATTACCAATTCCATAGGTGCAGCTTGTATAATTACCAATAACTTTTCAAGAACGAAATTCCGTAGTAAAACCTTTTACTTTTATACCATATCACAAAAACTTCACAGTAGCGATGCTTTCTTACAAAACGATAGTCTTAGACTAACCAACCAAAGCCAAACACGAGTAATTACCCGGGTAACAACAATAATTCCCGAAAAATAGACGGACTGCTTGAAAACGCCCGTATGGCACCCAAAACAAGTATGAGAAAATCCAAGCCCTGTAGGCTCATCCTTTTTATAGACGACAAGAGAAACATGAGAGCAATAAATAATTTTCTTAGAATAATCATCAACGGATGCACTAATGCTGCCTGCGATACAGCACATAGTTAGTAAACAACCGGAAATAGTTATTGCAACCTTTTTCCTCCTAATCATTTTATTGGTCATACGGCATAGAAAAGGATGGTATAAGAAGACGGACCATAAAAAAAATATTTTATTGCCCAATTCGTATGTACATGCATCTTTGTTAACCATTCTCTCTTATTTTCTATAATCTCTTCTCTATAATACAAATAGGTCCCTTGTCGCTAATTACCATACTAAATATCTTCAAAATGAAAAAACTCGAAATGTAGTACACGCATTGTTTCGCAATACGTTTAAATCGCTTCAACATCATTTTTTTATAGCATACAGTAAGCATCAAGCTTTTAACACTTGCACAAAAAGATTTGTGAGCATTCAAAAAATCAACAGGTCCCTAGGGACCTTCTTGCTAATGAGATGGGAGCCATCATTTCCATTGTTTCAATCTATTAATATATTCCCACTCAGCCACCTATTGGTTTATAAAGTGATGAGAATGTTTTACTTGCGAGGCAGTTACTTGAACTGCAGAAGAGGTGGTACCTCAAGATATACTTTTAGGCAACAGTCTGCAGTCACAATATCAAGAGTGAACAAAGAGCACTACAGACGACTTGTAACCATTATAGCACCCTTCATATATAACAGACTTCCCCTAGATATGTGCAATCTTATCCAAAGCTAATTTAGATTCCTTAAGAACTTTAGAAACTGACTACTTTCCAGGTCAAGCGTAGAAGAACTAATGCAGGTCATTTCTTAATCTTTATAGGTGTTTCATTACAATTCGTACGTATTCATCTTTTCTATCCCCCTAATTTTTGTGTAGAAGCTTTTTTAGAATAACTGCGCGCTCTAGGGGTTTTTGTACCTTTAAAATGTTCGTATACAGCGCGGGTGTATGAAATTTAGGGTGGAAGAAAGGACCGATGTACAATGTTTTTAAATGTCTGTAAGTTATAACGACCAGAAACACAAAGGTCGGCAGGGCATTCCCTGCTTAGGAAAGAATCATGATATTTTAGAGTAGGTCCGCAAATGGGCTTGAGGTTATACTGATGAGCATTCATAGTGCGACAGGTGTTACGGTTGAAAGTTTGAGTGAGCGGAATACTACTGGCGATTTCAATGGAGCACTGGTGGTGGAAATAGCGATAAAACAAAGTGAGACAGGAGACATTTCGTCTGTGCTCGAGGGTGTCAATTGATTGACTGATATTAGTATCACCAATAAGTTTTATTGCATGGTTTTGAATCCTATATAGCATGTGCAGATATGTTTTAGGAGCATCTGACCGGATATGGGCATTGTACTCCAATTTTGGGCGGATGAATGCCTTATATCAGAGGGGGTAAAATATTTCTCACATCGCTTGAGGAAACCTAGACATTTCGCAGCATTTTTGGCGACATCGAATATGTAGTCATTCCAACGTAAATTGTCTTTAACACACATACCGAAAATGGAAAGTTTATCAGTTTCGACGATGCAAGTGCCATTCATGGATAATAGCTGGGTATTTGAATTTCGCTTTAATGACAGCAGACAGCATTGAGTTTCTGAAGCATTAAATTCTACTCGGTTGATAGTTCCCCAATTGGTTTTGCTGTTAATATCGGAATTTAATGAGCTTAATATTTACTGCCGTTCTCGTTCTACAGCCGAAGAGCCGGGGCGTGAGTCCGGGAACGAATATGAAAAGCAGAGAGTACTGTCATCAGCAAAGGAATATATTGGATTAGAAGTAGCAGACAAGAGATCGTTAATGAAGATTAAAAAGAGTGTCGGAGACAGAACGGAGCCCTGGGGCACACCAGCATTTATTTTGTGAATATCAGACTTGAAACCGTCCAAAACAACTTGAGTTGAACGTTCCTAAAGGTAATTTCTAATCCATTGAAGATGAGAGTTGCCGATCTCAAAAGCACGCATTTTCGATAAAAGAGCCTGATGCCAAACTCTGGAAATATCAAGTGCAACTATCTTGCTTTCGCCAGATTGATGTACGCTTTGGTTCCACTTTTCGGTGAGACATGCCATCAAATCACCAGTGGACCTGTTGCCACGAAAACCATACTGCCGGCCATTAAGAAGTTTTCGTGTTTGGAGATATTTTATTAGCTGACGATTTATCAGCGTTTCCGTGACCTTGGAAAGATGGGGCGTAAGTACAAGGGGTCTGTAGGAGGAGAGGGAAGAAGGTTTGCCTTTTTTAGGGGCGGGCTGGATAAATGCTGTTTTCCATCTTCTCGGAAAGAGTCCTAAAGAGTAGGATTGATGAAAAAGCTTACGGAGTGGTTTTGCCAGCGAAGAAGAACATCTCTTCAGAAGAGGAGGAGATATACCATCTTGACCAGCGGATTTCTGTATATTGAGGTCTTTAACTCTTTAACTACCCTTGCTACTACACGGGTGCTACAATGGATTCGTACCATTGAAGATTCGATGCACTCAAGTGTAGGCGGAGACAAAGCACAATCTGCGAGTGTTGAGCTAGCCTCAAAATGTGTAGTAAGCAGATTGGCCTTGTCAAAAGAGCTGACAGCTGGAATGTCATTGTAAATGAGCGTTGGGATGGAGGATGAGGCAGAATTTCTAATGTTTTTGATGAACGACCAAAAATTGCTACTGCCTTTGGGACATTGCAGTATTTTTTGTCTCAATTTTTGGTCGTATTGGAATTTCAAACGCTTGGTATTCGTGTGGACTCATTTACAAGCTGGGTTAAGTTATTTTTCGCAGCGAAAATCTCAACACACCATCCTTCGGGTGTTGTCTGTCCAGAATGTGGAAGCCATCCAAAATTGTGTATATTGAAATCGACCCTAATAACAATTTCAGTATAAGGATACAGGGATACAATTCTTTGAATGGAGTCGGACAGCGCATCAAACTCATTAAAGGTCGAGTTGCTGTTCAGTATGGGGCTAGTGTAAATGAAGCAGTAGTGGATAATTTGCTTACGGAGATGGAATTTTAATACCGGATTGGAACAGGGACTGCATTGTGATGGAGTTTGGTAAGCTACATGACTACGCACGTAAATGGCGAGACCGCGGTGAGAGAAGAATAATGGCACTAGTTCGTAGCCAAGTAGCTTCAGATCAGAGTGATCTGAGAGGTGTAGGCGGGGATCTACCTGTGTTGCACTCAGTGCCAAAATAGCTGGTCTGTACTTACAGACGTGAACCTATGCAGAAAAGTGATTACGTTTGTTGGTTTACCGAATCAGACTGCTATAGGTGTTATGCCCTTACTACAATATGAAACAGTGCACCAACAAAATTTTCACTCACAACCCGCTATCCATCAGTTATTACTCTGTACATGGCCAGCTCTCTCCCAGAGAAGAAAACTTCACGTATCAGCTTTCTTCTTAAAAGACCTAAACCATCTAAACAATATAGACATAAACAGTCTCCTATGCTTCATCATAAGCTCAAACTGGTTCCATGAGCAACAGCATCATTGGTCCACAGATCACAATCGGCCAATAGGCCAAAGTTGGTTGGTCTTTCCAAAAGCCACTTTTACCTAGCTGCCTACCTATACTAATTTAGTCTCTCAATTAAAAGTTGGATGTCCCACATGTAGCGAAATAACCACTGAGCCTAAACATCTTTTTTTTCTCTCTTTATCCCACTTCCCAAAAAACTTAATACGTGCTGAGGTATTATATATGTATTCGTACCCACTTGATTGTTAAGTACTTAAAAAAAAAAAAACCAAACCGGAGAATCGGATGATGACAATAGATCTATCATCTCGCCTCCGTCGAGGCGATCCCGATTATTAGGGCACGCATAAGAGGATGCTCATCAGCACCGCACGGTTAAACTTATTTATTTCTAACACGTCGGGTACCAATAAAAACTCATCATTCGAACCTTCTTTTCTCACTCTGGACGGTGACGCATCAATGATCTGCTTAGCAGCCAGCTCGGCAGTAGGCGCCGCCAATGCCAATATCCATTTTAACTTGGTAAAGCCAAGGCTCCTGTTAAAAATGTTTTCCCAAAACAGCACAGAAGAAATAGAGAGAAGTCAGATTTCAATACCCTGCCTAGTCCTGGAAAGACTAGTATAAAGTATAAAGTATTTGCCATACTGGCAGTGTTAAAGAAAACGTTGATTCAATACTATCAATTCATCCGCTGTACGTCCTTCTTTTGAGGTTCAGTAATTTCTGACATTTTTATTTTCTCTTACCCAACACTCATGCTTATAAGTTTGTCAGATCACGTCTCGTTGGACCCAGCGGCTACCACGAGGTGATAAAATAAGCCCAATTGATGTGTAGTCATAATTGTAGCACAGGGCATCGGCAGTGCCGCTCAGTTCCTACCTTAATTGTATACCCCAAGCCGCAGATTTCCCTATCCGATTTCGAAAGGATTTAACTATTCAAAAGCAAGCTACCCAATTTGATGACTCGTTACTCCACCATGAAGTCATACAAAGCAACTGTGTTACTTCTGCCAACATACATGATACTTTCAGAAAGGATAAATCTGTCATTTGATTTCCAATGAATTTCAGCTGCAACAATCAACGTACATTAATTAAAATAATAACGTACTCGTACATATTCAGATCAATAATATTCAATTCGTTTGAGTTGGATGGGCATCTTTTTGTCTCCATGTTCTGTTTTACACAGGAAGGCCATAACTAAAGAATCGAAAAATCAGTATTGCTCTTCCGAAAAGTTTCCAATATGACTACAAAAATTAACAGTTCACAAATTGCAACTTTGACGAGGCATGAAGTTTTTCATCGCAAATAAAAGTTTTTTTCATTCGAACAGACTGCCACTAATGATGCAGATATACCCATATTATTTCTATAGGTTGATTCGTGTATGTATCTTGTTACTCATTTTCTTAAAATAAAACTACTCAGTACGTCTCCATGGTCACAAAAAGAAAAATAAAAAATGCCAACCAAGCCAAAGAGTTTACGAGTAACATGAGCCTAAAAATTGTTCAACAGTTTGTTGCCACGGTAGTTAAATCCAATAATCTCATTTTAATTGATTTCAATTATGAGGTAGAATGAGCTGGTATCTGAATATCATGGAATGCCAAAAATGCCTGCTCAGTACAATTAGAGGAATTATTTTGAATTGTTGAAAACATTCCGCAGCAGCATGTACACCCCACTCGTGCACATTTAACATTTGAATTCATGCCTAAAGAGTCTTCTTTATTCATACTTCCGATTTTTTTTTATAACCTTCATCGATTCGCGTTCGAATCTCATAGCATCCTCTTTAAATCAGAATCCATGTTCTCGTTTTCTATTGAATTTCCGCGTCTTAATGGTGCAATTCACATCGCGGAACAATAAATGCAAATGTCATGGCAGAACTCTCATTATCTTCTCAACGACCTGATCGACTAGTACTTAGGAATTCCATTTGAATGCCGGGAAATGCTGTTCTTTTATCTAATGTACCCCAGATATACGTAGGCGACCTCATTTGGATCATCAGACACCAGTATTGTGATGTAGAGTAGCGACGAGTCACAGCGGAAGCAGGAAACATGTCAAACTATGTGTAGTATAGTCTGGAATTTGGTAGTCAAAGCTATTGCCGCCATAAGATGACAGCTGGGTGCCATAGACGCCATTGTCAGAGTGATAGTATTCTCAGTATCTGATGCAAGGGTAAAACAAGGAAGCTACTCATGTAGAACACTTCCTGTTTACATGTTGGAACTAATGTCCTTGCTCTAGTTGTTTTTCTTGTTTCAGTCCTTGTCGACATACGAGCAAATGTAGATAAAAAATAGTGAAAGTCTTTCAATTGGATTAGAACACAAGTAGGTCTAGGACGAGATTTTCTATTCTTATCTTTTCTATTTTATTTAAACTTTTTTTTTTTAACACTCATCCTTCCGATGAGAGCTATTCCTTCTGTTTCATCACTATTATCACATCGGTAAGACTGCACTTTAGTTCAACTAACAATGGCTCCATTAAGCAGAGCTCCCGCATTGTTTGACCTTCCCCGAGTATTGACACATTCTTCATTTAAACGATTACCTAAAAGATTGTGAAGCTTTAAAAGTGTAGATACTATACAAACTTTGCTTGCTGCCACTTGAGTCAATTAAATTATGTAAAGTGAAAACTTTCGAATGTTTATTCAGTTGAACGAATCTTAAAAGCAAAAGCACTTATACATAAGGATCCTTGGGATGCACATACTTCCACATATATGGTATACATTTGAAAAAAAAAATGGAAAACGATTTTTTTTTATGATTTTTGGCACGACTTTTTGTCCGGTGAGAGGTCAAATTAGTGGAAAACTATTGGTAGTACTAGTAGTAGCAAAAAAAAATCTGCTTCTTAACTGGGATTTCTAAAATTGGTCATGCTTGCGAAGCAACATCACAGGTGGTCCCATTGGGAAGTTTTTAATTCAAAACAAATTCCGGGGGAAAAATTGTGTCTCTGCACGGAAAAAAGTGCATCGCAGTTTCACCAGTGGCACTTGCAGGACAATTTGATGCGACGTGACCAAAATTCAATGAAAACATTGTCTGCCAAGTCAAGTCAAACGTGTATTTTTTTTAATCTATGTATTTGTATTTGTGTTGCTTTTCCTTGGTTTGGAAAGTACGAGTTTTGTTGGTTGCTGTGATTTGATATGTTTGTATGTTTGTTGGCGGTGGAGAATTGTCCAGAAGTGGTGGATTGAATGAAATATAGGATTTGGATTGGGCATAGCATTTGTACTATGTCCTGTTGTTGCTTTTGCTCCAAAATAACAAAGCTATAGCAGTAGGACTGATACAGGGAGGGCCCCATATACAAAGATAATCAATACCGGTTATTGCATTCCAATACTGGAAAGAAAGTTAGTCATCACTATTCACAAATGTCCAACCTGAAATAGAGGCAGCCACGTATAGTGGCAGGTTTTCTAGGTTTTCCCTTGATACATTCTATCATCGATGTCACATACATACTCGTAGTTCTTATTAAATTCTGTTGCTTGAATGTTATGGTTTTTATGGCTGATAAGCTCACTTATTTTCAGTTAACGTACGTCACTGACATACCATCCCAAAATATTCGGCGTTATTTGAGATGTCGAAGTTTGGAGTTTGGTCTGAACGAGCTTTCATTAGGCGACGCAGGATTTGGTCTATTATGCCGACTATTCTATAACTTGGACTGGGCCAGCAGCATAACAAGCTAGTTCGTAACGCAGTGCTTCCCTAACCTTCTAGTGGTAGACTCCGGGAACTGCATAAGTAAACCGTAATGGTGATTGTTATAAGGAAAAGAAACAGCACTTACTTGGATGCTGGTTTGCCATATACGGCAGATTTAGACAGAGGTCTTAAGCTTCCGACAATTGAGCGAGCGTCTTACGATAATCCATATCGAGACCCCATGGCCCTACGGAAGACAAGGACGACCGACGCCACGAAATAATATTTCTATAAGTAAGACATTTAAATCGTACTTGCGGATCTTATCGCCAAGATATGTAGAAAAAATGTCATAAGTGGTACGACAGTTGACAAGCAAAGCCTAAACGATGCCATGTCTGGACTTACACTTATTGACTTTCCGCCGGGACAAAATATCGTTATAGCAAAGGCACGGTTTCTTCATCATAATACATATATAAAACGGGACATGGCGGTCTCCGGAACATGAAATTCTAATCCAGTAGACGTCGACACTTCTGTCCAGCCAATATTGACTCGGACCACTATATTGTTAAACCCACGTTACAAATACGGATGCCCCAAACGCTACAATAAAGAAGAAAAACTGTGAGAAGACATAACATCGAAAAACTATAATCGCAAGAGACCACCAGAAACTTTGATCTCAGAGACGCCGCAACTGATGTACTGGGCATAACCCGACCACTACCAAGACATCTCTTGTTTGATGAAGAATGCCGGTAAGGAATAAAGCTAACCAAGAAACGTATAAGGCGGCGATTAAAGCGTCCCCATGGTCAAAAGATTCGACGAAAAAACAAAAGACCATGAGAAGCGCGCGATCGCCGATTTTTAGAGTTTGTACTCCAGGAATAACTTAATAAGAACCTGACAACGGAACAAGAACCCTACAGGAACCTGTAGCGATGAAGAAGGAAGCAATGCAGTAGAGTCACAGTTGGTGATGACAATATGGGATAACTTCCTGTAGTCCTATAGACTATATAACAGTGACGAAGATTCCGCCATTAGGTTTAATAAATCATTCAGCGGACGAGGATAACTTCTGTCCGCCTAACCAAAACGAAGTAAGGATCGCAATATCTAAGCTGCTGGACTTAAGGCTCACAGGCCGAAATATTCAAAGCAGCTGGATGCTACTTGCGGAGAAATACACCAACTCATTTCCCAGATCTGGTTCTGAGAGTGTACGAGTATTCCCGATGAATTGATTTTCAGCATCGTTTTCCCGATCCACAAAAAAATCGAAAACCTCAACTGTGCCAACTATAGACGTATGAGTTTTGGCAACATGATGTACAAGATCTTAACTGTCATGTTGTGTGAACGCCTGAAACGCCTCGTCAACGTCCTGATTGGCCGCTATCAGTGTGGTTTCACTCCAGGAAAATCCACAATCGACCTAATCCTCCACACCCCGCCAGATCCTGGAAAGAACTCCAGAAGTCCAAATCAATAGCCACGATCTTTTCATCGAGTCTGACATCGGATATGACAGCATCCTTGGCAAACTCGTGTGTATGTCCAGAATGACGATGGAGAAGAACGCTCGCTCATCGGGTCAAGGACAGTAACGACAAGAAGTCTTGTGATTTTTTTAACATCATACTTGAAAGAGTTGTGTGGAACTTACAAGCGAACACTGGAGACACAACCTTTCAACAGTTTGATCAACTACTAGGGTATGCCAATGATATTGACATTTGTTAATTAGCAGAAATCAGAGGTCTGTCACCGATGCGTTGCTGGTATTGAAATAGAAGCAAAAAGCCAAAGTAAGTATATGCTGTCAAAAAGAACGGACACATAACATCGGCGAATTGGACAGCACGTCAATTTTCCGAGGTAGTAAGGGACCAAAAGCAAGTCCGTAAATATAAAATCAAAAATCACTCTTGCCAATCACTGTTTCTTTGAATAAGAAGACAATCGAGAAGTAAGAACTTATCCCGAACATATAAGTAGACTCTGAAAAGACCTTGATCACCCCAGTCCTAATTTATAGCATTGAGACGTGGATTTTATCCAAAGCGACTGAAGATATCCTCGGCCATTTCGAGAAAAAATTCTTCGTAAAATATGCTGCCGTAAGAGTTGACGGACCTTGGATGAGGAGATTCAACGACGGACTATCTGATCTATGCAGCGATATTAGTTTAGCCAGAAGACTGTCCACCAGTCGTCTGAGATGGCTAGGATATGTAGAGTGAATGCACGTCAAAGCTTTTGAATCTAAAACGAAGGAAAAACGTAGTTGAGAATAACCTCGACGTAGTTGAATTGAATTAAAGAACTTTTACAGAGATTTAAAAAATACATCTGCGAATCTAACTCAACAATAGTGTGTGGATCAACTCGCTGCGATTTTTAGTGATGAAGCACCATCCCGGATTATCCGGGAACCGCTGGTTTTCTGAATTCAACCGTGCGGGAACTGATATTCCAAGATCGTCACATGAAATTGAGGCATGCTTGGGCATTAGTTCCACTTTGAAGAGGTGGTGCCTGCGTTTTAAACGCATGTTTTCAAGTTACCTCGTTCGGAATGGAAAAACTGCTTCCAAAATTGGTTAAAGCAACTGATAAAGCGTATTGATTTTCATGGAGTAATATTTTGAAAACGAATAACAAAACACAATTTTCGATGACAAATATTTGTTTTTACTTGTTTTTCTCAAAACTTAAGTACAGTAGCAACCTACATATGCTAAAACAAGTACCTCACGTATACCACCACTTATTATCGAAAGAAAATTAGTTTTGATAAAATGCAATCCTGCGGTACTCTTTTTTGGATTTTAAAAACATTTCACACCGGACATCTTCAGTTGTCTTAACAGAAGACATCTCACACAGCAAACGTTCAATTGTTCCAACACAAGGCAAGATTATGTCTGGCATATAAACTCTAGATACCTATATGCTATTGAAAAGATTTTCGTGGTCAGTAAAAAAGCAGGTAGTTGAGAGAACTATACTCGATCCGTTGAGTTACTAATCCAGATATCGCTACAGCCTTGCTTAGACCTGTGTATCAATCATTAAACCGCACAAGAGCTAGTGCGGCGTTTGGCTTACTGCTTTTAGCGGCGCATTCCAAGATGTTTGAAGAAAACTTCCACGTGCGCCCGTGATTCTGGGTAGAAATCAACTACTCTTTGACGCGAAGTGTTAATATTCATCGCTCACAGAACCTTGTGTTGAAGAAGGCAATTGGTATTTTCATCTGCCGAGCAGAGTGGACAGGAAACGAACCAGCAACAACTGTGTTCTATCAATAAAACTAGTGTCATCAGCAAGAACAAGGTGGCGCAAAAGTTGTCATCCGATGTCCTTTGGCCGTACTTTTTATTATGAATAAAAAACTTTGGTCTTTCTTTTAGATTATATTTACTCGATGTCTTAAATTTGTTTTCAATAAGTCGAGAAAATGATATCGGCTAAGTGGCTGCCGCCAGAATTGATGACCATTCTGGCCCAATTTGTGGCATTTTCCATCACCCTTGCCAGAACTTCCGGCGATAGGTCCTCGCATTCCTGACGGATATTCTCTTTGAGGGCTTCGAAAGTCTGAGGCTTGTTGACATAGACTCCTGATTTAAAAAAAACCTCACAAAAAGAAGTCTGGAATGGTTGAGAAAATCTTGCCGACCAGTGTAAATCCCTAAACCGAGAGATTAGGCGACCCAGAAATGCTGCCCTCAGAATTTCGGTCGTGACGCGAGCAGTATGCGCGGTTGCTCCATCCTGTTGGAACCACAGTCCTAAATCATCCAATTGAGGAAGGAGAAAGTCGTTGAGCATGGCTCTGTGATTTCGAAAAAATAAGGCCCGATGATGCCACCAGCGTAAACACTACACCATGCATTAATTTTGAGCGGGTGTAATAACTCTTCGTGAGTTATACGCCGATTTTCGGTGTCCAGAAGCAATAATTTTGCTAATTTACATATCCACAGAGATGGAAATGGACCTCGTTGCTCATGATGATTTTCGAAGAAAAATTGTCTCCATCGTGGTCGAGATTCAGAATGGCTTGAGCGTGGATTACATGCGCTTGGCGGTCAATAGCTAACAGCTGATCCACTGTCTGCACTTTGTAAGTGAACATCTTACAGTTTTTCAACAAAATTGTAAAGGCCGCCGATTGCGGGGCATGTTGTCTGTTCGATACTCCGCAGTCCTCTGCGACATCTTCAACCACAGCTGCAATATTCTCGGCAGAACGGCTGCTCCGGGGCCGGCCAGACCTCGCAGTTTGTCGTGTTGTCCCATTCTCTTCTTTAAATGTTTAGCGATTCATGTCTTGTTGCCGTGTATTTTGTATCTGTTTACTTCACAAATGTCAGAGTAGAATTGACATTTGCCGATAGGGAGATGATTTTGCGCCACGTATTAGTTGTATAGATTTTTGGAAAGCTGTACCTCTGATGCTATCTTGTGAACTCCGAGCAATCTTTTCAAATACTCGTATGATGTCAAAAGCTGACCAGGTAAGGGCGATAGCAAAATAAATTTAAATAAAACAACAACGGGGTGAGATATAAAATTAATTCCGGCTTTATTTTGAAACTACGTTCATGTCATTATGTGTGAAATAGCACGTCATTCAAATGGCCGCCTCGGCTTAGCTGGCAGTGCTTCAAGCAGTCGGTCCAATTTTTGATGACACTGTCCAATACGCACGTGGTTATTCCGGCAATAGCGTGTAGAATATTGGCCTCGAGCTTGTCTAAAGTGATTGGCTTGTTAGAGTAGACTAAGGAATTGACGTAGCCCCAGAGAAAATAATCGAGGGGTGTCAAATCGCGGGGGCCAGTTGAAGAACGCTCGCCATGAGATAACCGAGTCGTCAAATTTCTCCTTCACAACTACGATAATGCCGCCATGCTATAAACCGCACCAAGCATTGAAGCTTGGTGAATACTTGTGGATTGTATTCGCTCCAAATGATGGCAATTTGGCTTGTTGACATAGCCGCTGAACCAAAAATGGGCCTCGTCCGAGCTGATGATTTTTTGGTCAAAATCCGAATCTCAGGCCAACATTTTCAGCACCCAATTCTTCCGTCAGCCTGGATGCAGGCCCAAATCCGACCGCAAAATAGGCCGGGTTGACTCTCTGGTGATACTCGATTCCGCTGATCGGCGGCGAGTTGACATTTCTGGGTCGTCTTGAAAACTGGCCGCTACGGCGGCAATGTTTTCTTCATTTCGCACCAATCTCTATCTGGTTGGGGGCTTAAGATCCATAAGAGAGTACTCATGCTCAAACTTTTTAACGGTGCGACGAATTGCCTGCACACTGAACCCGTGATTACGACCGACCTTACGATTAAATTCACGTTGCGTTTTTACAACTGAGCTGGAATTTCGACAATATTTTTTAATAATTTCCTCACATTCGGTAAGCGTAAAGCGATGCATGATGAAATGGCAAACCTTACTGAAGATTCTGACAGCTGGATGTCATTGGTAACTTCAACAGCTGCTGAAACATAAGAATTGGAAAAACTATATCTGGTCACCCTTTACATCATCTTGTCTTAACCCTGTTTTGAAATCAAAATCTCTGTGAGATTGGTTGAGATCTTTATGGATCTGCTATATCTCGCGACCTTATTGGTTTTAAGTTCCACAAATAGGGACCTGTTACGCAGTTTAAAAAAGAGATTCCTTTGGATTTTATTTTACACAGTTTATAATTTAAAGCGCACGCTAGTCAAAAACAAAATGGATTGGAATGTAAAAGAATAATAAAAAAAGATGACATTTAAAAGTAATATTCAACAGGATCAATCACGTATTCACTAAATATGAGTATGCCGAAAAAGATCTTGTATGTGATTTTAAGGAGAGGCACCAGCCTCTCTAGTTTGCTTAGCTTGGATCGGAAAAACTGAGGTTTCATTAATCACGGATAATTCCCTCCAATCAAATCCTGTATGCTCGCTGCCAAATACATCTCTTGTTACTTTAATTGGCAGGAAGCCCATCTGATCCACCAGCCTTTTTATGCATAGGTGTTGATTAATTCCACTTTGGTCCGGTAAACGGAATTGTTGACTTTTATTGCCAAGTTGAGTGGTTCTTTCAGCCTAGCGTCGGAGTTCTGGTCATTCTTGCCCTTACTTTTCAGAGGGAAGGATATATGAGTGGCAAAACAATTTTGGCGGGTTTTTGGGATAACAGCCGTTCAACATTACATCTCCTTACTTATTTAGTTACTTCTATGGTGATTTGGCATCTGAGATATCCGTATACGGACATATCTTGAGTGCAACGAGGTAGCGGCGGTACTTTGATGATCAGATGACCGCCGTGTCTTTTTGTGAATATTCAAGTGATGAAATAGTGTGCTATCTATAGAGATATTCTTCTCGTTCCAGAGTCAATTTGGCTACGTCTTTTTCCAAACGTAGTTTCGTGTAGGCTATGTTTCCGGTTGTGCTATGAAAGATGTCCTGTTTTCCTATTGTCGGGTTGAAATTACCTGAAACGATTTTGTTATATGTGATTCGCAGGTTTTGTGGAAATATTGTTCGGTTGCATGATCTATTTGTTCTCTGGAGGCGAGCGGGTATATCAGGTTGGTGTTATCAAATAAAGTTGTTACAAAGCGTTCACTCATATGCTGAAACCTTAAGACTTTTTGCCTTAATTTGCTGCTGAGAAAAATTGTGCGCCCTGATTTTGCTTCACCGCAGCAAGCATAATGCCATGTTGATGATGTCTAGTCCCTAGTATGGGACCTTTATGAGTTATTCGGCTACACGTGGACAGTTCAATGTCCCGAAAATGCTGCATTGCAATAGTTAGGTTCTTAGGTGGACGGGAAGCTTAAATCAGGCTAAAGCCCCAACCTTACGGGTCGTGCCCTTCTTGCGACCCTTAGACGAAAGGGCTCAGATATTTTGCAGCCTGTAACTCTGTTCAGGGATATGAGAGCTACAGCTGATAGATTAATGGACTAGTCGGCACCATCTCTATTTCAACCTGAATGAAATTTATTCCAAAGTTCTCGAATTAATTAAAATTATTTATTTAAATACAATAAAAGCAATAACAAGAAAAGCGGACCGCAACCACACAGCTTGATAAGTGAATGAAGAAAATTAGAAAAAAATGAAAGAACACAAAGGGAATTGCAAAAAAGAACAACGGGTATTGCAATAATCGGCTGTTGAATAGCTGCACTTATCGCATTCTCAGCTGGGGCTGAAACTGACAGGGTGGGTATTACAGGGTATACGGAAAACAATGGGTGAAACTTTTCACAAAAAAGCAAAAATTATTTTTAATGCACTTTAGTTAAGTTATTTTCGGCCAAGGGAAGGCCGCTGTTCCGCGGCATCGTTTCACGTAGGTTTTCAGAGAGAATGAAGAGAAGGCTTACGGTCACAATACCGAGGAGTGTGGAGGAGTGTTCGCTTCTCTGTCGCAATAACTCTTCTGTGCGGTCCAGGTGTGTTCGTTGGTCTAGCGATGGTCTCTTCTGTGGTGTTGTAAGTAATTTCTAGGATTCGTTGGTGTATTCCTTTCTATTGTTTTGTTCACATCCTTTTGAGAATTCTTAGGTCCTCATTCAGGCATACACAAACATATGGGATTCTGTCAACTCATCTGTTGGAGCAAAAGGAATCTCAATCAGAGCCTCCAGAAAATCACGCCAGTCGAAGTTCTGTTTTCTATAACTGACGGTGCAGGGAGGCGGCATTAAATCTTCTTACAGATATATCTATGGGGTGGAAGAACGACTGTGGGGAATTTTGACCCTTCCTTCATAATTCCATTTTTGAGTTTGTGGGGATAAGAATTTCTTTACAATTCTTCTTTATGCCTTTTAGAGGCAATGTTAATTTAATGTTCTGCCCTCGACGCTCGGCGCTTAGCGCTTTTCACTTGGATCCAAAGGATTAAGTAAATCTAGCCTGTGCCTTGCCTACCATAGAGTGACAGATTGAAAGAAATGAAGAGGGAACACCAGAAAAGCGTGCAGAAAAGGCCAACAGATAACAAATAGAAAGGGAAACTGAGGATTTTTGGGGCGTGATTTGCACGCAAATGATTAGTACTGACAAATACTTATTGACCTCTGCTTCAAAAACGTTTAAGTTTGAGGAACCTGGTATGCTGACTATTAACGCCACCGGTGGTTCAGTCCCGCGAAACCATCGGCTATACATTCTCCCTCTGAGATTAATGCCATGAGGAAGTATAATATGTAGTCATAGTTATATAACAAGACTTCGCCAGGTTAATGCCTGTAAGTGCCTATATTAATCGCACAACCGCTAGTTAACTGAATGAATACCTTCTTGAAAACGAATTGTCAACAAGAAAGTTCGATCATTCACGCTTATCCAGGTGATCAAAATGCTTCAGTTTTTCAAACAAATTAGAGTTGATTAAATTAATTTTTCAAAATTTTGTATGCATTCGTAGTTTAGCAGGGCAAGGAAAATTAGTGTTCGCATTTCTAGGCCATAAAATCGCGGAGACAAGTTGCCCAAAACAAGTTCCTATTGAATTACTGCAATAGTATCTCAAAATTATAGTTAATCTTTCCAGTTTCTCATGTTAACAGCTTTCGATTCGAATGTTTTGTCAAAATAGGATAAAACGAGCTTATTTAAGCGATACTAAAAGGATACTGATTCACGCAAAAATACTGACAACCGATGATATCGTTTGACAACGACATCCTTCCCTCCTCCACGATTTTCCTTATCAAAAATATACGAATGCAGTAAAATCTTCAAAGAAGTTCTATTCTATGAAGTTCGTTAGGCAAATTAAGAGGTTCAGCAATACATACACTCAACAATTTCACCTTAAAATACTTTATCTGCAGTAACTTCTTCTCCCCAGACAATATCGTTCTCTTGTATTTAAGTATCATACGATGAGAGGCAATATCATCATATCACAGAACAACATTGCATCTTCTTCAACAAACAGAGGTAAACTTTTATTCCTTTTTCAAAAGCTGAATACTCGTATAAAAAAGATTAGCCTTAGTATAGTGCATTTCAATCGTTTATCTACTCTCACATACGTGTACACAGACAAACTTTCTCCAAAGGATTTTCATTCCCTTTTTGTTTTTGGATTTGTCCAAACTTTGAGAACTTCTTTCTATAGCTCCATGTGTTCCTGATCGGAGCACTCAAGGATAAGGTACGAGTATGTAAATATTCGTCTCTTCTATCTATATGCTATGTAGAAAATTTATTTCTTCAAATGAAAAAAAAAGACACTTTATGCGAGTATCTATCTATAGTTTTCTTCCATAGAAAAGACAGATACAGATTACAGGACATCTACGAGTATGCACGATTTCATGCAACGAAAGTAGAATTTTGAGAATTGATACCCACATTGCGGTTTCATATCACATAAGCCAAACAAAGATTTGTTTGCATTTATTACCACAAAGTACGGAAACGGGCAGTTACTCAGTTGATAGATATGTAGTTATGAGTAGTACATACATAGATTATATTTACTTCGCGATTGCAGTGGTGAATTACTGATTTGTTTGATCGAGTTACTCACATATCCCGAGAGTACAATGAAACCATTGCGGATAGCAAGTTAGGTAATTAGCTAATTATTTTAATCCGTCTAGGCAATCTGCAGCAATATATCCCTCGCAGCACCTGAAGTGAGCTTATGAATCCTACATATCACTGGCCCTAAGCTAATCGTCAATTATTAATTACTAACCCAATATTCGCAACTCGTGCCCTATTCCGTATTTGAAATCTGGAATACATCATTCTGCTAAGTACCTAATCTGTCGTGGCCTATCGAATGTTTGTCTATAGAACAGTAACACATACGTATGATAGTGATTGCGCTACGGGACCTCGAAGGTGTTAAATATGTTCGTTTTAACGCAAATAAATTATTAGGCATCCGAATCTATTCGCTATGATGACGATTGAAGGTGGGATGGGATGAATCGCCGCATTACAAATTCTAAATTTTATCTATTTAACCAGGATTAACATATGCAAATGTAAATTACTTCGTATGTAAAAGAAACCCAGAGTAGGTTAAACTGAAGTCTGATATTAGAGTTTTGTGCTCATCTGTTGGACCCAACTATTTATAATTGTTTTTTAAGAGAATCTCTTTAGATAAAAATAGAAATTTTTCGAAAAAAATAAGACACAGAGGCGAGTTATTACAGGGCACTGTAGTTAGTTACGACTTTTCAGCAGTGTATGATCCATATGAACCATAAGCGCTGAAGTTCCTTGCAGCACAGCTGTCATTTATTATTATTCAAAATACGTATCCTTAAGCTTAATTCTCCTGTTTAAATTCTGCTCGTTTTGATTAGGTGGACGAAAGTTTTAAGGCTTCTTACCTAAGTCGCATATGGCAAATCCGCATTCACCGTAGTATATATATACTATATATCACAGTTTTTCATCCTCTTTACGTCCGGCATATCCCATCTCACTTCCTGGATGGCGGTGATATCTGCGTGCTAGCGGTCAAGGGCCTGTGATAATTACTCGGCTGCATTTGGTCTGTTAAGGGTGTCGTTCTCCTTTTTCTCCCGAGGCTGTTAGTTGGTTCTTCATATCCTTTTAAACTCCTCCGTATAGGCTTGTGAGCTCTATAACGGCGTCGGAGACTATTATGCTATGGGCAGATCATGCCCTTACCATTTTATCCTGCTTGAGTAAGGGTATACTCATGCAGTTACCAGGGACGATGAGCTAAGGCAAGTACCGGTAAGTCCACAATCGGCCAAATATTCACTCTATGGCAGATCGTAGAAAAAATCTAAGAAGTTCAAACCGATTCGCTCCACTTCTTTATCGATATTATGTCGACATATGATAGCATTTATAGAGACCCCCTTCAGGTTAGGGGCTAGAATATAACCGAGGTAGGCATGCCTGTCGTAAGAGACGACTAAAATCCACTGGGCCGGATTAAGATGTTAAGCGATCCGTGCCAGAATCGGCCAGGTTGGGGGCCCAGTATAAAAAATAGCCCAATCTCTAACGGAGCATCCGGATACTTGGCGACCTCCGGATCAGCCGGCCTTATCTATCCAATGCGGATCCCTAGATGGACAGACTACACTTTCTCCGCTACTCGTGGGAACTAAAATGAGTTCTACAAATTCAATACAACACAATACAAATACAAAACCAGGACCCCTTCAAAAAAAGCTCAAGGGTTACGAGATCTTCAACACGCGGATCGCTGGGAAATTCGTGAGAAAGCAAAGACCAATCACAGTCAGTAGCTTTGGAAGAGAGTATTACACCAAATAAGCTACAAAATCTCGAACGCGAAAATTCAAATCTCCGCACCAGACCCCAAAATATGGAATTGCTCTGGGCCAAACTTAAAAAGGGATTAGATGCCATTAAGAAACAATCTAAAACCGAGTCTGATTTGCGACTTGACCGCCCGGAAAACTTGACTTTTCGCACGGATGAAGAAGAGCTAGTCCGAGAAACAGGATACTCAAAAAATGACCAAGTAAGAAACGCAAAGCTATTCCTCTCCTGAAATTGTATAAAAAGAGACCGCAGCCAGCCCTAATACTGTTGAGGTCATTAAAAAAAAAGCAACCCAAACAAAGACCGCCGCCACCAATAAACGTCTTTGGAATGTCGGACTATGTATAACAAGTTGCACACAATCTTGAACTCACTGTGTTCAAACGATTACAGGGTAGGATCTCGCAATAACGATACATGAACTGTCAGTGTCCTTAATCCAGACAATTACTGCTCGCTTTCGCAAAAATTAAATGCCGAGAAGATTCAATGGCATACGTACGAAAATAAAGCGGAAAGACCCATACGCGTAGTAGCTAGAGGCTTGCATGCCTCTTGCCCTAAAGAAAATATTTTATTTGACTTTAAAAATAAAGGCATAAAAATAATCGACGCCGTTAATTTACTTACGCAAAAACAGCGCAGTGTTGAAGGCTAGAGGACGACCTCAAGACGCGGTCTCCCCCAGTTTAGGCTAACTTTCGACAAAACCGAAAGCCTAGAAAGGATTTATTCAATAAATTTAATTTTGGGACTTATTGTCAAAATTGAAAAAACTTGAAGCTGATTCCCCAATGTACACGTTGTCAGGGATTCAACCATATTCAGGCCTACTGCCAGAAGGAGCCTCGCTGTATAAAATGCGCCGGAAAACATCTGGCGCGAGAGTGCAGTGCCGCGAAAGAGTCCCCAGCGACATGCATCAACTGCAGGGGAAAACATCCAGCTAACTATCGAGGCTGCGAAGTCGCGAAGGAGGTGCAAAAACGGCGGAATCAATCCAAAACGATGCCTTCTAAAAACAGAGGGCCAGCGAGTACGATAAATCATAACACCAGTCCAGCTCCACAGCCTTTAAAGAAGGCAAAGATAGAAAACGCCGTGATGGCCGCTAAAATCGCCAATAACAACAACGTCAAAAATAACAATGCGCAAGTGAAAAGTGGAAAAACTTACGCGCAAATAGCGGCACAAGCAAATACGACCAACTGTGAATCACGTGATCCTGCCGCAAATGTTTTCTCAGTAATTCTCGAGAGACTGGAAGACAGACTAAAACAAATAAGGTAATAGTCGAATGGCTTCTCAACCCAGCAGATCTGTGTAACTAATCATGACAAAGAAGCTCAATATTCTTGCGTGGAATGCCAACGGCCTACAGAAAAGGCAAAACTCATCAACAGACAGACCGCCGCTGTACTGGCCCTCGGATGTCGCCAAAACACCCGATCTGATAGACTTCTTTATAGGAAAAGGAGTAAACGCTAGTTACGTCAAAGTTGAAGAAAGCTTCGATCTTTCCTCCGATCATTCTCCAATTATCCCTCCATTGTGCGAATCCTTGTTGAAGAAACAAAGACCACCCAGATTATCCAACAAAAAAAACGCACTGGGAAGATTTCCGAATTAAGGTTTTCGAAAATACTGAGGTAAAAGTGCCGCTCAGAACGCCGTATCAACTTGAAAAAGAAGTTGAAGTCATACAGCAAACGGCCTGGAATAACACTCCACGCGAATCGAACAAAGTTGCCAGTATCGGCACAAGATACCCACCGGAAATCAGGGAAATGATAACAAGATACAACGTCCTTTAATAGGACCTGCAACTTGTTGAAAGAATCGATCAAAGACTTCAATAACCCAGAAAGTCTCACAATGACAAAAGATACCAATTACTCCATATGGGGTGCCGATAAAAGTCTTCGTGGTTCCAATAAGAAGAAACCTGGATTACTGGGCGAAAGAAGATAAAGGAAAAGCTAACGCTTTCGCGGACCATATTGCAGAAACGTTCAATCCATTCGACGGGGAATTGCTTCCAGAGAATGTCAATATGCTAGACGTGACGATGAACCTTCCAATAGAAAAGGCTACACTTAGGGAACTTAGACAAGTTATAGACACGCTTAAGCCCAATAAAACCCCCAGACATGACTTAATTACGGGAGAGACACTTAAAGCGCTACCGAAAAAAGGTTTACTAAAGTTGCTCTATCTTATAAATGCCACCATAAAATTAGAGTATGTACCGCATCAGTGGAAAGTTGCCGTAGTTATTACGGTTCCGAGACCTGGTAAACCGTCGACTGAAGTCAAGTCATACAGACCAATATCGCTCCTTCCGATTATATCGAAGGTCTTCGAGCGAATCTTACTTAATCGTCTTAAACCGATTATTGACACAAATCATCTCTTGCCCGATCATCATTTTGGCATTAGAAAGCCAACGCTCTACTGTTGACCAAGCACATCGAATAACCAATGTAATTGAATGAGCAATCGCGTGTAAGGTAGTCTGTTAAAGCGCATTCCTTGACGTTTCGCAAGCTCTTGGTAAAGTCTGGCACGAGGGCCTGAAATATAAACTTCGACACGTCCTACCCGAGTAATTGTTTCATATTTTAAGTTCATACCTAGATGACTGACTCTTCCGCGTCAGACACGGAAACGAATAATCTAATATTAAGACAATAACGGCAGGGGTGCCGCATGGAAGTGCACTTGGCCCTGTGCTATATTTGCAAACGGACGATACTGTGCTAGCCAAATTTGCTAACGACACTACCATTTTGACAACAGCTAAAACCGACGGAGAAGCAACTGCTAAGATGCAACGTGCCCTTACACGGATTAACAATTGGACAAAGACTTGGAGAATCGCGCTTAATGAAAACAGGTCTGTCCATGTGAACGTCACTCTCAAAAAAACTGACAATCTACCTGTGCAGATCCTTTCGCGAACGAGGCCAAATATCTTTGTATGACACTCGACGCTAAACCTAAATGGAGATCACATATTAAGAAAAAACGCGAAGAGCTTGAGATTAAGTATAGAGACATGTACTGGCTTCTTGGAAAGTATTCCAAGCTCAGTTTAGAAAAAAAATTGCTGCTATACAAGCAAGTGCTAAAACCAGTCTGAACATATGGTATACAGCTTTGTGGTTGCACCAAAATTAGTAACGTTAACGTCTTACAGACATTCCAAAACAAAATTTTTCAAGGGTTTGTTAATGCACCGTGGTACATTAGAAACGATGATATCCACAGAGACCTAGGAGTCGAAAACGTTCAGAACGAAATTAAAATGTTTGCGCGAAAACACAAAAATCGACAACAAGGCCATACAAATATTTCTGTTCAACAGATCCTTGACGAGACAAATTTATTGCGCCGTCCGAAAAGGACTAAACCTCTCGATCTAGCTCGGTGATCAGCAGCGCTTAATTTTTAAAGTACGTAGGAATTTTCAATGGAAAATCGCCTGCAAAATATCATTTTAAAGCAAAATAAAACGCGAAAGAAGAACTACTTGTTGAGTGTGAACTCAGTCTTTGTCGGTATAAGGGAGGTATTTTTTAATGAGTAAGAATCTCACAATAAGCACCGAAGCTTGCAGTGTCTATGAAGATTTCTCACCTACCCTCGAAAAAAAAAAATTGTTGAGATGAGCTATATAGGGCCATATCTAGCCTCGGTATCCCTGGCCAGATTGCGCAGAATGACAGTGGGGAGCTCTCGGTGATCCGCTAAGGTTAGAAACAAAGTCTCCGAGACCTTTGATGTCAGAAAATGATTAAAGATAAATGATGCGCTGTCTTGAACCTTTTTAAACATTATACTTGACAAAATTGAGCGAAACATTGAAGTTAAGTCTAGATGCACAATTTTCCGAAGGTCTGCACGTTGTCATCAGTGACAGAACTCAACCAACCGTCACAGTTGCATTCGCAAGTATATGAACAGAAGCGGACGAAGTGAGCTTAGTCGTGAATGAGGGCAAAACTAAGTACGAGTATACGCTGTCAACAAGAACAACGGACAGAAAATCATAAAGACACCTTGGTCATTCGACGAAAGTTCGACAGTTGTTTTGAGGAATCCCGTACGGTTTGGCTCAAAATTGGTGGAATCACTCGTTGGAATTGTACTGATCATAAGGCGTTGCGTCGCTTGTATGGCATGTAGCGCCATCTTGTTGGAACCACAGCTCGGATATGTCGATGTTTTCGCACTCTGACAACCAAAAGTCGGTTAACATCGCTCTATACCATTTGCCGCTGAGCCAAAAATGAGCCCCGTCCGAGAAGATGATTTTTTGGCCAAAATGCGGATCTCCGGCCAACGCCTAATTAGCAAATTCGCGGCATTGTCTATGATCGTCTGGAGTCAATTCAATATAACACAATCTTTTATGGATGCAGGCTAAAATCCAGCTGCAAAATAAGCCTGGTTTACTCTGTACCGATGCCGAATTCAGCTAATCGGTGCCGTATTGTCATTTCTGGGTCTCCTTCCCTACGCCGGCTATGGTTTCTTCACTTCACGCCAACCTCTGTCTGGTTGGTGGCTTAAGATCCAAAAGACTGTACTGACGCTTAAACTTATTGAATATTTTGACAGCTGGATGTCATTGGTAACTTTGAGAGCTTCTGAAACATAATAATTGGAAAAACTGTTATTGCTATCTGGTCACCCATTACACGCAAGCACGTTGATTATTCAAACTATAAGGGCAAACTCGGGTTTATCCTAATAAGCAAAACCTAGGGTAAAGCAAGCATGGTCATCCGAAAAATGAATCAACATCTGGGTTTGAAAGAGCAAGCAGCGAGAAATAGTACAAACTCACCCACTTGCGCAATTGGACATATGTATGTGGCTTTAGCTAAACACGCAATTCCATATAGAGACACGAGCAGGCTCGATACATCTTCGTGCATCATGCATATATCTTCACAAGCCGACAGAATTTACGTGCGCACATAAATCTGTTAACACAGGTGCTCAAGGGGGTGAAAAAACCTCCATCAGGATGAAGTTCCTTAGTTCGGTAACATAGATAACAAGGATTGGCATAGATGGTTTAAGTTCGGGGTATAGTACCATACTGCGGTTTTCAATGGTCTCCACCTTAAAAAAAAGATGCAAAGATCTGTATGTATAGTGACATACAAATTTGTTAGAAAAAATTTCAGTCCTTCCTTTAAATCTATCTGATACGACGTCCGAAGCAAATTCGCCCTTTGGATATGTACAAACACACACAATTACTTAAATGTCCAGGAAGATTTATTTTACAACTCGCAATATACGCGCTTATGCCCCTGCCCGCAGACAAGCGACACGTGCCTTTTTATATGTACATATAACATGTACAGCAGCAAAATATGTAGGTGAATCAGTGTGGCTGTCATGGATTTGATGGCTCACCTATCTTCCTGTTTAGCTTCCTATTTTGTCAATAAAATCAAGGGAATTCATTAATCAAAGTGTTCTTTTTTTTTTCTTAATATAAATAGAAATGTCCTTATTTTATGACCTGACACATACATTGCCCTCAGCTGATCGATAAAATGTAAAAACTAAGCAAATTGTTTATCTTTGCAACAAAAAAAAAAAACATATTTTCATGTTGTCACTCATCTACTACGGTGACTCCAATTGACTTTGCGTCTTAAGCCATAGATCATCGTCACCAGGCCGTGTGGCATCTATTTGATGCCAGGAATTAGATTTATGTTTTTCACGTCTTTACGTCTACCCCACACTGCGCACGGTGAAACGTTATGTCACCGTCACAGTTTCCGACATTATCATAAATACAGAAAAGCCAGAGATCAAAATGCACCCCTACGGTGTGATGCCACACAAGAAATGACACAAAACCACCCCACCGACCAGTCTAACATATGTAAGTCGCATTTGTACGGAACCGAAAAACTGTTCAGTGTGACCAGAGTCGATTTTGTTATTCGAGTTATCTCTAGTAAAAATAAACGCCATATACAGGGTGTCCCAAATATCAACGTCAAGCCAGAAACGGGTGATAGGTCAAGTAGTGTCGGTTATCACAAAATTATAAAACAAAATCTACATACTCGAAAGTCATGTTCTTTTAAAATTATTGGCACTCAAAAAAAATCAAGATATTTGACACCCTGTGTCGATCTTTCAAGTACTGTGACCGCAAATCTTTACTTTTCTTCGATTTTTTTGTTGTCACATAAAGAACAGTTACTCAGTTCTGTAAATTACGCTCCAAAATTGGAACATACTCGTAACTGTATTGGTTTTAACTCAAATATTGCTCTTTTGTCCATTCATGTATATGAAAATCATCAATCACCTAACTTGAACTGACTGACAAAAAAATGTACCGCGCCATTTTGGCAAGTAACTTTAAAAGATGGCATATTTAGTCTGGATTCCAAAATGGTATGACACTTGCTAGACTAACGCTTAATTGGGGATAAAAAAAATATTTTGTTAAAGAAACCCGATTCATAGTTAATTCTTTTTAATAAGGTAAAATGAGTACCAAGTGTGAGCGAGACAGACAGTGACGGTGTGATTGAGACGGATAAGCACGCCATTTCGACTAGTGTGAGAGAAACAGATAGAGATACCACCCTCGTCAAGCAGTGACGCATAGGCACATCATGCAATACTGTAGTACGTTACGCCGCTCCTTCGCTTACAGCGCATTATTCGGTATTCGTGCTGATATCGTGTTTACAACTTTGGCTTTCTTTATTGAACTTCATTGCATTGCGACTTTGATTTGCTATCTGACCGTTCAACTACTTCTGGGCTTTCGATCGTTGATCCCGTGATTGTGTAGTGTGAATGCCATCATGCCATCTCGATACACTGTTCAGGAATATGCTAACATGCATCTCATTTATGCGGAATGCAGGTGTAATGCTAGTGTTGCAGCCAGACTTTATAATGAGAGATACCCAAATGCTCAGCGCCATCCGGACCATCAAGTGTCTGTAAATGTGCACCGGTTATTCTCAGAGGGTCGATTTCCAAATCGACTGGAGAGTTCTTCGGTTTCCACGATGCAAGTACCATTCATGAATAATGGCTGGGTGTTTAAATTTCGCTATAACGACAGCAGGCGGCAGGCTGTCTATCCTAGAGTTTTACTCCGATTGACTTGAAACCTTGGAAAAATATTCTGTGCTATTAGATAAAAAAAAAATAGCGATTTTTTGAACTTTCCAAACCCATGTAACAGCTTAATAAATGCCCTAAACACGACAACAACTAAGAACACATACGAACTAAAAGTTTTAGTAAACGACGAAATGAAAATATATCCAACAGACTCAGTAACATACCACTAAATTAAAAATGCAAGTTTATTCATCTAAATCTATATTGTCCCTTTCAAAGTATTCCCCATCTACTGCAACACACTTATGCCAGCGCTTGACCCAATCCTCGAAACATTTTTTATGTTCGGTTTTCGGTATGTCCATCAGTGCTTCCTGCGATTTTTCCATTACTTCCTCTCGGCTGCTGAAACGCATTCCCCGTAGTGGTCTTTTAACTCGATTGAACAGAAAGAAGTCACAGGGAGCCAAATCAGGTGAATTCGGTGGCTGTTGGATGGTATTTGTTGCATTTTTCGTCAAAAAATTACGAATAATGATGGTGCAAAATCCACGAGTTTTCTGCCCACAATTCTGGTCTCTTTCGGCGAATTGCTTCACGCAAACGTCTCACAACGCCCAAATAATACGAGTACTTTTTGTTTACTGTCTGGCCTTCTGGCAAAAATTCATGATGCACTACACCGTTGCAATCCATGAAAACGACATATTTTTTTTGGTCTCGGCTCATTTGGTGAACGCCATTCGCTTGGCTGATGTCTAGATTGCGTGTCGTACTCATACTCGTAAACCCACGTCTCGTCTCCACTAATGATCCCTTTGATGAATGTGGGATCGGATTCAGCCTCGGAAATCATCTCTTTTGCGACGTCAACACGGTCTGTTTTTTTGATGAAATTGAGGTCTTTTGGCACCACGACGGAAACCCAAATCATTAATCAAAATGTCCTGGACGGATCCATAGGCAATGTTCAAGTCCTCCGCTATCCCTCTGATGATTAATTTGCGGTTATTGACCAACATTTCTTTTACGAGTACTTCATCAATGTTTTCGTCGGTTTTCGATGTCGATGGTCTGCCAGTGCGTTCATCATCTTCGATTGACTCACGAAAACTTTTGAACCGCTCGTGCCACTGGTAAAGGACCGTTTTCTTTAGAGAATCGTTACCGAAACACTTTTCCAACATTTCCAACGTTCGCGCACCATTAAATCCGTTTTTTACGCAAAATTTAATACGAGTACAAGTTCGTTGTTGCAAATTTAAATCCATTTCCAAAATTGTAAAAAATCGCCAACACACACTGAAATAGATGTACTTTTGGCTACGTAACTTTTGCAAATGTCAAGTTAAGATTTAGAGGGAATATTAACAACAGATTTACCAACTTAACAAAAATAACAGAGCTCAAATCGGAATAATGAGAACGCAGCACGGTGGGTGTGGTGCGGGAACTTTCTGATCAAGGTGGTATACAAAAATTTTAAAAATACTTCAACTTAAACAAAATACAAAACCACGCATTTAAGCAAAAAGGACCACGAGGCTTCCGAGCCATCCTTGGGAAAATGAACATTCTTCAGTCCTCAATGGAATCAAAAATCGCTTAACATGACCATAACGTAATCAACATCCATAACATATTACAGAGAGGAGCAAAAAACAGCTACCACTCTTCGCCATTGAACTCGAAAGCAACAAAAACAATAAAGAAATTTATGATGCAAATTATTATGCAACTTACTACACTGCAGAACATAATTTAATATACCAACAACGTTTGTACATTGGAAGCAACGAATGCACATTAAAAGCTGAAAGCAACAAACTAAAATGCACTCTATGCGGTGAATCACTAACGTCCAACCACAAAGCTCTAGGGGCGAACATTCCCTTCCCTTCGTGCAAAAAAGATGGAAGAAAAAACAACACTAACTGGTGCAATAGTCCAAAATCGCAGACATCGTAAGGAACAACAAAAATCTTGAAAAACAAATCAGCAAAAAGAAGCCAAACGGCGTTATACTGTCTACCAAAACACACAATTAGTACCTTACAGTTTTCAGATTACCAGCATCAAACCAATGGGCCCTGGAACTCCGGCTTTATTGCGGGTGGCGATTCAACGCAAAAAAATATAGATTTTCAAGGCTCAAAATTAACCAACAAAAAGGGGAAACATCTTATGGAAGCTTTAACCAAACATAACTAAGGGCCATAAGCACGTATTGGCCTATTGACATCGGGAAAAATCCAGACCAATAGATTTCTTCACTTAACAATAAAATCTTGCCTTCATCTTTCGTCTGACCATCCTCCTGTTATAAAGGATAACCAGATAAGAACGATACGAAAAAAAATTTAAAGAAAACAACAACGCTGTGAGATACAAAGTTGATCTGGCTTTATTTTGAAGCTACGTTCAAGCCGTTATGTGTGGGATAGCACATCTTTCCAATGGCCGCCTCGGTTTCGCTGGCAGTGCTGCAAGCAGTCCAATTTTTGAAGGCTCGGTCCAATATGTGCGGCGTTATTCCAGCAATAGCTTGTCTAATATTGGCCTCAGCTTGGTTGGCTTGTTACCGTTGACTAAGGACTTTACGTAGCCCCAGAGAAAATAGTCGAGTAGTGTCAAATCGCAAGATCGCGGCTGCCAATTGATGACCGCTCGCCGTGAGATGACCCAGTAGCCCAATTTCTCCTTCACAACTTCTGGAGTTGCGTCGCTTGTACGACGTCTTGTTGGAACCACAGCTCGGATATTTCGACATTGTCGAGCTCTGGTCACAAAAAGTCGGTTAACATCGCCCTATACTGAGACCATTGACGGCATTGATATCTCCTTCCTCATTTCGAAAGAAATTAGGTCCGTGATGCCAGTATGCCATAAACCGCACCAAACGATCAATTTTATGGATACGTTGATGCTTGGCCGAACATTTTTGAATTGTGTTCGCTCCAACAATAGCGAGCCGCTGAGCCAAAGATGGGGCTCGTCTGAGAAGATGATTTTTTGGCGAAAATTCAGATCTCCGGCCAATATTTCCACCGCCCAATTGGCGAACTCACGGGCTTATCTATGGTCGTCTGGTTTCAATTCTTGCGTCAGCGCAATCTTATATGGATGTAGGCCCATATCCAACCGCAAAATAAACTAGGTTGACTCTCCGGCGATGCCCAATTCAGCTGATCGGCGACGAATCGACATTTCTGGGTCTTCTTTAATACTGACCGTTACGGCGGCTTTGTTTTCTTCATTTCGCACCAATCTCTGTCTGGTTGGAGGTTTAAGATCCAAAAGAGTGTACTCACGTTCAAACTTTCCAAGGTGCGTATTTACAACGTTCGGCAAGGGTAAAACGATGCGTAATGAAATGGCAAACCTTACTGAATATGTTGACAGCTGGATGCCTTTGGTAACTTTGACTGCTGCTAAAACATAACATTTGGAAAAGCTATCATTGCTACTTGGTCATCCTTTAGTGGAACACTCCACTAATATTAAAGCCCGAGTCCTTATTCCTTTCCTAACCAACCATGAAACAGACTGAAGCACTTCCCGGAAAGTAATTGATTTAGGCATTGGTCTGAGGATTCCTCTTAAGTCACATCAAGACATCGAAAGCACTATAATTTCTTTCAATGACTTAGTGCACCCAGCAGCAATGAAATCAATGCCTGATATCAAACATAGCTAACCATCCACCTACACAAAAAACAAAATTACTAAAGATTTGATAATGTATCACCTCTCGACAGGGCAGATTTTAGTAAATCAACTAACGAACTTAAAGACCTTCTAAAAACAAATAATAACCAATGCATTCCTGACAAATCCTACAGCATCCCAAGCAACAAACTATTCTCTTTTGAAGCTGAACAAGAAATTTAAAAAAACGAAATACCCATCAGCCGTCTCTATTGAGAACCGACAGAACGTGGTGCAGAACAAACACTGACAAAACAAAAACTTTAGCAGACTATTTCTATACAACGTCTATTAATGCCTACGGTGCTCAAAAAAGTTCTCTCCCTAATAACGAACACGACAATAAAGACAATCCTTACGAAAGAAATAAAATATTAGCTACAAAGTAAGTTAGATTAAAAGGCAACAAATCTTCCGGATAATGATTTCGTTTCAGGACAAATATTAAAAGAAAATTACCTGACAAAGCCGTAATTTATCTCAAAACTGTTTTTAATGTACGAGTAAACCTAAGGCTAAATTATTACTCAAAGGTATGGAAAGTTTCAAAAATAATTGCTATCCCGAAACCAGGAAAAGATGCACCAAATTTCTTTGTCATATTGGTAGACCAATTAGTCTTGTACCTATTATCTCCAAGGTATTCGAAAAACTGCTATCTGACCGTATCAACCATCTTATCCCGGACCATAAATTGGGTTTTTGGTACACGGACATCGAGTAACAAACTCGATGTTGATCTTGCAAAAGCTTTCGACAGTGTGCGGCACAAGGAACTCTTATTCAAACTTAGGACCATGCTAAGCCGGAAAATGTTCTCATGTTGTCCCAAAGGACCTTAGACCTCTAAGCCTATCATTTTTCCTTCTGAAAACTCTAGAACGACTGATTGATATCCATATACGAGCTAAAATTGATCCCAGACTTCTGTCAACGGCTCAACATGCCTACTGTAGAGGAAAGTCGGTGGAAACAGCTTTGTATTCACTGACTAGCCACATCGAACGACTCCTGCAATATGTATAAAGAGTACACAATAGCAGCTTTCCTGGACATAGAAGGTACTTTTAACAACGTCAACACATCCGCAACCACACCTGCGCTGTCAACTCTGCAGGTAGACGACTCACTTGGGAAGTTCATCAGTCTTAAGCTAAATGACAAGATAATCAACTCCAAACAGGGTGGGGCTTCTGTTAAAAGATGTGTCAGCAGAGGTACGCCGCAAGGCGGTGTCTTCTCTCCCCTTCTTTGGATCTTAGTGGTTAATGAACTGTTGATATACCTGGATGCGGGTGATAGTAGGGTGATATCCTATTTGGAAGACGTTGCTATAGCCGTCTCAGGTAAGCATTTTAATACCATTAAAGAACTCCTCCAAGTAAATCTCAATAGACTAGCCCGTTGGGCAGATCGCTGTGGATTGGGAATAAGTCCCCATAAAACTGATCTTTTCCTCTTTCCCAGGAAATACAAAATTCCAACTATAGACCCTCCTTCAATAAACGGTACCAGTTTAGTGTTTTCCGATTCAGCAAAATATCTGGGCCTCATTTTTGACAGGAAAGTAAACTGGAAACCTAACATTCGAGAAAGTGTCAATAAAGCTACAATAGCTTTATTCTCTTGCAAAAAAGCCATTGGGAATAAATGGGGCTTTCAACCTCGCATAACCCACTGGCTCTACATCTCGGTCATAAGATCGATACTCACTTACGGGTAGGTAGTCTGGTGGACGGCCTTAGAAAGTGCAGTCAACTGCATTAAACTAAGCTGAGTCCAAAGAACAGCATGTCTATGCCTAAGCGGAGCATTGCCGTCTACCCCCCCCCCCCCCCCCTGCGGCATTGGGCATTCTGTTTCATTTGACCCTCCTCAATATTTTCAGCTGCCAAAGTGACTAAACAGTGGACAAGTAATCCATTTTGCCACGCCAGCATTCTTAATACATTAGGAATCCGCACAGAGAACATCGATTACACCACACCAGAACTTTGGTTTGACAATAACTTCCATGCAAGCTTCACCTCTAGATCCTTCTGTGAGGAAGATGCTTTCATCGAGGACAAGTCAATCCGTCTCTACACAGATGGATCTAAAACCGATAACAGTGTTGGCGGCGATGTTTTCTCGGATAAGCTAAATCTAAGCCTCTCTTTCGTGTTCCAACTCACTGTAGCATGTTCCAGGTGGAAATTTTGGCGATTACATAGGCTCTGTCCTGGCTGAAGAAATACATAGTATCTGCAAAGGATATCCGCATCTTTTCGTATAGTCAGGCCCCTATCAAGTCCGTGGACTCAGTCTCTTTAAATTTTAAAGCCGCACTTGAATGCCGACCATCTCTTATGGACATGTTAGAGCAGTTGAACCTTCACCGTTGCCGGACCACAGAGACATTCCATCGAACTGTAGAGCCGATGAACTTGCTAAAATTTGAACCACTCTACCTATTCTACCGGAAAAGGGTAGCATAGGTATACCAATCGTTGTGTGCAAACTAACATTAAAGCTGGATGGCAATAAAAGAGCAGACCTTAAGTGAACTGTTGGACCAATATGTCTAGCGACCAAACAGATCTAGCCAAAACTGGATTTGAATCACTCTAAGTGTCTGATCCTTCTAAATAAGGAACATCTCAGCGCCATCATAGGTGTCATCACTGGACACTGCCTCATAGGCAAGCACGCAAGAACGCTTGGCGCCTTTACAAACGATTTCTGCAGAAGCTGCATGGACGAGGAAGAGGAGGAGACAATCCTCCACCTACTCTGTACATGTCCAGCTCTCTCCCAGAGAAGAAAATTTCACTTAGGTGCTTTCTTCGCCAACGACCTTAACGATCTAAAAAGTATAGACGTAAACAGTCCCCTACGCTTCATCATAAACTCAAACTGGTTCCGTCAGTAAGAGGATCATAGATCCACGTGGCATCACAATGGGCCTAAGTGGGTTGGTATTTTTAACAGCCACTCTTACCCGCCTACCTAGGACCATGCCAACGGAATATCACCAACTTGTCAAAAGTTACCTGGGCGATCGGCACTTCTATTGTATCTATGAGAAATCGTCGCAGGTGTTCCCCAGGGGAGTGTGCCAGGACCTACCATTTACTTCCTTTATACAGCGGACATACCTAAGCCAGTAACACAGGACTCCATGCTAACAACACTTGTAGATGACACCGTAATTTTATCGTCATGCATTTTCTTACGTGCTGCTACAAACCTAGCAAAGCAACGCCTAATCAAAACTATAAACTGGTTTCACAAATGGGGACTGCAAATTAACGAGGAATAAATGGTTCAAGTTATATATGTACACAACAAAAAGGAACTCCAATCCTCAAACTGTCAGTTTAAATAACAAGAATATTATTCCAGCCACCTCAGCGAGATATCTAATAGGATTGACGATAGAGAGTAAGCTAACATGGTAACTTCACTTAACTCAAAGACCCAACCAAATTAGAAACAAATCTAGAATCGAAACTTTCGTCGCAAAATAAAGTCAGTACTTTTACACAGGGTGTCCCCTAATCAATCCCTATCAAGAATAATTTGGGAAATGATTCATGGGTATATTCTATGAAAAAAATAGTCCTACTGTAAGGGTCTATCTCCAATGCTGACATCATTTATCGAAAATTTAAGGAAACGGCTTACTTTGCTGTACGTACCCTGGTAAATAAAACTAAAAAAAGGGTTTTTTTTGTTTTAGCTCCTGCGAATTGTGAACGGGACCTCGTCAACAGATACGTTTGGTGAACTCACATTTATTGGAATGCAAGGACGTTCGATAATAGATTACAGTCTGGCTGGTGGGACTTGGGTTGACTGTGTAAAAGATTTCAAAGTTGATGTGGTAACATTCTCCGATCATCTGCCCACAAATACGGAGCTCCTGGTTGGAAGCAATGAAGAGTCTGGCTTTAGATATTTTCAAATGCTACCAAAACTTAAGTGGAATTGCAGCAACTCAACTAGTTATCAGATCAATCTCAACGTTAAACAGAAGTACCGATTCCGAAATAACATCGATCACAACCAGTATAAGATCTGCTTACTCAACCGTTGGTAACAACAAAAAAACTTGATACCAATCGAACCTTGGTTTGACGGGGAGTGCCGGCGTGCTAGACAGAGGTCGTTTGCATGGATGAAGTCCCTCCGTATATACGATAATGAGTTCTGCAAAAATCAATACTTGATTCATATGTAGATGCAAACGAAACAATTACTTTGTGTAGGAGTCTAGGCGACCGACGCAATGCAAGAATGATACCGATATTTGGAGACTGGTAAAGCACTTGAACGGATATAAGTTTGCGATACATCGAGACCTCACATTTTAAGGATCTGTTAAACCCTCTCGCCAGTAATGTAATCATTGCCTATACAGAACCGTGGAACGAAAATCTGGTTTTGGATGCTCGTATAGCTCGTGAAGAGATTATTAACACCTTGACGGCAGGCTCCGATGGAATACCCGTTGAGTTCAATAAATACGGAACCATTGAACTTATAAATACTCGTAAGCTCACTATAGCGTTCAACCAAATCTTGGAATAAGGAACCATACCGCAAGAGTTTAAGGAGTCCTTAATTTTACCTATCCACAAAAAAGGAAATACTCAAAATCCGGAGAATTATCGTGGGATAAGCTTTCACAATGTTTCATACAAAATATTTACCTCAATTCTGCAACAGCGACGCAATAAGTGGATTAACCAAAAAGGTTTACTAAAAAAATTCCAAGCCGATTTCAGGCCTGGTTGTTCCAAGGTCGATCACATTTTTGTGCTAAAGAGCATTGGAGAATCCTTCCTTCAAAACGTGAAGAAACTTTACAGCTTCTTTATCGGTTTTAAAGCGGCATTCGATGCGCTGGATAGACATGCGTTTATTTACAAGCTCTATGGACTTGGGATGTCTCCAAAGTTTGGAAAAGTATAACAAAATCTGTACAAGGAAACTATATCCGCAGTTCGGAATGGAGAAGAAATATCAGAATGGTTTCAAACAGAGTCTGGCGTTCGACAGGGGTGTGCACTGAGCCCTCTGCTATTCGTACTTTTCATACAGGATCTAATAGATTGTGTTAGAGAAGGTGTAGAGTTTGCGGGGACCACTATAAAGACCATCCTTTATGCTAAGGACATAGTGATGCTATCTTACTCACGCCAATCGGTCCAATTGATGATCAACCAACTGATAGTGATTTTCAGAAACGATGGTGAAAGAAATTGCAAAAGCGAAAGATGGTTCTACAATTCAATACGCACTGAAGTAGTGAACGAATTTAGGTACCTAGGAGTGTTCCCTATGATATCTGTCTTCATCAAAATGTTCGTAGCGTTAGAAGTAATTTTTCATCACTGTTAGCACATGTCAATACCTTCAAAAAATTACCTGTTGTTATTGTTTTAAGTGAAGTATGGATTTATGAAAGTGAACTATGTCATTTGCCGCCCTTTGGCAAATGCAATGAGTCTTACGCAGCTGGGGGTGTTATGGTGTATGTAAGAGAGGGTTATACGTGCAATTTTACAAAAATTAATATTTCAAGTGATAATATGGTGAAGTTGTCATCTGAATACCAAAATGAATTCTTCACTATGTTGTGCATATACAGATTGCATGAAATTGCAAAAGAAATTTTTATAAATGATTTAAATGATATTGTATATGCTACAAAGGATAAAAATTTGATTGTCTTGGGTGACATCAACATAGATATATTAGATCACTCTAATAACTCCACAGAAAACTATATGTTTCTTATGTCGCCAAATGGACTTAAGAGTATTGTTAATGTTCCAACTCGAGTTACCGATTCTACTTCTAGTTGCATCGACCATATATTTATTAGGGTGCATAAAAACTTTAAAAATTTTCTTAGTGGTTCAGTTTATGACTAAAGAGTTACAGACCATCATATGATTAGTTCATAAGAAATTAGTGAGAAATAATCTTAATGTTCCCCAAAATAGGCAAATAATAGATTATATGTGGAGCGTTGAGAATAAATCTTACTACCGAATTTTGGGAGTCTGTCTTTTCTGAAATGGATCCTTAAATTGCCTTTGACAAATTCCTTAAGATCTTGCATAAGCATATCCTATCCTGCACTAGTACAGCACATATTTCAAATAGAGCAAATCATTTAAAGCATTGGATGACAAGCGATCTTCTTAACCAAATAAATAGGAAAAATGCTTTGGAGTAAAAGTCGTTAAGCATCCTCACAACGAAAGGTTAAAGGGGTTAATGATAAATTGTGCAAAATTATTCGTAATAACTATTACTTAACTATGTTTGATAGAGCCAATGGTAATATCAAAAATGAATGGAGAGTTGTTGATAACATCTTAGGTAGACAAAAACACACTGTAGAAATAAGTGAATTAAAAGTTGATGAAGTCTATATATCTGATCCCGTTAGCCTAAAGCCATCCTTTGAATCCTACAGCATATGTAATTGTAGCTTTTCAACAATATGCAAACAAATAGTTTTGTGTTTGATAACATTAGTACTGGTGAGCTATTGAAACTCGTAATGTAGTTAAAAATCAAAACTTCATGCACAAGTGATGGTATTACAAGCATATTATTAAAAAATATTGTTTGGCAAGTAGTTGATGTAATGAGTTACTTGTTTAATCTAAGTACTGCAAATGGTTGTTTTCCAAAATCGCTCAAATGTGCTGAAGTAATTCCATTATTCAAAAAAGGAGATAGAAGACATATAGACATATATCTCTTCTATCAACTGTCACGAAACACTTTGAGAAACTTATCAAAGTCAGAATGTTAAGTTTTTTGGTTAAAAACAATTTTTTCTGCATTTACCAATTTGGTTTTAGAACTGGATTGTCAACAGAGGATGCCATCCTCAGAGTGTGTAGTCAGCTATATGAGGGGTTAAACAATAATCAATCTACAATAGCTTTGTTCATAAATATGACAAACGCCTTTGACATGGTTGACCACAAGTTACTGCTGAGTAAATTTACCCCTGGGAATTAAGAGTACGAACGACACAAAAGCCTTTAGCACGAAAATTTTCCAATACTATAAAGAAAATAATTAATTTAATAATGCTTAGTGGAATCTTTAGTAAACCTCGTGTTTTGAAAAATGACGTTCGCCAAGGTTCTGTGCTCGGGCCTCTCTTATTTCTAATCTACATCAATTCGATTTTCAACCCGCAATTTAATGGTTTAGCTACAGCATTTGCTGATGATATAACTTTCACATACATGCTTAAAAACCAATTTGAATGTATTGCCAAGAAGACAAGATTAGCGAAGATTTGGAGAAGTTACGGCTGTGGCTTACTGCTCACAAGTTAATTATCAGTGAGAAAACTAAATTATTAAACTTTAAAATATGCGGCAATTCGTTAAATGATTATAATCTCCGTTTTCACGCACACGACTGTAAGAAGTTCTGCTTACCGCTTCATACTTGTGGTATCCAAAATTACCACAATAACAACTAGTGCTCTGATAAGTGCTTCAAAATTGAATCAGTAAGAAATATTAAATACCCAGGCGTTCTAATAGATCATAACTTGAATTGGAAGGATCACTTTCAAGCATTGAAATCGCATATGAATCTTGTAGCTCGTAAACTCTATCTTATTAAGCCATACTGCTCCAAAACCGTTTTACATAAAATCTATTATGGTCTTGCTCACTCGAAGTTGCAATACGGCATTACTAGTTGGGGTTTATCGTACTTTAATACACTAAAACCAGTCTTGACGGCACAGAAGCATATAGTTCGTCTTCTTTCTAGTGTTAATGGTCGTACTCATAGTTGGCCCATATTTAAATGACTTGCAATTCTACCATTGAGAAACCTGTATATTTTGAAAGTACTTAAAGAATTTTTCAAGAAAAGTGGTAACATTCCAAGTAGAAACAATCAAATTTATACCTTACGAATAAATAGCATGGCACTTGTCAACATACCAGTTGCACGTACTACTCAGTTTACAAATTTTTTCACGTTTGCGGCCTCAATATATTTTAACAAACTTCCATACTTCATCCGAAAAACTAATTTTTATAATGTAACTCGTATACACCAAAAAAATTAAAGAATGCTTATTTACTACTAATAATGCTAGCATTGAATCATTATAAAGAGATATGTAGGTAGCGTAGTAGAAATATATTTAAACTTCTGTCTTCATTAAATTTGGAATGTACAACTTTTGAATTAAATTTATTTTATTTTAGATCTTTTAATCTTAGTCACTGAATGTCACCCCACATCAGACAACTTTATACTGTATAAAATATATTTGAAGTGTCATTTAACACTAGTTTGTAACTACATGTTCATTAAATTACATAACGACAACTAAATTTATTCATCATTTGACAGTTTGGTAATATCAGAATAAATGAATAAATGAGAAAAAAAAACTTAAGTATGAAAAAGCATCCGAGTGAGGAACTTGTTAAGGTCTAGACTGTTATTGGAGCTACTTGGAAAAAGTGTTTTGCCGTCAGAAGTATAGCGCATGACACAACATGAAAAAGTAGAAAAGCTGCTGAGGTTTTTTATTAAAAGGATATTCCATCTGCCTTCGAGCACACCAAACTACGCCGTAATGTTAGAAACAGAACTATCTCCACTCTTCATTCAAACCCTCGAAACCCAGGTAGACTACACTATCAAAGTTTTGAACATGCATAATGAAAGACTACCGAAGAAGACCGAAGACACAGCTGGCATGCGGAATGGAACGAGCTCGCGCAATGGTGTGGTATGCAGCTGGACTTGCATATTGAAAATCTCAATGAATGGAGAGCTAAACTGTATAAGTTAATTGCTATGGTTGAAGAGAAGCTTTGAGAGAAGTTTATCGCAGAACCCACCAGCTCTGTTCATAGAGTGGTTTACAGACCTCATAACCTGGGCCCAAGAAACTACTTCAGAGATGAGGACAGTGTGGAGCATATCCCGATGATGGTGAGACTTCGTGCCGAACTTCTACAATTCAGTTATATGCCACATAGAGAGGATCTTCCCAGCCTATGCAGTCTGTGTAACTGGAGAGAAAGAGAAGATGTCTTTCATTTTCTAGGAAAATGTCCGGTCCTAGTAGAAACAAGGCGATCCTTCTTCGGCTGCAATTATTTAGCTGACACGGAAATGGTATCGTATTTAAACTAAATGGAGGTGCAAGAACCTTTTATGTACTGCAAAGTAGCGCAAGCTTACCAAAACAGAATTCTCAGCGAAACTTTTGAATCCAAAATAAATAATAAAGATTGGTGTTTGATACTGATATGTAAGAAACATAGACACAATGAATGTACTTATGTAATTTATTTTAGCAATCAATCTGGCAGACGACTTTGCCATGCTATACTAGATTTTTGCTATTGTGCATACATGATTTGAATAAGAAAATAAACAATAATGAAATAATAATAATTTCTGTATATTTTTATTTCTACTCGTATATAGAGAGTCTTCCAATAGGGACTTCCGAAATTTAAAAGTTGATAGCGGCCATATTGTTGAAGCTATATGTGTCAAATTGGCTATCATTTATTCAGTCTGTTTTGCCAAATCACCATGGATGGACATAGCATTCAACAACACGTGCAAATGTTAAAATTGTTTTATCAAAATGGGTGTTCTGTTCGGGCAACGTTCCGCTGGCTTCGCCCATTTTACGGTCGCCATAATCATCCTACCGAGAGGACTATTCGCAGTGTTGTGGATAAATTTGAGTTATTGGTTTAATAGACGATAAACCAACACCCGTACATCGATGAAACGAAGGATCTGCCGAAAACATGACCGCTGTCCGTGAGAGTGTGCAGGAGAATCCGAGGCAGTCGATTTCGTGTCGCTCACAAGAACTTGGCCTTTCGCAGACCACAACTTGGCGAATTTTCCGTCGTGACTTGGGCCTGCAACCGCACAAAATTCAACTGACCCAGGAGCTGAAGGTACACGATCATAGATAACGACGTGTGTTCGTTGAGTGGCCTCTAGAGCAGTAGGAAACTGGCCCTAATTTTCATCGAAAAATCATCTTCAGCTATGAGACCCATTTCTGGATGGACAGGTACGTCAAGAAACAAAATTGTTAAATTTGGAACGATACCAATCCATATGAGAACCAAAAGCGTCCAATGCATCCCGAAAAAGTCACTGTTTGATGTTGATTGTGGGCTGGTGGCGTCATGGGTCCGTATTTCTTTGAGAACGACATTGGCTGTTAACGGCGAGCGCTATAAGTCGGTGATCACCAACTTCTTTTGGCCTGAATTGGATGATATGGACACCAACAGGACGGTGATGTGAACTGGCCACGGAGATCTTGCGATTTCACCCCGATAGACTTTTTTTTCTGGGGTTTTCTGAAGTCGCAGGTCTATGCGAATAAGCCTCAAACCACAGCGGCCCTCAAAGTCATCATAACCCATGCCGTCGGTCAAATTCAGACTGATATATGCGCCACAGGCATGAAAAATTGGACATTTCGGATGCGTGCCACCCAGAGAAGCCGCTTAGGACATTCGAACGATGTTATATTCTATACATAATAGTATCGATAGGCCTTTCAAACTAATAAAAAGTACGGGTTATATCTCACACACACTTTGTTTTATTTAAATTTAAAGATAGGAAGCGCTTAATGAACGACCCTTTTTATTAAAATTAAAACTAAGAAAACCAATTTTATAAGTATATGGACTTTTTGTTTTTTAATATTATAAAAATTAAAAAAACTAAAGTTACGAAAACGAACAAAAATAAATCTCAATCTATATAACTTACTTCTACTAACTTATCGTAAATACAATACAATCTTTTTGTTTTTCTTTTTTATGTGGTTTACCCCTTTTTTATCTTAGATCTAACCTAATCCTACTTAAAGCTTAAACTTAACTTAAAAATAGTCAAACAAACGTGCACGCTTTAAAACATTTCAATAGCTATGGAATTTAAAAAAAAAATATTGGAAAATTATTAATTCTTGGAAAACCACTGCTATTGTCAGTTGTTGTTAGAAAGGTATATACAAAACCATAAATTCCTTTTTTTTTTTCCCCTGCAGCAGGTTTTCCGAAGTATCATAAAATCGATGCGGTTTTCTTCAAACTTGTTGATGACTTTTTTTTTATTATTGTTACGTTCACAAGAAAAAAAATAGTAAAACGTTACATTTATTACAGAATTTTTGGAGAAAAGTGACTTCAAACTCAAAAAATAGTACGGGCATAAGCACTGGGTAAGAAATTGAATAACTGAGGACTAGAAGAAGATATCAACTTTAAACTTAGTATTAATAGAGGAATTTCTGTTAACATGGATAAGGGAACACCAAAGTAAGCCTTTTCTTAAATCCTCGACATTGGAGATAGACCCTTAGTGTGGAACAATATTTTTTTCTTAGAATACTCGTATACCCAATAATCACGTCCCAGATTATCCTTGACGAATTAGGGGACACTCTGCATAAAGACAAAAACCCGTTATCCCCAGGTAATTTCCAGAACTACTGAACTGATTAACGTCAAATAAATTTTATAATATTCGTTATTTTTTACGAGAGTGACATGGGTTTTTTTTTTGTTTAAATATTCTCTAATTATTATAAGAAAATTTAGCGTTTTTAACAATTTTGCTGAGATTGACTCACATATTAATTCCTAATTTGAAAGCAAGTGAAAAAATTGCGACAATAAAAATTGTTGGATAAAGTTAAATTAATTAATATTTTGTTCACTATACCCACAAGCTGAGAAATAAATTGATAAACAATTGATAAAGATTTTAAGAACATCTACATAATTAACGAATTGCTCTGTGAGGAAAAATTGGGTGGCAAACTTATCTGTAAATTAAACACGTACTTAAGCTCTTACAATTAATATTTATTCCCGATAATAGCACAATTTAACAAGTTATTGGTTATGCCACCGTCAAAAGACTGCCGCCACAATCCACTAGTCTCATGGTCGTTGCCTCGCATATGGCCAAACGAAATGCTGACACAGCTGAAACTTGTAAACGTCCCGTTCTTCAATTGGACCGTCTCATTATTTCCTTGATAACAAAAAATCCAACAAGAGGCTGCGTAAAATTTCTTGAGATAAGCTGGCCGTTGGCATTGATCAGGAATATATTGTCCTCTTAGAGAAGTTCGATAACCTCATTGGTGTTTGTGCGATAAGACCACGCTGGATAACCTGCCTTCAATAACTTTGCAATACCGTGATCCTCTGGAATCTTCTGTAGTGCCACGTGGAATTACTTATAGAAAAGCAATTTGTCAGTAAGCCAAAGGTTTTTTCGCGGTTGATTAATAGCCCGTTAAAATCGGCGACGATTTATTTTCGGTTTGTAGCCGATCATCTTACAAGTATCATATTATAATATTCTTCTCTTACTTTCCGCTTTGACAAGATACTCGTATACACAAGCATTGATTCGTTAATGTAGATTGAGGGTGTTCCGAACTCGATCGCCTCGATCTTGTTTTCGTAGGTAAGGGTTTCAAATTCTCAAATTCGTTTATCGGCAAGTTGATTTCGCTGTAGTCAAGTATACTCGCATTGATAATGCCACTCTTCGCCATGTGGCTCACGTTGTTGGATTTGACCCAGTTATTGTCATGTTGTCATGTCTTCGAATGCCCCGAAGAGTTTCTCGTTGATCCTATACTGTTGATCATTATTCTCTACTATTCCCTGCTGGCTTTCGAGGATTTTGCCCCAGTCTGCTGAGTCTGGGTTTCCTGTGAATCCAGTCAATGGACCTTTCTTTTCTTTGAGACCCTTTCTCAGTTTGCTAACTGATATGATCGTTTATCTGAGCCAGATGATAGTTGATCAGTTGCTTACTATCCTGGTTACTGATGTGCCTCTCAACGGAATTAGCGATCTATTTTAATTGACGGTCGAATAGGCACAAGTTGACAACGTGAATAAGTTTAAAGTTGCCGTTGATGACCCAGGTCTTTCATTCTTTGATAAAAATTAGTGGTGTCGCATGCTCACATATTTGCAGTCCTTGGGCGAATGTTATGTAGCAGGCTAGTATTAATTTCGGCATTATATTTTTTAAACGGTGTTTTGTGTTTTCACTTTTAATTCATCCAATGTTTTCAAAGTTATTTTTATTATCTGTAATCAAGTATATAAAAGAAAAGCGTCGTGGGTTTTTTTTTTTTGAAATCGGAATCTGCAATGGAAGTGTCGTGTTATTCCTTTTTGGTCGCGAACGTTTATGCTTGTACGCAACCTAATAGTGACACGAACAATCTTCACTGCAATATCCCTTATTCTTCCGGGATATCCGCATGTTCTTGGGAGTATGCAGAAGGTTTGTGCCCGAGATCTAGTATGGTCAACCGTGGTATTATGGGTACAGTCACGTCCAATCCTTGGAGCGTACTAGTCTCAGTTATAAGCTTTCACAGTTAATATGTATTCGCGATAATAGTACAATTTAACAAGTTATAGGTTAAGCAACCGTCGAAAGAAAGACTGCCGCCACAATCCACCAGTCTCATGTCGTTGCCTAGCATATGCCCAAAGGAATTATTGCTACCTCACCTAAGTTGCATCCGGCGCGTGCATGTATCCAATATAGTGGCGCGTGTGCCTCGCCAGCACAGGTTTCCGTACATCATGGTCATCATGAAGTGGATCATATTCCCTAATGTGAATATACGAGTAGCTTGGATCGTGTCAACTATCTTTCTATTATTTTTATTTATTTTCATCAACTTTAATGCAATGGGCTCTGCTTTGTTCAATTTTCCATAAACTGAATTGTGGAGCTATTTATTACTTCCACCTGAATGGTATCCGTGAGAACAATGGTAAATTTTCTTTAGCATTGATATGACAATGACGAATGATATGATTTCATTTATTTCAGTTAGCAGTTTTCGATAGACGAGTGGTATGACATTCTTCATTATTTTGATGTAAAGAAGTATCTTTTTGAATTACCCACAAAATGTCGTACAACAAAAATACAACGGTAAGGAAGTACATTTTCTTTTTGTGTAGGTGTATTGACCATCTGTTTTTAACGAGCATGAAGAAAATATGGTGGAGACCTTTTTTCCTTCTTTCTTTTTATCATAAAAAAACCATAATGGTCAAGAGAAAGACAAATTTGTCAAGGAAATTGCACAGCGCAAGAAAAACATTTTTACAATACAAGGTTCACATCAGGAACCTTCACAGAGAGAAGAAAGATTACACACACCCAACGAGATTATTCGTGAAGAATTCAGGGAAACAAGCTTTAAAATTCATCTGCAGCAAGTATTGGTAGGTCAAATGTCAATCAGTTTTTGGGAAATAGGACAGATATTACCAGCAGTTACATATGTGATACAATACTTTCATTTGAAAGGCCTCAATCCAACCAACACCAAAATGGAACTGGATTCTACTCTGGGGGCGTCTGCTCCTTGATTTACAATAATAAAATATTGGGTGGCAGTATTTAAGTGAGGCCGTATGAGTTACAGACGAATATCGCAGTTGTTGCTCGCAGAGGCAAATTTCAATTTAATACTTTTTTGTTTTAACGTTCTGTTTAATTTAGTTCTTGCGGCTTTTTCTAACGTTCTGTTTAGTTTAGTTCAGAATTTTCGGCTTTCTTTGACAGGAGAGGGCTTGATATTTCGTTTAGTGGTCTTATTGACAACTGGCTGTAAATGCTGCCAATAGCAGTGGTCGACCAAATGAGGTGAGTTCACCAGAAATGTTGAAAAAAAAACACAAAATGGTATTGGATGACCGTCGATTGAAAGTACGTGAACTAGTAGACTTCATAGGCATTTCAAAAGCGAGTATTAGGCGAAGTTTCACAACATTAAAGCCGAGTTTTTGCATCGATTAATAACCATGGATGAATCTTGGGTCCAACACTTCACACCCGAGATGAAGGAACAGTCAAAACAATGGACTCAGAGGGGAGAATTGGCTCCAAAGAAGGACAATACTGTTCCATCTGCAGGCAAGGTCATGGCGTCAGTTTTTTGGGATGCGCATGGGATAATTTTCATTGATTGTCTTCAGACAGGAAAAATAATCAACGGCGTGTACTATGCGAATTTATTGCAACGTTTAAAAGATGAAATCAAGAAAAAACGGCTGCATTTGGTGAAGAAAAAAGTTTTGTTTAATCAAGACAATGCACCAGTTTACACATCCGTTATCGCGATGGCGATAACGTCGGATATTTCTGGGACTACCCTCGTATTACGTTATATTTAAAATGTAATTTAATTTTGAATGAATGTAGAGTTTAAAAAATAAAATTGCTTAGAATTTCTTGTTTTGGTAGAATTCACGATTCAGTTTTTTCAGGTATTTAGCCTCGCGCTTGCGCTCTGCAAGGGTAGTAGACAGTTCTTCGCTGGCAACTGTTTCTATTTCTTGCTTCTTTTTTTTACGGTAACGAGTGGTCGCATTTTTAGTTTGTTCTTTCTTACGGCTTTTGCGATCATCTAGTCCACGACCATAAGGACGTGTACATTTCTTAGTGAGACTGCTGCTCAATTGCATTTTACCACCACCATCGCTGGAGGACCATGAGTCTCCGATCATGAATAGCCGATGAAAGCTATGATGATGAGTTTCATGGGGAAGTTGGTGCCCAATCTTTATCGGTTTGTGGTGGGGGCGACAATGAGGATATGAAATATCGATATTCAGTGTTATCATCATGCCAATCGGATAATTCTTTTGCACGATTTTCAACAATTTTATCAACGATTTGACAGTTTTGGGCAATATCAGATGATTGGGTTGCATTATAGGCATTTGGTGTGTAAGTAATTGGGGTAGATGGGGATGGTAATGTGGCAATGGTGCTAGAACTGCTGCCGCAACTGTACTAGCAATATTTTGAAAGACTTCAGGAATACGAGATGTCTGCATATCATGGTGTAGCTGTGGTCGTTGATGCTGTTGCTGTTCTTCCTTAACATCGTCGTAATTGAACTCAAGGACGAATTCTTCACCATGGTTGTAGCCTTGACAGACTTCCGATGGAATATTTTTTATTACTACATTCTTATGTTCTACGAATAAAATATCATTTGCAAAGTTGTCTCTACCTACTCAGAAGCCGGAAACAGCTCGCTGCTGGGCGGCGATGTTGGTTCCATTTTGCAGTTCCAATATAAATCCTGTGGAAGAGCTAACCACTCCGTTGGTAAATCTGTCGGAATCATGTTTTAAATCTGATATTAAATACGACATTAATGATGTTTTAAATAAGAAATCCGAGTCGTATCCTGATGGTAAACTTGATTGTTGAAGTGGCCTTATGGTGGCAATTATTTTTGATAACATTTTGATAATATTAGTGTGTGTAGCACGCAGGGTGCACTTACTTGCGTTATGCGAAACGACTAGAAAGCCATTTTCACCTCAAAATAAAAGAAAATTTACGATAAACTTTAGTCTTTTTCGATTTCATTGGGAACCAAAGTAATTACACCAAGTGGTAAAATCGCCTATGTGGCGTTTGGGTCGAAATAGTTACACTGTTGCGGTAAATTTTCCCGCAACAAATTTGGCTCTCTTTTTCCCTGTAAGTCCCTTCGGTCCCTCTTTTTTTTGAGTGGGAACACCGAGCTCTGGCGGAGGTGGAGGGCAGCCATGGTCCCATCAGCCAGTGGTCCACCGACCCCAGACCTCGGAAAACAACCCACATAGGTCCACGGGCGGGTTTTCCCGCAGAGGAGTACGAGGAGGTTCGGTCGGCGAAGCCCTAAGGACAGTAGGGAGACTCACGACGAACCAGGAACCCCAGGGTGCGACAGGAGGTCCACCGGGAACACCGTTGTCGGAGCCCATAAACAGACGGGAGACTCGCAACGGGCAGCATCAGGCAGGACGTCTGAAAGTCGCCGACGGGTGAGGACGTACGGTCCTTTCAATCCAGACACTCCAACACGATGATTACGGGTGGGGGATGGCGATCCCTGGAACCTACACCCCAACGATAGCCAAGCAATAAGAGGCTAAGGGAACACCCCATCCCGCTACCGATGGGGGGGTACAAGCACCAGCATGACATCACAATCATGGATGTGGAGGCACCAAAACAATTGATCGATGGGTGAAGAGACGACGATCTCTATTATAGCAACACCCCAACGAGGGAGCAACAAAGGAGCAGCAGGGGCTTGTAGGCGGACGGTCAAGTACAAGATAGCCTCCACCGAGGGAACAGACAAACAGACAAACACACAAAGAAGCAAACAACATCGAACAACCAACAACAAACCACAAACAAGCAAACAACCAACAACAACCAACAACAAATAACGCCAACCAACAATAACTATTGTACAAGAATAAAAGTACAAACCCCAAAACTGGCAGAGAGGCCAGAGGGCAGAAGGGCCCAATGACAAAAAAAATAATAATAAAGAATTGTAAGGAGTGACCCGCTATAGGCCAGTCCCCCCCCCCCCCAAATCTGAACGCCGATCCACCGGAGTAGCTAGGGATTCGCAAAAAAAAAAAGTAAATAAATAAAAATTATTATTTGCAAAGGCACTAAACTTGGCTTTTGTGAGGGGCGGCGATCCAACGGATGGTTGGATCGAAACGATTGGAAACGATTTTTATTAGTATAATCCGATGGGGGAAAAATGCCCGGGAAACAGAAAAAGAAGAAACATTGCTTTTCGCAAATTTATTTGTAGAACGTAAGAGTAGGAAAATTGCTAGGCGTAGTTAGGATCCACAGCTTCCATAAGCTCGCTCAGTGGAGTTCCCAGTCATAACTGGAAGCGGGAGCGAACTCCGAGACTGAGGAGTTTAGCATGAATGTGGAAAATGGTATGTGTGAGAGACCTAGTCGGACACGGGTGCACACACTAGCAAAGCTTGCCAGTTGCGGAGCGAGAAATCCCGTCGTTGGGTAGACTAGCGCTGAATGAATGTGCGAGAGAGTGTACGTGTGAATATGTGTGTGTGGTTGGCGGGAGCTGTGGAACTAAAAAGATCTGGAGGTCAGATTGGTGACGACCAGCGAATTGATAAAGTCAGCCAATTTTTTTTTAACTTTAATTTTGCGATTTTTTTTTTTGCGTTGCGAAAAGCAAAGTTTCTTAGACGAAAGTTGCGAATTGCGGAAAGCAATTCTGTAGTAGAGTAGAGTCGCGGAAGGGAGAAAGGACAAGAAGGAGGACACAGAAGCGGGAGTAGCAGGATTGCCGGGAGACAGATTGTGCCAGAGAGGGGCACAACACGCCAGAAAAAAATCCTAAGTATAGTGCAGTGAAGTGTAGATAAAAAAAAAAAAAAAAAAAAGTAAATAGTAACAGTAGAATCGCGTCGTTTTTTTTTTGATCTTTGGGATAATTAAAACTCCGGTAGGCTTAAGATTCCCGAGAACAGACGGGACACCCGACCCATTATTTAACGTTTTTCTTTCTTTGCTTCGGGACTGTGAAAATAGCGGGTCACTCTATCGACGAGTGTACCGCTACAAAATTGTTTTTAAATAAATCGTCGAGCCCCAACGGGGCTTTTCTCTTCCTTTTTTGGTCGTCCGTTCTTTTTTGCGTCGAGAGGTTTCGTGATTCCGGGGGAAAGATCACGTGGCGCCCATTTCGTTTCCCAGGTTTAGCTTCCATCAAAGCACTACCTTGTGAGAACCCACCTCGGGGATAGCTAGACCCCAGAAACAGAGAGTGCTATCGTTTGGTTCGGGGCATCGCCGCATCGGTGCCGGGAACGAAACATAGCAGCACAACCGAGAAGGTTGTCATAAGCTAATTGGCCAATGTTATGAAAATATTTATGAAAATGATACTAGACCAGTTGTAATAAAGTCGTGAAAGCTACCACATGATTTTTTATTGCCGCACAAGGATACGTGGCTCAGACGGTGTGAATGGCCGTTATAAAACCGGTTCGAGGCAATCATTCCAGACTAGAAAAAAGACCGCGGGTTATACCACCGAAGCAGAAGATAATTTTTTTCAACACCAACATAGACTTTCCTCTGCAAAGTAGATGAATTGAACTATTGAAGTTATATGGAAATATACCAGAAAATTCGGGGATACTTTGGCAAAATCTTAAGGTGTTTGCGACAACAATTGAACTTACCAAAAAGGAAGAACTGGTTAAAATCGCAATTTTTCTCAATGCGTTGGGCCCGGTAGCGATCAAAATCTACAACTCACTAGATGTAAAGCAAAAAATATAACAAAGTGGTTGAATCATTTCAGAATTTTTGCAAATCCAAATGCAACCAAATGCATAGCCGAAGCCAGGTTTCAGGAGAACCATTCGATCAGTTTTTGGTGGACTTAAAAAAGATTGTTAAGAAATGTGATTATGGGGAACAAAAACGCAGAAAGTCTCCTTGTCGCGGTAAAAGCTACCACAACAAGTCCTACTCTTTCCCTTTTATTTTGGCCTTCCCACACATTGTTTTCCGTTGGTTCTTCAAAATCCTAGAAGTGTGTCGGGCAGCCACGGGCCCATCAGCCACTGGTGCACACTCATAGTACTCGTATCCTGAAGGATCAACAACTGCATGTAGGAAGGACGGCCGTTATTAATCAGAGAGAGTATAGGCCAAGAGAAAGGCGTGTTCAAGAACCTTTGATGAAGTCGTCGGTTCTTGCTCCTTGTACGTTGTTGTCTCTTTTATGGGGTCGTCTCCTTAGCCTTAGAAGGCATCTTTACTTTACCTTAAGCTTTTCTGCCCGATCCGGTGGTTGACCACAGTCCTGCATTTTATGTCTGTTTTCTCCTTAGAGAGTCCTTGAACTCTGCCTTTCGGTTTTTATACTTGTCGGACGGGACAACCAATAGGTCTGCAAGAAGGCAGTCACAGGAGTCTCTGTGGAAGTGACGGACGATTATGTTAGTCCCAGCGCTGTACGTCTAGAGCCAGATAATAAATCCCTAAAGCCACAGACCCAGGCGGACTGCCTCCGACCCCCCATCCGCCTTAAAGAAAGTAAAAGAGAATGAAATTATAACAACAACAAAATTGTTGTAAAGAAAGAAATAGGGGTCCAATTTGCATGCCCCTCATTCATTAAATTCTTGAAAAAGGATTCGCTGAGATGTCGTTGTTTAGTCTTACATTGGGAGCAACTTCAGACGTAGAATTCCCTTTCCTGTGCCTGTCTCATGAGTAGTTCCTTGTTTCGCCCTCACTGTACGCCACCCAATCATTATCAAAAACGGATAATAATCAGGATTTATAAATGCGAGTAATCCATATATTATTGTTCCTTTTATTATCTTTTGGGAAGGACTAGTGTTGCAGCCTGATATATAAGTGCATGGAATAAGTGTTCAGAATGGGTTGACTGTAGAGAAAGCAATTAAAATGACAAGGGCAGCAGAGGCTTCAACTGAACAAATGCGAAAATTTGAGAGCAGACGGGGAGAGGCAAGAGGATTTCAAAATAGCGGGTGTAATATTAATACTAATAGAAATAATATAGCTTCTTTCAGGGTTGTGGCAAAAGGTCTCATAAGAATCTAAATTCAGAAACATGTAACAATAATGCTTTTACTTGCTGTAGTCAAAAACATATTAAAGAAAATGCCCGGCATATCATAAGACGTGCTCTTCATGTCGAAGAAAAAATCACTTTTCTTCAGTTTGTAGAAGCAGAGGTATGTAGGGAAAGCCACGAATGCTATATATTATAATAAAAATGAATTCGGTAAAATAAATATACAGGTGAGTGAAATTTTTGAAAGAGAAGCGGTCTAGATAAAAAAATATAAGGATTAATTTAGATACCGGCATGGGTGTTAATGTAATGCCTAAGCAGTATATTCGAAATTTTAAAAGTATAAAACGGATACCTTGTAAAGATAAATTGGAAGTGTATGGAGGTGTTGGAATAAAAACAGCAGGGTGTGTGGAATTAGATTGTAGATTGCAGGATAATAGAGCAGAGCTACGTCCTCATATCTTCAAATTGAATTAGGTAAAGCTTCTATTTTGGGTCTAGGCAGTTGTCTTAAGTTGGGGTTAATAAAAAGGATTGATAGCATTTAGATAAGAAAAAAATTTTTTTTTTTTAATATGTATATATTGAAGGATTGTGCTGTTTTTGCGACAATTTTCAAATCGAAGTAAAGAGCAATGTTACTCCCGTGGTTAAACCTGCACGGAGGATTGCAAATTACCTGCGAGATCAGTGTCTAATATTGTAATTGTTGAAAAACCTAACAAACAAATTAGAATTTGTTGAAGTCCACAAGGTATAATTGAAGCTACCTTATATTAAAGCTGTTTCGGTATTCAACATGAAAGAGCGCTACTGGCAAGTGAAATTGGATGACAATTCAAAAAAATGTTGTACTTTTTGCACGCCTTTTGGATGTCACCGTTTCAAAAGATTACCTTTTGGGCTCAAAATTGCAGTTGAAGCCTTTAAAAAAAATGAATAAACAAAATGTTGGTCATTTTTCTAATAGTTGCTGAAAGTGAAGCGGTGCATGACCAAATTTTTGGTAAGTTGCAGTTTTATTATCTTCCCTAAAATGTTGGCATAATAATCGTAAAGTTTTATTATTGTAAACCACTTTTATTTCAGGTTAAAGAATTTCTAATAGAAAGAGGCATTTCGATATTGGAGTGGCCTGTATTCACCCCTGACCTGACTCCGATTGCGAACCTTTTGTTTATAATAAATGTTTAGATGGCAAAGAAGACAGCACGAACGACAACCGGGTTGTATGAATTCATTGAAAAAGTGTGGTATGAGGAAACTCAACTGGATGCCTTGCAGACATTGGTTGTTGCTTCAATGCCGGACTGAATGAAAGCGCTATCATTGAAAAAAAAGCGAAGTACCACAAAGTACTAATGACCACAATTTTTATATAATAACAACATTAATTTCCTGTAATTAAAATCTTAAACTCGACAAACAACATAAACTATGATAAATTATAACAAATTTATTGAAGTGCTTTTTCAAACTCCGGATGGTAGAACCGCCAACAAAATCGCTCTTGTGCTTACTGACGGACGTCACTCGTCAAATATTCTGACCATTACCTGATAGCAGCCCAATTCAGAACTTGACAGTCAAAGCTGCAACCGCCAAAAAGGCGGTTCAACATTGGCCTACGCACATCGGAAATAGGCAGAGACTGCAGAGAGCGCCTGCACGAAAAACTCTCCAATATGCCATTGCCCACCACCGAGGTCAACAACATGTGGTCATATTGCTGCACTTCCCTCAAGGAGGTGACCGAAAACACTTTAGGCTACCAACCATTCTAGAAATGAAATCAGTGGATGATGATGAATGTGGCATACAGGAAACGCTGCAACGCGTCACCAGAGCAGCGTGGGGTGAGTATAGGTCCAGAAGAAGGGAGGAGAAAAGACTACTGCGGAAAAAGAAAAGAGCTTTTGAAGTCTCCTAGCTCACGGATATCGAAGATTGCAGACGAAAAACCTAGCCAATGGTTATAAGACGGGTTTCCAAGCACTTCGAAATTGCGAAAGTAATTTCGTCACTGACCAACAGGGAATTGTGGATATATTTCCAGTAGTTGCCTAATGGACATAACCAAGAGACAGTGATACAAAAGCAGAAGAACAACAAGGCCGCTAAGGCAATGTTTTGATAAGGAGCATGCACCAGATCATTTGCAAAGCATGGGAGGACGAAAGCATGGGCGACGACTGGAATATCACCTCTATCTATCCCATCTACAATAAGGGCGATCCTATGTCCTATAAGAACTATAGAGGCTTATCCCTACCTAACATCGCCTATAAGATCCCATCCAGTGTACTGTGTGAACCAGTGCGGCTTCCGACCCGGTAAATCGACATCAGGACAAATTTTCACATTAAGACAGATCCTGGAAAAGATCAACGAGTTCCAAGTCAACACACACCACCTCTTCATCGACTTCAAAGCCGCATATGATAGCAGCCATCGCATCCATAGCTATATAAAGCGATAGCCGCATGGGAAAACTGACCGGATGTGCGGCAGAACACTGGAAAACTCTCGATGCGCCATGCAGTGTAGAAGTAGAACCTCAGAATTATTCCAAATCTGCACCGGATTTCGGCAAGGAGGTGTGCTGTCGTGTAACTTCTTTAATTTGGTACTTGAGCAGATAGTACGACGGGAAAAAGTCAACATGGAAAGTACTATTTTCTCCAAGACCATCCAGCTTTTAGGATATGCGGATCGCACGTTCCCTGCATGCTGTAATTGAAGCGTTTACGGCAATTGAAGAAGAAGGGCTTAAAGTGAATGAGGAAAAAACGAAATATATGCTGCCTACTAAAAACCATTCCGTCTCACATCACCTAAGGCAAAATGTCACTATCGACAGCTACAACTTAGATGTAGTCAAGGAGTTCACCTACTTCGAGGCAAATGTTAGCTCCTCAAACGACTTTATTATGACCTAATGCAACCGTTACTACTTCCGTCTGTCGAAACAATTTAACTCAATACTTCTAACACAAAGAGTCAAAATCTTGCCAGTCCTGCTTTATAAAGCCGAAAGTTGGACATAAGTGGAATAAGTTTTAGTCCCTTTTGAAAGAAAAATCTTTCGTCGAGTATTTGGTTCTGTCTGTGAGGAGGGCGAATGGAGAAAAAGAGACAAACGCGAACTCTATGAGCTGTACAGAGATCTGGACATATTACGGAAGGCAAAAATCCGTCGACCTCAAGCGGATAAACGATAATGCTCCAACTAAGAGGACCTTCGAATCCAAGCTGACAGGTTCGAGAATTAAAGGAAGACCGAACCTCCGGTTTAAAAACTTGGCGATTGCGGACATTAGGCAGCTTGGTCTTTCCAACTGGAAGCAGGACGCCCGGGACCGTAATGGATCGAAGGCTACAGTTGTTCTTTGACCCTCTAAGGATAAAAAAGAAAATAAGAAGAAAAAGAAGTTTTTTTCCAATAAAACTTGAGAAAATATTAAATGATTTGTATTAAGTTATTTATTTCAGCAATCGGTTTATTGTTATGTACGAGGGTAGCCCCAAAAGCACCCGACAAGCAAGGAAAACACAAAAAAAATTGGAGGAAATCAATTCTCTACGTAGTCTCTTTTCACTTCAATACACTTTTCCCAGCTATGTTCAATAGCTTCAATACCCTGTTTATAGTGAGAATCATCAAGCTCCTTAAATTAGCCATCAGCCGCAGACTCCACCTCTTTACTGTTAGCAAATTGAGTTTGATCCTATTATAAGAGCTGAGATACCTAATTAGAATGAAGACCGATTATTCTATGACATACTTTGGAAGCACATGGTTGATCCAGGGAGCCTGTTGACATGGTCGACAAAATGTAACAGGCGATATAAACGCCCGCTGGTGCATTACACATAAACAGATAACGACTCATATCCACAATTTCGTCGACGTTCTTTCGAACATGGTGGTATCTATCATAGGTACAAATGAGATAAACAAAATAATAGTTGGGCTTTGCCATACTCTCCCATTTTAAGTAGATCATGAGTATTGCCACTCTGTAAAGGCTATAAAATATGTTACGAAATATGTAAACAAAGGAAATGACCAAGCAACATTTTCGATAAAAAACGAAAAAAATTAAATTGGAAAATACGAGCACTTGAACGGCCGCTACTTACGCTTCTTAAACACTTCACAAGCATTTTGGCGAATATTTGAGTTTCCTATTCATGAGCGCTATCCCACCGTTTATCATTTGCCTGTTCAAAGATACTAATTTTCAACAAGTCCCGCAAAATTCAGCATCAACCACTATCCATCCACTGGCTTTTTTAGGCTTTGCATGGAAGATGATTTCGCAAAAACTCCTTTATATTGTGATATTCCCTACTACTAAACCTGGAACGATAAAAAAATTTATTCGCCGTAAGAATGGACAAATGGTTAAAGGGCAAACAGGAATAAGAAGATACGATACTCTTGGCCGAATCTACAAAATTCATAAAAATTTTGCTGAATGTTTTTTTTTTTACGGATCCTTCTTTCACAATGTGCGTTGACCAGTATCATTTGAAATGCTGAGAACAGTCAACAGTGAAATTAAACCAACATATCAAGCAACATGAAAAGAGTTAGGACTTTTTGAAGATGATGAGCACTGGGAGTAAACTTTAATGTATGTAGGTGTAAGCGAAAAGTCCAACTGAGAAGTGATCAGTGGTCATTTTGAGATCAACCTGTTGGCCCACATTTTGCTTTTTTTTCTTACTGAGGCAGAACGGTGTGATAAGTCCAGCAGTCAAGTCGGTCAAGCTAATCCTTTTGTCAAGTCAATTCGCCTATACGTTTTTTTCTTTTTTTTTTCTATTTGCCTTGGTATATTCTTATCATACTTATATGTAGTTTAAATCTCCTAACTATCCTACTAGTGCGCGCAACTACTATTTAAAGAAAAAACATAACAAAAAAAATTAGATATTTCCTGAATTATTGAATTTGAGTGAATATAATAACAACACTTTTTTTAAAATAGAAGGGAAGTGCTTTTAATCACAACCACATGTATGCATCCGCTTCACAGTCACCGTCACATATAAGAGATTTAGTTGGAGTCTTGCTTATATCTCGTCAGCTAACTGAAGTTTGGAGGAAGTATGTGTGAATATATACTATAAAAAGGGCGTTCCTAGCAAGAAAATAACCAGCTCCTAGGATGATATATTCAACCAAGGTTTAACTCCAATCGAAGCCAATAACTCCAAAGGAGTTACGATAAGCGCAATTTAATACAACACGTGCGAAAAAATTTACCAAAAAATTCAGATCAGAAAATTGCATTCTTATATCACCCAGTCAGCATACATTTCTGAAAGGTAGACCAACTAATAAAAACATAGTTGAATTCGTATCCTTTGTGCTCTCCGCCCTATAAAATGGCAACGAAGTCGATGTTACTGCTACAGTTTTTGCCAATGCCTTCAAAAAAATATCTCATCCATTAATAATTTTCAAATTATCATCCCTCGGTTTTTACCTCATATTGTTAAAATGGATATCTTCTTATCTGGAGAACCATTATTATGGCGTTCCTTGTAGGGCAGCTTTCTCAACGCCATTTTTTGCCACTCTTGGTGTACCACAAGGCAGCTATTTAGGTCCCCTTCTTTCCATTTGAACTATAAACGATCTTGTGAAGATTATTAAACACTGCCCCCAATCCATTTACGCCGATGACACTAAATTCTCCAAAACTCTATTCTCCTTCAAGAAGACCTCGATAGGTATTCCACTTGTTATCCTAAATAATAGCTTAGAGCTTAATGCCTCCAAATGTCAATCAATGCCTTTGTCACGTAAGTCTAATCAATCTCCTTCTCTACTTTCTTTTCTGCATGGTCAACCTCTAGCCCAGGTTCAATCCCTTTGCGACCTTGGAATATTGCACGATAGAGAGTTCAACTTCCGTTCTCATTTTGATGTGATAATCCTTAAAGCCAACACATCACTTGGTTTTACCAAGCGATGGTCTAAAGAATTTCGCAACCGTTATGTGACAAGGTCACTTTATATTACCATTGTCCGGCCCCTTTTCGAATATGCCAGCCAAGTCTGGTCCCTATTTCAGCGAGTTCATATATCCTGAATCGAAAACATTCAACGATGTTTCTTCGAGGACTACCCTGAGATGACCCTCTTATCTTACCTCCTAATCGTGATCGCCTTAAGCTTTTTAACCTGATTATCCTCGAAAAACGCAGAGACACGGCTGACATTCTTTTCATTCATCAACTGCTCTCTGGTTTTGTAGATTGCGCTTCCCTTTTAGACTCTATTTCCTTCAACACTAACTCTCGCAATTTACGCTGTCCTCGTCTCTTCTACATATATTCCAACCCATCGCATCTCCTATGGTTCCAACGAACCCATCTCCCACCTGCTCATCCTTTTGGTTTTCAACCTGAATACTTCCCGCCTTAAACATTATCTTCTCCACCCTAGTTAGTTTTTGAGTCCCAGTTTTTAATTTAATTTAAGCTTGTATTAAGCGAAACAAATGGTGGCGTGAGCCCCTATCAGAATTAAAATTAAATTAAATTAATTGAACACTCAGACCTACGCAAGCGTAATTATGTAAAACACAAAATCGATGCTTCTACGGGAGATACTGAAATCAGACACGGATCCAGCAATAAACTCACATATTCGACTTACTTTGACACATTCGAAACTCGGGTTATATGAGCCAGGCATTTAGCCAGGTTGTCGAAATAGAGATGATGAATGTGAGAACTATGAGCAACGCTCAGCCCGCATAGTGCGGTTTGCAATATCATCTGAACTACCTATCCTTCAGATTGGGCAAACATGGTCGACTTAGCGAAATGCCATCAAAGCTACGATACCCATCATCTATAAAATGATCTGGCAGTCACCTGACCAAAACCCATCAATCAGAGTGCTACGCTAGCTCTGGATATCACAATTTTATTCACCATTTAGGACACGCATTCTATAAACGGAAACTCTTATCATCCCCGTTCTTGCCTATGCATGGATGCAACTGTGATGCCAATAGCTGACGAAAGCTTAGTGCGGCTTTCAGTACCACGGTGCGTTATGTTTTTGGCCTAAAACATTTTAACAGAATCCTTAGTTACTCAAAAATATTTTAAAACATGCCGTGGGTGGCCGTGGGTGGCCGTGAGTGACCGTGAGTGGCCGTGAGTGGCCGTGGGTGTCCGTGGGTCAAGTGGTAGTGTAGTTCTTTGAAAAAAAAAAAGATGTACCTGGATTAACTGGGCAAACGTTTTTGATAAATCTTTTGCTGGCTAAATATAGGTATGAAGGTAAAATAGTACTTGCTGTAGCCTTCTCTGGAATCGCAGCAACTGACCTTGATGGAGGCCGAATAGCTCATTCCACGTTTAAGTTGCCAATAAATAGTATTGCTGATTAAGATAGCAAAGGTTTTCACATAAGCTTCATCTTCTGGGATGAATGTATGTATATGAATCTTGTAAATAAATTTGTAAAGATCTTGGTCGAAGGTTGGGTAGCAATAGTTTTTTCGGATGATTTTCGGCAAAAAAAAATGCCAGTAATTTCCAAAGACACTCGAGTGGATATCAACAAAACTTGCCTTTATCAACTTCTATGTGACAGCATGTGCAAAAGCTTCAACTTCAAATCAACATGAACCAAAAATTACTACAATGCCGAGTTCGCATCTCTTCTCCTAAAGATTGGTGGTGGAAAATATACCCTTTCAAATGCGGAGAATACAATTCAATTAGACGAGCGTTTCAGAAAAATCGTTAATTGTTTTTATGGAGCTCTGCAGGCTTTAAATTCAAGACTATTTTCTTAGTTTTGCTCGTTGTTACCAACAAATACTTCTGTTTTGATTCATATCGATATAAATCAATTGACAATCTAGTAAATGTCAATGATAGTGTCAACTACCTTCAAGAATTCCTCAATCTCCTTAACCCAGCAGGTCCTCCTCTGTATCAATCACATTTGAAAATAGGCACACCAATAACCGTAATCAGAAATCTAGGTCCCCAAGTCTCTACAATAGCACACGACTACAAGTCAAGAAGTTAAACAAAAAGATTATTAGAGCTCTAATTCATTCTAGACCCGCAGCAGGGAAGGTTGCCCTTATTCCTAGAATTTCAATGATACCAACGGATCTCCGTTTTTAGTTTAGACGGCTGTAATTTCCCGTTGCATGACGATTAATAAGGCTCAGCGGCAGTCATTTAAATTTATTTATTGGGGTGGGACAATGTTTTTTCCCATGGACAGCTTTATGTTGCTTTATGTCAGAGTGAACTCAATAAAAAATCCGTATTTACTTCTTCCTACAAACAATAAAACTTGTAACATTGTCTATCCCGAAGCGTTAGAATAAATGAAAAAATAATATACATACAAGTAAAAACTTCAACAAAGTCTTCTTCTTACAATGATTTTGGTGAAATTCATTATTTTGGATATGACAAGTACGAGTATATTTAAATTTTTTTTTTTAATATTTTATTCAAGAAAAATTTTCTTAGAATTTGGAAAAAAAAATTGGAGAAAAAAAAAAATGTTCGCCCTTTGTGTGTATCTTTGAAATACTACAATATATTTCGTATCGCTCTATGGATGGTATTCCAGTTGGGAAGCTTTTAACATCAAAGCCACGAAGGCATCAATTCCAGCTGATTCCAGACATTGCTTCGGAATATAACATAAAACTTTTTGTACTCGCAGCATGAGTGGTGCTTTGCTATTTTTTTGTAGTCATATCGTTGGTTTGAGCGACCATTGTACCAGCTCAGTTTTTCGTGGATAATCGCGGATAAAGGGTATCCCCATTGAATAAGCTACTATTCGACTATGGCTGATCTGGGGTTTTGAATTTTTACGTGATTACAAGCCTCTGCTTCTTTTATTGTTGCGAGCATTTTCCTTTTTCCGCTGAATGTTGTGTGCATCATGAGTGAGTATGCTGCTGATGTTCTACTTTTCGCCTTGTTTATAACAATTTTATTCGCAATTTCCGACAGGATTTTGTTGTAGGTCTCCTTTCATTACTTAGAATGTAGTTCGTGTAATGACCGGTGCTGAAAACGGTAGATAAAAAAACAAATGGTTTTTATTAAACGACTTTAGATATTTAGATCACGCTCAGGCGTCTCGCGATGAGTGGCGAGAGCGTAAGCCCAAGTTAGCTCAAAGCTCATCATTGCTGATAGGTTTTTTTTAGCTTTAACCTCATCGAAAATCCTCCGTACGAGAATCGTTCGCTACGTTTTATTTAGCTTTACCAGGTACGAGCATCGTCCGCTACGTTTTATTTAGCTTTACCAGGTAAAAGGTCGTGAGTTTCCTCACTTGTTGATTGTTCCAAAGTAGTCTGAGGTGGAGTTGGAATCTTCCTTACATAGGTTATATTTCATCTGAAGGTCTTTCCGTCTTCTCCTCGAACCACTACTTCTCTCGGGCCCCATTCGAGTACTTCGAACTCGGTTGAGTCTTTGATTTACCTTTCTTTTGCTCTTTTCTGTCTCCTTTTTCTTTCCATCCAGGTCTCTTGCCACTGAACCGATAAATATTTCCGCTAATATTGTATCTTGTACCTAATTGTTCTACTGTAAACAAGCTTCGACGGCGACTCCTCGGTTGTACCATGTAGTGTAACGTTGTACATTAAGATGCATTTTTGTACTTCCCTTTTATAATCTGCACTCCTTTCGGAGCAATTTGAAGTCGCTTCAGAACAGATCGACTCATGCTCTCCGCTTCATCGTTCCCCTGTAGCCAATTTCAATGGTCCGTCTGGCAATGTATGTTGTTGCATGGGAATTGGTGGTGATGGTTTTGAAACTTGCAGACGTTCACGACACTGCTTAACGAATGCCTCTACTTCCCTGTCATTTGCTACTTCATTTGCCTTCATGCCAAAGGTCTAGTACTCTTTATCGTAACGCCGCTGGTACGACAATTCTGGCACCGGTGTTTGGCGGTTAGAACCCCAGAATCGTTCTAACTTTGCCAGAATCTGCGCTAATCACAGTTGTACATCGTACATGACGCAGGAACTTTAGCACTTGAACTTTCAAGCTACATTTATCTTTGTTATTCGTAACTTTCATGTTCTTAAAAATGTTCAAAAGTGCCCTCAATTCCCTGTCGTGCTCTTCCTCAGTGAGTCATTCAAATAACTCAGAGCGTTTCGACAAGAAGCCCGCATCTTTTCCATAGTTTTTTTGTAATATTTCAGGAGCTAAGTTTACTGCCAACAACAATCTCTTGTACCGAAATATTCATTTATGAGTGATGAACGTTGTGATTTTGCGACTATCCACGGTTAGTTCTAATTGGTGGTATACATTCTTAAGGTCCAACGGAGAGAAATATGGAGCTATTTTGAGTTTGGTCATAAAGGAGTCAAACGTGGGGAGCGGATGGTTTTTTCTGAGTATGACTTGGTTTGCAAGACGCATATCCACGCATAGTCGAATATCTCCCTTTTTCTTAAAAACAATTACTATGGGCGAGATCCACGAAGTCGGCCCGTAAATAGGTTCAATAGTGTGGTCTTCAACTGCCTCCTTTAGCCTACGTTCAACTTTTTCCTCTAAAGCAGATGGAATGCTATGTAGAGGTTGTTTTACGAGTATATCTTTTATTTTTGGGAATGTTCGATGATTTTCAAGATGATTAATGTCAACACCAAGCTTAAGCACTTTACTCTACTACGCCCAAGTAGAGTTTGTTTGCCGTTTTTAATAACGCAGAACGAAACGATTAATTCTGCTAGCCGACTCACGCTTATGAGAGCTTCAAAAGCTGCTATTATTTCCTCCACGTCCTTACCTGCATACCCATTTGGTGATTATTTTCGGTTGTTCAGCAATGATGTCGAATTTTTGTATAATTGTTTCCAGTCTTTTTCCCCTGTTAGATTGAATCGTGACCCTGAATCTATAAGTATCGACAGCTTACAGGCCCCAACGGAGCAAATAATTTTTCCACTAGCCTAACTTTTCGGTGACTTCAAAACAGTGTTGTTCACGAATCCTTTCCCCTTTTTACACTTTTTCCTCTTTATTTTCTTCATTTACAAACCTTGCGTTAGACTGTCTACACCATTTCCTTTTCGAGCTCAACTTGTCTTCAAAATTGTTCTTTGGTTTATCTGTTTTAGTCTTCTGGCGAAATGTCTTTAAAACCCACACTTGTTGCATTTGACATACTGGCAGGGCAGGCCATACTCTGCTCTAAATGACCTAATCGCCCACATCCTTGGCATTCTCTGCCCTGGTTTCAATATTTCTCTTTCTGCACAGAGAAAATTTTATTAATTCCAACCGACGATGGTGTACGGGCAATAGTCTCTGTCTGGATCGCGATTTGCTCGTGTTCTTGGCACATTTCTATCACTTGTTCTAAGGAATGGTCCTTTTCCACCAGCCCCTTCTTTAGATCCCGCGAAACCCACACGTCCATGACTCTATCTTTTATATTTATTTCAATAACCACCTGATCGGATTTCCCAAAAACACACTAAGCTGCCTGATCCCGTTAACGTAAAATAAACTTATTGATTGGCCGAAATAAGTGTGTCTCAAATGTCGAATTCCTCGACGGTAAGAAGTAGCTAGCCATTGAGTTTCGTTGCTAATGACACGAAGACATTTTCATCATCAGTGTCCACCAAAGCGCCAGGGATATTGAAAATTACATCCTGCAATTGCGGTCCTCCTAAGTGGAGCAGCTTGTTTTTCTTCCGCTTTTCACCAGCAATCTCTTCGGAATCCAAATAAAGGGAAAGTGATCGATACTATCTCTCCCATTCTCATCCAATCAAAGATTTGTCGATCGTATTACAAAGGAACTGTTTTATCCCCGATTCGCTCATGCTCCAATCCTGAAATGCCTGCGTCACAATATTAGGTCTGTTCCCGCGAGATTTTTGTAACAATTCGTAAAAGAGAATTGTTGGCTTAAGTTTGAGGAGTGGGAACAAATTCTCCCTTAAACCCAAAATCGCTCAGGAACACAGTTTACAAAAACTGTGTTTGAAACGTCAAACCAAAAAAAAATTGTAAAAAATGAGCCAGATTTTTAGATTGGTTATTATTACGATTTTATTGATGTAATATGATAAGTAATGAGTTCTATTGTATTAAGTGAGCAACTCGCTTCAATATGAAGCTTTTTTTCTCCTCTTTGTCCATGTCCAAGCCATCTTTTGAGTTAATTTGCATAAAATTATCGGAATTCACACAAATTTAAACTTTTACGAATTTGACAGTTCTTTTAAATTTAATTGATTTGAAGTTTTTTTTACAATTCCTGCCCAAAGAAAAATCTCGTGCAGAGATTTGTAACAATTGGCAGGGTGGGGAAATGAATTACTCTCTTAAATGCGTTCTCTTTTACGAATTTTTTCTCGCGCAATTTTGATCAAATTTGCAGTCCTGGGACAGACTGCAATCTTTTTTTTTTACCTTTGTCCGGAATGATCCTTTCTTCCACTTCCAGGAAGAACAAATTAATGTTCAGCTTCGCAATTTAATGTCTTTGGTTCACAGTTGAATGTAATCCCTTTTCTCTACAATTTAATGCGATTACCACAACTTAGTCCAATTGAATGGGCATACCCCACGTCTGGGGTAACTTCTTATTTGCGCTCACTCACTCACGTATCCTTATTTTTTCTTTTCCTGGGTACGATGTAATTATGGGCGTTCCAGATAGCAAAACAAACACAACTGGTTTTTATTAAAAAATTTTATTGATATTTATTTAGATCTATTGATCACGTCCACGCACCTCGACTATCAGCAACATCAGTGGCGAGGGCGTAAGCCCGATCATCACTGACAGGTCGCCACGCATTTACGTTTTCTAATAAGCTCCTGCAGCTCATTATCTTATTTTAGAAATCCTTCCTGTATTTCTTCAGAGTTTTTTCTATGCAATGCCGATGAATTGTACGCATTCTGAAGCACTCCGCCTACAGTTAAGCAATGCAAACGCTCAACCAGTACTCTGGTATTCTTCCTTTTCCACTTCCTTTTTTGTGACATAGAAGCGTCTCATATGCATGTGACATACCTGGCCTCAGTTAAATAAAGGCCAGGGCTAGAAAATGCCATTAGAAACCCTATCCTCTGTGGTTAGTCTTAATACTCGTGCATGGAAGCTTTTTTCTTGCCCTTTCCGTGAAATCTACTTTCAGCAACTCTGCCATACTCACGTTCGGAGAGGCATAGCAACGTCAACATACGTGAAGTTTAGTCTTTTATGCCGGCTCTTGCGTTCGACTGCTTGGTTTGAGCAGACTATCTACCTATTACCAGCAATGTTTCTCACGTACTAGGTATTTGTCAGCTTTTTACTCTATGTTATGGGAGTAAACAGAGCTTGCGGAGGTTTTGTTTGCATTAGATTAATTTTGTCAGCTGAACGCCACCAGGATTAAATATAAGAACGCACCGCAAGACAGAGCTGTCAACCAAGAAGGGCGCCAATGGGATGCCTCGATCGCGTATCGAGGAAGGTATTAGGGTGGGTCACAAAAAATACGTCGTTTGTTTTTCTTCTTTTTGTACTATACATGAAATGGTGTTGGCTGACCGGAGAGGGAAGGTGCGCGAGCTAGCAGATACCACAAAGATTAGTACTGAGCGCACACGCCATATTTTGGGCAATTTTCTGCATATGAAAAAGTTATCCTGCCGCTGGGGGCCGCGAATGACCAAAAACACGAACGCGAGAGCACTTCGAAAGAGTGTTTGGACTTGCTGATGCGGAATCGGGCTTACTTTTGGCGTCGATTGGTAACTGGATTTGGATCCCTCGCACTATTATCTCTTCCCAAACCTCAAAAGATGGCTCATCAATAAAAAATTCAGCTCACGCGAGGAAATCATCGACGCCACGGAGGAATATTTTGCAGACCTTCTGGAAAATTACTTTTCGGACGGGATCAAGAAGTTGGAAAATCGCTGGAATAAGTGTATCAAACTAAAAGAGGACTATATTGAATTAAATAAAAAAACATTTAAAAAAAAAATTTTTTTCATTCCCAAGGAGGTTACTTTTTACTCTATTTTGTAAGTCTTCAATTCCAAGAAATACGTATTTATCTCCCCTGGTATTGTTGCTAAGTCTAGGTCGCGCTGGCTCTATTTTGGAGGATTCACGGCATGTTTTACAGTAAAGGCAGTCTTCCGATTATTACCTGAAGTTCTTACGTATTGCTTACGTTTTCATCAACTTCCTTAAGATCAGGATTTGCTACCACCTTTTTGACTATACATATTTTCCTAAGAAATTCCTCTAAGTTCCGCAATCATCCTTTTCCATCCTTATCTACAGTGATATTTGAGAGGTAATATTCCTCCACACAACCTCCTTAGAAGCTGGTACATCACCCTGGTTTTGTCAAAGTCTGCGTCGCCTGGTTAATCGAGGACTTGTTCCCATGCTTCACCATCAGAATTCTTGCCTGCCTCCTTTGAATATGGAAAGCAAACAGCCAGCATTTGGTCTGCTAGTGTTTCGTTTGTGGAGCAAATCAGATTCTGTTGTATTTGGATCGTGGTCGTACTAACGACTCCAGAACTCATTTGAAGGGGTTCTTCCTTTATTTATATGGTTACTATTTGTATTGGTGGCGACCTAGCAAGTCTTGAGTCCTTAAGTAAGCAGTTCTCTTCGTTCTTATTGTCTTCCTTTCCGCTTATTGTTGGCTTGCTTGGTCAGCCCACACGACTAGGAGGAAGAAGATCCACATTGCTACTTGTAGTTTGGTCAATCGAATTGACCTTAAGGCTTATTTTTAAAGCTATACTAACTTCCACAGATAACCTGACTTTTGTCTCTAGTATGGCCCAACATTCCTGGTTAAGCGTAGACCAGGAAATCGCCCATTCTTAATTTAACGCTTCATGAATTTTCGTTTTAGTCTTTCGACGATGACCTTACTACCAAGGGTGATACCACTAAAACCACATGCTCTTGAAACGTTAAGATAACTTCTGCGGGTAAATTATAGTCTCCCTTTCGACAGACATACCTGAAAACAGGGCTGTTCTGACCATGATCCTGTAGAGAATACAGAGTAGAATGCATATCAGCTTACTTCTGTTTGCCACATCAAATTCGGTGTCATCTAAGGATATATGGTACGAGTATGTGTATCTTTTCTTATTTCAAATGTTCACTGGCCACACGGACACTGAGTGAGCGACACATTTATTCGTACTCGTATTTTACGAGTGAATAAAACTGCAAGCACACCGACCATCACATAAAAACGGACTCACCCCTGGCCCTTTTGGTCATTCTCATTAAATTCTATGAAAAATAGATTAATGACAATAGAAGGACAACGACAGACGATGACACGACTAAAGTAATTGATGGGGTGGAATACGTACAAAGTCCAAGCTGAAGCTGAAGTTAGCCTGATGTAGCTGGCCTCTTCTGGATTTATTGTACCACAAATGGACGATGCCCAGTTTTTATGAAGCCAACTACCCAATCAAGCCAGACAACCAGCCAACCAGTTAACCTGGCCGAGCGGGACGTTCCAAAGTGATGAAAATATTTTTACGAACTTCGAATGTTATTTCCTGGGCATGAATTTGATTGTGGTCCTCTGGGTAAATAAAAAAATTTATGAGGTTGGACAAACGTGTTCCCGACGGCCCCACAGACGGAATTTTTATTAGACGAACATTATGTTTCGTTTTTAACATCTACCCTCATCGAGTTGCTGAATATTTTTACCACTGAATGCCACTCAATTGGCATGGCAATCAAACTTAGATGCGATAAGGTCGTTGGGGGTGGCATAAAAAAGGCGCACGAATACGAACTGCAGATAAAACATACGTAAGTGAAATTGCCTGTGTATCTTCCTTTTTTTTATTTTCTTTGCTTGGCGAGGGGTACGATTTTGGTTTTTGAAAGAGGGAGAAATTTCTAATTAAATTTCTGCGAAAATTTATGAGATTAGGGTAATGGAATGGAATAACTAAATGAATTAAGATACAAATGCCAGAAATGTATTATCAAGTCTGGCGATAGAATAATCGGAATTATTATCAGCGAGATGAGACTTCCTTAACATTCTACGAAATACAAGTTGGAGTATGGCCCTCCTACAATAAAAGGGGAATGGAATTTTATTTTGTGGTTACGGGTTTAATGTTTACGAAAATTGCTTACAAGGCTATGCTGATTTTTGGGGTCGTCGCGTAGTAACTTTAACAGAAATATTGATCTTTTCTAAATCATTCTTAATTCTTCTTTTGTAGAAAAATGTTTTGTAGGCGTAACTGGAAAGAGGAAAAATGCCAGATTAATGTTTAACAGTGGCATGGCGTCCGATAGGTGATGGACATACTAGTTGGCTTAATCTTACATTGTCAATTCTATGTCCAAATAGACGAGTGCCTAGTATCGGCGCATAAAATCGAAATATGGAAGGAACGCATTGTGATCTTTTCACTAAGGACTGCGAAGGTTCATATTTTCGGTATGATAAATGTTGATCGAAGCCAAAGATACGCTTTTAATGGCCGGATGCTATGAAAATGGGTAGGCACTTACTGGCGTCAACTTGGTGGTACTCATTGTTGTAAGTGTTGCTTCACATCATTTGTATTTATCTCTCATCCGATAGCTACTACATAGGGTACCGGGTGGTGTCTATCCAGACCCAAGCTTCTGCACTTATAAACGCGACAGCTAAACAAGTTAGATGGATACATTTATAAAGCTTGGAAAAAAGGTGGCGGTGGACGTTACCTTAATAGCTCCACGGTAGAGTCTCATTAGTTTTTCGGGGTAGGGCTTTACAACTCAATTGCCTTGTCAGCTCAAAGAAACAGCTATTGGGAAAAATGATTCATCATTTCTTTCTGTTGAGGCCGTCTTTGAAGAATTTAGAACAGAATCAAGGTAGACAAAGTCCATTGCTACCCCGAAGATATAGCTGTCGACAGCAATTGATACGTCCTTTCTTGTTGACAGCATATACCGGTAAACCCAATTTGGCAGCTTCTAGCAGCACGGCACCTTAAATTCTGCCAATTATGTCAATATCATCGGCCTACGATTGTATTGATAGTAGTTAGACAGACTTTTGAAAGATTGTGCCTCCAGTGTTCGCTTCTGAGTTCCGGACAAGTATGATGGTGAAGGCGTCACATGACAGCGCGTCGCTCTGTTTTGACACCAAAGGTGTCTGCTAAGTTGCTACCGAACTTGATGGAGCAGCGAGCGTTCAGAATTGTCATTTTGCATAGACAGACGAGTTTTGCAGGAATGCCTCAACAAGACAGGGCTATATTTAGCTCTTTAAATGTTGTTCTTGAAATCAATAAAATGATAATGGTTATCGATTTGGACTTCCTGAGTTTTTCCGGGATCTGCCGGAGTGTGGAGATTTCGTCGGTTTTGGACTTTCCTGGTCGGAAATCGCACTAATAGGAACTAACCGGGTTGTTAACGAAGGATTTCCGCCGATCACACAATATAGGATCTTGTACGCGAGGTTGAGTAGACTTATACTTATACGTCATAGTTGAGGGGGTCTCCTTTTTTGTGGACCGGGCAAACAATACTGAGATTCTACTTATTAGACATATACTTTTCTGGCCAGATCTGAGAAATGAGTTGGTACAAGGTGGCGCAAAAGTTATCAACCGAAGTTCTTTGGCTGTCCTTTTTTTAATGATTGAAAAAACGTTGGTTCTGCTTTCGGATTATATTTACTTGATGTCTTAAATTTTTTTCCATTAAGTCAAGAAAATGATGGCGACTAAGTGGCCGCCGCCACAATTGATAACCATTCTCTTACCAGAACTTCCGACGATAGATCCTCGTATTCTTGACGGATATTCTCTTTGTCTTCAAAAAAGCCCATAAAAAGAAGTCTGAAACGACTACATCAGGCGACCTTGCCGGCCAGTGGAAATCGCCATAATGGGAGATTAGGTGATCCGGAAATGCAGCCCGGTTGTGGCTCGTGCAGTATGTGCCGTTGCTCCATTCTGTTGGAACCACATATTCTCCAGTTCCAATTCATCCAAATGTCGAAGTAAGTCGTTGAGCATGGTTCTGTAACGTTTTCCGTCAGCAGTAGTTGTTTGGCCTCCAGCGTAAACAGCACACCATGCAGTAATTTTGAGCGGGTGTAATAGCTTTTCGTGGGTTATACGCAGATTTTCGGTGCCCCAGAAGCGATCATTTTGCTTATTCACAGAGAATGGACCTCGTCGCTCATGATGAATTTCGATGAAAAGTTGTCTCCCTCGTGGTCGAGATTCTGGATTACACGTTCTTTAGGGGTATAGCGATTCATGTCTTTTTGACTTGTATTTTGTATCTGTTTACTTCGCAAATGCCAAAGTATCGTGGAATTGTTGGATTTAAGCTTAGGTATTGTTACCCTTACCTCGTTTTGGTGATGTGATAGGAAGATTTGGCTAGCTTCACGTGCTCTTTTTTCCTTTACCGGAGAAGCCGATGTTCTCACCTGGGCTTGTAGGGCTCACGAGCAGCTCTCTTCTTTAATTGTAGCGCCGCTTTACGGTCTTCTTGTTTAGCTGCATGTGCTTGCCGTCATTCTTCATCGAATCACGGATTTCTTGGTGGGGGTCGAGTTAAACCCAGCACGTCAGTTGCGGAATCTCTGACGCACATTGGCAGCGTTCGGTACTTGATGCTGGTGTCATAGGGGTTGTTGTAAGATTTTGGTGCGCGTTCGACCAAGATTCTGGTGTTCTCTTGCGAAGGCAACTTTTATACATCATATCTTCTCGCAGAAGTTCTTCTTTGTTGTGACTCTTGGGAGATCCGTATTCGTACATTTTTAGCATCAAGGTAATGATCCGAGTAAATGTTGGCTGCTCGGAAGATTTTCACGTCAAACGGATGGCTTACAATGATCACAAAATTCTCAATTTGATTAAGCCGTGGACTACCACGCCTCCTTGTGTATATTGAGATGAGGAAAGCGTGTACTTACTATAGCGCTATTTCGTCCCACCTTGAAGTCATTAAGCCTAGACGTAGTGCCATGTAGCCTGTGGTTCCCAAATATGCTTTCCTTTTCTATCCTGGCCTTTAAATCGCTTAACACAATTTTAACGTCATACTTAGTACATGCAGGAGCTACTGAAAACATTTATTAGCGGCATCGTCTTTGTCTTCAGTGGGGTTATGAGCTCATAATGAGTGAACTCAGCCTCTATGCGGATTGTCATAAGACGATCGCTTATATATCGGAAGCTCAAAGCATCTTGCCTAAGTTTGCAGTGTCTAGCAAATCCATACCCGAATACGTAGGCAGACCTTGAGCAATCGTCATAGTTGCCACAGTTTTTCAGCCTCCTTCTGCTCGGCCAGCCCCATCACAGATCCTACATGCTGGTGAAATCTGCGTGATAACTGTCATGGGCTTCTGCTAATTCGTCGGCTTCCACATACAGATCCGAAAGTCGTCGCCTTTTTAACCATTGGATAGGCTCGTCAACAGTGGATGCGTTTTTATCCGAGATTTTTACTTGGTTCGTCACATTTTTTGTCTCTCCATATGGGGTGAAAGTCCTATGGTGGTGTATTATGCTACTCGTCGAGCACGTACTTGCCGCTTAAGAATGCACACGTATGGATTTACTCATGCTGTTACCTGGCGCTATCACTGGCAGGTTGTGCGAGCACTGCGCCACAGACTTGACCGTTGCGCTGATGTCCAAATCCAGGTCGTAGCCGACATAGAATTTCCCTGATCATTTTTTGGTGTAGATCCTCCAAACGATCTTCATGCTGGTTAAAAAGAACTTTTGAAAAGATTTAGGAATACGCGATCAACCAAACCTGGATTTTTGATTTTCTGTAAATGCAACCGTTAAACCTTTAATGTCCTCATATTAATATATTTTATATTAAGAGGTTTCATACATGAAAATATCTATTTCTACGGAAATAAGATAGTAAGGCGACGGCCCAATTCATTTACGGTAACATTTTAAAGAAAGAAGATCTAATGATGCCTCCTACAGAAAACAGCAAAAAAGCAATAACACATTGTCAATGAGAGGCTTCTCTGCGATCATTTTCTTATTTTTTGAGGCCCAAACGAAACATTGAAAATGGAAAGGTGTTTCATTTTTTTTTTGTTAAATTCTAGTTCAATTTCATGCATTTCCAATACCGAATTGCCAAACCTGTGCCGCTGCTGATGGTCGGCAGGCTAAAGTTCTTGTATCCGTTGAATTTTTTCGGCCTTCTTATTCAAGTTTCTATGCAAAATTTAGTCGTGGTGGGTTTTGACATACCCAAATCGACAAACCACTATTTCCTAAAACACTTCGAGTTATAGAACCAATATTCGCAGTTGTTTTTACGCCTCAAACATGATTTCAGCTTGTCTTAATAGCTCAAATTTCTCTATCAGTTAACCAATAGTTGCTGGGGAGGAGGTGCTTAGCAAGAAAACTTGACTTTTTTAACGCACTGTTTCAGCGAATTTTTTTTTCATTTTGCAGCACAAATTTACCCTTACTCAAATTTCAGCGCACAATAGAGGGCAGTTACATAAGGACCGGGCCAGCTGGACACGCTCCTTTGTTGGAATATGTTCATCACCAACTGCAACTCCACCTAAGTCGGCAGTACATAATAGTATTACAGCTTCGAATGGAGGAATATCAAACAACTGACATTGTTCTCTCCAATTATATCTAGCTAGTATCTAACATATTATTAAAGGAGCTCTCTATTCTATCTGAGATACGAGTAATCTCAACCTGTAATCCAGCTGAGCATTAATTGAAAGAAACCAGCAGTTTTTCCACCTCGTCTAACAGGTCTGGAGCTTATGATTTTACTCGATGATAACACAAATTATATTACTGTGAGTTTAAATTTTTATCACATCCATCCATCTGAGCAACGAGAAAGACATTGCAAATCCACAAATCCTTGCTGTTTCATTTGGAGTGGAATTTATGATTACATACCAAAGTGACAGCGAAATAAAACAGAATCATATCTCACACCACCTCTTACATGAATAGTATGAGTCTGCTTTCGAATTTAGCTTTTATGTTTACAATGGGGTAGCTAGAGGTATCCGTATAGGTACGTATTCATATTCGTTAAAATTTGCAGTTTGAAACAACTGCTGTAGCACGTACGAGCTGTATCCTTTGAAATTGTTGTTTTGTTTTTTGCCATGTTTACAGCCTTGGAATTTTTCCAACTTTATTTGACATCTGCTTTGGAACTTAAGGAACGGCAGCACACTCCTAATGCCATTCTTTAAATAAATTCTTCACATTATGGGTAGAAAAAATAAATAAAAGAACCCGGTCGTCTCAGACGAAGGGTAAATCCGTATCCTTAAATTTGATTTCCTTCGTCAGTGTCGCACAGCACCCACAGAGGATTTATTTATTTTTTATTGCAAAATCATACCGTGTCGACTCTGAGATTGAGATTAAGCTCCTAGTCCATCCCCTTCCAGTCTAAGGCAAGGACAACAAATGGGAATTAAAATGAACTATGTATCTAACCCACGCCATCCATACAGAAGGGGTGTGACTTCTACCGCAAAAGACAGGCCAGTGTCCTTACCCTTACATCCAATTACTCGAATCCGCATGGTTGCAAGTTTGTCTGGGATGTCTTCTTTTTTTTTCTCGATCCACAATCTGGACACTCAATTGGACAGAAGAAGAGGAACTCGTACCCGTAATAGTTCGAGTGGAACAAGTGACATTTAAGTTTAAAAAACTGTCTAACTGCTGAAGCGGACGTACGTGATTTTTTATCACTTGTTTGGATGTAGATATTCGTATCTGTATGTTTGCATGCGGATGATATTCGTTCGGTGTAATGCGCGCGCTAAAATGTACATACATTTTTGGCTAACCCAAATGACACGAAACATGGACACAAACTTTTTATTATCCGCATCCGGATGGGGTTTTTCTCCGCCAATTTTTCTCTGTTATTTCCTTTCCTTTTTAACAAATAGGAAAACTCATTTTGATTTGTATGTTTTGCATTACGTGGACGTTTTGTAGGATACTTTGGAGCATGTCCTCGAAAGAGTTGGATTATAGTCGAAGCAACTGTGGCGAAATTGTTTCACTTTGTTTGTGTTGTTGCCCGATTTAATTTCGGGGAGATTTTCAATTTTTTTTTTCAACACTTTGTCTGGTTTTAGTGAAAATTTAACTCAAATCCTCTGGGGCTGATCTGATGGCGTTTTTTTTTTCTGTATCCTGAGAGCACGCACACACAGACAGAAAAAGAAAATCCCGCGACGAAGCAAGATTTTTGCATCTGATTTCATGAACCTTGTTAACCTTGAGCAATTTATTCAGAACGTCCGACGATAGCTATCGATTTGATATTATGCAAATACAGCACAAACTCGTCATCATCGCTCGTGTCAGTTCCCAATGACAATCTATGATTTTCTTCGTTTTCCTTTGTTTTACTTTCTTGATGCTTTTCAATCTGAAGATGCCTAAGGGTGAAAAGAAAATCCATTTCAGAGAGGACACTGTAGCCGAACTCTGAGTTATCAATTTAAAGCCACTTAATACTTAGTGTCAAGGATGATGGGCTCTTGGGTTGATTTTGGGATGAGTATTTGAACTTCGATCTTGATTACGAAAATATTTGCTTGATTATGGGATTTGGAGAGTTGAAACTAAGCCGAAACTGGTTGCTGGTGGAATTAAATTAATGCAAATTTAACATAATTTTATTTTATTCGTTTATTGAGGATCAACTGGGTGTTGTTAACTTGCCGCGGGAATCAGGGAATGAGAAAATTTAAATGTCCATTGTATAACCATTAATATATCCGGTTTTGAAATATCGGATATGGAGGAACTGTTGCACGTTGAGTAATTTTTAGAGTCTAGAGCACTACCATTTTCAGAAGAGAAATTTTCCGACTCGCTTTTAAGCAGCGTATATACTTTGATGACGTGGAATAACAAACTTTTCTAAGGACACAAAGATTGGAGATACGAGGGGCGTTCAACATATTCTCGATATCGGGGTGAAGCTGTGGTTGTATATATAAATTGACTTATTTATCAAGTAATACTATTATTTTAGTGCATTCATGTAAAATTTCATATAAATGTGATTATTAATTCGCGTTTTATCTCTAGTTAAACAGAATCATAATGGCAACTGAGACGATGATGGTGAAAATTGAGCATCGCGCTGTAATTAAATTTCTCACTAAGCAAGGAAAAAGTCAAAAAACTATTCATGAAGAGATGGTAGCTGTTTACCAGGGTTCCGCACCTTCATTATCAACTGTGCAAAAGTGGTTAAGTGAGTTCAAGAGAGGCAGAGAGAGCATTGAAGACGACCCCCGCTCCGGCGCCCCGGCGCCCCGGCTACTGCTTGTACGGGAGAAAGCATCAAAGAAGTCGAAAAACTTGTTCTTGAGAATGCCCGAATAAAGGTGAAAATGATGGCAGAGATCACCAAGCTTTCAATTGGTACCATTCACACCATTCTTCATGACCATCTTAACCTTTCAAAGGTCAGTGCAAGGTGGGTGCCACGAATGCTCACAGCGCCTCAGAAAAAAGTGAGAATCGCATGCTGTAGAGAGCTTTTGGAGATGTGTAGTGAGAACGCGGACGGTGTTATGGATCGAATTGTTACTGGGGACGAAACATGGGTCCACCACTATGACCCTGAAAGCAAACAAGAGTCCATGCAGTGGTATAAAAAAGGAACAGACCCCCCGAAGAAGTTCAAAGTCACTCCGTTTGCCGGGAAGCTCATGGCCACAGTTTTTTGGGACTCAAAGGGAATCTTGCTCATTGAGTACAAAAAAAAAGGTGAAACCATCAACGCCACATCCTACGCTTCCACTTTGCATAATTTGCGGGAGGAAATTAAAAAGAAAAGACGGGGTAAACTCGCAGCGGGTGTGTTGCTTCTTCATGACAACGCTCCTGTTCACACGGCGCGAGTTTCCAAGGCTGCTGCGCGAGATTGTGGTTTCGAAGAAATCCAACACCCACCCTATAGTCCAGACTTTGCCCCTAGTGATTATTTCCTGTTTCCGGATTTGAAAAAATGTCTTCGTGGAAAAAGATTTTCGGATGATGAAGAACTCAAGTCGTCAATAAATGGGTATTTTGCAGAGAAAGAGGAAATTTATTTTTTTAAGGGTTTAAAAAAGCTTATCTCAAGATGTAACAAATGCATTGATGTTAGGGGAGATTATATTGAAAAATAAAAACAATTTAAATTGAATTTACGTTTTCC